>JAUGSI010000006.1:0-1487667 GCA_030770045.1 Colletotrichum brevisporum | reverse complement strand
TCCAAAGGTCCGCCATCCTCCCTCTTCTCCATACAATCCAATAGAAACCTTGACGTTGCTGATCTCAAGAACACAGCCCTCCGAGAGTACGAGCCCCGCGTGCTGAAGTACACATCCCAGCTCCTCGCCGGCATCGCCGCGTCCGCCGGCTCCCCCCTCAACGCCTCGCTCTGGTTCAACTTCTACAGCTTCGACGTCATGGGCGAGTTCTCCCTCGGCCGCGGGTTCCGCATGCTCGAGGACGGCGAGGCGCACCTGTACATGGACGGCCTGCACCGCGAGACGCTCGCCGTCGGGCGCTTCACGCACGCCATGTGGGCGCTGCCGCTGTACCGCCGGCTGTCGGTGCTGTGGGACGCGGACCTGCGGCGGTTCAAGGGATGGGTGGCCCGGCAGGTCGGGCGGAGGATCGGGGAGAGGCCCGATGCTGCTGACATCTTCACGTGGGTGCTGGAGGATTACGAGGAGAGGGGGAGCAAGGCGCCGCAGGACTTGTTGAATTTGTTTGGGGACTGTATTTTGATCACCGTCGCTGGGAGGTAGGTCTCTTGAGACAGCTGAGTTGAGGGGTTGCTGACGAGGGTAGTGACACGGTTGCGGCGGTGTTGTCGTGTCTCTTCATGGAGCTCGCCCGGCATCCGGACGAGTACGCGAAGCTCCAGGTGGAGGTTGACGAGTATTTCCGCCACCATGACAAGCCGGAACATGCGCCATTGTCCAAGCTGCGGTACCTTCAGGCCTGCATCGACGAGGCCCTGCGACTACATCCGCCGGTTCCCTCGGGGGTCCAGCGGATGACGCCCCCGGAGGGCTTGCAGGTGGACGACGTCTGGCTTCCGGGCGACACCATCGTGTTTGTGCCGTCGTACACGCAGTACCGAGGTACGACACCTTATATCATGCTTAGGTGTGCTAACGGAGCTAACTCGAGGTGACTAACAGATTCCCGGTTCTTCGAGAGGCCGGACGAGTTCGTCCCGGAGCGCTGGATCGACCGGCCGGAACTCGTGAAGAACGCCGCCCCATTCGTCCCCTTCTCGACCGGTATGTCTAGCATTTTCCGATTGTCAAGAATTTGCGTCGGATAGCTGACCATTCCAGGACACGACGTCTGCATCGGCAAGCAGCTCGGCCTCCTGGAGACGCGCTTCGTCGTCAGCGCCATCGTGCGCGAGTACAACGTGCGGTACGCGGAGGGCCAGACGGGGGAGAAGTTCCTCGCGGATAACAAGGACACGGGGACTCTGACGGTTGGTCCGCTCAACTTGGTGTTTACGCCTAGGAAGACATGAAGCGAGGTTGATCAGGCCCTGCTTGGCCTACCGGTGTGCCCTCACGGAGAGTCTTTGTATTATCGTGTATATCATGATCGTATTATGTATTATTCAAGTTATATACGTACATAGCGTGCCCCTATCGTCTTTCCGAGGCGCTCAACTCGCCGTCCCGTTCCCCTTCCCCTTCCCATACGTCGCCCGTATCCTCCTCTCGAGGTGCTCCCAGCTCGTAACAGGCTTCGCGCTCCGATACCCCTTCCTCGCCAGGACCTCCAGAAACTCGGCATCATCCTCCGCCGCCGGCCGGCCCCCGTCCCGGAACGGCTCCAGCAGCACGTCCCGGTCCGGCTGCACGAACACCGGAATGCTCAGCCGTCCAACGTTCTCGCTCGCCGACCGCGGGAACGCGACCCTGTGCACCGTCGACCTCAGCCGCCCCGCCGTCCAGAACTCGAGCGCGTCACCGATGTTGACGACCACGGCGTCCCTCACGCACGGCACGTCCGCCCACTCACCCCCGGGTCCTTCGACCTGCAAGCCGCCCCGGTCGGAGGGTTGTCGGAAGAGCAGCGTCAGCGAGCCGTAGTCCGAGTGCGCGCCGGCGCGAACGTCTTCCGCCTCCGGGTCGGGTTTCTCGTTCTTGGGGTGCGGGAGCTGGGATACGGGCGGGTAGTTGATCAGGCGCATCCGGCAGCTCTCGCCAGTGTGCGCTCTCGACAGGTAGTCTCGCGGCATCTGGTCAGGCGGTTCAGTCTCGGGGCAGAATGCTGGTCTCTCGTTCTCATGGTTCAACTCACGCCCAGACCGACTGCGAGCGCCTCCAGGAGGGTCCTGGCCAGCCCGTCGCAGCCGGCGAAGAAGGCGGCCATCCGCTCCCGCCCGGCCTCCAGCTGCGCCGGGAGTGCCTGGGTGGCGCGCCCGGGGTCGGAGAGGTAGAACGACTCCTTCACGTCACCGGGTCCGGCTCCCGATAGCCTGAACGTGACGTCTCAGCACGGCATTGACAGGGAGGAAGATTGTCATGACGAAAAGGGGCGACGCGACTTACGTCTCTTCCCTCATTCCAGTGTACCCCTAGCGAGACATCAACAACACCGGCCAGCATGTACCGACCTTGGAACTCACCAAGTCGCCGCTCCCGTTGGCGTGCGCCAGCTTGTCCTCCAGCGGGGAGCGGAAGAAGTCCTCGGCGAGGGCGAACATGCCCGCCGCGACGTCGTCGCCCAGCTCGTGGCCGACGACGTAGAAGAAGCCGGGGTCCCTGCCGACGCGCAGCAGCTCCGCCGCCAGGCCCTCGATCGAGTCGTGCGAGCGCAGGTCAACCACGGGCAGCGCAGCTTCGGCCGCGGCCATGGCTGGAGGGGGTTGCTGACAAAGATGGTATCGACGAATTCGACGCTCGTCCAAGAAGCGGCTCACAGGAACGCTGATAGAACTTCAAAAAGAGGGTGGGGTGGAGGGGTGTATTTTCAGATTAAGAAGTAATCCAGTTTCAGAGACGAACGGACAGCAGTTCAGAAAAGCAAGCTGGGCAACTCGATGCGGCCGACAATTAGTGGCGAGAAAACAAGAGATGTGGTTCGACTTCTAGATGCGCCGGCGTGGCATCCAACATGCATCGGCGTCGATGGCTTGGACCTGCCACCCGATGAATCGCCATGTCCAAGCGTCCGTCCACCCCTCTATATTAAGTGCGTACGTACGTACACCGGCTCCCGGCGGCTACGGCCAGACAAACCGGTCCGTCGCGATGGCATCGCGGGGTGGAAGTGTAATAGGGTCTCGGCTGTTGAGCTGCTGAATAGCAGCATGAACGGAGGCCGCAAACGCCACAGATCTCGAGGCGGGAGACCGCCGGGGACAAGGGGAGGTCCGCGCTGGGAGCGGTCCATGGGCTCGGTTCGGCGTCTATTCTTAAAGGGCCAGGCTGGCAGTGAAGTGTAGAATGCCACCAAACCCGGACAAATAGGAACTGCATCCAAGCGAGAGACACGTGTATGCTGACGGAGATGGGACACAGAAACCTTAAGAGCTTCTCCAGAGAGTCTTTTCCAGAAACAGTCGCGATGGGCAGTGGCAAAGCCAATCGCATCTCCTGGGCCGTCTTCGTTTATTCCCGGGCTGGTGAGCGGATGAATGGAGAAGGGTAGTAATCACAAACATTCCTCTCACTGTGAGCAAACAGCATCCTCCCAGGACTTTGCAAAAGCATCCCATGCCAAGCTGAGAGAGAGAAACGACGGAAAAGCAGGGCCAGGGGTATAGGGGGGCTACATATTGCTTCCATTGAGGAAAAACAGACGCGGGCACGTTTCCAATACGTTATGTTCCCTGACGGTTCGGTATCTCCGTGTTTCCCCTAACCCTGAACGGCGCACTATCCATCACTCGCGTACGGATAGTGAGACTAGGATCGTAATGGGCGCGATTGACGGCAGAAGCCGTCGTCATGAGTAGCATCGCCCCGTAGAGATCGGGGTTGTCTGTTAGCATCCCGGCCGACCGGAGCACTCCGCCACTAACACGGGGGAGCGCAGCGAAGTGTGTCTGTCAATTGCTTGCTTCACCTGGAAACCTTCTGTGGGGTGATTCGCACGTTCAGAATCCCAGTCTTCATTCTCCTTACCACCGACCAGGCCCCTGGGACTGGGATGTTCCCTCCCCTCTCCGTTCCCCGTCTCTCAGGTGTCACAAATTCTCCTTTCGGGGAGAGGATCTTCACGGGGGACGACTGCGATTTCGATTGCGATTGTGGGAAACTGGAGTCCTCCCAAGGGCCCAGGCTCTTGGGCCGGCGCTGTTCGTGCCGGGGGAGCTGGGTTGAACCACGACGAACAGCCCCATCTTCATCTTCACGCTAGTTATGGGTTGTCCCACGAAGGATGGGTTGTTTGATGTTTGCTTGTCGTCCGAGCAGGATTTCATTTGATTAATGTCCCGCCATCGGCGATGTAGCAATAGCTGTTGGTAGCCGGCCTGATGTCGCAACGCCCTTTCGGTGAACGGAATCCCTGTTATGTTGACACTTTTCCTTGCCAGTCTCATCGTCGGTTGCAACCCTCGAAGAGACGTTTGCCCATCGCTACCGTTGGCTACGGTCGTCTCCAGCAACGACTCCTGACCGTGGATCTCCAGGCAGTGCTTACATTAACCTTGACGCCATCAACTGTTCTCCAGACGCCTTGGAACGGATAAAAGATGCACCTCCCAGGGAACCGGGCACGTTTGAACTCGTCCCGACATACTGTGGCCAGAACCACACACACACTCTCACACACACACTCTCACACACACAATCCTCACATACGAACCTTTCTTTCTTTTTCCGATTCTTGACTCGAATCTTCGCGTTTCCCACCCACCGGCCGGCACAGCCCGGGCCTCACAAAGGCCCATCCCCCCCATCCCGTCCCATCCCTCGAACACCTTGTGCAACCAAGCTAAGCTTTTGAGAGCTTAGACCTGGGTCTTGCCCGAGTCGCACACAGAAAACAAGGGAAAAAAGCCACCTCGGAATCGTCTGGTCCGCTTACGGCCTCGTGTGGTTGGCACAACCTTGTCCTTTGTGTGATTCGTGTAACTGGACAGATGCTCACTGCCCACCCCAGCCATTTTCCAGCGGGACGAAAAGAAGAGAAGAGAGGGAGGGAGGGGAGGGACGAAATCCTCGCCCCCAGAAGGGGTGGTGGTCTATGGCTCTTCGGGGATCGCTTGCTCGTGACGTGACCCATCCCGGGCTTGCTTCCCGCCTGGCTTCCCGCCCTCGTCGGCGCGCCATCTCGTCCACCGTTAAGCGCCAAGTCTGAAAGGCACAAACACGCGTGCCGCCGGGGAAGATCGACCAGATCCCCTTTCGGAGCAGAAGAAGCATACGAAGATCTGAATGACATCAGAGGGGGTGGTAACAAGATCGAGAGAGAGAGCAAACGACACCCATACAACCCGCCAAACACCACACGCAGCAAACCCCAGAAACACCCCGCGATGGAGGCCTTCCTCCGCCGCATCGAGGTGCCCCGCGAGACGGACGTCCTCACCTCGGCCTACATCAACCGCGACACCCGGCCCCTCCCGCCGGAGCGACGGACGTACGGGCCGTGGCAGTTCGTCGGGCTCTGGGTCGTCACGGGCTCCTTCAACATCGGCGGCTGGACGACGGGGTCCTCCCTCATCGCCCTGGGCCTTAATGTCTGGCAGGCCATGCTGACCGTCGTCATCGGCCACGTCCTCGTCGGCTTCATCTGCGTGCTCGCCGGCGGGCCCGGCGCCGAGTGGCACGTCGGCTTCTCCATCGTCCAGCGCGCGTCGTGGGGCATGCGCGGCGCGCTGTTCCCGCTCGTCCAGCGCGTCATGCTCTCCTTCATATGGTACTCGACGCAGGTCTACTGGGGCGGGCAGTGCGTCCGGACGATGGTCGCCGCGCTCGCGCCCTCGTTCAACAGGCTCGACACGCCGCTCGCGGGCGGCACGATGACCGTCGCGGACCTCGTCGGCTTCGTGTTGTTTTCGCTCCTGTGCCTCCCGCTCATATACGTCCGCCCGGAGCGGTACCATGTTCCCTTCGCCGTGGCCGCCTGCACCGTCATCCCGGCCGTCTTCGCCCTGCTGGGCTGGTGCGTGGCGACCGCGAGGGGGCCGGGACCGATGCTACACGACGTGACATCGGTCTCTGGGATCGAGCAGGCCCGCGGCGCCCGGCTCGGGTGGATGCTCGCCCTCGGCGTGTGCACCAACATCGGCGGCATCAGCGCCCACATCTTCAGCCAGTCCGACTTCACCCGCTTCGCCCGCCGCCCGCGCGACCAGCTGGCCTCCCAGCTGATCTTCGTGCCGGCGAACACCATCGTCGTCGCCCTCGCCGGGATCGTGTGTACGTCCTGCGCCGCGCAGCTCTTCCCCGAGAAAGCGGGGACCCTAGTCTGGGAGCCGTACCGCCTCCTCGACGCCATCCAGTCGCACTACCAGGATTCCGCGGGGGCCCGGGCGGCCGTGTTCTTCGCGAGCCTCGCCTTCGTGCTGGCGCAGCTCGGCATCGCCGTCGCGGAGAACGCGCTGTCCAACGGCATCGACCTCTCCGCCCTCGCGCCGCGGCTGTTCAACCTCCGGAGGGGCGGGTACCTCACCGCGGCGGCGGCCTTCGCCATCCAGCCCTGGCGGCTGCTCAACGGCGCGAACAAGTTCCTCACCGTCATGGGCGGGTACGGCGTCTTCCTCGGGTCGATGACGGGCGTGATGCTGGCCGACTACTACCTCGTCCGCGGCCGCAGGCTGAAGCTCACGCACCTGTACGAGGCCTCGTCCGCAGGCGTGTACTGGTTCCGCGGGGGCGTCAACTGGCGCGCGCCGGCGGCCTGGGTCGCGGGGACGTGGGCCCTGCTCCCCGGCTTCGTGCAGAGGGTGCAGAACCCGGCCGTCGAGAAGGCTGGGTGGTCGCAGCTGTATTACCTCGCGTGGCCGCTGGGCTGCGTCCTCGCGGTCGTGACGTATTGCGCGTTGACCCGGGCGTTTCCCATCGAGGACCCGCGGGCTGTCGACGATGCCGACTACTTTGGGACGTTCGGGCCGAGGGAGGAGAGGGCGCTGGACGAGCGGGAGAAGACGGCCTCGACGGCGTCGGGGGAGGCGGACCAGAGCTCTGGACAGAGCTCCGGGGGCCGGGACGCTGCGGACGACAAGATGGTATGATACATCGGTGAACGAGGAGTCGGTTTCGGGTGTGCTTGTTTTTCGTGCGTGTTTTTGTTTCTGCGAGCGAGCGAGCGGCGGGTTCAATATTTCTAGTTTACCCTTTGGTCCGTTTTGGAACTTTTGTATGGTACAGTGTAGGTAGGAGACATAGAGACAGGGAGGAGAGGGCTTGGCCTCGTATTTCAATCAATAGATACCCTTTACCCGTACTTGACCTCGATTCATCCCTTTTGCCTTCCAGTCACCTGGGCCACACCCTTCTCGCGTTGTGGCTGCATATCCAGCATGTGCGGCTACGTAAGAGGAACCTGAAGAAGCGGAAGAATGGGCAACCCTCCAAAGAAAAAAACCTCTTAGCCCCAAAAGCCGGTGGAATGCGGATGATTTCCTGCATATTCTGGCGCTCTGCTGCTAGCACGGTGGCGGCTAAGCTGTTGAATGCATCGCAGCTGGCACTGACACGGCCCGACTTGCAGTCTCAATTCTTTCTGAAAACGGGCGCATTGCGGCATGTTGTCTCCCTCTTTCATGACGATTGGGGAAAAGAAGAGAAAGAAGCAAGAGAAAAGGCAAAAGAGGGCGGAAGGGAAAACACCCGAGTCGGAAGAAATTGTTGAATCTGCCCCTCCTCACCCTGGGCGCGGTCCGCACACAAAAGGACGCGAGATCCCCCCTCCCGTCGAGGGGACGAGGCGAGCTTCGTCGTTGAAAATATGGCCATCCCACCGGAAGACGATGAGGCGGTCAAAGTCCTCTGTATCACGCCTATCTCTACGACCGACATCACTGCGTCCCTCGCCCGTCTGCACCCATCGACCCCGGCCCTCGACATCACCTTCATCGACGGCCGCGGGCTCGCGAACTGCCCCCCGTCCATCAACGACGACGACGAGGCCGCTCAGTCCACCGCCGCGATACTCCCCCGCGCAGTCGACCGCATACGCTCCTCCGCCGCCGACGCCGTCCTCGTGTGCTGCTTCTCAGACCACCCCCTCGTCGCCGCACTCACGCGAACCTTTCCCGGGCTCCCCGTCACCGGCATCCTGCAAGCCGCGCTGCAGGAGTCCACGGCGACGAGAAACGGACGGTTCGGCATCGTGACGACGTCGCTCGCCTGGGAGCCGGCGCTGCGCCGCTCCGTCGAGGACCTCGGCTTCGCAGCGGGCTCGGCGGGGGTGGTCTCGACCGGCCTTGGAGTCCTGGAGCTCGGAGGCGCGGAGCGAGAAGTCGTGGTCCGCCGGATCGTCGAAGCCTGCAAACCACTTGCGGACGCCGGCGCTGAGAGCATCGTCCTGGGGTGCGCGGGGATGGCGCCCCTGGAGGCGGACATTCGCGCCGCGCTGCCGCCGGGGGTCGCCACGGTCGACGGGGTGCGCGCCGGCATCGAGGTGCTCGCACGACTCGCGCGAGAACGACCCCGCGTCGAGCGGACGGCGGTACTGAGTCAGGAAGCAGACCTCGCCTGCGAGATTTAGAGCGACGGTAAAGAGGGGGCATTCGGACAGTACATGTAAGTTGTCACAGCAGTCTTTCAACCGATATTTGCGTGTAAAAACAGTTTGATATCATTATTAAGGTCGTTCTTCGTCCTCGTACTAAAGGAGTGTGTGTCTGTCTGTTTTTGTCTATAATAACGCGGCATCCGGCTTGTAACCCAAGTCATCCAGGATCGACCAGTCGATGTGCTCGTCGGTGCCGCTAAACGCCGTCGAGAACATGTTCCCCATGAAGTTGACCGGCAGCTGGTAGAACCCGCCGCCGTCGGAGAAGGTATAGTGCTGCGGCGGCGTCGCCATGACGACGGGGGCGGGGGCCGGGGCCGGAGCCGTCATCATCTGGGTCAAGGGCACCATGTGTGGCGGGCTCATAACGGCCACGTGCTGCTGCTGATGATGGTAGTGCTGTTGCTGATGTTGTTGGTGTATTGTCTGGGGAAGAGGCATCTGGACGGGCGCCATGATGGGGGGGATCTGCGCTGCCGTTGTGACCTTGGTGATGTTTTCGTCTATGCGGGTTACGTATTGAAAGAGCTTTTCGGATATCTGTGTTGCGTTTGGAAGCGAAGTGCCGAAGTTCTGAAGGAACTTGGCCATTTGGTGCCTGTTTCGCGTGAGTACGAGTACGACGGTGAACGATTGACTGACCAGGGCCAGGTAGATTCTCGGAAGTCTTACATTACGGTTCTGAAATGAAATAGTTGTTCTGGTAATAGGTGGCGGCCGATGAAACTACTCAAGAGGTGGCCGACGCCGACGAGTTCCTGGAGCTGAGGAGAGGGATCAGTCTGGTGTATCTTCAACAAGAGGCGAGGAGACTTCGAAACTCACCATGGGATGGCCGATGGCACGCAGGTATTCCACCGGCACCAAGCCAATCTCGTCAATCAGGTCGCATGCCGCGCTACAAGCCTTCTCGAACTGGTTCTCGCACGCGAAAGCCGCCATGCGAGTGAGCTGCATCGCCGTCAGGACCCCCTCGTACAACACCACGGATCGACTCTCACCTGGTATGTGCACGCAATATTGGCAACCTGGAACCCGCAAAGGTTCATCTCCCGATCCTCCGACGCCGGCGCCGCGTGCGACGCATAGGTCGGCAGCTTGCTCTTCCGGTCCAGCACGCCCTGCAGTATCTCATCGATGGGCGGCAGCAGCCGGTCGATGTTGTCCACGTCCGTGTGGACGGCCTTGACGCGGATCTTCCGCATCCGCACGATGACGTGCTCCAGCATGCGGTACAGGTCCGTGATGTAGTTCCACCCCGTGAGCCAGCTTCCCGGGAAGAACACGTCCGGCCGCGGCTTCGGCGACGGGCCCCCGCCGGTCGCGCCGCTCGCGGAGGCGTGATGTGGACCCCCGACGCCGACCCCGGCGCCGCCGGTGGGGTCGAGCACGCCGGCCAGCCCCCGCGTGTACATCGGATACGCCACACCGCACTGCAGCTCCGGGCAGCGGACGACGTGGCCCCCGATCAGGGCCGAGTGCACCTCCAGACGGTACATGGACCAGAAGAACTGCCTCCGCACGTATACCTCCTCGGCGGTCAGCGTCGACGGCCAGTTGGTCTCGAAGTGAAACCTGTGCTGCGCGACGAGGTTGTGGTAGCGGCCGAGGTACTGCTCGAACAGCGCGTCGTCCTTGACCTGGATCGCGGCCAGCGAGAGGCTGCCAAGCGTCTGGAGGTACTCGAACGCCTCGGCCTTGGAGATGTCGCGGTTGTCGTCGGGGATCGCGCGCCGGGCGTCCTCGAGGTAGGCCTGTTGGTGCTCGTCGCGGACCGTCTCGGGCATGTTCGGGTTGAAGAGGGCGCCGTCGCGGACGTGGGTGGCGCTGACGGCACAGATGGCCATCAGCCGGGCGAAGGCCGCGCGGTTGGAAGACATGTTGGTCGTCTCCCACTCCCTGGTCACGAGTTCCTCGTCGTAGTAGGGGAAGCTTTTTGAAGGTTAGAAGAGGTTAGTAAGGTAGTCCGAAAAGAGATGAACGGTTGAGAAAGCTGAAAATATTTTTATTTGTTTTTTGAAAAGTAGTGTTGAAGACTGGAAAGGAACCAACATTGGGTAGATGGTATCGAAGAAGATGCAGATGAGCCGGTACACGAGGTTTCGGCTGCCGTGGCGGCTCTCGTCGTAGAACCATCGGTCGGAGGCTCCTTCGGAGGATCGGGACGCTTTCACGGATGTCGGGGAGGTCTTGGACTTGACGCCGCGCTTCGCGGCGACGCGGGTCCATGTGCACTCGGCGCCGTGCTCTATGCAGGTTAGACAGCTCGGGTTGCCATCGGGGCCCATCACGGGCGCCACGCCGCTCTGCCGATCGGCGGGCTTGCATTTCCGGCCCCTCCGGTGGCAGAAGTCGCACGCCTTGGTGATGCGGCGCCGCTTGATGGACGGCTCGCTGTGCCTCCGGAGCTCCGAACCCTCTTCGAGGCCACCGCTGCCGCCGTTGGGCTGCTGGTGGAGGTGGTGTTTGCGGTCGGCGAAGGCCTCGTTGTCGTCGTCGGCTTCGTGAACCATGGTTAGAATCCTTCCGCGGGCTTCTTCCGGCGCCTCCGGTCCGAAACCTCCTGTGTCTCCCTCCTCCCCCCTCCCTGGACCGCGGGCGTGGTTGCGGGCGAGCGTCCGGGGGCGGCTGCGTCCGACCCATATGCGCGCAGCCGTCGATCCGCGCTTCCGCGCACGGCAGAAAGGGTACGGGCCGGGAGATCCTCAGGACGTTCGATGGAGAAGCTTGATTGACGACAGTGCTCTCGGGCGAGTTGACTGTGCTCGCGTCTTCTCTCCGGTTCTCCCTGGCCGATGGGATGCTGCAGATCCACAGGCGATGGAGGGGTGTTCGCGGCGTCCGCGGTCCCTGATGTCGTCGGGCGTCAGGTCCGTCTTCGTCGTCCAGGTGGAGGTGGGTTGGTTGTCCGTGAGCGTAGGTATACGAATTACTCTCTCTGGACGTTTCCCTCTCCGTGTGAAGGGGTTGCGGGCGAGACGGTCCTCTGTGCGACGGAGCCGCCTTTATTTGTTCTAATACAATGAAGTTGATGGGAAATGAGATTAGGATAGCGACGAGTGGGGCGAGAAAGTCAAGCAAACACTTATTCAACTGACAAAGCTGTCCGTGACGGTCTGTCTCTCTTTCTCTTCGCTAGTGTCTGTGTCTGTGTGTCTCTCAATGTCTCCTTCCTTTACAAACTCGCCTCACCTTTGCCCCCCCCTAGGTAATACTTGGTGAAGGTAGGAACATTCCGGCGTACTCTCCCAGTGTACAGACGAAGAGCTCAAAAAGCTTGAGCTAGTTGGAGAGAACCTTCCTCGCCCACGGTGTGGCAGGACGACGACTGACAGCCAGCAGCGTCACCTTCGATGGGGCATTCCACTCCGTCCATGTCTCTCCCCCCTGCGCCAACAGGATTTAACTTGCGCTTTTCCTAACTCGAACGGGCATCGAAGGGGCTAGAGCACAAGCCGCTGACCCTGGTGGCTTTGTCGGACCACGGTCCCCGGTCTTCTGTCAAGGTGCCCTTGCTCCTCTCCAACATCCACCACACCATCAGCAACTGGCAACTTTCGCGCGGCGCCTGTTGGGGCTTAGTTATCCGGCCGGAAACGGCTTCGTGGGGAGGCACATGTGGGCGGTAAAAACCCGAAAAACGCCGGGGTTTTCTAGAGCTCCGAGGAAGATCTTCCATGTGCCGTTCCACCAGAGAAACACGAGCGGGAAGGCGGCCAGAGTCGACACACTAATGTAGCTCGACGAGTCAAACCAAGGCCTTGGGATCGCTCTTGGCCGGACGGAGTTGCTCTCCGAGACATTGGGACGTCATGCCCACCGCCCAAACATCCAGTCCGTTAATGTCCAACAAGTACCAACCAACAGCCGACAACAGTGTTTGCTACGACCATGTAAGTCGATGCTTGCGGTCGAGAGCTCATGTCATTCTCGTCCATTCCTTCGCTCCCGTGTGGGGGTTTTCCCCCTTGGCACATGCAGCTGGCCCCTAATCCCAGCCTACAGTAGACACACCGTCCCAGTTTCAACCTGACACCAACCGCCTGGCCGGGTTCGATGATCCTTCAGCCCGTTGATCTTCGACAATGTTTTCTTGTTCCTTCCTCACTACCACGTGAGGATGTTGGATATGGCCCCGTCACTACCCCGGCCCTCTCTCCTCGCCCCTTTGCGTGGATGTTGTTTGCTATCGACGGCGCACACGTCTCTCCGAGTGCCCGGTCCCGTCGGTGGAACCTCATTAATGCCTCTTCAGGGCGTCTCTAGACCGCCGCCTCTCCGTCCGCTATCGTGATCCACGGCTTGAAATGACGTAGCCGGAATCAACGGTGACTACAGGTGCGGCTTGTACGCACAGGACCGGGGGAGGCTTCATGCTCTTCGTGTTAACTGCGGCCCTTGCCTGCCGGGCTCTCTAGCGCGGGAGCCTCTTCCACCGAGTCATTTGTTTTAGCGGCGGTGGGCAGGGAAGCTTGTTCGAGATCGGCCTGGTCGAAGGGGCACGGTGTTTGCGGTTTGTCTGCTCCGTGCCCCTCTTCGTCGTTTCGACTGCCCACTCGTCTAAGTCATTTTCCCTGCCGGCGTCTCGTTCAGGGAAAACCTCGCCTCTCTTTACCAAAAACAATACCAGTGTCTAATAATGGACTTGAAAATATTTTCAGCCTCTTGCTGAGAAACTCGCATACGAAGCTTTCTTCCTTTCGATGTGGGGACTGGCAATGTTTGCTTTGGTTGAGTGATCCCGTGGGTCAGGAGAGACAGCCTGCGGGGGCAGCCTGATCAGCTCCGAAGATAACCATAAGCCATTCGATTTCCAAGCCATGCCCAGAAGGGCTGAATCAAAGGTAAATGTGAGGTCTATCTTGAGTTGTCTCACTGTCGAGGTTGGAGAAAAACTTCCTATCCTCGGCACGTGTTGACGCGAGTGACATGCAGCCATACACGATACGGGAGAAGACCTTGCATGAGCTCTGGCTCAACGTTCGCTTGTCAACGTTTTAAGAGGAAACGTTTACCGAGGCTCTACGGGGCCAACAGCTTGCGCAGGATGATCTGCAGTTGGGCATCAAGGCTATGTATGTGAGAGGCATGGCTGAGGAACCCGACTGGAAGGCAAGGAGACATCAGATCAGCTCGGTGTGTTGAGACGCATGTCGGAACCAGACTTTCACCGCAATTTACTCTGCGCTACATGTAGGGCGTTTCGAGGAGTCTGGTGACCTCTTGATGCCTCGAGTCGTACAGATCGTGTACCGGGAACACGGCCGGGTGAGCTGCCAACCGGCCAAGCGGCCAGAAAAGCCGGTACCACGACTGCTACCACAATGAATCTCGTGAAAGTAGACATCGTTGAGACAATATTGGCTTCTTGTGGAGTTATCCAAGTTGATGTTAACACCACCAGTGCATGACACGGCGCAAATCGTCAGACTTTGGCCGGATATCACGAGGTCACGGAGGAGATGAACGACCAAGCTGTCCCACAAAACCGAGGACAGGAGCTTCCGTTCCGGTGTTATCGGCTCATGTGAAGGCATTCACAAACTAAACTCATGCTTCGCATCAGCATCACTAGTCATCTTTGATTACAACGTTTCAGACTCACGTCTGAGGTGGCAGACGCATGACACACTTGCATTCACGGTTTAATGGGCACGTTGTATTGATAACGACCAACGGCTAGCTCGAACATACCATCTTCGGACTAACAACATTACATTTTAGTTCAGAAGCAAAGTGGAGAGGGTCCCAACTGAGCCATAAAAACTAGGCGGGTTACTTGGCCCCGAGGACGTCCGTATTTGCCGTCTTGTTTCCACACGGCTGACGGAGCATCCAACTTGGACAACTGCACGGGGGATCGGCGAGATCTGCATTTGGCATAGTAACGGAAGCCGGGTTTTGTCACGGGGGGCGCCACTTCGCCGCTCCCAGAGCCCATGCCATTTCCGTCGTCCGGACCTATGGTCTGGCCCTAAGCCTCGGCGCGATTACTTTTCACTCGTAAGCCTCCGCTGAGCTGCCTTTTTTCATCTTGACGTCAAGTAAGATGATTCAATAGAGCATACAAGGCGTCAAGGTGCCAATAGACGGCAAGCCATGAAGGTGAACGAATCAAGACCACGCGAGCGTGGGCTGTCTTCACCTCGCCATTGCGGGGAGCCGTCACGGTGGCGACTGGCCAGCTCTATGCTGCTCTCAACATCTGCACCAGGGTGGACGCAATGTCGTCCATCCTGCGAGCCAAGAGACTGACGTGAGCTTCCTCCTGATCCACAACGAGCTCGACGTTCCGTATCATGGCCGCCGCCTCCCTCGCCATTCTCAGGGGGATGTTGACGTCCTTGCCCGAGTGCCAGAGCACCAGCTTCCCCTTCTCAACTTCAAGATCACCCAGCTCAAACCCCCACGGGCTGCCGAACAACCTCGACTCCCACGCAAATCCCATCCCTCCATCTCGAAATGCCTCCCGCGTGCTGTCCACCAGGGCCCGGAGCACCCTCCCGTCGTCCGCGACGAGGGCCTGTCGATCTTCGACCGGTCGCCCCTGAAACGCGTCGGTCATGAGCTCCGCCAGCTTCTCCGGGTGCTCCGCGTCCCGTGCCACGCCGCCCATCTGCCAGTCCGAGACCACCGATACGAGCCCCGTCGCCCACGGCGCGAGGTTGAACAGCACGCGGTTGAGCGGCATCATGCCGCCGAGCCCGAGCTGCGAGGGATACATGCCCGAGACGACCACCACGCCCGCGAGGCGCGTGCTGGGGATACTGCGGATGCAGGCGAGGGCGTAAGGCCCGCCGCCCGACATGCCGAGAACGGCGAAGCGGGAGACTTCGAGGTGGTCCGCCAGCCGGAGGACGTCGGCCGCGTGGTCCGAAATAGTCCGGTCCGGCTGGAACGTCGAGCCGCCGTAGCCCGGACGGCTGGGGGCCACGATGTGGACGCCACGTTCCAGGGCGGCCTCGTGGAAGCCTTGGCCCTCGGCGTGGGAGCCAGGAGTGCCGTGGAGGTAGAAGACGGTGGGCTGACGGGGCTGTCTGGGGGCGCCGAAGGTCGCGTAGCACAGCGCGCGGCCGTCCGTGAGGGTGAGGGACTCGGTCTTCCACATGGCGGTGGTTGTCTATGTCTGCGTTTTAGACACTCGAATGCAAATCTAAGTTGTCGTCGGTCGGAGTGCGAGGTTGCTATGATATAGTTAGCTGACGCGTAAGTCGAACTAGCACTTTGGCTCGGTAAAGCCGGAAGCGAGATACAGTCGTTTGCATCGGCGGCGTCCAAAACCATAAGTGGGACTGCTGCTGACTACTGACTTTTGATGTGAAATCAAAAATCAACCGAATTTTTAGCTATTAATACCTTAGTGCGCAGGGTATGCGCCATCATAAAATTTATATTATTAGATGCGCTTAATTAAGGCGATTACAGTAATGTCTTTTTTATCTAGATGCACATACTACGCATTAAGTAATTCAAGTGTGAATAATCTAGTGATTTTGGGCTGCATTTTGCTGACTTTTTCCAAAACCACTTACAGGGGGTTTCGTTATTTTCTAATTTTTTCTCAATTTTTTCCCCAAACCAACTGAACCACTAAGTCAACAGTTAAAACCACCTTTACCCAAATATCTTCATACGCAGAGTATGCGCGTAGATAAAAGTAGTACCATTGTAATCGCCTTAATTGGGCGCATTTAATAGTATAAATTTTATGATGGCGCATGCCCTACGCATTGAGGTATTAATGGCTGAATGTTTAGTTGATTTTACTACTGGGCATACGAAAACCACGTAGTTAGCAGCTGCCTGACTCATGGTTTTGGACGCCGCCGATGCAAATGACTGTAGGGGGCTGCGCCGCTTACCTGCAGTTGCCAACTCAACTTGCTTGGCATTGCTTACTTCCTGAGCTGGGGCAACCGGCATCTCAGTTGCTATGCAGCAATGGAATCGTGGTCAGACTTGGCAACTGGCGATCGGTCTATTTAACCACTTGTGTATATCGTAAGTCATTCCGTACATGTATCGAGTTGCTGGGGACTCCCACCGGTCCAAAACATCTGCAACTCGGAAACCACGATTTTCCCCCGGAATACCCTCCGTGCCTTGTCGATATAATAGAGCCTCGTCAACATGGAATGATTCCACGCTCGTTGGTACTTGCCCTCCGAAAGAAACACGCCGGGCACGACACCACTCCAGGGACGAGTGTCTGCGTCTTTATCCCACCCGTCTGGCGGTGCGTCTAGCTTCCCCTGTTCCGTGAACCGTCCCACGAGCAGCCAGCTAACGATGTCTGGAAACTCCCCAGCAGCCTCGAGGGCACTTACCCAGCGGTCCCCTTTTTGATAATGAATCTTCGCGCCGTGGAACACCAGGATCTTGACAACCTCGAAGCGCCCTTCGTGAGCCGCAGCCATAAGCGCCGTCCCGGCAACGGATCCATCAAACTCGGGATCTAACCCGATTCTCAGCAACTCTCTGACCTCTTCAACGTGTCCGTGATGTGCCGAGGAGCACATCAATCCGAACTCGCCACGGTGTTTGACTCCGTCGACGCCTCCAACCTCAGCCAGCTTCTTCATGAACTCAAGCCCGAACCTCCGGTAAAAGAGTCGAAGGGACCGGTATATCGACACACGCGACCCGAAGAGCTCATCCTGTCGCCAATAACGCCACCGCAACCCCCTCGTCGGCGTCGCATCCCCAACCTCGAGGTATCTAGCATGGTCCGAGTTGAGTATAAAAGTCGCGATCGCGCGGTTCGGCAGCGCATTAGCCCACAGCGGAATCCCAAAGTCCCCCGGCCGGTTCAGGTTCAACCCCGCGTGGAGCAGCATGATCAGACACTCGACGCCGTCGACCCACAGGCTCGCGTTGGAGTCGGCGTTGTCCGCGATCCTCGGGCCGCGCTCGACGAGGACCTGCATCGCCGAGACGCTGTTCTCCACGGCCGCGAGCTGGAGGGGCGTGTACCCGCGCTCGTTCCGGATGTTGAACGACGCGCCGCTGTCGAGGAGGCACTGGACCATGGGCACCGAGTTCTTTTTGACGGCTATGTGGAGTGCGGTGCCGCGCCGGTGGACCACGCCGTTGACGTCGGCTCCGTGGGCGATTAGGAGCTCGATCATGTCGAGCTTATCCTCGTTCACGGCCGTGTGCAGGGGCAGCGTCGCGCCGTCTATGGACGTATGTATGACTTTGTTCGCGAGCCGCTTAGCCAGGCCGAGGTTGGAGGAGCCGTCGAGCTCCGCCAGGTAGGCGAATAAGACACCCAGTGACTTTTTCGATCCGTGGGCGATTGCCACGTAAGCGGTGGCAGAGTTCTCGAGGAGCCATAACAGATCGACCCTCGGGATCGCGCGCAGCCACTCGTCAAACTTGCCCTCGAGGTTGACGTTGATGACAAGCATGTCCAGCGCCGTGAATCCCCGGAACGGCCACCTTGGCTCCGGACCGCCAACAACGGCGTCTAAACCCCCCGGCGGTAGCCTCGGTGGCCACGGACGGTGTTCGACATCGCCGTCACTACTGCTGCTGCTGCTGTCGCTGCTGGACGAGTCCGAGTCGCTATCCTCCCAGTCGTCGAGCCTGTAGCTGAAGTAGGCGCTCGAGTGAAGACGACAGGCGATGCCGCGAAAGCTCGCGCCCCTGTCGATGAAG
The DNA here is from genome assembly GCA_030770045.1 of Colletotrichum brevisporum. Classification (NCBI taxonomy): domain Eukaryota; kingdom Fungi; phylum Ascomycota; class Sordariomycetes; order Glomerellales; family Glomerellaceae; genus Colletotrichum; species Colletotrichum brevisporum. The sequence goes on along the minus strand of JAUGSI010000006.1, from coordinate 1,469,540 downwards.
AGCTGGACGACCTTATCCTTGTTTGGGATGTTCACCCATCGTCGGCCGAGGCTGTAGAGAAGAGCGGAACAGACCCGGCAGGATCGCATCTTGATATCAAGGGGGCAGCCGTCATCGAGGAGCATGGCGCATGTCTCGTAATCGCATCGCGATATCGCCTGTTCCATCGCTCTCCCCAGGGGCGTCAGCGGGTGAGAAACAGGTTTGGTGGGCACCCCCTCAGAGCCCTTCTCGTGGGATTCTTTGATCGATTTCTGGACCATCTCCCTGATTCGCCTGTTCCTCCCCGACAGCGCCAGGTCCAGCGGCGTCTTCCCGTCCGCGGTCAGGAGGTGCTTCGCCCCGAGCTCGAGCAGCAGCTCTGTCGCGTGCTCGATCTGGTAGCACACCGCGATGTGGAGGGGCGTCAGCAGCATCCGCGTGGTCGGGGCATCGATCCCGGCGCCGCGGGTGACGAGCAGCCGGATGCAGTCCGACTGTCCCAGCAGTATGGCGAAATACAAAGGCGTGACACTGTTCACATCCGATGACCTCGCGTTGAGGTCCTTGGCGTAGCCGTTGTCCAGGAGAAACTCGACCGTCTCCGCCGAGGCCATCGCGGCCAGGTGCAGTGCAGAAAGACCCTCGTACGACATCATTCGCAGATTGAGCTTGTAGACCCCGATCTTGACCCGGAAATCCCACAGTGGCTTCTCGCATCCAGCGCTCGCCATCTCCCGCAGCAAGTCCGTCCAGCCGTACAAACACGCCCAGCTCACGGGCGTCCAGCCGTTCTCGTCAGCGACATGCAGACTCTGGTGCCCGCCGTGTCGGAGGATCATCTTCGCCGTGTCGAGCCGCCGCCCGAGGATGTGCATGCTCATGGGTACCCTGCTACCCTGCTCGCTGCGCACGTTCGGATCCGCGCTGAGCTCGAGAAGCCGCTGGACAAGCCTTAACTTGGGGTTCGGTATGGGCGTCCGGAACCGGGAGAAGCCTCCCGTCTTCTCAAGTCGGACGTATCCCGGGGGCGGCATCGGGGGCGGCGGCGGCGCGTAGGGTGTCTCGTGGGTGCCTGCGAATTGGGGCGCGGGGGCGGCTGTTGCGAAGGCGATGCATGGTATGCGCCAGGGCACCTCGTCGAAGCATTCGACGAACGCTAGCATGTGCAGAGGCGCGAAGCTTTCTCCCGAGGGCGTGAGAGCGAGACGGTTGATGCTTGTCTTGTCCGTCTTCGTCAGCAGTTTCTCGAAGATCCGGTGCGTGTTGGGTTGGCACAGCTGCGCGCACGCGGCGTCTAGCGCGCTCATCTGGCCCTCCTTCTGGTCTACGTCGGTCTCGAGACGCAGGAGGCGGTCGACGAGGAACACGGAGTCGCAGCGGACGGCCCATTTCAACACCCGGATGTCCATGCCGGAGCTCTTGAGATACTCCGGGTGCACCGTGGCGTCGAACGTCATGACGAAGAGGTCCTCGAACAGCGATACGAAGTACGGCTGAACCTCCGTGTCGGCCTTGACGGCGTTAGGGTCGAGCAAGCACTCAATCTCCTTGAGCGCCGAGGTGCCGGTGGCGGTCTCGTGGGCGACGAGGCACCGCGCGTCGATCAGGATCTTGATCAAGTCCGTGATGCGCTGCGTGCTCTCGTGCGTCGGGTTCTGGCACATGTCTTGGAGTCTGACGCAGACGAAGGCCCATATGCTGGTTCTGGACTTGTCAGGGGGTTGGGCGAGGTCTGCAGAGACAAGCTCGGCGAGGACGTCGTCGTCGAAGACACAGAGCCGGGTCGCTTTGAGGTAGCTCTCTAATGGGGACCCTTCAGACTGATACGGGTATATCTTGATGAGTGCCCGAACGGTTTCTACTTTGGATGACGTGTCGAGACAGTGTAGAGGCGTCTCTGCAGTTGACGGAGGTAGCAGTCCGGCTTCGTGGAGTTTCTTCAACACATCTGCCGATTCCAGTTCTGCCAGGAGGGAGTTCAGCGGCGGCTTGGTGCTCTGCAGAACTTCGGGGCGCTTATGGCAATGAGCGATGATCATCTCGACGTTCTTGTGATTCACGCTGTCCAGCGCCTCTGCAAGCGGCGTCCTACCGTTCTTGTTCATTATGCAAAGCGCTGCCTCGCGCTCTTGAATAGGGGCGTGTGCGAAAAGAGCCGCGAGAACGCGCAAGGCGTCCGCGTCGTCCGCCACAAGGTGCCATATCGTGTCCCCAAAGTCATCCGTCTCCGTTGATCTCGCACCGTGCTTCAGCAGACACACGACGACGTCTTCCATGCGGTCGTTCGTGCAAGTGAGCAGCAGCTCAGCCTTTCTTTTGTCGGCGGCGCCGTTATCGTTGTCTAGCTCGACGTGGGATGTAAGTATGTAATCCAGACATGACACGGACGAGCACGACATGGAAAAGTCCAGCAGTCGTTTTAAGGTGTCGGCGTTCTGGAGAAGATTATCGCCCTGCGAGTTGTGCGCGTTCTCCTTGAGCGATTCTAGGCTGTCCGTCTCGATAGCCTTCCACATCTTCTCAACAAGCATGTCGTCCGTGACAGCTATCGAGGGAGGGAGCTTAGTGTCTATGTCCGCTGTCTCCGTTACCACCTTCTGGAAGGCCTTGAGGTACGCCGAGGCCTCTCCTTGGTTTTCTGCAACGATCTCGGCGAGCAGCTCCAATATCCTTGTGACGTCTGTCGCGGCCGGCTCGCTTTTGTGTTTAGTCCACTTTCGGCATTGTTCACGGAATATCTCGATGTCGCCGTCGTGCATCTGGGCTCCGCCCTTGACTATGTTGCCGAATATCCAGTAGTCGCCGGCCCATTCAGACGACTTGAGTGCCAGAGCCCCCATGCTAGTCCATGTATAATGACTCGGTAGAGCTCTATTGCAGTCAGCACCTCGTTGTAGTAGCAGCGCCACAGTCTTGCTCGATGGCTTGTTCATGAAGGGGGGTCCCAGGCGAGAGCCTATGCCAGGCGAGAACCCGTAGGAAGCCACGAGGAGGGGCCCGCCAAGGGCACATTGCAAAGGAGTGCCGATACGACTCGGCTGGTTAACATTCGCGCCACCGTCGAGCAACGTCCGGCAGACGTGCTCGAGGCCGAGCAGTGCGGCCATGTGAAGCGCCGTGAAATCGCCACGACGGATAAACTGCGCCAGTCGTCGGGTTTGTCCCCAGTACCAGCCGCGCTTGGGCTCCTTTTCCGTCCACTTGTCCCTCCACTCGTGGACGTGCGAGAAGGACGTGGGGTCAAAGGCAAAGCTCCTCTCAGCTCTCATCCGGATCGAGCGGGAGGAGCCAGAGCTCGACGATGAAGTTCTCGTGGAGCTCGGGGAGGTCATCTGCGTCGACTCGGAACAAGAACCAACCGATGAGTCCGAGTCCAGACAATCTACCCAGAAGGTGTACCTGCTGTGATCTCGGGCGTGGTAGGACCCGTGGAACTGGTAGAACCGGCAGACCTCAAGACACCAGGCTTTGAAGCTCGGCGTGTGGGTCGGTCCACACAGTTCCATGGCTTGCTCGACGAACTCGGGGTCGTCCCAGTAACTCTCAGACAGGTAGGGCCAGCAGAGGGATGCGTAGCGATAGAACGGATATCGGACGTCTCTCTTGACTATAAAAGACTCTTCGGAGTGAGACCTCGCGGGGAGGCGCGAGAAGCGATCGAGGCAAAGAAACCGAAGCGCACAAAAGCCTAGAGTGCGGTTTGCGCGGGACCTGGACAGGCGGTACTGCGCAAACTCCGCATCCGAGGGGTCTATCCCTTCCAGAAATTCTTTCAGTGAGCAATTCGCGAGAGAAACGCGTCTCCCGCCATCTGTTTTGCTGAGAAAGAAGCCGCATAGTGTCATGAACTCCGACTCATCGACTTCGGGATGTGCCAGCGAATCCGGATCCAGTCCCGGTATGCCCGACACAGATAGAGCCTGGCAGAGCTCCATGGTTCCTAGAGGTCCGTCTAGTACGGAGGTCAATTGGAGAGTTGCTTGTATTAGACTTTTGGATGATGGAGAGGTCCGATTGAACCGCCGCAGGAAGAGCCGATAGCTGTCTTCCAAAGAGGTTGGGAGCCTGTCTAAGAACTGCTCTTGCTGAGCAGCTGTTTCCAAACCACACAAATACTCAACATTGGCAGAGACATGTAGAAACCTGTGACTCGAGTTGTAAGCTTCTCAGATTCAAATGTCTTGAAGAAAGTCTGTCCTTAATATGACGGACTTACGTGGTTGTTGGATGCAGACTGATCTTTCGAACAGCCTCATCAACTGCATGCGAGTCAGGAAGAAACAACCTGCCGCTGGAAACTTTCTTTTGTAATTCGGCAGCTGTGAAGAGTCCAATTTCTTCTTGTGTCGTCTGAACCTCGATGTGTCTGAAGTCGTCCTGCACAATGTCGCTGATATTCCTCTGGTCTCGGGATATAAGAGCGATACTCAACTTCTCGCTCGCCAGCGAAACCAGTAACCTCGTAACTTCTTCCACGTCTTCTCCAGCCTCATTGATTCCATCAACGACAATCATGACGTTGTGAAAAAGGTTCGACATCTTCACCAGAATATCCCTCAACCTCTCGACGCTCGGCCTCTTCCCAGCCTTCCCCTTTTCGGGCTGAAGCTCCCGCTGATACCGGTCGAGCATCTCCATAGCCTGGTCGTTTCGAAACGCAACCTGGCAGGCAAGACTCCCAACAACAGACTCGGGACTATGTGTCCTCAAGTCCGAGAAGTCGCAAAAGTGGAATGCAACGACATCATCCCGCTTTCCCATCCTCGCCGCCGCGTCGACCATGGCCGCGGCCAACACCGTCTTTCCCGTTCCCGCGCGGCCAGTGAGCCACAATTTCGAGCCTCCCGCCGCCGTCCAGGCCGCAAACTCCCCGCTTTCGAGGAACGGGAAAGTTGAGAGCGGGTTCCGAGCCCGCAAGTGACGCTCGAGCGGGGGGTAGTAATCCGCCCTCGTAAAGAAGCGCGCCGCCGCGCAATCATCCGTCGTCTTCAGCCCGTGATACCTCGTCAACTGCGACATCTCGATTCTCGCATCCGCGTAGTTCTTCTTCGAGTCCATGAAGCTCTCCCATAGACTTTCCAGGCTGGCCCCGGGGCGGATGTTTCCGACCGCATCAGCCACTGCCTGCTTATGCCTTTCGAGCTCCTCGATCAAATCAAGGGTCCAGGCCCGGGTGAACGGCCACCTCAGGCGCAGAAACGGCTCGCAGTGTCCGTTCTCCCGCCTCTTCAACTCCGCGCTGACGTCCCTCCTGCTCAGCGACTTTTCCAGCTTCGCGAGCGTCTGGTGACATCCGACCAGCCGCGGCGGTAGGGATACGGGGAGCACCGGCTCGCCGAACCAGAGGTCCGCGCCGTCCCTCTCGAGACCCGTGGCGAGCAGGGCGAGGCGGTGGAGCAAGCCCGAGAGCTGCTGGATCTCGTCGGCGACGTTAGCGATGCGCTTGGCCGCGTCGGGATCACGATCGGAGGACTCGACGTTGTTGGCGAAGTGGAAGACGAGCCTGAACGCCGAGTCCGTCACGGCGACGAGGCCGCGAAGGCTGTCTATGAAGCGCTTCCCGTCCATTGCTTGTTCCGAGACAGGATCGTTCGGTTACTCGAGTCGACTCGGACGCGGCATGCTGCTCTTCCGGGGCTCTTTGGTTGTCCAGGTCGCAAGTGAGGGGGGGAAGGGCGAGGACTGAGAGCCGCAGAGCCTCGTCCAATGTCTCACGTCCAATCGTCGCGGGGCGGTGGGATTTTGCTTACGGTCGGCCGTCGTGAGCGCATGCACGTGTGACGTGGTGCGTTATTTCTCGCCTCGCTGCTGTCTTGGATTGAGTGGCTGGTCGATAAAGGGATTGTCGTGCATGAGTTTCGGCAGGTCTTGCCCAATCAACCAACTCTACCCGACGGGCGGCTACGCGTCCAATAATCTGTCTCGCGAATGTACTGTATATTGTCGTCTTTTTTTCAAGAGGGCTAAAGTCATTTTCTCCGAGTAACCCTTGTATGCCATAGGTTATTGATAAGACCTTTTCACTTGGTTATTCTTTCAAACTTTGCACACAATTATAGATTGTTTTAAACTCACATAGTAATCATTTACTATGAGGAATAAGTGCCGCTGCAATCTAATAGCTTACAGTTGGTGAAGAGTCCTCGTGTATTTTATGATAGCTGAGATCGAGTCTGTTGCGATTTTCCCTGTTTTAATCCATCGTGAGCCCCTCAGCCAGGAGACGCCCGTCCATATAGGTATCCAATACGCGCAGAAGCCATGTCTGACGTTACAGGTCGTACAGTCTAATCGAATCGAAAGGCCGCAGGCCCTACCCGCCAATGGGTGCATGGGGCAACAACAGTTGTTGATCACCGTCGTTTCTACCCACAGAACAGTCCACAACGCAGGCAAAGAGCGGCAGTTCTTCTGCAACAAACGAGAACCAATGAAACGGAGAGACTGCTCTCGGCTCCAGTCAGCGTACTTCGTCGTGGAAGAGTCAACGGCGACGTGACACCCGCGCCGAGAAACTCAGTAGTCCACCCAGTTGGCGAAATCCTCATAGCTGTAGGAAATCCAGAGTGGCGGTCCTAAGGCCATTTGCGGCCCCCTTCCATTGTACCATAGTCTGTGGGATCTGTTCACCCTTTCCTGCGACTCGGTAAACATTCGTACCTTCCACTTGGGTTCCATCTTGTCCCAGTATAGGTGCCAGAGCATGGGGAGAAACCGCACGTCCTGGACGCAGTAGTCGAGTATGTCAGCGGAAAGCGGGCGGGCGTCAAAGACGGCGAAGCTCCCGCCCTGCGCCGGGTTGAAGAGCGCGCGGCCCTTTTCCTTGACGATCTTCCAAGCGGTGGTGTTGATGCGGCCTGGCGGCAAGTCCGTCTCAATGCACCTAGCGAGGCCTCTGAGGTACTCATGGGATCCGATGCGGGTGGCAAGCTCCATGAGCTGCAGGTCGTGGATTCCAGCGAGGCGGACGCGGAAGTGAGCGAAGAGAGCGTCCGAGTCGGTGCGAACATCAAAAAAGACCTTTTGAGTGACATGGCACTCGAGGATGTCCTTCAGAGTTTGACCTTCGGAGCCCGGGCTCTTGAATGCTGTCTCGCCGAGGGTGGTGGTATCGACGAGGTAGGTAAAGTCCTTAGGAGCGACGTAAATCTGAACGATCGAGACCGTTCCATGGCGCCCGAGGTCGTGCCCTTCAAGGTCGAAATAAAGAGATGGTGGGTGATTTGGAAGCCCCGCGATCTCGTCAACCATCCGTGACACCGCGTCAGCGGTGTCAACGAGTTCATACGGGGCTGGCTCGGGGGCTGGAGGCTCGTCGCAGGATGTGTTGTCGGGGGACGTGTCGTCCGCGAATGTGTCGTCCACGAAGGTGTCATCGGAGGATGTGTCGACGGAGAATATGCCGTCGGAGGATGTGTCGTCGGAGGATGTGCCATCGTCGAGAGTTATTCTTGCAAGATCGGATGACAGGCTTTCATCCTCGCTGAGGTCCTCCTCAGGGTCTAAGGCTAAAACAGAAAACCGAGACATATGGAAAGATTGGTGAGCGGAGACTCCAAAAGGGGCGGTGATAGGGAAGTATAGAGCGGTCGAGTTCTCGGCAGAGTTGCGACGTGTGACGTTCAGAATTGTGGTGGTGAGTCGACTATATCTGTGAACTGGTCTTCGAGAGATTTGCAGAGAGGAAACGAGCTTTTGAGCTTCTTCACAGGCTTCCGCTTCTTTTTATGCGGAGGCAGGAATCTCCATGCCTTTCAGAGGGGCTGTAAGGAACGGATCACGGGAAGCAGCAGAGTCTATCAGGGTGAGGACGGATTCTCAGGCCACATCGAGGTAAGGGAAGACGAAAAGCTTATCCTGATCACGGGTTCATCAGGGTAACAGAGGCGCAGACCTGGCGGAGATGTCAACGTGCGTGCGTTTCGCCACGGGGCATTCTCTACATGTAACTGGGTACACATAATCCATTTTCATACTACTATACTGCGTCTATTTCTCTGGTTCAATCTCCGTCATGTCTCTGTCTCTTTCCTAAACTATACGTCGTACATGGGACCAGCAAATGCCTACCACAGAGACTACACGGCCTGGCCTATTCTGCTACCTGAATGGACACTTCCATGGACTACAAAAGTATGACGGGAGAGGTGGAATTGAGAAAACCACAACTTAGACTCTGGCAAATGGATATTCTGCCTAAGTGGCGCAGTTCATGCCTCAAGCCTCAAGCCTCATAAACCTTAGTCCCAGCCACGGAGGTTGCAGGATCTCAGAAGGCAAGTTCTTGCTATTCAACCTGCACAACGGTTTTGGTTGCTTATTCATCTTCTCCTCGCTCTTGTTCACTGGCTTGGGTTGGGGAAAGGCTTCCACACAGGCACATTTGTTGACGCCAGTGTTCCCCGATACCAGTTAATTTATCGAGGACCAATCATTCACAAACTCGGATACCATAACTATCCGGCTAATACAAACGCGATACTGATTGTATCAACTCTCTCTACCTGCTCTACCGGCCCGGCATCCGGTATCCGGCCCGGAGTCTCTGTGGGAACATGAGAACACCGGGTTTGCCGTACTGATCTGCAGATCTCGGCTGACCGGCATCTGGACGACCTCTTATCGGCAGATGGATCGATGCCCCCTGGACCCCGCAATCGTGAAGCGGAGACCAATACCATTTTCCCGAATCCGGAGAAAGAGCGAGAGGATCGGCTGTTTAGCTGGCGACAAGTGATAATTCAATGAGGGTCATGGGGGCATTACCGGTCGGCCTGCTGCGGTGAAATCGCCGGTGCCGGGGTTAAGATGTCCGTGGCACGAGTTCGGTGTCCAAGTTCAGAGTCTCTACAGAGCTAGGAATACATAAACAATGGCTGCTTGGCATTGCTTCTTTCACTCCAAGCAACAAGATCTCCAGCTTCGTTGTTCAAGATGCGTCTGTCGAGCTGTCTCCTCTCCGTCGCCCTGCTCGGGCTCCGGCAAGTTGCCGCCGTTGAGCTGTCGGAGTTCACACAGGACCTGTTCAACGAGTCCATGAACTTTATGGACAAGATCTACGACCCTGTCGCCGGCTACTTGTACTTCTTTTACTATCCTCTGGCGGCCGGCAAGCACGAGACCCGGTCTTCAGTTTGGTACGCCACCGGCCTCCTCCAACGCAACCAGAATGACGACGTGGAGCAAGCGGTCAAGATCATCAAGAATGTCATTGCGGACCAGAAGAAGGACCCGGAGGATCAATGGTAAGTTGAGACCTTTGTTATGACTAACATCGTCTAACATTGCCCTTCAGGTACGGAGACTACACTGTCTATCCAGAGGAGCCATCAATCGGCACGCCTGCGTATCCCAAGAACGTACGTCAAATCAGAACACCATTTTTCACCCCCACTGGGCTCCCCTGACGTGCCCCCAGATCTTCAACTCCTGGGACCCCAACTGGCGAGGCTTCATCGGCACCAACCTGATCGTCATCTACGAGGTGTTCAAGCACCTCCTCCCGCAGGACGTCCAGGGCCTCATCCTCGAGAGCATGTACAACAACACCGTCGGCGACAGCTACCGCGTCGGCGGCCTCGACGACGACGTCCTGTACCCGGCCTACAGCAACCCGGCCCTGATGCGGGCCGTCGCGACCGGCTGGACGGGCCGCGCGCTCAACGAGCCCAACATGACCGCCGCCGGCGAGCTCTACGCGCGCGAGATCCTCGACCTGTTCGACCGCAACGGCAAGCTGTCCGAGTTCAACAGCCCGACGTACGCGGGCGTGAGCATCTACGCGCTGACCCTCTGGGCCAAGTACATGCCCGAGGAGTCGCTGATGGGCAGCAACGGCGCGCGCATGATCGAGGCCGTATGGGAGTCCGTCGGGAGCCTGTACAACGCGAACCTGCGCAACGTCGCGGGGCCGTGGGACAGGACGTACGGGTTCGACATGAATCGGTACCTCGCCATTCTCAACGTGTACGTCTGGTCGCTCGTCGGCAAGGACAGGGCGCCGGGCATCGCGGAGACGTGGAGCATGACGCACGCCGACGACTTTGAGTACGCGCCGCTCATCGCCGTGCTCGCTCCCTTCCACGACGCGCTCGTTCCCGCCTCCGTTGTCGAGAAGCTCAAGGCGTTTCCGGGGGAGCACATGTACGAGGCGTCCGCGTACTCGCCGCCCCATGATGCTGCGCCTCGGAATGTGACTGCCTGGATGTCCGCCAACGTTACCGTCGGCGCCGAGTCTTACGACGAGGACACCCTGGGCGGCCCGCGGCAGGACTCGCTGCAGTGGTCTCCCGCGGTGGTGCAGTGGGCTCGGACGGACGGCAGCGTCGGGTACATCGTCCTCCACGGGACGGAAGAGGCCATGGACGCGGAGGTGAGCCCAGGACAACTGAGTCTTTCGTACCCCCGAGGCGACTCGTCGAGCGTGTTCACGTTCATCGTGAGCTCCAACCCCCTCGGCGGAAAGCGGGACATCTCCGGGTTCGCGGACCTCGATGGCCTGGCGGTTTCGGTCAACGGCACGGTGGACGTGAAGCCTGAAATCGGCTTCTGCGGACTCGTCGGGGGCACCTGCTCGCCCATTCAGTAAGTGAGATCACATCGGGCGCCTTGGTCCAGGACTAACGTGAAGCAGCGGATTCGAATTCTGGAACGTCACCTACGTGATGCCCGCCAACAGCAGCGTCACTCCTCAAATTATTCTCGATATTGAAGGCGTTGTCTAAGAGCCAGACGGAACTTTATTCCACGAGTTGAAAGGCGCACTGGGATGTTCCCAGAAGAAGTCTTGAGGTGGAGAGAACTGTATTTAGACTTCATGGTTGGGGCGACCGTCAACCCATGGAATTTGAAGGCTTGGGGTTTTTTGTAGTTGCTTCGACCGCAAATACATGTACTTCATTGGAAGAACTGGTACAGTTCCGTGATTTCTTGCGGTGCTCATGCGTTCCCAAACATCGAGCTGGAATGAACGGCTGATTGGGCGACATCTCGAGGCTTTAAATGACTACGTATGTAGCTAAACGGGGGGAGCGTTTTCAGTATCCACTGCAATCACAATAGCTAGTACTGAGAGTGGGTGATATGCTGTTGCTGAGCTCTATTACTGTCGAGGGGCCCTGTTGCCCTGTGATACTACATTAACATTTGTGTTTGATGATACCCTCTTTGGTAGTCTCGTACAGAGAGAGCCTATTAACTCAATTGACCTGATGAGTAAGGGAAAGCCCCAATAGCAACTTATCCAGCCCCCGGTGCCAAGCATCCTCACAAACTATAGCACTTCGAATATTCTTCCCAAGACCTTCCGTTTCTACATTCCCTATCGTCGCACCAGAAGTAATGTTTCAGGTTCGGGTCTGGTATGCCTCCACAGGACATGGGATCGATCAAGGCTTTCTCCCATTTGCCATCGTGGTTGCTCATACCCGGCCCAAAAAGCCGGCCTGTCCACTTCCGGGTCAGGAAGACTTGGTCCTCGGTCCTTGACCACGAGTACAGGGTACGGCACGACCGGCACGCGACACTGTGAGGTGATGTGGAGGGAGGAAGGAATGCCTGTTGAGGCACGAGCTGTGCCCCGCCTTCGATGGTGCCGGCCGAAAAGGCATTCTTCTTGCAGAACGACGGCGGGATACCTGAGTCGGCCTGGCTGTCCAACCGTTTATCAAGGGAAGTAAAGCCCCCGAGCCGGTCGTCGCCGCCCAGGCAGACGCAGTAACGCGGGTCGAATGGTCTCAGGAGGAAACCACTGTCGAGGGAGACATGGTGGCAGAGCATGTTGCAGCCATACGCCGCGCCGAAGGCTTTCAACTGCTGTTGGAGGAAGCCCACGGAGACAAGTTCGTTCTTGGGTAGCTTGAAGATCGGGAGTGTCCACGAAAGCTTGAATTTGACTCTCTGGGGGGGATGATGGGGGTTGAAGGGTTCGAGCTCCAGAATGGCGGAGGGAGCTGCGATGCGCTCCCGGGGTCGGCCAGTTTTGGGAAGTGATTTGAGGGCGATGGCCTCGCAGGTACGGCAAGTGAGGGGCTTGGGTGACCTGGGCTGAATGGCAATCAAGCCCTCCTTTCCGCCGTTCCGTTTTACACAATTCCACATTTCGGGCATGGAGATCGTTTGGTGCGAGCAGACCCGAAACCGGCCTTCCCAGCCGACGCACAGCCCAGATGCCCAAGACATCATTCTCTGCGAGGGGGAAAAGTGCGTCCAGTTGTGCTGGGCTTGGCAGCCGAGGCAGAAGATCGCCCGCATGGTGAACCTGTGCTCTCGCCATTTGAACCTGAAGTTGAGATAGGCGAGAGCGGACCTGTTAGAGGCGCAAGGACGACAGAATCCGGTCTTTTTGGCCCTCAAGACAACAAGACTATCACCCTCGAAGCCGCTGAACAACTTGCCGGCCCTCTGGTGGGAGCCTAAGAATCCGTGGAACTCCCGGAAAGCCTCGTCGCCGTATATGCGCCAGAAGGTGAAGCTGACCTGACGCAGCATGAAGAGCTCGTCGATAGAAAGCATCTTCATTATCCTTAGTATTATTTCGTCCGGTAGTTGCAGGATCAGGAATCTTCGTTTGTTCCGGAAGAATGCGACTTCCCAAGGGGCGGGCTCCCGCTTGGGGACTGGTGGGGGGGAGCCCGTCGAATTGCCCCCAGTTTGAGTGCCCCTGGGCGACTCAAAGGACGAGGCACCTCCCTCCATTCTTTCCGAGGGCATTTCTGCTCCTCTAAAAATTCCAATACGACTGGAAAGTAGGTTGAGGTGTGGTGACAGTAGGGCACTGATGAAAAAAGAAAAAAACGACGAGAATTTGCAAGCGTCGAGTGGCGATGGAGAGGAGAATACGCCAACCGTGAATGAAGACGACAGTGACGAGAAGCGACGATGGTAAAATGATCGAAACGATGCTAAGGGCCAAGAGGACGAATTATTCGGGGGCTTTTGGAGGGAGAGGGAGAAACGCATACATCCTGCCGTCTCTTGAATACCTATTTAGTACTAGAAGCGGGTTTCTATCAAATTTTGACCCTTGCGGTTTCCCTGAAAAAGCCACTTGAAAAGCCTAAAAGCCGCTGCGGATTCCGAGTAAGTGAGAAATAAGTCTGGATCTTCGAGCAGCACACAGGCACGCTTGCCCTCTTAGTTTCATGAACAGGAGGGTTTGCCTGGTGCGAAAGCCCGGCGGATACGTGCCAACGCCCTCTCCTACCCCCTACTCCGTTGTTCGCGGCTGACACTTCAGTCACATCGTCGTATAAACTCGACTATGTACCTACCTAGGAAGTTGTCGCTATGTGAAAGCTGAAACTGGCCATATCTCGCCCGTTTCGTCTGCACGAGAATTCTGTACCAAACAAAGCTCCCTTGAAGATTCTCAAGAGTGGCCTCCTCAGTCAGACTATCGCTGACCTGGCACTTGATCTGTTTCTATCCTAGTAGGTGTGACATGGCTGAGGTTGTTTCCAGTGGGTGATGTTTCCCCCGCAAGCAATAGGAAAAAGAAGAAAGAAAACTGGCTTCGGATGATGGCCGGCGAATACTTGGCGTATAAAGAAAATCCATCGAGAATTGTACATAACGATTGATACCCAATGATACTTGATTGGGGATATTGAGAAAAAGAGTAGCTTAGATATGCTCTCTCCAGAAGTGTGAGCTCAACTCTCAAGTACTTGGCTGGCCACGACGACAAGGTGGTTGGCTAGCTCTTATCTGGAGAGACACTAACTTTCTTTCTCTGAAACTCTGACTGCCCTCAAAAACAAGGCGTCACCCCGACTGGGCGAAAAGATGGTGCAATCTAGTGGATTCGCAAAAGAGTCCTTCGGAGCACGGTCATGTGTCGAGGAAAGAAGTTCACCGTCTCCGGTGATGACTGGGGCCAGCTGGGACCGCCTGTGAGCAGCTGCCAAGGGACTTTCTGGGTCAATTAAACGCGTGGCGGGGCACTGGAGCGAAAGGCGCGTCATGACCTCACAGGAAGAAGCTGCGGCGCGTCAAGCGCGTGCACCTGCCGTCCTCGTCCTCGTACCTTTCTTCGCACCTTCTCCTGCCTGCTCATCATTTCCTGCCTCCCCCACCACCGCTGCTGCCTGCGATTGCATCTCTTCCACATTTTGCATCGCGTTCATTTTTCGTTTTGACGTACAATCGACAATCACATACCGACAGATCAGTCAACCTTGGACTGTCGGCTGCAGCCACGAAACCTAATCGAATCCACCACGAGGCACCCCGCAACCAGGAAGCAAGATGGGTATCAAACAACTCTACCAGATCATCAAGGAGGAGGCTCCCGATGCCATCAAAGAGGGCGACATCAAGGCGCACTTTGGCCGCAAGGTTGCCATTGTAAGTACCTCCCGCGAGCTTCCCGCTGATTGACGTTGCTAATTGACCACAGGATGCGTACGCTACCCGCCGAATAACAGCCTTCCATTGCGTCCGCTGATAGTGTCTAGGTCCATGAGCATCTACTCCTTCCTCATCGCCGTGCGCTCCGACGGCCAGCAGCTCATGAACGAGAGCGGCGAGACGACGTCGCATCTCATGGGCCTCTTCTACCGTACACTGCGAATGGTCGACAACGGCATCAAGCCCCTCTACGTCTTCGACGGCGCCCCGCCCAAGCTCAAGTCGGGCGAGCTTGCGAAGCGATTCCAGAGAAAGCAGGAGGCCACCGAGAGCCTGGAGGAGGCCAAGGAGACGGGTACCGCCGAGGATATCGAGAAGTTCTCGCGCCGCACGGTGCGCGTCACCCGCGAGCACAACGCCGAGTGCCAGCGCCTGCTGAAGCTCATGGGCATTCCCTTTATCGTCGCCCCGACCGAGGCCGAGGCGCAGTGCGCTGTGCTCGCCCGCGCCGGCAAGGTGTACGCTGCCGCCAGTGAGGACATGGACACCCTCACTTTCGATACGCCCATTCTCCTGCGCCACCTTACGTTTAGCGAGCAGCGCAAGGAGCCCATTCAGGAGGTTCACGTTGCGAAGGTCCTCGAGGGACTCGGCATGGACCGCAAGCAGGTGCGTCTAAGCTCATCGACTTAAGTCATGTCTCTCCACTGACTTGAGAACTTTACAGTTTGTCGACCTCTGCATTCTGCTTGGTTGCGATTACCTCGACCCCATCCCCAAGATCGGCCCCACGACGGCCCTGAAGCTCATCCGCGAGCACGGCACGCTCGAGAAACTGGTGGAGGCGATCAACGCCGACCCCAAGAAGAAGTACCAGATCCCCGAGGACTGGCCGTACCAAGACGCGCGCGAGCTCTTCTTCCACCCCGACGTGCGACAGGCCGACGACCCGCTCTGCGACTTCAAGTGGGAGAAGCCCGACATGGAAGGACTCGTACAGTTCCTGGTCACCGAGAAGGGCTTCTCGGAGGACCGTGTGCGATCCGCAGGTGCCCGTCTGGAGAAGAACCTCAAGAGCAGCCAACAGGTCCGCCTGGACGGCTTCTTCAAGGTGATCCCCAAGACGGAGGAGGAGAAGGCGGCGGCGAAGCGCAAGCTGGACGCCAAGAACGAGGAGAAGAAGAAGAAGCAGAAGCTGGAGAAGAAGGAGAAGGCTGCTGCCAAGGCGAAGCCTCGCGGCGCCTAGGTCTGCCTGGACAGTCAAGGGGTTGGGGGTACAAAATGAGGCTATATTAGGTCTTGTCGTGGGACTATATCGCCACGCAGACCGTCTTCTGGGAAGGCAAGACAAAAGCGCAGGAGGAACCGGACGATACCTAAGGGATTGATTGCTTGGCGGGCTGGCGTTATGGGAGCTCACAGGGCTCGTTGCTATTTCGGTGGGCGGGAATGTGCCACACAAGTTGATTTGCTTGCTGCAGTTAACAGAGACGCTTCTGATGAATCACTACCTGCAACGGTGAAGCGCAGCGGGACGAAACGCCCGACTCCAGACGCTTCTTTGAAAGCCGGCGCATGGCGTCGAGGACGGCGTCGTTGACCGGCTCACCGTGGACAAGACGGCCGGCCGGCCTACGACCAACCTCCCCAGACATATCCAGACCGCCCACGTGCTTCACCATGGGGCAACATTTCGGCATGCAACTTTACGGTGTAGCACAGCTACGATACCGTCTCCGCGCAACTGTCCCATGGGGTTTTCCCGTCAGGGGCCGGTCATGTGCCTGACTCGAGGTTGCA
Source organism: Colletotrichum brevisporum (assembly GCA_030770045.1). Lineage (NCBI taxonomy): Eukaryota > Fungi > Ascomycota > Sordariomycetes > Glomerellales > Glomerellaceae > Colletotrichum > Colletotrichum brevisporum. Next base: position 1,453,409 of record JAUGSI010000006.1, on the reverse strand, counting down.
TTCGTGAGGCCCTTACCTGTAAAGGAGAGCACCGCCGTGCCACGGGCAGCAACACAGCGCGGAAGGTGCAGGGGGGCTCTGCGGAAGTGGGTCGCGCCTGACCATCGTCGCGGCTTTGATTGGGCTGAAAAAGATGCCGAGGTACGACTCCACACCGCACAGCACTGGCTGGAGACTGGAGAGTGGAGACAGGCCCTCGATGACATCAGCCCGAAACGGCCTAAGCTGAATCACATGCGCCCACGCCACCACAGCACTGAAGAGAAGGAGGCAGGAGGGCAGAAGAAAAGAACAAAAGGAAAAAAAAAAACGAAACTCAATGGCACTGACTGGTCTGACAGAGTTGCAGGAAGAGGCACATGACACGATCTAGCGCGGAAATTAAGGAAAGAGGTCGTCAACGACAGGCTAACGTGCTGCGCGTCCGTCGTCCCAGCCCCCGGATCGCTTTCCGTGCGCGTTGTGGCTCTAGTGTAGGTCCCGTCGGGGGTCTTGCCCACTGGGGAGGCAACGAATTTGTGATGACCCGAGGGAATCTACAGCATGTTTCCCCGCAAACCAAAATACCCAAGGTATCCAAGTACTGCAGAGTACTATAACGCTTGACGCTACAGGCGAGATTGCCTTGCCTTCGTGTAAGGTGGTAAAGATTGTGGAGAGAGAAAAGTCGGGGTACAGAAGTAGCAAGCTGGTCCTCGTCGGCAGCTACGGTCCCCCAAAGTACCTCCTTACAAGTTACTGCAGCACTGCGCCGTGCTGCACTGCGCTGGAGCATCTCCTGCATGGCGGATATTGTGACCTACTGTGTTCGTCTGGGGGCGGGATGTACCTTGGCGGCGGAGGCGTGCGGGGGAGGTACCTGCGGCTGTGGCCGTCCTGCTGGTTCCCTGGTCACTGGTCAGAGAACCCCCAAGACCAAGCCTTACCGCAAAAACCTGGAAGCATGTGATTGTCTGTCTGGCGGTCATTGCCGACCTTGGCCGTCGCGACTCATTCTTCTGACACTTTGTCCCCTGGCCACGACACCTCGGCGCTGATTGTCTTTAAACATCACTACCCCCCAGCTCGTCTCCTCTGAAAGAACCTTGTTCATTGTCTTCCCAACTCCAGTCATCCACCGAGCGTCCTCCATCGTACCATCAGCCAGACGCAACAGACAGACAACCGCCCATCATGTCCAAGACCTTCTCGACCAGCGACGTGGCGTCGCACAACAAGCCCGAGGACCTCTACATCATCGTCGACGGCGACGTCTACGACCTGACCAAGTTCCAGGATGACCACCCTGGTACGTGCCTCCCTCTGCTTCCTGTTCAACTGCTACTGCGACCGCCAGCTAACCCGTGATCTCCGACAGGTGGCAAGAAGATCCTCCAGCGCGTCGCCGGCAAGGACGCTTCCAAGCAGTTCTGGAAGTACCACAACGAGGGCATCCTGAAGAAGTACCAGGCCAAGCTGCAGGTCGGCTCGCTCGACTCGAAGCCTAAGGCGGCCGAGCCCTCTCCCGCCGCCGCCGCGCCCCAGCCCAAGAAGGCCGCCGAGAAGAAGGTCATCGCCGCGAGCACCGAGGAGTCCGAGCCCCTGGACCCCTTCGGAGACATGATCCCCTACGCCGACCCCAGCTGGTACCACGCAGTAAGTTTCGTGCGCGTCCCGACTGACGAGCGCGTCCGCTGACATCAGCAGCACCACTCCCCCTACTACAACGAGACACACGCCGCCCTCCGCGCCGAGGTCCGCGAGTGGGTCACGAACAACGTCGAGCCCTTCGTCGGCGAGTGGGACGAGAAGAAGGAGGTCGACCCGTCCATCTACAAGCAAATGGGCGAGCGTGGCTACCTGGCCGGCCTGCTCGGCGTCCACTACCCGACCCAGTACACCAAGAACACCGTCGCCTCGGTGCACCCCGAGAACTGGGACCTGTTCCACGAGATGCTGCTGACCGACGAGCTGTCGCGTGCCGCCTCTGGAGGTTTCGTCTGGAACGTTATCGGCGGTTTCGGCATCGGCTGCCCGCCGCTCGTCAAGTTCGGCCAGAAGGCTCTCGTCGACCGCATCCTGCCCGGCATCCTCAACGGCGACAAGCGCATCTGCCTGGCCATCACCGAGCCCGATGCCGGCTCCGACGTCGCCAACTTGAACTGCGAGGCCAAGCTGAGCGAGGACGGCAAGCACTTCATCGTCAACGGCGAGAAGAAGTGGATCACCAACGGTATCTGGTGCGACTACTTCACAACCGCCGTCCGCACCGGCGGCGAGGGCATGAACGGCGTCAGCTTGCTGCTCATCGAGCGCGGTCCCGGTGTCACGACGAGACGCATGGACTGCCAGGGTGTCTGGTCCAGCGGTACTACCTACATCACCTTCGAGGATGTCAAGGTCCCGGTTGAGAACCTGCTCGGCAAGAAGAACCAGGGTTTCAGAGGTATGTCCCTATCTTTTCCAGTCATCATCCGCGCCCCATGCTAACAGTAGTAGTCATCATGACCAACTTCAACCACGAGCGCATCGGCATCATCATCCAGTGCCTCCGCTTCTCCCGCGTCTGCTACGAGGAGTCTGTCAAGTACGCCAACAAGCGCCGCACCTTCGGCAAGAAGCTCATCGAGCACCCCGTCATCCGCCTCAAGCTCGCCCACATGGCGCGCCAGATCGAGGCCTCGTACAACTGGCTTGAGAACCTCATCTTCCAGTGCCAGAAGATGGGCGAGACCGAGGCCATGCTGAAGCTCGGCGGCGCCATCGCCGGCCTCAAGGCCCAGAGCACCGTCACCTTCGAGTTCTGCGCCCGCGAGGCGTCGCAGATCTTCGGCGGCCTGTCCTACTCGCGCGGCGGCCAGGGAGGCAAGGTCGAGCGCCTGTACCGCGACGTGCGTGCGTACGCCATCCCGGGAGGCAGCGAGGAGATCATGCTGGACCTCAGCATCAGGCAGAGCATGCGCGTGCACAAGGCGTTGGGCATGAAGCTGTGAGGACCGTAATGTGACGGGCGTTTATCTATGGGATTTCTGAGGCATGTCGTGTATGATTAGATACAGCTTGGATATGGAAGGGCTATTTTTCATTTGTCGGGCGTTTTGCCGGAAAAACGCTAAGCCAGCCAGACGTTAATAGCGTCATTTATTGAGGCCTGGTCAAATGAGCATTCCCGGCACTGGTTCACTGAAAATGCCCAAATTCGCCAGGCCGGGAGAGTTGGACGATGCCCGGCTGCTGGCTGGGTATGGGGTGTGCGGCGCAGTTCTGGGTTAATCTGCAGATTGCTCACACAACACATACTGGGTCGTTCTTGTCACGGCAGTACGCTGCTTGTTGAGATACAAGCCATCAGGAATCTGTTTCTCCGTGACCGTGAACCAGGTTCTTCAATTCCCTTGATGCTATTCAGACCTTTCCAGTGCTGGCGTCCGTCACTGTCCCCAGCGTATTCCTGGGCGGAATACTTCCCAACTGGGGAGTATATCAACTTGACGATGATAACAACAATAATGCGACCAGTCAACTTAGCCCGTGTATCGAGTTGTGAGACCCTGGGGACTTAAACCAAAGCTTTCACCGCTGCCCGCCAACTTGCCGTCTGTATGGTTGGCTGCTTTTTAACGGGCTGAGGGCTAAGCACGCATCCTTTATTTACTCGGCCAGCTGTGGTTTAATTTGATGGCTTATGTACTTTAGGCTCGGCCGGTGAGATTTTACCCGCCTGTATGTAAGCCTCTGCCCAAGGCCATTTTTGGATGGCTTCCTCGGGACGGTCCTGCACGAATTTCATAGGTACTGTTGAAGAGCGATATTACATGACCCGGAGCCTCGGTCTCTCTTTCCTTTTGCTCAAAGGTGCTCCGTTGGTCAGCATACATCTCTCCTACACATCCACGTAAAGCAGTCTCGAAACATTCAACACGCTCTACAGCATACACACACAGATGTCGAGCACCGGAGGAACCTTCGCAAGGGGCCCTCTTACAATGCAACCAATCGAGGCCGCCTTTTCAGCCTCCCCCGTTGCCACAGATCGCCAATACCGAACACATCGTAGGACACAGTGGCTGACGCTACGTTACGCTTGAACAGTCGTGTCTCAGTCAAGATGTACAAGTGAATCAGTACTCAGTTCCTTCGTCGCATGGTTGGTTAGTCGAGCTTCTGTATGGTGGTAATGGTCACCTCAAGGCAGAGAGATCGGGTTGTCGTGTCGTTCAGCAGTTACGTCATTGAAGTGCGTGCTGGCGACAGACGTACATAGCCATATCAGCGGTCTTCCGATGGCCCAGACTAAGAAAGTCCGTCATCTCTCAATCGTTGCAGTGGTCTCCAGGGAATCAGCGACACGCGACTGGCGACAATTGGCATCTACGTTGTCAGAATCAATCACCAAATTGCGGATAATGGATGAATTTCCACCAGTCTCTCCATTTCCAGCTCCAAACTCCGGACGAATGAGTCGGTCTCCGTCACCGGATCACTCCCGACAAACGTCAGTGACATCCCTCCCTACCCAGGTTGATCAAACATGGAATACTAACACTCTCTAGTCTGCGAAACGGTGTTGGTTCGTCGGCCGGGTCATCTGCTCTTAATCATCATCCAGACCACCATTCATCAGGCGAAGGGTCTAGCACCGCCTACGAAAGGGTCGCCGCAGATGAAGACGTCTCCCCCCCAACCGAGTACCCGAAACAGCCAATCGAGTTCTTTGGCATTTTGCCAGACTTCGCCTCGACGGCACTTCCACTGGCACTCGTTATATTCACGGTAATGCTGTGGCGTCTGGACGGGACTGAGGCCACGGATGCCAAGTACACGTCCTGGGAAAATGCCATTATTCTCGGAAGTTTGTCATCCGAACGCCCAGTCCTGTTGCCCATATCAACCATTGGGGTAAACCTGCTAAACAGGCGATGTTGCCAAACCTCAGCTCGCTACGGTCTTTCCGATTCTCATTGCCTCAGTAGCCGGTCGACTGATGTCCGAGGCAGTTCGGCTGAAGCTTGAGCGGGGAGCTACCCTGGGCTCGCTCGAGCAGCTTATGGGCAGCCGGACAGTCGGCAGTGCCTTTCTCACCCTTTTCAGCTTCCGCTTCTTCAACATTCTAAGCGCCGGCCGGTTATGATGATGTGGCACGGCCCTCTCGCACGCAGTCACCTCGCATATACCGGCTGACCGGAACCTCTCGTTACGCCCAGCAACCGCCGTCTACTTCGACAACAGCGCCAAATGCCGGCTCCCCGAAATTACTTGGATAGGCCTGGTGAACTCCCAGGACCTTGAGATTGAGTATCGCTCTTTGGCGTCGTCATATATTGCCCTCGTCGCGGCGCCTGGCGACGTCAAGTCGAGTTCCATGGATCTCTGGGGCAATGTGAAGATACCTATCCTGAATCACACCGAGACTAGCTGGCAGGACGTACCCTACGCCAATGGAGCTGTTGAGTATTCCTCCCTCGCAGGCATCCCTCTAAACCACGTCGCGGATGCAGACCATCTGCTGCTTGAGTTTGAGCTACATCGACTCCGTGGAACATCACCAACCGCCATTACCGCAGATGATGCAAGGATTGACTTGATCAACAAGACATTGCTTTCCATGGCCACTGACCCTTCCGAACCCTCCGATAACATATTTTTACCTCACTTTGAATGCAAAAAATCTCCGTACGGGCACCAAGCGACAGAAAGGCGGAATCACATGGTGATAGCGGCAAATCCAGCCGCACTTCAAAAAGCGAAGTATCGTGAGTCTAGCACTGGACAGGTTCGTCGACCCCGTATGGACAGGGACGAACAACACCAAGTTACTAGGGTCCGACGATCGTATTGACGAGCGTAACCGCCCCGTGCTTTTGAGGAACGAGACTGGTATTGAGGTCGGCACGACGACACTCATGTTCCAAGCGCTCTTCGGGGGGGGGGGGGGGGGGACACAGGCTTGCCCCCATCCGGTCTGCCGAGGCCCGTCGCAGGGTGACCCAGAAGGCTGGAGTCCTGATCACTTGCTCCCGCTCCGTCGCCAGTGCTACCAACCTTGTTCCGCCGCTGCCGCCCAAGGCCATCCCAGCAGCAACATGCGTCGGAGGAGATCTCGCACCTTTCGTTCCCAAAGGTCTTCAGACTATTTTCCGACTCGCTTCCGCTCGCAGTGGGGGGGTCTATCACTTACCACCCCGACATCTCTCTGTATCATCTCCAGGATCCGGCTCTCAGTGGCTTGACATCGGGCGAAGAGGACATCTTAAGAAACGTCACTGCGGAAGATCTAGGAATACGTCTGGCTCAGATACTCAACACATACCTAACGCTGGCCCAAGTCTCGCTTCAAATCAGAGGAGGAAACTTCGACTCACAGTTCCTGCCGGTTTTAGCGATAACAACCCCGGCAGAGAACAGCAAGCTCGTGCGCAGGTTCGATATTGCAGACTCATGGGCAGTGGCATTTCTGGTATCCAGCCTCATGCTTCTCGCCGCCGGCGTATCGGGGGTGATTTGCAAGAACTGGGCTCAGGGACCAGAGGTCTTGGGATACGTGTCAACTGTGCTTCGGGACTCAAAGCACATGGATCTTGATGCGAAGACCGGCCAGCTGGATGGAGTGGATCTATCGCGGGGGATGAAAACATTGCGGATACGGTATGGAGTTACGCAGCTCGGGTGTCAGGATGAGACCATGCCCATCAAATACAGACGGAGGTAGGTTAATGTCACGCCAACGCGGACTGGAATGCGTCGCGCGCTTGACAAGCATTCGCAATCAGGTGCCGCGACTGAGAATCTCCCGCCATCATGCCGATTGCCGGACGATAGGGGGCTTGTGCTTTCGGCGCCGAGGGGGCGGGGAGGAGGTGGAACTCCGATTTCACGGAGTCATCATGTCGCTTGCACTGCAACCCCAACCCAAAGTTTCCAGACGCCCGTCCGTTTCGGGGAATTCGACATTGAGTGCGCGTGCTTTCAACCGTCGACGTCCGAAGCGAGGACGCTCATCAGGGCGGGCCTAATGTCTCACTCCCGCGCCAAGCTTCGTCCGGATCCGACTCCAACGTCCCACACCCAAACCGGTCGCCACGAGCATCTCTCGTGGGGAGGCGTCGAACTGTTCCCAGAAATAACTGCTGCCATGCCGAATCCGTGGCTCGTTAACGCCAAAACAGCCCGAAGATAGGGAAGCGCTGGCGTGTTTTTTGGGAAGCCGTCCGCATTCATCGCCGATGCTATCTCTTCACGATGCTGTTATGGTATTCTTCGATCTCTATCGAAGTTACCGCTCCCGGTTTGCCGAGATGGCAGCATGTTGGATATGCCTCCAACGAGATGGGTATATGAACTCCCGTTGAGTCCCGTCCTTTCCTTCCCATTCATCTCATCACCACAGCAATCTCATCCTTCACATTCAACATCGACCTCAGAGCCATTCTCCGATCTTGTCCTTCGTTTCATAACCAACTACTCTCGTTCAACTCGCAGCAATGGCCCCTCGCCTCCTCCATCTCGCAGCCGGCGCGGCCCTCATAGCCCGCGGCGTCAACGCCCAGACGGACACGACGACTGTCGTGGTCACGCCGACCACCACCACCGTTGTCGTTACGCCCACCACGACAGTTACCCCAGACACTGTTGTCACTGTCACGCCTACGACCACGGCCGTCGTAAGCACCGATACGACTACCGTTGTCGGGACAGTCTCTAGCAGCAGCGTGGAGACATCCATCAGTACCTCGTCTGTCAGCACCGAGACCACCGTCGGAACGTCTACGGCTGTAGTCACCGTCTCCGGATCCTCGGTTGTGACTACCACCGCGGATGCGAGCACTTCCGTTGTCACGGCGAGCGATACTACTGTCGTCACGTCTGTTGTGGATACGACTATCGTGTCGAGCCTCACGACTCTCTCTGACTCCACGAGCACGAGTCTGACCAGCTCTTCGGACTCAACCTCCGTGTCGACGCCCACTGCTCCCGTCATCGTTACAACTCCTTCGATCGACACTACCCTTCCCACGGCAACCGGCGGGGGCGGTCCCATCATCGTCATCCCCGGTGCGAACACCTCCGCTCCCGTGGTCGACCCCCTGCCGTCGTTCATCAGCACCACGATAGTCTTGAACAACAGCACCACCGTCATCCCCTTCGTTCCGATCCCGCCCACGGTGGCTCCCGTCCCGCCTTTCACCAACAACACCCAGCCACCGGTTGTCCTCCCCTCGCCTCCCGTCGTCTCTCCCCCGGTCGTCCTCCCTACCATTGCCTCTCCCCCGGTTGTTCTTCCTACCATCGCCACTCCGCCGGTCGTCAATCCTCCCATCGCCACCCCTCCCATCGTCCGTCCCCCCAGCGTCACACCACCCGGCGTCTTCCCCCCGGTCGTAACTCCCCCAGTCGTCCGCCCGCCCCCCGTCACGACGAACATCATCTCCACCGTGACCCGCTGCTCATCCGGCGTCTGCACGACCGCGGTCCAGACCTCGCGCGCCGTAGTCCTGCCCCCGATCTCCCTCACCCGCGTCCCCGTCGTGAGCACCTTCACCACCTGCGACCCCTTCTGCAGGAACCTCACCACCACGCGCACGCTCAACGTCACCCGCCCCGTGATCGTCACGCCCGTCGTGCCCGTGCCCGGCCGAAACACCACGCTCCTCACCCGCACGACCGGACCCGTCATCATCCCCGGCCTGTCCTCGCGGGGTCCCGTCCAACCGCCCGTTCAGACGCCGCCGGTCCAGAGCCCTCCCGTCCAGCCCCAGCCCCCTGCGCAGAGCCCTCCCGCCACGCCGCGCCCGCCGCAGCAGACGCCGACTACGCCCGTGACGACCGGGCAGCCTCCGTCGGCTACGCCTGTTGCTACTGCCGGCCAGCCGGGTCTGAAGCCGCCGGCGTTCTTGCCCTTGATGAGCGTGCTGGGCGCGGTTGCCTTGGGACTTGGTGTTGTGTTTTAAGAGTGGTGGGAATGGAGGTTGAGACTCAGAGAACCCCTTATGTTACACTTTTTTTCTTTGTTATGACTGGCCCTTTAGATCGTGGCCTTGAGATAGATTGATGAGGAGGACTTGGGAGGAGGATTCCGGATGGATTCCGATAGGATGTAATGATAGTATCTAATGAACCCCCTAAACTTGCTGTTTGCCTAGGTGTGTGAATCGACTTTGTCAAGAGCCCTCGCGCTTGTTGACAACTCGCCCTCCCCCTGTTCTTCGTCAAGCTGGACCTCGATGGGCTGCATCTTCTTGAACTTCGAATCCACCTCATCCTCGTGTTTCAAGCAGATGAAGACGACTCCAGGGTATGAAGCCAGGATTTCGATAAAATCTACGACGCCCAGGTGGTATTAGCAATATACTAAGCAGCATATCTTGTTGTGATTGGACAGGAGCGGTCTTCCAGACTTACCTGTGGTTTCGCGGCACTCGGATCGCCGGTCGAGCGACCTAGGTCGGAGGAGGGGTGCGAAGTTTTGAAGACAAACGACAGCGCTCACCCGTATAGCTAACTTCAGCCTATCTTGTACTTGGAATAACATCGGCCTGACTTCGCCTTCTTCGTCGACGGCGGTGCGGTCGCCAATAAGGTCGAGTGAGTCGATGACGATCAATGGTCTCATCAGTCGTTCTGCTACATCTTCAAGCAGTTAAAGAGGAGTCGTCAGCGGCCGAATTCCTGAGCCAATATTAAACGGGTAGCAAAGTGGAACGTCTTACCTTCGAGCACAGCAACACCGTCCGATGACTGCGAACGAATCGTAAAAATAGCCCCGGCCCGGTACCTCAACTGTAAGCAACGCACGTTTTCAGGACTCTCAAAGCTTTGAACATTGTTTAGTATCTGCTCTGACACCTGCAGTGGTTGTTTTGGTAGCGATTGAATGTCCCAGATCACAGGTTTTATGTAGGTGGCATCCACCAAAACTCCCTCGAGGTTTGGCAGCGTCTGCACGCTGACCTGCCCGGACAGGATCATGGAGCTCTCGGCGGTGATTGGACTTGAGGTATCCAGCAACAAAGCTTTGGGAGATGGCCTTCTCAGCGGATTCAGCGGATCCCAGTTCGAGAAAACGACTCTTCGAGTGAACTAGCGGTTCAAAGAGCGTCAGCAATAATCAGGTTGGTCTCAACTTTGAGATCATTTCTTAATAATCCTCTTACCAAATTACTAGCTTTTCGAACCCCGGCGAGTCCTCTTTCTGAGGCCATTGATTCAACATCCCGGCATGCATGGTAAAAGCCCGAATACGGACAGACAGGCCCGTCGTACTGCCAAATGCTGACTGTAGTCCGCGTGAGCTCAGTGAGCAACCGTTCGCGAAGCTTCAAGCGCTCCCTAAGGCGCTTCTGGGCGATTCGATTAAGGGATCTGAAGGGAACGATGCCAAGGCTCTCGAAGGTAATCTCACGCTCGCCTCTGTATCTCCTCATCGTTACCAGACCCACACGCTGGAGCTGGAAGTGGTGTATTGAGCTGTTCCACTCCCAGCAGTAGCCATATAGAGTGAAGACCTGGTCCTGACTTATCAATTCGTAGTCCCCCACCTTCCAGAAATGCTCAAATTGGGATTCTTGAAGAACTTGAAGAGGCGAGGGGTCATGGGTGCACACGAGCTCCCCGGGCAGGAATAGCTTCGGGAGATCCGCGAAGGATACTCTCCCCCGGCTAATGATTTCTTTCTGCGCACTGACTGCCGCGAAGTAAACGGTTGGGTCGCCCGAAAAAGGCACTCCTGAGCGAAGATTCCACTCCGACCACCGAAGGTTGTGGGGAGTCTGGGGAGGGACATGGCGAATGTTGAGGTCACTGCCGTTGTCAATGTCACTATGAGTGTCGCTGGACAACTCCGACAACTGGGCATCGACGCTTGGTGTGGGGGAATGTACGTCGATTGTATTGATGCCTATCCCATGTCTTGAAGGTTAACGTAGTTCTTCCGGAGCTAATCATCCTGCCAGATATCGCTCTAACCTTCAAGACTGTCCGACTGGTCTGTGTGATTGGAAGACTTGGTGGTGGAGACGATGGGGTAGACGGGGCGCGCATGTTCGCGCTTCCCTGCAGTGTGAGGTGCGACACATAATACCAACAACGTCAGGACGTTGTGGTCCGGAGGAGTCGAAGTACTCGAGCCTTGTAGTTGTGCTTCTAGTCTAGCTCGCATGCAAATCAATAGACGAGAATCAATTTCCAGCGACGGTTGCGTGTCCTTGCTTGAGTGTCTGTAATCGTGGGAGACTGAAATACGATCTGAGACAGTGATATTGCATTGCAGCAATGTGTCGGTAACAAGGCGAATCGCTGGTCCCGAAAGCCGGATGACGAGGTCAGGACCGGCTCGATCTTCTTCGATTTTGACGTATAAATCGACATCAGAAGGCTTGACACCTCGAGAGCCACCCGAGTAACCATCTGCGTCTGGACGCCGACCTAACTGAAGCCCGGGTGGACTTTGGCTTGTATCATCCTCCTCGTTTTTGAGGTTGAGAAGGACTTCATTAAACCCCCTGTAGTTTGCGAGAGAGACCATCGTGATCGACCAGCTACGATAGGATTGAAGCTGTTTGGGGTAGGAACAGGTATGGTACCTGAGAACACCGACTTTGATGTTTTTGGAAACAGAAAATATCGTGCCAAGAGAGGGGCTACTGGGCAGTGAGTCGTACGATTTCCATCGCTCCCCTGCTATTTGTGTTATCTTGTGTTGGATTGCTGACATACACATGCACATGCATGTGACAACACATGCATCGGGTACATGACCCTTAGAAGTCGGCCTGTCATGATCCATATATCGCGCAAAGTCCCAGCTGAGCTTCCAATCTCTTGTATTGATTTTTCTTGCCAAATTGACGACTTGGCATTCTTCCGCTACGTATCCCAATGGCCAGACCGAGATACCCCAGAAATCCCCGCAGCATTGCTGGGAAAGCTACGGCTTCTCGCAATCCAGAGAGCGATGTGGAACGAATTCTGCGATTGTGCCACCAGGACCCCCCTCCAACTGATAGTACTGCAGAAGACGAAGCAAAATATCCCGCCCATTATAGTGGCGTCGAGCTGCCGCGGTTCGGCAGTCTGGCCGAACACGGCATTACCGACGATCGAGCTCGAGAGCTTTGGAAATTCGAGATCCAGAGACTGATGAATGTGAGAATCAGGCGTGATGGAGCTCCGGCCAAATCGGTCTTCCCGGACCTAGATGCCGATGACAATATCTTGTTCTCGCCCATCAACGGGAATAGCTCCAACTACCTTAAAAACTTGGCAAGCAGAGTCCTCTGTGGCTTGTACGTTTCCATCCTGGACGACGAGTTCTGCGACGGCTACCGCGATGATCCCGACAAGGATAGAATCTGGAGGGCATGTTCATACCTGCGTCGCATTACAGGCGAGCTGCCGCCGGTTCCCGGGCAGCAAGGCTCCGCCGTGAACTCTGGGGTGGGCTCTGGGAGGACATACGGTGGTCGTTCAACGACGCATCGAGCCCCCCTTCCCTCTCTGCAGATCACGCAGTCCGAATCAGAGCACTATCATCACCTGGTGGATCAAATTACAGCGACTTTGGCTTTCGTTGCCATCAAGAGCAACACAAGTTCTTGGTGGGAGCTTGTGGTGCTGGCTTGCTTGGCCAAACTCTCCACGAAGATGAAGATTCTGGCAAAGGTGCTCGCAGAGTGCGCCAAACGCTATGCCCAAGATGATATTCGAATTCTAATCAGGGATAAGGCCTCGACTTGGGACGATGTCCACGATCCGTTTGTGGATCAGTACTCCAAGCAACACAAAGGAGTATCCGACTGGCTAGCCAGCTGCATCGAGCATGTTCTGGGCGACATTGGTGCCAATGTTCCTCTCAAGACGAGATGGGACAGCATTGATTTATGCACTTTCATGTACGAGACAGGAACTGCTGCGACGCACACCCTCGTCTACCAGGGTCGATGGGGTGGGATAGGCGGGACGTCCGACGCAATATGTCTCTCGTGGGCTGCTAATTCCATGCAACTAGCAACTGATCTGGCTGAAAATGTCGCCAGCGTCAACAAAAGCGAGCCAAATCTGCCCGCACCCCAGGAGAGTGAAGTGCAGGTCAGTTTCACGGCCAGGGCGGAGATGAGTATGCCTTGGGGGCTTTTCGATAAGACGAACGAGGTCAAGGCCAAGGACTTGGACGTGCAAGTGCGTAAACTTGTCCACCTTCTTGTGCTCATGACGCCGATGTCGCTCGCTTCTCCTTCACTGGCTACCGGCTTCGCGGACTGCCTCAAGATTGTCAGTGCCTTTTCGACGTTTGCGGCATCTAGAGTTAGCCGGCCCCTGATAAGCGTCAACGGCTTCCTGAGCCTCAAGATAATCCCCCGGAGGATAGAGACCGACACAAGCCCGAGTCTCCAAGGCCATTCAAGCGTTTTTTCGCTTTCAAATTCAAGGTTAATGAGCTCGGGCGGTTCAAACGACAGACTCGGCCACCGGCAGAGAGCTAGAAACAGATATTGGAAAGAGCGGTGCACTGGACTTGGTGAAGCTCCATCGAAGATAGAACGACTCAAAGATCTGGTTATCCAGGAGTCTTCCATCAAGGTTGAATGTCGCCTCTATGTCTACAGCGTCCTTGCTTCCACGGCAATCCTGGTCATCGGTGGTCTTATATCCGCTTTTCTTGTGGGAGAACGCATACCAGGCGTAGATTCTTTCAACCTGGCCATGTATTCCTGGATCATTGGCGGCCTTGTTCTGCTCATCTCCAAGATAGTCCACGTCTCTGAGTGGACTTGGAGGGAGTTCTTTCTAGGAGAGGTGGCGTGCCGGAGCTTGTCAGAAGTGGCCAGCCTCACGGGTTTAAACGCCCAGGAGATTCTCGTTCACCTGCTTTCCACGGAGGGTCAGACGATTTTGCGAACGGGAGGGCCGTATCAGAGGTGCTTCTCGAAGGAACCGGTCAGCGACGGCTTTTCCATCGACGAAATGCCGACAGTCCAGACCTTGAACGATGCGGGAATACTTCTTGTCAAGGTTCTTACCCTGGAGAGCCCCGCTGTCATCTTACTTCGGCTTGCACCTGGCTCTCGGGGGCTCAAGTCTCTCGACTTGGAGGGTAGCACTGATGAAGTTGATGTTTGTCTGGACCCTCCGGACGGCAATGGGGGCCGCAAAGCAGTCATCGCTCGTAGAAGCGTACGCTGGGTCAAGGTTCTCGGGTTATATGAGCAATCTGGGGTTCGTTTTGGCTGAGTTTATGGCGTTTACTGTATGCACTGGTAAAATTGAAATGAATGAGCTTTGACCGCGTCAAGATAAAAAAGGATAGAAGTGGCGGTCAAGAATGTGCGATGGCGAAGTTCTACGCATGCATCTAATGATAGCGGCCAAGAGCTACGGAATGAGGGCCGAGTCTCGGAAATCAACGGCCGAACATACGTCAGGTACATCATCCGGATATATTCATTTCCGGATCCAATGGAACAATCTCTAAGCGCATTGAATATGCGATTCTTATGCACAGTTGCACGAAGATCCTTTTACCCCGCAAGATTGGACGAAGTGCCCATTTATCAGCAATCGACCCGTTCTCAATGAGGTAATGTGCCACCTTCTCCTCAACAACAACATCGCGACTAACCTCACGAGCCCGCCAACATGAGCATCGTCCACATCGTCCAGTTCCAGTTCAAGGAACTTGTACCAACTGAGGAAATCAAAGCGGTGCGTCCTCTCTCCTACGTACCTCCTCATGCCATTGTCCTGCATTGAGACTGACACCAACCCAGGTGTGCGACGCATTTCTTGCCCTCAAGGACCAATGCATCCATCCGACCTCGAACAAATCCTACATCAAGTCTGTCATCGGCGGATTGGACAACAGCCCCGAGGGAAACCAGGGCGGCATCACCCACGTTTTCGTCGTCGAGTTTGAGAGCGCGGAGGATCGTGACTACTACGTCAGCAAAGACCCCGCGCATCTGGCGTTTGTGGAGCAGGTTGGCAAGATTGTTTTGAAGGCGAGGGTTGTGGATTTTACGCCAGGCGTCTTTTGAAGGGATTTAAGGGTTGAGGTGCGGCGGAGAGGGGAGGGTTGGAGGGAAAAGCTCATTCACCTGCGGATAGCTTGTAAGCTCAACTTGCACATTGCTCTGTTTTGCACGTATGACTCTGCCGTTGTCTTACTTTGACTGTGTTGAACGAGTGGTAACAAAGTCCGGATTTCCGAAATAGATCAATTTGAACTCTGCGAGTCATTTGCCAATGCCTGCCTCCCAAACAGCCAGACGTGATATTCCTCCGCATTACGAACAATGAAGTAAACCATCAGGGCATCGCACTCTCCACCTTGTCGTCAGTCTCCGCCACATCACGCTTTGCACCTAAGAACACTGTGTTTGGATCTTCCAAAACACCGATCGTAAAGTGCCTGCCCGTCTCCGAACCCTCCTTCTTCTGAAACCAGCCCATTCGGAATCTGAGGTGTGAGAGCACTCCATGAAGTTCGTCGTCCGAAAGCGATTCGATGTTCGGGGGCAGATGGTCGTACACGTTCGAATCACGCAATAAACAGGCCATCGCTGCGAAACTGCCAGAATCTTCGGGGGCGATGCCTCTCACATCCATGTCGAGGAACAACCTTTTTCGCGTTCCACCAAATCGCCGTAGGCCGGCTGAACACAGGTTCTAGAGATTGACCAAGAGAACAGCTGAGAGGATTGCAACTATTGCATAGGCCGGTCCTGCGTTTTGGACGAGTCGAAGTTGCGGCTTGTAGTTGATGGTCGCATGAACCTCAGGAAGTTCGTGGTTGTCCTCGGTGCCAGAGATTTCGCTTATGGCTACACGGTTTTCGACGTTGGCTAGCTGGGCAGCTGCGAAACCAAAGTCTCGGCGCAGCCCTGCGAGTATGGCTTCTTCCTTCTCGGCATTACCAAGGTCTTCCACCTGGAACGGCCCATATGGCTGTACTAGGATCGCGACTTGGCCCGAAAGCTCCACCCGGTTGTCAGTGAATACTGCTTGGGGGAAGACACTTATCACACGCATCGCATCGGGGGCTTCTTCCAAGTACAGGGGGTCTGGTACGCCGAAGGAAGGCTTCCATGGTTTCCCTGTCGAGTAGTCAGGCCTTGGAGGATTCGTCGGATCCACATCCCACTCTCCGTCAACAAGCCGCAAGGTGCTGTTAGTCGACACCTCGAGCCACTCGGATCTGCATTGCCAGGACGAGAGAGAAGAGAAATTCCCTTCGGTGAGGGAGTAAGAGCCCCATACGTGAGTGCTCGTTCTCGAAACGGGAGTGGTCAAGGAATGCCGTTCGAGGCCAGGTTGACACTCAGGATCCAACACCGTGCTGAGTCGTCTTCCGGGAAATGTGAAGCCAAAGTGGGCGTAGTTTTGGTGTTGACTTTCGTTCCAGTTGTGAGCGAAGAAGGTCATCGTATATTTATGACGAAATCTGGTGCCGTTCTTGCAGATACATGGGATTGCCAATCCGACCGTCAGCGTGCCTACCACCAGCGAGGGCAGGTTTTTGATATGGTCGACAGGTAACCTGTAACATTGAGACCTTATCTTTGCAGCCGGGAGGCTCGGCAAGTTTATTGAAGTAACCCCATCATTGGTTGAACCATGCCCGTGTTGGAGTGCTGGGAAAAGGAGGCCATCGTAGGTCTTGCGTGGGTATGTGAAGTTGGCGTCTCCTTGACGTAACAGCAAGCTGCTAAGTTTGTTCCGTGTCTCCGCAGCATTCCACCTCAGATCAAGAGGCTGTGTGCCAAACCGCGTCGCCTGCTGAAAGCTTGTAGGCTGGGGTAAAGGCGTGAACTCCTCAGGAGTGAGCAGAACGGATGCCAGCGTTGTTAAGAGCGCGCAGGCGAACGCTAGCAGTTGCGATACGGTGACTGCATGGGCTCCTAGTCGAATCGATCGATACAATGCCCGTATACTCAGCATGTCCAAGAGTGACCGGTCAAGATCTCCCGTGTTGCAAGACTCCGACGAGGGTAGCCAAAACGCATGCAATGCTCGGAGCGCCATGGCACAGGAGTTGGTGTACAATGATACTGAGAGCAGAACCAGGGCCGGGAGAGATGTCCACAGAAGGTGCGTACTGCTTTCTTCGGTCAGGTTTAGAGAGGTGAGTCCGTTGGATGTATCTGACAACCTTTGTGTTGTTATTAGACAGGCCATCAGGCTGATGAGAAAGACCGCGACCAGCAGACGTGTACCAGATCTGAGAACAAGGGGCAAGTATGACGAGGCATTCCAAATAGTCTTAAACTGTTCGGAACGCAGGGCCGCAGCACGCTTTCTGGCTCCGCTTGCAGAAGGTTTCTGTTGGTGAAGGAACACCATGCTTCCAAATATAGTCCCTGGATCTCGGTTCCAGATGACCAGTCGAGCTATGCGACCATGTTTCAGAATGATCATGACGTTTAGAAGGGTGGTGATGGAAAGTATTGCTATCATCGCACCCCCGACCCTTCGACTCAAACCGAGCCTTCTCCGAGTCTCGACCAACACGCCTGTAGTTCTGAGACCAGCCTGGGACTTCTGTCGGATATTGTAGTGGGCAATAAACGGGCCCATGGTTCGAAATAGGTCCACGGTTGAGTTGAGTAGTACATCGCTGTCATAAATCGACGTGTCCAGCGGATCGATCGTCTTGCCGTTGTCTCGCTCGAGCGCAAGGGGACCGAGAATGTTATCCGAGGTAGGCTCAGTAAATGGAACTTCTGTGGGAAAAGATAAGCGCATCAAAGACCACATGTCCGCGGCAATTTCGGACTTTGTTGCGCCGGGCAGTAACTTGATGCTGGGGCTAATGCCATCGTCGGAAACTTCTACTTGCTGTAGCCACGCAACTGGCGAACAGATAACAGCAGCCGCATGTGAGAATTCTGTGTAAGAATCGTTGGAAGTTGCAGTGTTAAATAGTCCTGCAAAGTAAATAAAACTCCTACGCTGACTTGGGAGTGATGGGCAAATAGAAGAAACTTCTGTTTGAAACCCCCAAAGATACCTGTCGCTTCCCGGTCCTTTAAGCTGACTGAGAAGTACAGGGAAAACCTCATCGCACCCTTGAAACGATAGGTCGAGGTCATGCATAATTGGGAGGATTTTCGGCTCTGGAACGTCTTTCATGACAAATGATAGACTTTTCAGTTTTTGGCAGCGTGTTTCGACGAAAAGGCCATCAACGATGATGTTCAGTTGCACATCGGTTGTGCCTCGGCCATTACCAGACCCCTGGCCAGACATACTAAAGGTCTGGTAGGCGATATTCTTTCCCACTCCAAAAGGATACATCATGCTGAAGTCTTGGATTGCACGCACGATGTAATGTGGACTTCCATCTCCTTCCCTGGCTATGGAGTAGCCGTACGAAAAGTCCTCGGTTGTGTTGAACGAGTCAAGGAGGTCGGTTGCTGTCGGGTGTTGTATCTGAACATCGATGATGTTGAACAGACCAGGCGCAAGAGCAACCTGAGCCTTCAGAAGGATCGATATAAATGACGTGAGGTAAACCAGATGGTGTTTCTGCCGGATTGCCTGAATGATTGCTTTAGGATACAACATCGGCATGTAATCAAGCCAATACGTATGCTCGCGAGGCTCTTGGTCCGCGCTGATCGCAATGGCGGGCAAGTATCTCATGGCTTGGAGCTCGATCCTTGTGCAAAGCGCAGCAACAACAGTAAGCACTGCAGAAGACATATTAGGACAGAGTCTTTCGATATAGCTACTCAGGGGGTTGGGCATGAGTACCGATCGTCGGACCGAACCTCCAAGCATACGCAAAGCGTTGGTGGTAGTCCGAAACGCCATCATTGTGCTCGGAGAATGAAAGCAGCGCCGAGATTCCAACCGCCATGGCTGAAAACAAGGCGAAGAAGGCCGCGAAAACCCCGCGATGCAGCCAAGTCGGCTGCCATGCCGGAGATGTTGTATTGCCGTTCGTATCGCTTTGTCGGTCGTTGATGTATCCCGAAGCGCGATCTCCGTGGTGGTCCCTGCTGCTCTGATCAATGGAATGATCAGCAAGTCCGACGTGGCAAATCTTACAGGGAAGAATCAAACATTACCTCTTGGACGCTCGGGGCCTCTATGTGAAAAGAGTTCTGCATGTCATCACCAAAGCTGACCTCTTGTAGCCGTGATTTATGTTGTGTCTGGGAGTCACAGCTCGTGGGTCTGGGTTTGCGGTCTGCGTCGGCATTCGTACAGAGTAGATTGGGTGATGAGAGCCAGGGGTGCACGTGGTCGAAGGATAATGATCGGTGTGCGATCAGGGGCTCGAGCTCCAGTCCCGACTCCGGAGGGGATTTCGACATGGTCAGAACGTTCGATTTTCTGTCACGAAGGAACGGGGGAAAGATTTGGCTGCGGTGTCTTACGAATATTGGGGAAGAAGTTAATCACCACGAGCAGAAGCTGGAATGGGGGATATGCCGGATATCCGTCGGAACAGGACGAGCTGAAAATTTCAGCCTCTAGAAATTGGTATCACAGCCACGGAAAGGGCGGTGGACCCTCGGCAGCAAGGCGTAAGCATCGTGCTACGGTTGAAGAACATCGATAGTCTCACACGAGCACCGCGTCAAATTCTGTGCGACCCTCCGAGGCCAGGTGTGTTTCTCGTCGAGAAAGCTCGAGGGCTATTTAGTGTAAGTGGATTTCTACAACTCTGTTTTTATGCTACAGAGCTCGCGCTATTTGAAGTTTGATCTCTGATAAGTTGTGGGAAACAGAACATCTGGGGTTTCCGAGACGCTCAGTCTGCCACGCCGTCAAGAGACAAACCAAGCCTTCACCTGAACATGAAATTCTGAAAGTCCGAAGAAACGGCCAGGTTTCTCAAGCGTCCCAAGTACAGACAACCTGGGTTGCCTTGATGTCGAAACAAGAGGCGGGATGACATAATTCGAGAGATGAAATGCGGGATGGCATCACTGCGAATAGTGCAATGCATAACTTCCCAGGGCCCTACCACCCAGATACTTAGGTACCAATAAACCCTTCTTAAGGGACGCTACCAGCAGCAATCAGGGTCCAATTACAGCTTCCGCACAGTGCAAGATGGTCGCTGCCTGAGGGTTCAGTGGCCGAACCCAATCACGATCTCATAGTATTGGCCAATAAGAAGCGGAGGAAGGGAGAAGCTGATGGCCTCATCCGGTACGTATCGCACAAGCCAAGTGGGGCCTGACAGGGTACCGGGCCCTACGTCATAGGCTTAGCAGTAGGAAGGTGCCAGGAGCAACAGCAGTTGCCAGTCACCAGTCCAGCAGCAGCAGGAAGCAGCTCCCTTCTGCTCCTGCCCTTGGCTGCACTGCTGCGTCTGCCCACCCGAGTCCCCGTCACCCCTCCCCGCCCCTCGGTGCTCCCTCCCCCACCAACCAACCCACTCGCCCTCAGCTGTCTTCGTCCGCTTGCGCTTCGCTCATTACCATACCAGGTACCGTGGTTTTGCACGCTTCACTTCCATGGATCAGGGTACTGACCTTGCCTGACCGTGTTTCTAGCATACACACGCGAACAGCCATCAGCTCGGCTAGACCCTGTCTTGTCTTCCTTTCTGCCCGTCTGGCGGCGCAACCTCTTCCTCTTCTTCCCTCCCACTGCGACCTGAGCATCACCACGCCCGCGACACTATTCTGCGCTGCTGCCCGAGAGCCCATTGACTCTCTATACGACTCGTTGCGTCGTACGGTAGAATTGACATCCGACGAAGATACACCGATATCACGATACCCCGCCATCAAGCTGCCTGTCGTTTGCGACGAGCCGCCCTTGGCTGACACTGCGTGCTTAACGAAAACGAATTGCGACTTCGTCGCTACCTAAGCATCCATCACCATCCTCACGCCGTCCGCCGCGTCGACTTCCTCCTCCATCAGCACCGACACCCTCCAACGTCGACGTGTCTCTAGCAACCATGACGCAGGCACCACATCCCACCTTCATCAACCTCCCACCTCCCACTTCCAATCCAGACACCCCGTCTGAGATGCCGTGCGTCGCTCTCCCTTCTTGTCGCTATCCCGCTCCAGCTAACCGTTCCAACACAGCGGCACCCCCACGAGTACCACGACATCGTTATCCGCCCTCTCTACCACCGCGATCAAGGATGGCCACCGGGGCCATCTCCCCCAGGGCCCTGCGGGCCGCGGTCACGCCCACCACCCTTCGACCACGAGCCTCGAAGCCGAGCGCGCCGATCGCATTTCCCGCCTCGCCGGCCTGGAGCGAGTCTCGACCCTGCGCGCCCCGCCGCACCACCAGAACCCCGGCTCCGCCTCACTTTCTCCCCAGACGACCCCCACCTCCACCACCGGCTTCCCCCCCAACTACCCGCCGAACCAACACCTCACCCCGGCATACTTTGACGCCAATGGCCAGCCCACCGCCGTCACCAAGATGAGCACAGTCGGAACCGCTAGCGCCACCGAGAGCTACGTCGGCGACGACAACGGCACCCGCACGGCTCCCGGCGACCAGGACGAGGATATGTTGAGCATGGATACCAACTACCGCGAGGCCGACTCCGTCACTAGCATGGGCGCCGAGCCCGAGCACATGGATGAGGACATGGCAACCCGTTCCACCGGGGGGTTCGACGACCGCATGAGCGATGACGGCTCCGCCAGCCTCGTCGGCTTCGGCGAGGGCGCCAACAGCACCGTGTCGGGTCCCATCTACCAGCGCCGGCCTATCCCCGGCATCGGCGGCCAGGGTGGCGTCTGGGGCCTCGAGCGTAGCGCGTCTGGACTCAGCAGCGATGGCATGCCGACGCAGCGGAATCGCGACGTGGCCATGGGCGGCGACACCCCGGTCAGCGCGGCTGCCATGCAGGAGCGGCGGGACGCCCGCATGATGGACGGCATGACCAACGACGGCGCCGGCGTCCCTGACGACGAGATGTTTGTTGACACCACCAACAAGCCCCCGGTCCCCGCCTCTCAGCTCCCGCCCCAGGCTAACTCCAGCACGACGCCCACGGCCCGAGATGCGGCTGAGCGCGTGGTCAGGGAACGGCTTGACGGCGGCGAGGCGCGGGTAGGGAATGCGGCCCTGGGGAGTCCGCAGAGCGGCGAGCGTCTGGGCAAGTTCTATTTCGAGGAGCGGAAATAGCCCTCCACCTCTTCTTTTCTTTCTGCGTTGGAACGGTAGGACACGTGTGGGTATGTTAGGCTTTGATGATGAAGGGAAAAAACACGACGCGGGCTCGACCGCCTGCTTGTATGAATTCGACGGGTTCATTTGCTTGGGAGGGAGACGGTTCGGCTGGATTATCCGTAACGAGGGTCTGGTCTGGGTATGGCTACTGGAATGCGAGTTTCTGATTATCAAAGTGGAGTGATGTTCCGTCGGCGTGGACTGTCATTTTCGACAATGAAGACGGCAACGGCCCTGCCGATGATGGTGTCATGTCGTCCCCGTCCGTCACCATTGGCTTGGTATTCCGCGGCAACCTCGTGCGTGATCACCTGCCATTGGACCTTGAATCGGTCTGCTCCTACAAGCAATCCTCTACCACCCAGTACCCAGGAGAAATCTCTCTTTCGCCGTCTCCACACGTGGGATCTGCTGGTCTTGAGTGGCGATCTCGGTAGCTAGAAAGTTCAGGACAGTAGAGGTGTACTGGGCTATATATGTAGCCACCTCGGCGTGCGTGCCGCCGTATTTAACGTTCTCGTCCATGCCAACAATGCTCGCGATATCCTTTGATCTTGGCTACGGTTCTCGATGTTCCGGATCGTTTGGGCCAGGACTGATTCATGTCCTCTTCCTCCGTGTACACGTTCGACACGGGCCCGAGGAGGCCAAAGATATCTTCCTGTTCCATGATTCTGGGGTGTTTTCGTCTCTCGTCATCTCTGTGGTCGAGCTTTCGCGGCGTATTCCCACTTGTATCCCTTGAGCAACTACCACCGCCAAGGTGTGGAGAGATGTGTTCGCGCTGGCTGGGCTGACATACGACCAAGCCGACTGAGAATAGGGAGTAATCGTGGTCAGAGACAACGACCACATTCGTGATCTCTCTCCGCCGTCCGTACGGGCGTTCTTGACAGGAGAAAATTATTTAGGCCTCCTAGGGAGCTTTTATATGAGATGAACGAGTTACATGTGGGTATTCCTGTCGCCTGTTTAAAAGCCACTGATGTTTCCGTAATTTGCGCTTGCTCCTTCTCTAGACCGCACACACGGTAGATGAGTTAGTTCATCCAGACGCGAGTAGGATTTGGGGAAAGACCGACGGGTCCGAGGACGCTACCGAGAGTGAGAGTGGGCGATGAGTGAGCTGCTTGATGCTACCATCGTGGAAGAGGTTCCGATGGTCGTTTGTCGTCCGTCATTTCCGTCCGTCATCGTCCTGGTATCGCGGCGTTCGGGTGTCTTTTAAGGTCTTCGTCTCCTTGGAGTCAGATGCCGTTGCAACTCGCATGCCACCCGGCCCAAACATGGAAGAAGTGGGATTGGCCGAGAGGTCTGCCTATTTTCGTGACTCCCTGTGCCGGCATCATCTGCTTTTGGTGTCAGAAATTATGGACTAGGTAGGTAGGTATCTTGTGCCCGTCAGGCACAATGCACCACAACTCTCACGTCGTCATCTTGCCCGAATGCATCCCTCGATCATCCGGACAGTAGCGACTCGAGGAGCTTCCGCGGCAGACATTTGCCCTCGGGAAACATCGCATCTCCTCCCATGTTCGGCCACGACATGATCACGAAGGTCGATGGCAAGGAAGTAACGAAGAGGGCGGTCGGGGGTGTTATAGGTGGGACATTTGACAAAAGAACGGAAACGGTGAAGGGAAGAAGAAGCAAAAAAGAACACAAAAAAGGAGCTCCAGCTTAGGACCCCGAACCCGACTCGAACGATGCGCTGTGTGTGTGTGATTTGTCTCCCGAGCCACCTCGGATCACCTTGGCCTTCGCTACCGTTCGGCCAGATTCAAGGCCCTGTTAGGTGAAAGGAATGGCCGATCAGGTGGCTATCTAGGTGCCTCCGGACCTTGGTTCCTTCCTCTCCTCTGTGAGTGGTGTGTGGAAGTGACCCCGACGCTCCTTCCCGGGTGACAATGGGCAGTACCTGCCCGGACACGGTTGACACCTACCATGGGCTTCATGGAGGGTTCGTACGACATCGAAATACCTAGGCATACATGGCTTCATGATCTCTACAAAGCGGCATGACCAGGTGTTGTCCATGGTCTACCTAGCTCAAGGCATCGTAGATCGCATTCCGCAGCTTCCCTGCACTCGCGAAAGTGCGATAGTGAAGACAGCAACAGCCGAACAGAAACGCAATCGCGAGGGCTGCCAGGATGTACTCTCTTGCTTGCGATGTATCATTCCATAGATGACGTGGTAGAAGTGACGGACGACGGTTGCGAGTTGACTGTCTACAGGCGTCTTGATACGCTCCTGTCTAGTAACCGACCAACAATCCAAGTGTCACCCGTCCTCTTGCATTGTCGCCGCACTAGTTAGACGCCTCTGCTACACGCCAGCGATGCCAAAAGAACAGCAGATCAGGCTTTCGGGACTGATATTTATATCAGTACTTTGTTGAGTGCCCATTTACCAACTGCGGCTGCGCCTACCTACTCGGGTAGACACGTAGGTAGGTACCAGCTTGAGGGTAGGAGCTGTCGCGGACACCCACGTCACGTGGTGTGTGCCCAGATCTCACTGACAGGAGCATTCAGTGGCTACTTAGGTACCTACCTCAATGTCTAGATACTTCTTTCATCTTCACGGGCTCTTTCTGTATTTACCCAAATACCGTTTGGAAAGAAGGATTCATGCGTTGATGCAGTCAGCCAAAGGACGCCGGAAGCGCAGCTGGTTAGGCCTTTCCAGCCCAGGGTCAGACAGACACCGACGCCTGATATTCTCGAAGATAATTTCCCTCGTTTGTTTGTTTAAGCAGTTGACACCGACAGAACCCAAGACCCCAAGCCCGGCACAGCCCAGGCCCAGGGACTCCAAGTACCTACCTACATATGCAAGTAAGATCGGGACTTGCTAGGTAGGTACAGATTAGCCACGAAGGAAGCCTTGGCCCGTTTAGGTATTCGCATCCACGTCTCACCTTCCCTTTTTCTTTTCCCCGACCCAACCTCACTTCGGTTTACCACTCATCAGACGTCCGCCCACCGCGATATGAGACGAACACACCCACGTGCATCTTGCATTGACTGACATCCAATATTCTGTTCTTAGGTACCTACGGCACGGCCTTTCCCACCCCAGTGGCTGGGCTTATAGGCAAAGACACTCGAGAAGGGACGGACGATTTGCCAATTTGCACTGAAACTTCGAATGTCATCCCATCAAAAGTTCCTCGTATTAGTGCCAAAGGTTCCGCGCATGGATGGACGAGATCATCAAACAGCTCTAGCTCCTTCCCCTCAATACGACCCTTGACGGGCGAAGTAAGCTCAGAAGTCCCCGACATATGCGTGTGCCGTCCCCATCCCAGCTTCCTTCTCGCCCGGGGCTCTTATTACCGAGAACCTCATTCTCAAAAGCGCTAACATTCACCTTGGACGAACAATCGCACCTTCAAAGTGTGAAATTGCGACGAGGACGGTGTCGTATTCCCAGCCGCCAGCAAAAGGCCTTCGCCCAGTGTTTTCTCGGGGAAGACCAGACCGAGCAGCTATGATAGCCTATCTGTCTCTTGGCGATAGCACGATTGGTTGGATCGTGGAGGTGCGCGGTCCGTGCCGCTTTGCTGCATTTCCCTACCCGAGAAGTAGATTCTCGCGACTGGAGTCGGGCGTGCTGGGCAACGAACTCCATCGACTCTGATGCAACCGCAAGACCGGCACAATGCCATCAGCCATCATCCAATTCTTCTACTCGTTGTATGGCGAACTGAAGTGCGATATCGCAGCGATATCGCAATGGCGTATAAATCCCCTCCAATCCGCCCTCTATCATTGCCTACTACCTGACAGGCTTCATCGGTACAGACAAAGCTACCTTCGCCATGAGATCCTGCAGCTTCTTTGCCCTCTCCTTGGTGGTCTTCGCGCCGCTGTCCTCTGCGGCACCTGCGCTCTCAGAAACGAGC
Organism: Colletotrichum brevisporum; assembly: GCA_030770045.1. NCBI lineage: Eukaryota > Fungi > Ascomycota > Sordariomycetes > Glomerellales > Glomerellaceae > Colletotrichum > Colletotrichum brevisporum. The sequence goes on along the minus strand of JAUGSI010000006.1, from coordinate 1,427,362 downwards.
GATGTCGCCTCGACGTTTGTGCATGACTTGATCAAAGAGACGCGGCATCTCAAAGACACTGTCAAACCCGCGTCCTGCCAGCAAAAACCCTCTCGGGTCGTCGACCTCGGCTACGCAAAGTATGAGGGCCACAACGATGCCACCGCCGGCTTGAACATCTGGAAGGGGTACGTGTCTCTTCTCTTCCCCCTCCCCTCGAGATCGTGCAAGACGCAGAGACCTGACACAACCGCAGCATCCGCTTCGCGGCGGCCCCGACCGGCGCCCTACGTTGGCAACCCCCGCAGCCCCCGACCCCGATCAAAGAGACGATCCCGGCGACCAAGTTCGCCAAGACTTGCCCGCAGGTCCTGCTTTCCGGCCTCGGTTTCCCCTACGTGCGTGACGGCGACGAGGACTGCCTGTTCTTGAACGTCTGGGCGCCCGAGGGTGCCAAGGGCCTGCCCGTCATGGTCTGGATTCACGGCGGCGGCTACGGCTTCGGCGACAGCCTACAGGACATGACCGAGATCCTCGCCGCCAACGACAATGGCTTCATCGTCGTATCGATCGAATACCGGGTGGGTTGCTTTCCAGATTGGGAGATTCCTACAAGTAACTGACGCGAACGAAGCTCGGCGCGTTCGGCTTCCTCTCCTCTGCCGACGTCAAGGAGCACGGCGTTCTCAACGCCGGCCTACTCGACCAGGCCGCTGCCCTCTCGTGGGTCCAGCGCTTCATCTGCCAGTTCGGCGGGGACAGGAACAGGGTCACCATCACCGGGGAGTCGGCCGGCGGCGCCTCCGTCATGTACCACGCCCTCGCCGGAGAGGGCAAGCTTGGATCACTCTTCTTCAAGAACGTAGGTTATTGGGTGTTGTGGCGATGCAATACGAGGGTGGAAGCTAACAAACATAAGGGCATCGCGGCCTCGCCGTACCTTCCTTTCCACTACGACCACGATGCCGCATTTCCCACCTCCACATACCAATCCTTTGCCAAGAATGCGGGTTGCGCCGACGCAGACGATGTCATCGAGTGTCTCCGCGGCAAGGATACCGAGACGCTGAAGGCTGCCAACTATAACACGACCAACGAGCAGACGTATGGGCTTTGGTTCGTACCCACCCCCCCGGCGTCTTTCATGGCTATCACATCGCTAACCGTATCCAGGGCCTTCTACCCCGTCACGGACGGGGCATACATCAAGAGCCTCCCGACGAAGCAGCTAAGCGAGAAGAGAGTCAACGGCGAGCGTCTTCTCGTCGGCGTAAGTCCATGCGCGACACCCCCATTCGTGACCACAGTCTGATGCAACGAAACAGAGTAACGCCAACGAAGGTCCCCTCTTCACGCCGCCCGTCATTACCACTGACTCGGCCCTGGTGTCCTGGATGAAGGGCTGGTTCCCCAACCTTTCTGACGCGCAGATCGACGAGGTCCTCGCCGCGAACCCGAGCACCTCGGGCGCCAACGACACTCGCTTCGAGACCAACGGCCTGACCGGCCCCACGGCCCTCGACGTCAGCCAGTCCGCAACCGGACCCCAGCAGCGAGCAAACGTAGGTTCTCCTCTCTTTGCCTCCCCATTCTGCCTTCTAACGCCGCGTCGCAGAACATCTTGGCAGAGCAGACGTTCGTCTGCCCGGGCTACTGGCTCGCCGACGCCTTCTCGACCAAGTCCGCATGGCATTACCAGTACTCGGTGCCCTTTGCGTGGCACACGTCCGACCTGACCGCCTACTTCGGCCCCGCGGCCAAGAACCAGGGCCCGGATCTCGTCCGCGGTTTCCGTCGGATTTGGGGCAACTTTGTCAAGACGGGCGACCCGTCCATCGACACGGGCGCGTGGCCGCAGTGGGACCAGGCGGCGCCCCAGCAGCTCAACATCAACCAGACGGGCGGCGAGCCGTTCGCGTCGCCGATGTCGTGGGGCGTCGTGGTGACCGAGTTCACCGGCGAGGGCCGGAAGAAGGACTTCTCCGTCGTGCCGGCTGACTCGTGGGAGGGTGGCCGTGGGGACAGATGCGGCTTCTGGCGCGACCTGGCGCCGAGCATTCCTGCTTAAGGAGTCGTCCGAGGCTGCGGGAGGGCTGGACATGGTCAACAACATGGGTAAGATAACCACGTTGCGCCAACCCTTATGTGACCAGGGACTTGATGACATCCGCAACGGGCGGAATGGACGTGAACAGGACCGTGATGGTGCCGAACAGGCTCATGGAGAGGCTCGACAGCGCCGCGGCGCGGGGGTCTGTCCGGAGGAGGAGGGCTGTGGCGATGGCGGACGAGTTTGCGCCCAGCGTAACACCGCGGGTGACGTAGTCATCTGCAACAGAATCTCATTAATTTCGCGCATTCCAAAGCAAGCATTTTGAAGGTGCAATGGTTCTCTCACCTTCGGGAATCCCAAACCAAGCCAACATCCGCTGACCTACCAGCACACCAACGATGCCACTCATAATAGCCAGCGCAGCCACAGCATTGACATCCCCACCAAGATTCTCCGTCGCGGGGATCGCGAGCGCGAGCGTCAGACTCCTCGACGCGAAAGCAAGCGACCGCCCGGCGCCAATGCCGACAGCGTAGCACAGCTTCGGGTAGCAGAACAGACAGCCCACGGACATGGCGACGTTGGGCACCACGATGGCGGCGGCGTGCTGCCTCAGCTCGCGGCGGTACTGATACATCGGCAGCGCGAGCGAAATAATCCCCGCGTCCAGGACCGTGGAGAAGATGTCCCCCGCCCCCGGCAGCCGGCGCGCGCCGCTGCCGGCGTTGAGCCAGAGGTAGGTGTAGTTCGCGCCCGTGCGGAAGGAGCGCAGCGTCGACGGCAGCGTGTCCCCGCGAATCGCCGCGAGGGCCCAGATCAAGAGCACCGAGGCCAGGGAGGAGACGAGCACGGGGTGGAGGTACTGCCGCCAGGAGGCCGGGACGGAGGACGCGGTGAGGTAGACCAGGACGATGAGCGGGAGGTGCAGGGGCATCGCGTAGCCTGTCGCGAAGTAGATGGGCACCCCGATGAAGAGCAGGATCGAGGCGTAGATTGCGACGTCGAGGTTTGCGCGGATAAGGGACGCCCAGAGGTGTGCGCGCGGGAGGGTGAGGGGAGCCTGAGGAGGGAGCGTCTCGACGGGCGTCGCCGTGCCGGAGGGGGAGCCGGCGGCCGCTGGGAGGACGTTCCGCGACGGCGGGGGCGGCGCGATGACGTCTAGAGTCAGGGACGACGGCGCGGCGGAGATTATGCGCGAGCCCGGGGCCGAGTCGTTCGGTGTCGCGTCGGCGAGGGGGATCTCGTCCGTCTCGTTGCCCATTTCCTCCGCGCGCTCGGTCATGGCGCGCTTCGAGGAGCCGAGGAGGAGTTGGAGGGCGCGGGTGAGGTAGGCTGCGAGCGCCATCATTACGACGAAGCCGATTACTGCGGAGAGGTCAGTCATGGAATGAGAAGGGGGGAGGGGGGCTGTGTTACGGAATACGGCGATGATTTTGACGACTTCGAGGATTCCTACCGACGGGCTTAGGGGGAGCATGATGAAGGATGGCGTGAAGAGGATGTTTATCCAGCGGAGGGACCATCCGGCCTGGTATTATCAGTCAGTCAGATAATCTCGCGATCTGGGAGACGGGAGACGTACCGGCACGTCAATGACAGCGACGATGGCCCTCGTCCTGTGACCTCCCAACACTGCCTCGGAGAGCAGCAGCGCGAAGAAGAGCAGGATCAGGCACGCGACCGAGGCCGGGAACGAGACGCCCGCGGCGCGGAAGGCGACGCTCACGCCGAAGCAGACGGCGAGCATGGCCAGGATGCCGAGGGGGACGTAGAGCCATGAGGAGAGGAGTTTTGGGGCCGATTGGATCGCGGCCTGGGGTTTTCCATTAGTTTCAATCTTTTCAGGTTCGTGGGTTTGATGGGAGACGGACTAGTTTAATGGCCCGGAGGGCGTCGGTGATGGTGGTGAGCCATTTTGGCTGGTGGTTGTTTGCGGTCATGGTCGAGGTTGAGGGGTTCTCATAACAGATGACTTTGTCCGCGACTGCTGGAAGTGGGAATGAGCAAGAGGCGATGATATATGCGATCCGGTGCTCGGTCGACTTACATTCAAACCGTTATCTGCAAGTGTGACGTCGAAGCAAGGTTGCGTTTTGATCGGACGATGAATTAGTCAATTCTGCTTCGGCTTTAGCGGGTCCGCTCCGATGCCGCGCCGACGAGAAAGTCTCGGCGGCCGAAATTCGATGGGACTAACTTTCGGTCGGCGCCAAAAGTTCGTTGGTTTTCTCTGAAGCTTATGATAGAGATGCGGTGTTTTGGGATTAGTTTGAAGTTGATTTTATCGCCGATCGGGAGGGCATCCGAAGAGCCCAGAACGCATCCGAGATCAATGGTCCACTGCACAGATAGCTCTTTGTTAGCGGGAATTAGTTGACGTCTTTATCTGATTGAGATCGCTGTCACAGTCTGTTTTTCGACGGCATCATCTCAGAGATGGCCAAGGCTCGGCGACTCGTTGACTGCAGCGACAAGACGATGGCCAGCTGATCTTTAGGTAATGGCAATGAATGATCTGATTCTGCGACGCCTCACCGCTCCCTCTTGGCCGAGAAACCCGCAAACAAATGAAGAGACCAGAGTTCTATGTGACGGGCTCGTGTTGGGATGCTAGATCTGCTATGCTCAAATTTCTGTAACCTAGGTATGTCTCTTCCAGGTTCACATCCGAGTCCCAAATCCCGTCGAAAAAGAATAGATGCCTGCCATATCCATGCCGATATGTGCGCACCCAAATGTCGGTGCCAGTCAATCCAGGCGTTGCGTCGTCAAATCATCAGCTCCCTGCTTCCCAATGACGCGATATCACATCCCAAAACCAAAGTCGCTGTGAGTCCCAAATGCATCCTCCAACAACCTGAGCGAACCGGGATTCCATGCTTCAGCGAAGGTACCAGGAGGACACCAGGACGCGGAAGCGCACCTCTTCCTGGGGGAACTTAGGCTTGGCAAGGTTTTGCTCACGTTCCAAGAACTGACTGCGGGCAGTCTTGAGAAGCCTGAAAACTTCATCGATGTAGGCGAGGTTGCGCTTGCCGGCCTCGGTGTTTTGGATCTCGACCCAGGTCCGACACGTGTCATCGAAGACCGCCAAGCCTTGACGACGGGCCTCACCTGGTTGCGAACTGTCAGTACGCCGCACGTGCAGGGAAATTGAATGGGGAGGTGGACTCACGCAGCTTCTCTCCCATCACCATGTTCAGGGCGGCCCTCGACGAGTGACCATAAATGTCATCGACGTCTCCAGACTTGAGTTTGACGAGGACGAAGACGTTTTCGACGTGGGAAAAGTTCTTCGCAAGCATCGCGAGCTTGAAGGGACAGAGCGGTAAATTCGGGCAGTATCGACAGTCGCGATGGGCCGCTTCGCATCCCAGGCTCTCTAGGGCGCTGGCCTCGAGCGGCAGGCCAATATTCAAGGCTTTGTGCTCGCGGATCCCATGCACTCCGAAATTGAAGCCCGAGAGAATCGCCTGGGCACTCCAATTGATAACTCCGAGGTAAGGCCTGATGTTTATGACCAGAATGTCATTTTTGCCTCGCAGGGCATAGAGAGGGCTTCTGCCGAGCAACTTGAAATACTTGCCCATCTTCTTCTGCAGGAAGGACCGGAACTCGGGGATTGCTTCGGCGAGATTGCGAAGGTCCCTGAACTCGGACCGGTGCCGGTGGCGGCCTGAAATGAAGCTGACCCTCTTGGGGTAGTCGCCGGGTGACACCTTCAACTCGGCGTATACCACACCAGGATTGTAATGAGCGGCAGTCTCGAAGATCATGTTCTTGATTTCGTTGGGGAGCTTGGGGAAGTCGAAAATATTGGCCGGCGTCTTGGGCTTGACGGCATCGGCGCCAGCGTCTGGCTTGGTCAGCGCGTGGCTCGCGATAATGGCAGTCGAAGGATTGGGAGACCTCTTACCTTTGGCTTGGCCGTTGTCGACTTCGTGGTTCTCCGTGGCCATGGGTTCAACGATGACCGAAGCGGTTTCGGGGACCGGGGCAGTGGCATTGCCTTCCTTGTTGAGTTGGGAGGCCATGTTGATTAGTATGCAGAAAGTCAAAGATGTCGAGAGAAAATGTGGAAGAGATGCGGTCGCGAAATAGGAAAGTAAGAAAGAGTGCGATTGTCAGTGAATCAGTTGCAACTTCTTAGGCTGCCGAGTTGCTGAGGTAGGTAGGTATCGGCCTCCCGGGTGGAGGAAATTGTGCGTAGCGTGGTGGGCGATGGGACCTGTTGGTCTCTGCGAGATAAAGACGGCGAATGGGACACAATATTAAGTCGTAGATCGACGAGAGTGGAGTGGTAGGAGAGAATCGGAAGAAGAAGATGTTGATGTTGTTGAGAAGAAAGGAGGGGAAGAGGACGAGAAAGAGAGAGCAGGTAAGAAAGGTTTCGAGAAGAGGAAGGCAGTGGAGGAATCGCTTCAAAAGCAATTTCGAAAATGGAAGGAGGTAAAATTTCGGAGGAAGACCTACGAAATAATATTAGAAAGGGCAAGTTGACCTGAAGGGAAAATGCCGAATTCAGAAGGACTGTGTTGCGGTTGCTGAAACAGACCTTTCAATGTGCCAGGTGAAGATCGAATCTAGCTTCTTATGGTTGGTTGTTCCGAGGAGGTTTGCTCCAAGAAACTGGTGTCGCCGAGCTGAAGCAATTGGAGTGGGCGAGTTGATATGATTGAGGGGTATGATGGAGAGTGGTGTGGTTAAGGAAGGAATGTTTAGAAGGCAGACGAGAGGAGAGGAATTTACAATCAAAAGAAGCAGGCCTTGGTGAAGTCAGATTCGGTGCCTTCTCAATTGAGACAAGAATGAGAGGGTACCTTGGGTACGTAGGTATGGGCAGCATGATGGTGTACGGCCCATAGGAAACTATTCTCTGACACCGCCTCGTCTTCATACCATTCATGTGCTTGATTTGAATTTGGAGACACCTTCACTTCTCATTATTATCTTTTAGGACTCCTTGATATTTAAGTTCTCACTATCTAACACCACCACCCCTGTTCGTCATCCGGTGTCCGTACGTATTGGGGAGTATCAGGGAGCATCAGAAACGGCTTCTGGAGCTGTTGGATGGACAGTCCCTGCATCGGGATACAGTGTTCCCAGGGAATGGCAATGCCGCCACAATGGCGATGCTTCGACACTGCACGGTCGAAACAAAGAAGTGATACTTCACACAGGCTAGGTGAGCTTAGAGACACTAGGTAGAGTATTTTAGATCAATCGACCAAGATAGATAACGCACTTGGAAAAGCAGCTTGGGCAAAATTAAACGCTACAACAGACTGGGTACCAGCGCACTGAGCTGACCTTCCAACCCGAGAAAACGCATGCAAGATTCATCTAAGAGGGAGCAGTGATGCATCGCAAAATCCGACAATTTATTGATAATGCGTCAAGATTATTTTACCTTCGTCTTGTTCCGTTGTTAAGTCACTCGGAGTCTTGGCCTTCTTTGATAGCACCAAAGTATGATGGACTTGCTTGAGAAGCATTGGAGAGTAGATGCCGAGAAATGCGAGGGGCAGCTTCCATAGGAGACACTTTCACCTGTGCCCTAGCCAAGTAACAGTCAAACGATATCGTTCGAAGATCGAAATGTTCTACTTGCAGTTCAGGTTCACCATAGCACTCAGGCAAATAGAGGAATGCACAGGTTCAGCAGCATTTACCCACCCATGCAACGAGTATAAGGCAGGTAGGTACCTTCAGATCATTATGGCAGATATGCTTGAAACCGATAGTGGTATATCACAAAGTCCCCGGCCGACGGAAGTGGAAAAACGACCACCAATCACAACGAAAACCACACCAGCACATCCAACTACAATGATGGCCTCTCGCCGCCAACATTCGGACACAGCCTGCTTACACGTACTCATGTCCAATTCGCCAGGCGGACAGCCGCTGTCTCTTGGCGACCTCGCCAGGCAGAAATTAATGCAGCATAAAATGTTGTCCGGTCTCCCCCGCGCAGACCGATGCAGGTCGACTGTTCGTCATTTCCCAGCGTTGCCCATTTGTTGGACGAGCACACAGAGCGACTCCACGATCCCCGTTCCGGAATTACGACTCGCGAGCCCTTCCACCTTGCCCTGACGCATCATGGCCACCCTCCCTACAAGTTCAATCGGCCAGCCATACGAGTACGAAGACCTCAATCTCGAGAGGCCTGCTCTCCGACTGGTCCGGCTCTTTCATGGCCATGGACCTGAGTTAAAGTGCGAGCTGTTTCAGGCATACCTTGACGAGCGCGACTCTGTCCTCCCGTACGAGGCGGTATCATACACATGGGGAAACACCAGTTTGAGTCACAGCATCGACGTCGACGGCAAGAAACTCAGCATCACCGCCAGTCTGTACATCACCCTCCAGCACTTCCGACACCAGGACATCGACCGAATACTGTGGGTCGACGGCGTCTGTATCAACCAAGGCAACCTCAAAGAGAGGGGGCACCAGGTCCAACAGATGGGATACATATACCGACACGCTGAAAGGGTCATATTTTGGCTCGGCCTGGCCACAAACGAGACAGACGAGTTCATGGAATCTTTTCAGCGACTCACAAAACAAATCATGCAGCATGCGACATCATCCTGGACACTACGAGATCATCGCTGGCATTGCACATGGGTGGCTTCACAGCCGGTATCTCCTGGACTGTTTTCGGTGCTACAGCGAGGTCTCGTGGCTGTCCTGGCCCGGTCATGGTTCAGAAGAGCTTGGATACTACAGGAGGTAGCTAATGCGCAGTCAGCCGTCATATGCTGTGGCCAGAAGTCCGTGTCGGCACGCCTCTTTCCCCTCATGCCCATTCTCCTCGACTTCACACCCCCCGGGTTTTTGCAGGTCGTCCTCGATATTATACCCGGTCCTTTGCGGAAAGCAACATGGTGGGCCCAGAAGAGAGATATGTATCATCTCCTGAAATACTTCGGCTCGAGTAGGGCTACAGAACCGAGGGATATTATCTACGCTCTCCGCGGGATTTCGACCGACGCCAATGATCCCAGCATTTTGGCACCCAGTTACGGAAACGATGACTGGAACGTCACTCAACAACTATCACAGTTCCTATTTCACTGCAACCTCAGAAATGGGAGCCGTGATATCAGGCAGTTTGTTAGGGATGTGACTGTTCTCAATAACATAGCCATCGAGGAATGCATCAAAGACTCAATGAAACAGGAGCTTCCTATTCTTCTGGACCGTGGCAATATCCAAATATCGGAAAGCACTGTCGAACGCGCGTTCGAAAACAAGGAAAACGGCATGCAGTTGTTACGATATGTGCTTGAATACGACCAGTCCCAAACGACCTTGACTGATCAGGCGGTCTACGTGCTTGCTCGATGGGGAGACGTTGATATCATGGACGTGGTCTTCCAGCGCTGGAGGGCTGTTGACTCCCCCGTTCCGCTGAAGTTCTTAATTTCAACGGTACTGAACGAAGTTCATGCACCGCAGATTATCAGGGCAAAAACGCGTCACAGCTCTATTTGCGGTGATGGATTCCTCCAGAGAGAAGCGGATTTCGACGATGACCTGTGGCTGGCCAGCCTACTGAACACCTCGACCGGGTTCATGGCACGAGAAGAAATCTTCCTGGCATCCAGCGTCGAAAAATGGAGGTCTAGTGCGTATATCGCTTTGCGGCGACTCAGAGATCTATCCGACACCCATTCCCAGATCAGACGCTACTGTTTCACAGACAACTCGCCGCTTCCGAGGACCTTCAACCAGTCTTTCACAGACGAAACGATTACTTCCTTCGAGGATCATCTCCGGCAGTATGGTTGGTCGCCCGAGGATTTCGCTGATTGAAGAACACTCAGGTGAATGGTGAGAGAGAAGAATAGTGACGCAGATTCAAAATGTTCATCAGGAGGACACAGTGACACCGCTTCGCTGTATATACGTGGATAAAATCAAATAACTTCAAACCGTTCCGGAACGACCTTGCAATCTCTCTCTCTCTCGCGCGCTCTCTCTTAAGAGTAACTCAATACCTGGTCTTGAGAGGCTCTTTTCAGCCAACAGTATCTATATCAGCACCGTCTACGAAGCCATACATTGTCTGCATTACGCCCCTTAGCCCCTTGGAATACGACCGACAATGTGTTCTAACCCCTACCATCAAGGGCGGGGTTTGCTAGTCTGCACTGCTTGCCTCCTCTACCAAACCAAATTTTGCCGCAGCCTGCGGTCATATCAGTTCCCAGCAAACTTCACCCACCTCTGGCCTTTCATACTGCAGGTAGCCAGATAATCTCGGCGCACTTCTTGCCAGTATGTTTGACACATGAACTAGTTAGCCCCTTTAGAAAACCTCCTACAATTTTCGCCGCTGGTATTCCAACTTATACGCCAATATCTCAAGCTCAACCCCAGCGAACCACCGCGGTGCTGAACTGGGCCCCCACCGACGCAGTCCGACAAGTAGTCACAATCTCCCGCCGCCAGAAAACCTCAAGATAAGCCTGCTAGATTGATCCCACTTGCCGCTATATAAAGACAACACCCACTGCATGTCTTATGACCTGGACTTACGGGATCTGTGTCCTTCTCAGGGTCGAAGACTGGAATTCGAGACCGGGACATGTCTGACAACTCGTCGTTCGCCTGTGAACTATCCTCTCTCAACGAAGCTTCGCAGAATTCGTCAAATTTGATTCGAATTACCCATCCCACCAAAGATCTCTCCCGTTCCTCATTCCGCACCTATTCCCCCGGTATACCCCCCGACCACCGACCAACGGTAAGACAACCCTTCACACAAACAAAGCCCACCCTAAACCCTCTTCAAACATCTACATTCCCACACCTCACAACAACTCTCTTGCCGAACCCTCACCTTTACTCGGGAGAGTACGAACCGGTCTCCTCGTGTCCAACTTCAAGCCCCTCTGCAACACATACCCTCTCACCAACACCAAATCCACGATCTATATACGTATTAAAAGAGTACTTAAACCAAGCCCGTCAGCATACAATTCCTCCTTCAGCACAACCTCGGGCGGCGTCCCAGGCCACAGAGGAACTCCGCGATCGACAAGGTGGTGGAAGTGAACCCTGATATCGAACCCGCCAGCTGTGGAGGACAGGATTACGACGTACCCATAGAACGTCGACGTGATGAGCTGGAATACCCGCACCACGACGGACGACGGAGAAAACATTCTTAAAAAGAGCTTGATAGTTGTTAACTACCTTCACACACCCCTAATCGTCAGGATGAGTACTTAAACGAATCCCGGCAGCATACAATCCATTCATTCTCCAGCACAGCCTGTGAGCCGGGCGGCACGGACGACAGAGGAATTCCCCGATCGACAAGGTAGTGGACGTGAGCCCCGGCATCGGACCAGCAATCTCTCAAGAACAGCATTACGATGTGACCGTGGCATCTTACGAGAGTTGGCCGGAATACCCACCGGACGACGGACGACGGAGAAAAGACTGTTGGGAAAACTTGCCAGTCGTTGGCTACTACCTTCATCCACCTCCCGGTCATCAGCCTGACGGACGAGACAGCTGCAGCTGGCAACAGCACTAACCACTTCCAACGTCGTCCGCATCTGTGCGTGGGGCTAAGAAGAGATGCTTCGTCGCCCAGGGGAGCCGTTTATAAAGAGGCGTCAGCCCTGCCAAGCTACCTTACGGGTGGCAGTACCGCAATGTCAACACATGTCACAACGAGGGACGAGATGATGAGAGAGAATATGACTGTTGTCATTCCAAAAGCTCAGACAGCTATCTAGCCCACCAGCCCCAGCCACCAGGTGCCACAAAGGCAAGGAAGCCGAGCCAGTCCAAAAGCCATCCAGTCCATCCAGCGATTCTCCCCCAATGGTTTTTTTGCGTTATTTTCTAGTTGATGTGAGCGTCAAAACAGCCGCCGAGTCCTCGCTCGATCCACAGACAAGCATCTCCAGACGACTGCTACAGGAGCAGCCGGGGTCGAGGCCCGTTGCGGGAACGAGACGGAGGTCGCAGCAGGGCGTAGTGATACTCGGGTATTTCTGCGGTCGTGCGTCGAGCCTGCTGTGCCGGGCAGCAGCAGGGTATACGTGTAGAATGCGTGACGGGTGGCATGTCGAAATAATAACCACCGTTCACCACAAGAGAAACGACGTCTCTTGGTTGTCGAGCCAACGACAACGTGCCTCCTATGCCGGGCGAGGTGTGCCTTGCAACCCAAGATCCTCCTCCCCTGCCAAAAGAAATGCATGACGGATGGGAGCCATGCCCCGACGGACGCCGTTGGATGCCAGCCACCCCCGCCGCCCACCGTGTCGTATCCCAACATCAAGTCGTCTCCGCGATCGATTGATTAATACTCAAAACACACCGCGGCGCTCAAACCAGTCGATGAGCTGCCGGAACGCGGCCGTCTCCGTTGCTCGAGGGCCTACTCCGTCCCCTTTTTGCCTGCAAAATCAAAAGATGGCCCTCTTCCGTGAGAACGCCGCCTAGGGCTGGTGCCTCAGCCGCTTGTTGAACCCCAAAACGCCGTCGTTAAGAGAAAAAGAAAAGAAGCAACGTGACATGAAAAGATGGATCGGGATGGTCCACACCGCCAAGGAAGAAGAGCTTCGACCGTGATCAGGCACCGCGTCCTGCGGTGCTTGCGTGTTGTTGTTGTTTTGTTGTTGTTCGTTCGTTCCATGAGAGTTTGCTCGTCGTCTCGCTCGTTCGGTCGTGCCTTGGACAGCAGGTCGTTTTCCAGCTCAGGTGAAAAAATGCCGCCAACAGAAGGCCGAAAGGAAAGAAAAAAACAAACAAACAGAAGACCAGTAGATGGGTATGGTACAGGTCGAGAGTTTGCGCGAATATGTAACGAAGCTTTTTGTTGTCTGGCGACGAGTCGATGGTCTGATGGAGAAGAGGTTCGTGTCCGTCATCGTGAGTGGTGTGTGTGTGCCTGAGAGAGAGAGAACGAGAAGTTCGTGCGTGCGTGCGCGTGGTGAGATGCCCGACCCATTCTAAACGTGCCTTGTCGACCCCCGAAAAAAGAAGACCCAGGGAAAAGAGAATATGTACAATCCAAATAGCGGACGCCGTCGCGCGTTCCGGTGCGACGTGTACTCCACAACGCCTTTCTATAAAAGAAAAGAGATGGGCAGCCTAGGACGCCTGTCCTTGGGGCTGACCGTGGCTCTGGCCCTGGCCCTGACCACGTCCCCGGCCACCGTAGCTGCGGCCACGACCGCCGTAGCCGCGACCACGTCCACGGCCTCGGCCGCCGCCCTGGTAGCCGTTCTGTTGACTGCCTTGCTGGGGGTTCTGGGGCTGGGTCTGCCAGTTACCGGGGGCGGGCTGCTGCAGTCCCTGGGGCGCCTGCTGCTGGCCCGGGGCCGGAAGCTGGGCCTGAGCCTGACCAGGCTGGGCGGTCCTGAAGTTGGAGATGGGACGGGGGATGGACTCGGGGTTGTCATAAACGTAGAGCGACTTGTCGATGCTGGCGGGAATGGGCTGGATCTCGGTGCCCAGATCCTTCTCGATGTTGTACAGGTTGAACCTGTCGTCCCAGTTGATCAGGTTGATGGCCAGACCCAGGTGGCCATAACGGCCGGAACGACCGATGCGGTGCAGATACGTCTCGGCGTTCTTGGGGAAGTCGAAGTTGATGACGACGTTGACAGCCTGGATGTCGATGCCACGGGTGAGCAAATCGGAGCAGACGAGGTTTCGGCAGACGCCGTTGCGGAAGTCGTGAAAGACGCGGTTTCTCGCCTGCTGGGCCATCTTGGCGTGACTGTAGAAGCACGAGTAGCCCAGCTCGGTGATCTTCTTGGCCAGCAGCTCGACTCGGTTGGTGGAGTTGCAGAAGATGATGGACTGGTTGATTTGCAGCTTGGAGAAGAGGGTGTTGAGGCAGTGTACCTTCTGCTTCTCCTCGACGAAGGCGTAGTATTGGGTGATACCGCGGAGGGTGAGCTCGTCCATGAGGTTGATCTCGTAGGGGCTGACCATGTTCTTGTCGGAGAAGTCCTTGACGGACAGAGGGAAGGTGGCGGAGAAAAGCATGACCTGGCGATCCTTGGGGTGGAACTGCAGCAACTGCTCGATGACGGGGGTGAACTCGATGGAAAGAAGCTTGTCAGCCTCGTCCATGATGAACATGGGGCACTCGCTCAGGTCGGCGACGTTCTTGCCCGCGAGATCGAGGATTCTGCCCGGGGTTCCGACCACAATATGGACGGGATCCTGCAGGCGGACGATGTCGTCGCGGAGGCCGGTACCTCCGGTGGTGACCATGACGTTGACTCCGAGGTGCTTGCCGAGGGTTTTGCAGACTTGTGATGTTTGCATGGCCAGCTCACGAGTGGGGACGAGGATGAGGGCTTGGATCTTGGAAACCTTGGGGTTGATCTTCTCGAGGACGGGGATGACGAAGGCAGCAGTCTTTCCGGTTCCGTTCTTCGCGCGGGCGAGAATATCGCGGCCGGTCAGAGCAACGGGGATGGCTTCTTCTTGGATGGGGGAGGGCTTCTCGAAACCAGCCTCGAAGATGCCCATGAGCAAGTCCCTCTTCAATTGGAAGTTTTCAAACTCCAGGCCCTTCGTGTTCGTGACATCCTGTGCAGATTCGTGTCAGTTGGAGTTGCGCACGGCGGGACGGCAGTAAGGTAGACAAACCTCGGTTTGATGCCTGTTGTCTCTGGCGGGGATGTTCAGGCTCTTCTTCCAGTCCTCCGATGCGGCGCCATCGCTGCGCCGGTCAGTCCACGTCAAGGGTGCTCGGCCTACCCGGGGCTCTCCGGGGAAGGGTACACAAACCTCAAGTTCGTCGCCTGAAGCTTGTCTGCAAGTGATTCCGCCATTTGGTGTTGCGGATGTGGTGAATGCGCCTGATGGCCGAAGGTGGGAAGAGCGACGTGGAGGGGAGTTGCGCACAAGGGCTTTGCTTTCCCCACTTTGCGGTGAATCGAGGGGCGAGTCGTACTCGGAAGGGGGGCAGTATGACGCAGGGTATCGGCGACGAAGGAAAATTGTCGCTCGAGGTGAGATGTTCGTTTGGGGCGAGCAAAAGTCGCGTATCGTTGTCGTGTCCGGTGGACGTTGGCTTGTGTGCGGTGTGTGTGTGTGTGTGCGTGTGGTGGTGGTCGGCCGGACTCTACGGTGCAGGTGCAGGAGCTGCAGCAGTGGCAAGTGGCTTCAAGGGAAGTGGGAGAGAGGGATGCGGTCGTAGGATGCGCGATTTCGGAGATTGTTTTGATCGTCGTTTGTGGACTCGGGCTACTGAAACAGCGTAAACGTGTTTCGTCCTCGAGATGCAGCGCGGAGAATGGTGAGAGTGGGATTTGAGTGTGTGGGTGGGAAAAGGTGGTGGAGGTTGTGTGGGAGAGGGAAGAAGAAGCAAGTTTGTGGTTTGTGGTAATAGGCACCGCCGCGACTAGGAGCCTAGGAGGTCCCATCCAGTCCCGGTCCAGGTCCAGTGCGTCCACGTTAGGTAGGTCCCGTTGACTTTGGTGGTGACCTTTTCCTTCCGGGGGCAGGACCCCTTGTCTAGCGTCGGAGGGTGGAAAGACACGTGACCGTTGACAGCACCTTCCTTGGCGCGAATTGAGAGATGCAACATTTATTTCAATAACTGGGAGAGCTAGGAGGTTTATGACGGGAAGTTGTCAAATTTCAACGACAGTCAGAATTTTGAGTTAATGCAGTATGCACTGCTGATTACTTATTCCATAGTGGCGTCGAGGGAGCTGGTGCATCGCTGCCGGACACCTCACCACTCGCCCTCCCCTCACCGACAGCTCCCTCTGCTTCTCTCATTCGTTTCACACCGAGACTGCCCCACAATCTCCTCCCATTGCCGATTGGCTGCGACCTCGGCCGGATCGGTCACATCCTGCAGCGGGGCACGGGCAGGATCGGTACGTACCGGAATTGCACCTCAGGGAAGGAGCACTGGGCGCAAGGCACTCAGAAATAATACCTACTCCTAGCAGGCAGGTAGCACCAGCATTGAGCAGCTGCCGCTAACACTAACACCAACAACCCTGAGCTGAGCACGATTGCGTTAATTGGGGAAGTCGAACCACCGCAGACCCTGAAGCTCTTTCCACCTTCAACCATCGTCCCAGTCGTCGAGCAAACCTCGTCCTATCCCCAGAGAGCTTCTCGCGGAAAATGCACTTCCCAGCCATCTCTTCTCAACCTCCTTGAGATCTCCGACCGCCCCCAGCGACAATGTTGTTCAAAGCATCCCCGGCCTTTGCCGTCTGCTCCTCCAACAACGTCCTGAGCCTCCTCGCCGCCCCCGCACACCACCCGTCGATAACGTCACCACCCGCACGACGTCGTTCCCTCGAGTGTTCAAGACAGCCACGCCGGCAGACCTCACGATGCTACGCGACAGCCCACAACCCTCCGAATGATCCCCCCTCGCAGCAGTCAGCCACCGGCAACGGCCGCTCAGGGCCCCCAGCCTGGCCGACCTGCGCGAACCCGACCCCCTACGACATCTTCGCCATCGACCGCTCCGCCCCCTACGCAAAGTCCCGCTTCGCGGAGCTCGTGAAGCTCTACCACCCGGACAAGCACCACGCCGCCGCCCTCGACGCCCTCCCCGCCCACGCCCGCCTCGAGCGCTACCGCCTCGTCGTCCTCGCCAACGACATCCTCAGCAGCCCGGACAAGCGCCGCGCCTACGACTCGTGGGGCGCCGGCTGGCTCGGCGACGCCCGCGCGGCCGAGGACGTCCACGCCGCCTACCGCAGGGCCGACCGCGCCTGGCGCCGCACCCCCAACAACGCCGGCATGAACGGGACGTGGGAGGACTGGGAGCGCTGGCACGACAAGAACAACGGCGGCGAGAAGCAGTCTCCCGTCTTCATGTCCAACGCCGCCTTCGCCGCCCTCGTGCTGGCCGCCCTGGCCGTCGGCACCGTCGCGCAGACGAGCCGCATGGACAGCAACTCGGCCATCGTGCTGGAAAAGCGCCAGCTGCACGAGTTGGGCATCGCCGAGGCGCTGAGGCGGCAGGGCCAGGCCGTGGCGGGGAAAGGGCGGGAGGAGCGCATCGAGCGGTTCCTGCGCGAGCGGGAGAACCTGAACTACGACTTTGTGCCTGCGAAGCTGGACGCGCGGGAGCAGTCGAATCCAAAGTAGATGCGCGTGAACCCGTGCTTATGATGATATGATGTATTGTACACTATAATGGCGTTTTGAGACGCTTATACACTCTAGCAGCGTTCTGAGACGCTATATATCCAGATCTTTTTGAATCTTTCATGCAGATATTCTTCACGCCGCACCAGTATGCTTCTCTACCACCTCCCTCATGACCCTCTCCGCGCTCGCCGGGTCGATCCGCTCCGTCTGTCCCAGCCGCATCATCTTGCCCACGAGGTACATGAGCTTGCCCTGCGGGTAGTTCTTCTTCGTCCTAAACTCCCCCAGCACCTTGTCCTCCCCCTCGACAGCCTCGTCCGCCAGCGCGCGGTACTCCTCCGCCGAGAGCTCGTGGAACCAGAGGTCGTGCTCCTCGATGGCCGTCGTCACCGTGCGGCCCTCGAGGTTGCCGAGGTACAGCGCCACGAGGAGCTCCTTGGCGACCTTGCCCGTGATCTTCTTGTCCCACAGGTGCGCCAGTATCTCCGCCAGGTCCCGGGGCGGGACGCGCTCGCAGGTGCCGTCCGGGGAGATGCCCAGCGTGCGCTGCACGGCCTCCGGGTCGTCGGCGCGGTCCGTCGTCAGGCGTCCCAGCTCGTGCAGGATCCAGTTCCCAGCCAGCGGCGCGAAGCTCTTCGCCTCCGCCTCCCCCGCGACCAGCGCCCGCAGCTCCCCCACCACGCGGTAGAAGTACTCCAGCCGCCCGCCGTTGTCCAGCGCCATCAGCGAGAGCGCGTCCTTCGCCGTGAGCCCGTACTCCGCGACCAGCTCGTCCAGCTCCGCGTCCGGCAGCTCGCTCACCGACTCCCGCACGCGCGCGACGAGGTCCGCCCCGATCACCAGCGGGCCCAGGTCCGGGTCCGGCATGTACCGGTAGTCCACCTCCCCTTCCTTCCCGCGCAGGCGGCGCGTGTGCTTCGAGCCGAGCGTCCACCCGCGCGTCTCGCTGGCGATGCTCCCGCCCGCCTCGAGCGCGGCGATCTGCCGGTCGCGCTCGGCGATGATGGCGTCCTCGACGGCCTTGATCGTGCTCAGGTTCTTGATCTCCGTGCGCGTGCCGAGAGGAGTCTGCGGGTCGCCCGCCCGCCGGACGGAGACGTTGACGTCGGCGCGCAGGCCGCCGGCCTCCATGCCGGAGACGCACGCGTCGACGGCGTTCAGCAGCACCTGCACCTTGCGCACGAAGGCGGCCGCCGTGCGCGGGTGGTGCATCTCCGGGCGTGTGATGATCTCGACCAGCGGCGCGCCGACGCGGTTGAAGTCCAGCCACGACACCCCGTCCGGCTGCGCGAGCGTCTTGGCCGTGTCCTGCTCCAGCTGCACCTGCTGGATGCCCACGGTGACGCCCTCGCCGTCCTCGGCCGCGATGCCGTCGCGCGCCGTGAGCGTCAGGTGCCCGTCGCGAGCAAAGGGCTGGTAGTACTGCGTGATCTGGTAGCCCGCGGGCTGGTCCCACCAGAAGTAGTGCTTGCGGTCGAAGCGGCTGACGGGCTGGACCTCGCAGTTGAGGGCGCAGGCGGCGCGCAGGGCGGGGATGAGCGTCTCCTTCTGGAACGTCGGCTGGCTTCCCGGCATGGCGAGGTCGAAGAGGGCGGCGTGGGAGTTGGGCGCGTCGTTGAAGGAGGTAGCCGCGGAAGAGAAGAGCTTGCGGGCGGTGTTGAGCTGGGCGTGGATCTCGATGCCGACGGTCAGCTCCCAGCCGGGGACGGTCTGGTTGCTCCCCTTTGGCTTCTTGGTCTGCTTTTCGCGGGCTTCTTTCTTCTGCTGCTTCTTTTCGTCCTTGAGCTTCTTGCGGAGCGGTACCGGAGGGGTCGTGGGAACGGTCTCGGCGGCGGCTGTTGCGTATCCGCGGGGCGAGGCCAGGCGGGAGGGCGGCCAGGATGCGGAACGGGCCGGGAGACGGGTGTATGGCCGGCGCACCGGGGTGAGGCAGCCCTGGCGGGAGAGCTGGCCGTTGAAGAGGTAGCGGGCCAGCTCGCGGGTCGGTATGCGCGTCATTTTGGTGGGAGGAGGTTGCCGTCGGCTAGGACTCAATGGTAGAGGGTCGTGGATTGACACTTATCTGGAGGCGGGCAACCTGTTTCGGCGCGGAGCATGTATGTCGTACACCCTCTACCTCGCTTCCGTCGGTGATGTGTTCGTGGAGCTGCGGCGGCGCGTGATTGGAGGCGGGGGTCGGCCGGTGGTGGGAAAGGGATGTGTCGGATTGGAGGCCGGGTCTATGCGGCCATTGCAGGCTGTGCGCGGTCGCTCCTGGGAGAAAGTCAATTCGGTGGAGGAACGTGGCCGGTCGTCAATGTTTCGTCAACGGCGCGGCCATGCGGTGTCATGCAATCGCGGCGAGCTTGGGTTCGAGCTGGGGATAGCTTCAAGCTCGGCGCATCAAAATTGTGGTACGTCGGTACTTGGGTAGGTACATGGATACATGGTGTTCCGGGCCGCTCCACGTTCCGGGCATCCACTGCTGCGCCAAAACTGGAGGTGCAGGTGCCTGGCGATGATTATGTAATGTCCCCTCCCGTGGTCAGCTGGTTACAGGGCGTGTAGGGTGCCAGACAGGGTGGAATCCACTAACAGCATGTACCGAAGGTCCCCTTTACATGAGTTGGAGGCGAATGCTTCTCTCAGTGACATTCTCCTGTAAACAAACATAAAAGATGCAAATCGCCGAAACAACACACAAACTCACAGCATCGCAATCTCAGGTTGCATCGTCAGCTTCCCGTCTGCTTCTCAGGTCCGGTCTCCATGGTGCTACAGACTCTGCACCTCGTGGCTGCCCACCATGGCCAGCACACCACCACCCCCTCAGCTCAGCCCGTCCATTCATCCATCCATCCCTCCATCCTGTTTTGCTGGCCCAGTTCTCCTGGTCATCTGAAACAAATCCGTCGACGGCTGACACACAGCGATCATATGGCCTGGCGGGCGAGACGGGTTTCTTCTTCTCATTCTCTCCCTGCGGCTACTGCTACCTGTTATGTTCAGCTCTCCCAGAACGACCCCCGTAAATCCCGTCTCCCTCTTTCTTCTGACTGTCCAGGAAATGATCGATCAGATTCTCCGTCCATACAGAACATTCGGGATCTCGATGTCCCCCTCGCCGTGATGCCACCACCGTCCTGAACGTTGTGCCGCCATCCAAGCAACCGCTTCGTTCCGTCCAGCCCGATCCCGTCCCTCCCAAGAGCTTGGGCACCACCACCAGCACCCGGTCCTTGGGGTCCTTATTCCTCGTCGTCTCCTTCATTCTGTTCCCAGCTTAATATCTCCATGTGTATCGTTCGTGTGTGCCCTGCGACAGCCCTACATTGTCTCATCCAAGACACCTCGCGGAACACCAGCCACATTCAGTCCACATCTCCAACACGATAAACCTCACTTCGCCGTCATACTCTCGCCATAGAAAGCCTACCGGCCGCTTCTTCTTCTAGTCGCAGCCACTACCACGCTCTCACCCACCCTCGGACGTCCTCGCCTGCCATGTCAGCCGACTATCATCCCCCGTCGGTAGACGACGCCATCCTTCCCGACAGCCCGCCACCTCAGACGTGGCTGGCCTCGGGTCCGGGCGACGGGCTCGCTCGTAGCGACGACGCCGCTTCAACGCCGGCCATCTCGGCGACGCAAACGCCCAGCGCCAGCGATAACGCTTTCCAGAGTGGTCACATGCTAGTCGGCGACAACTCACCACCCGCGCGATCGCGCCCGAGGAGCGCGACAGTCCGCCGGACCTCGTCTCAACCCATCTCTGCCTTGCCAACGGAGCAGCAGCAGCAAGATCCTCATCAAGTCGCCATAAGCGCAGACAACGACGACGACCAAGATCCCCAAGTTGCTGCCGACCTGGAATCCTCCTCCGACGAGACCGTCGTCCAGGACCGCCCCGACGAGGAGAACGACGAGAGCCTCTCCGAGTGTCCCACCTCACCCGCCTCGAACCTCACCAGCTTCTCGGCCCTCACCGGCAAGACCCACGGCTCCGGCAGCTCCAGCGGCAGCGGCTCGACCATCACCCAGTCCTCCTTGCCCCCGCGACGACGAGGCAGCGACAGGTCGCGACAGCACGATCGGTCTCAGTTCAAGCTCCGCCGTCGCAGCCGGTCTCCGAGACTCCACCAGCCTCAACCTCAGTATCAGCCTCTTCCCCAACTTCACCAACAACAACAACAACCTCTGCAACACCACTACCAGCAGCAGCAGCAGCAGCAGCCCGCCGCCCTGGCCTACCTCGACCAAGACTCCCCCAACGTCACCCCCGAGGCCATCCAGCGCTCCGTCGAGCAGGCGTACTGGAGGATGCCCGACTCCGCGAGCTTCCAGCCTCCCTCCGCCCGGAGCACCTCGTCGACCTCCAGCAGCTTCCAGAGCGACGTCTTCTCCGAGCTCGACCATGAGACGGACCGCAGCTCCTCGCCCGACCACTCCGCCTACGGCGACTCGCCCTCCCTCCCCGGCAAGTTCATCGACATCTCGCAACAGCAGCAGCACCACCACCGCGCACAACAACAACCACACCACGCAGACCAGCAGCAGTACGCCTACCAGCGCAACTACGGCACCCCCGAGATGCCCCGCGGCACCGCGAACCTCCCCCACCTGCCCCCCAACGCCCTCCAGCCGCGCCTCCCGGGCATGCATCAGGGCCACCCGAAGCACCTCCCGAGGGCGGAGAAGCTGCCGCTGACGGGCTACGAGCTGATCGCCTCGAAGCTGTGCGCCGGCGACGACGCCGACCGGTCGAGCATCAGGCCCATCTACCGCCGCTTCGAGGCGCTCAACCACCGCCTGCTCCTCCACCTCCAGGACGAGCTCGCCGAGCTCGAGGAGCAGCTCCACCGCCTCGACACGGCCGACACCCAGACCCGCCGCATGCAGAACTGCATCCTCCCGTCCTCGCGGCGGCAGGACGCCCTCACCGCCGGCGAGCTGCAGTGGCACAAGACGGACGTGCTGGGCAAGATCGGGTACAAGCTGGGGCAGTACAGTAAGCCCCCTTCGTCAGACTCTCATCCTGGTTTTGAACTAACATCGTCGCAGACCACGTCCTGGCATCCTTCAAAGACACACAGAACCTCCCCGCCCCGGAGCAGCGGGACGTCGACTACTACCGCGCCTACCTAGACAACCACACCCCCATTGTCGAGATCGAGACGCGCTTCCTCGATCCCGCGGACGACCTCGTCTCCCTCGCCCGCCCGCCGTCCTCCCGCGGCACAGACTTCTCCTCCGAGGAGCTGCGCACGCCCATGCCGCGCAGGCCGCGGCCGCAGCCGAAGAAGCTGCACTTCCTCCTCTCGGGGGCCAAGTCGGAGCGCGTGCGCAGGGTGCTCGCGTTCCTGCTGAACAGCTACCCGCTCGCCGTGGCTCTCGCCTTCGCCGCCGCGTTCCTGCTGCCGATCCTCACGTTCGCCGTGATCCCGGGGTATTTAGGTCGGATGGCCGTCGTGCTGCTCGTCGCCGTCGGCGTCGCGCTGGCGGTCGTGCAGGCGGGCTTGTTCGGCGCGGGGAAGGACCGGACCGCGTCGCAGGCTGCCACGGAGGGGTTGCTTGTCTCGGGGATCTATGTCGGCGTCATGGCTGTCGTTGCTGGGATTTTTGGGTGATCTTTCTGGGAAACGTTTCTTCTCCATCGGAGTAGTTCTTCCTTTGTGGTGCTTCTTGGAGTAGTTCTTTCTATGTGGTGTTGTATGGATGGGTTGGCTTTGAAGATACCCTTAGAACGATTGTTATTAGCAGGGTATTTAAAGCTTCAAACTGAAACCGATTTTGATTTTTCCCTGGCCAGACACAAGATGCCTTGGCGTCTTTGCATCGCAACACAGGAGTGATCGAGCTGCTCGAGGGGAAGTCTCCTGTCCCTGCCACAACAGAGTCAACCACCCACCTGCTTGGCCTCGTCGACGCATCATCTCGTCGTCCGTCAACTCCGCCCCCGAGCACCCGTCACGTATTCCCGCCCCATATTCAAGCCGGGGCCGGTCACTTGGGTAGACTGCCGAACGTCTCCTCGTCGGGACTTCTGAATAGTTGAATCTCGCGAAGGTTGGCGAGAAAATCGCCATCCGCCGGAATGAAGAATCGTGCTCGTCCGATTGCCCCCTCCTCGGCCGAACCTGCTTCCCCTACGACTCTGTCGAGCTCGCTTTCTCGCGACTCTATCGAGCTGTATACACCTTCCAGTCCCCCCACCGTGATGGGAATACTCTGAGTTTACTGGTGTGTATAAAAGGCGACAGTCGGTGATGTAGGACACAAGCCCGCGCAACGAATGCAACCGTCTCATCGGTTTGCTTCGGCGTTTAATGTTGTCAACCCTTGCCTTGTGGGGGGTGCTTGATCTCTACGTTGATGTCACATCTTTCAAGGACGCATACAACAGCAGGTTCTCTTTTCCCAGTGCCGTTGGTGTCCATCATCGTTTCCACTGTATTCGGTCCGTATTCCTCGACGATTACATACCTTTGGTTTTATTTCTGTTTCAGGGTAGATGGGGCTTGAGAAAGCTCCAGATACATTCCGGGGGGCAACGTCAGCTATCTCGACCAGCTGTGTACGGTGATGGCCCCACTGGTACGCTGCCCCCTGATCCTTGGTGGTGGCTCGTACAATAATCGATGTGATCCTGTTGCTGTTTAAATAGTCTCGGGCTAGTAGAATACTTTTTCTCGGTGCCATTGATGTATTAGATCCGAATGGGCTCCTACCTGGAAGGCCTTTTGCCTGCGTGCCTGGGCACTCCGAGTTGCTACGTTCGCCGGGAAGGACTGCAGGTCGTGCTTGCCCTGACGGCCAGCCTCGCGGGTAGCCTCGTAGTCAGCCTTTTAAGTTGTCAAGCTCTCAGCCTATATGCCCCGTTGAATGGCGTTGCTGTTTGCTGTGTCGTTTTCGTCGGCTGCGGATATGAGGTGCTCACACATCACGCATATACTGCATCACCTTCGAGTACTTAGTTGAGATAGATGCGACACGTCAGCCTCGTGCCGGACGCCTTCCTCGCTCGCGGGGCATCTATCAGGCTACGATTTCGCATGTGGCATCACGCCCCACGGCCACTGGGATGGAACAACCCAGGCAGGATCCGGCAGATGCATCATACGGCTTAGAGGAGGGCGTATATATCATGTCTACGCTTCTCGGGTTCTTTTGAAACCACGGCAATGCCTGCGCTGTCTCCGGTGCTGACACTTCCTGAACCTCTACAAACTCACGAAGAATTTACGCGGTCAAAGTCTGGCGAAGGACGTCCATTTGCCTAGCTTACTGCTCAGATACAGGCCCTCGTCCCTCATCCTCGGCGTCCATCACTCGTAACCTCATCTCTCTGCGTAATCAGTCCCTCTCGCGTGCTGCCTCACATGTCCGCGACCAGGTCAGCGACTTCGGGCGTCTCGAGGCCGATGGGGCCCATGAAGGCGTCCCAGTCCTCGCGGCCGACGACCTTGGCGCGGTGCCCCTCGACCAAGGGGTGGATGGGGTTGTCCAGGCCCCACCGGTGGCCGCCGCGGTCGCGGTCCTCCTCCTTGAAGCGCGCGAGCTTGATGTCGGCGGCGCTCATGTCGTCGGAGAGCGAGCCCAGGCCATAGGGCACCTGCATCATGCTGAAGGGTCCGTAGATGATGTTGCTCATGAAGCTGCCGTCGAGGACGTCGTCGCTGGAGGAGCCGCCGTCGTCGTCGGCGTCGTCGCTGCTGCCGGAACTGTTGGAGGCGACGGTAGCCGCAGCGGCGGCCTGGAGGCTCTGCTCGGCGTTCTGCTGGGCGGTGGACATGGCGTCCTGAGAGAAGGGCTCCATGACCCAGGCCAGCGGGGACTCCGGGCCGACGGGCTCGTGGTCGGCGTCCTTCCAGAAGGGCTGCGCGCGCAGGCGGTCCTCGTCCCAGAAGACCCAGCCGCAGCGGCGGAACGCCTCGACGCTCTCGGCGCTGGCGTTCTTGAGCAGGCGCCAGGCGAGGTTGGCCTCGGCCTCCTCGCGGTCGCCCGGGTCGCGGCCGAAGTGCGCGACGGGCTTTTTGCCGTTCTCCGAGTCGGCGTCGCTGGGCCAGAAGTTGCCGCGCCGCTCGTCGAAGATCCAGACGAAGCCGGGGTCCGCGCCGTAGTACGCGGCCTGCTCGCGGGTGGACATGCCGGCGAGGAGCTCGTCCTGGTGCTCGCGGAGCCAGAAGACGTAGTCCCACGCGCTGTTGGACAGGTGACCGTGCAGCTGGGTCAGACCAAAGGTGGCGATCTGCTGGATGAAGGTCGACTGGGTGCGGACGTCGAGGAAGGGCAGCTTCCGGATGGGCACCTCGACGCCGAGGCAGTTGCGCATCTTGAAGGTCGCCTTGACGTGGTCGGCGCTGGCGTTGACCTGCTGGGTGTAGGACCGGCGGCGGAAGATGGCGTAGGCCTGGGCCACGGTCTTTTGGATCTCGTCGGCGGTGCCGATGGCTCTGGCCTTGGCCAGCTTCTCGGACCAGGCGCGCAGGAAGCGCGGGATCTCGGCCATGTACTCGCGCATGAGGAGGACGTGCAGGTCGAGGACGTACTTCTGGACGCAGAGCATCTCCTCCACCTCCCAGGCGTCGAAGAACTCGGCCAGGAGGACCTTCTGCTGGGCCAGGGTGTAGAGCTGGTCGCCGGGGCGGGCCTTGATGGCCTTGCTCATGATGTCGAAGCGGCAGAACGCGCGGATCAGGCGGACACGCTCGGCGGGGGAGAACTCCTTGAGAGAACGGGAGGGAACGAGGTGGTAGTACTTGTGGTAGGCAATGAAAGCTGGGCCGACTGCGTGGGGGCTGGTGTCGAGACGGCAGGGGTGGGACCAGTCCGGGAAACGCAACTGGAGGAAGCTGGTGTAGAGGTCCTCGTTCTTGTGGGCAAAGTCTTTGGCGAAGGGGACGACGATGTGCTGGAGATATCGAGAGGCCTTGAGCTTGTCAATATCGGTCATCTCGGAGACGAGGTCTCCGTTGCGCCACTTAGTAAAGTGCGCCTCGACAGCGGCCTTCTTCTCGTCGTCGGTCGCAAACTTAGCAAGGTCCGGGAACGAGATAAAACCGTGAGCATCCGGAAAGACCTTGGAGACGACGTCGGGTCCGAGCTCGCATTCCAGGATCTGCTTCGGCAGGGGAGTGCTGGCTCGGTACATAGCAGCAGACAGGGAGCAGATTTTGAGGGCATCTTTGCCCGTGTCGAGACAGTTGAGAACATTCTTGCGAATCTCGTCCGGAAGGGTAGCGAACACATCGCCAGAAGACCCCTCGTTGGCCATCTTGTCGAATTTTTAGAGGGTGACAACAAGGAGAAGGATTGAGGGGGGTTTGAAGGGGGGAGAAGATGATGTGGATGCCAGCGAAGCCGTCTTGTCTTCTCGGCGATGAGAAGCTGAAGGCCAGATGGCGATGATGATGTTTGATGCTGGGCAAAGACAACTTGGAGACTGACTTGGCTGTGCCGAGGGAACTTTGCTTGTGTTGATATTTTGCGAGCCCTAAGTGAAAAGACAAAAAAAAGGACGACTGTGTGTCCTCGAGCGAGGTTTGGCGAACTGTTTCGAGGCAGGAGCTCGAATATTGACGGCTGCTTGATATGTTTACCTGTCTTCCTGTCTGAATTTTCTCATTGGCCGATTGAGTCCCTGAATTCGCCAGCTTGATTCTTTCTGCGGCCGGTAGCTTCCACTTGAAGTCCCTGAAGGCAAGGGATTTCGGCCGTGACGACAGCAAGGTGTGAGCACCCGCCCCGAATCATGCTAGACACACACACAACGGGTGACCTCACCCAGTTAATGAAAACCAGTGAAACTCCTTCAAACCTCACTTAAAACTGAAATCACAGCTTTTTGAGTTGTGTATGCTCTTCACGAGTTGCCTTTGCTCTTTGCGAGTTGCGTGGGCTCTTTGTGAGTTTTGCTATCTCCAAGACTCAAGCAAGCATGAGTTGGAGATTTAAAGCCCCAGAAGTCTTCTGCCAAGATGTTTTCCAGCAGAAGAGTGTTGCAAATTATGCCTCTTGCATTAGAATCCCTTGATAGCCAGACTGTCTGCTCTGCTCCCACTCAGCCTTTTGGCTGAGGACAAAGGTGACAGCACGACAGTGCCATCTTCCTTGCTCTGAATCTTTTGATTTCATTCATAGAGGAATTGCATTATCTGCCCTACTGAGCTCTTCTTGACTCTCTTCATATGATTGGGCTCTCTGCTTTGTCCTTGCTCCTTTGGCTCAGGAAATGAGAGATAGTGTCCTCCCCTCTGCTCTCTGCTCTTTGGTTTCCTATGCAAGGACGGCACTCTCTGCCCTGCTCCCGCCCTCTTGGTTCACTACACAGAGGAGGCCGGTGCTCTCTGACCTGCTCTCGCTCTTCTGACTCACAACACAGAAGAGGCGGGTGCCCTGAACCCACGATCCCACTCGCCCCTTTTGTCAAAACAGCAACCAACCCCCAATCAGCCAATCACAAAATTCAGAGCTACAGTGTTTTATTTTGCCCACACGATGCAATTTTTCTTGTGCCCGCCATTTCTGGACGTCCGGAAGCAGCTAGCACCGTGCCAGTTCCCCCAGGGCCGCACTGCAATCACTCCCCTCCCTCCCTCTCCTATAAATACTCTTCCTCCTCTAGCAACCTCTCCCTCCTCGAAACTTTTCCTTCTTCTGCCACATTTTCGATACCCTCTTTCGAGCGCACCATCATTCGCAGTCTTTGCCAATCCTTCTGAACATACACTTTCAGTCATCCACTCCATCAGAGTATGTCTCCATCTCCCCTCTCTTCTTCCATTTTTGCCTTGGCTTACCAGCAGCAGACGTCAACATGATGAACTCCAAGATCGCTCTCGCCGTCATGGCCTTTACCGGCCACGTCTTCGGACGCGAGTATATTCAACACTTCGATTCGTCCAGTAAGTTTCCCCTCCCTTGGCATCGCCAACCGCCCCAGCTGACATTTGCATCAGCCGTCGAGCGTGAGCCCTACTTGACTACCATCACTACTGACATCGGCTTTCCCTTTACCACCCACACCAGTGTCGGAGAGATGGCCATGACTGGTGAGTCTCATCTTCCCTGCTTCCTGGTTGCGCAATCATTGACAGCTTTTCCAGTCATTGACTCCTCCGTCTGTCGTCCCATGACGACCACTTATTGCGAGGTGGTCCAGTTCACTTCCGTTGTCTCCAACGAGACTCACGTCACCCAGAGCGTCCCTCACCCCACTCACACTGCCACGGTCGTCACCAGCGGTTCCATCACTGGAACCCAGGTTTCTTCTGCTTCTTCCAGTACCAGCGCCCCCTCTTCTGGTACCAGCACCGCCCCTTCTGTCACTTCCGGCACCTCCACCCCCGTCCCCACCTCGGGCGGCAAGAAGCATGGCAACGCTGACGCGGCCGGCGCCCTCGCGGCCATCGCGGCCCTTCTCTTCGTCTAATCTTCTGGTCTGGGTCATTCGGATTTCTTTCTTGCCTGTTTGGAACGTTGGCACATCGCCTTTGGTAACTCGGGCGGAGTCTTGAAAATCGGGAATGGAGAAGGATTGGAGATCGGTCTTGCATGATGGCACGTTCAGATAGGAACCGCAACAGGTAGAGCAGACTCGGGACGCGGTCCCAACGGCATCGTCTGCGACAGAATACCAGAGAAAAGCCATCACGCATCTTATTTTAGTTTTTCGCAATCGTGAATGTTCCAGCTTCCTCGTCTGCCGTCGCTTCTCCCATTTTTGCCACGTCTGATTTTCTTTCCCGCCTCTCGTCCTCTGTGGCTTGCCACTGACCTTTTGTCGCTTGAAATGCGAGAATGCAGTCGAACCACCGCGAACGAACCATCGCGATCGATCCATTGCCAAATTTTCCACTTTGCTTTGTTTTGGGGCCCTCTGGTGCTGTCTTTCTGCTGCTCCGGGACCCGGGCCGTGCTCCGGCTCGGTGGTCGTCCAGCAAGTGGAAGCCCGGAGTGGGTCTTTGGACCAACTGGGGCCGAGAGGCTCGGTGCACGCCGGCCTGAAAGCCGACCTCATTCAGGGCTGCGGGAGGCTGCGAGAAGCGCCCAGAAAATCGTCGGGTCTTCCAGAAAAAGTGAGAAATGCTTTCCAGGTTGGTTTGAGACGATTTCTCTGGGTTTGAAGTCCTGTTCATTTGGATTTGGGTCTTCTACGGATGGGATGGCGACTTCACCGAAGGAGGTTTACTGCCGTCGGGACCTCGCAGCGTCGACCTGGGCATCGTCGGCCGCGTCGCCCAAGGCTACGGATCGACGAGATCAGCCATTGCGGTAGGTGAATGGCAATCATGCCTGATGCTGCGAGTCCACTGACCAAACTGTTCGCAGTGAGCCTCCCGAGCAGCAGAAGTCTGAAGACGGCGGACGTAACCCAAGCCGAGCGGGTTTCCTTCGGCGACAACTCAAATGCTCCGACGAGCCCATCACCCTTCAAACTGCGAGACAAATAGACCAAATTCCTGGAGAGGCAGCCGAAGAGACGACTCCGTCGATGTCGCCGATGCCGTTGCTGTCCTGACGCCAGATGCCATCGCCATACCAGCACACTCGGCAGCACCCAGGGCATCTTAAGCACAGGCATAGCATGGCCTCCGTATTTAAGTTTCGCCGTTAGACTTGTCTCAAAAGCAAGGTTCTGAATTGAATAAGATGGTCTTGGAGTGAGTGGTCCCTTCTCGCTGACTTGACTAGCTGCTGCCACAAGGAACGATCCCCTTCGATCATTCTCGAAGACGATCCCCGAGTACGCTGCGGTCTCCGACGTGTAAAATGTCTTTCTAAGAGTTTTCAAGGGTTGGCATCAGGCGTGCGGACGTCAAGTCATGTTCCCTGTGTCCGCAAAGATCATCTGCGTCGCTGTCCCTGAGTTTCCTCTCTGTTTGTTCGTTGGATCTGCCTGCACACCCTCAGAGTACCTACCACATGCTAATCTGTGAGTTGTCCAGAAAAGATCCATCAAGCACTCTTGTCAATCTCCTCCTCCTAGCTGGGTCCGAACTTCGAGGTCCGCCGAACACAGCGAGCACTCACGCGCCGTCAGTGCCCCACGATGCCATCGAACTGCGGACTCGCTGTTCTTGAGATCGTGCGGGACGTATGGCAGTTTTCAGGACACGGCGAACGCTAGAAGAAGGGAATAGCGGGCTGCGGAGTGTCACTCACCAGCGCCATGACGGCAGGAGCATGAAGGTGTCACAGGGCATCGACGGATGATGGAGGATGTCTTCGAGATGTTCAAGAGCACGCCCTCGAGTGACCTTGGGAGCTCATGGAATGCTGGCTTTTCGCGGGGACGAAATTGAGGACCCCTTCGAGGAATAAACTTGGGGCATTGTCTCCCTACCTACCTACCATCACTCCCTTCGACATGGCTGCCGTTGTCGTTATTCTGCTGCCGTCCGTCGCCGTCGTCATTGCCCTCGCTGTCGTCCGGCACTGCCATTGCTGTTGTCGAATTAGCTGACACGAATACTCAATCGGAGGGCCGCGGGCTGAGCTTATCGTGCAGATAGCATCATGGTCCAGATCGCTTCTGCAAAGTCTGGGAAGTTCTCAAACATGAACACGGACTTCTTTCCCGGACGCCGTTGCCGTTGCTTAGTCCTCTTCAGGTTCATGACACCTTTAACTCCGAGGTGCCAGAGGAGGGAGGGGAAATCAAGACGTGAGAGCTCCCATTTGTTGAAACCTTCAATATACAGTGCAGCTAATTTTGTTCGCCAGGCAGCGCCGCGACGAAACGTGCCAGGTATCTACAGTACGATACTCAAGACAACTGGCGTCGAATCGAAATCTAGATCTCGCTCGGGATGGCCTTTGGACGGACAGCTTGAACATGACCGGAACGGGGGACCTGGGAGGGGGAAGTACAACCACACGAGAACGACGAGGCTTAGGGTGGACGGCGAAGGCGAGCTTTGAAGGTGGAACCGGACAGGCTGGGCAGATGATCTTACTCAAGAGCGATGAGGGCATTCACCTCTCTCAGTTCATGGTACACGGAGGAGAGACGTACATGATCTCGTTCGTGGTAACAGCAAGGCCAATTCTCCCGCCGTGAAAACGCTGGGAACCCATGATAGAGAAAAAGGTAGTAAGAACGCTGGACAACAATTGCATCCTGTTGCGAACGCCCCTCGCGGAACACTCAGAGTCAGAAGCAAACCCGAGCATCCTCGTCGCATCGTAGACAGATACACATCTCAAATCAAGTCTACTCCATCATCTAAGCGCACCAGCGCAGGTCATAACATCATATCCCCCCCCCCTAATTCGGCCTGCCCACCCCCTCCCCCCTCCTCCTCTCCACGACCTCGCACACCCACGGCGCCCCCTCCTCCCAGAACCAGACGACCTCCAACCCGCCCAGCAAGCCCCTGACCCTCCTCCCCAGCGTCCCCGGTATCCCCCTGACGCAGACCTCCCGGACCGCCCGGCGCTGCGCCACGGAGAGCCGCCTCTCCGTGACGAGGAACCGCTCCATGACGCCAGGCGTCTGCCACGACCACGTGTTCTCCCCGTACGCCATCAGGTCCGTCTCGTGGTACAGCTGGCGGCACACGGGGCCCAGCAGGGTCATCCCGCGAGAAAGTAACTGGCGGCGGCGGTAGCGCCACGGGTTCGCGGCGCGGAGGAGCGAGACGCAGTGGAAGGACCGCGTGCGCGGGTCGTGCAGGACGTGGATGCGGCGGGAGGCGAGGAGGATGCGGTAGATCTTGTTGCGGATCTCGGGGGGCAGGCGGAGGAGCGGGGAGCGGGCCTGGTTCAGGTCCCATCTGTGCCGTCGAGGGTCAGCTTCGTCATGGCTCTTGTCTCTATGACGGGAGGAGAGGGTAGGGGATGGGGGATGTTGCACTCACAGCTCGGCTTCTCTCGAGCCCAGCTCCGGAAGGTATCCGAGTACGCCATATCGTTTGCCCTTTCCAACCGTCGCGGAATTCATAGGCCAGGGGGGGGAGGGGAGGAAAGGGTTGCCGCCGCGATGTCTGTTACGACGATTGCAGCGTGGGCAGGACTGACGTTCCAGACTCGACGCGGACCAGTAGGCATGTCGCCGCCGCGGTCGGAAGGGAATTGGCTTGGGGCGGCGGTGGCGGCGGCGATCTGGCACGGTCCGTGCCCTGGGGAACCCTTGCTCTCCGGCAGTTTACCCAATATTACGTAAGCGTCCGAGTGGTTGGACCGACCTCAGCTGGGCTTACACTCGATCCTAGTCCACGGGCAACTCGAATAAGTTTGATCTGAGAATGTCTGGGTTATTTCAGGACTGCGGGAGAAGAATACCAGGTTGGCAGGCTTCTTCTATAGTTCCACGTGAAGCACCGTCGTAAAACCAATAGCACTAGGTGGACAGACAGCAAATAAGAATGGCATAAAAAGCCTAGAGAGATCTACCGAGCAGAAGAGACAACGCAGCAGACCTATCTTCCAGGTCTGGCTGGTGTACAGAGAAAGACCTTACTCGCTCTTGGTGGTCATAGTAAAGTTTGATCTCAGTGGGCTTGCTAGATTCATGAATCCTCCGTTGTGTTCTATATAAAAAAGGCTCCTAGGTGGATTCCCACTGTGTACATGGTAGTTGATTAGAAGAACACAAATAAACATTGACACACCAAAATCTGGGATGTTCCCCTCTCGTATAAAACCCATACTCTCCGTGCTATTATCACCATGACAAAGCAAAGTCTCTGTCGTCCATCATCCCTCTGCACCCCCATTGTATTCATACACAAATACGTGCCAACAGCCGTACACCAACAATGAAGGACAGCCCTCATGAACACCACAAAAGAACAGAAAACAAACAAAAACAGAGCCAAAGAACTAAAGACAAACACACCAAAGCCAGAGGGTTTCCTGTCTCTCACCTTTCGCAGTAACGATCGACGACATGGATTCGGGTTGCGGCGGCAGACATGCTCAATCGTGGTGGGATCGCGCTTTATACCCACTGAGTAGACAGCACAGCAAAGACAGGATGAAGGTAAAGGAGTTAAGGCGGATGCACTTGAGCCAGAGGGGTTCCTGTCCATCAGCTTTCGCTGTGACGATAGGCGACATAGATCTGGGTTGTGGTGGTGGACATGATTAATTGTGGTGAGCTTTGCGCGTTTATCCTTGCTAAGTGAATGACTCAATAAGAGAAGAAAAAAAAAACC
This sequence comes from Colletotrichum brevisporum, assembly GCA_030770045.1. NCBI lineage: Eukaryota > Fungi > Ascomycota > Sordariomycetes > Glomerellales > Glomerellaceae > Colletotrichum > Colletotrichum brevisporum. The sequence goes on along the minus strand of JAUGSI010000006.1, from coordinate 1,394,062 downwards.
TCTTAGATCAATACACTAGTACCAGAGTGTTTCTCGGCCCCTATTCTTTGTAGCAATTGAAGACACCAGAGAAATTAGGCTGGTTCTGGCGGACATTCACAAGAGCAAGTCACTATGAGGAAAATTCGTGTGTGAGCAGTTCGCCTTGTATTGACAATGAAAAACACTACTCTGATGTCCAGCATCAACAGAAACCCAGAGAAGGTGAAGAACGCCCCCACGCCAGTGTGTAAATGCCCCGTCTATGTCCCCAGCCCTAAACCCCCACGCGATGGTTGCTGTTCGACTCAATATAGAATGTAAATCATCTTTTACGAGTCTTGGTGTGTGTTCATTTTAGCTCTTTCTCTAGATTGCACCCCTTCTTCCCAGGTTCCCCTAGTTTTCTTCCCTCCCATGTCTAAGTTTTATGAAATTCCGTGTGATATCCCTCTTTCAAGAAACACCTGCGCCGAAGATGAGGCAAAATTAAGAAGTCGAAGTGTCGCCGCGTCTTTAGACGACGTGCTTGACGCCGTTGGCCTTCTTGGCGGCCTCGAGCTGCTCCTTGATGACCTGGTCCAGGCAGCCGGCCGCGGCGGCGATGAAGCCGAGGTAGGGTCTCTGAGGCTGTTGTCAGCAAACCACAAGATGTAAAATGGGACGGGGGAAACGTACGCTGGGGTTGAGGACCTTGGATTGGTACTCGGCGTGGAACTGGGTTCCTGCGGTATTGTCAGCAATCCATCGTGTCAAGCGTCAGCCCGGTGCTACATACCAACGAAGTACGGGTGGTCCCTGAGCTCAAAGATCTCCATGCGCTCGCCGGTCTCGTCCTTGCCGATGAAGTTCAGGCCGGCCTCGCCGAGCTTCTCGACGTAGGCCGGGTTCGCCTCGTAGCGGTGGCGGTGTCTCTCCTCCACCGACTGGGCGTCGCCGTACAGGGCGCGCAGCTTGGACCACTCGCTGCCGGGCTGGAACTCGGTGGGGCGCAGGCCGAGGCGCATGGTGCCGCCCAGGTTGTTGCGGTTCAGCTCGGGCATGTAGATGACGACCTTCTCCTTGGCCTGGCCGTCGAACTCCTCCGACGTGGCCTCGGCGAGGTCCAGGAAGTCGCGGGCGTACTGGATGATGGCGGTCTGGAAGCCCAGGCACACGCCGAGGAAGGGGGTGCCGTTCTCGCGGGCCCACTTGGAGACCTTCATCATGCCCTCGGTGCCGCGGGTGCCGAAGCCGCCGGGGACGATGATGCCGGACGCCGTGCAGACGGAGTGCCAGGCCTTGTGGTACTGGGCCTGGTCCTCGGACTTGGCCTTGGGCTCGAGGTGCTCGGCGTCGACCCAGATGATGTTGAGCTTCTTGCGGAGGTGCATCGACGAGTGCTCCAGCGCCTTGACGACGGACAGGTAGGCGTCCTGGCACTGGGTGTACTTGCCGACGAGGGCGATGTTCAGCTCGCCCTCGTACGGCCTGCTGACGACCGAGGTCCACGTCTTCCACAGGGCCTCGCCCTCGGCAACGCGGGACTGGGGGATGTGCAGGGCGTCGAGGTTGACGGCCTTGCGGAGCCAGGGAATGAGGTTCTGCTCGCTCAGGAGCAGGGGGACCTGGTAGATGGTGGGCATGTCACGCACCACCAGCACCTGGGGCACATCGACCTGGCAGAGGAGGGCGATCTTGCGGATCGTGGGCTCCATGAGCGGCTGCTCAGCGCGGCAAGCAATCTAGAGGTGCGTGAGTGGCTGACCATCTCGTGGTTCGAGAAGGAAGTCCTACCAGATCGGGGATGAGGCCGTAACTGCGGACCGTCTTCACGGCATGCTGTGTGGGCTTCGTCTTCTGCTCGCCGTGAATGGTGGGCACGTAGGAGACGTGGATCTGGATGAAGTTGCCGCTTCCTGCTCTGTGGCGCACTGTTTCCAGTCAGTCAGATGCGGTCACCAAGGCAAAGGATTCGGGAAACGAACGTTGAGTCAGTGCCTCGACGTAGGGCATCTGAGTATTGTCAGTGGTTGAACAGGCGAGCTTGCTTGCATCGGGTCTTTCAGCCCAGGGCAGCACGTACGCTCTCAATGTCACCAACAGTTCCTCTGGCATAATGTTAGCCTTGCACCGATGCTTGGAGAGACTGTTCGCGTGCAGCATTGGCTGCAACCTGAGCAAAATGTCGAAAGAAGACATACCCAAGCTCGATGATGCAGACATCGGGCTCCTCGCCCGAGTCGTCGGTGGGGATCTTGGCCACGCGCTCGATCCAGTCCTGGATCGCGTCCGTGACGTGAGGGACACTGAATGCGTGTCAGTCATCTTAACTTAAGCCTAGCAAGCGATCCTCGAGAACATACACCTGGACCGTCTTTCCGAGATAGTCGCCACGGCGCTCCTTGTCGATGACGTGGCGGTACACCTTGCCGGTGGTGATGTTGTGCTCGCCCGTCAGGCGGATGTTCAGGTAGCGCTCGTAGTTGCCCAGGTCTGTGATTGCGAGCCCCTTGCGTCAGAGACTTGCGGTTGATGGAATGGCAGGCCCACGATCCCCCTTGAGGGGAGAGAAGCCGTTGGTTCTCCTAGGAAGGTCACCTACCGAGATCCACCTCCATGCCATCTTGCAACTGGTCACGGTCAGCGTTTCCTGTCATTGAGACAACGGTCCTGCGGCGCAGATTCTGTCCTGCGAGCCCCACCACCCCTCATGGGTGATAATGTGAGAGGATGAAATGAGGAAGCACTTGCTTCACCCGGGAACAGAACGCAACAACACGCAGGCAACATCAAACTGGGTGGTCAGTACGAACCACAAAGCATTCGCCGTGCTCGGCGGGAGCCATGAGACCGGCATCGACCTGCACATCACCGTCAGCCGCCGCAAGTCAAAGTCAGGTTTCACCCCTCAATGTGGGGTTCAGGGGTGTGTGGTGTTCACTCACCGACAGGTACGGGTCGATCTTGATGCTTGTGACTCTCAATCCCAGGGTCTTCAGGAGCTGTTTCGTTCACATCATGTCAGCAACTGTATCTTGTTGTGTGCCGTTGACGAGGCTGATGCATGGCTCTCTGCCACCGCAGGCATCGATCGATAAGGAAATTTTAGCAGGGGGTGGGGACGCACCAGACCCGTGGACGAGGCGATGATGCCCTTGCCCACTCCGGAGATGACACCGCCTGAGACGAGAACGTAACGCATGATGATCGGACTTTTGGGGGAATAAAAAGATCAAGAAATAAAGGAAGAAACAGGTCTTGTATTCGATGCGTTTAGAGGTACGTTCTGTCGTCGTCTGGGCGTGTGGCTATTCTCGTGCTTGACTCTATGGAGGGGGAGGGGAGGGAAGAAAGAGAGTCAAGACAGAGGTGGCACGCGAACGCGATCGGAGGTAAAGAAATTTTTGGTTATCGATAAGGCATAACAGTGCGCTCCAGCTGCCTGGTGGTGGGGGTCGAGCAGGGATTTGCAGGGCAGCATCGCTAGAATCGGGGGGGGACGTATCCCCTGGGCCAGGCAGTGTCGCCGGGCAGTCTGCTTTGCCGTCGCGTAAAGTGGATGTGCGTCACGTGGCTGATGCTTAGTGCCTTCACCGAGCTCACCGAAGCCTTGCAGTTGGATCCAACTCACCGGTGTCTGAGGTTCCCTTGCCATCAACGGCTTCTGAGGTACCTGCATGGGTAAGTAGCTGCTTGACACCTATCATTAGATATCATCGCATTTTAGTTCGACGATGAGCCCGAAACTTCAGATACCTTCCATGCTGGTTTAACACGAAACATTTGGGAGAGCCATTGCAATCACTCCCTGACTTTGGTGTCAACTCGATTTAATACCGGCTGTAGCTATTCTGAGGGCATCGCCACAACGAGATTGCCGTTTGGTGCCTCCGCAAGTGACTCATGCCCACGGCGGTCCCGAGGTTGCCTGTTCCTTTCCGGATCCGGTCGGAAGTAGGTACGGCTATTTTCATAGGAAACCGCCAGAAGGTTGCACATACAGACTGCGCAACCCCAGCGAGTCGAATTGTTCCACAGTGTTATGCCTTGGCGACATGAAGATAGATGATGACGACGAACGACCATCAACAGTTTCTCCACTCCCGTAAGTTTTATACTACGGCAAGCCACGAGGGGAATGGCGCTCAAAGATGCAGAACCTCAAGGGGTTATCCGCCCAAAGACGCCAGCATAGGTAGGTATCGTCACTTGCATGACCTCGAACCGTTCGATGGGCTGTTTGACCGCAGGAAGGTAGCAGGCAGCGGACCAAGACGAGAACGGGCCGGATTTCGAAACACAAGACAGTAGCTCTCAGCATCATGGCTACTACTAATCCCTTTTTCAACGGGAAACAGGGATATCGTCAGACAAGATCGGGCATTCCAGCAGCACTTGAGGTTCACAGTGTTGGTTGATAGTGATGCCGATGGCGCCAGCGCAAGTGGAAGGTCTGTGCTCCACTGCTTCTGCTTCTGTGGGGCCGGCGGTTGCGCTAGGGTAAGGTATCCGTCGAAGGTGCACCAGTGTGAACAGCGAAGACCAACCACGCAGCCCAGTGCAAATTGGTACCTACAGTGTGAGTGTATCGGTAGAAGAGGTCACAGGGCAGTCGTGCAGGGAACGGTGGGACGGACAGAATGTGGGTGGTGGGGTGGAATGGATGGATGCAGGAGGCAGGCCCGAAGATGACGAGGACGAGGAGTAGCTGTCTGGACGCTGGACGCTGATCCGACCGAGGAACGACTCGACAAAACTCTGCTCAAGATTGTAGAAGCAAGTCCATCACTTGAAGTCACTTGGAAGTTGGAGAGGCCCTCACGTCCAGTCCCGCTTCAGGGCGGTTCCAGTGTCATTTCGTTCCAGCGCCGCACCCACATCGCCAGATTGGTCCGTCGTGTTTTGATTTCGCTCCGGAGCAGATGACGAATGTAACCTGCCGACACTCCCTTCCTCTCGCTTGAGGGGCGGCGCTTCCGTTCCTCTAATCGTGTACGCGCGCCCATCTACGGCAGCGCAATGTTCGACCACCATTACACTAGTTGGAGGGGGAAAGCAAGCCCACTGGACATCAGGACCTGACCTGACATACGAAGCTTTCCTTCTGAAGGGGTCAGCAGGAGCGCCAACTGGGTATTACTTGTCACAGTGGCAATGTCAGCGGTCAAGGTGTGGGAGAGGTGAGGTGGGTCGAGATCGAGCATGGCTTGTCGCACGCACAGCCAAGCGGAAGGTTGAGATTGATTCGGGTCTCGTCCTTGCGGCGGTGGTCATGTCGATTTGGTGCCTGGCCGTCGCCCTTGGACTGATCGGCATCCACCTGGAGACGGCCGTCGACATCGCGGGCTTGTTTCAGGAAGTGCTCGCAATGTCGGAAGTCTTCCTTGCATTGTGACGGAATACGACCTTTCAGAGAAAACATCCAAACCGTGCCGCCGTGCCCAAGGCACTGATCATGGCGATTGGGGTGGCTGGCTGGCTGGCGAGGGTGATTTTTGGGTGGGAGGCCCGGCATCTTGGGTTCTTGGCCAAGGGGACCCAAAGGTGGGGAGGAATGGGCATCCATCCAGGGAATCGCCCGAATCAGCTCAAGCGGTGAAGCCAGGCCGGAACGGTGCAGGAACTCGACAACGGGCTGGCACAAACAATCATCGTTGAAGGCGAGTGGTCGCACAGGCTCTAGTTGAGGGCGAGGCACAATCGCAGGCAGGGATGGAAGGCTTCAGTCGAGGACAAACGCTGACGATGAGGTGAGGACGAGGTGCTATTAGTGGCAGCATGTGCTGCAGTCGATGCTGCGTCTCGTCTCTCGTCCCATCATCTCCCGGATGGGGCCGTTGCTGGGCGTGGTGACTTTCGCGGACAGAGATAACCTTGGCTGTTCGTGTGTATCGGCGAGGCATGGTCAGATAAAGTAAAAGCGTCCAGGTTGTGCGCGGTTGTAGGTGGTAGTGTGTGGACGGCTGGATGGCTTGATAGCCGACGAGGTTAAGAGAAGAAAGAGGAGCCGGGAGCATCCACGGGAATCTAGGCAGATGAGGGTGGTGTAGCACATCCATTCCAGCTCAGATAAGACAAGAAAAGGCTCTGTTTGATGCTGAACAAAATATTAAAAGAAGAGGGGAGAAAGCCATTATTCATCCCAGGGTCATCAGGGCCGTCAGGAAAGGGCAACGAGATGAGATGAGGCAAGGCAAGGAAGGAATTGCTTGCGGCGGGAAGAGCTGGGATGCTATTCGTAATAAAACGGGGAAAAGGGGCCATGCGTGGATGTTGGTCAGAGGAAGCGAGGTCAAAGTACGGATACCGGGTAAGAAGATCAATTGGCGACGCCGAATGACACTGGGACTCATGAGAGCGATTGACATTGATGAATTCCCGTTCATGAGGGAGGGACCGACCGCCTTCGATCTCCATCTCATCTCAGCTGGATGGATGAAAAAGAGTCGAGGGGTACATACATGTATGTACAGTGTAGGTAGGTAAGAAGGAAGGGGAGAGGAGGGGCGACCCTCATGCAATGCCACGCCTCTAGCCAACGCCAATTCATTCCCCCCCAAGGAAAGAACCTGGGAACGGAACCTGGGAAGCCAGGCAATTGAAAGAAGAAAAAAAGAAGGGACGGGGAACAGGATATGGCAGTAAGGTGCCGTTTCTTCCTTCGGTCCTTCCCTACATCTCCTCATACCTACTTCTACTTGCCTTTTAAGTTGCCTTTGGTTTGGGTTGGTACACCTTGCGCCCGATCAATTGTGGATGGGCGGGCGGGTGGCGGATGTACCTCCGTCGTGTTCGTTCCAAAGATGGGAAGGAAGCCAAGAAGTAGGCAAGAACGACGCACATCAACAGCCCTTTCCCCCATGATCAGCTCGCACATTAGAACCAAACTGATTCCATTTTGTTAGGGGATAATTCGAAAAGTCTCTCAAGAGCAGAAAGAGAGAAAAAAGCCTAGGTATTCGTGGTGCCTGCGCATCGTTCCCATTGCCGTCGAGGGTGCAGACACGGGCATTGGGGACACAGTACAGACAAACACTGTATGGCGACAAGGCAAGCTGGGAAAATTGGACACACAGGCACAGGCCGAGGAGGTACCTACCTGCCTCCTCCTAGGCAGGTAGGGCGAGGTACCTCGAGCCATGTACCTACTGTATCTATGTACTGCACATAAATCGCCCAACCTGCCCCCGTTCCTCTCCTCTTTCTCTCGCTTTTTCCCTCACCTTCCTGCTTCCTCCCCTCATGCTCTTCATGCTGTTTTTCGAGCCTTGAATCGCTTTGGACGCTGCGTTGCTGATCTTTGCGGCCCTGCTTCCTGCTACTCTTCAGAATTGCTGCCCAGGAGACGGTACCTCGTCTGGGGCCTCACTACAGTTTCCCCGCTGTCGGGAGCGTATAAGTCCCGCGACTTCAACGACAGATCACAACGACGACGGAGCGACAGAGCCAGGTATCGTAAGCGACAATCAAAACGACTGCGGATTCGAGGGGAAAAGCAACAGAAGACGTCCGGATTTCTTCATTCTCGTCCTTACACCAGCGCCCAGTGGGCGACCAAAGTGGCAGAGGGCACACTCACTCCGCAAAAAGATCGAAACAGCCCTGGGACCTGGGCTTGCTGGGGCCACTTTGACGGACGGGGTCGACCAGGGTGCTCTGCCGTCTCTGGCCAGCGTCCCCATCCATCGGGTGCAATGACTGGCTAGACCGTCCGGCCTCACTTAAGTCAGTGTCACTCCGGCGCACCGAAGAATACAGCAAGCAGGCCAAACGGATGATAGAAAACCGCGCCAATTCCAAGCACAGTCGAGCCGAGGAAAACCCCCAAGCACACGAGGCGCCAAAACGCAACGCGAACACTAAAAGAGCACCATGCAAAGGCAGACCAGGCACGAGCCCGGGGAGGGAAAAGACGTCCAGGACCAGCCATGCGGGCCATTCATTCACAGCCATGACACTACGGGGGCCGGCGCCGGGCCAGGCCACACTGCGCCGTACATGGATCCCGCCAGATAATGACGAAACAAACCCTACCTGTCTCGCTTTGCCGCGACACACGGTACCTATCCTATTACCTACTGCTATCTTCCAGCCAAGACCATCCAAAGGCCAACACGATGGACGATTCTTTGTCTCCATTTCTGTTGCTGGCAGGACGAGGTTGAGACAACATCTGTCCAGGCCCACTGCTACCAACAGCGCCCTGCTCCTTCTGCGAAGACAGGCAGAAAGACGAGTGCCTGCTGCTGTCTGGTTGGTCATCGATGGCACCAGGGTTGGGCTATGCGGACGGGGGATGGGCGGTGGTGACTGGTCTCTTCAACCTGAGCCATGCCATTGGGAAGGATGCGCCTTTACCGCATTGGCTTATTCTGGGCTTCATTGGCGGGGCATCCTGCACCTGCAGCAGTCGACCACGGTCCATGACAACGAACGACGGCGGCAGTCTTCAGATGCAGCATTTACTGCTCGCACGACGACGACTCGAATCGGGCGCCAACTCGCCCCCTTCCCTCCGCCTGCCTCCGCCGACTGACCTACCGCTAGGCGCCGTTTATTTTCCTCCCTGAGGTCTGCTCAACCTCATTCCTCTTCCTTCTTCTTCACTTACACGAGAAGTCGTGTGCAACGGAACGCCCTTCCCCCCTACCAATGGCGATGACAGTTTCGCGGTCGCTCACCACATCGACATGGATTGCTACGTTTGACGGCTGTCATCATCCATCTTTGCAAGGCGGAGATCCATTTCAGACTGCACATGTCTCTCGTCTCACCGGCAGCAGCCAGGCCAAGATTGTGCGGACCTACGCTCCTGCACACCACCTGCCACGGCTTGACATCTTATGCTGGCCTTCATTCTGTTACCCGGCCGTACGACGTCAGTCAGATCGGCCGCATGTGCTCGTCTATTTGCCGCGGCATGACCGGCTTGTCAGACGTCCTCCAAGCCCGTCAGAAGTCTCTCGATTTTGAATTAGTGGGAGACAAGATCCCTCGACGTTCGTCGTTCGTCCTTGGATACTTCCCCAGGGTTCACCAAGCGGTCAGCTTACAAGGGCTTACAGATTGCCTCAACCAAGTGGTCGAAGGCGAGTGTTGCCTCGAAGCAAGTGCTTGGGGGCAGGCCTACTTGGACGAAGACGTCTTCAACGAGCAGCCATGTTGTCTCACTCTTGGCCTGGATACGTTTGGTACCATCCTCCTCCGTTGGCATGTTGGTGGTTCAGCGACCAGCTTGACCACCATGCTGGCTTACTAACTTGCAGGGCTGCCGTGAGAGCTGAGTGTCGCTTGGGCATTGCAGGATAAACGGAATGGGATCGACAAGCCAGCCTTCGTAGCGCCTCACATCTGGAGCGGTTGTGAGAGGACAGTGTCGCGGTCGGCGGAATGGAACGGTTTCACACGGCACTACTTCGGTAGAGGGTCGACCACTTGGACGAGGCTGGTGATTGGACGAGGATATTTGACGTGGTCTGCGGATAGGCAACAGCGACGACCGACCGAAGAGTCAGGATTAGGGGAAAGGTCCTTCCGATATACTCGACCTATACGCTGGCTTCGACATCAGTATTGGTTACGGCCTTGGGCGAGTTCGACTTCAACGACACTTGGTGCGGAACTGCGACCGTATACCGGAACGAAAGCGCTTGGAGGTTCAGTACGCAATTGCTATGCTGTGGAGTCCAATATGGTAGTGAAAGAGGGGGAAACAACGTGATGGACTAACATATACCCACTTCAGCTTACTGCAACACTAACACGCCCTCATGATTGGACAGTCGGCTTCATCCGGGTTTGGGATGGCCGAGGTCCGAGCGGCGCTAGTCTGCAAGAGGACTAGCGACCACTGGGAACATTCTCATAGGGTGGGCCTTGAAACCAATGGAGCGCACACTGCAGCAGCACAGAACAGAAGCACAGCCCCCCGGATGATGAGCGAGTGGCCAAACAAACTGGCGGCACGACACAGAACTGAGTCGCGCTTCGACGGTCGCAGATTCGCCCGCCTCGTCTCGCCTGTTCATCCACCTCCCAACCGAAGACAAGCCCCGACAGCCACCCCATGACTCTAGCAGTGGTGGTGACTGGCCCCAATCTGCGCTGCAGAAGTGCGCTCTCTCACACTTTCAACGGACCTAAAGCTTGACGCCCCCCCCTGGAAGACTTTGTCCTCGGCCTTAGGTAAGACCAAGGCCACTCTTTCCGCCGCGTCTCATTGCTGGCTTGCTTTCCTCGTTCTGTCCTGTCTGTCCTGTCCTGCCCCGTCCCGAGCAGCTCCTGCCTCCCTCCGCCGCCGCCGCCCCGAAAGTCAATCTCTTTTTTCCTAACCTGCACCCCAACCCGGGATCACCCCCGCCGCCATGTTGTAAGTTGATTTTCTACCCGTCTCAAGAATCATTTTCATAGATTTAATTTGGCTTCTTGATGGCTGGCGGCCGTCAAAGCTGATGCTCGTCACGGTGGATGTGCGATGCGCGAGTTCGCGACTGCAGTACTCCAGGCTTCTTTCTTCCTTCGACTGCTATTTTTCCTTCGTTATCCCCTGCGCTTCTTCTCCCCCCATTCGCATGTAGCTTTCAAAAGAGGAAGAAAGATGAAAAAAATAGGGATGACAAGATACTCTTTATTTTTTTTTCTCTGGGAAGAGCGCGACTCGAGTGTTGTCGTTGCCAATGCTGCTAGACGTGCTTACCTGCCTCGTCCGTATCGCGCCTTCCTGGGGCCCTTGTCGCTACTTCCCTGGCACCTTTTTTTTTTTTTTTCTTTCCTTCCTGCCTTGCCCTTCGCCGCCTTCCTCCTCTGCCTTCCCTCGTACCTGCACCTGCCTTGCCCCGTCTCTGCCTCGTCTTCCCAGCGCAGGCACAGCCCTGGTCAAAAAGCTCAGAACGCTTGCACCAGGCCGAGGAAAGCCCGGCAAGTGGCCGCCCACCGCGATTTCAGCAATGCCCGCCACCAGCCTGCTCGCCCCTTCCTTCCCACCCCCCCAGCCTAGCCAGCTTAGCGCAGCCCAAAGGCACCACGTCCACGTCCACCACGTCCACACGTCCCAATCCACCACCACACAACCGCGACGCGCGCGACGAGCCTGCATCCCATCCCATCGCATCGCCGCGTATTCCATCGCGACAAGCCTGCCGTGTCACTCTCCTACTCGTCGCCCCTGCTTGTCGCTCCATTTCAATGGACCTTGGCCCTTCCCGAGCCCGTCGCTGACTTCCGCAAGTAATCGCTCGATGGGTCGCTTCGAGCTCGACTCACAGCCACGGAGTGCACTGGATGAATGAGCTGCAACTGCAACCATGTCAGAAACGGCTTCCTGCCACATGAACGATCCTAATGTATTTCTGGAGCCATGATGGACCCTTCCGCCTTCATGGGCAACCCGGCCCATTTCAATCCCGCCCAGTTCGCCAATCCCCAACAGGCCCAGCAAGCCCAGCAGCAGCAACAGCAGCAGCAGCAGGCCCAGCAGATGGCCGCCATGCAAAATGGCCAGATGCGCAACGCTTCGCCATCGTCTTTCCAGAACCCCGTATATCAGACAAACTCCGTCATCCCCTCCAAGAGATCTCGACCCCGCGAAGACAGTATCGCTGGCTCGCCGCGCCAGAACCCGGGCATGCTGCCCACATCGCGCTCCGAGACGCCCCAGACGTTTCCCGGCTATCAGGCCGGCGGCATGCCCCAGCAGTCCCAGGGTCAGCCGTCACCCTATCCTCATCTCCAGGCAAACGGCTCCGCGAATGCGACACCGTCCCCGATCATGGCGAACCAGCTTCGTCCCGGCAGCGTGCCGCAGCGAGTCGCGACCGCGTCGCCGCATCCCTTCTCCCCCGGTCCGCAACAGTTCGCCCCCCAAGCATCGCCGAACCCATCCGAACATGGCACGCCCCAGCCGAATCCCTACATGCAAAACGTTTCGAACATGCCCCCGGGCTTCAATCCCAACTTCACGCCTAATCAGCAGTCGCCGGCGCGTCCTTCCCCGAACCCGAACGCGATGGCCGCCGGTATGATGCCGCAACAGATGGGCCAGGTGCCGCAACATATGGGTCAGATGCCAAACCAGATGCTGCCTCCCAACATGCAGCCTCCGCGGAACGCCATGGATCCGCAGCACATGGCTGCGTACCAGGCTCGCCTCCAACAGAAGCTTCAACAAGGCACCATGCAGGGAATGCAGAACATGCAAAATATGCAACAAAACATGCAGAACATGCAGATGGCGGCTCACATGCAGGCCCAGAACATGGCCCAGGGTCGTGGCATGATGCCCAAGCAGCCGATGCCGATGCCGAACGGACAGATGCCCCCCGGGGCCATGAGGCCTCAGCAGCAGCCGCAACAGCAGCAGCAACGCCCGATACCTCGAACCGACCCCGAGCAGTTTATGAAGAGCCTCGCCACGTTCATGAACGCTAAGGGCCTTCAACTCGATGCGACTCCCATTCTTGCCAACCGAACCGTCAACCTACTGACGCTCTTTCAAGCTGTGCAAGCAAAGGGAGGATACAAGCCCACGACGGCGAGCAACCTTTGGCCCCACGTTTCTAACAGCATCGGCTTCCATCCGGGCCAAATACCCCCTGCGCCTCAAGCACTCAAGGAGATATATGAGCGAAACCTGCTTAGATTCGAAGAGGCATGGGCCGCCCAGAACCGCCAGCGCATGATGCAACATCAGCAGCAGGGCATGCCCAACCAGCCCATGCCCGGGCAGCAACCTCAGGGTACACCTACGAAGCAAATGTCGCCTCAAGGCCAGATGCCCCCGCAACAGATCATGCCGCAGAGCCAGCAGAACATGCCTCCGCAGGCCCAAACTCCCGTTAAGCGCGGGTCGGTTGGGGGCCCGTCGCCGGCCGTCAATGGGTTCCAAACCCCCCAGGCACCGAGCCAACACACGCCGGCAAATGCACCTCCTGGGCACATGCGGAACAGTCTTTCACGGAGCGTGGAGCCAACGCCAGGACCAGGACAAGGACATCCCAACGCATTCCCGGCCGCGTCTCCAGCGTCCATGAAGGCCGGAGGCATGCCCATGCCTGCGCCCCCGGTAATGGAGCAAAACCCAATGGCTGCCTCGATCAAGCCCCGGATGTTGCGACTTGCGCAAGAATCAGACGAGTATACACCGAGCGCCCGTCCCCTCGAGGCATTTGGCGGCGTCAACGTGCGCGCTTTTGACCTCAAGGGCCTAGAGCTGCAGTCTTTGAAGCCGGACATCCCGCCTCCTTTCGAGCTGGGATACATTGACCTGCACGCGCTCACGCGCAGCTTGGAGTCTGGAATACACGGCGAAGTACGACTCGCCTTGGACACGCTGGCTACTGTGACGTCCGTCCAGCACCAAGCCCTGCACATCCACCTCAGATACTGCGAAGAGCTCATCGAGGCCCTGCTTGAGTGTGCCGAGGAGCAGCTCGACGTGCTCGTAGAAAACACGGAGGAATCGTCTGCGGATATTCAATTAACCCCGTACGAAGACGTTGCGCGAGCCTGCTGGACCGAGAAAATGGGCGTCAGAGAGATTCCCAAGTTTGGGACTCCCGACTACGAGCTGGACCGGGCGGCAGAACGATTCTCCTGCGTCATCACCATCCTCAGGAACCTCTCGTTCCCCGAAGCTGCCAACGAAAACCACATGGTCCTCGGCGACGAGTTGGTCATCAAATTTCTCTGCGCCGTCATCAGGTATCTGGGGACGCGCAGCATGCTGTTCCGGACCCACGCCAACACGCTCGAGTTCATGAAGGATGCCATCGTCCTGTTGTCCAACGTCTCCGGCGCGGTCGAGATACCCGGTCGCGAACAGGCTTTGTGCTTGTTGCACTTTTTGCTCGCGTTTGCCCCGGCGCCTGGTCCGACACTGGTGGACGGCAAGCTGTACTTCCCCCCGTACCAGCCCGGTGTCCACACGTACACCTTCCACGCCGTTGATGCATTGGCTAGGCTACTGGCGAGGGACGAGCCCAACAGGACACATTACAAGATGATTATTGCGATGGACGCCAGCAGTAGCCCGCCATACGATCTGCTGACGCGCGCGTTTGCCCTTTCAACTGTCGTCATTCCCATCCAATCACCCGAGTCTGCGGTGGCGCACATGGAAAACCCCGAAAAGTTCTTCAGGCTCATTGAGGACCGCAAGCCCTTTTTGATGCAAGGGCTCCTGGCCGCTGATATCATCGCGTCCCTTGCCCCCGGCCATGAAACAGGTGTTGCAAGGTCGTGGCTCTCGAGCGGCAATGGATTCGCGCAGAGCCTGTACCGCTTTGTACAGGTGCTGGGGGCACAGTTTGAGCAGCCGTGGCAGACCAGAATGGGCCAGGACCCGGCGGGCAGAGACACCAGCCTTGTGTACATTGCCACCTGTGGCATTTCGACACTCCGCAGGTTGGCCGAAAAGGCGCGGGATCCCAACGATCCTACGTCAACACTGCCTGCCGATGTTCTGCCGTCCGAGGAGAGCCTCTTCAAGATGATGCTGATGCGGTCACCAGAGTGGGCTAGGGACGGCGTCATAAGGAACCTCGCAGCTTACGCAGCGTTGGATTGTTAGACATTTTTGGTGTTACGACTTTTAGGATTATGCATGGCATAGACACGGAGTCGGTTGCGTTTGTTTGAGAGCTCTGTCGATACCAGATGGACCTGAGAGGAGGTAATCCAAGCTCGTGCCATGTGGTGCACGGCGCGGATCTGTACAAGTGTGTAAGCAAAAAAAAGAGAGGAGCGGATGGGAGTTCTTTTTTGGAAGCACAGAGCGGGCTACTTGCAGGAGCCATTCTTTCATAGGTGTATATATGACGCGACAATGCAAGATTACCTCCATGCTGAAAGGTCAGTGAACTGGGGTGACTGGTACATGCATACTGAAAGTGGTGGTTTCTTTGAACATGAGGTTGGGAGATGTTGGGAGAATCTGGTAGAACATTATTGAAATGTGGCCTGGTATATAGCCGCGACTATTCTGGCGTCACTCTTCTAATAACCACGACTCTCCTGCCCGGAAACAGGGCAACTGCGGGCCTCGTTTTGCTTCAAACACTGGTATTCGCCGTAGTCCTTCTCCCTATGATACATTTTGGTTTGGTCGTACAAGTCCCGCCTCGCCATCCTTGATCCCCGGCCCGGGTGACTCGATCATGCTGACACTGTCTTCTTCTTCGTCTCTTCCCTCGCGAGCTGCGGGTTTCCATGCTTGCTGATCAGCCAGTTCTTGATCTTCTCTCGGTGGTGGCCCTGTTGACGGGTCGATTAGCTTCGTGCTCGGGAAGTTAAGGATAATGGGCCGGGGGAGATGATGAGAGAATGCGGGACGATTACCTTGACGTGGACGTGCTTCGTCCGGGGGTTGATCTTGACGTCCTCCTGCGGGAACCTCATGCCCGTGACGAGGTCCGTCACGAGGCCCCTGGCGTCGCCCTCGATCTTCTTGACGACGGTGAACTTTGTCGAGCCGGCGGCCTTGGTGCGGTTGTACACGGCGAAGCCGTTGGACACGGTCAGGCCGAGGCCCCAGGGCGCGCGGATGAGGGGCTTGTTGGGCTTGGGCACGTTGGCGAGCTTCGCGGCCTTGGGGCCGGAGTGCATCCGCGAGATCTTGGGTGGTGCTGCTGGTGCTGCCGCATTCTGGGCGGTTGTTGTGGTTCTTGCTGCTGCTGCTGTGGATGTGGAGGCGAGGCGTGTCGTTGTGGAGGCGAGGAGAGGGCGGAGGGCGACGGCCCTGGTGAGGGATGGGAACATCTTGGGCTCGTGGTTGTGGTGGGAATTGGGCCGTGGGATCGCGGCACCTGCGGTCGGGAGCTGGGTGCGCAACAGAAGTTTCGCTGAAGGGATTCGCGCTGGGCCAGCCGCGCGGAGCCCCACCCGCAGCCTTCCGTCGGGGAGGTACCTAGGCACCTAGGGACTTTTCCCAACCAACAGGGTCTTAGCTAAGCGGCTAAGTACCTATTGCAGGTATCTAGAGGCGCTGCAGTGAATTAGGCGTGGTCGGCAAAACGCCGGCACAGCGGAAAAACCCCCCACCAATCTGTTTGGCGAAAATGCCCAAAACTCTTTTGCCCCTCTCCGCGCGCGAGAAAACAGTTTGGCATTGCAAGTCGTCGATTGCGAGAGAGTGAGAGAGAGGCATCCGGACCGGAACGTCACCACCACACCCACCCCCCTTTCCCGCCCACCCCCGACGATACCGATCCTCGACTCGAATTTTTTTTCGATAAAAAATTCGATCACCCTTCGTCCACAACCTCGAATCGTGACCCGACCGAGAACACACCCCCCCGAACTCACACACCCCTTCACACACCGCAAAAATGGAGGAAGTCTACGCCGCCATCGACGGCGAGAGCATTCTCCCCAAGCTCGCCTCGCAGCTGTCGCGCCACCTCGCCTTCCCGCTGATCGAGTTCGAGGCGGGCCGCGCCGAGGAGAAGGGCGACGACGCCAGGGCGCGCAAGATCCTCGCCGGCAAGATCAAGCTGCTCGAGGACACCAACATGGCCGACTACGTCGCCCAGCTGTACCAGGACCTCAACGGCGGCGACGAGCCCCCCGCCGAGTACACCAAGAAGCGCAACGAGGTCATCGCCCAGCTCGAGAGGTTCGAGGCCGACACGGCCAAGATCTCGGAGCTGCTGACCCGCGAGGACGTCGTCGGCGCGCTGAGGAGCGACAAGGTCGCCAACTTGGAGTTCCTCAAGAAGGACCACGACGTACGTCTTTCTTTCGCTTTGCTGATCTGTCCTGATGGACGCTGTTGCGTATCGAGACTCTTTGTGCTGACACCTCCCGCAGGTCACCATCGAGATGGTCAACGCCCTCTACGAGTTCGGCCAGTTCCAGTTCCGCTGCGGCAACTACGGCGCCGCCGCCGAGCTGCTCTACCAGTTCCGCGTCCTGTCCACGGACAACGACCTCGTCTCGTCGGCCACCTGGGGCAAGCTCGCGTCCGAGATCCTCACCACCAACTGGGAGGCGGCCGTCGAGGAGATCACCAAGGTCAAGGAGGGCATCGACTCCAAGCTCTTCAACAACCCGCGCGCGCAGCTCGACCACCGCACCATGCTCGTCCACTGGGCCCTCTTCCCCCTCTTCAACTCCGAGGCCGCCCGCGAGCCCGTCCTCGACCTCTTCTTCTCCGCCGCCTACATCAACACCATCCAGACGTCGTGCCCGTGGGTCCTGCGCTACCTCATCGCCGCCGTCATCACCGGCCGCTCCCGCTCCCGCAACTCGTCGCTCCACCAGAAGCAGATGAAGGACGTCATCCGCTACGTCCGCCAGGAGGCCTACGAGTACTCGGACCCGATCACCGAGTTCGTCTCGGCCCTCTACGTCGCCCACGACTTCAACGCCGCCCGCGAGGCCCTCCGCAGGGCCGAGGAGGTTTGCCGCGCCGACTTCTTCCTCATGTCCTCGAGCGACGCCTTCGTCGACGCCGCCCGCCACCTCATCTGCGAGAGCTACTGCAAGATCTTCAGCCGCATGAACATCCGCGACCTCTCCGCCAAGCTCGGGCTCAACCCGGACGATGGCGAGAAGTGGATCGTCAACCTCATCCGCGAGACCCGCCTCGACGCCAAGATCGACTCCCAGGAGGGCACCGTCATCATGAACCACCCCCCCAACAACGTCTACCAGCAGGTCATCGAGAAGACAAAGGGCGGCTTCTTCCGCACCCAGGTCCTGACCGCCGCCGTTTCCAAGTAGACCGACTGGACAAAAAGGAAGCAAAATCAAAAAAACCTTTTATCACCCCCGAAGAAATGAGCTTTTTTTCTATTTTCCCCCGCTCCTCCCCCTACAAAACGGTCGAGGATAATGACTTTATTTTCCTTGCGATCGAAAGGGCGTGTTTGCGTGTGTGACGTGATATCCAGTGGATAGATCAAAACGGGGGAGGACATTGCTGGGATAATTCCTTTCCATATTGTCTCAAACCACACGCTCATCTTGTGGACCGATCTCCCCTCCCCACATAGACCAAACATAGATGGTTTAGTAGCGGGGAGAACGGGGCTGGGAGACGAACGTTATGGGAATATGGTGGTTCGGGAGATTGGGAATGGCAAGACGACGGAGAAGATATCATCACACCCCCCCTCACCTTCCCCCCCCCCCCTTATAAAGGCTTCTTTTTCTTTTTGCATTGGCACGGCGTTTTCAGGGCAAAAGCTTTGGGGGGGTTTAACCAACAAAAACCACCCTCAAGTAGGGCAGTCAGTGTGTGTGTGTGTGAAGCAAAAAGGGGGGGAGGCAGACGGGAGAAAGGGGGGGATTGCCGAGGACAAAAAGGGGGTGGGTTCTTTTTAAACAATCGAAATGAAACGTTAGATCTTTTGAAAACCTGTCTCTTCAGATATTCAATCAGTGACGATGGGTGGTGATGTTCAGTCAAAACGTTTCTCATAATACTAAGCTGGGGTATGTCTACTAATCCCGTCTTTCTCCCTTTTTTTCACAACAAGCTCCAAAACAAATGCAGACAGCAGAGGGACGTCAATCATCCCAGACTCTGCGAGTTCCCGCCGTCCTCCCGCCCGGCGAGGAACACGCGCCCCTTGAGATCCTCCACGACGCTGTCGCGGAGCCACCACTCCTGGCGCTTCCCCTCGTTGCCGGCCTTGGCGAGCGCCTTGGCCCACGACCCGCCCTCGAGCTGGGCCCGGCGGTCGGCCCACCCGAACAGCATCCTGAGCCCGAGCAGGCGCTCCCTCGACGCGCCGTCCAGCCCGCGCTCCAGCACGAGGCGGGCGTCGATGGACGACGACGACCCGGACGTCTCGCCCGCGGCGCCGTCGGCGCTGGCCATCCGGTCGAGCACCGTCGCGCGCTCGGCGTGGGTGAGGTCGCGCAGGGCGCCGAGGCCGAAGATCCACTCGAGCGGGTCGTGCTTCGCGTCGTCCGCGGCGTCGGCGAGGGCGTCGCGGCCGAGGGCGCGGAGCGTCGACGAGAAGGGCGCCTCCTGCGCGGGCCGGCGGCGGAGGTACAGGCTCTGGTTCCGCGCGAAGGCGTCCGCGAGCGCCGGGTTCTTCTCGAAGTCGAGCTCGAGGTCCCAGAAGGCCGGGCCCGCCTTGGTCCGGATGCTGGCGATCTCGGAGAGCGGGGGCAGGAGGCAGGGCGTCTGGCGGACGACAGAGGAGTTCCCGCCCTCGGGCTCCGGCGGCTCGTTCTTCTCCCTCTTCCGGCGTATCTCGATCTGGGCCGAGACGGGCTGGCCCGTGGCGACGTCCTTGGCCACGAGGCAGCGGGGGTCGGTTGCCAGCACCCAGAAGTGGCGGAAGGCTTGGAGGTGTGACCGGTTGTCCATGACCGACGTTGGGAACACGGGGTAGAAGGCGATGAGCAAACTGGCGATGGCCATGTTGCTGGTGCCAAAGGTGGCCGTCCCGCAGCCCAGGAACAGCGAGCCGATGGCCAGATGGGCGGCCAGGTGGGAGCCGTAGGGAGTGTCGGGGTCGTCTCTGCCGTGGAGCAGACGCAGTCGTCTCAGCACGACCAGGTCGCCGGTTCCCGCCATGACGATGGCCGCCGAGAGCGCGAGCACATCCTGGCACATACGCGCGTTGGAGCGAGCGAGCTCCTCGTCGTACATTGGGTGGTCGTTCGGGGGCGGTCGCGGCGTCGCGGGTATGCGGGAGATGCGAATGAAGTTGTCGAGGTAGTGTATCAACAGGTCACGCACCCTCGTCGACGCGCTGCCCGCATAGCGCAGGGCGATCGAGAAGCAGAGACCGGTGACGATGCTGAAAAACGGAAGATCGGTACTCCTCAGTTTGTTCGTGCTGCTCAGCTTGTGGCGGACCCGGTACGCCTTGGGCAGGCTGCTCAACACCCACTCAAAGGTCGGCTCGATCTTGCTCCACATGATCAAGTTCTTCGCAACGGTGCGCAGGAGGAGGATATCCGGCCGGATGTAGTCAAACTGCACAACCGAGTCTGGGACGTCAATCTTGCGGGCGACGATATGATCCTCGGACTTCATGAAGATCAGCGCGAGCGCCATCACGGCACCGGCGGCCGCACGGTCCAGGACGTGGACCATCTCCACCTTCTTGGTGGCCGTGGCGATGGTAACGAGGCTCTCTGTAAGCCTCATGTCGTGCAGACCCCTCAGATCGTTGCCTTTGCCGAGGTTGATGAGACCCAGGGAGAAGCCGGCCGCAAGGCGGTAGCACTCGCTCCGCAGAGGGTCGTCCTCGTCCTCCTCGTCTACATGCTCAATCTCGGACATCATGATCTCGCTCATGCGCCTGTGCTGGCTGTTGCAGTACAAGAGACCGATACCCATAATACCGGTGGTCTGTGTCAATGGTGACAGATTCAGCTCCGCGGCGCCGCGAGGCAACATGCGAGTAACATGTACCGAAAGAAGGCGGGTGATGAGGGAATCCATGGTGCCCATGTACGATGCGGCGAGACCCAGCAGGAGACCAACCGAGGTCATCGTATGTTTTGGTGTAAGATATTTGAAGGCAACCCATTTGGCGATGCCTTTGAGATGGCCGTTCAAGCCCAGCGCCAGCAGGAAGCCGGCATGGCGGTTACTGAGATCCTGTCCGGGCTTGTTGTACAAGATCCACGAGGTGTCGATGCCCTTGGCCTGGGGCGAGATGGCGAGGCCGGCCGCCACGCCTTGATGGAAGAAACCCCAGCACACCTTCTCTTCCGTGAACAGGGATTTGTCGACCCCGACTGTGACGTTGGCGGGGCGGACGATGCAGTTGAGGTTGAACCCTCCCACGTGGAACTTTTGCGTGAGCAGAGGGTAGCGGAGGCTGTAGTACAAGAGAGCACGGCCGGCCGGAATGGCCAACGTGCCGGTGGCAATCCTTGACACGAGCTCCTTCTGCCTCTCGAGGTATTCACTCTCCGACCAGCCTGGCCGTGTCTCGAGACGAACGACCCGAGACCGATGTGTCGACAAGAGTTCCTGTGCCTCGTTAAGACGTCGGTCTTCTTTGAAGAGTGCTCGAATAACGGCCTGTCGCTCAGTGCCTTCTCCTTCGTCAAAGCCGACGTTGTTGTACTCTTCGACGCTCTGGCAAATGGTCCGGTAGTCCCACGACGCATTATGAGTAGGAGTCTGGCAGAACTGTTAGTAGGGACATCCGGAACAGGTGTCGAGGACTTACAATAATATTAGCACCGCTCTTCTCGAGCTTTTTGTTCGGTGCTAGGACCATGCTGATGTCGCCGCGGTTGACCAGCTCCAGTAGCTCCTTCGGCCATGACGCCGGCGGTCGAGCTTGGCATCTGGCAATAGAATCCTTCAGCGGCGTAAGCACTGACTCGGGGAGTGTCTCGAGAACTCTGCCATTGATGCCGGAAGAATGCATGGCCTCAACGATGCTGACTGGACTGCTCTTAGGGGTGAGCTTTTCAAAGAGACGCTTGAACATGAGCGTTCTCGGAGTGATGGCGGC
Source organism: Colletotrichum brevisporum (assembly GCA_030770045.1). Classification (NCBI taxonomy): domain Eukaryota; kingdom Fungi; phylum Ascomycota; class Sordariomycetes; order Glomerellales; family Glomerellaceae; genus Colletotrichum; species Colletotrichum brevisporum. Next base: position 1,372,667 of record JAUGSI010000006.1, on the reverse strand, counting down.
CCATCTCGAGTCTTTGAGATAGTCTTGCTCGGACTTCATGGTTTGCGAGTGATAAAGGTTCGCCAGAGTGAGGAAGGGATGGTATTGGCCAGTCGAAAGGCAGGTCTGGATCCAGTGAAATATGTCAAAGTCGACGCCTGACGGCTGGGTGAGAGGAACCTCGAGGTGGAGTTCTATCCGAGTTAGCATTGTTCATGGAAAGCAAGCATCACACCCACCCGAGTCGTAGCGCGGCTCCAGCTCCTCCTGGATACCGAGTTCGTACATGGCGACAAAATCATGCCATCTTAGCCAACGGGCAATCTGGCACATTACCACCCTCAGTTGTGTCGTACCCGGCGACGCGTATTCTGGCGTCATGATCTCGAGTTTCTGTTCTTCGAGGAGCAGGTGGAGAGCCACAAAGATATTCCAAGCCGCGTTGCCACGGTTCTCGGCGCTGCGCTGCATCCCTGTGGGTAGGTACCCGTTGGCGCCGGCGGCCTTCTCTCCAAGCGGAGAAGATAGATAACCTCTCGCATACTGGATATGCGTGGACATGAACTTGGTCTCCTTTATGCTTGGGCTTGCCTTGCCCTCCGTGTCGTCGTCAAAGTCCTCGTGCAGGGTCCACTCCCAACCGCGAGACTGCTGCCAGGCTGGACATCCCAGTGCGTTGGGGGTCTCCCACATCTGCAAAGTATTCCAGTCCTCGAGGCTTTGAATTGAGCCAAAGGACCCGGAGTGCTGGCGGCGTTTGCCTCTCGCGGGCTTTGCTGATGACGCCTGCTTAGGGTCGGGTTTGCCAAGGGCAAGGTAGATGGCGAGAAGTTGTACAACCAGCGCTGACCACTCGGCGTCCGCGACTTCAAGCTCTTCGCTCCGGAGCCAGATCATGGTGTGCCACCAGCCCGGGAACATCTTCTCGGCGTGAGACGCTGGCAGGATACTTCGGCACGCGTCTAGCACCTTCCGCACCAAGGGGTTGTGAGGTTGGAGCTGGATTTGGATCTGGTGGTGCCTGTCTTCATTGTCAACCATGTCGACCATGCCCTTCGCTTTGGAATACCGAAGGCCTCCAACGCTGCCATTAGCAACCTGGACCACCTCGGACTTGCGATGCCGGACGTCTCGGTCGACCACGCGGCCAAGATAGTGTAGACTCCGCACATTCTCCAAGGACATGAGTGGGAGATTTATAGGGGTGATCTGGCTCCACGGCGCCTGTATGCTCAGCTCCCGACGGCCCTCGTGTCCCTCCGACAATATCAATATGACCGAGATGTCGCCATCGGTAACCTTGCAAGAATCCACGACGTGGTGTGCTCGTCGGAGAGCGCCGCATGTTAATCGCACGGGATCTTCGGCCGATGTGGCGCTCTTGCCGGGTTTGGGTGGGACGAGAAACCGCGGCCCTCGTTGTAGATCGACGGACAAGAGCTGCAGCCTCTTATCCAGGGAGTCTTGTATGCCGATGAGTAGCTCACCGCGGAGCGGGTCGTCGACGGCGAACTGAGGGGCCGTCAAGATGAAGACCTTGCAATGGTCGCGTGCAGGCTGCTTGGAGAGCGAGTATCGCACGTTGGTATTATCAAGGGAAATGGTCTGAATTCTGGTGAACATGACTTCCTGGGTAAGTCCATCAAAGACGTGGTCGTCAAGTCCCATGTTGTGGAAGCCTTCAAAGTCGCCGCCAGCCTTGAGCTCCTCCAACAAGCCATCAATAGGGGCTTCCAGCAGGCTTCCGAGGCTCGGATGGATTGTCTGGTTGTGATTGAATGATCCGTAGCCACCGCTGTGTCTGGGTCCTTGGTTGGCTTTGGATCCGCCGAGAGCTGGGTTGAGGGGCTGTTCAGCAAAGACGGACCGTTCTTGAGAGGCCGAGAGGTCGGCACGAGCGAGCATCGAGCTGACACGGCGAGATTGCCTCCGATTAGGGCCTGTGTCCTTTTCGAAGTCTAACGACGAGACAAGATCCAGGGGCTTTTCCACCTTGTCGAGCTTCTCAATCTTTTCGCTCTTACGCGACCGCTTCCCCGGGAGAGGGGCGCCGAAGCTCTCGCGGAAGTTGGTCTGCACCGGCGTCGAGGCACCACTGGCGAAGTTGGGCTGCATGGAGCTGCGACGACGCTCGGCGCGACTCTTGTCCTTCTTGAGGCGACCGATGAAGGGGTCTTCGTTCTTGATGTATGCCATCCTCCACACGGCGTACGTGCTAGCTTCTCGGTTGATGGTCACGGCCAGTATCAAGGGTTCCAGGTTCTTCGTCTTGGGGGCACCGGGGTGCTTGATCTCTTCCACATGCAGAATCTCCTCGGCGGGGTCAAGAAAGTATGGCGACTTTGTCGAGCTCTTCCCCTTTTTTTCTCGGGTTGAAGCCTCGGGGCGGGTGACGACGAGGCCCAGGTCTTGTAGCGGATCCATCAGACACACCAATCGCGGCCAGTGCGAGTCTGGCTGCTCCAGAGGCGGATCCCACATGCTTCCCAACGTCGAGCCCAGCCTCAGAGGCAAGGACTTGGGTTTGTTAAGGCCTTCGACGGAGAAGACGGTGTGTTGCGAGCTTCGCGGGGAGGTGACGGTGATCTGCGAGGAGACGAAGGAGTTGGGCGGCACTTTAGGAAACTTGAGAGACACGGGGGCGCTGTTGTCGCCTCGCTGCTTGCGCTGTATGATGATGCCCTGCGGCGCGGCGCAAGCGGCCTCGACCTCGAAGGGCATGTGGACGACATGGCTGGTGCCGGAGAGGAAGTAGATGTGTGCCTGGGTGCGCAGGAAGACGACCAAGGCTCGTGACAGGCGGCGAGAGCCATTGGCCTTGCCCGGCGGGCCCTTCTTTGCATCCTTCTTGGTATCGTGGTCGGAGGTGGGAAACGAGGCGAGAAGCGCGTGGGCGATGGGTTCCTTTTCGAGGTCGAACTTGTACGACTTGCGAAAGACGCCGCCGCGGCTCCAAACGACGCAATCCTTGGTGACTAACAGCTCGTCCTCGACCTCGCCTCCGTCTTCGTACTCGTCATGGTCTGGGTCGGTGGCGATCTCCCAGGAATATGTCGTCGGCGGGGCGTCTTCGTTCGGTGCGTGTTGCAGGCCGCTCGGCTGGTGCAGGCCCAGGGACTTGACGGACGCCATTGCGCTCGCCCAGGCGCGGGAAGCGCAGAGCAATGCCCAGTCAGAAGGTCGCGATGTTTGCGGGGAGGCGGGAGGGCAGGAAGGCCATCACAGCAGCGGGCTGCAGTGCGTGTCGAGGCGTGGGTTGTTTGGCTGTTGTTGTTGGTGGTGATGATCTTTTTTGTTGAAGTCGCGGTTCTGGCGGCCCGGACGCGAAGCTGCACAGCACAGCACAGCACTCCTGGAGCATACCTTCCAGCAATTGGTGGTACCTGCCCAGCGCATAGGTCAAGGTTCAGCCCACTAATTAGCCCTGGAGGTGCCTTCCAGGTCGGGGTGGGGGAGGGGCATCTCACCCTGCTATCGTGATTGGAGGCAGCTTTCAGGGCACAGGACACACCGCACCAGTACTGAGGTACTTCGGTACATGCTGAGATACTTCGGTAGGTACCTACCTAGGTACTTGTCTTTGCAGAAACAGCTCCCAATCCCATCATCGATAGTGTACGTACCGACGCACGCCTCGTGACGTAGCGGAACCGGCAGCAGCTCACCGCACCACACCGAGCGGAACTGGAGCTTGAGGTACCTAAAGGTAAGGTAATAGTAGCGCTCCTAAGGTCCAGAGCTCTGCCCTTTGCTCCTGCGCGCCCACCACACCACTTCTTCCTCCTCCCAACTGCGATCACGACTCGACACAGAGACGCCCGAGTTGCCAATCTGACCGCCGGCTAGCCATGCCACTGCCCACGTCGACGGCATTCCTGGCACAATGACCGACGTCCCTCCCCAGCCGGTCGAGGCCCAAACGAAGCCCGCGATCGAAGACTCCGACACCGAGCGTGAACCCCGTAGTCCGTCACCCGAAGCTTCCAGCCCTGCGCAGAAGGGCAAAGAGCCCCAATCGGAGTTGGACATTGGCGATGCAGTCGCAGCCTCCGACGGCGGAGCGGGGCCGAGCGCGGAGAAGCAGGCCGAGGTGGCAGACGCCGATGAGGATGGCGAGGGCGACGACGGCGACCAAAGCGGTGACGAGGAAGATGAACATGAAGAAGACGACGATGACGACGACGATGAGGATGAGGATGACGAAGACGACGATGAGGACGAAGAGCCCAGGCTCAAGTATGCTCGCTTGACGCAACATCTCGGGCCCATCTACCGTAACGGTGACGCGACGAGCTCGTTCCTAGTAGCCGGCGACAAGATGGTACGGCGCATCTTCCTGTGCTCCGTCGCAAGCTGACTCTCCTGTGCGTAGATCATCGGTACTCATAACGGTAACATCGTAGGTCGTCCGCATCCATGCCGCGTAGCTCCCACTGACGGTCCCAGCACGTAATTCAACTCCCCATGTTCCAATCGCTACGAGTCTATAAAGCCCACTCTGCCTCCGTCACGAGCATCTCGATATCCCCGAATCCTCCTCCTCTCCCGACAGCACGATCAGAGGCTGTACAGCGGCTAGCAGCCGAGGCCGCCGAGAACGTCGCAAGGCGCCCGCCGTCCCAGCAGTCGGGCTCACCAGCGGCGGCATCGCGGAGGCCTAAGGAGCCGACGCCCGTCCCGAACACGCCCTCCAACAACATCCATGTAGCGGCCTCGTCCATGGACGGCAATGTTTGCGTGTTCTCGCTCACCGACAGCAAAGACGTCCAGCTGCGCAACTTTGCCCGCCCCGTGCAAGCCGTGGCGCTTTCCCCAGACTTCAAGAACGATCGCACGTACCTGTCAGGCGGTCTCGCTGGGCAGCTCATCATGACGGTCGGAGGACAAGCCGGTCGGAGCACGTCGACGACGGTCGGGACGGCGGCCGCCACGGCTTCTGGCTGGCTTGGCAGCATGGGCCTGGGAACGAACACGGGCAAGGACACCATCCTGCACTCCGGCGAGGGCACGATCAGCACCATAAAGTGGTCGTTATCTGGGAAATACGTCGTCTGGCTCAACGAGCACGGAGTCAAGATCATGCGTTCGAAACTTCACCTCGAGAGCGGCGACTCGGATGACGCGTGGAAGCGGATCGGACACATTGACCGCCCGCAAACCGACGAGTGGGAAACCATGGCCAGCGTCTGGAAGGGCCGAGCCGAGTGGATCGACGAGCAGGCCGTCGAGACGGACGAGACCAGTCCTGTCCAGCCCGAGGTTGCTGCGACGCCGGCGGCCGAGAGCTTGAGGCAGCAGGCCTTGGCGAGCACCAAGAAGATTGAAAGGCTACTGGTTGGCTGGGGAGGGACAATATGGATCATTCATGTTCATCCCGGCGGCCCCGTGGCTGGAAAGCGCGGAGGTGAGAAGTCGATCGGTCGCGCCGAGATCGCGAAACAGTAAGTTCGACCAACTGGGTTTCTTCTTAGGGCGCAGCTAACATCCGACAGCCTCCGCATGGACTGTATCATTTCTGGAATTTCGTTATATACCCAAAATCTCCTCCTTGTTTTAGCATATGTTCTACCAGACGACGAGGACTCGGACGACGACTCTCCCGCCGGAAAGGGCCACAAGTCAAAGTTGTCAACAACGTCGACTGGCAGCGAGCCGTCCGGCGGCATCAAGCGACGCCAGAATCACCTTCCTCCCGAGCTCAGGCTGATTGACCTCACGTCGCAGGCCGAGGTCGACAAAGATGGCCTCAGCGTGAGCAGGTACGAGAGGCTTACGTCCGGCGACTATCACCTGGGGGTCCTGCCCGCCCAGAATGCCGCTTCGGCAGTCTCTGCCTCAAAGGGAGCCCTAGACGCTATCGCAGGATTCGGTTCCGACATGTGGAATGCTGCCATCAACCCCAGGACACTTTTCAGCTCTGGTGCGAGCGTCATGAGCCGGAACAGTGGCGACGATGTTTCCGCCCCGAGCATGGCTGGTGGCCCACGGAGGCAAACATCGCAAACGGTGCATCCCAATCTCATCAAGCCGGGCGTCAAAATCTTTGTGCACAGTCCTTTCGACTTCATCCTCGCAACAAAACGAGATCTTGGGGACCACTTGGGCTGGCTGCTGGAGCATCAAGAATACCAAAAGGCGTGGGAGTTGCTGGACGAGCACCCCGAAATAATGGCATCGCCCCCCGATAACCTCCACGAGCTCGTTCCCAGCACGCCGGATAATCAACACGGCAGCCAGGACGACCTGCTACATGACGACGGCTCGTCAGTTATGGGGTCAGTAATGGGATCCACGGGACTTGCGAGGCATCCAAACTCCTCTGCAGTGAAGGAAAAGAGGAGAATCGGCGAGCTGTGGGTACGCGAGCTCATCGAAGCCGGAAACTGGGCCGAGGCCGGAAGAGTTTGCGGCAAGGTCCTCGGCTCGTCCGAGCGGTGGGAGAAATGGGTCTGGACGTTCGCGGGCGCCGACAAGTTTGACGAGATCACCAACTATATTCCATCGGAGCCGATGTACCCGCCCATCCCGGGCACCATCTACGAAGTCGTCCTGAACCACTACATTCAAGTGGACAAGCTGCGATTCAGGGAGCTGCTGGACCGCTGGTCAACGGACCTCTTTGACATCAAGACCGTCACGACTGCGCTCGAGAACCAGCTCAAGTACCGCGACGTCCGCGAGGACAGCGTGGAGGCAGGCGAGAAGGGCCGCGACTGGAAGATCGTCGTGGAGTCGTTGGCCCGGCTGCACGAGGCGAATGGACGCTTCCGGGAGTCGCTCAAATGCTACATCAAGCTCCAAGATGCCGATTCTGCGTTCCGCTTGATTCGCGACAACCACCTTGCTGAAGCAGTCGCGGATGACATACCCAGCTTCATCGGCTTGCGCGTCCCAGCGAACCGAGAGTTCATGGGACAGGCCGACTACGAAGCCGCCACTTCCGAGGCAATAACGCTGCTTGTGGACGAGGCACAACATGGTCTGGTCAAGCCCTCGGTGGTCGTCTCGCAGCTCCAAGAGCAGAACCTCAACCTATATCTGTTCTTCTATCTCCGGGGACTCTACAAGGGCGAGGGCATCGCGGAGCACTCGAACGAGACGCGGGACAGGCTGCTAATGGATAGCCAGTCCCTCGTTGACGATTTCGCGGACTTGACCGTCCAACTATTTGCCAAGTACGACAGCTCGCTGCTGATGAGCTTCCTCAAGTCGTCGACGTCGTATGCGTTTGAGAAGGTATGTCGAGGACTGATTCCATGCATCGAGCATTGCTAACTGTGGGTAGGCGGTTCAAGAGTGCGAGAAATACAGGTACGACGACGAGCTGGTTTACCTGTACTCCAAGACGGGCCAGATGAAGCGCGCGCTCTACCTCATCATCGACCGACTCAAGGACGTCAAGAAGGCCATCGACTTTGCCAAGCAGCAGGACGACCCCGACCTGTGGGAGGATCTTTTGGACTATAGCATGGACAAGCCGAGCTTCATCCGCGGCCTGCTGGAGGAGGTGGGCACGGCCATCAACCCCATCAAGCTTGTCCGGCGCATCCCCGAGGGGCTCGAAATCGAGGGGCTGCGCGAAGGCCTCAAGCACATCATGAAGGAGCACGAGATCCAGCACAGCATTAGCTCGGGCGTAGCAAAGGTGCTCCGCAGCGAAGTGGCGGCGGCCCAGAGTGAGCTGCGCAGCGGGCAGCGCAAGGGAATCAAGTTCGGAGTCGTCGTGAAGTCGACGGAGCATGTGGACCTCCACGTCCGGGACGTGGTGCACCCCCCGGTCCACGCCGATGAGGTGGAAGAGAAGTTCCTGCCGACGAAGACGGAGCAGCCGGGCCACACGCACCAGGCCCCGAAGGCGGGCCACTGCGCGCAGTGCCACGAGCCGTTCACGGACTACGAGATGGAGACGCTGGTGGGCTTCGCGTGCGGGCACGTCTTTCACCTGTCACACCTGCTGGAGGTCCTGTACCCCGGCAGGACCGTCGACCCGGACTACGGGATGGGCAGCGAGGAGTCGCTGCGCACCGGGTACCGGGTCGGCGCCAAGGTGACGCACGCGCGGCTGTTGAAGGACCGGATCCGCGAGGGGTGTCCTGTTTGCACGCATCGGAGCGCGGACGTGGCGGCGTAGGCTGTACTTTTATATAGCGTGGTGCAATGGCGGCATAGCCTGTCTGTTAATATTCTGACGATACCTCGATCTTTTCAGGGTTGCTTGTCGATGACTCCGGTGATGAGGTGCGCTCGAGACTGAGGCACAATAATAGATCGTCCCCGGTCCCCTATTCAGTGTCTGACTGTTAACCCTCACCGAGAGGAATCATAGGAACTGCAAATAAGGAGACGTACGGATACATACCATGTCGATACACCGGCATGTTCCACCACAGTAACACTGGAAAGTCAGCCGCACCACGCAATCGGGGCTGAGCTGAGCTGGCAATGCATGTCATACGCAGAGGTTGGCGAGCTAATAAAGGGAACCTTCAATCCTACACGCACCTTTCCCCGTTTGGAGGCGCGCCCCCGGGACAAGGGTTTGGTGTTGTTGCGATCCCTCCCACCACCCCAGCCCCCGGAACTAAATCATGCAGGCTCGCGTGGCGCAACATCCAATCCATCAGCCCTAACGGGCGACGTTTGACTCCTCTCCCACCCGCGCGGTCGCAGCCTGGAGTACCGTACCCGGCGCATGTCATCATGAGAAGCTGGACCGACGCGGGAAGCTGCCTGATCTAAGGCGGTGAAAGTTGTCTGCCCGTTGGAACGGATGGCGTTCTGAATTCTTAATCTTACTAAATCTTACCTGCTCCGTTTTGACTGGGGCCGAGAGTTGCGAAGAGGAACGCCGCTCCGAGCGCGCAGAGATCTTTCGAGATGATCATCCCGAACCTGGAGCTCGTCTATCCTCACAACCCCAACCTCGCGCCGCCGCGATGGCGGCCCCTCGTAAAGTAGAAGCCCTGATATTCTTTTCTCTCCCTTAACTCTTGGCACGGCTGACCGACCCTCCCGAAAATAGCATCATATGCGTCCACGACATCGGGGGCTCGCCCGACAAGACGTGGCACCACGACGAGTCGGGCAAGATGTGGATCTCGGACCCCGAGTTCCTCGGCGGCCTCCGGGACTCGGCGCGCGTGTGGACGTACGGGTTCAACTCGGACCCGGCGGCGAACATGACGCCCTCGAGCATCGCGTTCCACGCCGACGAGCTTCTGGCGATGATGCTGGGGAAGTACAGCATGGCCGGCGTGAGTGCTTCTGAGGCTGCTGGCGAAGGATACCTAGCTGATGGTGTTTAGGGTGGGCCTACGGTCTTTATAGCGCACGGGATTGGGGGTGTGATTGTGAAAAAGGTAGGCGAGGAAGTTCAGAGAGATGGTGGGTGTACTGACGAGTTGCCAGGCTGTGATACTGTCTCTGAATTGTATTGAATATTTCAACGTCAGAGACGCCATTGCCGGGATCGTCTTCCTGGATACGGTCCACCACCAGACCGACTCGGAAGGGGTCCTCACGGCAGTCAAGACAATCGCGGCGCTGGGTCTGCAGAAGGGCTCGTTGGAACCGTCTCTGGACGACACGAGACAGTATGCCGACGCTGTCCGGGAGGTCAACACTTCGTTTCTCGAAACACTACCACCCGGGATTGACTTGCTCAACTTTGTCGCCGCGAGGCGCGTCAGGATATCTCTAGACGGCAAAGAGTCACATAAAGTCCTGGTAAGACCCCCAAGAAGGGTTTCGGTGGTTATGCAACTTCTGAACTCGCAGATAGGTGGTACCAAAAGGGCGCACGGAGTTGGCGAGTCCACAGAGCAATACGTTCACGATAGACTGCGACCATTTTCAGCTGACGAGGTTTCCCTCGCCTTCGGACGTGGCATATCTGCAACTTTGGGAGCATATCACCGATATGATCACCACGGCTTCCACGGACGCATCAAAGAGAGTCTTCTTCCCGCCACCTCCTTTGATGTCACCAAGGTCGTCCAGTTCGAGAACCGCATCCCCGGATCCAGGTAAGCGTACCGCTCGAAGAGCAGCGTCACCTTGGTGACTTATCAAATCCAGATGATCCGATAAGGCCTGGTCCGCCGATGAGAATGCGCCCGCCGATGATGCGGCCACCCCCGGGAGAGCAGAACTCAAACTCCTTTCAGCTGTGGTCGGACAAAAGGCACGCTGGTAAGCCTCACGTTCTCATTCCGCATATTTGGTTCCTGCAAGATTGATACTCATCACTACACACAGGTCATACCAAAAAGCGCCGCGACAGGCTGATAGAGTCGCTGGGCAGCTGGGACGACGCGCACATGGGCCACGACGTCAACCCGATGCCGGGCACGTGCGAATGGATCCAGCGCCACAACTTCTTCGTCGAGTGGTCCAAGTCCGGCGTCACCGAGGACTTTTACCTCTACGGCAGCGCCGGCTGCGGGAAGACGCACCTGGCCAAGGCCGTCGCCAACCACCTCGCGGGGCACGCCGAGGGCCGGCGGACGGACGACATCGTGCTGCCGTTCTTCTGCAACGTCGGCGCCACGGGGAACAGACGGCCCCCGGTTCTCGAGTACGCTGTCAAGTCGATGTTGATGCTGCGTCCGCTGTGGTTTGAGAGCCTGGGGCCGCGGTATCAGTATCCCGATGTGGATGGGAAACTCGGCATGGCCGCGCTGTTCAACATCTTGCGCGAGCTGATGACGAGGCCTCATCCGGCCCTGGGGAGGGCCAAGGTGACGACCACCGTCTTCCTCATCATCGACGGGATCGAAGAGTGCGACACCGGATTCACCAGAGAGCTGCTTCGATTGGTCTCCTCACTCGTCGAGCATCCCCTCGCCCGATCACCCCCGCCACCGCCGGTAGGAATAGGACCCCCCTTGCCCCCGAACCAGATCTACCCCCGGGAGTCCGTCAAGTTCAAGTTCTTCTTCACCTACACGCCCAACGAGATCATGTCCCTCGCCTCGGTGGGGGCCACGCGCGTCAGGATGAAGGACGAGGACATCCGCGGCGACATCGCCAAGTGGGTCGACAAGGCGATCGCGGACCTGAGCACCGTGAAGTCGAACAAGGACCCGCCGGGCGTCGTGGCCGCCGCGGTCAAGGAGAGCGCCGAGTCGTTCTTCCTCTTCGCCAGGTACGCCGTGGAGGACGCCGTCTCGACGGACAAGCAGCGCGACTACGGCTTCTCGATGAGCCGCAGGGCGTTCCCGTGCCCGGAGAAGCTGGGCATGTACTTCGACCACGACCTGCTCCCGCTGTTCCAGAGCGTCGCGAACGAGGAGTACGCCCTGTCCGCTCTGATGGTCATCCTCCAGGCCCGGGGGTTTGTCGGTGGTCTTGTAATACGGGACGCCATCGCGTGCATGCACGACGATCCGCGGCTGAGGTACATCGACATCCAGACCGTCTTGATGCATCGGTGTCCGCGGCTGATCAGGGCGTCGGAGGACTTCGAGGTCCATCCGATACACCCGTCCCTGCATGAGCATTTCAGGTCGCACGTCAGCGAGGAGGAGCAGAACGTCAACATGGCCTCGCTGTGCCTCAAGTACCTCTCGCAGCCGACGTTCGGAGACGGTTTCCCCTTGAAGGACGTTTCGAAGAACCACCCCTTTTACATGTACGCGGCGTTGAACTGGCAGGAGCATGTACGGCTGTCGGGGGACAAGCGTCTCCAGTTGGTGCCTCGGCTGCGAGAGTTCTTCAGCTCGGCGTCGTACGCGACTTGGTGCGAGTATACCGACGGGCCTTTCGATCGACCGTATGTGGTCATACCCCCCGTCATCGCGCTGGTCGAGGCCAACGCGTCTGACATGGTCGACCTGGTCGAGCAAAACGTGATGTACGAGGTCGACCTCGAAACATACCCGTGGAAGAACACCATCTGGGGGTGGCTCTGGGGAGTGAAAAGGGAGATGAACCGGAAGATGCCCAAGCTCGCCAGGTTCATCGACTCCTTCAGAAGCCGGCACCACCACTTTGCAACCGACCCGTTCGGCTTGTCTCCTCTGATGTACGCTGCAAAGTTCACTGCTGGCATGCCAGACATGGTGCGCTATTTCGCCCAGTGGCCCTCGACGATCAACCGGCGCGACCCGGTCACAGGTGCCACAGGCTTGATGTTCTTCTGCCGGTCCATCAGGAGCTCCGACCACGAGCTGATCGAAGAGATTGTATCTACCCTGGTCGACGCCGGAGCGGACGTAAACATCTCGACGTTTCGGGGAGAGACGGCGCTCTGGCTGGCTTGCAACAACGGCAACCCGATCGTCGTCCGGGAGCTCCTCCGCGCGGGGGCGGACCCCGATATCTCGGACAAGGACGGGTCTACGCCCCTCCACCAGGCGCTCAGAGGGTCGGGCCTTGGGTGCTTCGAAATCACGAGGGAGCTGATCTTCCACGGCGCCGACTTGAACATCAAGTTTGCGCACTACGACAGGCTGATCCCGCTGACGGCGTGCATTGTCGACATGCAGTTCGACGCCTTCATGCTGCTGGTGGAGAACATGGACGACATCAACCAGATCGACGACGGCGGCTTCGGCGCCATACATTTCCTGGTGCAGCCGAAGTACAGCGACTGGCTGCCGCATCTCCTGAGGCGGCGCGACCTCGACCTCGAGCTGCTCACGGACTCGGTGGCCAAGAGCGGCAGCCCTGCGCGCCAGACGGCGCTGTCGTTTGCTATTGCCGAGGAGAACTTCACGGCCGTGAAGATGTTGCTGGAGGCTGGCGCGAGTCCGTGTCGGCATCCGAGAGCCACTGATCGGACGCCGCTTTACATCGCGGTTGACTTTGCTAAGACGGGCAGAGGCGATGCGAGGTACGTTATCAATCAACAGACTTGATGGGGGTTAGACATGACAAGAGCTGACTGTTTGCAGCGAGGATGGTAAAGACCGGACCGGAAACCTCGACATCGCCGAGCTGCTCCTCGCGTACCAGACGCCGATCAACGTCATCGACCACCACGTGAGATTCCCAAAGTCGCCTCTGATGAAGGCCGTTTCTCGGGGCAAGCACTCAATGGTCGAACTGCTCCTCAAGCACGGCGCCGACCCGACGCTCGAGGAGGCGTACGGCCTGCCGAGCTCGCTCGACGCGGCCGTGGAAAGGGGGGACGTCGAGATTCTCAAGCTGCTTCTCGAGAACCGCATGCCCCCGACGATCGACTACGTCCCCAGGGACTACAACCACATCCTCGTCGAGGCGATGAACAAGAGCGCGGAGCTCGTCCAGGTGCTGCTCGACCACGGCGCCGACACCACGCGCTTCCTCTCGCCGGGCGACAGCAGGACGCCGCTGCAGGCGGCTGCCTCGGAGGGAAACCTCGCCCTGTGCAAGCTCCTCGTCGAGCGCGAACCGGGGCTTGTGAACTACCAGAGCGAGGAGGGACTCGTCTGCGAGACGCCACTGAACATCGCCGCCAGGGAGGGGCATATAGAGGTCGTCCGCTACCTTCTTGGCGTCGGCGCCGAGCCGGACCTTCCGTCGAAGCATTACAGGGAAACGCCGCTGTGGTCGGCCTGCTCTCGGGGTCGATTCAAGATCGCGAAGATCCTGCACGAGAAGGCGCCGCACACGATCAACACGCCCTCGTATGATGGCGAGACGCCTCTCATCGTGGCGTGCGCCTCTGGGGCGCTGGATCTCGTCAAATTCCTCGTCGGGAACGGCGCGGACGTGACGTTGCGCAGCTCGACGTACGGATCGTGCGTCGCAAAAGCGTTCTCCCGCGACGGCGCGCCCGCGTACAAGATCGTGAAGGTTTTGATCGAGCACGGCCTCGGCATGGACGACGTCGTCAGCTCGGTCGGGTATACCGTGCTCGGGGAGGCTTGCAGACGCGGGGACGCGCCGACGGTGCGGCTTTTGCTGGACATGGGCGCCGATCCGGGCAAGGGCCAGCGGGGTCCCGGGAGCGGCGACGCTGGGGGTCGGTGGAAGAGCGCCGCACGGGTTGCGGTACACCACCGGAAGGTTGAGGTGCTTAAGATCCTACTTGCGCACCCCAGGGCGGGCGAGTTCATTGGAAAAGCGGACTACTACGGCGAGACGATTCTACACGCGAGCATCACGCCGGCGAGAGCGCGGGAGGTTGCTGGGGAGGTCCAGAGGGCATGCGAGAGGATCGCGGGGGAGACCGGCATGGATCGCTTCGGCGATATGCTGCATACGAAGAATTTCAAGCTGAAGACGCCGCTGGACGTCGCGCTAGGGAGAGACCATGAGCCCCTGAGAGGCCGAGCGTTGGACAACGTTGACGAGATTATCTCGAGGTACATCTCGGAGCTGGTCGCCGCCTCCGAAAGGACGTCTCACGGGCATCATTATCTCATCAGGGACCTGGCGCGGCTGCTCCTGAGCCGGCGTACACACGACGAGCAGGCGGTGCGGCTGATGCAGACCTTCATTGTCGACGAGTGGATCAAGGAGAAGGACGATCACTTTGAGGAGACGGTTTTCTGCGGGTATTACTGCGACGAGTGCGACGGCGACGATGACGAGGAGACTGCGCTGTACTTCTGCCGGTACTGCGAGTTCAACATCGGGACGTGCTGCTTTGAGGGGTATAAGGGGGTGCACACGCTGGTCGCGGTGCCGGTCGTCATGGAGAGGCGGATTCTGGACCTCAACTCGCCCGAGTTCGTGGGCGTGCTCGAAGAGCTGCGGCGGGAGTTCATCACCGAAAAGACGCCCCGCGCAGAGGAAATATCTTGCGTTGACGTCTTTGAGGCAGATCCCGAGTCGGAGGCCACGACGCTCTCGCTGGCTTTCATGCACGCCCTGGGATATCTAGAGTTCCGCCGCCGGGCGTGGAGTGCTTACCTACCACTTGCGCCCCGGGTTAGCAGGCGGATAGAACCGTGGGAGTGGCTGATCGGCGAGGAGAGGAGGTGCTTTCAGGAGTGGGTTTGGCGGGGGGAGATGCACCCGTGGAGGCTGAGGGGCGAGCTGGAGTGGTTTTGCGAGGGTGGGACGAGTACTGCGTATAGGGACTTCGAGGTCGTGAAGAGGGAGCAGATTCTGGTGGACGTGGGGAGGTTGTTCCGGCAGCCCCGGGGACCCCGGCTGCCGGCGGTCCGGGAGGCGGAGGTGAGGCCGAAGGTGGCTCATGAGAGGCGCCGGGAGGGTTTGGATCCTTTCTCTGATGATGACGACGATGATGTTTTTGATTAGAGCTGGGGCGTGTGGATTCTATGACGAGTGACAAATTATGACAATACGTAGAAGGACGACTTGATTATCAGACAAAAAAGAGTTCTCTTCTACACTCATCCACTGCATATCGGGGCATCCTTTATTACGATGCTAAATCCCTATACCAGAGCCCGTCCGAAGCTCGACCATGGACTGAACTCATCTGGTCTTTTCAACGTCAAACGAAGTGGGGAGGATATCAAAACAGCGACTGTCACCGAACGCGTATGATTCGCGGTGACAAACTCCGGGGTGTATCGGGCAATGAGCCATGAGGACTGGGCGTACCTAGATAGCATTGTGGAAGTAGTTCCGAGTGCGGTTGGGGAGCTCGACTCCCCGCGGGAAGGATGATTCCGCAAGCTTCCGATTCCGGGTTCCGAGAACGTCGGGTGTTATCCACCCCCGGCATCAGAGCTACTCTTAGAATGCATCCAAAAGACCCGCCGAGCAGCGTGTGCAAGAGAGTCATGATGTGTTTGGACAAATGGTAGTGATGAATAGACGATTCGCTGTCCCGCGAGGTGTGAAGGCGGCTTATGTAAGTCGTGACGTCTCGCGACGTGCGTGGACGGCATCGATATATCACGGAGGACAACAAGTTTGAGAAGCTGCTGTTTTTCTCGCCTGAAACCTTGTCGGGTTACTTGAGGTGTCCTTCCAACCCAAAATATTTATAGGATTCTAGTCTTTGTGTCGAACACCGTAGTGCTTGCACGATTCTGCAACTAGAGTTTTGCTATCCGGGAGGTACTTTCTAGCTATCCGGGAGGTACCCCACTTATCTAGCCAATAGAATCAACCACATTAACTACACTAGTTACAGCGCCGCTCATAGCGCCGCTTATTGCGCTAGTTGTAGCTACTTAATTATAACGGTCACAACTGTTAGATTACGTGGATTTGAGCCTACTGCTCTAAGCGCCGTGGGAGTGGATTTCGGCTACTTATAAGAGCCAATAACTAAGGGACGGCCTAGATTAATAGAAGGTCTAGTAGCTGAACCCCTGATAGCTGGCGCGGGGCGTAATAGAGGCGAAATTTGTGCTTTAAAGTATATAAATACTTTATTTAATATATATACTTATTTATGTATAACTTAATAATTAAAAATCTTAAACTATAACCCCTTTACTATACTTAATTAATTAATTACTATAAGTCTTTTTAAATAAATATATTACTATAATAACTAATTTAACTATTAGTAAGATTTTTTTTACTAGCTTTAAGGATTAGATCCCTTAGTAAAATACTATTTAAACTTAAGGAGTCTCCCTTAACTTCTAGGATACTATTAACTTAGATATAGACTTCTAGCTATTAATTAGTAGTACGGTACTACTACTAGAGCTACTTTTAAGTAATTACTTAAAGAGCTTTATTTACTATGGACTAGAGCCGCTAAGTCTTTATTTTATAATACTTATAGAATCTAGCCCCTTAACTATTATCTCTAAGGACGTTCCTCTTCTATATAGTATTAATAACTTTTACTACGCTATAAGTATTATAAACTTTTTTACTAAGTACTTTAAGCTCTATACTAATATTTAAAGTATTTAAGGGGCTATTAACTATTGTTATAAAGACTATAAAAAGAATAAAAATAACTTAGTTATATAAATATAAAAAACTGTGTTTCTTAAGCTTTAGTACTAGTGCTATAATGCGAATAAGAAACTAGCTAACTAACTACTATATTTTAAGAGCTGTTTTAATATAACCTTATCTTTTTATTATAACTACACAGAGTAAGTACTTTAGGACTATTTTATAGCGCTTTGTCTCTACTAACTTACTTTAAAGGCAGCTACTACTAAGTAGTTTAACTTATAAATTACTAAAATATATAAGAAATAAACTGTTTTACTTAAAGCCTTATTAAAAACTAACTTTTAAGTACTTAATATCTATAAGGTCTTTAAGTACTCTCTTATTTAGAGCTTTATTTAGGGTTTTAAAGTAAGGTACTTTAGAGCGTAAGATACTACTATACTTAAGGGGATAATTTTATTAATTACTAAAACTATTAATAACTTATTAAAGTTAACTAGAAGATTTTAGTATACCCCTAGGGTATTTAGTATTAATTAATTAAACGGCTTAAAGTTAAATAAGCGGCGTAAAGACTATTTATAAAGTACCTACCTAAAGTAAAGTAATTACTAAGACTCTATATAATATAATATCTACCCCACTTATAACTTTACTTATTTACTTAATTTATATTATTATATTTTTTTAAAAAAAGTATTTAAAGGATAGTACTATAATATAGTTTGTTAAGAGTGTATTAATAAGTGCTTAGAGACTAATAGTTAGTTAATTAAACTCATTAAGGATCTTTATAATAAATAACTTTATAGTTAGTATATTAGGAGTCTTAAGAAGCCACTAGTAGCGTTTTAGGCTACTCTTCTTAAGGGCCTATAAACTTACCCTTTTAAAGACTCCTACTTCTTTAACTCTAGTATATTAATTTATATATTCTATAATAAGTAGCTATTTATAAAGTTTTAAGTAGCTAGTATAAGTGACTATATATAGGTAGACTTTAAACTACTTATAATTAAAGTATATAGAAATATAAGTATTAGGGTTATTTAAGCTAACGGAAGAAAATTTATAATATACCTTTATAACGTAGTACTTTATACATCTATAATAATAAATTTCGTTTCTTACTAGTAGTTGTATAAATAAGGATACTAGTAGGATAAGTGCCCTAGGTATTAGTTAATACTATAAAGGTTTAATTATAGTCCCCTTAGTATTATTAAAGTTAAATATAGCTAGTACGTACTTAAGTATAATAAAGTTGCCTCTAAGACAGCACGTAGTAGCTATAGCTCTGTATAGGCTATTTAGTATACTTATACCCTATAGTAGTGAAATAAATATAACTCTACGAGATAACGGCCTTTTAAAGGTAATAAAGAGACGTGGTACTAGCGGCTTAGCTACTTTAGCCTTAAGCTACTCTACTACTTAATAAACTTTATAAAAGGAGTTTAAATTACTATTAGTGCCCTTAGATAAAATAATAAAACTCTTAAGTCTTACTACAACGCGTGCGGTATTAGTAAAGTAAAGAAAATAATAAAACACAAGCCATAAAAGAGTAATACGTATACCCTCCCCAGCAAGTATATCGCATTTAACTTCTATTTATATACTAAAAAATATAGTAGGTTTATATCTATACTAGTATTTACTAACTACATTACCTAATATTTATAGAATTATTACTTTTTTAATTACTCTACTAATACCCTTACTAAAACCTTTAATAAGTTTATTACTATAATAAAACTTTAATATAATATAAATATATTAGTATTTAAGTATAATAAAAAGCTTACTAAGTATAAAAGACTAATGGCTGCTCTTTAAGTATAAGGCCGTCTTATTAAGCTATTAGCCCTAAATACATAAAATTAAAACAGTAGCGCTAAGTATATTAATACTATAATTAAAGCTAAAGTAAGGACTATAAGGGAAGGTAGTAAGCTCCCCTATAAGATTTAGTCTAATATATATAAGTCCGCAGTATATTTCTATAACTATATACTATAAGTAGCTTTTAGTTAAAAGACTCTATATAAAGTACTCTACCACTAACTTAGAGATAATAATACTATAAAGCTAAGTCTTATATACTTATAAGTGTATAGTTATAAAGTATATACCCTTATAGTAGCTACTTAGCTTAAGAAGAAGCGCCTTAACTACTTTACTAACTGTGCCCTCCTAGGATTCCTTATTAAGTATATTTTAATAAATTAGTACTATATATAGATCCTGTTATAAGGTAAGATTATTATTATAAAGGATACAACGTTTAATAAAACCTAACAATATAATAATAACTTTAAGACCCTTATAAGAAATATATTAAACCTTAACTTTAATACCATTACTACGTAGGTTCATAACCACCTTATTAATAAAGGAGAAAGTAACTATTAAGCCCTATATAGACCCCTTTTACTAAGTAAAAAAGACAATAAAGTAATGCCTTTTATAAAAGGCTCTAGTAAGATTTTTAAAAATCCTAATCCTAAAGACCCTACTATAAAACAAGCTTTCTCTAATAAATATTTATACTTAATAGTCCGCTTTAAGTTAATATTAATACTACTTAACTTACTAACTACTTTTTTTTAAGTACTTATCTATAAAGAAGAGCATTTAGGGAGGTATATAGAAGTAGTAATGAGTTATAATAACCTAAAAGACCCTAAATAAACCTATTATAATGTGCCTTTAAGACCCCGTTAAAAGTAAAGCTCTTATAAGGCCGCTTTCCTAGTAGGGACCTTGTTGTTGTACTAAGATACTCTATAGCGTTGCTGCTTTTAAACTAGCCTTTTAATTACTTATAAACTATTAAAGGGGATCCCTAGTATCTAATATACTCTAGGAGTATCTTAAAAGGCGGATGTTAAGTGCTTTAATAGTAATCTTTAGCTATAGAGAGAGGATTTAGGCGCCCGGGGAAATAAAACCTTTTTACTAAGTAGGTATAAAATACTGTATAAAGTGCGTAGTAATTTACTAGCGCTAGGTACCCTTTAAAAAGATCTTTAACCTCTACCTATATTTTATATAGAAGTATTAACTTACCTATATACTATAGCTATATAAGTAGTTAAAGTAACTTATTTTAAAAGCTATTTAAAAATAAACTTATAAAAAGAGGTGTCTATAGGCGCTGTGAAAAACACTTAGATCCTTAAATACTATTAAGTTTATATATATAAGTTAAATAAGTATAGTAGGCTTTTTAAAATTAAAGCTTAACTTATTATATAAAGAGACTAGTAGTATTAAAATAATTAAAAGACGTATACCTTAACGCTTACTAGTATATCCTTTTAAATATTAATAGCTATTACTAACTACTTTAATTTTAAACTTTTATAATATAATACTATAAATACTTTTATTTATATTAAGCTTAACAAGGATGTTTATATATAAATACCCCCTAGTTACTAAAAGAAAGGTACTATTTTTAAGCTTATTAAAGTACTCTATAGATTACGTTATTTACTACTCCTTTAGTAGTACTATTTTAAAGTAGGTCTATAAGTACTTAAGCTTAAGCGAGTTACTAGTAAAAACTACTATTAGATACACAGGCGCGTAATCTTCTTCTTCTATATAAATAACTACATACTTTACTTCTCCTTAGAGTATTATAATAAGGCTATAGGGCTTATTAAAGCTCTTTAAAAATAGTATTACTTTAAGGGTGGTTAAGATTTATAATAGTTCTTAGGGATTAAAGTTATTTATAACTGCGCTATAAAGCGCCTATAGCTTTTATAATTTATATATATTAATAAGTTTATTAAATAACTCTAGTAGTACTTAATAAAATCAAAAAAAGCGTATACCTTGCTACTCTAGCTAAGTAAGCTTCTTCCATATAAGGGGATAGTAATATATACTAAAACTAACTAATACTAAAGTAATGTTAGTTTTATAATATACTTAGTAATAATAGCCCAGTCTAATGTTGTTTTTTTAGCTAGTTATTTAGCTTACTTTAACTATAACTCTAGCCTAGAGTATACTAAGAAGGCTAAGAGAGCTATAGTGTACTTCGTTCGCTAGTGTGTATTGTATTTTAAATATAGTTATAAAAAAGAAGGACCTAATAATGGGCTAGTGATTACCTTAAATATAAACTTTACTAATAATATAATAAACTATAAAAGCTTTTAAGTCTTTATAATTAAGCTTTTTAGTAGCTTAATTAAGTAGTAAGCTAATAAATAAAATACTATTACTATATTAACCACTAAAGCTAAGCTACTTATACTCTTCTAAGTAGTAAAAAAAGCTATCTTTATAAGTTAATTAATAATGGCTTTTTATGTGGATTTAAATAAGAAGACCTTTAGAGCCGCTTTAGTGGCCCTAGTACTGAATATATAGATTTAGTGTGATAATTAATAAATAATTTACTTTATTAATAAAGAGATAGTTTAACTATAAATAAAGTTACGCTACGTTAATATATATAACTACTAACTATATTAAGAGGCTTAAGAAGGCTGTATTGTTGTTAAATATACTCCTATAATAAAGTTAATAGCTAATGGATTTATAAAGCTACTTACTAGTACCCGCTTTAAAGTATTCCTTAAGTAGCTAAATTTTATTAATTAAATTAATTAACTTAAAGCACTTTATACCGCTAAGTTTAAAAATAAGTAGTTTAAGGGCTTTGACTTTATTAATAAGGAATAAAAGGAGGAATTATAAGTTTTAAGTACTTTAAAAATAGTACTATTCTTTTTACTATAGGGGTAGAGGTTTAATAAAGGTAATAGGACTACTTAAGAGTTAAATAGAGTAAAAAGAAGCTACTCTAGAGAGGTATTTAAAAGGTACTAATTACTAAGTAATTATAGAGTAATTAAAGGAATAATTAAACTATAGCTTATATACTAAAAGGAGTAAATAAAATGATGTATTTAAAAGGCCTTTTAACTATTAATATAGTAGTAAGAGCTTTATAAAGGCTTTTATTGGGGAGGTGTGTTAAATTACGTGGATTTAAGTTTACTGCTTTAAGTGCTATGGGAGTGGATTTTGGCTACCTATAAGAGCTAATGACTGAGGGACGGCCTGGATTAATAGAAGGTCTAGTGGCTGAACTCCTAATGGCTGGTGCGGGGCGTAATAGGGGCGAAATTTGCGCTTTGAGGTATATAGATACTTTGTTTAATATACGTACCTATCTACGCGTAACTTAATAATAACAACTTAATTATAATAGTTGTAATAACTTAATTATAATAGTTGTAATAGTTTAATTATATTAGTTGCAAAAGCTTAAATCTAGTACTTTAATTATAATACAAATTATATAGTAATTATAGTACCCTAATTATAATAGTTATAATAGTTTAATTATACTAGTTATAATAGCTTAATTATACTAGTTGTAGTAGCTTAATTATACCGGTTATAGTAGCTTAATTATACTAGTTGTTTAGTTAATTAAAGGGCCGGAAAGTAGGATAGGTAGAGTACCTCCCGGATAGCTAGAAAGTACCTCCCGGATAGCAAAACTCTGCAACTATGGTGGTTGGGAAGGGACGTCCGGTATGAAATGGGCTGAAGATAGAGGATAAATAACCTGTACGTATGCTGCCTGGCTTCCGTTCTCTGCTGGTAGTACTACAGAAATCGTGTCTCTTCTTCCAGAGCACCACGAGGGCCAAGTCGCAAGCCCGTCGTTTTCCTCAACGGGATCATCGCTTGCGAAGCCCGAGCTGTGGGCAACGTAGGCTGTCATCTAAAGCATCGGCTCCCGTGAGACTTTCGTCTTGCCAAGTTCACTCGAAACATGGTAACGGTAAAATATCGGGCCCTCGGGAGTATATTGGTCTTGGTCGTTTTGCGATTAGGAGGCAGTGGGCAAGAGGCTCTTGATGCTGTGCGCTGTCTCGGAACGACTCGAAACAACCTTCCGAGCACCCTCCGTAAGTCTTGAAAGGCCACACATACCCGGTCAACAGTATGAACATATATCTCGAATCTCATTGTCGGGAATTTCAATCGCCTACAGGTATCACGTGAATCTGTTGTTTCATACGACTCTGAGCAGCAGTTCATACCGTCTTCCAACCAACAAAATGGCTTCCATAACAGTGACCAGCGTCGAAGGACGCCCCATCACCGGTGAGATCTTGGAATCATCATTTTAACGACTTTGTTTGCTGACGGGATGTTCCAGTCTCTACTGGACTTTTCATCAACAATGAGTTCGTCCCCGCAACAGGAGATGCGACGATTGACCTAGAGAACCCCTCCACCGGGGCACACCTGGCAACAGTCTCCACGGCCCAGGAGCAAGACGTCGACAGGGCGGTGAAGTCGTCCCAGGCCGCGTACCCCGGCTGGAAGAGTACGCCGCCCACCAGGCGGCGCGACCTGCTCAACTCCCTGGCAAGCGTCCTGGAGGCGATCGAGCCGGCATCCTCTACCGCGACTCGATGGGGCTGCACGTGCCGCAGTCCCTGGAGAACCTGCGCTACTTCGCCGGATGGGCGGACAAGGTCGAAGGCGAGACGCTGGCGATCCCCGAGGGCATGGCGTATACCAGGCGAGAGCCGATTGGGGTTTGTGCTGCCATCGTACCGTGGAACGCGTCCCTGTACGTCACAGCCTGATTCTCTATTAACCCGCTTCCTTGCTGACGTCCCAGGGTAGAATGATTACCATCTGGAAGCTGGCGCCGGCGCTCGCCGCAGGAAACACCCTCATCATCAAAACACCAGAGCTCTGCCCCCTCTTCGGCCAGAAACTCGCACAGCTGATCGTGGAAGCGGGCTTCCCCCCGGGCGTAGTCAACATCCTCTGCGGCTTGGGCACGGTCGCCGGGGCGGCGTTGTCGGCGCACGACGGCATCAAAAAGATCTCCTTCACCGGCAGCCCCGGCGTCGGCAGACAGATCCTCGCCGCGTCGGCCCGGACCAACCTCAAGAAGGTCACCCTGGAGCTCGGCGGCAAGGGCCCGTCGATAGTTTTTGACGACGCCGACTGGGAGAACGCTCTCTTCTGGACCACGCTCGGCATCACCGTCAACAACGGGCAGGTTTGTGCCGCCGGCAGCCGGATTTACGTCCATGACAGCGTATATGAGAAGTTCTGCGAGGAGTTTAGCCGAAGGTCCGCCGAGGCTGTTCACGGCGACCCGCTGCTGCCTGAGACGACCAAGGGGCCGGTCATCAGCTCGGATCAGCGGGATAGGGTACTGTCTTTCGTGCAGAAGGCCAAGGATGCGGGGGCTTCTCTCCTGCACGGCGGGCAGTCACTACCGGGGAAGGGCAACTTCGTGGCGAACACTGCGTTCAAGGATGTCCCGCAGGACTCGCCGACGATGCAGCAGGAGATCTTCGGCCCGTTCGCCAGCATCGCGTCGTTTAGCACCGAGGAGGAGGTTATTGCCAAGGCCAACGACTCGAGCTACGGGC
The DNA here is from genome assembly GCA_030770045.1 of Colletotrichum brevisporum. Classification (NCBI taxonomy): domain Eukaryota; kingdom Fungi; phylum Ascomycota; class Sordariomycetes; order Glomerellales; family Glomerellaceae; genus Colletotrichum; species Colletotrichum brevisporum. The sequence continues at coordinate 1,348,476 of JAUGSI010000006.1, read as the reverse complement.
TCAGCGCGGCCGTCTTCACAAAGGACCTCGGTCGGGCTTTGCGGGTCACGGAGGCGATCGAGGCAGGGCAGGTCACGGTCAACATGTGGGGGACGGTGAATGCCAACACGCCGTTTGGAGGCGTCAAGGAGAGCGGCTTCGGGAGGGACATGGGCAAGGATGCGCTCGAGGACTGGACCTCGGTGAAGTCGGTCAAGTGGAACATGAAGGCCAGTCTGTAGATGCAATGAACGTGGAATAAGTACTTTGGTGAGCCCCGCGCTTGCAACTTGAGACATTCGTGAGGCTTTTCTACTGGTGCTGATATTCCTCATTCCATCTTCTGGATCTCTTGCACGGGCGACTGGATTCTTGAATAATCGTTGATTCTCTCGACCGGATCGTGTGTCGTGCGTTCACCGGGAGAAGGCTGGAGACCACCTCAGTGCAGGAAACGGGTCGTCGCCAAAATTGCTGTTATATTCGTCACTAGGTGTCAACTACACCACACGCACCCTGAAAACTTCCACCCTTTGCCCACTCAACATCTCGGGGGCCTGGGCGGCCGGGGACTGTAACCAGGAATGGCAGATTTCATACGCGAACCGGGTCGTCTCCGGCAGGCGGCACAATACCCTTGTGTGACTGGGGCCGTTGGAATGTGTAAGTGCCCCCTGCAAGGCCGCCCTTTGTCGCAACGTCTGGGCGAGCTCCTGTTGGTGGCATACCTGGCGCCGCAATTGGCGCATTTGACGTCTGTCACTTTGATGTAACACATCTTTGAACTTGGCGTATGTCTTTGTGGTGTTAGGATCTTTGCTTTAGAGATTTAGAGAGGGGTCTCGAGACCGTGGTCTTTGTGTATGCGACCTTTCATGAGAATGGTGTCAAAGAAAGGAGACGTTCGAGGGATGCGACTTGAATCCTCTTTATTGCAATAAATACTCAGTTATGAGCGTGGCTGACTGAACAATAGACCGTTGTGTGGATGAAGGTGAATGAATGACATTGTCCCCAGTGACTGTGATGTATCAAACTCTAGGAACAGTCTTTCAATTTGGATTCAAATGAGTCCAGAAAGTACGACCCAATCAAATTGAAATTGAGTGAATGTCCCCAAAGTCTGGGAAGCAACATTTGACTCGACATCAGACCAACACCACGCCCGGGCCAAGTCTCTCGATTCACTATCCACTCTGAACCACATCCGATCCCATACAATCCACATCAAATATGTGTCAGTTCGTATGGAAAGATAGCGAATGCGCCAGCTGCGGCCTCTTCTTCGACCGGCGACTGACAGCCTGCAGAAACCCAATGACAAGACGCGGCAAGACCTGCAGCAAGGTCTATCTCAGAGAGAACGAACCCAACTTCAAGTGCCAGGAGTGTCTAGTTTCCGAGAAGCCCTGGAAGAGGCTGAGAGCTCAAGAAAACGATGACGGAGCGGAATACTACAGCGACGACTCCAAGGACAGTGACTATGACAGCAGTGGGACCGAAAGCGACGAGGACGACTGTGATGACGAGGGGGACTTTGAAATTCGGCACCGCGAATGTGGTACTAAAAGGAAGGCGGAAGATGGTGGCTGGGATGGTGTCGGCCAGAGGCGGAACCCGAAGAGGCAATGCAACAGTGTACCGAGGGTTGCGCTATGCAATTGATAGACGTAGAGGAAGCAACCTGAATACAGAAACATATTTCAGAAATATTGAATGGGCTCTGTGTTTGACCGAGAGCTTTCGGGAGAGGAATTGACTCCGTCAGCATGTTTTGCTTTTCTTTCCGGTATCTACTGCTTGACAACAAGAGCATCACTTTCGTGAGCTATAACCAATGCAACGCTTCCATATCACACCTGCAACAGTCCTCGATTTCCACATTCAATCATAGCTCGTCCACACATAAGTCGATTCCAATGCGCTTCGTGCGCTCATCGAACAACCTGCCGCATCCACGCGGCCTACGACCTCTGCGCGTGCCTCCTCCGGTGCAACTCCTTCACCTCCTCATCGAGCCCCGGAATGGGCCCCTGCACAGGCGTGTTCGGCGCGACCTGCGAAACGGGCAGCGGCGCGACCTTGCCGCCCTTGTCGACGCCGAACTCGCGCAGCCACGACGCGTACTGCTCCGTCGACGAGACGTAGACGATGGGGCCGAGGCCGACCCAGGCGTGGGCGGCGGCGCACATGGGGCAGTGCTCGCCCGAGGTGTAGACCGACGCGCCGGCGCGCTCGGCGTCGGAGAGGTTGAGCTGGGCCCAGCGGGCGAGAGTGAACTCCGGGTGCAGCGTCGCGTCGGGGCGGCCGTCGGCGTTCTCGCCGGTTTTGGTGCGGTTGCGGTCCTCGCGGATGGTGCGGCCGTCGGCGGAGACGAGGACGGAGCCGAAGGGGTCGTCGCCTGCTTCGAGGGCCTCGCGGGCGAGCTCGACGCAGCGCTTGAGGATGGCGGGGTCGGGGGTTTGGGACATGGTCGGGGAGGTGGTGGGTTGTTGGTGAGTGGTGATGCGAAGTTGTGGAGGTTAGGATCGAGTGAGGCGAGATAAGACGAGATATAAACACGGGGCGGGGAGCGGGAGGTGACGTCTTGTAGCGGGGTACGGATGAAGGTTGTCCCAGAGGCATTCCGTCTTGTCAAAATTTGTCAATTGATATGTGTAATCGTTAGCTGTCGGAATTGTCAGCAGGATTGGTGATCACTTCAATTTGTGTGGTTGAGGGAGCTCATGATAAATATTGGGCACAGGTTCACTTGGCGAGAGCTTCAAGATTGAGACCCATGGCTGGGCGAATGAGGAGACATTGCACCGGGTTGTTGAAAGCCGCTCTGTAAGCGCGTAGCTGAGTCGAGTTGTGGTTGATTGTGGTTGGTAATCGGATTGCCCGGGCAGGTAACCCCCAGTGAGGTGGGTTCCGGATGGCGTCAATTTAAGCTTAAGAGGGAGTGAGCGGTAATCCTTCTCATCCCAGGTTGTCGCAGAGTATGTGGTGAGTTTCAAAGGTAGATTCTGCGTCGCAACAAGCACGTGGCTGTCTGCAACTGTTCTCTCATGACAAACAGTTGCTGTTAAGTAACCGACTAGGATGCTGCAACTAAGGCGTTCTCATATTGTGGTCGTTGTAATAAAGCCCAATGCTTGTACTCGAGGGGACTCAAGTAGCCCACAGGAACACCCTCGGGCGACTTCCGAGGTTCCCGATTTTCCGGACCAACGTCGCGATTGTTTTCAATTGGGCGCAATACGAGGGGCCTGGACTCTGAGATCCTTCTATTCGGAGCTGAAAACGCGGGGGAGTTTGCCTTCCTGTTGTCTTCTGTCGGTTGCCGGGGCGCAATTGAACTCATGTTTGGCCGAGGTTGAAGGCGATACCAACGAACCAAGAAGCTACAAAAGGACTACACATGGACCGAACTGGAACGGCGCGTCTTGCCTTCGCGGTGACGGCGGGGGGGGACCTTTTATCGAATCGCCGTTCGAGCGAAGCATTCGGCACCAACAAACGGAGAGAGAGAAGCACTGTGGCTTTCGTCGGTGGCGCTGCTCTAGGCCGAAAACAGCTGGCTTCCGGGCGCCCGACGGGCAGCTTGGAGCTTAAGTCCGGCAGCTTGTCTCACGAGGTGCATGCCCATATGGAGTTGGAGGGGTACACTCGTCGGGCCGAGACCACACATGTGCCTACATGGTCATGAACAAACAAATTTCTGAGAGCGGCGGTGGCCGACGCGAAAGGCGAGTGATAGCATCAGCCAAGCAGGGAAAAAAGCCGATGGATTTGTAGGCAGGATTACTCACAAGAGTCACAGTTCCTGCATCGGCGGCCGGGGTGGAGCACCGCCAAGTCCGACCCGGGGCCGGAGTGGAGCTGGGGGAAGGGTACCTTATTTGGTTATGGAGCACTCTTTTATGAGTCTAGACTTGTTGGTTCTGGGTTCTGGTCAGGGACTCTGGGGACAGGTACATCGACGGTCGTGTTCAGTGACGACGTCCCGACAACATCGTCGGGAGGTAACATGAAGACGGAAAAGGACACCACGCTATCCAGCCAATGCCAGTGCGGTGCATTAATAATCGGCTACCCCGAGTGCATCTGCACGTTGCTGAGTGCCAGTGCGACTTGGAAACGCGGGGTTCGGCTGGCGAGGCGCTGAGGGGACGGGTGATCTATTCCCTTTCAGACTGCTCAACCCCTGCCAGCCACAACCATACTTTGGTGCACCGTAGGTACCTTTCACGCTGTAGTGTAGCTGTATTATGACGCCTGCGGTACCTGTACCATAGGTAGACACCTACCTTTCAGTCGCACCTGTACCTCTGCCCAGCGCCGTGTTGGTTGGGTCTTCTTGTACCTCTTCTCGGGCAGAGACTGACAAGGTACCAGCTACTTCGGCACCTCGTTGGGGTCCGGTGTGGAGACGGGAGGATCACCGACCCTGTCAGGCAAGGAACCTTTTGTCCCCGACCTCGGCGCGAAAAGACTCACGGTCGCATTGCGACGCGCAGGGCAATAACTTGCAAGAAGAAGAAAGAAAAAACCAGAGAAGGGTGTGAGTGAGCTGGTGACGGAATAAAAGCTGACTGCGACCCTGGACGCATCGTCGCCTCGTGGTACTCTCACCTCACCTTCCTCCTCTTCTCCCTCCTTCCTTCCTTCCTCGTTGGACCTTCCTCCGCGAGCCCCTCTCGAGTGCGTGTGTCAGGCTCAATTGAGCTCTTCCGTCTTCCACAGCGCACGCCTCGATCTCTTTCTCTCGATCGCTCAACGCTTGCGACACCATCGCGAAGATGCAGTACGACGAGAACAAGACCGCCGAGTCGCCCTCGCGCTCTCTCGAGCATGCGACCGACCTCGAGCGCCCCGGCTACTCGGACGACCACGTCGAGTGCCCTCCGCACACCACCGAGGCGAAGCTCGTCACCAAGATCGACATGCGTGTCATTCCCTTCCTCTGCGTCATGTACCTCCTGGCCTTCCTGGGTGAGTAGCGAGGCTTCCAAAGGACTCATCCGTCGCGTCTTGTTTGCTGACCGCCCCAGACCGCGTAAACATTGCCAACGCCAACGTCTTTGGTCTCTCCGCCGAGCTCGGCCTCGATGGCACCCTCTACAACAACGCCCTCGTCGTCTTCTTCGTCCCCTACATCCTCCTCGAGATCCCCTCCAACATCCTGCTCAAGAAGTTCAAGCCCCACGTATGGCTCAGCATCAACATGTTCGGCTTCGGCCTCGTCACCCTGCTGCAGGGCTTCGTCCAGAACTACGCCGGCCTCTGCACCACCCGCTTCTTCCTCGGCGTCTTTGAGACGGGCATGTTCCCGGGAGGTACGTCCCCCATTCGAACCAATCCTTTCGCGCGCATTCGCTAACCCTCGCATCCTCCAGCCTTCTACCTCATTGGCATGTGGTACCGCCGCCACGAGGCCCAGCGACGATACTCCTTCTTCTTCAACAGCACCACCCTCGCAGGCGCCTTCGGCGGCCTCCTCGCCGCCGCCATCGGCAAGATGTCGGGCGTCCGCGGATACGCCGGCTGGCGCTGGATCTTCATCCTCGAGGGCCTGCTGACCGTCGTCGTCAGCATCTTCTTCTACTTCTGGCTGCCCGACTTCCCCGAGGAGGTCAAGTGGCTCACCGACGACGAGAAGGCCTTCGTCTCGGCCCGCCTGCGCGTCGACCAGGGCCGCTCCGCCGTCGAGCGCAAGACCACCCTCCGCGACGTCGGCAACATCTTCAAGGACTACAAGGTCATCGTCGGCGGCTTCATGTACTTCGGCCTCATTGTCCCCGCCTACGGATACGCCTACTTCGCCCCGGGCATCATCCAGACCTACGGCTACGACAGCATCCAGACCCAGCTGCACAGCGTCCCGCCCTGGGCCGTCGCCTTTGCTTTCTCCATGATTGTCGCCTTTGCCTCGGATAAGTTGCGCCACCGCTTCCTGTTTGCCATCTTCGCCATCTGCGTCGCCATTGCCGGCTTTGCGATCCTCATCTCGGTGCACGACAACACCAAGGTGCAGTACGCCGCGCTCTTCCTCGTGGCCATGGGTACGTTAATGCTTCCCTCAATCTCTTCATGGTGCTTCGATGCTAACAATGTCCAGGCGCCTACACGGCCATGCCCATCATCGTCTGCTGGTTCAACATGAACCTCGGCGGCCACCACCGCCGCTCCATCGGCAGCGCGTGGCAGGTTGGCTTCGGAAACATCGGAGGCATCATCGCCGTCTTCGCCTTCCTCAAGAAGGACGCACCCAAATATATCCCCGGCTACAGCATCAGCATCGCCTTTGTGCTTCTCAGCGGCCTCGCCTGCGTTGTCTACGCCATCGCCTGCTGGTCCGCGAACCGCAAGAGGGACCGGACCGCCGGCGAATCGACGCTGTCCGAGGACGAGAAGACGGAGCTGGGAGATATGTCGCCCGACTACCGGTACCTCCTTTAGAGTGGGAGGACGCGTGTGGTCTGTGGGTGTCTCTTGAAGATGATGAATGATTTGGTATATCCCGCCATCACGGCGCTAAATAATGAATACATAATATATTGTCCCCCCTGAGTACCGGCAGATGCCAATCCTTCCTCAACACATTCCCACCCCCTCAATCCGAAGACTGCCTCCGTTTCACAGACTCCAGCGGCGGATCGTCATCCCTCTTCTTCCTCCCCTTGCCCCCCGAGCACCAAGCCCAAACGCACATGGCTACGAAGAACCCCACAATCAGCAGCGGCACCCCGACCACGACCAGGAAGAACTCCGTCAGCCCCTTGTAACCGGGCGGATAGGACGTCGGCGTCGAGCTAGGCGTCCAGCCCCCCATCGTCGCCGTCGCCGTCGCCGTCTCGCCGGGCACCCACTGCGAAATCATCTCCGTGACATCCCCGGGCGGCCGCGGCGACAGCGTCGCCAGGTCCGAGGACGCCCAGGTGATGTGCCACGCCGCGTGCACGTCCCACACGTCCGTCCTCCCCGAGAACACGGCGGTGCGGTTGTCCAGCCGGTGCGTTCCGGTCCACGGCCCGTCGGAGGGTTGTTGAGGGCGGTAGCAGGCTGCGTTTCTCGGCATCAGCGTCCAGGGCTTCGGGGCGTCGAGGGAGTAGTCACTACCATCACATCAGTCACGTCGTTTGTATCCACAGATTCATCGAGGCGTGCTCACCTGCGGCAGCAGTACGCCGTCGTGACCGCCTCCTCCTCCGCCGTGTTCACCCTCCGCGCGTCCCAGCCGGAGGGACACACGGCGCCGTTGAAGGTGAAGTTCTCCGAGAATTCGTCGCGGTTCCAGCCGGAGGGCTGGCAGGCGGGCTGCGCCGCCGGGTCCAGGACCAGGAGGGTGATGCGCGTCAGGGAGTCGGTGGACCAGACGAGGCTGCTCTCGATGGCCCTGGCTGCGTCGCAGTGCGGGGGGTAGATGAAGGGGGTTGTGAGGGCGGCGTGGGTTTGCGTTGATGGTGTTGCGGGTGGAGCTGGGGTCGGTGTGATTTGTGAGGGGGCCATTTTGGAGCGCGGATGTTAACGAGAGACTGCGTGATGGGAGGGAGGTGTTGGTTATGGGAGAGACGATGGGAGTGTTGGTGGTTTAGTATATCCGTGGCTGCGCCGCACCCCTTGCTCGTTGGATTAGACTCATCACATTCCGCGTTCGATTTAAGCTACGCCCCTCAGCGTACCAGGGGAAAGTCGTCACGAGGGAAAATACAGGGGAGGGTTCTACAGTCCAAAGCGTTGGAACTTTGGTGGTTATCTGTGAACCCGAACGGGAACTTGACCAACAAAAGGTTGAGTAGGAGTTACAGGGGACGGATCAGCACCGCCTCTCTGGATAATGAGTCGAGCGAGGAGGACCGAGAATAAAGCGTCGAACACGAGGGTTGGGGTGCTGTGCCGCTGGTGGACGTGTCGACTCAGCCACGCGAGTTTTGGTTGCTTCTGGTATCGATTGCGAATAGCTGTTATCATTGAATTGTCTTTCATCCTCCCCCCCCCCCCCCCCCCCCACAATGGAAGAGGCAGGTAAAGTTTTGGGTATTTGGTTGTTACGAAACCTCTGAGCAAAAAAGGCAATCCCCAGACTCGAAGTATTCTACCAACATGAACACGCTACATCACCCCTACCCTGTCTGCTCAAAAGGCTTTTGTCCATAGACGACATGGCTACAGGAGAAAGGTCAGTCGTGGCCGATCGAGATACGGTATAGCCCTTGCGCCAGATTTCGACTCACATATCAAAAAGCGCATGAAACGCGCCGCCCCTGAGTTCCTCGTCGACCCGCGCGACCAGCTCCAGCGCCTCCTCCTCTGACTTGCCGAGCACTCCGCACAGCAGCCTCATCGAGAAGCCCTCCAGCCCGGCCAGGTTCTGCAGGAGGTTCAGCGTCCCCAGGTCCTTATAGGCCGGGTCCCTCGGCCACGGCCCGATGGGCGTCTTGACCTTGCGGTGCTGCACGCCGCGGAAGCCGGCGGCCCGGGCCCAGCCCTCCAGCTTCGGGGCCGGGTTGGGGTCGCGGCCGAGGCTCTCGAGCGTCCGCACGAGGGTCTTGTTCCAGCCCCAGGTGGCGTGCTCGGGGGTGTAGGACCCGTCGTCGGAGTAGTACTCGCAGATCATGTCCTGGAACTCGGCCCAGCCTCCTGGGTTGAGATGGCTTTGGGCGGATCGTCAGTACGTATGGGCATTTCAATTCTCCGGCCTGTTGGCCATCTCTTTCCTTTCTTTCGTTTCTTGGGAAATGCATGTTTGGCAAAAGCGCCCCCGGGAAGAGAGCAGACTCACTCGTAAATGGTCTCCATTAGCCTTGACCAGTCCTGAATCGAGCCCGCCATGTACCGGCAGAAGATGTAGTCGTACTTCTGGTGCCCGACCCACGGGCTTTCCACGTCATCTACCTCGAACCTCACGTTCGCCGGAATCCTATCCGCCCGTCAGTTGCCTCCTCCGAATCTCTGAGAAGCGGGGCCAACTTACCAGATGGGCTGGATGGCGCTGAGGTCGTTTCCGACGATCAGGGCGTTGGGAAACAGGTCGGCCATCTCTACCGCCCCTTCGAGACTCCTATCGTCAGCTCACACGGGTTTATAAGGGGAAGAAGGTATCACCGCACATATCCCGGTACCTGTCCCGATGTCCATGATCCTCTGCACCTTGTCCTGCTCCAGAGGTGCCAGGTAAAGCCTCATTCCCATTGCCGTCACCATCAGCACGTGGGCCAGGTCGAGGTGATCGATTGCTTTCTGAAGAGAAGTTAGCATCATCTGCTGTGTCAATCTTGCTTTCTTCATTCCGAGGAACCGTCCTTGTTCGGTTCGGGCAAACTTACCTCATCATTTGGGGCAAAATATGCTAGCTCATCCCCTTCGTCAGCAGATGTAGCGCCCCCGTTCTTAGTAGGATATGTGCTCACCACCGGGTCTATAGGCATGGTAGCGGCGGCCGTGCTCCACGGTATAGTCCACGACACTAGATGTCAGGGACGCGGTGTACTGTGTGCTAGGGAACGTGGAGTTAGAAAGCACTTCAGGCGAAACAGCACTGTGTCCCGGGGTCCATACAGGCGCTCACTTATATCAGACGTAGCATCGTCCTATATCACCCATGTTGTCAGCTGTCACGCGGCTAAGTACGAGTGGTCGAAGCGAAGTAAAAGTAACGGCTTGATCTCTAAGTCCTACGATGTGACGGAGCGAAAGCGAAGGCCCCCTTATAGGGGCGGGAGATGGAGCGAAGTCGCTTAGGTAAGCCGCTCAAGTAAGCAGTCGCTTACGTACGCAGCCACGAATAGCTTCAGCTATCACGACATCAGCAAAGACGTCTTGACATCTGAGAGAGACTGAGAGAGGGTTCGGCGAACCGGATCAGCTTCGACCTCAACTTCTACGTCCCCGGGATGGTCGTAGGCGGACGGACTCTCAGTTTCGGACTCTACCTCGGCGAGAGACGCGGTGGGAGTGTCGCTCTCATCGTCATCGCTGCTGCCCTCGGGATTCTCAAACTGTGGCGGCGTATGGCGGGACGGCGGCGGGCGGGCTGGTGGACTGGCCGTGGTCTGGGAGCGGCGCCTCTTGCGCGACGGACCGTCCTCCATCCTCGGATTACTCCTCTCTCGCGTAGGGCCAGGTCTCAATGCCAGTCGCTCGCTGGCTGGAGCCTTCTTTCCAATGCGACGTGGAGCGGGAATGGACTAGTGTTGATCGGATTGGAGGGCGGGGGGAAGTGCCAGGCAAATAACGACGCCGCTTTTCCCTTCTTTTTCTCTCTCTTTTTACCACCAGACGAGATAGGTAGGTCATAATATGAGCGCGGAATCGGCCCACAACCGAGACATTCGTGCATGCATGGTGTTTGTTTGTTGGTGCGAAATGCTGTTGGAAACATTGAACTCGCCTGGCGCAGAGTCTCTGATTCGCCAGCGCTTGCGTTGCCCGGCCCCCCCGGCAAAAGTGGACCGGCCCAATGAGAGTTGCGGTCTTCCCGCTCGCCGAGCTTCCGCGGTCGATTCCCAACGGTGTGAAGAGGACATGCATAATATTGGCATCATGCTTTCTTGACCCCTGCTTCTCGAGTCCGAGTAAGACTGCATCGTGTACGCTTTTGGGCTGGCCGGGGCGGCGGGTTGGCCCGCCTCCACGCTATCGCCCACCAGAGTGCATGTAGACCGAAAGGAAAGATACAACGGTCAGATGTAGGAGGCTTTTCGTCTTTTTCGTTTCCGATGCATTGGACTAGATAATCTCGTCCCGCAAGGAAGGCAACTCGCGCGTTCTATGCAACGACGTAGCTGAACACACCGTCAGACCTGCATTCTTTGGGCTCCTGGAAAGTCAGCGTTGCTTTTCAGTTGTGTGAAGTTGAATTACAACTTGTTCATGCTTGATAAAGTTGATGGAAAGTAGTATAAGTTTAATACAGAATTTTAGTTGGCCGTGAATAATCCATCACTTTGATCACTGTTGGATTAGATTCCAGTTAAGATATAAGAGAGGTGGGAAATACCAAGCGGTTATTCAGAAGGACCCCAACGTGGTTGAATGTTAGTCAAGTTTGAAATACAGCATCTGCCTTCAGCAAATGTTGAGCACGAAACTGAAGCACGTCTTACTCAAACTACGTGCACTGTCGTTGAGCGTACAGATAAGAGGCTGTTTCACATGAAAGCCAAGGCCACCAACGCTGAAATCAAAAGTAACAGCTGCACTTTCGGTGACCAGTAATTCTTGTGTCCTTAACCCGCGGGGTAGAAACGCCAAGGCTTGACTTGTCTTTAGGAACTGTAACTAAGAGGCGCTCTACGTCCATCGGGCAATCCACAGCCAGCGATATGGATGAACCATGTTGGAAATGGCCTTATAGGGAGCGTATTCCGTGTCCCTGAGCTTTGACTATAGGCTATAATAAGTTGCTGTCACGCGGCTAAGTACGAGTGGTTAAAGCGAAGTAAAAGTAACGGCTTGATCTTTAAGTCTTACAATACAGTAGAGTAAAAGTAAAGGCCCCCTTATAGGGGCAGGAAATAGAGTAAAGTTACTTAAGTAAGCTACTTAAGTAAGTAGTTACTTATGTATATAGCTATAAATAGCTTTAGCTATTATAATATACCCCCCTAGACTTAAAAGAAGTCTAAAGATACTATACTTATAGCTTTTTAATATATAATTAAAAATATTTATATTAATATTTAATAAAAAAGAGTATAAATAAAAAATTTTATATTATAAAAAAGACTAATAAATAAAATAAAAATCCCTTTACTTTATTAATACTTTTGTTATTATTATTAGAGTAGTTATGTTTTTGTTTGTATAGTAAAAAGTAAGTAAAAAAATTAATAAATATCTTTAGGTGCTTTTAATTAACTAGATCTAAGTGAATATTTAGTTTGAGGTAAATAAATAATAATCCTTTAAGGGCCTTAATTTTTTTTTTCTTTCTTTAGTAATAATATTTATATAAAGTACAAATACCTTTAATTTTACTCTTAATACTATAATACTCTACTTTATATAGTTTAAAGGTATTAATAGTATTTAGTTTAAAATATAGTATTTTAATAGTTTATATAGTATAATAGTTAATAATACTTTTAAAAGGAGGTAAACTAAGTTTATTTATACAGTACGTGCTATAAAGTACGTAAAGGATAAGGCTAATAAAGAAGCTATAGCTACTATAGTAGTTATAGCTATAGCCACTAAGGCTACTACTAGTATATTTAATTATTTCTTTTTTATGTTATTATTATTTAAATTAATATGTATTTTAATTTAAGTTAACTTAACGATACTAGTAGTAAGGGGGGTTTTATAGAGCCTTTTAAGTAGGAGATTACTTCTACCCCTTTTAATAGTAAGTTTATTTATTATTATTTTAATTAAGTTATATTTAACTTTATATTTATATAGACTTTAAGGAAAAAAAGTACTTTATTTTTATAGCTACTTAGTTAGCTAACTATAAGGAGTTTATAGCTTTTTAAAGTAAGTTACTTTTATTTTTATTACTATAAATTTATACTAATTATTTTAAATAGTTCTATACTATATTAAGGAGGCGGTTAATACTATTTTTATTAGTTAATTTACTATAGTTTAGGGGGAAGTTATAAAAGAGGGAGGTTTAGGGCCTTTTATTAATACCCCTTTTTTTACTTTTAAGACGCCTAAGTTGCTTTTAAGTAGTTATAGTAAGTTTGGTTTTTTTATATTATTCTTTTAGTTTAGTTACTAACTTTACTTTAGTATAGTTAAAAGTATAGTAGTTTTTAATAGTAAAGGTATTTAGTCTAGGGCTTTTACTTATATTTAGTGTATTTATAGTATACTAACTAGTAGAGACCCTAGTATATATAACGCTCTAACTAATAGTTTAAAGTGTTATTACTATAAGGATAGGAAGAAGCTTTATACTTTCTTTTTTAGTAATAGCTTTATTTAGTACTAATAGGACGGGTTTTTTATTATAAAAACTATAGCTTAGTATAGGGACTTTAAGTATATTGTTTTTATAGCCCTTAATAATATAAAGGCCTAACCTTTACTAGTATTTATACTAGAGAGTAAGAGTAGTAGCTAAGGGTTAACTCCTTTAGGGAAGGGAAAGAGAAAGACTTTAGCTTTTTTAATACTAGTTTTTAAAGTTAAAATAACTTTTATAAAGACAACTCCTTTAAAGTTATTTAAAGTAACTATTACTCTATAAATTCCTAAAAAGGTAGTTAAAATAAGTATTAAGGACTGTTTTTTTATTTATAATAAAGAGCCTTTATATTTAGTTATTATTTAAGTAAACTTTAATACTTTAGTTATAATTAACTTTAATTAAGGTATAGCTTCTTTATTCTAGTTTATATTAAATATATTTAAGGATACTTTATAGGTTAAATATAAAGAGGTATAAGTCTATTTTAGTAGTAGTAGTATTACTTAACTCTAACTTAGTATAAATCTACTTTAGTAGTAGTAGTAATAATAAAAGTATAAGTCTATTTTAGTAGTAGTATTAATAGTAGTAGTAGTATTTAGTATAGTAGTAGTACTTAGTATAGTATAGTAGTAGCTTTTTTATAGGAGCTTTTTATACTTTTTAGGTTTTAAGTTAAAAGGAATTAAATAAATATAGGCCTAAAGCTATATTTATTTTATATATTTTTTTTACTTTTTATAATATATAATTTAATATTTTAAAGGTTAAGGGGTACTTTAAACCGTTTAAACTTTAAATAAAAGAGTACTTTAGTAAAGTTATTAGTAGGTATTTTATTAATTAGTATATAAATAATATTAAATAACTTTCTAATATACTTTTAGTAAAGTTATATATTCTATATATTAATATAGTAAAGTTTTATTAAAATACACTTCTTTTTTTCTACTATAAGGTATATAGTTTAATAGTTATTATAGTGGATTTGTTATATGTTATTTAGTTTAAGTTTAAGGTCTTTAAAGAGCTTTTTAAGAGTAATTATTTTTTTTGTAGTATACTTAAGGCTAAAAAACTTAGCTTTAGTTATTAAAGTTATTATAGTATTTTACTTTATAGCCTTTTATTAAATAGGGCTGTTAAAAAGTGAAATAATATATTTTTAAAACGACTTTTGTGTTTTTTTATTATTTATAAATAAGGTATTTTTAGTAATTAAGAGTACCTATACTCTTTTACTCTTTAAGCTACTATAGTAAAGTAAGAAGTAGTAAGTATAGTATAGGTAATAAATAACTTAATTTATAGTAATTTAGTATTTATAAAAAGGGTTTATTAAGAATTTTAAAAGAATAGTATAAGTAAAAGTTATATTAGGGTAGATTATAATTATAGTATATAGAATTAAACTAATTTTTTTTAGTATAGCTTTATATTAGTATTAATAGAGTTTTTAGTATTTCTTTTAAGGGGGGTAAGTAGTAATAGAGTTAAAGAGTAGTGGGAGTCTATAAGGCTAAACCTTTTTGCAATACATTAAATATACTAATTATAGGTAAAATAGATCTTTTTTACTTTATAGTTATAAATAACTTAAATCCTAAGGTACTACTTAATAGCTTTTTATTTTTTAAGTTTATACTTTACTTTAATATCTTTGATAATTTACTTTACTTTTATAGTATTATTTTTATAGTTTATAATAAAAATATTATTTATATAAAAAAGAATAAGTATATAGTAGTTATAGCTTTAAAAGAGGTATAGGTTTTTATTAGTTAGTATAAGTCTAAGGCTTTAAAGGGTTAAAAAGAACTTTTTATACTAAAGGAAAGGGGTATTTTTTAAGTTATAAAGGGTATAGTAAAGCTTAAGGAGTTTATTATTTTATTTAAAGTTTTTAGGGAGGTGGTATATAACTAAAGGGTTATTAAGTCTTTTTTTAGTATTTAGGAATATATTAACTATATTAAACTAGTTAACTTTAAGGTTAAATTATACTATAAGGGCTATAGTGATTTTAAAAGTACGAGCTGTGAGTGTGGCTGTGTAGGTTTATTTAAGGGGATACTTTTTTTAAAGATTTTTATAGATATAGAGCTTTACTTTATAGTGTTAAAGATACTTATTTTTATTAAGTTTATATATAAATACTTATTTAAAAGGGATTGGTTTTGTTTTAGTTTTATAGGAGTTAATGACCTTTTATACTTTTATTTTTTTAAGCTTAGATACTTCTTTATTAGCTACTTTATAGAAGTAGTTTTTTAGCTTTAGTAGTAGTAAGTAAATGCTTTAGTATGTGGTTAGAGTCTTATTAAGCTAGTTTAAGTGGACCTTTGTATTTAGTATAGTTAATTTAGTTTACTTTACTTTATTAATTAAAGTAAAGACTATATAGTAATATATATAGTGTTTTTAAGTTGTTGTTTTTAGAGTATAGTTATAATTTAGTATATATATATTAAAGAAGGTATTTTAGTTATATTTAGTATTAAGGAATGTAAAGTAGTTATAGAAGTATAGTGATTTTTATAGCTTTAATTTAAGTTAGTTTAGATTTTTATAGTTATATACTTACTTTAATCCTTTTAAGGGGCTATTTATTTTTTTTAAATTTATATATAGTTATATTAAGAGAGAAGGTAAGTTATTTTTTTAAAGTAGAAGAGATTTAGTTTTTATATTTAGTTTTTATAGGGCTTTAGTATTAATTACTATAATGATTTTATTTTTAATATTTTTATAAAAAGAGTTAATTTTTAGAGTAAAGAGTGGGTTAGGGGACGATAATAGTTTATAGGCCCAATATACTTTTGTATTAAGTATAGGGCTTTTTACTTTTTATATGTGATTCTAAGTCTTTTTAAGTACTAGTATAGGGTCTAGAGTTAATAGCTACCCCCTATACTAGTTAAATAGCTTTAGGTTAGCCTTTAAAATACCTTTATTTAGGTTTTTAGTTATTAAAGTAAGTATTAATAGAAATAGTTTTTTTTTATTATATATTAATAAAGTATTAGTTATTTTAAAGATACTTAAAACTTAGAGTTTAGTATTAAGGGAGGAAATAGGCTTTTAAATAGCTTTAATTGTGGTGCGGGCTACTTTACCTTATTTTACTACTTTTATATTAGGTTTTAAGTAAAACTTCATTTTATTAAAAGTTATATTATATATAATAATAACTTATTTAAGTAAGGGTACTTAGATTTAATAGAGGTTATAGGTATTTAGAATATATTTTATAAGGTATTTAAAGTGTGCTTTTACTTTTACTTTAAAGTTATATTTTTTTTAATTTATTTTATAGTTTCTTTTAAGGGGGTATACTTTATAACTATATATATATATTTAGCTTTAGTAAGGGTAAAGGTTATACGTTAAAAGGGCCTAGTAAAAGGGTTATTACTAGTAGAAGTACTAGTAGAACTAGGCCTTTTTAACTTAGATTAAAAAGAGCTATACTCTTTACTTAAGGGGGCTTATATTATAAAGGAAAGTTATAGCTATAGCTACTTTTACTTATAAAATAAAGGGGAGGCTAGATAAAGTAAGTATTTTAATAACTTATAGTATTATTTTTTATTTAGTATACTTACTCCCTTTATTTAGTTTTTTTATATATAATAAAGTTATTTTAATTTTAATTCCCTTTTTTAGAGTCTATTACTAGTACTTAGTATAACTATATATTATAATTACTACGTGTTTAATATTTTAATGGATTTTATAAATAAATATACTATACTACTTTACTACGTAGTATTTAAATATCTTTAGTATATAAAAAATAAATTTATATTATTTATTAATACAGGGGAAGGTAAAGAGGTAGCTAGTATACTTATTTTTAATTACTATAAATTAGTAGCTTTAATTATACTTTTTAGAGTAGTTAAAGAGGTTTTAAGATATTTATTTATATAGCTATATAGCTTAATTCTTAGAGGTTTATTTTAAAACTACTTAGGTAGTATAGGTTATTGTATAATACTTATACTAAAGGTGTATTAGGCCTTTAAATTTTACTTTTTAAGTGTTATATAGAAAATAGTTAAGTACTTTAAGTTTTAGGTAGCTAGAGTAAAGATACTATATAAGGGGATTATTATTATAGTTTTTTAGTTAGTAATAAAACTTTTAAAAAGTTATAGTTAATATAGCTATATTTATAGTTATAGTAAAGTTAATAAAGATATATAGGGATATAAAGTAAAAAGAAGTGACTTTAAATTTAAAAAAGATAATGTTTATCTTCCTTTTTAACTTCTTAACTATAAGACTTTTTTTATTATTACTTATATAGAGTAAAGTATTATAATTAGTATATTAAATACTTTTTTTATAAAAGTACTTTAGAGATAATATTTATATAAAAGTTCTTTATATAAGTAATATTTATTAGTATTAGGTTAAGGGTATTTAGTTTATTTAAGTTATTAAGTATGTTTTTTATAACCCTTATACTTATTACTAAAATAGGGTATAAAGTAGTTTTTAATTTAATATATTCCTTTTTATTAGGGGGGCGAATAGAGCTTTTTTTAAAAAGGAAGAGGTTATTAATAAAATAAGTTATACTATAGTTATTAAATACTGTGTTTATATTTAAAGTATAAAGAGTAGTTAGGGGAGTAAAAAAAACGTTTATAGTATATATAAGTAAAGTAGGGGTCCCTAGGGCCTTTTAAACTAACTTACTACTAATTATAATTATAACTTAGTATACTATTAAAAGAGTTAACTTAAAAGTAGCTTTAGTATTTAAAGTATTTATGTCTTTATTTTCTTTTTTTTTTTTTTATTTAGCGAAGTATATTAAACCTAAGTAATAAAAAGGATTAACTTTAATTTAACCAGCCTAAGTAAGTTTAACTAAAAGGCCTTAGTACTTTTTTATATTAAGTTTCCTTTAAATCTTTTTAACTTTATTAGGGGTAACTTTAGTAATAGTATAGTTACTTTACCTAGAGACTATAAAGTAGATATATTTATAGTTTATAAGAACTTAACTGTAGTTTTAACTATAAATATACTAGATTCTTTTAGGTTTAGTAGTAGAGAATTATAGGACTTTAGAGATTATAGTATTAAAGTAACCTATAAAGGTTAAAAAGATACTAAATAATTTACTTCTAAACTTAAAAAGTAAGTCTTTATAAAGAAGGTTTTTAAGTATAAATATATAGTCCTTAAGTGAAATTTAGACTTAATTAAGCTTTTTCTTTATAAAAACCTACTTAAGTTTATTCTATACCTATTTTAGAGTGATTTTTTACTTTATAGTAAAAAGAAAGTCTTAAACTATAAATAGTTTTATTATATTTAAAAAGTAGTATTATATTACTTAAAGGTATATAGTATGGAATTCTTTTAACTAAATACTTAGTATAGTACTACTATTTACTTTTTTTAGTATTACTTAGTACTTTTATTATATTATAGTTAAAAAACTAGTATTATTTAAAAAGTATTAAGTTTAAAGGCTTTAGAGTAAGTTATAAAAAAAGGTATTTTTTTAGTTAAAGAGTTTAAACTAGATTAGTTTAAAAATATCTAAAAATACTAACTTATTAATATATAACTTAATTTCTTTAAGGGCTTTTACTTTTTACTTTTAAACTTTATTATTAGTAGCTTTATTAGAAATATAACTAAAATAGTTATTAAATACACCTTTACTTTATCTAATAAAAAGCGGGTTACGCTCTAGCTTAGGTTTATTACTATTAAGTATTAAATTACCCGGGGTTTTATTATTTAAAAAGGGCCTTAAAGCACTTTTAAGCTACTTCCCTTTACTCTAAAAACAAATTTATACTTTAAGGGCCTTTATAAAGTTAATACTATTTTTATATTTAATTAAAGTACTAAATTAGTACTTAGTAGTACTATTTTTTTATAAACTAAGGTAGATTTAATAGATTTTCTTTACTTTTATATTTTAGTTATAAAGTTACTAAATAAATAAAATTAAAAATACCTCCTTTAGGGACTTATTTAATAAAACTAAGTTATTAGGGTTAAGTTAGGGCTAGACCCCTTATATAACTACTTTAATTTAAAGGTTCTTAAACTACGTAAAGTAGTTATACTACTTTATAAACTTATAAAAAAATAAAAGAAAAGAAGTTAAAGTTAAGTTTAATATAATTAAATTAAAATAGTAGTTAAAGAATTAAAATATTATAATAAAAGAGTATTTATATAAATATTTTTTAAATAAGTATATTTACTTTAAAAATAGTAGTTTAAAAGTATAATATAAACTAGGTTTATAACTATTATATAGCTAAGTATAAGTAGTTAAAGTAAAGTAAAAGTAATAGTTTAATTTTTAAGTTCTATAATATAGTAAAGTAAAAGTAAAGGCCCCCTTATAGGGGCGGGAGATAGAGTGAAGTTGCTTAGGTAAGCCGCTTAAGTAAGTAGTCGCTTATATACGCAGCCACAAATAGCTTCAGCTATCACGACAGTTGCCGAATAAGCAGCTTGGCATGCAAGGATGTGTTTCATCCTTGGGTTGAGTAGATTATGTGGTGGCGGCGATGATGATCCTTTGGCAGAAGTTCAAGGCACAATCTACAGAAACTGGCAAATTGTCACCCATGGCTCAGCATCACAAGCGTAGAGCTTCGAATGCTGAAAAAAAGAGGAACGCGTCTCTCATGTAATTTGCATAGACTAAAAAATATGTTCTTTCCTGAAGATGGTATAGATACTTGCACGCTTCTGCGTGCTTCCACAATGTGCAAAGAAATTCCCGTAATAAATCGGTTGTGTAGGTGCGGTTCTCAAAGGCATCCCAGGACTCGCTTAGCAGTTGGCCTTGATGCCGTTGGCGTACATGGCGAACGAGTCGGCGTTGTTCAGCGCCTGCGAGGTGCTCAGCGAGTCGACGCAGCCCTCGTAGCCGTAGCACACGTCGTCGGTGCCGGCGACCTCGCTCAGGTGGGTGGCCTCGTGGATCAGGACGTACGGCTGGTCGGCGCCGTGGCACTGGTTGCTGGAGGCCGGGAACTGGAACCAGTAGTCGCAGACGACGATGTATCCGTTGCTTCCCGGCTGGGCGTACGCGACGACGCCGTCGCTGCAGAAGTTGCCGACGTCGCTGCAGTACAGCCTGGCGCCGCTGGTGGTGCTGCCGAGGAGGGTCGAGACCTTGCCGAAGACGCCGGCGACGGTGGTCTTGGTGCTGCTCGCGGTGGAGAGGAAGTACTGCTGCAGGCGGGTGCCGGCGTTGGCGGCGGACTGGGCCGCGGTGGCCTGGGTCTTGGCCTTGGAGAGGGCGTTGGTGACGGCCGTCTTGCGGGAGCCGGAGCAGTCGGACTGGACGTTGACGCGCTTGGCCTTCTGGGCGGCGTGGAAGGCGGCGTGGACGGAGGCGGCCTGGACGCCGTCGACCTTGGCGGTGAGGACGCCCGAGTCGAAGACGACCTGGCCGGCGATCTTGTTGCTGCCCTCCTCGGCGTAGCGGAGGGATCCCGTGCTGGAGATGTTGAACTCGCCGCCGGTGCTCAGGTCGTGGACCTCAGCAGGGTCCTACTGGACCTGGACGACCTCGCCGGCGTCGATGGTGCGGAAGGCCGTGTCGGGGAGGTCGGCGTCGTGGACGTAGACTCGCACGCCGGTGAAGGCGACTCTGTTGGCTGTTGACAGGGTGCGGTTAGAGACTGGTCCATTTGCCTATGGCCGAATACTTTGGTTACTTACGACCGTCAACAGAGCTCAAGGAGATCTGGGCCTTCTCGACGGGGGTTCCGTCGAGGATGGAGCCGGTCTTGAGCACCCTCAGGGGCGTGCTTCCGGTGTTGGTGATGCTGGCGCTCAGCTCGCTGTTGCCGATCTGCTCGATCTTGACATTGAGGGGCTGAGCTCGCCTGGCCAAGTTGACGGCGGCACCGTTGGCCAGGGCAGCGAGGCAAGAAACGACAGTGGCGGCCTTCATCGTAGCTGTTATGAAAGAGGGAATCGTGTTGGAAAAGAAAGTATACGAAAAGAATGAAGGAGAATGTCCAGAAAGGTAGGTCGGTGGCAGCACAGCTGATGATGGGTATCACAAAAAGGGAGACATTTGTGGACAGAGGTGGGGAGGGGCAAGTCTTTATTCTCGTCGTTTGCCATGCTTTTCTTTTGCGGAGGAGTGGCCTCCTGGATCTCAATTCGCATCACCGAGCAAACAGGGGGTCCAGGGGGGCGGAACGGAGGCCGAGGGCCAAGGACTCTTCCGCCACGGAGAATTTACCAGGTCCCGTACCACACTGCAGGTCCTGACGGGATGCGGGGGCGGCAAGGCAAAGATTTCCAGATGTTCTCGAACTTGGAAAGTCGAATTCAGGAGTTGGGATGGCAGAAAGCACGGCCATGGGGTTCCGTCCACCAACAGCAGCTCGCTTTCGCATCAACGAGCGTCTCATCAAAAGCCCATGGATCACACTCAACATGAGGCCCCATCTCCTCAGCTACCCTACTCGGGATGACTGCCGGGATGAGTGGTGAGGCGAGGAGGAGCGAAAGGAATGATCATCACGAATCGGCGCCTCCACCGATGTTCTAGCCGTGATTCTCGGTGTAACGTCCGGGGTACGAGATACCAGGGGCCGCGTGCATCGGAGTTTTTGATAAATAAGGTAGAGTTTCCAAAGACTCACTTGTGGCTTCGAGCCGGGTATTTGGTGGGTTGATGCGGCTTATGGTTTGCTGTTTATTTGAACCTCCTCGGGCCACCAACCAAGCGGCGCCTTGGCAGCGTGACGTTTTGATTAAGGGAACGTTGCGGGTCGAGCAAGGGCCGTCTTCCTTAGCTAATCTCGGCACTCAGGCCCTCATTATGTAATTGTCATCAATCCCCGCATCGTCATGCCCTCACTCTTGATTTTAATATCCTGCAAACGTCCGTCCACTCGCGTCTGTTACCACCTGCCTAACTCAGCAATAAAGCCTGGCGACGATCCCTCCCGCGAGTCCAAATTAGTTCAAGGAGGCGGACGTTACGACGTAAGAAGACGTTGAGAGATTTTCAACCGTCTAGACCGCACCATTCTCACTTTCAGACCAAGACACACTCTCACTCACTCACTGACACACTCATCACACACATTACTGCAATTCTCATCAATCATCAACCGTTGCCGGTCGTAACCATCTTCCAAAACATCGCGACGCATTTCACCTATGACCTTCCAACCCCGCAGTCGAAGACCCCTCTCGTTACCGGTCGCCATAGCACTAGGCGCCATCGTCACAATCTCCCTCTATTTCTACTCACCCCTCCAACTTTTGACAATGGCCGAACCCACGTCATTCCTCGACAACCTGCAAGTGAGCCTCTCCCAGTCCTCCACCTCGCCCCCGAGCGTCACCGTGTCCGTCAGAAACACCCACCCGGACACCACCGTCACGGTCCTGAAGTGGAACTCCCCGCTCGACCCCATCGTCCTTGGCCTTGGTCAGGTCTCCATCATCCCGCACGGCGCCTCCGAGCCCATCCCCGGCCACGCCATCAGGGTCAGCCGCAAGATGCCCCCCGGACCCGAGTCGCTCGTGACTCTGCGCCCGGGCGAGTCGACCGAGAACGTCGTCGCGATGGGCGAGCCGAGGGTCCCGGACGACGTGTGGGAGGCGGGCAAGGCGAAGGTCTCGATGAAGGGGAGGTGGATGGCCGTGTGGCCCGGTCTGACCACGGAGGAGTTGCTGCAGCAGGCCGAAAAGCTGCAGTCTGTCGGTGCGGGCGCGGGATCGCTGACGGGAGATTGGGAAAGTGAGACGATCGAGGTTGGCAAGTAGGGCAGTAGTCTTCTCCTCGATTGATCAATTTGGGAGACCATCGCGAGTTGTTTCCGTTCCTCGTAGGCTCAAGGAAGTTGAAGGAACGGTTTCTTCAGGCCGCAAAGATACTAAATCAAAGGACACATATGATCATTCATCCTTATTAAGCTTCAGTTGATCGCCTTCCCCCTCCTATTCTCCCTAGTACTGGCCAATAGATTGGAAGAGACCCAAACGAATCGTGCAGTCAAGAGTTCATCTCTGCTGAGTCGATACTTAGTTTATCAATATTCTTAGTAGGCAATGTCGGCAAGCCACAAAAGACAACTGAACTCCGCTCCTCAGCCTCCTCAACCTAATACACCTCCTAAATGTGCTGTAATCTCCGAGGTTCCTGCATATGTGGTGATTTATTTCACTCTTGCTACATAGGTAGGGAATATACCAAGGCGGATGAATGTCTGTGACAACCAGGTATTCCCGTGCCCCTTTGCCAACTGTAGAGGTCTTGAGAACTCAATGGCTGGGGGGGGACACCGCACCACAATTCGGCACTGCATTGCGGATACCGGATTCTAGGTAGAAAAGCCCAATTACCAATTGCTCACAACGTTCGCCAGCAACCAATTCCGTGCCAGGTCAAGCCTGGCTTAATTTGCAAAGTAAGTCAGCAGCAGATGAAGATTTGACAACTGCGGGCCAGAATATGAACAACGGCCAGACGTGTTCCAGTACTCCTGCAAGGAGCTGGTACCCACAAGATGGTGCCTCAATCGATGTGGCGATGTGTTGTGGCTCTTCCCGACATCGCTATGGTTGCACGTGGAGGAAGACGAAAGAAATGACAAGCAACGGGATGGAGAGGATGATTCCGATTAGCTGGATGGACGAAAACTCTTCACCTTCCTATTCGAAGTGATGCAGGGAGGCAGGAGATCTGACCCCCGGACTGGAGTTGCTGGGTCCAACTGCCCCAGCCTTCGCATATCTGCCCCTTGCTCTCCACTCGGCTGTGCTTGGCCCAGCAGCCCAGTACCTATGATCTGATTTACGAGAGAACCATCATCCATCGTTTGCATTCTTTTATTGGAACGAAAAATATCACTTACTGATCTCACAATCGGACAACATCTAATTCAAGAAAGCCACCCCTTGCAACCAAGGAACGCTTTGATAGGCAAGGATTGCATGAGGAAATGCACCCAGTGTGCATGCATCACGTTGGTCGAAAATGACAAACAACCGGGGTCGCCTGATTCTGCAGCTTCGCGTCCAACGAAATCTGGGCTCGCATGCGACTGTCACCAACGTGCATAATTGTCTCCCGCCAAGGAGAGGGGTAACATATATGGATCCCAATCTGAAGAAAGGCGGGAACAGTAAATAAATAGCCGAACCGACCAGGACCGGGCCTTGACACCCTTCTCAAGAAACCTCGAATCGAGCTGGACTTGTGCTGATAAACGACATCTCATCTCACGTTTCCCAAGACAGTCCAGTATGTCAGCACCCAACGACGCTTCCGCAGAGGCACCGGCTTCAACACCGGCTGCTGCTCCGGCTGCTCCGGCTGCCCCGGCTACCCCGGCCGCCCAATCCGTTGCTCAGCCTGCTGCTCAGCACGCTGCCGAAGCCATTCAAGTTGCCGAAGAACAGATTGCCGTTGATAACGAAGAGGTAGTTTCCTTGATAGCGACCTTGTTTCTAGCATGATCTGACCTAGGGATTGCCAGGGTACGGATGACACAGCGTCAGACATCGGCAGCGTAAGTGTGCTCGTCAGGTGCTCTATGTTCTTGCGGCGGCTTACGTTTTGCAGAGTCTGGCATCGTCGAGAACCAGCTTGGCTGAGTCGATCTTCAATTACCGCCTGGAGAATGGCCGCACTTACCACAGATACAAGGAAGGAGGTAAATCAAGTTGCCCTTTACGAAGTCCGCAGCGCGACTGAGCATTTCTGACGAGCGCAGCATACCTTTATCCCAACGATGAACGAGAAAACGACAGACTGGGTGAGTTGAGCCAGTCCTACCTCATTCGTGGCGCTTGCGAATGTCGGCTCATTCATCACCTTTGCAGACCTGCAGCATCATCTTTTCCTCCTCTCCCTGAACGGCAAGCTCGGACTATCTCCACCGAACGATGAGACAACCCAGGTCCAGAGAGTCCTTGACGTGGGCACTGGCACTGGAATCTGGGCAATTGAGTTCGCGGATCTGCATCCCGAAGCCGAGGTGGGTTTCAATGGGTCTGGTGCGTGCGCCAACCTCAATGCTAAGAGTAACAATAGATCCTCGGAATGGACTTGTCCCCTCCCATGGCACAGTATGTGAGCCCGTATCAGAGCTTCTGAAGTTGATCCTAATTCATCGCAGACCGCCCCCGAACGTCACGTTTGAGGTCGATGATATCGAAGAACCCTGGCTCTACTCCCGGCCGTTCGACTACATCCATTCTAGGATGATGACGTCGAGCATATCCGACTGGGAAAAGTTCATCCAAAGAGCTTTTGAGTAAGTATCATTCCTCAACCCCTAAGTATGAGCTCGAGGAAACTGACGAGGTTAAAAGCAATCTCAACCCTGGTGGCTACCTCGAACTCCAAGAGATAGAACTCATGCCTCAGTCGGATGATGATACTCTGAAACCGGATTCCGCCATGGCCCGCTCTTGTAAGCTTCTCGGAGAAGCTGCCACTGTGCTCGGTCGGCCTTTCCAAGAAATTCAGGGTTTGGTCAAGATGATGAAAGACGTTGGCTTTGTCGATGTCAACATTAAGAAGTTCAAGTGGCCTACGAATACGTGGCCGAAGGACAACCACCATAAGCTTCTGGGTGCATGGGCACACGAGAACTGCATGTCGGGAATCGAAGCGTGGGTCATGGCCCCTTTTACGAGAGCTTTAGGCTGGAAGAAGGTTGAAGTCGACATCTTCTTGATTGATGTGCGCAAGGAGTTTAAGGACCGAAGCATCCACGCATACTGGCCTTGGTAAGTTGTTCATCTCCCTTACATTGCCGACAGAAAGCTCGGCCGAAGCTTTCTCAGCTGCTGATGACGCATATTGTAGCTATGCGGTCTATGGCAAGAAGCCCGAAGAAAAGGTCGAATCTTGATGCAACATAGTGGAAGACGGTTGCTCGTAAGAGGTGTTGCACTGACCTGAGCTTCATACTGTTGAAGTTTACTCAGCTTTCCGTGTTATCTGTTTCTGAACCGCAAATCCATGTACATAGCAATGGCGAATATCATATTGATCTGCGGAGATTCTAGGCGTCTTGAAACATTGCTTTCTTGGATAAAACTGTGAAACGATGTCATATTATTGAGTCTGTAGTTACTATTGCACTACAATCTCATCAGAGTTGGGAAAGAAGGATAGATGTCCTATTTCCAGCGGCTTAGAACTAATCCCGCAAGATGGTTGTTCCCACATCGTTCCAGGTAGGCTGAAAGTTACAGTTCTACATTTGTGCGGCCGAGTACGGGTACACTACATCTGACGATGTCACGAGAAGTCTGAAGGACCAGACTGCGTGAGCTTTGGAGCGTCGATCGCAAAAGAAGGCTGGACAGTGCCGGTCTATCTTGTTGAGACTCGCGTCGTAAATGGAAAGCTCCGCTACAGCAATACCTGATTTGAAAAGACCAAGTCGCTAATTGCTCATCGTTATGTCCGGTTTGAGGGCTGGTTGCCGAGTCGTTCTCTGATCTTGCCTGAGCCTGCAGGAAGTTGAACGGAGAAGCAGAACTGGTGTGGGAGGCTTGAGTCTCCCTTGCTTACTGTGGCACAACTCCCTGTCGCAGTTTGACATTCGATGTCGGGATGCGGCGAAGGATTTGAAACAGCAGTCGATCGTGACTGTCCAACGCGGACGCGATCTTCAACTGTCAGGCCGAGTTTCCGTAATACCATCTCAACTGAAGTCTCATGTTGCGTCTAAGGCGTACGTGTCATCTTTCTCATTGCTGACAGGATCATCACGACAGCTTATGAGTGATACATCGCGTTGGGTCCACCTACGTAACGCCGTGCTATCAAAGTATCATCTATTGAGTCCTACTCTCAATGGCGTCACATTAACCAAAAGGCGACACGCAGTACTTTTGCTATTCTTGAAGACAAATTCCCTCGACAAGTATATTCAGGTATAAAAGCGAACGTCTTTCTAGATGTCCAACGATTTAGTTTTTGACATCCACATCACTCACCAATCTCACAAAACTCTTTGTCCATCAACTCAAATCATTAACAAGACTTACAATCCCAACATGAAGGCAATCGCTCTCCCCATCTTCTGCCTTCTTGCCACCGCGCTCGCTCAATGCGGCGTGCCGCCTGGCGCGGAATGCACTAAGATCGGCCAGGTCTCTTGCGAGTTCAACGGCGGACATGCGGTACGTCTCTTGGAAGACCTTTTGCTCCCAAGTGGTATTCCAGGGTTCTGACTAATCATACTGTCTTGGTAGATGTACTGCAGCGTTGACAGGAAGTGGGAGAAGGGGATGGACTGCCCCAATGCCGGAAAGAAATGTCTCTGCGAGACTGGGGCTTGCGGTGATGTTAAATAGGGGGGCTTCTGTGTCATACCGCTCGGGGCCGCTCGGCACGGGCATGGTATTCTGCTTGGGCCATCTTTGAGGTCATCGACTGTTATGATTGAAAACTGGGACTGAGGCCTGTACCAGACTTAGTGAGTGGCTTAAGTAGTATCGGCGAACTACAAGAAATCGGAGGTCGCTCGTTTCTGCATGAGATCACAAGGCGGAGTAGGATGACTTTATATTCTTGTCGCGTTTATTTTGACGATATTGTTTCCATCTATGCGAATTCCTTCCTCCTTACCTACGAAGTCTTATTTCGTATTCGAAGTGAGTTCTACACAGAAGGAGCTATTTGGAACATTACCTTCCTTCGCTCGAGATCTTCCTACCTTTTGCCTGAGGACTTCCTTCCCTTCGCCCAACTTCTTCCTTCCTTTCCGTCTAGGTAGGTAGATGGGTCTCAAAAACATCTACCAGACCGAGAGAAATTCTCCGCACTCCAAAAAAACACCGCCGACCAGTCCACGTGTCTTCTGTCCTCGCCCTCGAGTCCATCATGCTCGGTCGCGTGGGAACACAGCTCTCCAGCCGAATGGCACGACATGCGCCCCCTCGTGATGGTCACAGTCGCTTCTCGATCAAATCGAAGGCCAAGGTGGCTAGAGAGAGACCGTTCCCGCTGGGGTCGGTTTTGAAAGGCAAATCCGGAGAAAAGTATCGGATTGACGAGGTGATCTACGAGCGCTACTTTCCTTCAATGCCGCCACTGTGCGTCTATCGAGCTAGGTACGTGTGACAAGCCCGACCGCCTATATGTCGTCGAAACTGACGTTCCCGCGAAGCAACAAATCCGGCAAGCACATCATCAAAGATGTCATACCATACGATTTCGACCACAGTCAAGAGACCCAGGCCTTGTTGGCCAAAAGTCCCCACATTAGGACCATCACCGACGTCGTCCCGCGGGAGAAGGTCTTTGTGTACCCGTATCTGAGCGATGATCTCCTGCAGCTCTGCAAGAGGAACTTGAGCGAGAATGCGAGGAAGCGTGTTCTGAAAGCAGCTCTGACTGGCCTGGCCCACATGCATGACCGGCACGTTATTCACACTGGCAAGTGGAATTACAATGCTCCGTTGGCTAGTAGCCGGCTGATGTGTCGGGACAAGATATAAAACCGAGCAACATGATGGTAAACTGCGAAGACGGCCCAGGCGGCTCTCTCAGCATTAAGAGGGTCCAGATCATCGACTTGGAAGACTGCTTTGCCCTAGGTCCCCGCGGTTATCTGATGAATAGCCGGTTTGGCAATGAATTTTGGAGAAGTCCGGAGTCTTGGGCGCTCGGTCTCCAGAACACCTCAAGCGACGTCTTCTCTTTTGGCATCATGGTACGTATCCTAGTGCTTCGACTCCTCGTGAGGATTTCAAGCAATTTTGACACAGTTCATAGTCTATTTATGTCATGCTCAACAGGATGATATTCGTTCTCGATGACGACGAGCAGAGGGGAGAGAACTTCACCTGGCGCCCCATCCTACATCGACACTTCTCACATTTCGGCGATGACGACAGTATTGCAGGACTGCTCACTCACCTCGGCGAGGACAGTCTGTATTTCTACTATTTGAAAGACTTGGTCCGTCAGTTTGAACCACAGAACCCGAGGGATCCATTTCGACACTGGGAGCCGGTCGACCCGGACTTCAAGGACGTCGTAGCTCGGATGACTTGCCTGGATCCTCGGAAGCGTATCACGGCGCGCGAGGCGCTCGATCACAGATGGTTCCGCAACATCACGCTCGAAGGCCTGGATGGGATGTGATTTCGGAGTCTGTTTCTCCTGGTTCTTACCACAAGAATATACATTGGCCCGAAAAGCCCATGACATTACCACTCGACAAAGCTGCATATCATATCGAAACAAAGACTGCACATTCACAAACACCTTTCCACAAGGCCAAGATGGAGGGCTAGCTAAAGCAGGCAACTTTTGGCGTTCTCGAAGCCGATTGGAAGCAGGAATCTGCCTAGCTCGCCCGACGAGGGCTCCCGGAGAACATGATTTGAGGACGTCGCCGGGTGGCGCACGGCATCGGCGTTATGCCAAGGACCCCGGCTCAGCCGCAAGTGCATACACGGTGGGGAGGATTGACCTTCGGGCAGGAGGCTGACATTGGACTTGCTTTTTCGCAACTAGGCATAACAGGTTATGGAGAAAGATGGGAACCGATCTGGAAGCCGCGGGCTATTAATGTTCATATGACCTAGAGCCAAGAGGCGTTGTATCGGCAGACGACGCCGTTATGCACATATATTTTCGCACTATGAACGAGACCCTATGTGGCCAGGTCGAATGCATCGAGAACTTGGTGGTACGAGAGACTGGCTGTTCCACAGACCTGAAGGAAGATGCAACGGTAACATACATGGACCCGAGGGAATATGGCGGCATGGAGCTGAGTCGTTCGACATGGAGCTATTGATGCAGGCGCCACGAGCTGTTAGGTGTTAATACGAGCCTCACTGCCCGAACTCGTCATTTCAACTAACGGACGACGATCAGTCGTTCCGAATAGGGGGATGTAACGTCGCGCACAACGCCGATGGCGAGTGCAGCATCGGATCCCATCTATAAAAGCACCGTTCCGTTCGGGTCTGGGGATCATCAGCTTCAGGTCACACAGCACCCACCCCATCACGCCAGCCTGCAACACCACTCCCCTTCCCCTCGAAGTACACACCAGATATCGCGACAATGGTCTCCGCAAAGAGCCTCCTCGTCCTCATCTCCGCGGCGCTCTACGCCGGAGCCTCGGCTTCCTCGTGCGGCGGCGACCACGGCTCGTGGTACATCGAGGTTCGACTGGCCGGCGGCGCGCAGGGCCACAGGCAGGGCTGGTTCTGGGCGGAGCACTCGAGCAACCCGGGCGTGCGGGCCGAGTCGGGGTGGCTGTACAGCCCGGAGACGGACGAGACGACGTTCACGACGACCGATCCTACGCTGAACCACACGCGTATTCAGTTTTTGGGTCTGCAGGGTGAGCTTTCTGAAAACTTTTGATGAAGAGGTTGTGGATGCTGATGATTGTAGATGTGAACATTCAGCAGACTGTTCTGGGCGTGCCGCTTAAGGGGTCGGGGGAGATCGATGTTTATTTTGACGTTAACTCGAATGGGCGCGGCGGTTTGGGGAACACTACCATCGTGTCCGAGTTGGATGATTGATGTGCAGGTGATGTCTGATGTAGTTCTACCTCATGCTAGGTCGAGAGCCAAGAGGATGCTGCACGTCCCAGCAGACGCGAAGGGAACATGAAACATGGGGAAGCGATTTAGTCGAGCCTCAGTACAATACAACGCGGTACATATGTTGGAATGGTGTTTCTGCTTGACGCGCCATAGGTCGTGAGAGAAAAGTTTTGGTGGTCATTCCTAGGCCGCATGTCCCGTAGTGCATCTAGCTGGTAAGTGAGACAATCACGGTCCAACCCTCGTAGTGTCTCAAAGTAGTGAACCTTCATGCACACGGCACCACGGTTCCTTCCATGCCGCGCTCCGCAGATCGCGTGAGTCTGAGACTTCTGGATTCCAGAACGGACCGCCAAAAAAACACCCAGGCAGCCAAGATCATTTCCCAAAGTTGTTCAAGACGCGACAAGGGAGAGCCGAACTACCTCTCAGTGGTTGACCGAACGGCTGAAGGCAGTCTCAGACACCGAAAGTGTGGGGTTGGGGAAAGCTGCAACTGTTGAGATTCAACTGCATTCCTGCACATGTCAGCTATTGGGCCAATGACAAGGGAGACATGACATTTGCCATGCCTCTTCAACTATTTAATGCCGTCTACGCGTTCTCGCAAGCTTTCGTTCTGATCTCTCTTTTCCAAGGTTTCTGGCTCCGTCGTTTTGGATAATTAGACGGAAAGCCGTAACCGGCTCACATCCGCCCGCGGAAGACGACAGACCGACATCACGCCCAACGATGAACGACACTCTGCGACGCCGCCTGCCCGAGGAGCTGCTCATCATCGTCGTCGAGCAGACCTCAGATAGGCGAACTTTGCTGTCCATGATGTTGGTCTGTCGGTCCATGCACAAGTACGCCGAGAGGGTCTGCTTCGAGGCCTTCTTTGCATCCCGCGGGCTTGGGTGGATCTTTAACGCGATCCGGAAGAGGAGCGACAGAGACGAGGGACGACATGCCCTGGCGCTGCTTGAGCGGGCATCGAGGTACTGTCCTCCGCGAGAGTTACCCGCCCTTGAGGTGAACGACTTGTTCCTGCCGTGCTTCATGCCGCCGAGTTGGATTCCGACAGAGGCATACATGGCTTTCAGTCAACAGATGTTCAAAGGACGACTTAGTCTGTTGAAGCTGGCCGCGCTCAGAAACAAGGCCGAAATCGTCAAGTTCCTGATTGAGAGGGATGTTGATGTTGATACGACCACGAACGAAGCTACTCACCACCTTGGAGTTTTCGGCATCTACTTCCCCCACGCGACGCCATTGTTACTGGCCACCGCAGCCGGATCAGTCCAGGCCGCTCAACTCTTACTCGACCACGGAGCTGATATCGGCCAGAGCTGGATGGCATCGCTTCAGTGCGGATCGGGCGAATTAGTCTCCATGTTCCTCAAGAAGGACCCGGGCCTGCTTCACAGCCCAGTGATCGCGGGCGCCAACAACCAAGGCAGAAGCCCACTGATCTTTGCCCTCGAGTGCAATGTCGAAGACCCATCGTCTGTCGTGGAGGTTCTCATATCACACGGGGCCAACACTGCGTGGATCGAGCACGTCTACCGGTTAAGGGGGAGTTGTGTCGGGTGGGCGCTGGAGAGAGGATGGCTTGATCTGGCGTTGTTCTTCGCCGAGACGTACGGAAGGCAGCAGGACGCGTATGATGCTTTCCGGCTGGAGGGCGAGGCCGACAAGGAAGTGCTGAAGAAAAGGACCGAAATCGTGGAGGCGTTGATCGGGCGCGATGTTCAGGTCATGCCGGGCTGGAAGTCGTACTTTGCTCTACCTCTGGGGTACGGTGCTTGAGGTGGTGGGAATGATGTCTCGAGCGTTTATGGTGGAGGGTGTTCGTATTCGTCGATATTGAATTGGATGATCATCATCTCGCGATTCGGATCTGTACTGTGCTTAGCCGTGTTAGCATGCTTCATTGCTTGACGAGAAACGTGGTAGCATTTCCAGACCATAGGCCAAGTTCCCAGGAGGTGAACCCGATGACCGGGGCCCCAGGGGCCCAGACTGTTACGGTCAGCACGAGAACAGCATCGAACAGACCAGAATGGTGGAGGGCCTCCCGGAGAATGACACCTCGGGAGTCCAAAGAAGGTTGCCGCGAGGGCGGGAACTTCAGCGGAACCCGAACGACGCCTCGGCCGCCACCATTACCGAGCCCGGCTCGAACGCCGCGATTTGGACTTCACGTGCTCGTTGAAGAACCCCAGAACCTGCAGATCGCCCTGTTCTAATCGGCCCGGCTGCCCAGATTCTGGAGATTCTGGAGAAAGTCGTCGAATGGGGTTGGGCACCGAAAGATCAGGTTTCTCGTCATCCACAAATGTTGCGACATTTAGGTAGGTAGACACCTTGGTGCCTTGTTCCGAGAGCACCTGCCAGCTGGAAGAAGTACCTAAGATGGAAGGAAGGCCCCCCGGGTTGTGGTTGCCCGCAGTTGCCCGGCGGTGGGCCCCGCGGTTTCTCCAAAAGTTCTCAGGGGAGATGGTTGGGGTTCGGGTGTCTTCGTGGTACAGGATTGGTGTAAATGTGCCTCGGTGTTGTGAGGGCGAGAACGTGATTGGCCTTTTACCCCGCACGGCGCCGGCCGACGGTTCGTCTCCTCCAATGGAAGGACCAAGAAGTTGGGGTTGGCGGCTCTGCTTTCTGGTTGGCTTGGTATCCCGCTAACCCTTGGCATCGGCCCGCCCGTTGACGTCAAGTTCGGTGGATGCGGCTCCAGCTGGTTTCTCTCGTCAATTTCTTTCTCACTCCAGCTATTTCTTGATTGGATCGTTGTTCGTGATGACACGGGGATCCTGGAGCCGCGGCATCCCACTAACTTCAGACTACCAACCAGGCACAGACCAAAGACCGTTGAGGCATCAATTGTTTGGCCTAGAACCAGAAGCCCTCTTTCGGTTGAAGATCACGCTGGAACTCGGGGCCCAGATATTGATGACCCGATTTTGGCTGCCTGGTATCTCGTGTCAACCGCGGTTCCCCGGAATTTACCATCCAGCCGTTCGTCCGGGAAAGAGGGTCTCAGTTTTACAGCGTCCAAGGTCACAGGATTGACAGCGGATGGATCGGGTACCTTGGTACTTATCCCCAGGCAAAATCTTGCAGTCGCGAGTTGCGTCGCATTATGCCACCGTACCTGCCCTTGCAGAAGAAATGCATAGTCTCTCTAAACATTGCCATTTTTTCCCCCTTCCACTTTGTTTTCGCTTTCCCCCCTTTTGAAAGATCCCAAAACAGCAGAAGTCTTCGTCCAGATCAGATCATCAAAACTTGGACGACCAACTCCCACCTCTTACTCAGTACCGGTCCCCATACTGGTCCTTCTTAACACTGGATACGGGTCCGCCTCCGCGAGTCCACACCCCACCGTGATCTCCCACCTATCACGTCCCCAGACATCCCCAGACCCTCATCAACATGGCCGCTCCCTGTCTTTGTCTGGGGTTACTTGCCGTCTTCTCCGATCAATATTCGTCTTGCTATCCGCGCCAATGGAATGGCACCGTCGTCGCATAGCATCGGAAATCCGCCCGTCGAAGGCGCGCAGGTTGTTGGCGTCGTTGCAATGAGCCTCGCAGAGGGATCATCCGTCTGTTGCTATAAAGGCCAATACCACCCCGCCCCAATCCGACGCTTGGCCTCCTTGGCCTCTTTCGGATTACTCTCGGCTCTCCAATCGCGTGTTCGGCATTCTCAACCGATCTCTTGGCCTTGTCAACCAAGCTTCTCTTGGCGCCACTCTCCCGTCCCTCCAAGACGCACAGCAGAGCTCAGCCGCCAGCAACCATGTCGACGGGCGTCGCCGACACCAACACCGGCCGCGGTGCCGTCGTGGACGACGAGAAGCACGTCAGCAACACCGACCATGTCGATGCTGCCACCTCCAAGGTCCTCGCCGACTCGGATCTGATGAACGACGCCTTCACCGGAGAGGCCGAGGAGCACGAGCAGGGCCTGTGGGAGGCCGTTAAGACGCACCCCAAAGCATGCTTCTGGGCCTTCATTATGTGTTTCACCATTGTGAGTCTTTCCCATCATCGTCTCGTCATTCTTTTCTGGTTGCTGACCACAATCGTTCCAGGTTATGGAGTCCTTCGACATGTTCCTGAACGGCAACTTCGTCGCCCAGGCGGCGTTCCAGAAAGAATACGGCGTCCAAGTCGGCGACAAGTACGTGATTGAGACCAAGTGGCAGAGCGCCCTCTTCCAGGCCGGCCAGTGCGGTGCCTTTGTCGGCGTCTTCCTCGCCGGCCCTTTCGTCAACCGCTTCGGATACCGCATGACCACTATGTTCGCCCTGGTTCTCATGAATGCCACCATCTTCGTCTCCTTCTTCGTATGTCCAAGAACTTCGTTCCGATTCTAGCGACTTTCTTTTTAGCTGACTACCATCGTCCAGGCACACTCCCTTGAGGTCCTCACTGTCGGCCAGGCTCTGGAGGGCGTTCCCTGGGGCTTCTTCATCGCCATCGGCCCCGCCTACGCCTCCGAGATCGTGCCCCTCGCCCTCCGCGGTGCCTGCACGGCCACCTTGCAAATGAGTTGGTCGATCGGGTCCATCATCGTCGCCGGTGCCACCCTGGGCTACAACAAGCGCACAGACGAGTGGGCGTGGCGCGCGCCTCTTGCTCTGCAGTGGATTTTCCCTGTAAGAAAACCGCATCCCTTGATCCTGCAATCAATCGAAACTGACCCTCGCCTGTCTCGTCAATAGCTCCCTCTCATGGTCATCCTGTTCTTCGCCCCCGAGTCTCCTTGGTGGCTCATTCGCCGCGGCCGCAAAGAGGAGGCCCTCCGCTCCGTCCAGCGCCTCGGCCCGACCGCCGGCACCTCCGAGCAGGCCCAGCAGAAGCTCGCCATGATCGAGCGCACCGTTCAGATCGAGGCCCAGCTCGGCGGTACCCCCACCCTCCTCGACCTCTTCAAGGGCGTCGACCTGCGCCGCACTACCATCACTTGCTTGATGTACGCCTCGCAAAACTTTGCGGGTAACCTGATCGCCAACCAGGCCACCTTCTTCTTCGAGCAGGCCGGCATGGCCCACGACCGCGCCTTTGACCTCAACCTCATCAACTCATGCCTCCAGCTCTTCGCCAACGCCCTCTCCTGGCCGCTGACCGCCTGGTTCGGCCGCCGCACTATCTACCTCTGGGGTACTGCCACCAATATCGTCCTGCTCATGGTCCTTGGTGTCTGCGCCTCCGTCAAGCAGTCCTCCGCGACCAACTACGCACAGGCCGTCCTCGGCATTCTTATCTCTTTCGTCTTCGCCGGCACCCTGGGTCCCATCTCGTACACCATCATCGCCGAGACTTCGGCCGTCAGGCTCCGCGCGCTGAGCACCGCCGTCGGCCGCGCCGCATACTACGTCGCTGAGATCCCCATGATCTTCCTCGCGTCACAGATGCTCAACCCCACGGGCTGGAACCTTGCTGGAAAGTGTGGTTACGTCTGGGGCGGCACCGCTATTGTCTGCTACGTCATGGCCTTCTTCTTCCTGCCCGAGCTCAAGCACCGCTCCTACCGCGAGACGGATATTCTGTTCAACCGCAGGGTGCCAGCAAGGAAGTTCAAGTCCACCGTCATCAAGGTCACAGACAACGAGTGAGATGCGGGGATCTGTCGCAGAGCCGCAAGGGGGGAGAGGACGGAGAGTCCCCTGGCTTCTCCAGGCAACTTGTATTGCCTGGTCCATATTGTACCAGATACCACCTTTTGCTCAAGACATTAGAAAGTGATACCAAACAATGAATAATGTATTCTAGGTCCTGATCGGTTGACGAATGACCTTCTTGTTCTGAGTTCTTTAACTCGGCGTCGGCTACAAGCAAAGAGCTCTTTATATAGCATTTAGTAACACAAGCATGAGATGGTTTTACACGGCAGCCTACTTGGTAGCCCCCAGCCATTCTGAGAAAAAACCCCCTTTCCTCACTTGCTACTAATCGCCGTAGTCACGGTCCACCGCCCTAGTCCGTGGCTGTCGGCCCTTGTATCACAACATTCAATTCATCCTCTGGCTGTAGAGTTTCTCCCCAGTCTTTGGGACCATGATAAAGAATCGAACCTGGTGTAGCATCCGCCAGGTATCCTTCAGAGCACAAGGAGTGTGCTCGGATATACCTACATCTCCAATCAAGACTCATGCCACCAAAGCGGGAATATCGCTGCCCGATCATCTTTTCAAAAGAACAGGTCCAACTCGCCTGGGCCCCAGCTTTCGAATTGCCTTTCTTCCCGGATGCCGCTGAGATCTTTGTCAGACCGTAAAGCCAGACATGGCGAACGCCCCCGGCGGACGGTTCTTCGCCAGGGTACCCGGAATGATTCCCACCATGTATGAGGTACGTCCAGGCGGCCTCATCGATCCTGCGGCAGCTGCCGAGATTGTGGTACGTCACGAACTCCAAGCTCCAGCATCCGCGCATCCCGCCTCTCTCGATGGAAATCTCGTAGTCGGTGAGACAGCTACTGCATGATCGGATGGCCGCGTCGGGATGCACGTCGAAAATGGGATCGCTCGCAGATACCCGCAGACCCAGGAGCTCGGGAATGCAGGTCTTCCAGTCAGCCAGGCTGACCATCCTGCTCGAGCCGAAGATGTGTCGACATACGGGAAGGCCGAGGCTGTCTATGACCCTGGAGAAGTCGGCCATGGAGCAGGGGGGTCCTGCTATGTAGTATGTCCAGCGCGTTGCAAAGTTTCGCAAATTCATCTTCTCGTCGAATGGAGGATGTCGTCGAGTGGTGCTGTCCGGCGGCGATGTCCTCCGTTGCCCAGGGCATGGCGGCCTGTTTAAACCGAACGCGCTTTCGAGGTGTTGGATCGGCAACCCGTGCGCGGCTCCGTAGAAGTGTCGGTTCATGACGAGATGGGCCTCGGTGAAGGTGATCTCGGGCACGTTGTCTCCCGGCCACATGACCACCGGCCTCCAGACCACCAGGCTTCGACGATCGACCCATTTGAATTGTTCGCGAACGCCGCCTCAGCAACCCAGAGTCCGCCTAGGCCGGCGTCGTGTGGTGTGCAAGTTGATGACACTAAGCACGGGATCGCAATGCGGGTGAAGCTGTCCTCTTAAACCGCCCTCGCTGCTACGCCCTGAGAAGGAAAGCTGAAAATCGAAGCAGAGATACGTCAGTCCGGCGTGCACCTTCTGCACATCAAAAGAGATGGTGCGGTGATCTCATCGCCGAGTTCTGAGAACCGACCAGTCGGGCAGAGGGACGTAAACAAACCCCTGGAGGACAGGGCGAGAGTTGTACGCGACACGGCCGGTAGCTGGTCTGCGACCATGAAGAGCAGTTCGAGTGGCAAGAGAAGAAGACAGGGCGCTCCCGTCTCGGCGGGGTCTGTTGATTGGATTTGTGTCTCCATTCTGTCTCGCTGTCGGATCAAGGCTGCTGGACTCTAAGTACTTCAGAAAGTTGCCAGTACTCTGTTAAATGGTGTAGAGATTATGTCACATATAGAACTCTTCGAAAGACAGGATATAAGCCGCTTTGTGTTACGAAGAAAAAAGAGATGCCCATCACAAAAGTCTATTTTGCAGTGACTCACAGTGGAATAATAATATTCCTTCCTGATAAGCTTCAGCCTCTTCAGCCACGTTGATAGTTGAATGGTTTAACAGAAAGGATATATACCTAGGTGTCACAGCAAAGCTAATGAACCTTCCATGATAGATAGGGCAAAGAATGAAATTGTCTTCACAGGTCAATCTTCTAGGGAAAACAATTTGCTTACGTGAATTCGAGGTGTTTTTATGTTTGCATGCATATTGTATGTAATTGCCAACGCGGCGAGAAACGTAGATGAACTTCACTTGTTCTATCAAGGCTTCCCACACTGGATCTTGAGCCAGTTGCCAACAATAATTTTGAACAGGTGAGAACCAAGGTTGGTGACTCAGGTGAAAATATCAGACTGTCGTCTCCTGACTACACTGCATTAGATTGTCGCCTAGAAGAGCCAAGAGCTGATGTCCGAGAGCCCCCGGTACGAGCCCATCTGGGACATGACAGCCAAGTACGGGGTGCTATATTTTGCGAACTTCATCAACAGCTACCTTAATCCCGAGAACTTCCGCAGCATGTGATTCAGGCTGCGGCTGGACGTTCGGAAGCTGCATAGTAAGGTTGGTGGCCTCTTTGGCGCACAGCCGCTGACCGGATCGATCGGGGTGGTGACGCTCAACCTGCCCAATTTGGCGCTGAAATCCGAGCCGGGATCGAAAGAGTCGTTTCTTCAGCAGGTGGCCGACGCCTGTCGGGTCGCCAAGGATAGCCTGGAGATCAAGCGGAGAGTCATCGACGGGCAGCCGGAGCTGTACCCCCATGTTGCCCATTATTTGGCCGGCATCAAGAAACGGACGGGCTCCTCCTGGACCAACCACTTCAGCACAATTGGAATCTGCGACATGAACGAGGCTCTGTCGTTGCTATTCGGAGAAGCCGAGAACATCTCTTCTCCCCAAGGACGAAAGCTCGCCCTCGAGACTCTCGAGTTCATCAAAGACCTTCTTCAGGAGTTCCAAAGCGAGACGAGTCATCTGTTCAATATAGAAGCAACGCCAGCGGAGAGCACCGCGTACAAACTCGCGCAGAAGGACCGCGAGCTGTTCCCATCGGTTGACCTACCGGCGTTCTACACCAACATCACGATGCTCCCTGTCGGCGCATCGGACGACGTCTTCGCGGCCCTAGCGCACCAGGAGCCCCTTCAGGGGGCGTATACCGGCGGGACCGTTTTTCACGCCTTCCTGGGCGAGCGGCTCCCCAGCGGCCGTCACGCACGGGACCTCCTGCGCAGCATGGCGGAGCGGTACCGGGTGCCGTACATCACACTCACGCCGACTTTCAGTATTTGTAGGGCACACGGGTACGTCAAAGGTGAAAAGACCGAGTGTCCAGTTTGTGGGGGAGAGTGTCTGGCGTACTCACGCATCGTGGGATACTTCCGCCCGACACGTGATTGGAATAGGGGGAAAAAGGTTGAGTTTAAGCTACTAAAGACATACCGCCTTCCAGGATCGCCCGGATCGGGTTCTGACTCGGAGATCTCCCTGTGCGACAACGACGAGGACATCCCCCCGGTTGCCGATCTGCCGATAGCGGGATTCAACAAGCTGACCTTCTCCGACTGGCCCGGAAAGGCGCAAGCGAGCATCATGTTCATGTCGCGGTGCAATCTCTCCTGCGGATGGTGCCACAACGGCGCCGTCGTCAATGGCTCCGCCGAGCGTGAGTCGAAGACATCCGTGGAAGACGTTCTGCAGTACGTGCTCGGCACAACGCACCAATGGCTCGTGGTCTCGGGAGGAGAACCGACGATCCACGCCGGCTTGCTACCGTTTCTGCGCCTGTGTCGCACCGGGGGGGTGGCCGTCAAGCTCGACAGCAACGGGACGAACCCGGAAGTTCTCCGCCGGGCCTTCGAGGAGAAGCTCGTCGACTTCGTCGCAATGGACGTCAAGGCCAAGCTCGAGAACTATCGAAGAGTTGCGGAGGCGCAGACCGTAGCATTGCTGAAGCTGGAGGACGACTTACCCGGCGCGTCCATGTGCCGCACCAGTTCAGGACCACCAAAATGCCGACGATACATTGAGGATGTTCTGGCTGCTAGATGCTTGGCTGGTGGAAGTGGCTTGCAGCTTCAGCGCTTCCGGGCGGGCGGCACGAACCTACGTGGGAAGTTCAGAGATCATCGGGAGCATACGGATGAGGAGTGGGCAAAGGTTGTCGCGCAAATTGGGGACTAGGATGGGGACTAGGATATCGCAGAGATAAAAGGGTGATCATCAGATCTCAACTCCGTATAATAATATTTCTACCCTCTGTTCGTTTTCCTTAATCATCGGTATTTGACCTGTCCTTTTCGGGCTGTTATGCAAATCGCCTGGGTCGACAAATCTCACTGGTCGGCAGCTGCCCTTCCCCTGCTCACCCTCTCCAGGCCACTGTTGCAGCCAGCCCACAGCGGCGCTGTGTCATCTCGGATCAGAGTCGGAAACGGGCACCGACTCAGACTCCCAGCTCATGTCCCTTCTCATGACGAGCATGTCCCACGGAATTAGACCAACTCATCCCATGTCTCAGTATCTCTCCTTGTAGACCTTGTAGAGCGCGAAGAATTCCGCCGACTCGTACACGCTGAATCCGGCTTGTTACCACTCGTTGGCCGGGTCGCCCTTGAACCGGTTCAGGGTGCTGTTCAGCGGGGGCGTGTGCTCGTCGTGATGTCCGATCGGGTCTCCACGGTAGACACTTCAGTCTCCGGTGTCCAGGATGACCTCGTAGTCATTCATTTCCGGAGATGGCGATGGCGGCGCACGAAGGGTAGTGAACCGGCAACGGTCCGGTAGGGCGCAACAGAGCTGAAGCTGGCCTTATTAACCCATTCTGCACGGCTGTCGCGGCGGTAGTCAGTCGTTTCACGCGTCTTCAACATGATGCCAATCAGTAAAAGAAACTATTTCGAGCGTATTCGACGTAGGGAATGCGGCGGAGAGGTCGAGGACTGTATGTTCTCTCCCAGCGGGGGTTAGGGACTTTAGAGTGATGGAAGGCCAAAGCGCCACGCCTTCCGAGCCGAGGGAATCGGTCCACAAGACACGGGTGCAAAGGTTGTAGTAGTCCGTCCAAAAACGCACGAATTCGTCTCGATTGTACGGCATGACGGGACTTTGGTAGCCATGGGTGTTTTTTGGAGGATGACCAAAGACCAGAGTGAGGAGGTTTAGGCATTCATGGGTGCTTTTATAGCTAGTCAGTAGCCCCTGTCTACTGTATATCTTACTGAT
Organism: Colletotrichum brevisporum; assembly: GCA_030770045.1. NCBI lineage: Eukaryota > Fungi > Ascomycota > Sordariomycetes > Glomerellales > Glomerellaceae > Colletotrichum > Colletotrichum brevisporum. The sequence continues at coordinate 1,307,220 of JAUGSI010000006.1, read as the reverse complement.
GGAGGTGAAGACACATCTACTCCCCTGAATGTTCTCTGCAGTGTACAAAGGAAATGATTGATTTCTGTTGAGGCATTGCACTTAGTTCTACAGTTTGATTCTCTAAGTCACGGGGCATTATATCTATGCACCTAGGCCCTAGTTGTAAAGATCAACACTACTAGACAAAATCGTCTTCAAGGATAGACTATGAGTGAGATGAAGACTTATTTTCTCTATTGAAAAATTTTTGACTTAAGTATATAAACTCTTATAAAACAGTATATATGTCTTATAGAAGGGACTAGCAGTTGAACATATATAGGTTAGAGACATAATAGAAAGTTATTAGATTTACGAACTCCTAAGCTGTTAATAGCTACACATATAAGGTAGATTTGGTATTTAAAAACCCTATGAAAAGTGAAGAGCGTTTGTTATATTCATACTCTACCTAGGTCCAATTGAGTCCACAGAAGATTGTGATTGTTGTATCTAGCTTTTGTTAGTCATTTTCAAAAGGAGACTTACTTTGAAACATTTTAAATCAGGCCATGCCCACACTATTCGTTCAACAGTTGCCATTGAGAAGGCCGTTGAGGTACAACACTGAATACCATTCGCGTGGATATTTGTCGTCAGTAGGGTAAAGCTGCTTACCATCACGCCGAGCAGACATCGATATCAACCCAGAGGATGTCGTGCTGATAACATCGTAGTTTCCTTTGCCCTTTGTGTACCCATGGCAGGTCTGGAAGGTTGTAGTGCCATTGGGAAATGACGTGGTAACATGCCAATTGTCTGAGACAAGGCCATGACGGGTAAGTGTCTTGTCGTGTAGGCGTGCACTGTGAGTGGTTAGCCTCTCTGCAACTCAGTCTCAGGCTTGGGAGTTTTCTTTACTTACCGGATGGCAATTTGGAGAGGTAGTTTGCCAGGGTTTCCAAGAAGTGCAGTCTTCCAGTGAGCCTTGAGATTGTTTCTGATAGACCGCTCGTCAAGAGGCTTACCTGCCTTCCAGATGATTTCGACCTTCTCGGGCTCAGAAGAAGATGGAAGTGTTGAGTTCATCTGAAGCGTAAATATGCGCTGGTCTGTGTTGAAGCCGAGATAGGTGATATAGAGAGAAATAATACGCCCTGGAGCGAAAATGAAGCCTTATTTGACGTGCTGGTGGGTGGATGGCTCTGAGTATGCCGAGTCCATATTTCTCTTTTCTTTAATACTCCTGTAACTGTCGCGATCACAAAGCAGAACATTCCTTCAGTGATGAAACTCTACATGTAGAAAAGAAATGTCATTGTAGCCCCTTGATGTTGTTTTGGCTGATCTACCTGAGTGAAGTAACAAAGACAGGCTCTCAGGAAGCCTTGCTTTTAGGATGTCTTTCAGGGCTGGGACACCATTTACCAATGGCCATGTAATGGATCAGAACTTCAGACACTGAACAGAAGGGATTTCAAAATTCCTTTGCAAACCTTGTCCCATACCCCATACTCAGTCATTGGTCTTCGAGATTTCACAGAACATTCTATTTCTAAACAAAGAGCGGCACAGCGCAGGGGTTCCCCAAAACTACCGGGCAAGGATTTCCTGGCCGCTTTCGGAACAGCAAACCGAGAGCTCTTTCTTGCCCTTTGACTTCTGAATCCACACTCATTGTGACAATTTTAGGCCGAAAGGTTGTACAGCTTGTCAATTGAACAGAGTTGGCATCCTGAGAGCGTTTGGTAAGAGCCACTCAACTTTCAAAAGAAGGTTCGTCCCATCTTCCAGGGAATCATTCTCCTGTTCGATCGTAGTATCATCCCTCAGCAGCACTTTCTGTTCATCTTTACCTGACAATGTTTTCTATCCCACATCATTCAGGCCAATCAATCATCATTTCCAAGCCCGCCCCAGGCACCGTTACGTATGTCGACCCCAGGGGCTGCAGTTGCCCGAACGATTGCGGCGAGTCCTGCGGCGAGTCCTGCGGCGAGTCCTGCGGCGAGGGAAACCTGTCCTTCGATCTATTTGAACTCGAAGTGCGCGTGGAGCCCCTCAGTGGCTACGGTCCCCGAGGATATTATCCAATGACCCTCCGGGAGCGCCTCTCCAATGGCAGATACACAGTCTACCACAAGCTGGGCCATGGCGGCTACAGCACCGTCTGGCTAGCCTACGACGAAACGGAAAAGCGACACGTTGCGATCAAGGTCATGGCTGCCGTCGACGAGAGCCTAAAGAAGCACACCCGCGGTGAGATCGAAACACTTCGCTGCATCGCAAGTTTGCCCGACAACCACCCTGGAAAGGCTCTGATGCTTCCACTTCTCGACTCATTCGTCCACGAAGGACCGGCGGGGAACCACGAATGCTACGTCACCTTCCCGCACAAACTCAGCATCGAAAACACCAAGGAAGACTCTGGGCGCTTAGACGCTTACTTCTCATTGGATGTGGCCAGGGCGATCGTCGCCCAACTCATCATCGCCGTGTCATTTCTACATGAGAACGGCATTGTCCACGGTGGTGAGTAGATTGACTATGTCTGGGGATTCGTCGATCCAAACGACTAACAAAAGCTAGATCTGAAGTTGAGCAACTTCTTACTAGCACCGAGAAACCTTTCCTCGCTCTCTCCAGACCAAGTGTGCGACAAGATTGGGTGGCCCGAGAAGTGGAAAATTCCAACGGACAATGATGAAGCCCCCCCTCCCGGTTATCCAAGCATTCTGGTTTTGCGTCCTGAGATGGGAGAGGACAGCATGTGCCAGGAGGTGAAGCTTTGCGACGCCAAAATCACGACTGCAGACTTTGGTCTCTCATGGAAGCCAGAGGAGGAGACGCGGTATTCCGTCTACACCCCTCTCCTCTACCGCGCCCCCGAAGCCATGTTCTCGGAGCGGGAGCAGAGGCCGCTAAGTTTTCCCTCAGATATCTGGTCTCTGGGAATGATGATATACTGTGTATACGCGAGAGGGCTGATTCTCGAAGCTGTCGATATCGACGACAGTATTTTGGCGGACATGATCTGCCTCTTGGGAAAGCCACCGCAGCGATGGTGGGACATGTGGGAAGAGAAGAACCTCTACTTCGAGGAAGATGGGGAATGGATCACAGGTAAACACATGCGCCACCACCCAGGGTACGTACTGCTGGAGGAGAGAATGAGAGACTGGCTCGGGGACTCGCGCGAGGGCAATATATCGGATGAGGAGACGGAAGACTTGCTGGACTTGCTCCGGCAGACATTCAAATGGGAGCCCGAAGAGCGCGCATCGGCAACTGAGCTTCTCAAGACCGATTGGATGAAGAAATGGGGCGTACCGGCGCTGGAAGCGATGTATCTTGCCCGAGGCGAGGATCGAAATGTTGTGGCCGAGCTTGCCTCAATCACTGGCCAGAGGAAGGAGGCAGCTTGGGAATGGACTATGATCCTTCGCAACACTTTCACGACGTCAGTACTCGGTCCTGGCAACTGGCTCAAGAGATTCTTTGGGGGATTTGGTCTCGGCACTGGTGTCCGGTGGTGGATGGGACTGAGGGATGTGTTCAGCAGATTCTTTTGAAACAGGAGAGGGAGGCATTTCGCCGGGTATTTTGTTAGGACTAGCATGGTTGTAAGCGCCATTCGTTTCGGATTTCTGTATTTCAGGTGCGGGCGGATCAACGGACTTACGCAGAATGCAAACATGAACGCGCAATATAGGTTATCTTGACGCAATTTCGCGATGCTGGTGGTCTCTGTATCTAAAAAATCACTCCGATTAATGGATGAGGGCGGTGACTTGAATGACTGAGAGAACATACCCAGCTCTGCGCTCAATTCTATGGACATGCTCTTCGTCGCTGTCTTGGGCGCGGCATGCCAAGTATCAGAGCCTGCAACTCTCATTCATCATCCCATAACTTAGAATCTTAACAAGACCATGGACGCTTCGACGCCTCGGAGAATCAAATCAGCATCCTACCCATCCGCAAAAACGAGTGATACCTAATCGGTGGCGGCCTCTCCCTTCTTGCCGAACAACTTGTCGCCGATGTCGCCGTTCGTGGATGGAACAAGGTACCCGGCTTCATCGCAGCCCTCGGCCCGCCGCGCTACCACGACGTATTGCACAACCGGATGACGCGAGAGCCTCTCCAAGGCAGTAGTCGCTGCGTAGCAACACATGACAACGACGGTTCCTTCCCGGCGACCTGACGTCGCCCAAAGCTCGTCGCAAAGCTTCGCGACCGTGTCGCCAGTGGCAATGACAGTGTCCAAGATGATGAGGCGGCCGTCTCCCGCCATCTGGGGGAACGGATGACGGCCGAACCAGTCTACGATGACGGATTTTGATCCTTTCGCCTTGGAACAACGCACCAGGACGCACGATATTGAGGCGAACAGGGGTTGCGCAGCGACGAACATGGGCAAGCCGCCACGAAGGACGGGGATCAACGTCGTATGAGTTAGGGTGGTGTCGAACTTCATTGCTGCCGACACGACGTGTCTCGTCAGAGTGTGAACGGCATCTTGCATCGTTTTCGGAGAGGACGACGCAGAACGAAAGACACTAAAGATGTCGCTGATTTCTTGTGAGTCTGCTACGTCGATGATGCATGTTGGTGAAGTTGGTCGAGACATTGCTGCTGGCGACAGGTTTACCAACGAAATTGGAGGTGAGATAAACCAAGGTCATGAGAACACTATTAAGCGGTTGCACAGCACTGTCCCGGATTGCAAGGTCTGGGACTAAACGTGTCTCTCCCTGGGTAGTGCCCCTGGCACTATATAGATAGTGCGGTGAAGGAGAGAAGACCGACAACACGATGCCGAGTCTGTCTTCTATTCAAATTTGTTCAGAGAACACATTGGATCATCACACCCAAATACACGTCAGTTCACACCTATCGCACGGATAGATACATCACCACTCGATCGGACACCCAGATGAAGCTCTTTGAAGATTTGCCCCCTGAATTCGACCCTTCAACCTGGTGGCTGGATGGAAAGACGCCCCAGCACCCGCATTTCAACGAAGCGGCCAAGATTGCTTCCCTGGTGGACAAAATCAAGCTACCATTGCTTAGCTGCATCGTGGAAGGCTGCGGAATCCTTCTTACGCGGACGGGACGAACGGACCTGGTTCCACCGCCGGGCGACAACCTGACGCTGTGGAAGGCCAGCATATCCCTACAAAAATATGGCGTGATATATCTTGGCACACGCTCCGAGTGTCGATCAGAGTTTCTGCCCGCTCTCGAGGCTCATCCAAAGGCTTTTGAAGACATCGATGCCTTCCTCCGACAGGACAACAACGTGATCCGCGCCGTTAACTACGGTGTTCACCGGTTTATCACGGGAACCACTGAGGGCGTGCGAATTAATGTGACGCACCCCGGAATACTTGTGCCTCCTTACGCCATATCAAGCATCGGGCCTTTTGACGTAGCTGTCCGTCCACAAGACTTCGAGGGTGACAGCATCAGCCGGCTCGATGTAACCAGACCGCTCTGGGATCTGCACGACTTGGCCCATCAGACCGCTACCTCGCTGTGCTCGTACTTGTTCGGCTGCAAGTATTTTACATCCCTGGTACAACTGCCATATAAGCTTACGGCTCTTATCCGCAGTCCCGGGATGGGGGATCTTGAGCCAGCGCTGAAGTGCTCCGACGGCCTCATATTCAGCAATCTTCTGACGCCGCTCTTTACGATGGAGGTACGTCAGGACGAGGAAAAGCAACATACATACACGTCGCTGGTGACGGCCATGGCCGAGCAGGTGGCCGACTACCTGCAGGGCCGTTGTGAGCTGGAGCACATGTCTACGGGCGCCCGGCTGAGAATGGACGCGCCGGTTACGCCTGCGCAGCTTGCCGTTCTCGCACAGAACAAGGCGTACGAGCTGACGGCCAGCGAGATCGAGCAACGGGTCATGACGCGGGGTGGCCCGAAGGGCGACGAGCGGGATGATCTCGACGGGCTTGATGCGGCGGCGCGTATCCGCTTTTTGGCGGGCTGCAAACGATGGCTGTACTTCGAGGTCAGGAACACGACCAAACACCGGGCGCACAAGTTGGCTTATCGTATTGTGGTTGAGCGCATGTTAGCTGAGGCCGAGTGCGGCGGGGAGACTGGGAAGGAAGGTGGCTCAGATTTGTTGAAGATGATCCTAGACATGTTGGAGTACAAAGGTTGGGACGCAGACGAGGGAGAGGTGCCGAACTTGTGGGAGGTCTTGGCAAAGAACAAAGTGAAGTGAGTGGTTTGAGACCTATTGCATGTATGGACGGTACTACATGTATGCATGAACTTTCGATACCTAGTAATACTGAGGATTATGATGTATCATATAAGCTGGCCTCTAGTTACGTGAAAGCTCCCCATAGGACGTAACTCATCTTCTACGCGACCTGGTGCAATGAACCGCCGACAAGCCTGACTCTAGTGGCGATGAAGAACAGCGCACTTACAACCACCATTCCTCCAGCAAAAAATTGTAAACCCCAGTACTGCCCTTTCTGGTGACTCATAATAGCCCCGGCAATGGGGCTGCCCGTCAGACTTGCCAGACTGATACATGTGAAAAGGACACCTTGGCGGACGCCAATCTTGGTCACATCCGCCGAGATCTGGCCCAGAAGAGCCGGCACCATGCCCACGAAAGCTCCCGAGGTGAAACCGTACAACACGGCGAAGGCGATGTATACGTCAAGCGACCCAGGGGCAAGAAGGGTGCCCGGCAGCCACAATGCAAGCAGCACGACAGCCGATAACGAGCACATGATGATCATCACGTTGAAGCGTCCAAACCTGTCGCCTAGGTAGCCGGGGAGAATGCGACCCGGGAGACTGTAAGTTAGTTTCGTCAGCGGGATAGTCTAGGTTTCGCGTTGGTGTTGGTCTCAACTCACCTCCCAGCGTTCATGATAGTTAGTAAGTACCCAGCCATGTTGGGATCGACTCCAGCTTCTTGGGCCTGTACAATGATGTAGTTGATGGGGATGAACATGGCGAAGAAGCCCGCGCACGAGGCCAAAGCGAGCAGCACGAAAGGCAACTCTCTGAACGGCTCAACGTAGTCGCCAAGTGTCACCGGCCTCGGCAATGGCTTGATCCTGGAGCGAATCGTCAAGTTACCCACGAGGAGCATGACGAACACGAGCAGTGCGGAGACTCGTAGGGACCAGCCGAAGCCGATGGCGGGAAGGATTCGGGCCAGCATCGTGGAAAACACAATTCCTCCTACCGATGAACCGCTCGAGACGATGCCAAAGGCGAGTGCGCGGCGCTTTTGGAACCACGTTGCTGTGCAGGAGAGCGCTGGGTAAAACACCAAGCTTGCACCCAGGGAACTACACAAGCCCTGGGCGAGCAGGAACTGGTAGTACTCGGTAGCGATGGATGTCATAAGTAGTCCAAAGGTATGGAGGAACGTGCCGGCGACAAGGAGCCAGCGGGGTCCATAGTTGTCAAAGAGCTGAGAGGGTCGCAGGGTCAGTTATTGCCGAGGACCAGGGAACCCCAGTACGTAGGGATCGTGGTGGAAGTGAAAGCGTTACTCCGTACCTTGCCAATAAACAAGCCAGCCGCAAAGATGACGAAAGGTTCAAGAGACAAGATCCATGCGATCTTGTCTGGCGAGTAGTCCTGCAGCTGATGTTTCTCATAGTAATCTTGGAAGATACCAATAGCTATACCGGCCTTGGGCATTAGCTGGCTATCACGCAAAGAAAGAACCAAGTGAGGCACTCACCATTAACCCAGCCAAACCCACAGAATAAACAGCACCAAGCGCCCGCTACCACCAACCAGGGGCGGGTTCCTTCGTCAATAGCCTCGGCTTCCATACTAGTGTGCGGTGTGGATGAGGGGGGTTTGGACACGCAGATACAATCTTTGCCCAGCCTCCCTCCCAATTTTACAGCCGCAAAACTTCTCTGTTGAGGCTTTTTGACTTTGGAAGGGCTAGGGCTAACAGATGCAGGAGGCTGAAGCCTATTAGCGAGAGATGTCGTTCTTCCGAACTATCCAAACATGTGGGAGACATTGTGTTTAAAACTTGCTCTTGTGCGAAAGGGGCTCTTCTATACCAGTAGCGGATAACATCATTTCAATTTCGTGCGCCTCTTCCTGAACAGCTTTCAAATTGGAATTTGTGAGCTGAATACGGTATTCTTGTGGGCCCGGAATATCCAAGTCGCAAGCTTGAACTGGGAGGTTGAACACAGTAAGCGGCGCATTTGTGGCTTGCTTTTCCGCCCCTTGGCATAGTACTGGGATAAATGGACAGGTACGCATAACGTAAGATACATGCACGCACAAAAGATGGTTTGATGTTGGAAGGTTGCGTCAGATCGGTATGTGTGGGCGTTCAATCCTCCAGAATCTTCGGCTTTGACACTTGGGTGATGGTATCGCCGGATCCTCCCGAGACTGTCCGACCAAACCCAGGCTCCCTTTTTCGACACTCCTTCGAGAACTTGGTGTAATGGACGTTGGAAGACTGTAAAACACCCATCTGGATACGTCAAATGCCAAGTCGTAAAATCGAGCCGTGGTTCGGCCAGAGCTCCAAGATCAAGCAATTACTGACCTTTGACCACTATCGCGAGTCGCTTAAGCCAACCCTCATGAAAGAGATGTATCTTGCGATTCCGGTTGAAAAGGAGCCCACGGTTTTACGTGATATCCTCAATCATCCGTTTTCAAGTCAGAGAAAGACGATGATGAAAATGAATGCTTTTGTTGATTTTCAGTAGTTGAGTTTAAAACTAAAGATTGTCGACTGTATCCGGCCAATGATTCGTATTGCCTCCCTCACAAAGCCGAATCACAAAAGAGGGGGATCCGGACGAGAGGAGGCAATACATCCAGAACACCTTTCCTCGCTCAATGCGCGGCCGTGGTATATCAGGGCGACCGGTATCGAAGTTGACTCATCGTAGTATTCGCTCGATGAAAACCGAGGAAGGCGCCTGGTTTGCGTGTTTTCTGCTTCAAAGATCGAAGAACATGACCGACCCCAAGACTAGTCCCGAGGGGTAACATGCATCTCGCAGATTGGTGCCGCCCAAGCACTTCTTGCTTCAAGGTCGGGAAGCAATCAAATGGGGCTGCTGGCACAAGTCAGGTTCCCATGTCCAACACGTCTGTTTCCTTTTGTCCCAGTTAGCAAGGTGGCGTGGCTTTGGACACTTGGTTGAGGCATCTGTTCTTACAATTGTCGGTAGCTTACATAAGCAACCGTGGAACCACGCGCTGTTGGGACAAAGTCCTGTCGTGGATGCAAATGTGGCCGGTGGGGTCAAATCACTGTCTTTGTCCCCGCCGTCGGTGATGTTGAAGAGGAAGAAAAAAATTTGAAGTTGTAGTTCGGCAGCTTCAAAGACCGAGGGAACGCGAGGAAGATATGTCGGGGCTCTCGCGGGAGATCTGATGATGGCACACCCATCCATGAAAGGGTAATGTTGGGGGTTTCTACGAACGACAAACCGGAAGAAACACTGAGCATCAACCTGAATATATGGATGCAAATTCAGGCTTGGTGTTCGTCTGTTTCAACAAAATACTGCACTACAGTTCGCCAAATGGTTTGCCAACGTCCAGGGCCCTTGGTGTCGTAATCGCGTGCTCGGAAAGCGATCGGGATGTCACCCAAGACAATGCCAAGGTTCTTCACACTTCCTTGTCATATGTAGGTATGATTGCGCCACGTATCCTCAACACACGTAGAAACCTGCGCTCCAATCGTCTCCGAGGAGGCGATGTATTGAGCCAACTGACACTTCACTGCTTCGCATAGTGGCTATGTTGGGCCAAGAACTTATGAATAGGATTGAAGAGGGGAAGAGGGGCGATGAGATTCTTGGTCCAATGGAACTTTGTGAATGCAACCAACGTCAGTCGATTTCCCCGCCGAGATAAGGCAGTGGTAAGAGAGATGCATGGTTGCCTGCCTGCCTGCATCGATTCGTGGGCTTTTCCGAGAGGTCGAACAACGAGAACCATACAGCTTGCCGAAAAGCCGCGTCGTCTTCCGAAGTTCCAAGTTGCCTCATGTTGCCTGAATACCTACACGTAGTTTGTCAATGCAACCACATGCGGGAGGCCACCGTGGCCGGAGTTCGCCAACAGATTTCGACATTAGAAAACGTGAAAAAAGCTACATCACCCCCTTGAAACTTGTGATGATGCCTTGCTGTCAGTATACCTGAGCTTTTGCCCTCGTCCAAGACGCCATCAGCTGCCATGGCAGAACCGTCACCCGAGAATTACCATATTGGTTGGATCTGTGCCTTGGGCACAGAGCTAACGGCTTCTCGTCTGTTCTTGGACTCTATATACGAGACAAAGCTCCCGCTCGCCCATATTGGCAGCAACACTTACGTCCGTGGTCGTATGGGCGAACATAACGTTGTCATCACAGTTCTACCCGTCGGGGCCACTGGGACCAATGCCGCGGCTACCGCAACCAACAACATGGTCCGATCCTACCGGAATTTGAAGGTTGTGCTGATGGTTGGTACCGGAGGAGGGGCACCAACGGCCAAGAACGATATCCGTCTCGGGGATGTTGTGATCAGCGCAAAGTCCAGGCAGTACGGTGCTGTTGTGCAATATGACTTGGGATGACAACACCAAGGGCGGGGTTTCGAGCCCACTGGCTTCCTGAGCCTGCCCCCGACATCCATCAGCACGGTTGCCAACGTCGTCAAGTCGAATCATGAGCTGGATGAGACGAACTCGCTGGCGAGCAAGATTGATGCTGTCCTGTCCACGCGCTCCAAGCTGAGAAGGACGTACGGAAGACCAGAAGAGGCTACGGATATTCTTTTCAAGTCTGATTACCTCCATGCTGGCCATGACACCTGCGACGACTGCGACACCGCCCAGGTCGTGCAGAGGCGCGTCAGGGAAGACGATGAGCAAGGTCCCCAGGTGCATTACGGTCTCATCGCATCTGCAAATCTGGTCATGAGGGATGCGAAGTTTCGAGACACCCTAGCGAAGGAAAAGGGGGTTTTGTGCTTCGAAATGGAAGCTGCCGGCATGATGAACAACTGTCCTTGCTTGGTCATTCGAGGAATTTGCGACTATTCGGACTCTCACAAGAACAAACACTGGCAGGGATACGCTGCGATGGCGGCTGCAGCTTATGGAAAGGAACTGCTTCTGCAGCTGGAGCCTCAGGAGATGGCGAAGGACCAAACAATCGCCCAGGCCCTTACCGACGGTTAGACACTCAGAGCCCAACCCGAATCATACTTTTCTTTTCCTGACCTTTGAATTCCAGTCTCAAATGATGTGAAAGATGTTGGGAAAAGTGTCAGAAGAGTTCATCAACGCATGGACAGAAGCACACTCGAAACCTGGTTGTCCATGATCTCTGGACACGATTATGCCGCCTCGAAGGACAGGTATCTGAGGGCCCATACGGATGGAACTAGTGACTGGTTTTTCAAGTCATCCGAGTTTCAGAAATGGGTGGAGAGGCCTGGTTCGGTACTCTACTGTCCTGGAATCCCCGGTGCTGGCAAAAGTGTGATGGTCTCCGTTATCAGCGACCATCTTGGCAAGATTGGAGAATCTGGAATTGCTTACATCTACTACAAAAGCGATGAGAAGGATCAGAACCAAGGAAACGTCCTGGCAAGTCTTCTAGAGCAGTTGATCCGTGTGCTTGGCATGTCGCAACAAGCTGAGGCACTCTTGCAGTCTTACCAAATCAGGAAAGAAAGACCACCGGACAAGGACCTCGTCGAATGTTTGCGTCTCGTCATCAGTGGATTCACATCCCCGGTGTACATTCTCGTCGACAGCATAGACGAGTCTCCCCGAGAACCAGGTGGCTTCTTTGATGAAGTCGCTTGCGAATACATCTTGGGGCTTTGCCGTGCCACTCCAGCTCGCATTCTGGTCACATCGAGGCCGAATGAGACAGTTGAGGCTTTCATTCGGCACAGAGCAAACGATGGCAAATTGTTCAGTCTCACCGTCTCCCCGACCGCGCACGAGCTGCGAACATATTTACGGCTGAGATTAGTATCCTGCTCGAATTCTGGTGATAGGGTCAAGCAGAATGTCGAGGAGAGAAAGGTGAAATGCATCGAGAAGATAACCAAAGTCTGCTTAGGCATGTGAGTGATTCGCGAGACTGGGAGTATGAGAGAGAAATGTTGTTAACACTATCTGATTCAGGTTTTTGTTGGCGACGCACTTCGGCGATGTATTCGCAAAGCTCAAAACCCTCGAGGAAGTCAAAAGGATAGAAGACAAACTCGATGAGATGGTAACCATGCCCGAAGGACCAGATCGACTCACTCAAGCATACAATCTCTCCATGACTCGCATCCACGAGCTGGGCGATGGTGATAAGCAGCGCGCATTGCGGCTACTGCGATGGATAGTGCACGCTCCCAGAATCATGACGGGACTTGAGCTTCAGCACGCCGTCGCCGTGCAGCCAGAGTCGTCCAGATTCAACCAGGACGGACTTCCTTCTATAACGGATCTTCTTTCCACATGTGCAGGCCTGATTCGGAAGAATGTCCGCCACACGGACAAGATCGAGCTCATTCACTCAACCGCTCTTGACTTTTTGAAACACCGGCAAGAGATCAACACATTCGAAACCAAGTCGGAGCTTGTTGCAACGTGCGTTACTTATCTCTCTTTTGAATCATTCGGCACCGGTCCCTGTGGCTCCGTCGGGAATTTGATGACAGAAAAAAGCAATATTCGTTTGACGTCTACGCCAGCAGTTACTGGGGCCAGCACGCGTCGGACTGGGTAGACTGCTACAGAAAAAACGCGGGGTCTCCTAGACAATTGAATTCCGACGAGGACTTCAAATATCTCACTTGGAGACTTCTTCTGTTCTTGCGAAAGACTGCACATTTGCTGGCGTCTCTTCAGGGATACACATCCCGGTTCCCAGGACACGAAGCTTCCAACAGTCCGAAGAGGACATCTCCACTGCATCTTACGACGAGATACGGTCTCGACAATGTCGTTGAAATGCTGCTTCAGGATACATCGCATCTTGACGTGAATGAGCTACCTAGATGGGTATGGAAACACCCCGCTCATGAACGCAGCCAGACACGGACATATCCAGGTTGCAGGGTTGTTGCTTCAGCATCCAAATATCGACCCGAACAAACGCGACAGAGATCGCCGGACAGCTTTCCTGATTGCAGCAGGAAGCAGAATTGCAAAGTCTGAGAAGCCTGGCGACGAGGACGGCAATCCGGTCGTCTCAGAAATGCTCCGGTATCCAGCTGTACGGACGAATGTCAAAGACCGAAAAGGACGGACACCTTTGTCCCACGCTGCCGGGAACGGTCTCCGGGGATCAGTACGTGCACCTTTGGCATTGTCCTCGGCCAGGTTCGATGCTGCCGAGCCTTACCACCTAACCCCCCTTGCGCGGGCTGCGATGCGTGGGCACAAAGACATCGTCGCAGACTTCTTGTCGGAATGGCAAACAGGCCGCACAGAGGCTTCGACGAAACAATCGCGCACATTCCTAAATGTGGCGTTTTTGATGGCTGCTGACGCTGGTCGAACCGAGGTTTTGGAGGTTATGTTCCGGAAGGCAAAGACTGAGATCGACGTTAATTACAAGAACAACCAAGGCCGAACCGCTCTGTGGCTAGCAACGAAGAGCGGCCACCTTGACACGATCGAGCTCCTGATCAATACGTGGAAGGTCGATGCTTCGATATCTGACAAAGATGGCATCTCGCCGGTTGTCTTGCCGTTCAAAGAGGGGCGGGATGAACTGGCAAAGACGTTTCTGGGGCTGGGGAAAGTCCAGCTGCAAGTTTCCAATAAAAGCTTGTGGCTATCGCTGTCGAAAGTCATTGACGATTCCAAATTCGAGGCAGACTTCGCGAGCGCCATTCAGGTCCTTGGATTCGACGCAAGTCTGGGGCAGTGCAACGGCAAAGGTAGAACACCACTTCATTGGGCTGCTTCCAGGGGCTTGGTCGATCTCATCCGCTGTCTTCTTCGTCGGCCAGGTGTCGACGTAACACAGCTGGACGATGAAGGACACGCCCCAGTTCATGTTGCCGCCGCAAATGGTTTTTCTGCGGCAGTACAGCTTCTAGCTAAGTATCAGCCAGGCCACATCAATCTCGAGAGCGAATGTGGTCAAACACCACTTATGGTTGCCGTTGAGCATGATCACATTGATGTTGTTACGTCTTTATTAGACAACCAGGCCGACGTCAATCATCGAGCACGAGAGAAGGGCAACACTGCTGTTATGACAGCTGTACAAGAGGGAAACGCCGCAATTCTGAGACGACTTCTCGAAACGGTCCACGAGCCGATCTCTGAACCAGAGGAGAGGTGGAATCGCCACGCCATCGTCAATTTCAGAGATGACAAGCTCCGAACGCCTCTGATCTGGGCCGTCGCAAGTGGCGACCTGGAGATCGTGCGAATCCTCGCGCAGTGGCCTCGCATACTGCCATGTGCGCAAGACAAACACGGAACGGCGTTGCAGCTGGCCGTCATTCGCAACCGGCTCGATATCGTATCAGTCCTCGCGCCTCTAAGCAAACCGGCATTTTGCCGGCAAGATCGAAAGGGGCGGACTCCGTTGTTCTTGGCGGTCCAGAGGGGAAACGTCGAGGTCGTGAAGGAGCTGCTCAAGGTACCGCCGCACTGGATCGAGATCAACAGAAAGAGCAAAGACGGCGTGTGTCTCTTGTCCGAGGCTGTCAGACAAAGAGTCTGGCCAGCCGTTACGGTGCTCAGCCGAGTCCAGGGCCTTGACTTCACGACGAGGGACAGAGATGGTCGGACTGCTTTGTCTGGAGCAATCGTACAAGGCAACGGACAGGAGTTTCTCGAGGCGGTCCGGGAAGGGCGAGGGCTTGAGTTCATTCAAGACATGCTATCTTACGAGGCTTTTGGAAGATGCGTGCATTCAAGGGATTCTCTGGGAAAGACCTCGTTGATGCACGCCATCGAGAAGGACGAAAAGGCTGCCGGTATCTTGCTTGGCCTGAAAAGCAACAGTCTGCAAGAGAATGGCACGGTCACCAACTTCCAGGCAGAGCACAGTAAACTTCAGTGTCGGAACGGGAGGACAGCGCTCTCGTATACAGCGGAACAGGGCAAACTCGCGATTTTCCGCCAGATCCTCAGCATCCGAGAAGCCGCCGTCAACGTGGCGGACAAATCAAAGAGGACGCCACTGTCCTACGCATGCGCAAAGGGGCACGAGGCCGTGGTCGAGGCTATCGTCGCCTCGCGCCAGGCCGATGTTAACCTCCGCGACCAGAACGAAATGAGTCCCCTGTCACACGCTGTGAGAAACGGCCGCGAGGGCGTCGTGCGGGCTCTTTTGAAGAGTCCGAAGTTGCGTCCAGACGTCAAGGGGCAACATCGCCGGACTCCCCTCATGGAGGCCGCCCGGTACGGACAGGCGGGGATCGCCCAGATGCTGCTGGCTTCTGGCAGGGTTGACGTAGATACTTTGGACAAGAACCGCCACACTGCCCTGTGGCATGCCATGGACACTGGGCACCGGGATTTGGCTGAGTTGATTGCAGCCCATGGCGGTTCGAACTTCCATCCCGGCCCTAGACATCACGGAGGACCGGGCGGGAGAATAAGTCAGGCATAATCGGATTTCTCGGGAGAATTCTGCTTGTGTTCTAAAAATTCGATTCTTAAGAAACTTGTCGCGAACTTGACCCGTTTTTTAGCAATGTCTATCAAAAGGCTTGCTGGCAGCAGCGTTGTCAATCGGGGCAAAGCGCCGACTCGTTTACCAATCTGCGTAGGTACATCAACATACACATAGAGCAGGCTTTATCCCATCGATACTACTCAAGGCGAACGAACTATGCTACAATCACAATCCCAAAACCATACTAGTGGTCGAAGGTCTGGTTGAGAGGAATCTCTTCGGTTCCGGGACATCAAGAACTCCACTTTCGCAAATTCAGTCGCACTCAGCCCGGATTAAGAGTTGCTGCGGGTGACAGACTTCGACCGGTGGATGATCTGGAGAAAGTTGCCAAGAAACTCAAGAGTCGGAAGTTAAGACCAGACGAGTTCAACATGGAATTGATTTTGGATAATCTCCCCTCCGTAGAATTCCCGAGCCACCTAGTTCAAGGCCACAAACAAGCTGCATACTCGGGATACTTCTTGGGCTCGCCATATATCTGACTCAAATCATCGCTGAGCATCTGCGGCCCGTCCAAGTGGCCCTTCTGCTGCTTTGCGAAAGTATGCCGCCGTAGTGCCACGTTCCATGCGAAGCTCGAATGACCAATCCCCCCAAACTGCACCGCCGCGAGCATGACCAGAAAGTCCACCAGTGCCTGCTGGTCCCACGCCAGTTTATCAAGAAGCTCCCGGTCGCTTCCGGTGAGAAGCTGCTGCTTCGTAGTGACCGTAATACCGTGCGACGCGCGCGCCTCCTCGGCGAACATGGCCACCTGCGTCGCATTACCCGACGCCACGTATATAACGGACAGGTTCGCGGCGGTCGCCTGCGTGAGGTATGCCTCTGTCTGCCGGGGGTACTCGGACCAAGCCCACAGCGGGTCGATCGGGTTCCAGCTGTCGAGTGCGTCCTTCTCGGTGCGGAGGTGCGCGCCGAAGAAGTGGGCCGGTACGGCGCCGCCTCCGCCTCCGCCGCCGCTCCCGCTTCCGCCCCCGATGCGCAGCACAGTCGCCGTCGCAAGCCGCCGCGCGTCAGCGCGGAACTTGAGGATGCTGCCGAACGACTTCGCGAAGCCCGCGCCGTCGCTGTAGATCGGGTACGTGAGGTACGAGCGGCCGAGGTCGACAATCATAGGCCCCTCGCTGCGCTGGCCCGTCGGCGCGACGTCCGTGTCGTTGTCGATCGCGCCTAGCCAGCGGTACAGCGCCGCCCTCCACCTCTCCGGATGTGGGATCCCCTCGCTCGTCTTATCGCCCTCGTCGACCTCGGCGAGCTTCTCAGGGAAGAGGCCTTGCGACCAGGTCCGCGATGGCCCCAGCGCGCGCTGCACGTCGTCGGTGCTGTTGAACAGGCGCAGCTGCGGGCACGACAGGCGCAGCGAGTCGACGAAGTGCGCGCGGTCGAACATGTAGTCCAGCCCTTCGCGCGCGCCGGTGCGGATGACCGAGATGTCCGAGTCGTTGCGCACGACGATGCGCGGCACGACGAGCGAGCCGCCGGCGAGCATCGCCCAGCGCACGCAGTTGAGGACCGAGTTGCGGATGTTGCCGACGCCGCCGACCGAGTTGTCGCACGTGAAGACCACCTGCAGCTTGCTCCCGGCGTCCCACTCCGTCGCGGCGCAGACGGCCCTGACGTCGTCCGAGTCGAGCGCGGGGAAGTCGAAGTGGTCCGCCGGCTGGCGATGCGGGATCCAGGGGTCCAGGCTCGAGCCGAAGCCGACGAGGTCGAGGCGCAGCACGTCGCGGAAGGTCCATATCAGGAGGAAGGCGAGGACAACACCGGTGGTGTTTAAGAGCCGGCCGAGGCGCCTGATCGGGTACTGGGCGAGGAGCCCCATCGCTGACGTCGCTCCGCTGGAGAGAAAGAGAGAGAGAGGAGAGAGAGAAAGAAAGAACAGAGCCTTTGTGGAGGATGGAAACGGGAAAGCTGCCCGTTACTTATTTGTGGCAGCATTTCTTGCCATCCCTTGCGCCCGTTGCAGCTACACCGGCATTCCACAGCGACAACTTCGAGGCCCAACGGCGCCGAGGAGGTTACCTACTCATTCGAGTTGCGGCCTGCCGCGGGATTGAGACCTTCGAGCGCGATCCCTCGCGGTTCTTTACGGTGCCTTCTATCCTCGAAGATCAAGGGCAGCAACGGCGAGGTGCTCTCGGTGCCCTACGTCGGCGTCGCCGGTGGCCGTGCTGCTGCCCTCCGGAAACCCGGAGACGTCGGATAATTGGGTCTTGTTGGACGCCCCGTAGATTCAGATCCTGCCCAAAGATTCGTGAGGGTCGACCTTGGCGGCACTATCTCGATAGAGCCATGGATGACATCAGGTCCTGTGGAAATGCCACAGAAGTTGGGTGCGAACAATCACCGCCACCCCTTAAATGCCATTCAGTCCCTGTGTTTGCAGTAAGTGCCATAAGACAGCCAAGCAGCGTGGCAGCCTTGGGGTCTCAAACCAGAACATCAGTAGGGTCGGCGCCAACCTCCACGTCCGGTTCATACGCCCGAGGATGCTATGCAAATGTTTCACCTGGCGTTGCTGAAGATGCGTGTAGCTCAGCCCTCAAGAACCCGCATTCATGGTGTGGGCTGCAACTAGAACCTTAGCGCGAATCGCGCCCAGATGAGGGGTTTATCGCTATCGAGTATCCGTAGTGTTTGCCTCCACCGCGATTTTGCAAATGGGGCCGGAAAAAGCAATATAAATGTATGGTGACGTTCTGGGCGGAGTCTCAAGAAGAGGAGAAGTGCTGCCCGGTGGCTGCGGAGAAACCGTTAAATGAGGTACAGCGGCCCGTGCTTTCGCGCACATATCGCGTCGACGACGCCCGTTTCCTCCTCGTCTCTCTTACTTCCACACTTCAAACTCGAAATACTCCTCAAAGCACAACCGATTCAATTCTTCATCCAGCGAGTCGACCAGTATGCCGAAGTTCTGTTACGGAGTCCGCAAGGGCAGACAACCTGGGCTGTACGCAGATTGGATCAATTGCGAGGCCCAGGTCAAGAAATTTAAAGGGGCCGACTACCAAGGATTCGATTCATACCAGCAAGCTATCGACTGGCTACGTGCCGGCAACATCGGCCAAACGGAATTTCCCCTCCTCGACAGACAACCGAGTCCAGTTCCAGTCGCACGAGCCCGAGCGCGAGCCTCCCGGCCGGCAAAGTCTCGCGTGTCCAGCAGCAGCGTATGCGGATTACCACCGACCTCGCCAAGGGCAGGTAGAAGCAGCGTTCACGGGCGTCCATGCGCACAATACTCCTCATATTCAGCTGCCTACTACGGCTCAGTTGGTCCCTTCTATGCGGTGGCAAAAGGCTGGACGCCAGGCATTTACCGCACTTGACCCGAGTGTCAGGCGCAGACGAGCGGTTCCGCTGGCGCCAGATACAAGAAGTTCGACACGATCGCCGCTGCCCTGGAGTTCCTGGCCGTCTACGGCGAGGGCGGCCACTTCTCGCAGTTCAAGTCGGAACACTTTGAGCCCAACAAGACCGCGTCCTTCAGCGAGGAATGGAACCGCCTCTCCCAGTCGCAGGGCTGGACACACGGATCCGAGCGATACCGACGAGAGCGATCGGTCGCCCTCAGGAACGAGCTACAGACGCACTACTTCGCTCCCCAGTCTCGTGAGCTGCCTGCCGTCAAGGAGAAACAGGGGCAAGCCGCCGCCGTCGAGTCGGTGCCCGAGTTCGACGAGGAGGAGGTCAGGCTCCAGGGCTTCCAGGCCATGTGCAAGGAAGTCGGAAAGGAGCCCGGGAATACTGTCAGAGATTGCGAACGGATCCTCAAGCAGACGCTCGTCAACATTGTGGACCTCATCGATGCCCGTCGGCAACGTCGTCGGCCGCCCGTGTGGGACCCGCAGGACCTCGAAGCTTTCAAGCAGTACACGCTGTCTCCACCTGGAGACAAGATGATTCCCGCGAAGGAGGCGAGCAAAGACCCCCTCCTGAGATGCTTTCTGAAGGACTTTCGCAGACGTCAAGATCGATGCCTGAGCAATTATTATGGTCGCTGTTTCTCGGTCAACAGGACGATGTTAGGGGGAGGTGATGGTGGCGTCGTCTTGGCCAACAGGGCTCGTTTTGAGGGGACCGATGGTGGCCGTGGTCTGGCGAACAAGACTGGCCCGACTGGGCTGGAGGGAGGCGATGGTAGCGTGGTCGTCAACAGGGCTCAAAGATCGAACGAAGAAGATGCTCGCTCGGTGGTCGAGAAAGTCAAAGTCGAGAAGGACGACGGCGGCATGGATGTCAACAGAGCTCAAAGCTCCGAGGACAGAGGTGGCGTGGTGGTTGAGAGACCGAAGGCCGAGAAGGTCAATGACGGCGCGGAGGCCAGGGAGGCTCCCGACCCCAGGAACGAAGCTGGTGATGTGGCCGAGAGGGCTATGGTCGAGGAGAACGAAGGCGATGCAATCAAGGTGGTCAAGGCAGAAGAGGACGGGAGCAATTCTGTGGCCACGAGAACGAGGTCTCGGACGGGGAACACTGGCGTCGTGGCTAAGACGGCTAACTCAGAAAAGGACGATGAGCCCGTGGTGGTTAAGAGGAAGAGAGGTAGACCTAGAAAGGAAAATACCTCTAGGGATTATAGGCCTAAAGTTAAGTTAAAGAAGGATAATAAGCCTATAGTAGTTAAAAGGAAAAAAGGTAGATTTAGAAAGGAAGATGCTTTTAGGGATTACGGGCCTAAGGCTAAGTTAGAGAAGGATAATGAGCCTATAGTAGTTAAAAGGAAGAGAGGCAGACTTAGAAAGGAAGATACCTTTAGGGATTACGGGCCTAAGGCTAAGTTAGAGAAGAATAATAAATCCGTAGTAGTTAAGAAAAAGAAAGGCAGACCTAGAAAGGAAGATGCCTCTAGGGATTATAGGCCTAAGGTTAAGTTAAAAAAAGATAATAAGCCTATAGTAGTTAAAAGGAAAAGAGGTAGATTTAAAAAGGAAAATACCTCTAGGGATTATAGGTTTAAGGCTAAGTTAAAAAAAGATAATAAGCCTATAGTAGTTAAGAGAAAAAGAGGTAGACTTAGAAAAAAAGATACTTTTAAAGTTTATAGGCCTAAGGCTAGATTAGAGAAGGATAATAAGTCTATAATAGTTAAGAGGAAGAGAGGTAGACTTAGAAAGGAAGATGTTTCCTAGGATTGCGGGCCCGAGGCTAAAAAGATCGTACATAGATAGACTCTAACAAATTATATTATACTAAGGTGGATTTAATATATTCCCGGGCAGACTCAGTCCTGATTTGGCGGCACTTTGATAGAAGGATAGTTGATATTTCTTGGGCAATTTTAGCATTTGGGTTCTAACTTACTAAACTCTAGTTTATGAGCTTAACCTATTGGAGTGTATGACAAAGTTGGCACAAGGGTAGGAGCCGCAACAGTTGAGTACAAGAGGTGTACATGGAGTATGTATGGATGACAGCAACGACAAAGACAGTGGCGTACTCAGTAGAACTTTGCCTACAACAAAGCAACAATCAGGCAAACTGCTAATGCTTCAACTATACTGTTGAGATGATTGGCGGTGCAGGTTGTTCATGTTCACGCCTAGGCATTAGATAGTGTTCCTGGAGAGAACAAAGCACAAAGAGTCTGAACATCATTGGTTGATGGCAGGTAAGCTGTAATTATGAACTGAAGCTTCACGCCTGCGAGGGAGTTGTTACTTACTCACTAGGTGTATTTCTTGTCTTGGAACAATGGCAGCAACAATGCATTCTCCAACGCCATTCTGCAGAATAATTCAGCAATGATCTTGAGTATAGCTCTGCCCAATGTAGACTCTAGGTTGTGGTATATGAGTCCCAGGTCCCTGCCACGGTCTCACTGGAAATCAACTTCTCTAGGCAGGTCCAATCTCACATCCCATTTACAGCCCCATTCCTCACCGATAATCAACTCAGGTAAGTTCCAAGTCTCAAACCGTCCGCTGATCAAACTCTCTGCGCAAGAACAATGACCGCACCACGCAACACCCAAGTCACAACCACGGCCCCTAGCGACCGTGATTCCAACCAGATACACATACGCATCGAAGTTAAGATACCGATGCGGAATAGGACAATCGCGGAGCGGACCATTCCCGACGACTCACCTCTTAAGACGGTTCGGGCCATCGCAGAGTTCTTCGATTCTCTCTCTGGCCAGCGGACCGCCAACGACATGGCCGGGCGGCGTGCGGAGGCGGTCGACTCCACCGAAACAGCCACCGACTCAGACACCGAGATGCCCGACGCTCCGGACATGGCACCGTCTTCTGGTGACGAGACGACGGATGATATGTATGACAAGACGTACTCTGAAGACTTTCGAGTTACCCCCATGAGCATCGACGGCTTGTCCGACACGGATAGTATCGAATGACCCGGTAAGCCACGTTCCCACCACCCACTTTTGTGATTCCGAAACTCCACAGCTCCGCTCCCCAGCCATAACCACGCTACCGGCCGGATCTCGACAACAATTCCTCCAGTTCCCACAACTGGACGGTTCCGGAAGGGTGGCCGAGTTGGTTATGGCGCCAGGTTAAGGTCAGCTTAACATCTGTTTCCTGGTGGGGCAACCCGCGCGAGTTCGAGTCTCGTCCCTTTCATTTCCCTTTTGCCAGTCTCTGTAGCTGATTCTTTTTGACTTTTGCAGCAGGTAAGGAGGGTCTAGTGTCTAAGTACCAAGGTACCCAATCCTCGGTTAGTCAGCTTGCCCCCAACGTCCTTCCCTTTTTGTATGGATTCAAGATTCAAGCTTCTCCACTGCCAACGAGGCGAGATCGAGACCCTAGCTCGGCGATGTGCGGGAACCACGCAGTCAGCACCTTCGAGTCCATGCAGCAGTGGTAGATCCAGTGCAGGTCTCTCTTCTCTTGTACAGTCGACCCACAACACCGATGGGACCATGAGGAGAGCGGAGTCGCTCAACGCCGGGCGTCTGTCTTGAGGATTGACTCTCTCCGCAGTATGGCTCAAGACTTACCAGCCTGGCTGCAATCGCTCCAAGAAGAGCATCGGTCTGTTGTCATTTTTCGGCTTCTGCTTCAAGATCGCGCCGGACGCAAACCGGAAACTATCCGCCAGAAGTAGTAAAAGCTCTTTTAAAGACCCAAGATGCTTACACATTCGGCATTGATGTGGGTTTCCATCTGCGAGTCTGAGTCTCTGAGATTCAAGCTTTCCATCGCTAATAATTCAATAAACGAGTACAACAATTAGCATCAGCTCGGCTTTTTATCTTAACTCCCACCCAATCGCTATTCCGGGTCGCCGCTACCCACATCATCAAGGCCGGAAAGCCAACCAATTTTGGTCAGATTTCAAGGTTGTCGGTGAGCGGCAGATGCTCCGGTGTCAAGTCCGGCTGATGTACGTCAGGAGGTATCCGAGCGTGGCAGTGCAGGCCGATCGGATCGCGTTAGTGTTGTGACAGCTAGCCGAGTCGGAGGGAACGGGCGCAACGCAAATAAACCCCTCACGGGAGGCAGCCCAAGCGACGACCTGCCTGCGACGATTACATCCTCTCACCCTTCGCCAGAATTCCACCATGTTTCGCACCAATAACTGCTTTCCTATCTGAAGTTACCAGAGGGCGTGCATCGGTTCGGCCCGGCTGACGTTGACAAGGAGGGCTGAGCCTGAAGAGGTTACGCTGTGCCAAGTACCGAACAACAACGAACGAGGGCCTATTACAGACCGATTCAACCAGCGAAAGCTGTCTAATACGGAAGACTGACGTCAGATGGAACACACCGAATCCCCCCGAACTCCTGATCTCATCGACTGGTCTCGACCGCTGTCGCCATGGGGAGATGCAGAGTCGCACGCCGCCAACGGAGTTGAGAATGATGTGGAAGCGGAGAGGCATGTCTCTGCTAGCGCGACAGTGAGCATCAGCACGGAGGTCCCTCCCTCCGTGTACTTCACGATACATCGGTGAGGCCTGCCCTTTGCCGGGATATCGACCTGGTGGTCACTAACACGACGAATCTCAGCATTCGGCGACTCATACTCGCAAGTATAGGTAGGTGTAGCTTGTCCGAATGTCCGAATAGGAGAGACTAACGTACGTCTTCAGATGACCCGTACACCCTGGACCAGCTTCGGGAGCCCCGGATGAACTCGCTCGTTGTCCGGCCTCTTGTTGATCGCCTGTATGATCCCGATGACCCCACTGTCGGTATGGTCTCTTCCGTCCCTTCTCACCAACTGCTACTATCTTTGTCGCTGTCTCCGTCTTTGCATTCCGTCGCCCTTGTCTCTCTCTGTCTCTTTCTTCTTACTCAACTGGGTTGCAATTCTTGGTGCTGACATACCCAGTGTACTGCCTGCTCGCAAATCGTATCCAATTCCTCCGTCAACATATCAGCACCGCCCACCAAACCGTCAACGTCGCCAGGGCTACCCTTTGCGAGCTGGTGGCTAGCCGTGTTCTGCGTCGCTACCATGAAGACCACCCGGGCCAGATCGGCCTGCTGATCCTGGCCCACATCCTCGTCGAGGGGTTCGACCCGTTCCAAGGCGCTCCACAGGAAGTAGAGAGCGAGTGCCGGCAGCTGCAGTGGCCGATCCAGCGACGCGACGGGCACGAAAGGAAGTTGACGACTCTTGAGCTGGCAATCATCTCCGAAAGCAAGCTGTTCCTCAGCTCGTCTGCGTGCCAGAGATTGGTCGATGCCGTGTACCAGGGCGTCGTCACGTACACCCCGCTGTCTTTTGTCGACATCCTGCCCGACCACTACGAGTTCGTATCCGTCGCCCTGTATGAGCCGCATCGGGCGCCGCTTCTCGATGAGAGGCGGCTGCTGGTTCCCTGGATACGACGCGTTGCGGAGCTGTGCCAGTTCATCGCTCTCGTTGTTCTCTACATCCTGACAATGGTCCATCGAAGCAGCACGGCACTGAGTTGGTGGGAGTGTCTCTTTACCGTTTACACGGCAGGGTGGACGTTGAACGAGTTTGCCGCCATAATCGAGCACGGCTGGGCTGTCCACTCGCAGACTCTTTGGTCGTTCCTGGACATCACATTTTGCTTCATCTTTAGCTGCTACCTGTTTGCTCGGATTTACGACGTCTTCGGCTACGAGGGTGTCGTTGCGGACGGCTACGGCGTGCACATACTATGTGTCGCCGCGCCAGTGTTGCTCACGAGGGTCGCATTCACCATCACTCCAGACAACATTGTCTTCATAGCCATGCACGCGATGATGAGGGACTTTACACGGCTGACCTTCATCGCGATCTGGTGCTTCACCGGGTTCCTCCTGGCCCTGCAGTGGCTCATCGGCAGCAACGCCGCGAGTTCCGGCGTCGCCAACAAAGAGACTTTGGGCTGGTTCGAGACGGGCAAGTGGCTGATATGGTCGTGGTTCGGCCTCGACGGCACTGGGATCGACAGGTCCGTCGACTTCCACCCAATCTTGGGTCCGGCGTTGATGATCTCTTTTGCCTTTCTGGGCAACATCCTCTTTTTGACGATCCTTGTGGCCCTTTTAAGTAACACCCTCTCCAAGATCATCGCCGACGCACCAGCCGAGATCCAATTTCGCCGTGCTGTCCTCACTTTTGCAGGCGTCAAAAGCGACTCCATCTTCGCGTACCCGCCACCCTTCAACCTCTTGGCCCTCGCGGTCCTCCTCCCGCTGAAGTCAACGATGACATCGAGATCATTCCACAACCTCAACGTCACGCTCATCAGGGCCCTCAACGCGCCAGCATTGCTCCTTATCAGCGCCTTCGAGCGTCGGCGAGTGGCTCACCCGCACCGCACCCGCTCGCAGTCACTGCTACAATGGAACTTCAGCGGATTTAACCCCCACGGCGACATCCAGGCGGTCTTCAAGGCGGAGCCGCCGCCGGCCGTGGAGCGGGAGCTTGAGGAGATGGATAACCTAAGCGACGTCGGGTTCGCGGAGAGCGAGCTGGGCTCAAGAGTGGGGTCCTGGGACGTCGGCAGGTCGAGATCGCGGCGGCGGCCGTACCGCCGGCGACGCCCGGGCAGGATGGTGTCGCCCATCAGTATTGTCTTCCCTCTACCTAGTGTCCAGCGCGTTGGGACAAACGAGTTCGAGCGGATTTCGGGCTCGCCTGTTCGACGCAGCGCCTAGTCTGCAGAACATGGCACTGTGAAGCAAACATGGCGGTTTTCGATGGCCGAGTTGACCGTTCGAAGCGGCCCCGAAAGTACAAACAGCAATCAAGGCTCGGTCTCGGCCTTTTTCGGTTGGCGGGCGAGTCGTGCTACGTCGAAAGAAGACCAAAGACGAATTTACTTGTGGGCTCAACGGGAACTCTATTGAGTCTGTGTGGACAAGCCCCCTTTCTTTGCCAGATCAATCATTGAAGTGATTACATGACCATCAAGCCTTTATTCGAGAACTGCTCTTATTTACTCTGCGCGCTGCACAGCCTTCGGGGAGTTATTAAAGAAGTCCGTCCCCTTCAGCAGTGGGTTGGGGTTGCACCGAAGGTCTGAGCAACTTGCCGTCTGAGGAACCGTAGATCCTGGTTTCTCGATATTGAGGGGGAGTTTCAGGAAGTATCCACAGAGAAGCCCCGAACAGTCCGCCAAGAACTCAACTCGAAGTCCTGTCCCGGGGCATTAAGATGATCAGTATAAACCAATCAAATCAAGCTTTCGCGAAACCGTCTGATCTCGCAGTTGATAGTGTGCAAATGATTCGAGTCTGTCCACGGCATCCGCGGATGCGCACCAGGGAGGGGAGTTTGCTGAGAGCTTTCTCTTATCAAACGCAATGACGCCACTCCTTTCCGAAGACCTGTTTGGGCCGTGTTATCACAGACGACAAAGAACCGCGACGTCTTGTGACCACAAACTACGTCGGTTGTTGACGTGGCCATCGGCATGCGGGATGGAGAGGGGAGCCGCTGGCAACTCTGCATCGATCAAACAGAGGTCCACCAATGGCCGGCGGGATCTGGAATTCAGCCGCCGTTGCGAATCTTGACTCGCGATACTCCCTCGAGTTTAGGTGGGCCAAGAGCCGCAGGGTGCCACCGCACTCCTGGGGAGAAGGAAACTAAAGAGGTGTGAGCTTGGCATCGTGAAGAGGGGGAGAGGACGGCATTCATTGGCGGAATGTTCTCTCCACAGACTCCGTATGCAGTGTTCTGCACTCCGCACGACAAGGCCTGTCCTTGCTCCAAGTGCCGTGACCCCCCGGCTAAGTAATTGGATGCTACCATATTCCATATTGACAGCATTCAGATGAACCCAATTCGGCGGACGGCAAGGAAGACCTCTGGTGGAAGCCGTCGGGGAGACATGAAAAGTGCGACGACCAGATCGGCGGGTTTGGGAGAGGGGAATTGCCGCGTGGGTGATAAATACCTAGCTTGGGATCTTCACCTCATGTTCCATCTGATGCTACAACACCAGCAACCCAAAGTCTCTCTTTCTACCTACTTACCACATTCGTTAAATAAGGAAATATGGTTGCACTGTTCCGCGTACTCGGGTTGGCTGCCTTGGCTGCCGCTTTCCCCCTCGAAGATGCCGACGCCCGCAAATGCGGCGGCAGATTCTCCCAAACCCGCCCTCCTAGGAACGCCCTCGTAGTTGATGCCTCTGGCAAAGAGCCCAGGAGCTTTCCCACCTTCAACGAGGCCGTCGCCGCCCTGAAGAACACCACCGAGGAGCAGACCATCTTCGTCTACCCGGGCACCTACACGGAGCAGGTCCGCATCCCGAATCACGCGGGGCCCATCACCCTCCAGGGCTACACGTGCGACTCGCGGTCCTACGAGGGGAACCAAGCCACCGTGACGGGCAACCTGTCCCGCCAGACGCCCAACCTCACGAGCAACGACCAGACGGCCACGCTGCGCATCTGGTCTGAGCGCGTGAAGCTGTACAACCTCAACGTGGCCAACACCTTTGGCCAGGCCGACAAGAACGGCCAGGCGCTCGCCGTCAGCGCGCAGAAGACCGACCTCGGGTTCTACGGGTGCAAGTTTGAGGGATACCAGGATACCATCTACGCCAACGAGGGCAGGCAGGTCTATGCCAAGTCGTACATCAACGGCGCGGTGGACTTCGTCTTCGGGCTGAGAGCGTCTGCCTGGTTCGAGAGCTGCGACATCGAGACGATCGGCAAGGGGTACATCACGGCCAACGGACGTGAGGCGGCCAACAACACTTCGTTTTACGTGTTCAACAACGCCAAGGTGAACGGCACCAGCGGCAAGGCGTCGACGTACCTCGGCAGGCCGTGGAGGCAGTTCTCGAGGGTCGTGTTTCAGAACAGCGAGCTCGGGGATGTCGTCCAGCCGGCCGGATGGTCCATCTGGGACAAGACGCAGAGCACGGATAACGTGTTCTACAAGGAGTTCAACAACACCGGCCCCGGAGCCAGCGGCACGAGGGCCAACTTTAGCTCCACGCTGGACAAGCCCATCAGGCCGGCGACTATCCTGGGCAGGGGGTTCGAGAAGGCGTGGTTTGTTGATACTAGATACCTGTAGAGTGGGGGTTGCGGAGTTCCATAACTAGAAATCAGACTTATTTTGCGTCCACATCAAGTTCCTGTAATCTTTACGCCTGACACATTATATCTGCTGACATAGGTAGGCTCCAAGTTTCTGTTGATGATCCATTCAATTCCTGGGAGCACCGTGCAGGGCTTGTCTTCGAGACTTCTGAGTATATAACGTTGCGGGCTATCTAAAAGAAACGCCTGAAGAAGCTTACCTAAACATAGGAACACAGGAAGATTCTGTCTTGTCTAACCGGCTTCGACTTACACTTATGCCAATGTTGCAACTTCTTCGATAGCTTGTGTATTATTCCATGGATCCAATTACGTACACCAAACGAGACATATCCTCAATGACAAAAGGTCACATAGGGTCCTCTGGAAGAACAAATTTTAAACGCTAATCTCGGCCTTATCGAGCTTGAGCGTAAGATGCTCAATATTGATTCTCAGACTTAGCAAACAAAACATTTGCCCAAAGCTTCTTCGTCTGTGCAATATTTGTCCGGCGGCCAACCAGGGCTGAAACACAGACACTCGTAATGATCCTCGACACCAAGTAGCATACGTCTACTGCATGTTGTAGAGTGCAGGCACATGCAGGAGTTGTGACTCGCTTGATAGCCGTGACATCAAATGCCGTGACCCTCTTGGCTGTCTTCATATACCTACCTATCATCAGATGCTGTTTACCGGCCAGCGCCAGTGCTCCCTTTTTTACACACAAAAGGAACTGGACCGATGCGAAACTCTGCAAGAGAAGTTGACGAATCGAAACCTTTTGGATTTCTTCGATTAGTGATCTCTATCAAATGAAGATGAGCGGATGCACAGGTGACCAGGCGTGAAATCTGGACCGCAAAGTTTGTGGTTTGCGGAGATGTAGTCTGCTTGAGACCAGAGCACGGAGATAAGTGGTTCGGCCGGGGTTAGATGCAAGGTTTCTTTCAATTGCCTCGAATGATTCACGGACGGAAATTACCACAATCGGCGTTTGGCTTTTTTGCCAGCTTCCATTCTGTGCAAAAAGCGGCGTTAAAGTCCGCCGAATACAACACTGATGCCTGCGTCGGACATTTCTCAGGATTCCTAATCCCCCGGATGTCGCTGGGTTTATGCTTCCTTATTGGAGGAAGGATTACAAACTTTCGGTCCAGTTGGTGTCAAGATCTTCTAGAAAAGGAACGGCCTCCAGCACCGCTATCAAAATGCTAAGCCCGATTTAGAGTGGCGAGAGACGGAGACGCAGTTTCTGAACAACAACTACGTGTCATACACTGGTATCTGGACGGGGAAGGAGAAAGACAGGAGCATCTCTCGTTGCGACCAGCACGTATTTACGCGCAAGGCCATGCAGGCCGTGTTGGTGTTGGGCCTTTGCAACGCGTAGAGAAAGGGCGCCTGGTTACGTTCAGCATCAGACATGACATTCTGCTGCCTCGACTACGGGCAATCCTTCCAAAAGGAGATAACCGGTCGTCGTCGTCCGAAACTCTAAAATTAAATTCTGCCAAAAGTCTGATGTTTCTATCTTCAATCCATGGTGGGAGAAACGTTCGCGTCGCGTTTCTCGGGCAGCACTCCCGAGTACCGTCGGTCGACGAAATCCATGCCCATCGTCCATGCCGAACCCCTCTTTCTTCGGATTCTCTGCTAGCACTTGCTTGACGCCGTATACTCCGCTGAGCACGGGAGCAGAATGACGACGGCCACGATAGAGTGGTTTGGTAAGTATGTTGTCGACCAGGACGCGAAACGTCATGCTGATCTCAAGATAAGAGCCACCACATTCCGGTTGCGCGCCAATGGCTTGACTATCTTTCTCGATACATGGCTCGACAGGCCGTCGGTGCTTCCGAAGCACCTCGCAGTCGACGATGTGACCGAGGCAGACTACATCTTCATCTCCCATGCGCACTTCGACCAGTATGTTCGTCAGCGTCACCTGCCTCACGCCTCTGTTCCTCCGAACGGGCTAACCACATCTTGGTCTCGCAACATAGTCTCCCAGGCGCCGACAGGATAGCGAAGAAGACTGGTGCGATAGTGGTGGCCAACGGAGAAGCGATCAACCTCCTCCGCTCTGCCGGAGTCCACGAGTCCCAGCTCCTCCCCGTCGCCGGCGGTGAGCGAATACCGCTCTTCACCAAGGCTGACCGCAAAGCCGCAGCCGCAGGAAGCATCCCAACCGCGCCAGCTCCGCCCGGGGCGCCGGCGAGACCGCATCACTCCAGAGCAGCCATGTCCGCCCACGTCTGGCCGTCTCTCCACGCTCTGATGCCCGGGAGCGGCGGCCACGACGACCTGCCCGAGGTGTTCGACAGCGGAGCAAGCTACACTGGCGAGGCCTCGCCGTTTGCCTGTACCTTGGACATTACGATGGGTATGAAGTACGGGCTACTCCGGGTGGCAAAGCATGCCCCCCACGAGGAGATGGATGCAGGGATGCGGTCGATGGCGGACTATGTGTCTGATCGGGAGCGCCACGTCTTTTCGGAGTACGACGGCGGCCAGCTGGCGTTCAACTTCCTCGTCGGACCGGGAGAGACGCTCTTCTGGAACGGGCACCTGGGGGCCTACGAGGGCATACTCAAGTCGATCGACCCCGCGCCCGACGTCGCGATCCTCGCCATCGCGGGGAGGGCGAACCCCAACGGGCGGCCTTACGACGGCTCGGCCGCTTCGTTTGCGGTCGATCAGATCCGCTGGCTATCGCAGCCGAGGAAGGTCTACTGGTGTCTCCACGACGAGGCGTACGTTCTACACACAAGGTTCTGAGATTGGATTGTCGTTACTGACGAATCGCGATCGATCCCAGCGCAACCAAGCCCTTTCGAGTAGACACAGCGGCCGCCACGGCAATGGTCCACGCCAAGACGTCTTCTCGCGTGGAAGACTTGCCGTAC
Source organism: Colletotrichum brevisporum (assembly GCA_030770045.1). NCBI lineage: Eukaryota > Fungi > Ascomycota > Sordariomycetes > Glomerellales > Glomerellaceae > Colletotrichum > Colletotrichum brevisporum. Next base: position 1,276,171 of record JAUGSI010000006.1, on the reverse strand, counting down.
GCGACCCCGATGCAGCTCTTCTGAGTTGTGGTCGATTTTGTATCTTCGAAGTTTCATACAAGGGGCCAAGCGGGCGGTACGAACCAGGGATGTTAAACCTTGATGATGTCTGTTAGCTTCGATGTACGAATACGGGGTCGCAGTTGGTAAAGTTTATTAACTGCAGATGAACTGCTCTGCCACTCTCTCTTTCTTCCAAAAGCGCGCAAGTAACAACGGGTTATTCCGCCCAACTTTCACACACACCAGTCCAGGAACCTGGGCTCGGGCATCGGTGTTTCGGCCTGCCTGGCCTCCGGCGGTGGGGGCGGGGGATGTGATGTTATGCACCGAAACATGGTGACACACGGGCCGTTGAACAGTCCGCATTCGCCGACGTAGAGACCGTCTGATATAGAATGGTCTGCACGTAGTTCAAATTACACTTCTTGACCGAGGCCCAGTTCACTCCTCGCGTCAGCCATCAGCCCTGCGGGACACATCATGCCGACCCCGTTCAAAGTCATCATCGCCGGCGGTGGCCTAGCAGGCACCCTCCTCGCAAACGGCCTCGTGAACAACGACGTTGCCGTGACAATCTACGAGCGCGACCAGGAACACACGAAGCGCGAGGGGTTTCAATATCCGCCTCGGCGAGGCCGCGATGGCCGGGTTCCGCGCGTGTCTGCGCCCGTCCGACGTCGCCGCCATCCGGGCCCGGTTCAGCCGGACGTCTGCGACGGGGCTCACGGCGCCGGCGCTGTGCGACACCAAGTTCCGGACGGTGCTTGATTTGAGGAGGTTGCCTGCTTACAGCGCTTCGTGGGGGATCAGTCGCGTCGTCTTGCGGGAGATATTGATGGCGCCGCTGAGAGAGGCGGGGTGCGTGCGGTTTGGGATGGTGGTCGAGCGGTTCGAGGTTGTCCGGGAAGATGGCGGGAGAGAGACGGTCAAGGTGCGCTTTGGAGACGGGTCGGAGGACTGGTGTGATGTTCTCATCGGGGCGGATGGGAGCGGCTCGAGGGTACGAGGCAGATGAGCTACTCGTGCTCGGGATGCTGTATCACTGACCGGGCGGCCACAGATAAACAAGCAGCTCGGAGCAAACAACCTCGTCACCATCGACAGCCACGCCTCGGTTCTCAGCAAGGGCCCGCTGCCGCCGGAATGGCCTGAGAAGCTGCCCAAGCGATTGCTGGACAGCCCGATGATGGTCTTTGGGGGAGACGCGGCGCTGTACTATGCCTGTGAGTACCAGGTTCTCGCGTGCGGAGTTTCTCGTTGCTGACGTGCGTAGTGTTTCTACCTGCCGCGGACGACTCAAAGTCACCGGAAGATGATGAAGATAGAACGAAGTACAACGTCGACGAAGCTTCGTTCTACTGGGGCCTCCATCTATCCAAGGACCGGCTCCCGCCAGGCCAGACGCTGGACAACATCTAGGACCCGCTGAAGCTGTGTCTTGAGGTAACTAAAGACTGGGCGCCGGAGTAGTAAGTCAGCCTATTCCAGCCCTGACCGTTAATTCTTATGTGTGATGAGAGAGCTTACGAAGTATCGATAGCCATGTGATGTTGACGACCGGCTCGGAGTACAAGGACAAGGACGTGGTAACCGGCCTCCGTCTCCGCGCCAGCACCAGGCTTTCCAAGGACTGGAGGAAGAACGTCACGAAGGTGACGGGGAACGAGGGCCATCCGCGGATCTGGCTGATCGGCGATGCGATTCACGCGATGCAGCCAAACAGGCGAGTCTAACTTTCTCATGGCAGCGCATACTGAGCTGACGATATTATGTAGAGGAATGGGCGGCAACCAAGCCTTTCGCGACTGCGCCGATGCGTTGCCACAGCTGTTGAAGTTGAACGACCTGGCGAAGCAGGGCGTCGGACCGTCGACGCGAGATGTCAGCGCCGCCTGTCAGGAATTTGAAAGTGCAATGTTCGATCGGGCGTTTTCGTGGGTCCAGAAGAGCTGTGGTACACAGGTACCCGTGAGTGTTACCGTGTATTATGTTCTCATGGTGTTTTGTGCTGACAGTCTACTAGAGGTTCGACTTCGACGGCGTCCTTGGAACGCTTGTGCGGACCGTGGGGACAACGGTGGTGGTTGGGTATAGATTCGCCACGAAACTATGGAGGCTTTTGAGTAGGATCTCGTGATGAGATGACGACGATCATAGAGCCCGCATGTCCATGTAATTGTATGCAAAGATTGACGTTGACCTCCCTTTTAGAGGTATCAGCCACTTCAACGCCCGCTTAATTCGCAGTGATTTCGCCCTTCATGCAAACCGTGCCACCCCTCTCAACCAATACCTGATACATATCACCTTCCGCCGCTGCCGTGCGAACGGCATACTCATCGCCGGCGTACAAAGGCGACATGGCCCTGTATCCAACCTGCCGCACCTCTTTCCCGTCCTGCCCGTGCACGTCCCGCCAGTAGTCCAGCATGTTGATCAGGTTCAGAGGCCCGTGGACGACGACCTGCGGGTGCCGCTCGATGTCCTTCGTCCACGGCTCGTTGTAGTGGATCATGTGGCCGTTGAAGGTCAGCGCGGAGAAGCGGAAGAGGCCGACGGGAGACCATCGTAGGTGGCGCACAACGCCGTTCTCGTCCTTCTTGTCCGTCATGGTCGATGGGCCGAAGTCCAGCTTGCTGTCGTTTCGTGGTGGCGCTGTCTTCGCGGCTAAAGAGACGTTGACCTCGGGACGAAAGATCCAGGATCTAGAAGCCTTGTCAGCGTCTAGGTCCACGAACATGAATGGGGTCGTCTTACCTCTGGTCCCTTACAACCAGGCCATCGCGCCCCCAGAACTCCTTCACTACGTCGACGAGCACCATCTGGTCCCCGGTCCTGCTCTTCTTCGGCGTGGCGCCCAGGAGCCTCGTCCTCTCCTCGACCTCCTCGCCGACCCTCAGTGATGTTCCCTTGATGAACTGCATCTCCCCGCCGGCCCACATGCGTCGGGTGAATGGTGCCGGTGCATTGAACGTCCTGTCGGTCCCGTCCTGACCCAGCTCGCTCTCCACTGCAGCGGGTGTGAAGTAGGCAAGGTGATAGCCGGGCGGCAGCGGAGTACCCTGTGGTGGGGGGCCAGACGAGACATCGAGGCCGGGGTGCAGTTGTTTTCGGTTGAGGGTTAGGCTGAGGCGCTGTAGTTGGTTGGAGTCGAGAAGTTGTCTGCGAACGACATCTTTGCCGGTGAAGGTCTCGAGGAGCTTGGAAGCTGCATCCTTCGCATTCGTCGAGACGCCTCGTCGGCCGGATGCGGTAGGGCGGACTGCCGGTGCTATTCGACGAGCAAGGGATGCCATATTGACGACGGGGGGTCTCTTAGTCCGTAGTGCTTGATAGGTGAATCCTCTCGAAACCGAATCTTGGAAAAGTCTTGTCAGTCCTTCGAAAATAACTGATATCGATGGCGACGCTGATGGAACGTCAACCTCGAGTCTCGGTAAGTCATCGTCCGTCCGGTGTTATGCTGCGAGCTCATCCCGGGAGGCTGTGCCGGTTGAGGGACGGGCCGAGCACTGGGAGGGCCCTGGAGGTCTGTGGGGCACGTAGTTGGGCTTATTCGGCTATTTGGCTGTCTCGGCTTCTTAGGTTGGACGTGGCGCATATTGAGTACGTACCTAAGAAGCCGATATAGTCGCCCTCGGAAGAAGAAGCCGAAGGATGTTGTCAACATAAGCAGCACGGCCCAGCAACGGATCCGTATAGCCGGCGTGCAAGCAGGCTTTGTTCAGAGACAGCGCTGCAGGAAGTTGAGCCCCTCGACTTGCATCGGGCCGTTGGCATACAGCTGGGGATCTAGGAACAGGCCTAGTTCTCCTAGTGCATCTTCGCCCTCCCAATTAGTTCGCATGAGATGGAAATACTGGTCTTCCATCGCGTCGACCCGGGAATGGCTCCCGGGATCCTGCCCCGGAAGAAGGCTCCGAGATGGACTGGCCGCGGATGTGTCGAAGGTGGGGCTGGAACCAACTGTTAAATCTGCAGATTCAGCCGCCGCCAGCGCGACTTCAGTGCCGCTGTTGTGCAGCCTCTTGACGATGGACTCGTCGAGGTACTGGAGGAAAAGGTCGAGGACGTTGTTGTTGATGCGCCAGTACTTCTGGATCTCCTTGAGTCCCAGGAGGCACATTTGGGCCCTGTGCTCGGCCAGTCGGCGTCCTATGCCATCAGCCGACCTGATGTCGATGGCATGGATGCAGAGAGCGGCGAATAGGCTTGTAAGCCTTGGGAGAGTTAGCGAAAATTCTTGGTCTAATTGCCGTATTGAAACTGAAACCCACAAGTGCATCTGTCCGTATTGCAATGTCTTCTGTGCAAGCATGTCTTCCGCTATCCTGCTGATGCGGCACGCCGCCGCGAGTGCCGCCTTCTTGTCTTCCTCGTCTCTGTTTCGGAGCCAGCCGTTGCGGTGGACTAAGATGCGTAGGTGACTGCACGAGAGGCGATAGTCAGATTTCCTGTCGATTGTACCGCAACTCTTCGAGAGGACTCACTTGTATGCGAGATGTATCAGGCATGTCAAGACGGAAGACTGACCATCCTCCGGGCCTCTGCGCATGTCATCCGGCAAGCTCTGCTTCCATTGCTCTAGCTGATGCTTCAAGTCACGGACCTCAGCAGTTCCTGGAGGTCCACGTCCTGGAGCGAAGTGAGTGTCCATGATTCTCCCCACTATGAACAGTCAGTTGACGAACAACAGGACCCTCGGGGGTCGAGCGAGGGAGGGCATACGCAACCTGGCAATGTCTGCCATCTTGATAGCATAGTTGATGTGCTCCAACTTGCTGCTCCCGAAGCCCGTCGCTTGCTGCTCGTCCGTATCATCTTCCAGGTCGGCGGGGGTCAAGGGTTCGATGTCGCAGTCTTCGTCGCGGATTCGACAGGGCAGGCCCAACGAAATAGCCGCCTGCCGCTCGCGGACCTGTGCATTCATTATACGTCAGTCGCTGGCCAAAGGGCTTGAAGGTCCTGATGCTCACGTAGATGGACCACCACACCCGTCTCCTCATCCGGGCAAACTGCTGGTCTCCTGTGATGAATCGCGTTCTGCAAGGTCAGTGGGCTTCTTCTGGTGTCGAGTAAATCAACAAAAGACTCACGATCGATGCAGGCCGTGCGTTTGAGCAAGCGTCAAGACGCACCCCAGCCAGTATCTGACATCTCGCCAGTCCGTGGGGCCGCCTCTCCAGAAGCTGCACAGGAAAAGGGACTGGATGAGGGTGAACTCGTCCGTTTCCCAGTTGGCGTGGAACAGAGCTCGCGCGCGTGAGTATGTCACGCGCTTGGCCTCCGACCTGTCTTTGAAGCTCATAGCGAGGATGGTGGCCTCGTCGCAGTACGTCGACCCGATGAACAGCATAGCCTGCAGCAGCAGCGGCGATATCTCCTTGGTCACCAGACGCCGCGCGATATCGGCCCGGTCCAAGACGGGGAAGCAGGGGTGGAACCAAGAGAAGTACGCCCGGAGGGCCGGTAGGCAGCTCTGTACGTCTGGAAAGGACAATGCCCCTTCCTCCCTCAGGTACCTCTTCGTCGCCGCGCTGATGTGGTTCGGGCCGGCGGGCGAGTTACCCTGATCCTCCGACAACGGCGTAGGGGCCACCGGGAACGCCAGACGACCCTTCAGCGCGACGTCGCCGGCCACAGCGTCGGATCCGAGCTCCGAAGCGCCGGGCACGAGGGTGAGGAAGTTGGACTCCCCGAAGAACCGGCTGCTTCCCGTGCCCGTGGCGGAGTGTACTGACGCAGGCGTCCCGGCGTGAAACGGTGTCTGACATGAGGCACCCGTGTTCGATGGAACCCTCGAGGGCGACGAGGTTCTCATGGAAGCAAGCGTTGCCGCGACGGCGGACGTCAGGGCTGGGGAAGGAGCCGAGACTGTCGGTTCCGGGTCCGGCGTCGCTGAAGCGGCTGCGGTCGATCGCCTCTCCTTCTTGGACTTGCGAGGGTACCTAGGTGGGCAATCGTCAGCCTCTGGAGTCCTGCGTAGTCCGCTGTAATAATGAAAGAAACTCACCGGCCTCGTCGTGAGGGAAGAACTTGGCAAACCGCGTTGCCGTTTACGCAGTTGGTGCACGGCAGGCGCTCCGTAACGTCGCAGCGAACCCTCCGCGAGTTGCACTCTTTGCATGCGTGTTTTGCGCGTGACTTCTTGACGTCTGTCGACATGCTCGACTTTTTTTTTTCTGTGTAGGTAGATGAGAATAATTGGAATTTCGCGACGTGGATTTGGCGACGGTCTTGGTCTGCAACGATGTTGTTGGGATGTTGGATCCAATGGGACGACGAGAATTACATCCAATCCTCTCGATCCCTTGGCGTCACAGTCGGTGCATCACAGTGTCAAAAGCGGAAACACTGTGTTCCCTCGGCAACTGTCACCGAAATAGGCCAATTCCTCAACTCAACTCGAGTAACTCAGCCACGTTCTTGACCATCATTCTGGAAGCCTATCCACGTAGATAGATTTCTCTCAACCCCAAATATGAACATTGGATTGTAAAACATCGCATCTCCGTCCTTCCTTTGAGTCAAGATGATCTTGGAGCAGAGGCTCCGAGCGGACCGAAGGAGTAAAGGAGTTCAACAATAGATCAAAATACCAACAAAGCTCAGACGTTTCTTTTTTTACCGAAGTCCTTTACGGATGAATCAGTTACATCAGATGGTTCGCAGATTCATCAAACCTAATTACACTACATCTAAAAGGGGTATAATCCCCGAGCTACAGGAGCCCTAAATACTACAGCCCTCGCCTGTGTCCTCTCTAGAGCCCTCTCTAGACCCCCTCGTCGGAGCCCACATCAACCGGAGCCTTTTCTAGACTCCTCGCCGTAGCTCACACCAACCGGAGCCCTCTCTAGAGCCCTCGTCGGAGCCCGCGGCCTCCCGTGTCCCTTCCGCTCCGGTATTGCGCTGGAGATTCCCTCCTTAACGTGCCCACAGCGTCCACGGTCTTGTAGTGATCACACCCTAATCATTAGACTCTTTGTAAAGTAACCAACGAAAAACTCTACTCAGCAACTTGAATAGCAACGGATGGCTTGAAACATGAGAAAGGTTATGTTATATCTGGCTCACTTGTTGACGTATCAGTCTTTACCGCAAACATCTAGCCCAAGCCTGCGCCTTTACTCCAGCCCGTCCTGTCGTAGATCCCTGCTCATCTCAACCCAGTTGTTGCTACCTCGAGCTCCACTCTGCCGCTCGTGTAAGAGTAACGACCCCTAGTAGCTGCGAGGCAGCTTCAGAACCTTTTCGCTCATGTAGTTCAGTATCATCTCCCGACTGACGGGAGCGATCCGAGGAACGAGACACTCTCTGAAGTACCTCTCCACATCATACTCCGCGGCATATCCCATGCCCCCGTGCGTGAGCACCGCACGCTCACAAGCAGTGAAGGCCGCCTCCGCAGCCATGTACTTGGCACTATTACAGGCTACACCAACAGCATCCTGCCGGATCGACGAGTCCTCCTTGCTGGCGTCGTACAACCGAGCAGCGTGATACGCCGCCAACTTCGCGGCCTCGAGCCTCATGTAAGCATCGGCAAGCGGGTGGGCAATGGCCTGGTTCTGCCCGATCGGCCGCTGGAACACCACGCGGTCTCGCGCGTACTCGGCGGCCTTCGCAACGGCGGCGTACCCCAGGCCCAGGGCTTCGCCCGCGAGCAGACAGCGCTCGGCGTTCATCCCGTGGAGGATGATGCGGAAGCCCTGGCCCTCCTTGCCGATCAGGCTGGACGCGGGGATGCGGTAGCCGTCGAAGAAGACCTCGTTCGCGTCGACGGCGCGGCCGCCCATCTTGCGGATCTTGCGCATGTCGAGGCCGGGCTGGTCACGCTCGAGGTCGATGCAGAACAGAGAGAGCCCCTCGCTGGGCTTCGCGCAGTCCTCGAGGGCCTTGGTGCGCGCGAGCAGGATCATCTTGGAGGCTACCTGCGCGCAGGTGATCCAGATCTTCTGCCCCGTGACCAGGTACGACCCGTCGGCCTGCTTCTTCGCCGCCGTGGACAGGCGCAGCGTGTCGAGGCCGGCGTTGGGCTCCGTCACGCCGAAGCAGGCGCGCCACTGCCCGGATATGATGTTGGGGATCGTCTCCTCGAGCTGCTCCCTGGTGCCGAACCGGGCCAGGGGCTGCGTCGCGTAGACGTTGGCGTGGATGGACTGCGCGCCCGCCATGCCCGCGCCTGACTCGGTGATAGTCTGCATCATCATCGTCGCCTCCGAGATGCCCAGCCCGGAGCCGCCCAGGGACTCGGGGAGGGCGATGCCGAGCCAGCCATCCTTGGCGAGGGCGGCGTGGAACTCGGTCGGGTCCTTTTCCGTCTGGTCGTGCTCCTGCCAGTACGTGTTGGGGAACTGCGCGCAGACCTGGCTGACGGCCTCTCGGACGGTCAGTTGGTTTTCCGTGAAGCCGGTCGTCTCCATTATCCGGCGGGAGGATGATGTTGAGAAGGCTGCATGGCGGGACGTTCGTGGTGTTGATCGCAGATGCCCCGCCGTCTTAACAGCCGGCCTTGCAAAGCGCCAAAGGCGTTGTGTAATATGTTGCGACATTGTGGGATATGAGTGTATGTGCGTGGAAAGCGTCTTGTTCTAGGACGTGAAAAATGAATCTGTCCTTCATCTAAATAATGGCGGCCAGGAGCTTACAAGTAGGCTCGATCAAGCTCGTTCTACGACGGCATCCTAAGCCATCTCTCCATCAGGGAAATGCAATCCGGAGAGCGTCGTGATTCTCGGCTACTTGGCGAGTGGCGTGCGGCTCGGTGAGATCGTCACAGTAGCGTGCATATAGCCGACTTCCAACCAAGAAGCCGAGTCAGACGTCACACCCCATACTCAGGATTGATGCTATTAGTTGACGCTAACTGAACCGAGGCCGACTAGCATATCGAGCGTATAGACCTCTCTCGGGTATTGAAGAGGCTCAAAAGGCTCAGAGCATTGATTCCAACCTGACCCCATATGCTGGCAAGAGAGACCTGCTCGGCTTACGGCTATTTTCCAAAGAAGGCCTTTGTCTCACTCAGTATCAAGGACGGCTTCACGTTCGGCAAATAGCCATGTCTTCAAGACGAGCCCTCTTCTGCCTGCTGGCCCCTAGAACCCGGTTACTCAGGGGCTCATCAGCATCAACCACCACCTTATTATCACGTCCAAGATCCTCGAGTCATTTCAAGCCATCGCAACCCTCCGCGGGTCGAAGAACCATGGCCACAGCCCCCGTCGCCCCCGCCAAGGAACCCCTGCCCCTCGAGGGCATCACCGTCGTGAGCCTCGAGCACGCCATCGCAGCGCCCTTCTGCACCCGCCAGCTCGCCGACATGGGCGCCCGCGTCATCAAGATCGAGCGCCCGGGCGTCGGCGACTTCGCCCGGGCCTACGACACCCGCGTCAACGGCATGGCCTCGCACTTCGTCTGGACGAACCGCTCCAAGGAGAGCCTCGCGCTGGACCTCAAGGACCCGAAGCACTTTGACGTGCTTAAGCGGCTCCTGGCCAAGGCAGACGTTCTCGTGCAGAACCTCGCGCCGGGAGCGACGGAGCGGTTGGGGCTCGGCTACGACGCACTGAAGGAGTCCCACCCGTCACTCATCGTGTGCGACATCTCGGGCTACGGCTCCGACGGGCCGTACCGGGACAAGAAGGCGTACGACCTTCTCGTGCAGAGCGAGGCGGGTTTTCTATCCGTTACGGGGAGCGGCGACGGGCCGGCCAAGGCGGGCATCTCGATCGCCGACATCTCGGCGGGCATGTACGCCTACTCCAACGTCCTCGCCGCCATCCTCAAGCGGGGAAAGACGGGCAAGGGGTCGAGGATAGACATCTCCATGCTGGAGAGCATGGTGGAGTGGATGAACTTCCCGCTGTACTACACCTACGACGGCGCTCCGGGGCTCGCTCGCTCGGGTGCTTCGCACGCGGCCATATACCCTTACGGGCCGTTTGAGACGGGCGGCGGGGGCTCGGTGATGCTCGGCGTGCAGAACGAGCGGGAGTGGGCGAATCTGTGTCGGGATGTCCTCGGCGACGCGGGGCTGGCGACGGATCCGCGGTTTGCGAATAACACGCTGCGCACTAAGAACCGCGACGAGCTGCGGATGATTATTTGCGATGTCTTTGGGAAGCTGTCTGCTGAAGAGGTCCTGGAGAAGCTCGACGCCGCGTCTATTGCGAACGCCAAGGTCAACGACATGCAGGGCGTGTGGGACCATCCGCAGCTGAGGGCGAGGGGACGCTGGACGGACGTCGAGACGGGGAGTGGGAAGATTCCTGCGCTGATTCCGCCGGGGTTCAAGTCGGCCGAGGGCGCGAGGATGGAGAAGGTTCCGGAGCTGGGGGAGCACAACGAGGCCATCTTCAAGGAATTGGGTGTCGAGCCATGAAACTATTTTGCTAAACTAGGCGCAAATGGTAGGACATGGGGATACCGCTTTTGTGTTGCTGTAACATTGCTATGCTGTCAACTTCGAAGCCATTCGCAATCATTTTCACTGCCAGGGGTGCATCATGCGCGCAGAAGGCGTTGTATGCCAAGATAGGATCCGCTAGCTTCTTTCATACCAAAGTCCCGACGTCCCGTGCAACGTCGCTTCAACCTCTCTTCTGTTCCCGACATCTCCGACATCATGGCGAGTGCTTCTTTCCACGCAGAAGTGGCCCTGGGCCTTACGCAGTTCTACGCAAAGTTGTCCCAGACCCCTCACCTCTCTCCGGAGGCCATCCAACATCCACCGCCCGGGGGATGGAGCGACACCGAGCTGGACCTGACCGGTGTGCGAAACACTTTAGGACGGTCTGAAGCCGCCGTGGACCTCCTGCGTCATCTACCTTACATTCGTTCCGTGGAAGCAGGCCGCCGAGCCGGCCAATTGCCCATCTTCCGAAAAACCAAGGCAATGCGCTACCTGCGAGGCCACAGCTCCCTCCACGACCCTGACTTGGAGGGCCTGTTCGAGCTGGCCCACCTCCCGCCTCACATAGTCAGCTTGACTCATCCAGCCGGCGAGTACATCCTCTACGGCCCGCAGTGGTGGCTGGTGGACTGCAAGACGAGCCGCATCGCAAAGTACGCGGGACCGCCGCGCGGCGAGACTCTCGCGGGGGAGTTCGAGACGGCATGGAGAAAGGCACCGGCCTACACCCCGGCCGAGTTCTTCCAAGAGGTCACCTCAATGCTAGGCAAGGACTACTACCCACTCCCAGGCCTCATCGACGGCGTCGAGGCCGACTTCTGCACCCCCGACCGCCGGGAGTCCACCCTCGTGTACCAGATCTACATGCTGGCAGGCTGGAACCACGGCGGCGGGCCAGGACCAGAATTTGACCGCGAGAAGTGTCGGAAAGACCTGGAAGCCTTCGTGAAAGAGCACCAGAAACACGAGTCGATGAGGAAACGCAAGGCAGCCGCTGAAACCCTCCCACCACCCCGACGACAAAGAAACGGCCCCCCTGCCTACCCCGCCGGATACGACCGGAATGCCATCGTCAAGGGCCTGACGCGGTTCTACGAGATCTTGGCGCAGATGGCCTTCTTCCCGCCCTCTCTCATCCAGTACCCGCCGAACGGGCGCTGGGGCGACGACGAGTTCTTGCCGCGGGGGAAGACGCTTCTGCTGGGGTTCAACTGCCGCGTCGTCGACCTGCTGCGCCGCCTGCCGTACCTCGACGTCGACGAGTCGCACGAGGAGAACCGGTGGCCTGTGGCCGGGCGCGCGGGGCCGCAGAGGTATCTGGCGGATAATCCGGAGCTGAACGATGAGCTGACGCCGGAGAAGGCGACGCCGGAGCATCTGTTTGCGAGCGGCGTCTTTCCGTTCTCTGAGAAGATGCCGGACGGGCTCGTCCCCATCGCGGTAGGCGGAGAGGGGGAGTGGTGGATCGTGGACACCGACGCCGGCACTGTCATCGTGTACGATCCCGGGAACAAGCAGGTTAGCGATGCCCCGGACGACAAGCCCTGGCTGTGGACGCCGCCGCGTCCCGCGGGGGCGTTCTTTGACGCGCTCGTCGACGGGCTGTATGACCTCGACCTGGTGCCCGTGCCGCGCCCCGACACGGAGGTTGCGGAGAACTACCCCGAGATCTGGGGCGCGATCCGGGAGGAGGGGGATGACGAGGATGATTTACCGGATGCAGATGTTGAGGTTTGCGGCCCTTCTACACTTGTGGCTGGTATGTTGCTGACGGTGTTGCGAATGGTTCCAGGAGGCCCGCGAGATTTATCGTGCACATGGGTGGCCGGACGTGGCCAAGTTCCGGCGGCAGGAGTGCTATGACGCGTTGGTCAAGTTCCGTACGAAGCTGCTGGAGGAGCCAGACGAAGACGACTACGGGCCTGCGTGATCGGTGCATCTGTTTCGGTACGGAAAAGAAGGGAAAAAGGCACGCCTCGACCCTTTGATCGGCGTCAGTAACCGGGTCTCAAGACGCTCAGTTGATGTACTGGGAATGTAGACAGCCACGCGAGGAACCGCGAAGACAGTCAAAATGGGTGTAGGCATACAACTTTGAGAGTCTATTTTTTAAGCGCAATTCAATTCGTGATGCCAAATCCGACTTTCTTCTACCCAGTATCAAGACGCCCGGCCGACAAAATCCGCGATGCGCTTCCACATGACCACCGGGTTCGTGTACATGGCAAAGTGCCCGCTCCTCGGTATCTCCGCCAACTCCACCCCAGCTGCCGCGATACGGGGCAGGTACGACAGCGTGGCGTGCTGCTCGCCGAACATGAACATCTTGGGGCACTCCAGACCCTCGAACACGTCCAGCAGGTCCCCGCGGTCCGTGATCTCAACCATGGACTCGAAGATCGGCCGCGTGGCCTCGGGACGCACCTTGGCCCGGAGGGCGGCTGCGTAGGCACCGCTGCCGAAGAAGGGGGACCGCCGGGTGCGCTCGATGAAATCCGAGAAGAAAGCCTCCGGGTCGTCGGAGGGGAAGTCGAGAATCTGCCGGCTGAGGAAGCAGTCCTCCGGCGCGAGGTTGCCCTTGATGTCGACGAAGCTCAGGACCGCGGAGGGGTTGCGCTGGGCGAGCAGGAGGGCGGCGAGGCCGCCCATGGAGTGGCCTACGAGGTGGAACCTGGCGACGGCGCGGGACTTGAGGATCGCCTCGGCGACGGAGACGAGGAAGGGCATGGAGAGAGCGGTGAAGTCTGATATGGTGGAGGAGCCGCTCCCCGGGGCGTCGTAGGCGATGAAGGGTTGGTTGGAGAGGGCGGGGTGGAGGTTGATGTCGGTGAAGTCCTCTTTCGTGCTGCCGAAGCCGTGGAGGAAGAGGATTGGATCCGAGGGTCCTTCGCGGCGGACTGTGGAGATTGACATCTTTACGTTGTCGATCGTGAGGGGAATCTGTTCCCAGATGAGGCCTTGGGCTGGTTGAGCGCCGGCCATTGCTGCGATGGGTTAAAGGAGTAGCGTGCTAAGGAGAAGGACGAGATGCTTGGCTGTTGCGAGACGCACTAAGAGCTGTGAATCTTTAGAATCGCAAGATTTATACTAATATCACTAGGTACGGGAGAATCTTCAGTGGCCGATACGCGATTAGGGTCTCCGGCCGGCCGACAGTTGTCGGTGCCGTGTGCCGCTCGGCGAGGCAGGTCCGGCCGGAGACCCAAGTGGGGCTGTGGCGCCGAGTGGCTCGGGCATCGGCATCGTGGGGAAGATGGCCGTCGGCAGGGCTTCAGTTTTGGCCGAAAGGGGAATTACATGTCTGGAGGTGCAAATCACATGACCAGTCGAATTTCACTTGTCTTCTGGTCAGCATAGAATCACTCACGGCTTCGCGATGAATCTGGCCGCCTCCCGTCCTATCTAGCAAGCGGTGTCGCTTGCCGTGCTCATCTCCAGCGAGGCAGACCGACCACAAACAGGGAAAATGGAGGAAGGGCGCAAACACGACCGAATCAGCCCAGAAGGAAATGCCATCACCGTTTGCTCATTAGCTTTCACCTGAATCCCGCCGCCGCGCGCTGGCACGGCGGCCGCGGGTGCGGTTTGGCGAGATGACCGCAGCCCAGGCAGCCGCGTTCTTGCATTACGAGCCTTCGCCTCTTGGCTCCGAGCTCTCCCTGAGGTGCTGAGGAAATCTAAGCCCCCCGGGCCGGCTTGGCTCGAGCTTCAGAACGGAGGGGGCTGAGCGATTCAGAAGTTGAGCGATCCGTTGGAGCCGTCAGAGGGAAGCGCGCACGGATGGACGGGCGGGTAGACAGACAAGCGTAAACGATCTGTCATCCGAAATGCTCGAAAATCTAGAACAATGCCAATTGTAAGAGACGGGATGGAAAACATCGGGCCGCGAGAAGTTCGAGGATCCTGAAGCACATTCAGCGGCAGCTATGATCCACCCCTGCCTGGATAATTGGTGATCAGGAGGTGTTTTGCCTCTCTCGAGTCTCGCCTCTCGGTTGGTTCCACCGAAACGAAGATGCTGCACGGTGGCGCTGAAGCTTGTGTGTTCGGCCTCGTCGTCGCCAATGACCGGCAGCTACGGGTGGAATACGGTTGGTCCTCCTGTGAGGATTGAAGCGGATGGTTGTTTGGTGCTGGAGATTGGGGAACGGAGATTGGAGATTGGAGTCATCCCACGCGCTCCGCACACTGGACGGGGGGGATGGCCAGGGATGAATGAAGTGAGAGGAGCCACATCAGGGGGGGAAACCGCTAAAATCACTAAAAATAAGAACAAAATCAGGGCCGGTGTCAGATTACGTAGCTTAGAGCCGCTGGCATACTACGACGTATAGGCGGATTTTGGCGTTTGAGGTGGCTGATAGCTGTCAGATTACGTGGCTTAGAGCCGCTGGTATACTACAACGTATGGGCGGATTTTGGCGTTTGAGGTGGCCAATAGCCGCTCTGGAGCAACGTTTTACCGGCTTTAAAGGCCGTAACTGCGTTTAGGGGGGTTCAAAGGCCCACAGCACTGTTAAAGCAAAAAACGCATTAATAGCCCTTAAAGTATAACTTTATATATATATAAATATACGGAAAATCTAATAATTAAGAGTCTTATTTTACTACCCCCTTTACTATATATAATTAATTATTTTTTTAAACTACTTTATTAAATATAAAAATTACTATAAACGTCCTTTTAACCCTTTAAAAAACTATCCTTAATAGCTTAGCTACTTAGTACTTATAGCTCTATAACTTTTAAGTACTTATAAATACCCTTAATACATAAGAAGCTTTTAACCTAACCTCTATAAATCTAAAGCCCCTTATTAGTAATACTCCACCTTAAGAGCTGTGCCTTAGTAACTACCTAAAGTTTATTACTTACTATAGTCCTAAGCTAAAAGCCCTTTACTCCTAAATTATAGAATTTAAAGTAGATAAGCTTATTATAAACCCTTTTCCTTAAGCACCTCTAGAAAAGAACCTCTTACTCCCGTTTAATACAGTAAACTACTACTATACTAAAATAACAACCAACCTCTCTAAAAAGGCCCTTAAGTACTATATCAACTCTTTATCCCTATACCGCACTATAAAAGTAATATACTAAAAGTAAAAAAAAGCTAAAAATACTATTATTCTTTAAATATAAAGTACTATTATTAAAAAGCTTAGGATCTAGTACTACTTAAGCACTTTAGAGCTAGTAGTTTAAATTTAAAACCTCTATAAACACTTTAAACTTATAAAAAGTATACACCACTAACGTACTAACCAGCTTTATATTAACTACTTTACTATACCCTATAATAAGCAGCTTATAATAAAAGCTACTATAACTAAATAGTTTATAATATAAGTTAACTATATATATAAGAATTATACTATTAGGCTTAAAGTAGTTTATAAAGGAAATCTATAGATCTATAAGTTACTTCGCTCCTTTAACTATTTACTACTTTAATTTTAAGCTAAAAGCTATTATATAATAATAAGTAATAACTAGAATAACTATAGTTTTAATAAAGCTATTACTAAAATAACTACTATAATTAAATAAATACTAAAGTCCGTAAAATACAGAAGAAGCGCATAAGGCGCCTTTACTATTAATAAAGTAGCTCCCTATAGCCCTCCCAAGTACTTTAGTAGCCACAAATATAACAATACTAACCCAAAAAAATTATAAAGCAAAGCTTTATTAGCATCTCCTACTCCCTTTACTCCATTAACCCCTTCCTACTTAATATACTCTATATACCACTACTTTAAAAATTACTTTTATACTTTTTTAAAGTATATATATAATGGGTAAAAGCCGCTTAACTACTACCGTAAAAGAGCTAAAAAGAACTTTATAAATAATAAATAGTTAATCTAGTGCGTTAAAGAGATTTAAAGTTAGTAACTATATAGTCACTATATAGGGAGTATTAAGTGTTTACCTATAGTATTTTAGACTACTTAATACAAGGGCCCGTTACTATATCCCCTTAGGGACTCCTGCCTCTTTAACTCTAGTACGTCTATTTATGTTTTTAAAAACGAATAATAGTTTAATAACTTTTAAGTAGCCGGTATAAGTAATTACTTATAAACTAGTTCTAAGCCCTTTATAATTAAAGGATATAGAAATATAAGTATATATATTATGTTAGTTAATAGTAAATAATTTAGCTTACGCTTATATAACGTTGTATTATATATATTTATAGTAACTAACCTTGTTTTTTATAACTAGCTTTATAAGTGTGGGTACTAGTAGAATAAGTACTCTAAGTAGTACTTTATACTACATAGATCTAATTACTCTCCTCTTAGCCTTATTAAGACTATATATAGCTAAAGAGTATTAAAGTATAATAAGCTTTTTAATAAAGTACTTATATATAAAGACTTTATATAGGCCGTTTAGTATACGTATACTCCGCACTGTTAAACAAAGTACTCTTAATAAAAATAAAGATCTTTAAAAGGCTCTAAGGAAATGTAGTACTAATGGCTTAGCTACCCCGGCCTTAAACCACTCTAGTACTTCTCCTTATTAGTTTATAGTATTTAAATTTCTATTACCCTTAGAATAGTACTTAGTAATACCCTTTTAAGTTATAATACTTATAGTATTAGTAAAGTAAAGTAAATTATTAACTATAAGCTATAGGAGAGTAATGTATATACCTACCCTAGTAAGTGTATTACGTTTAACTTTTATCTATATACTAAAAACTATAGTAGGTTTATATCTGTATTAGTGTTTATTAACTATATCTTATAGTACTTATAGAACTACTACTTATATAACTATAGTATAAAGATACTTATTAAGGTTTTTAAAAAGTTTATTTTACTTCTAAAGGTTTAATATAATATTAAGATACTTACTTTTAAGTATAATAGTAAAATTAAAAGGTACTACTGCCTTATAAACAACCTCTAGAAGCACGGTAAATACGTTAAGCTATCCGCACTATATATATAAAATTAAAATAGTAGTGCTAAGCGCGTTAGTGCTATAATTAAAATAAAGGCTTAAATAATGTGCGAAGGTAGTAAGCTGCTTTATAAGGTATAGTTTAATATTTATAGAGTAGTAACTTATTTTTATAATTATATACTTTAAGTAGCCCTTAGTTAAAAAACCCTATATAAAGTACTTTACTAACAGCTCTACAGCAACAAGACTACAAAACTAAGCCTTGTGTACTTAAAATTATATAGGTATAAAGCGTATACCCTCACAGCTACTGCGTAGTTTAAAAAAAAGTGTCTTAACTACCTTTATAGCTGTACCTTTATAAACTTCCTTATTAACTATATATCTATAAATCAGTATCAAATATAAAACCCCACAACTAAGAAGATTATTACTATACACAACGTTACATTTAATAAAAAAAAACACTATAATAGCAACCCAAATTCACTTACTAGTAACTATAATAACCTTAACTTTTAAACTATTACTAAGTAGGTTTAAAAGAGCTTTACTATAGCTAGTGAGACTAACTCTTAAACATAGCTCCACCTATCCTTACTAAGTAAAAAAGACAATAAAGTGTCCCTTTTTATAAACTCCCCTAATAACGTTTCTAACAAACTTAACTTAAGCAATACCGCCCTTAATAATAATAAACCCTATAACTATAAATACTCTTCTACTTACTTTAAACTCTTACCTACTCCTCTTAACTTACCCGTTTCGTTCTTTTAAGCACTAATTAAAAAAAACTAATACCTAGGGAGGTAGATTATAGCTAAGTTAACAAATAAAACCCTTCTTTCTATAAACCCTTACTAGTCCATATTTATAGTTAAGCTTATAAACTAAACCGCCCTAGTAGCTTATATACCCTAATATAAATAAATATCTTATAAAACCGCCTTTTTAACTAGTACCCTATTATTATTTCAAAATACTCTACAGTAAAGCCGCTTCTAAACTAGCTACCTAGTCACTTACAACTCATTAAAGGGGACCCCTAGTATCTAATATACTATAGAAGTATCCTAAAATACAGATATTAAACACTCTAATAGTAAAATTTAACTATAAAAAGGGGTCGTAAGCACTTAGATTTTATTAAGTAAGCACAAAGCGCCGTACTAACCACAGACTAAAGTTCCTACTCCTAGTACCCCCTAGTAAAAGCTCCAGCCCCTACCTACATTTTATTTAAAAGTATTAACTTACCCTTATACAATTTTAATACAAACAGCTAAAGCAAACTATCTATAAAACTATCACAAAACTAACTCTTAAAAAGAAGTTCTTAAAAGTACTACTAACAGCTTCTAGATCCTAGGATACTATTAAGTATATATATATAAATTAAATAAGTACAGAAGGCTCCTTAAAATCAAAGCGCGCCTCGTTATACGTAGCAACTAGTAACTAAAAAACAAGCAAAATACCTACACTTTAACACTTACTAATATATCGTTTCAAATACTTATAACTATTATAAACTACTTTAATCTTAAGCTTCTATAATACAATACAGTAAACGCATTTATACAGGTTCTACTTAATAAAAATATTTATATATAAATACCCCCCGGGTATTAAAAGCCTAGGTATATTCTTAAACTTAATAAAGCACTCTATAACCTACACTACTTTCTACTCCTATAACAATACTATTTAAAAGCTAGTTTAAAAAAGCTTAAGCTAGAGCGCGTAGTAGGTAAGAATTACTATTAAATACGCGGCTGTATTACCTTCTTTTTTTATATTAATAACTACATCCTATACTTCCCCTCTAAATACTACAAAAAGGCCCTTTTACTTATAGAAGTACTTTAGAAGTAATACTTTTTTAAGGGTAGCAAAGACTTATAATAGTTCCTAGGGATTAAAGTCATCCACAACTACACTATAAAGCACCTTTAGCTCTTATAGTCTATTTATATTAATAAAGTTATTAAGTACTTAAAAAAGTAAAGCCCACAAGTAAAGTAACTATATACTTCTCTAATTTAATTACTTAAGTTACTCCTTTATAAAAGCTCTACTTTATACATAGACATCAACCGTTACTAAAGTAACGTTAGTTTAATTATATATAGTATAATAATAATAAGACTAAATATGGCCTTTATAGTAAGCCGTCTTACGCGCTTCAACCACAACCCCAGCCCTAAGCACCTTAAAGAGGCGGAACGAGTAATTAAATACCTCTCTACAAAGCGCGCTCTTTACCTTAAATTCAGCTACAAAGAAGGCAGCCCTAACAACAGTTTAGTAATTACTTTAAATACTAGCTTTATTAATAACACACTAAACCACAAAAGCTCTTAAGTATTTATAATTAAGCTTTTTAGTAGCCTTATTAAGTAGCAAACTAACAAATAAAATACTATAACTATATTAATAACTAAGGCCAAACTTCTTACTTTCTTTTAAGTAACTAAAAAAGCTATTTTTATAAGCTATTTAATAACTACACTTCGTATAAACCTTAACAAACAGACCTTTAGCACCACTCCTACTCCTAACACCACCATACTAAATATACGCATTTAATACAATAATTAATAAATAATCCATCTCGTCAACAAAAAAACAGTCTAACTACATATAAAGCTTTACTATATTAATATTTATAACTACTAACTATATTAAAAAACTTAAAAAAACTATATTAAAGTTAAATATTAACCTATAGTGTAGTTAATAGTAAACAACCTTACAAAGCCACTCACCAGCGCCTACTTTAAACTCTTCCTTAAGCAACTTAACATAGTAAATCAAACAGCTTAGCTTTAAGCACTTCGCAACACTAAGCTTTAAAGTAAACACTATAAAGGCTTTAATTTTACTAATAAAGAATAAATAAAAGGAATTATAGCTTTTAAGTACTCTAAAAACAGTATTACTCTTCCTACTATAAAAATAAAAGTTTAATAAAAATAACAAAACTACTTAAAATAAGAACTTTAAAGGGATTATAGCCCTAGGAAGGTAAACTACGCAAAAGTAATTATAAAGCAGTTAAAGCACAGCTAGTACATAATTTCGTTTATAATTAAATCTAACAAGGCCCTTAAAAGGCCCTTACTAAAGAGGCGTATTAAATTACATAGCTTAAAGCCACTAATATACTACAACGTATAGGCGGATTTCAGCGTTTAAAGTAGCTAATAGCCACTCCAGAGCAACGTTTCACCAGCTCCAAAGGCTATAGCTGCGTTCAGGGGGGTTCAAAGGCCTATAGCGCCGTCAAAGCAAAAAACGCATTAATAGCCCTTAAGGTATAGCTTTACATATATACAAATATACGGGAAATCTAACAATAGCCACTCTGGAGTAACGTTTTGCTAGCTCTAAAGGCTATAGCTATATTTAGAGGGTTTAAAGGCCTATAGTACTATTAAAGTAAAAAACGCATTAATAGCCCTTAAAGTATAGCTTTATATATATATAAATATATATAAAATTTAATAATTAAGAGTCTTATTTTACTACCCCCTTTACTATATATAATTAATTATTTTTAAACTACTTTATTAAATACAAAAATTACTATAAATATTCTTTTAACTCTTTAAAAGACTATTCTTAATAGCCTAGTTACTTAGTACTTATAGTTTTATAACTTTTAAGTACTTATAAATACCCTTAATATATAAAAAGCTTTTAATTTAACTTTTATAAATTTAAAGCCCCTTATTAGTAATACTTTACCCTAAAAGCTATACTTTAGTAACTATTTAAAGTTTATTATTTATTATAGTTTTAAGCTAAGAGTCCTTTACTTTTAAACTATAGGATTTAAAGTAAATAAGTTTACTATAAACCCTTTTCTTTAAGTACTTCTGAAAAAGAACCTCCTACTTCTATTTAGAGTAGTAGACTACTACTATACTAAAATAATAGCTAACTTTTTTAAAAAGGCTTTTAAGTACTATATTAACTTTTTATTTTTATACTATACTATAAAAGTAATATATTAAAAGTAAAAAAAGACTAAGAATACTATTGTTCTTTAGATATAAAGTATTATTATTAAAAAGCTTAGGATTTAGTACTACTTAAGTATTTTAGGGTTAGTAGTTTAGATTTAAAATCTTTATAAGTATTTTAGACTTATAAAAAGTATACACTACTAATACACTAACTAACTTTATATTAACTACTTTATTATACTTTATAATAAATAGTTTATAATAAAAGCTATTATAGTTAAATAGTTTATAATATAAGTTAATTATATATATAAGAGTTGTACTATTAAGTTTAAAGTGGTTTATAAAGGAGATCTATAGATCTATAAATTATTTTACTCTTTTAACTATTTACTACTTTAATTTTAAGTTAAGAGTTATTATATAATAATAAGTAATAGCTAGGATAATTATAGTTTTAATAAAGTTATTATTAAAATAATTATTATAATTAAATAAATACTAAAGTCTATAGAACGTGGGAAAAGTATATAAAGTACTTTTATTATTAATAAAGTAGCTCTTTATAGCCCTCCTAAGTACTTTAGTAATTATAAATATAATAATATTAACCTAAAGAGATTATAGAGTAAAGTTTTATTAGTATTTTTTGCTTTTTTTGTTCTATTAGCTCCTTTCTATTTAGTATATTCTATACACTACTACTTTAAAAATTACTTTTATACTTTTTTAGAGTATATATATAACGGGTAGAAGTTACTTAACTATTACTACGAGAGAGTTAAAAAAAACCTTATAAATAATAAATAATTAATTTAGTATATTAAAGAAATTTAAGACTAGTAATTATATAGTTACTATATAGAAAGTATTAAGTATTTATTTATAGCGTTTTAGGCTACTTAACGTAAGGGCCCGTTACTGTATTCCTTTAGAGACTCCTACTTTTTTAATTTTAGTGCGTTTATTTATATTTTTAAAAATAAACAATAGTTTAGTAACTTTTAAGTAGTTAGTATAAATAATTACTTATAGACTAGCTTTAAGCCCCTTATAATTAAAGGATATAGAGATATAAGTATATATATTATATTAATTAATAGTAAACAATTTAGTTTATATTTATATAATATTGTATTATATATATTTATAGTAACTAACTTTATTTTTTATAATTAGCTTTATAAGTACGGGTACTAGTAGAACAAGTGTTCTAAGTAGTACTTTATACTATGTAAATTCAATTACTCTCTTTTTAACCTTATTAAGACTATATATAGCTAAAGAGTATTAGAGTATAATAAGTTTTTTAATAAAGTACTTATACGCAAAGACTTTATATAGGTTATTTAGTATACATATACTTTGTATTATTAAATAAAGTACTTTTAATAAAAATAAAGATCTTTAAAAGGCTTTAAAGAAATATAGTACTAGTAGCTTAGTTATCCTAGCCCTAAACTACTCTAGCGCCTTTTCTTATTAGTTTATAGTATCTAAATTTCTATTACCCCTAGAACAGCACTTAGTAATACCCTTTTAAGTTATAATACTTATAGTGTTAGTAAAGCGAGGTAAATTATTAACTATAAACTGTAGGAGAGTAATGCGTATATCCACTCTAGTAAGTATATTACGTTTAACTTTTACTTATATACTAAGGGCTATAGTAGGTTTATATTTATATTAGTATTTATTAATTGTATTTTATAATACTTATAGAACTACTATTTATATAACTATAGTATAGAAATACTTATTAAGGTTTTTAAAAAGTTTATTTTGCTTTTAAAGGTTTAATATAATATTAAAATACTTATTTTTAAATATAATAGTAAGATTAAAAGGTACTACTACTTTATAAATAACTTTTAAAGGTATAGTAAATACGTTAAGTTATTTGTTTTATATATATAAAATTAAAATAGTAGTACTAAGTACGTTAGTGCTATAATTAAAATAAAGGTTTAAATAATGTATAAAGGTAGTAAGTTACTTTATAAGGTATAGCTTAATATTTATAAAGTAGCGACCTATTTTTATAACTATATACTTTAAGTGGCCTTTAGTTAGAAGACTCTATATAAAGTACTTTACTAATAGCTTTATAGCAACGAGACTATAAAACTAAACTTTGTGTACTTAAGATTATATAGGTGTAAGGTGTATGCCTTTATAGCTGCTGTGTAGTTTAAGAAGAAGTGTTTTAATTACTTTTATAGCTATACTTTTATAGGCTTTTTTATTAGTTATATATTTATAAATTAGTATTAAATATAGAACTCTATAACTAGGAAGATTGTTATTATATATAATATTACGTTTAATAAAAGAGAATACTATAATAGTAACTTAAATTTGTTTATTAGTAACTATAATAACTTTAACTTTTAAGTTATTACTAAGTAGGTTTAAAAGAGCTTTATTATGGCTAGTAAGACTGACTTTTAGATATAGCTTTGTCCGTTCTTACTAAGTAAAGAAGACAATAAAGTGTTTCTTTTTATAAACTCTTTTAATAATGTTTTTAATAAACTTAATTTAGGCGATTTTGCTTTTAATAATAATAAAACCTATAACTATAAATACTTTTTTACTTATTTTAAACTCTTACTTACTTTTTTTAACTTATTTATTTTGTTCTTTTAAGTGTTAATTAAAGAAGATTAATACTTAGGAAGGTGGATTATAGCTAAGTTAGTAAATAAAAACCTTTTTTTTATAAACCTTTATTAGTCTATATTTATAGTTAAACTTATAAATTAAACTGCCTTAGTAGTTTATAAGTTTTAGTGTAAATAAACGTTTTATAAAGCTACTTTTTTAGCTAGTACTTTATTATTGTTTTAAGATACTTTATAGTAAAGTTGCTTTTAGGTTAGTTATTTAGTTACTTACGACTTATTAAAGGGGACCTTTAGTATTTAATATACTATAGGGGTGTTTTAAAACGCGGATGTTAAACGCTTTAATAGTAAGATTTAGTTGTAGAGAGGGGTTGTGGGTGCTTAGATTTTGTTAAGTAAGTGTAAAGTGTTGTACTAACTATAGACTAAAGTTTCTACTTTTAGTACTTTTTAGTAAAAGTTCTAGTCCCTACTTATATTTTATTTAAAAGTATTAGTTTACTTTTATGTAATTTTAATATAGGTAGTTAAGGTGAACTATTTATAAAGTTATTACAAGATTAACTTTTAAAAAGAGGTTCTTAAAAGTACTATTAATAGTTTTTAGATTCTAGGATACTATTAAGTATATATATATAAGTTAAATAAGTATAAAAGGCTTTTTAAAATTAAAGTATACTTTATTATATATAGTGACTAATAGTTAAAAAATAAGTAAGATACTTATGCTTTAATACTTATTAGTATATTATTTTAAACGTTTATAACTATTATAAACTGCTTTAATTTTGAGCTTTTATAATACAATATAGTAAATACGTTTATATAGGTTCTACTTAATAAAGACGTTTATATGTAAATACCCTTTAGGTATTAAAAGCCCAGGTATATTCTTAAGTTTAATAAAGTACTTTATAGCTTATACTACTTTTTATTTTTATAGTAATACTATTTAGAAGTTAGTTTAAAAGAGTTTAGGCTAGAGTGTATAGTAGGTAAGAATTACTATTAAATGTGTAGCTATATTACTTTTTTTTTTATATTAATAACTGCGTTTTATGCTTCCCTTTTAAATACTATAAAGAGGCCCTTTTGTTTGTAGGAGTACTTTAGAAGTAATACTTTTTTAAGAGTAGTAAAAACTTATAATAGGTTTTAGGGATTAAAGTTATTTATAACTATACTATAAAGCGCCTTTAGTTTTTATAGTTTATTTATATTAATAAAGTTATTAAGTACCTAAAAAGGCGAAGCTTATAAGTAAAGCGACTATATACTTTTTTAATTTAATTACTTAAGTTACTTTTTTATAAGGACTTTATTTTATATATAAATATTAATTGTTACTAAAGTGATATTAGTTTAATTATATATAGTATAACAATAACGAGGCTAGATATAGCTCTTATAGTAAGTCGTTTTGCGCACTTTAACTATAACCCCGGCCTTAAGTACTTTAAAAAGGTAGAACAAGTAATTAAATACTTTTTTATAAAGTACACTTTTTACCTTAAATTTAGTTATAAAAAAGGTAGCCCTAATAATAGTTTAGTAATTACTTTAAATACTAGTTTTATTAATAATATACTAAACTATAAAAGTTTTTAAGTATTTATAATTAAGCTTTTTAGTAGCTTTATTAAGTAGTAAGTTAATAAATAAAATACTATAATTATATTAATAATTAAGGCTAAGCTTTTTATTTTTTTTTAAGTAGCTAAAAAGGTTATTTTTGTAAGTTATTTAATAACTATACTTTATATAGACTTTAGTAAGTGGACCTTTAGTACTACTTCTACTTTTAATACTACTATATTAAGTATATATATTTAAAATAATAATTAATAAATAATTTATTTTATTAATAAAGAAACGGTTTAACTATATATAAAACTTTACTATATTAATATTTATAATTACTAGTTGTATTAAAAGGCTTAAAAAGGCTGTATTAAAGTTAAATATTAGTTTATAGTATAGTTAATAGTAGATGGCTTTATAAAGCTACTTACTAGTATTTACTTTAAACTTTTTTTTAAATAACTTAATATAGTAGATTAAATAGTTTAACTTTAAGTACTTTATAATACTAAGTTTTAAAGTAAACACTATAAGGACCTTAACTTTACTAATAAGGAATAAATAAAAGGGATTATAGCTTTTAAGTACTTTAAAAATAGTATTACTCTTTTTACTATAGGGATAGAGGTTTAATAAGGATAATAGAACTATTTAAAATAAGGATTTTAAAGGGATTATAGTTTTAGGGAGGTGAGTTATATAAAAGTAATTATAAAGTAGTTAAAGTATAGTTAGTATATAATTTTATTTATAATTAAATTTAACGAGGTTTTTAAAAGGCCTTTATTAGGGAAGTATATTAAATTATATAGTTTAGAGCTACTAGTATACTATAATATATAGGTAGATTTTAGTATTTAAGGTGGCTAATAACTGCTTTAGAGTAACGTTTTACTACCTTTAAAGGCTATAGTTGTGTTTAGGGGGTTTAAAGGCCTATAGTACTATTAAAGTAAAAAATGCGTTAATAGCCCTTAAGGTATAGTTTTATATATATATAAATATATACGAAATCTAATAACTAGAAAGTATTCTTTACGGCTTTTAGGTTAGTAATAATAGTTTAACTAACTATTAGGGGGGGGGGGGTTACTTAACCTAATTTATTTATTTAAGGAAGGTGTGAAAAAAAAGAGGTAGGGGTAGAGAATTAATTAATTAGTTAAAATATTGTATATAGGTCTAGGTGACTAGATTTTAATTAGTTATATATAAGTAACTAATTATATACTTAGGTTTACTTTTACTAATTAAGTACTTTAACTTACTAGAGTATAAATTTTTTTTTTAACTTTATTTTTATTTTTTATTTTTTTTATAATTTTAATAATTTATAGTTCTTTTAAAGTACTTTTAGAGTTAGTAATATTAGTACTATAACTAAACTTAAAAACTCTATAAATATTTTTTAAAAATACTCTTAAAGTACTTTAAAACTAATTCTAAAATAAGTAGTATATATTAAGTATAAGTTAAGTTAGTTTAACTTTAAGGGTAATTAAGTTTTTAAAAATAGTTAGTTTTAGTATTTTACTAACCTTTTTATTTATAAACCTAATAGTATAAGTTTATAAGCCTTTTTAAAGTCCTTTTAAAGTACTTTTAAAACTATTTTAACTTTTTTTAAAAAAATAAAATAAAACTACTACTATTACTTTAAATAAAGTTTATTATTATTACTTTTAAAATAAAAGTACTATTACTTATAATAAAGTTAGTTTATAATTTTTTTTAAACTACGTTAGAATTACTTTTAATATACTTTTAAAAAAGACTTTATTTATAACTAAGTCTAACTTTTTATACTATACTTATAAATATAGTAATTATAGTAATAAAACTTTATTTATAATTAAGAACTATAAAACTAGTTTTATTAAAGTAGTTAAAATTAAAGTAGTAATTAGTAAGTACTTTAGAACTATTTTTAAAGTAATTTAAAACTAACTCTTAAAGAATTCTATAAATACTTTTTTACTTTTTAAGTTAAAAGTAAAGCTTTTATAAAAATTATTACTTTTAAAAAGTAAAAATAAGTAACTACTTCTACTAAATTAAAACTTTTTATTAAAATTAAAAAGGAAAATAAAAGTATAAGTTTATAATTACTTTTAAAGTATTTTTAAAGTTCTTTTAAAGTTTTTTTAAATTAATATTACTTGAATACTTATTTTAATTAATTACTTTTTTATTTATAATAAAACTAATTATTATAATAGTTATAAAAAAACTAATACTAATAAGTATAAGTTCTTTAACTATTTTAAAAGTACTTTAGTACTAATTTTAAAAAGGCCTTTTTAAGGAGTATAAAGCTAATTACTTAGTTTAGAATTACTTTAAAATTAGTTTTAAAATTAAAAGTACTACTAAAGATAAAAAGAAAGAAGTTAAGGAGTAAGTTTTAAAATAACTTTTAAAGTACTTTTAAATTAATTTAAAATAGTTAGCTTTTTTTTAAGTATTTAAAAAAATACCCTATTAAACTACTATAAAGGTAGTAAATAGTAAATATATTTATAACTTAATTTAATTTTTAAAGTAATTTAAAACTACTTTAGAAGTATTTTATAATTTTTAAAAGTTAAAGTACTATTTATATAAATTATAATTTTATTTTATTTATATATAAATTATATTAATATTTAAAGTAAATAATAAAATAAATGTATATTTAATTATAATATATATTTTTAAATAATAATACTATATAATATTAAAAAGTTTATAATATATTAAATTATAATTTTAATTAATATAAATATTTAATATATAATTAGAATTATAAATATTATATATTTATATTATAAAAAATAAAAATATAAATAAAGTATTATAAAGTAGTTATTATTTTATATAATAATTTAAATTAAGTATTTAAATATATATAATATATTATATATATTATATATATTATATTATTATTATATATTAATATATAAATTAAATATAAATAAAATATATATTTATAAATAACTGTTTAGTTAATACTATATAATTTATTATAATTAAAATATTAATAATTTTAAAATTATATATAATAATAATTATATTTATTAAAGTTTTAATAGTTTTATTATATTTTATAATATATATAATAATTTTATTAATATACTTTTAAATATAATTTAACTTTTAGAATTATATAAAAACTTAAAGTAATATATTTTTAATTTTTTAAATTATTATAATATAAATATATTATATAATTTAAATATTTATAGTTATTACTTAAATAAAGTTAATTATAACTATAAAATAAAAGATATATAAATTTTAAACTAATTAAAATATATTTTATAAAAGTAATAAATTAAATTAAACTTTAAACTATATATAGTTATAATAATAAAGTTTATTATTAAAAAGTAATTTATTTTTATAATTTTTACTAAATAATAATTACTTTATTATTAATATTATAATTAAAAAATACTTATAAACTACTATTTTAAAAATTAAGTATTTTATTAAAATAAACAATTACTTTTTTTAATATAAAATATAATTAAAGAACTTTAAAGTATATATTATAATATACTATTATATATATATTATAATATACTTAAAAGTATATAAATTAATATAATAATATATATACTACTTTAAGTAATAATTTAAAGTAATTAAAAGTAATTTAAATAGTACTTTAAGTAGTAGTTTTAACAATAGTTTTAATAATACTTTTAATAATAGTATAAATAAAATATATTTTATTAGTAGTATAAGTATATAGTACTTATATATTTTAAATTTACTATATACTAAATTAAAGTAATTAGTATTTATTATTATTAGTATATAGTAGTAATATAACTTATTAATTTAATATTAATAAGTAAAAAGTTTTTAAACCTTTTTTAAGTTATAAAGATTTAAACTATTAATACTATTTTAAGTATTAATAATTTACTATTACTAATAGTTCTTTTTTAAAAATATATTTTGAAATTAAACTTTATAATTAATAAATATATAAAATATTTTAATTAAAAAGTTTTAATTTATATAAAAGTAGTATAATAAACCCTTTTATATTTAATTTATTCTTTATAAAACTAAATTACTTTAACTTTTTATTTATTTTATTATCTATACTATTAAATTATATATTTTACTTATTATATATACTATTTAATAGTATTTAAACTTAAAGTATTTAATTAATAAATTAAACTTTATACTATTAAATTAACTATTTATTATATTAAGTATAATATTACTATAAAAGTCTTTATATATTTTAGTATTAATTTTAATACTCTTATATTTTTTTATTTATATATAATAATATTTAAAATAAATAAACTAAATATAATAATAAATAATAAATTATATTTTAAAATTATTTATAATTTATTATATATATATATATATATATATATATATATACTTTATTTATAAAAAGACTTTATTTATACTTTTTAAAGAATATTAATTTAAGGTTTTATAATATATTATTTAAAATAAATTAAAATTAATATAAATTAATAAATATACTTTTATAAATAAATAATAATAAATAGCTTTTTATTAAATATTATAAAGTATTATATATATTAAAGAATAAATAATAAAAAGAATTAATAAAAATTTTATTTATAATAGTAGTATTTTTTAAAAAAGTATATATACTACTAAAATTTATTAAACGTTATATATATTATAATTTAGTTAAATATTTATATAAATAAAGATTTATTTTAATATTACTATATATTAATAATAGTATTATTATTATTATTAGTATATTTATACTTATTATTATAATATATAAAGTAAGTAAATAAAAGTATTAAAGTATATATATTTTATTAAGCTTTATTTAAACCTACTTTATAAATTTTAAAAGAATTAAATTTATTCAATATACTCTATTAAATACTTATATTTAATTATACTATTTAAAAATATATTTAAAACTTAAAAATTAATAATTATTAAATTAATAAATATATTAATATATAAATATATAAATATATAAATAAATAAATATATAAGTATATAAATATATAACTATATAAATATATAACTATATAACTATATAAATATATAACTATATAAATATATAAATATATAAATATATAAATATATAAATATATAAATATATAAATATATAAATATATAAATATATAAATATATAAATATATAAATATATAAATATATAAATATATAAATATATAAATATATAAATATATAAATATATAAATATATAAATATATAAATATATAAATATATAAATATATAAATATATAAATATATAAATATATAAATATATAAATATATAAATATATAAATATATAAATATATAAATATATAAATATATAAAATATAATTTAAAAGTTTATTATTTATAAATAAATTATAGTATATATATTATATATTATATATATAAATAAATAAAACTAATAAAAGTATAATAAATATAATACTACTTTTAAGCTACTTTAAAATTATTTTAAATACTCTATCCTAAACGCCTCTTTTTTTTCTTAATCTTAAGCTACTTTTTCTTTTATACTAGCTTTTTTTAAGCTCTAAACGCCTCTACTTAATAGCTAAATAATACTCTTTTAAATCTATTTTAACTTACTCTTAAAGTACTTTTTTGTTTTAAAAATTAACTATAAAAGCTTTTTATAAGTTATTTTAAGCCTATACTATCCTTAAAACTAATAGGAACTATTAGTACTTAACTTTAGAAAATAAGAAGTAATAGAGATACTTTAGCTTTTATTTAACTAATTCTAAAGGGGTTTAGGACTAGTCTTAGTTAATTTTTAAATTACTTTAAAAAGTAGGACTTAAGTTTTATAATAGTAAAAATTAAAAAGGGGTTAAAAAATATTAAAAAAGTAGTTTTTTAAATTATATATTATTAACTATATTATACTTTATATAGTTTTAAATTTAACGTACTTTTAAACTAACTTAAAAGTAGTTAAAAAGTACTTAGAGGAATTACTTACTTAACTTCTTTATAGTAGTTTAATATTTATTTATAATAAAAATATTATACTATATAAATTTAATACTAAGAGTAGTAAAGATTTTATCCTATTAAAGGATTTTAAAGTTATATTACTTATATTTAAAACTACTTTAAAAGTACTTTTAGAATAAAAGTAAAAGACTTATATATTTATATATAAAAATAGGTTAATATATTAACTACTTTAGTAATATAAATCCTTATATAGTAACTCTATAATATTAGTATTAAGAGTAAAAAGGTCCTAGTTTTTTAAACTAATTTTAAAGTACTTTTAGTTTAGTTTATAAAATATAGTATATTATTACTTATAGTCTACTTAGTCAACTAGTTAAAACTTACTTAAATATATAAGTAAATTAAAGTATATTTAAAAGTAATTTAAAAGTACTTTATTTATATTTTAGTATATTATAAAGGATATAGTAATTATTTTATAACTAATAAAATAAAAGGCTTTATATTTAATTTTAAAGTAATTTAAAAGAGTAGTCCTTATTAGTATAATTTTTTATACTTTAATTAAAGTAAATAATATAGTATTATACTATTTACTTAATATACTACTTCTAATTATATTATTAATTACTTAGTTTAATAAAGTAGGACCTAAAGTCTTTTAAAATTAGTTTTAAAGTACTTTAAAAGGGGTATTACTTATTAATAATATTTTAGTAATCTTAATTAATAGTTATATTTAGTAAACTATTACTATAGATATACTTTTAATAAATCTTATATTTAATATACTTTTAAAATAGTTTAAAAATAATTTTATATATATATTTATATATACTATTAAATTTATAGTTTAAAAAGACTTAAAATCAATAGAATAGTTAAAAGGTATTAGGTTTAGAAGTAGTTTTAAATTAATTTAAGACTACTTATACTTTTTAAAAGTTACTTTATACTAGGCTTAAATAACTTTAATATCCTAGGGTCTAGTTATATACTTATAATTTATATTAAGTTAAAACGTTTTAAAAGTACTTTACTTCTAAAGCTTTACTTACTTTTTATAAAAATAAATATAAAGGTAATTTAAACTATTAATTTTAAAGAATTAAATATACTATATAATAAATTAAAAAGCTATTTAGAAGTAGTTTTAAAGGGTTTTTATTTAATAGTTATTATAGTATTAAGTATATTAATATTTATACTAAATACCTAACTTATTATAACTAGTAGGGTTTTAAAAAGCCTTTTACTTATAAATAATTAACTATAAATAATTTAAATTTAAGAGACTTTAGTAAATATTAAAAATTAATTTACTACTATATTTAGTATAAAGTTTAACTAATTTATTTAACTAAAAAAAGTTATTTAAAAGTAATCTAAAAGCTATTTTAAAGTACTTTAAGAATCAAAATAACTTATTTAAACCTATTTATAGTTTATTAATTTTTTTATTATATTTATAATTCTCTATATAATATATAAAGGGGTAGAGATAAGTAAAGAAGGGGAGTAGGTATAGAGACTATAAAAGGTTATAAAAATAACTAAAGTTACTTTTAAATTAATTAGAATAAAGTAGTTTTACTTTACTTTATAGTAAATTTATTAAATTTTTAAGGGGGTAAAGTATATTATATCTAAAAAACGTTTTAAAAGTGTTTTTAAATTACTTTAAGACTTAATATATACTATAATAAGGAGTTTTTTAATAGTTACTTATAAATAAGTAATAGTTTTTCTAGGGGAAGGGGAGTAATAAAGCCCTTTTTAGGATTTTTTAAATAAGTTTTAAATAGTTTTAGAACTTAATAAGGGGGTAATTAATATAGTAGTTTTAATAACTAACTCTAATTTAGCCTTAATAAATATAAAATACCTAGAGGTATAGTTCTTTAGAAATACTCTAAAAGTAGTTTAGAATTAATTTTAAGTAACTATAAAGTATTTATTTATTTAGTACTATAAAACTTATATTTTATAGGTTTTAAGGGTAATATTATAAGTAGAACTCTTTTTAAAGTAGTTAAACTATATTTAAGTTTAACTAAAAGAAAGTAAATAAGATTTTATATTATTTTTAAAGTAATTTAAAAGTTAAAATACTTAATAGCTTTTTTTAATAATGTCCCTTTAAGAGTTTAAATATAAAGATTTATAATATTATTAACTATTTTAGAAGTAATTTAGAAGTGATTTTAGATTAGTAAGGTTTAGTTATAATATAAATATACTTTTCCCCTTATATATTAGTATATTATTTATATATAAACTATACTTTAAAAAAAGGTAAATATAGTTTATTTAAGTACTACTTTTTATTAGTAGTTATACTAATTTTAAAATAGGTTAAAAGTACTTTTAACGTAATTTTAAATTAATATACTACTTTTTATATTTATTTTAGAGTTTTAAATAGTAATACCCTAATATTAATTATATAAAAAATACTTATTATATTAGTTTTAGAGTATTTAAGTATTATAGAGTAGTATATAACTTTTTTAGTTATTAAAGAAGTATTACTAATACTTTAGTATTAATTTTACTTTATTTAAATAAAAATAAGAATAGGGACTAAGGGGGTAAATTAAAATTAAGTATAAAATTTTTAAAATAATTTAAAAGTAGTTTAAAAGGGGTTTAGAAGCCTTTTATTTTAATTAAAGTTAAAGAGTTAATAAGTTATTTAAGTAAGTACTAGTAATAAGTAATTACTTTTTAAGCTTTATAGTTTAGTTTATTTTTAAAAAAAGAGTAAACTCTATAGCTTATAGTTAAGGAAAAACCTTTTTATTTACTATTATTAAAAAGTACTTTTAAAAGAGTTTAGAATTAATTTAAGAAGTAGATATTGTAGTCTTTATTTATTATAAAAAATAAAAAGTAAAAAGAAGGATAGTTTAATATTACTTAACTATAAGTAGCTAACCTTATAGGGCCTTACTTAGTTAAGTGACTAGTAGGCCCGCTAGGCCTAATGCAGTAGGTTAGGTTAAGTAACCCCCCCCCCCCCCCCCTAATAGTTAGTTAAATACTAGTCTCTCTAGGTCGTTGTGTTAGTATAGAACTGCGATATAATATAATTATGTAAGATTTTGTGTATATTTATATATATATATAAAGCTATACCTTAAGGGCTATTAACGCATTTTTCGCTTTAATAATACTATAGGCCTTTAAACCCCCTAAACACAGCTACAGCCTTTAGAGCCAGTAAAACGTTACTCTAGAGTAGCTATTAACCACTTTAAATACTAAAATTTATCTATATATTATAGTATACTAGTAACTTTAAACTATATAATTTAATATACCTCCTTAGTAAGGGCCTTTTAAGGGCCTTATTAAATTTAATTATAAATAAAATTATATACTAATTACACTTTAACTACTCTATAATTACTTTTATATAGCTTATTTCTTTAAAGCTATAATTCCTTTAAAGTCCTTATTTTAAATAGTCCCGTTATCCTTATTAAACCTCTATTTCTATAGTAGGAAGAGTAATACTATTTTTAAAGTACTTAAAAGCTATAATCCCTTTTATTTATTTTTTATTAATAAAGTTAAGGCCCTTATAATGTTTATTTTAAAGTTTAGTATTATAAAGTACTTAAAGCTAAGCCGTTTAATTTACTATATTAAGTTACTTAAGAAAGAGTTTAAAGTAAGTACTAGTAAGTAGCTTTATAAGGCTATTTACTATTAATTATACTTTAAGTTAATATTTAACTTTAATATAGCCTTTTTAAGTTTTTTAATATAGCTAGTAGTTATAAATATTAATATAGTAAAGCTTTATATATAGTTAAACTATTTTTTTATTAATAAAATAGATTATTCATTAATTATTATATTAAATATATATACTTAGTATAGTAGTATTAAAAGTAAAAGTAGTACTAAAAGTCTACTTATTAAAGTCTATATAAAGTATAGTTATTAAACGGCTTATAAAGATAGTCTTTTTAGCTACTTAAGAAAAAGTAAGAAACTTAGCTTTAGTTATTAATATAGCTATAGTATTTTATTTATTAGTTTACTACTTAATAAAGCTACTAAAAAGCTTAATTATAAATACTTAAAAGCTTTTATAGTTTAGTATATTATTAATAAAACTAGTATCTAAAGCAATTACTAAACTATTATTAAAGCCGCTTTCTTTATAACTAAATTTAAAGTAAAAAGTACACTTTATAAAAAGGTATTTAATTACTTATTCTACCTTTTTAAAGTACTTAAAGCTAGGGTTATAGTTAAAGTATACAAAATGGCTTACTATAAGGGCTACGTTTAGCTTTATTATTATTACACTATATATAATTAAACTAATATTACTTTAATAATAGTTAACATTTATATATAGAGTAGAGCTTTTATAAGGGAGTAGTTTAAGTAATTAAATTAGAAATATATATAATTACTTTACTTATAGGCCTTATTTTTTTAAGTACTTAATAATTTTATTAATATAAATAAACTATAAGAGTTAAAGGCACTTTATAGTATAGTTATAAATAACTTTAATATTTAAAAACTATTATAAATCTTTATTACCCTTAAAAAAGTATTACTTTTAAAGTGCTCCTATAAGCAAAAGGACCTTTTTATAGTATTTAAAGGGGAAGTATAGAATATAGTTATTAACGTAAAAAAAAAAGATAATATAGCTATGTATTTAATAGTAATTCTTACCTACTACGTACTCTAGCTTAAGCTTTTTTAAACTAGCTTTTAAATAGTATTACTATAGAAGTAAAAAGTAGTATAAACTATAAAGTACTTTATTAAACTTAAGGATATACCTAGGCTTTTAATACTTAGGGAGTATTTATATATAAACGTTTTTATTAAGTAGAACCTATATAAATACATTTACTATATTATATTATAGAAGCTTAAAATTAAAGTAGTTTATAATAGCTATAAGTATTTAAAATAATATACTAGTAAGTATTAAAGTATAGGTATCTTACTCGTTTTTTAACTACTAGTTACTATATATAATAAGGTATACTTTAATTTTAAAGAGTTTTTTATACTTATTTAACTTATATATATATATTTAATAGTATTCTAGGATTTAGGAGCTGTTAGTAGTACTCTTAAGAACCTCTTTCTAAGAGTTAGTTTTATAATAGTTTTATAAATAGTTTACTTTAGTTATTTATATTAAAATTATATAAAAGTAAGTTAATACTTTTAAATAAAACATAAATAAGAGTTAAAGTTTTTACTAGGGGGTACTAGGAGTAGGAACTTTAGTCTATAGTTAGTATAGTACTTTATACTTACTTAATAAAATTTAAGTACTTATAACCCCTTTTTATAACTAAATCTTATTATTAAAGTATTTAATATTTATATTTTAAAACGCCTTTATAGTATATTAAATACTAGGGGTCCCCTTTAATAAATTATAAGTAACTAAGTAGTTAACTTAAAAGTGGCTTTACTATAGAGTATTTTAAAATAATAATAAAGTACTAGTTAAAAAAGCGGCTTTATAAGACATTTATTTATACTAGGGTATATAAACTACTAAAGCGGCTTAGTTTATAGGTTTAACTATAAATATAGATTAGTAAGGGTTTATAAAAAGAAGGTTTTTATTTATTAACTTAGCTATGATTTACTTTCCTAAGTATTAGTCTTTTTTAATTAGTACTTAAAAGAATAAAATAGGTAAATTAAAAGGGGTAAGTAGGAGTTTAAAGTAAGTAAAAGAGTATTTATAGTTACGGAGTTTATTATTATTAAAAGTAGTATTACTTAAGTTAAGTTTATTAAAAACGTTATTAAAAGAGTTCATAAAAGGGAATACTTTATTATTATTTTTATTTAGTAAGGATAGGTAGAACTATATTTAAGAATTAGTTTTATTAGTTATAGTAAGGCTTTTTTAAACTTATTTAGTAATAGTTTAAAAGTTAAAGTTATTATAGTTATTAGTAAGTAAATTTAAGTCACTATTATAGTATTTTTTTCATTAAATATAATATTATATATAGTAATAATTTTTTTAGTTATAGGGTTCTATATTTAATATTAATTTATAAATATATAGTTAATAAAGAAGTCTATAAAGGTACAACTATAAAAGTAGTTAAGACGCTTTTTTTTAAGTTATATAGTAGCTATAAGGGTATACACCTTATACTTATATAATTTTAAGTATATAAAGCTTAGTTTTATAGTTTTATTATTATAGAGTTATTAATAAAGTACTTTATATAGAGTTTTTTAACTAAAAGCTACTTAAAGTATATACTTATAAAAATAAGTTATTACTCTATAAATATTAGGCTATACTTTATAGAATAACTTATTACTTTTATATATTATTTAAGCCTTTATTTTAATTATAGTACTAATATACTTAGTATTACTATTTTAATTTTATATATATAAAACAGATAACTTAACGCATTTACCGCGCCTCTAGAGGTTATTTATAAAGCAGTGGTACTTTTTAATCTTACTATTATACTTAAAAGTAAGTATTTTAATATTATATTAAACCTTTAAAAGTAAAATAAACTTTTTAAAAACCTTAGTAAGTATCTTTATACTATAGTTATATAAGTAGTAGTCCTATAAGTACTATAAAATATAGTTAGTAAATACTAATATAAATATAAACTTACTATAGCCCTTAGTATATAAGTAAAAGTTAAATATAATATACTTACTAGAGTAGGTATACGCGTTACTCTTTTATAGTTTATAGTTAATAATTTACTTTATTTTACTAATACTATAAATATTATAGTTTAAAAAGGTATTACTAAGTACTGTTCTAGGGGTAATAGAGATTTAAACGCTATAGGTTAATAAAAAAAGGCACTAGAGTAGTTTAGGGCTAGAGTGACTAAGCTATTAATACTACGTTTCCTTAGAGCTTTTTAGAGATTTTTATTTTTATGAAAAGTACTTTATTTAATAGTATAAAGTATATATATACTAAATAGCCTATATAGAGTCTTTATATATAAGTACTTTATTAAAAAGCTTATTATACTTTAATACTCTTTAGTTATATATAGTTTTAATAAAGTTAAAAGGAGAGTAATTAAATTTATATAGTATAAAGTACTACTTAAAGTACTTATCCTACTAGTATCCGTATTTATAAAGTTAGTTATAAAAAATAAAGTTAGTTACTATAAATATATATAATATAATATTATATAAGTATAAGTTAAATTATTTAATATTAGTTAATATAATATATATATTTATATTTTTATATCTTTTAATTACTAGGGGCTTAAAGCTAGCTTATAAGTAATTACTTATACTAACTACTTAAAGGTTATTAAACTATTATTCGTTTTTAAAAATATAAATAAACGCACTAGAGTTAAAGAGGTAAGAGTCCCTAAGGGGATATAGTAATGGGCCCTTATATTAAGTAGTTTAAAATACTATAAATAAACGCTTAATACTCCCTATATAGTAACTATATAGTTACTAGCTTTAAATTTCTTTAATATACTAAATTAACTATTTATTATTTATAAAGTTCTTTTTAACTCTTTTATAGTAGTAGTTAAGTAGCTTTTACCCGTTATATATATACTTTAAAAAAGTATAAAAGTAATTTTTAAAGTAGTAGTATATAGAATATACTAAGTAAAAAGGGGCTAATAGAGTAAAAGGAGTAAAAAATACTAATAAAACTTTATTCTATAATCTTTTTAAGTTAGTATTATTATATTTATAATTATTAAAGTACTTAAAAAAGCTATAAAGAACTACTTTATTAATAGTAAAGGTGCTTTATATACTTTTTCTATGTCCTATAGACTCTAGTATTTATTTAATTATAGTAGTTATTTTAGTAATAGCTTTATTAAAACTATAATTATCCTAGCTATTACCTATTATTATATAATAACTCTTAGCCTAAGATTAAAGTAGTAAGTAGTTAAAGGAGTAAAGTAGCTTATAGATCTATAAGTCTCTTTTATAAACTACTTTAAGCCTAATAGTATAGCCCTTATATATATTATTAATCTATATTATAAACTATTCTACTATAGTAACTTTTATTATAAACTACTTATTATAAAGTACAGTAAAATAGTTAATATATAACTAATTAGTATACTAGTAGTATATACTTTTTATAAATTTAAAGTATTTATAAAAGTTTTAAATTTAAACTACTAGTTTTAAAGTACTTAAGTAGTACTAAATTCTAAGTTTTTTAATAATAGTACTTTATATTTAAAGAATAATAGTATTTTTAGCTTTTTTTTACTTTTAATATATTACTTTTATAGTATAGTATAGGGATAAAGAGTTAATATAGTACTTAAGGGCCTTTTTAAAAAAGTTAACTATTATCTTAGTATAGTAGTAGTTTATTACTCTAAATAAGAATAAAAGGTTTTTTTTTAAAGGTACTTAAAAAGAGGGTTTATAGTAAACTTATTTACTTTAAATTCTATAGTTTAAAAATAAAAGGCTTTTAACTTAAGGCTATAATAAGTA
This sequence comes from Colletotrichum brevisporum, assembly GCA_030770045.1. Classification (NCBI taxonomy): domain Eukaryota; kingdom Fungi; phylum Ascomycota; class Sordariomycetes; order Glomerellales; family Glomerellaceae; genus Colletotrichum; species Colletotrichum brevisporum. The sequence continues at coordinate 1,236,189 of JAUGSI010000006.1, read as the reverse complement.
ATAAACTTTAAGTAGTTACTAAAATATAGCTTTTAAGGTAGAGTATTACTAATAAAGGGCTCTAAATTTATAAAGGTTAAGTTAAAAACTTTTTATATATTAAGGGTATTTATAAATACTTAAAAGTTATAAAGTTATAAGTACTAAATAACTAAACTATTAAGAATAGTTTTTTAAAGAGTTAAAAAAATATTTATAGTAATTTTTATATTTAATAAAGTAGTTTAAAAATAATTAATTATATATAGTAAAAGGGGTAGTAAAATAAGACTTTTAATTATAAGATTTTATATATATTTATATATATATAAAGCTATACCTTAAGGGCTATTAATACGTTTTTTACTTTAATAGTACTATAGGCCTTTAAACTCCCTAAATACAGCTACGGCCTTTAGAGCCGGCGAAACGTTGCTCCGGAGCAGCTATCGGCCACCTCGAACGCCGAAATCCGCCCATACGTTGTAGTGTGCCAGCGGCTCTAAGCCACGTAATCTGACAGATTAGCAGCGGCAAGTGAGGGAAGGGAAGGGGTCTAGACTCACTCACCCACTCACAGTCTCACAGTCTCACTCACTCATTCAGCTCTCACTCATCACTCACTCCACTGTTCATCCAGACCCTGAATGAGAGTTCGTGTCACAAAGTCTCATCCAAACACCGCGGCGTGCATCAGCCGAGCCGCAAACGCGTGCCCTATTGACCTGGGCAGCTGGGCATTATGGAATCTGAATTCTTCTCTGCGTCACCAGTTGTAGGAACTATCACACTAGCCCTGAGAATTGAGAAACGCATGACGGCACTCTCAACCTGTAACTGCCCTTGCCAACACTGCCCACTACCGACAGAGGACGTATCAGTGTATCCGTAGTGTAGTAGTACTTGTTAATTACCCCGATCGGCAAGTCTCGCCAATGGGCCCGCGATTTCCATTCGACGGCCATCAAGCCAAGGATTGGACCGCGCGGCATCGAGGCAGTGCCGACCGCGTGGAACCGCACCGATTGCCCCGTGTTGATTCTTGGATGACGGGTGGATGGGATGGGATGGGATGTTGCTGCTGTCGTTTCCCTGGGAAATCCTTGGCTCCTTGGCTTCTAACACTGTCAGCCCCCTGAACTCTTTTCGCGTCGCGTCCAGTCTCGCCTCGTCTCGTATTCCCGCTGGTTTCTTGGTTAGATGAATCTGCAGTTACGATGTAGCCTGTAGGGATTTATCAGTATCTCCACCTTCCAGCTTGTTAGTGGCCTTCATTATGATGATGATTGTCAGCAACCGTTTCTTTATTTCAATCTTACCCACCGCCCTCCCCTCCTCGACCCCTTCAACCCGCGTCTAGAATCCCACAGCCCCTCGTTCTCTTCGATTCTACTTTAAACAAGCTTGGAGCCCAAACCCGCAATTCTCATCGGACCCTTGTCTCGCCTCATTTCGACCAACAGTTCATCACCAGCGCGAATCCCTCCAAACTACTCGAATTCTCACATAACAAAACAATCGATCACCTACCCACACAGACGATATCCTCACTACCGACGAACCTCGCCAAAATGAAGTACACCGCCGCTATCGCTCTCCTCTCCGGCCTCGCCGCCGCCCAGTCGCTCACCACCACCGCCGCCTCTTCCGGCTCGACCGACCTCCCCGGCCTCGTCAGCCAGCTCCCGACCTGCGCCGTCTCCTGCATCAGCACCGCCGCCGCCGACATTGGCTGCTCTGCCACCGACTTCTCCTGTCTGTGCAAGAGCCAGGAGGACCTGATCACGAAGCTGACGCCCTGCGTCCTGACCGCCGGCTGCTCGACCGACGAGATTGGCAGTACGTCCCGTGTTCTCTAGTGTTCGAACATGGAAGAGATCTGCTTGCTAACCACATGGAATTTACAGCCGCCGCGAGGGTCGCCCCCCAGATCTGCGCCGCCGTCCAGAACAACCCGAACCCCTCCGCCGTCGCCTCCGCCTCCAACCTCGTCACCGGCGCCCTCGGCACCGCTACCGGCGGATCCGCAGCGACCGCGACCGCCGCCACCACCACCACGGCCCTCCCCGCCGGCGCCGCCAGGGTAGACTACGGCATGGGCATCCTCGGCGCCGCCGCCCTCGCCCTCGCGGCGTTGTAGACGCAACCTGAACAAAACGAAGGATAAATCTGGGCAAAATCATTACGGGCACTTTTGGCACTGGCGTTACGGGACATGATTGGCATTGGTATTCTTCTTTTTGGAGGGGCAACGGATGATGACCCTGCATTCGGCTTCCGCTTAGATTTACGAGGCCGGCCTTTTGTTTTTTTGGGTTTAGACATTTCTTCGACGTCGAGATGCTGCTTCGAGTTGGTTCTCGGCAGCTCTTGATTTGGCAGTTGTTCTTACGCCGCTTTCTTCGTTGACTGCTCGGCGGCTTTGCTTGCTGCCGCGGTAGATACCCTTTAGCATCCATCAATTACAGACTTGTTAGGTGCGAATGATCAGAACCGACTGGCTAGGGGCTCGACCAATTTCCTTTTGCTTCGGTTATTTATGAATGCTGTCACACTGTCGTCAGTCATCTACGCTATCTTGAATACTGGATGAGCCTGCAGTCAAGCAGCCGCCTCCCACCTCGCCTTCAACCTGTCCACCATCAACCGCACGAACTCCACGTCCGTCACATCAGGCAAGCTTCCCAGCGTGGGACTATCCTTCTTGCTCTCCTCAGTCTCAAACGCCAACACGCCCTTGCCGGAAGACCCCGCCCCGTGCCCGTACTTGCTCTCGAACCAGTCCAGGAGCTTGATCGGCGGGTTCTTCCTCGGGTCGCGCTCCGAGGCCCTGAGTCTCTCTATCCACTGCTCCGTCGGGAGGGACTCGAACTCGAGCCCGGCCTTTGTCAGCGAGGGAAGCATGTCCCGGGCCCAGTGGAAGCGCGTCGGGTTGAGGACGTGGTAGACCAGATCAGCGTCCGACTCTCTCTCAGCGACTTCCCCTGCTGGCCTGCGCCTATCGGCATTGGCCATCTCGATGATGGTCCTCGCCGCGAGGTCCACCGGCAACCAGGTCATCTCCTATTTCCGTGTCAGCCATCACGTCCCCCAACACCCAGAGCAAAACTCACCTCGTCCAGCTCCGGCAGCGCGCCCAGCGTGACGGCGGTCTGTATCATCAGCGGGATGCCCTCCATGGTATTCCACTCCCCGACCTTGGTATCCCCCACGAGCTGCCCGATCCTCAGCACCCTCGCCCGCGCCCCAGCGCCCCGGCTCGCGTTCCGCGTGATGTGCTCCGACACGTACTTGGACCTCGCGTACCCCGTCCCCTGCGCGCTCCGCGGCGTCGGCACGGGGCCCTCCGCGACCGTCCCGGGCCTCGGCGCCCCGCCCGCCGCCGACACCGACGAGCAGAAGTAGAACGCCGCTGGCTCCAGCGTTGCGACGGACTGGCAGAGGTCGATGAGCTGCCTCACCGCGCGGATGTGCTGGTCCTCGAAGCTCCGGACGGGGATGTTGAAGTTTACCGCCCAGGCGCTGTGGATCGCGAGCGTGAGCTTGGATTTGAGCTCTGTGAGGCGGGCGGCGCCGAGGCCCAGGTCTGGAAGGCCGAGGTCCGTCGCGAGAGGCACGATCTTGGCTTTCTGTGAGGGGGTGAGGGTTATGCCGCGCGAGGAGAGGGATGCCTCGACGCGGGATGCTGCTGCTGCGTCGTCGGGGGCGCGGACGGCGGCCCAGATAGAGGAGATGTGCGGGAAGGTGGTCAGCTGCGCGAGGATGTGCGCTCCCAGGCCGCCGGTTACGCCGGTGACGAGCTTTGGAACATCAGCATGCCTATCTTGGAGACGCAGACGGGAGTGGAACGACTTACGACTAGGTCTTGCTCCGGCTTGGGAGCATCGCCAGGGACGTGCGGCTTGAACGAGGAGTACTTGGCAATCAACTCCTCCATCGTCTGCAGCTCATCCTTTGCATCGTCTTCTTCTTGGCCACTCCTCAACCGCCCGAGATGACGTGCCAACTCCCTGACGTTGCCAGTCTCGTAGAGCACATTCTGTCCCAGCTGGGCCTGCCGCCCGCCCAAATCCAGCTTCCTCTTGATGAGACTCCACGTCTGGATACAGATCAAGCTGTCGATTCCAGACGTGAAGAAGCCGGCGTCAACCGATGGGAGCGCATCGCCGGCCCTCTCGTTGATCTCCTGCAGGAGCCAGGCCTCCAGCTCTCCGCCCTCTAGCAGGAGAGACCCTTCCGCTGCGGCTCCGTTCTCGTACCGGTCGTAGGCATCCCGGATACGCGCTTCGAACTGCTGGTAGAACGCCATTCTAATGAAGGTCCCTTTGTCTGTCCGGGGGTATTCCGCATCCGCCGGGAGAGCGACAACAAGCTCCTTGGGAATGCGCGCGAAGGATTCCGCCCGCGCGTTGGCCGCCTCGACAGCGGGCCAGATCTCCTCAACAAACTCCTCATCCGACGATCCCGCCGCAGCGTCCGCCCTAACAATCAGCACGCCGGGCAGGTCTCGCTGCTCTCCAAAGACAACGACCTCCTTGACGGCCTGCTCCTGCCGGATGCGCCCCTCGATCGGGATAGGCAGGACCTTCTCACCATTGACGAGAGTGAGCCGATCGTCCAGGCGACTGACGTACTTCCACCAGTCCGGCTGCGTGGGGTGGCGGACGAAGAGGTCACGCGTGCGGAAGGAGCCCGGAGGATCGTCCGAGTTGGTCGTGCTCTTGGCCGGGTAGCCGTCCAGGCAGACGCACTCGTACAGGCCCGGGGAGATCTCGTCCATCAGGACGTAGGGCCTCGCGCCGGGGAGGGGGCGGAGGTAGTTCCAAGCCTTGTCGCCTGGGGGCCGGTTTGAGTTCATGACTCTGCCAATCTCGGTGCTCCATGTCGGGTTAGTTGACGGAAAGATGGCATGACGTTGAGGTTTCTTACCATCCGTAGTTGCCGACGAGATACACCCCCGCCTTCACGAGCCTGTCGCCGAGATCGTCGGGACAGCTACTCCCTCCAAACAACACCATCTTCACATCCGCCAGCGCGCGCACGCCCTCGTCCGACTCTGCCAGCAGCTTCACGACGTACGGCACGACGTGGAACAGCTCGGGCTTCACGTGGCGCAGCATCGCCACCAGGTTCTGCCTCGTGAGCGGGATGTCGTAGTTGCCGATGTAGATGGGCTTGCCCGAGTAGACGGAGCGGAACGTCTCGTAGAAGCCGTGGCTGTGGAACAGCGGCGAGACGATGAAGGCGCGCATGTTCATGTTGGTCGAGAAGGCGCCGATGCAGCTGCGGTGCGTGAGGTAGATGGGCTTCGGCAGGCCCGTGGACCCGGACGAGTGGATTATGGCGGCCGTCTTTGTGGTTTCTTTGTGAGGGTCGTAGGGGCGGGAGAAGACGGGCGCGGATTTGTTGTAGTAGTCCGAGTGCTGCAATAGGGGGAGAAGGTTGAGCTGGCGGGTTTGCTGGACCTCGGAAAGGACGGGGTGAAAGTTTGAGGTTGTCAGCATCGTGTTGCAGTCTGCTAGCTCGCAGAGGCGCGTGATGGCCGGGCTGGGGAGGCGGGTTGAGACGAGGAAGACAGCGTAGCCGAGGCGGCTGAGGGCCATGATCGTGATGATTACATGGACGCCCGAGTGGGCTAGTATTCCCACCACGGGGGCCTTGTCGAGTGTTGAATCCTGGTGTGATGCTTGTATCAAACGATGATCTCACGTGTAGAGGGTGAAGTCACTTACGACCGAAGACAAGCCCAATTCCTGCAGCTTCTGAACGGCGGCATCGACGTATCTGTCTATGGCACGAGCACCGTGCTCTTCGAAGTCGAGGAGTCCCTCCTTGGGATAGCCAATCAGGGGCGCATCGCCGAGCTCCAGCGCCCGTCGCTTCACGAGCTCGTCGATGGTGTAGATGGGTTTCTCCAGCTCCAAGCCCGTCGGCCGCAATGCAGTGGTCGTCTGAGTTGCCATCGTTGTTGTCAGTACCAATAATGGTCCTGAGTTTGGCTATCTAGCATTGCTATAGATGTTGGAGAAGATCCCCCATGTCCAAGTTTATATACATGGTTCCCCCACACGATCGGCAGGACATATCCGTTCAATGTTGGCAATTCCGTCCGCGGGGAATGCAAGGTAATGCTTGACAAGGCGCTCCGGGGTCTCGGGGGCGATCTCCGCACGAAGCTGCGACCCCGCGCGGAGGGTTCTTGCCGGACTTGGTTCCGGTCGGCTCAAGGCGTCTATTACCGGTAGGATATCGGAGGCTTTTGCCATCTCAACCGGTCTTAATGCGCAAGATGGAGCGGATATTCTTCTTGCGTGGCATTTGAAAATCCGCAACCTCAGAGTCCGAACGAATGAAAGCGCAGGAGGCAATTTGCGACGGGTTGTTCGAGTGCTTTTTCGTAGCTCTTCCGGTCTTTGCCCGCTTTCCTCGAAACCTTGGAGACTCCTCCATTATTCACTGCAATCGGTACTTCATGAATGCACGCAGAGTTGACTTGAGACGCAAACTCAGACCCGGGACACGGTTGACGGGCATGTCGTGGCTGTAGATGGACAGTCTTCTCCGGGTTCTAATCCGCAGAGACTGCTCCCAGATCGAGGTGCATTGGTTAATCCGTCGCGCCGCTCTGGCCGGCTTCAGACGGTTGTAGATGGAGCAAACAGCGCCTCGAGAGAGAAGGCCTCACCCCGCGAACACGCATCTTCCAGCCAAGCCTGTTCTTCCTGTGGGGACGCCAAGTTGCCTCGGTGGGTGTACCCCAGATTTGGGGTCTCGCCACCCCAGATGATAAGTAGAGTAATTGCCAATCATGGAGCAATACTACTGGGTTATGAGCGGCGACCCCGGAAAGTCCGGCTGGCCGTAGTGATGACTTTAGGGGAGGCGACGAGAGTTCAATCGGTTCAGAGCCGCTCTGCAATGTTATATGGCACGGGGTTCTTCATACTAAACCTCATGAGTACTACTTGCCCTTCTTACTTCTGGTCGCACTCTTTGCTGCTCTCCTCTTGAATAGTACCGTTTTTGTCATAACACGGCTTGGCAACTTTCAGGGACCACATTTGGCTGGTAGATGCGGTGATGACTTCGGTAGCACGTCCGTTCTTGATTGTAGTGGAGAAGGTTGGGGGGCAGCCAAAGTCGCGGTGGGAGATCTTCCAACAGTTTGAGTCGTGACACGTACTCTGTGGGCAGCTCCGATCGTCAGTGTGGTGGTAGGATTGTCGGTCTCGATGGTGATGATGGTCAAGCGAGGTATGAGTGGTTGTGGTGCTGGGTAAGGCACACACTTATGGTCCCGAACCCTATGGTTTTTCACCATCGCTGAGAGTCGCAGGAACCAAGCCAACAAACTCGACTCTTCAGATCGACTACCTCCACTCGTCCTTGTGCTAGGTTTGACATCGCACAGGGGGACTTGTTGCTGTTTTCCCCCTTTCCAGACGGGCTTTTTGAGAACGAGTTTGGACCCCACTGGCAATCTTAACATACAGTGCACGATCGGGTGTCATTGCTGGGGACGCCGCTGCTCAAACGTTCATCTCAATGCCTCATCTGCTGCAAAGTCCCAACGTTTTCTGCTTCGCTTGGTTCATCGCTAACATGTAAACTGATCCCAACACATTCATTGACAGCTCACAGTGGTTTCTCTTTCCCCCCCTTTTTCACAGGCAAACGCATCTCAGTCTTCTTTTCTGAAGGTCCACCCGACCCCCGACTCATTTACGATGTGTGGGCAGAATTTCAATTTCCCGCCGACCTGAAGCAAGCACGGCCAAATCCCTGCCAAGAACCCCATCCCCCTCAATAAGCTTCAGACCCAGCTAAACCACATTGAGATGCCTGGCAGAATCCGAGTAATTAAGCTCACACCGTTATCTGCCTACTCTGCCCAATCTCCAGTCTCTCAGCGACTTGGCTTTGGGATGATCTACGACAACGGACGGTCCTCCAGGGTTGCCTTGCATCTCTCCTTTGGGGGAATTCCCACCAATCTGGGCCTCGTGCCCGGAGCCACTCCCGGAAGGCCTGTCCGTCGTTTACTTCCGGCAGGCTCTCGGGCGCTCTGTCCGCAGCACCGCCGTACGGGCGCCAAGAGAATCCAATCAACGAGGAGCCTGCGGTGGGTTTCTCGTGCAGAGTGGTGCAGAGTGGAACGCAAAAGACAACTCAAGTTGCGCCTTTGGACGATGATGAGATGGGCAAGGGACGGTGGTTGCAACGTGCCAAGACATCGTCAAATGGATTACACGGCGGAGTCCACCAACCAGGAGAACCCCGAACAGCAGCAAACCACCGTCGCCAAGGGGCATATAAGACTCGAGGGAGTTCCAGGCCGCTGCCATTGTTGGTTGATGGTTCTCCAGAGCTGGCCTTTTGTTTCAACTTTCAACGCACCCTTACATATTCGTTTCTGAAGCTTCTTCTGTCCGCTCACTTACAATCCAATCACCAAAATGAAGGTCACTTCCGCAACCGTCCTCTCCGCGCTGGCCGCGACCGTCTCGGCCCACGGCTTCGTCCAGCAGATCTGGCTGGGCGAGAACCTCGTCGACACGTGGAACCCCTACAAAGACCCCTCGAAGAAGGTCAACAAGATCTCCCGCAAGTTCAAGGACAACGGCCCCGTCACCGACGGTCTCTTCGAGGTATGCTTTCTCGCGTGATGATATCAAGCCGAGCTCTCCTGACTCGCGACTTCAACTAGACCGATGCCATTACCTGCAACATCGGCAGCAGCAAGAACAACGTCCCCTCCAACATGACCGCCAACGTCGCCGCCGGTAGCACCGTCAAGTTCATGTGGACCGAGTGGAAGAGCGATCACCCCGGCCCCAGTAAGTTGCCGCCCTGCGCCTAAGGCTGAAGAAGACACGCTCACGCCCTTGATAGTTATGACCTACCTCGCCGACTGCGGTGGCAAGTGCAGCGAGTTCGACGGCAGCAAGGGCAACGTCTGGGTCAAGATTGACCACGCCGGCTACGACGCCAAGGAGTCCATCCCCTGGGCCAGCAAGAGACTTCCCGAGCAGAACAGCACCTACACCGTCAAGCTCCCCTCCAAGATCGCCCCCGGCGAATACATCCTGAGGTATGTTTTCGCTGTCCACTGCGTCCAAATGCGCTTGGATGCTAATCAGGTTCCACCAACAGACACGAGATCCTCGGCCTGCAGCGCACCAACAAGGACGGCAAGCTCGCCCAGTTCTACCCCGGATGCCACCAGATCACCGTCACCGGCTCTGGCTCCACCAAGCTCCCCGAGGGTATCGCCCTCCCCGGCGCCTACAAGGCCGACGACAAGGAGTCGGTAAGTTGGACTACTGGCCTCGCATCGCAAGCGAAGTAAACTAACACCCTTTCAGATCTTCCTCGACTACCGCAAGGTCACCTCCTACACCCCTCCCGGTGGTCCCGTCTGGGGTGACGACGGCTGGGCCCAGTAAATCTGAACCCTTTGCGTACCTATTGCTTGCCCCTTCACACTTCATTTTGTATATAGTTGGCACCACGCCATTGTGTAAATACGGCTCAGAAGCTTCTTGGAAATATCCTTCGCCAGACGAAGATTTGATTTCCACATGAACCTGGGGCCATCTTTTTGACGATCGAAACCGGACATGCGAATCCGAGATGGCAACTTTGAAGGAATGAACTCATTGAAAAAGACTCGACTTGAAATCATTCATTTATGAAATCGTTTAAATACACTGGCCAATGTCTAATAACACCCCGAACATACATGTAGCTACCACATGCCCGGATGAACATTTCCCGAGGTTCACACTGCACGGCCCCCTTTCCAACTGCTCATAAGATACTGAACCCCTGCACTCAACGAGAGACGGGTTCGAGGCCCAGTTGAACTTCCGTAGTCTGCCTTCGGTCTGTCCTTCTCCGGCAACAAAGTCCACAAAACGCCAAGAAGGGCTTCCTGGGCTTTCGTGACACCCGGACCACTTTGTTCTGAAGTCTTGGAACCATCCTCTTCTCCAGTGCCGAGTCCTTGCGAGCTTTTCCGCGACTTGTACCACGTTACACCATTGTCCAACGCGCGTTTGGCCTCCTCCCTGATATAGCCCTTCATAGCACCTCGCACGGACTTCCGCCCACTTGTGGCAATGTCGTTGGTTTTCACCGAAAGTGAGGACTCCGTCACTTCGGAGATCTGAGAGAGATCTTGAGAACTCTGGGAGTCGATGGTATTGGTACCGTCTGCAGGTGTCTCCGGCTTGGGCCGGATCGGAAGTCTGGGCGGAGTCTCGGAGATGGATTGCAAGTCCGGCGGGGGCGAACCCATGAGTCCCATTAGTCTCGCAGGGGAGAATGAGCAGAATTGTTGAACCACATTATACGCCTCGCCCGACAATTTCCATTGTCCGTTCACCAGCTCGTATGCGGGCAGCTTGACGAACCTCTCCATTGCGTGTACCGTCTCGAGGATCAAGTCCTTCGGGGCCTTGAACCACTCCTTGTGACCGCCGCCGCAATTCTCGCACACGGATATGCGGATGTTGTGTTGTCGAAGCGCAAGCTAGGTGAGCTTCTCGGCCTTCAACGCCGCGAAGAAGGGCCCGTCCCCTGTTTCGTAGATGGGCGTCGAGTTGTGCTTGAAGCAGTTGTTCGCCTGGTTCAGTCTTTTCTCTGCGGTCATTCTCGTCCAGCCAATCTTGAACAGCCCTTCTTGGGTGTCGTGTTCGAGGACGTAGAGGATTCCATGTTCCTGTTGCATGGGACTCAGAACCGCATGCATCTCCGTGAAGATTTGCGACTTGTCTCGGACCGATCCCTTCCGCTGCAAGCTTGCCCACCCCAGCCCGTTGATGTTTTCGGAGCCGTCCTGTATTATTATGGTGTCAATGTGCTTCCCGGGGATATTCCCCTTCTCAGGAGTGCCTTCCTCGCTGGAAACCGTAGTTGTTGTAACAGGGGTGTCGTCCACAATCTCCTCCACGTGCACTTGAGCAGTATGTGCCAACTTAGACGCCATTTGAGACGTGTCGGGCTTGCTGAGCACGTTATCGACAGCCTGTATCTTGATGTAGGAGCTGAGAAGCGCGTCGTCACCTATGGGGTTGACGTCGTCAACCACGAGTACCTGGTCGGCTGGTAGAGAGGTGATATGGGTCTTTTTCCATTGCTCTACCGCGGCGACTGCGACTTTGCGGTGGCGATGGCAATGCGAAACTCTGATGAGCTCCTCCAGCATGCCAAAGCACTGCTTGTTCTCCGGTGGCAGCTCGGTTTGGCAGAGTTGAAGATAAAGAGATGTGGCAGATTTCGTATTTTCACCGCTGATTGGGTTCTCGCATCTCTGCAAGTCTTTTCGTTGGCCCGAACATTTATCAAACCCCCAATCCGGACTCGGAGGAACGAAAGAGGTAGGACCCAGAAGCAATTCATAAAGAGGGCTGAATGCGGACGTCTGTGAAGTAGACTTGGTCGAGTCCATCGTGTCGTCTAGAAATGACGTAATGCCGATATAAGTCAATTATAGGAATCATACGTCTCCGAGAGGAATTACGTCTTACGCACATGATGGAAAGATTGACGATTAAGTATCCGTATAGCGTTTAAAAATGGCTTTCAGAAATCCCCTTGGCCATGTTGGTGCGCCCATGTTCCTGTCCATGCAGTTGGTTCATCTTGCATCTGATTCCAGGGATTGTGCCTGCGAACTTCCCGTTCAGGACTTCCAACAGCAAGGCTGAAACCAATATAAGAGCACGAATGGCTAGAAAATGGGGCAGCAATCTCCAACGCACAAGGCACACTGCAGCCCCTCTCTGGGCATCCTCAATCCGAGCCGCCCGGCCTACACTACCCAGAACAATCCAGTTGCTGTTCGGCGAGTCATTTTATCAGACGAGATCGGAGGTTACTAGGTGCTCGATGGGGAGAAATGCCCGTTGTTGCATGAGGCCCAGCGGGAAAGCGTCGAAATTGAACTGGTCTTTCCCCACAGATGCCAAGCTGCGGCAGGGCTTCCTAAGTGGATGTGGTTAGTAAATGTTAGTCAAAGGTGATGGCTGGCAAAATATACGTACGTCAGTAGCCTCGGCTTGCTCGTTCCTCTTCAGGCCGTCTGTTAAAGTTGAAGTCTCGATGAATCTAGGCATGTAGTATTCAATGAGAGTGGAAAGTGTAATTAATGGCCCTTATGGTGATATGACTTATAAAAGTTCAGTCGAGGATTTAAGATAGGCCTCTATCTAAGTTAAGTTAATTGTCTGGTATTGTATATATCCTTAGGTACTCGGAGTAACTTGAAGTTAAGAGAGTTATAGGATGTCCGTGTCGAGATGGCGTGAGCACTTTGAGCATACGGGGCCTCTGTAAAGTCTGAAAGACATTGAAACGTTTTTAGGTCTTAATATTCTAGGCTAAGATCGTCTGGTTGCCAGAATATACACTTAAGGACACTTGGTAGCGTATTTGCAATGCAGACATTTATTTCTGATTCTCGTAACCGCTATCTAGGAACAACGTCGTAATAGGTTCATAGCAGCCGATGTGATCGAATTTGGAGCTTTCATCTGTGAACTTTGAACGCATGTTAATATCTTGCAATACGAAATAGAGACGTGTCTATCGATAGCCAAGTAGATCCTAGTGGTTAATTGAGAAGCCGATTCTTTTAATACTCGTCAACTTTCTTCTCTAAACTCGCACATGTTAAACAAACTCAAACTCTTGTTGAAGACTTTCTGATGATATAACGAGCAAAAAATGTGTAGATGACAACTGAAAGAAGGATTTAATGGTTTTCTTCGTAGCTTTCGAAGCGAGTCACTGCAGATTACGACAGGCCACAAACTCTAGCTACTCCAATTCCCGCAGGATTCTCAGTGAGATGCCCAGTATTGTTCAAGTGCCTCGTTGACTTGCTCCACCTTGCTGTAGGGGTCGGTGTTGGCCATGAACTTTACAGATTCCTCGATACCAGCGTCGGAGAAGGGGCCAGCGCGCGTCCTCAGGTCTGCCATGACGTACGGCTTCGCACGCCAACGCTCCTCCATGGGGTCGATGAACTTCGTCTCGTTGTAGCCAAAGTCCGGGAGAGCCGTGACGTTGAAGGCGGCCATCATGTCACTGTCCTCGTGAATCAGGTTGTGACAGTGAAACATGTAAACACCGTCCCAGGGCGCATAGTGAGCCTCGACGAGCACGGATTCACCGCGGCCCAGCCAAACCACATCCTTGAGGCCTTCAGCTTCGTAGGGCATTACGCCGCGGTCCCCGTCTCGGGCGATCACCTTGAAGTCAACGAGATGGACGTGGATAGGGTGTGACCAGCCGTCGGAGCTGTTCTCGAGCTCCCAGATCTGAACGGTTCCTCGCGGGACGTTGGCCAGCATGCGATTCTCGACATCCGCGAAGCCCACGCCGTTGATGCGCCACTCGCCATTGGTCCGGTGGAATCTGAAGTGATGGCCTATAGCGTTACCGCTGGAGGTAGGGAATGGGACCGTGCGAAGGGTCTCGGGGACGCGTGAGGTGTCCGGGGAAGAAACGGTTGCGCTGACGATGAACTTCATCACCTTGTCGGTATTGAGGTAGTCGTCCTCGACACCGACGCCTCCGGCTCTTGGGAAGTTCCGAATCTCAAGCTGTTGCCCGGCATACTTAGAGAAGTCAATGACAATTTCATACCGTTCAGCGCCGGCCAGGTACTATAAACATAGTCAGTCCCAAGACATTTTGAGTTGTCGGAAGATGTGATTTGACAGACTTACGAGGTCAGAAACTTGCACAGGCTTCATCAAGAGACCGTTATCCGAGGCAATCACCTGAAATGGTAACTTGGCATTTGGAGCGTTGGAGTTGACGAGGTACAAAGCGAATGCGCGAGACACTGCAGCATCCAGGAGGCGGAATCGGTACTTGCGAGGTTCGACGTTGAGGAACGGCCAGGGCTGGCCGTTGACGTGAATCACGTCATCCCACAAGCTGTCCTTTTCGCCAACGGTTGAAAACAGGGTTCCATCCTCGTTATGCTGCTTGGACGTGAGGATTAGGGGAATGTCGTAAACGCCGTAGCCACTGGGCAAGTTCAACGCGCTCTCTGCCTCGTCGGTGATCAGATAGGCACCGGCTTGGCCCATGTAAGCATTCTCGGCAGTCTGAAAAGCTCTTACAGTCAGAATCGTTCAGTAAACAAATTTTGTAATGTTAACTTACAAGATGCATAGCGTGGTCGTGGTACCACAGCAAACGAGCAGATTGCTGGTTGGGGTAATAGTAGTCCTTGTACTCGCCAGGCTTGGTTACATCCTCGGCCCAGCCGTCAAAGGCAGCACGGGAGTAGGACCCGTGGAGATGGACGGAGTTCTCAGCGTTTGCGTTGTTGATGAAGCGGACAACGGACTCCGTTCCCCGAGGAATAATCAGAGTTGGGCCTGGAGACATGCCGTCGTAGCCAACGAGCGTGGCAGGGCGAAGATTGGGGTAGACCGACTGGCTAAAGGGCTTGATCTCCAGCTCATAGTACCAGATCTCTTTATCTGTGACCGGGCTTTTTATTTTTCTGTCGCAGTGTCAGATATGCATCCCATCTCTCCCCTCTCTCAAACTTACTTAGTCGGCTCCTTCACAGGGGGGATGGGAAGGGCCACCTTGTAAATCAAAGCGTATTCAGGGCTTTCCCAGTCCTTCTGCAGGGTGAAGATGTCTCCTGGGTCATCTTCCACAATCTGAGCAAGGGCAACAACCTCCGACTCGGGAATTTGCGAGACGTGAGTCTCGCTGAAGGAAGAATTTTGCGCTTGGGCATGATTAGCAGAAAGAGCAGCCTGAAGGGCTGTCATGGCAAGGACGAACCGCATGATAGGAGGGTTGGCTTTGTGCAAAAGATGAAGATCAGAAACGTAGAGCAGGAGCTGAAAAAGAGATCGAAAAGTAAAACCCTGAATCTTGACACCGCTGGGCTCGGGAGTAGATCGTAGAGCTCTGGCCGGTGGTATCACTCAGTTGTGGACGAAGATCGGACCTTATATCGAGTCTAAATGCATTTTTCGGACTTTGAAAATTCTGAGTTGCTCCGAATCATTTATGCCAACATCACAACGACAGAAAGAACTTACAAACCATTCCCAACGTCGCATCACAAGATTCGACATCGTCGCTCTCCACTCTGAGCTTGACGGCATGGCATGCAAGCATCCCACGCGCTGCTTTCCGTGATAGGAAATCAACTGCCGTGACTCTACTCCTCTGCTGCATATATCGCTCATGGGTAGCATGGATTCTTCTCATGATTCATTTGTTGCCCCATGCCACCTCCATTGTCGAGATAGAATCGTCATTTCAACTTCACATGCAGGGAGGATCCGCCGTTACTTTGCAGCGTAACCGAGGGATCCGCTAATTGCGTTGGCGCGTCCGTATTCCATCAATGAACGAGTATGCTTGTTCATTCTGCTTTTCTCTCTCGGCGGAGAACAGCCAGTGTGGCGGGGGTGAAGGGCGAGAGTGCAACTTGCCAAGAGTGTGACCCTGAAGCGGATCAAGCGGTGACACGGGGAGCTGGCATTTAGCGACAGGGCAATAGGAAATGACCGAAATAGTAGAACACTCGGACAAGCATACTCTGACCATTTGTATTGGCAGTTGGGCTTTGGTTGTCTGATTCGCTAAGTAAATAAGCAGCATCCCGTGTCTGAAGTGTGGAAGTTGAAGGATGCACGGGAAAGTACTACTGGAGGAGTGGTATATGACAACAACTATAGCTTCTCTAAGAAGCGCAACTCCACTCAAAGCCCTAGGGACATAGTTAAATTAAATAGTTATCAAATATTACATCTAAAGCTATCGTGATAGTTAAAGCTATTTGTGGCTGCGTACGTAAGCGACTGCTTACTTAAGCGGCTTACCTAAGTAACTTTACTCCATTTCCCGCCCCTATAAAGGGGCCTTTACTTTTACTCTACTATATTATAAAACTTAAAAATTAAACTATTACTTTTACTTTACTTTAACTACTTATACTTAACTATATAATAGTTATAAGTCTAGCTTATACTACACTTCTAAACTACTATTTTTAAAGTAAATATACTTATTAAGAAAATATTTATATAAATACTTTTTTATTATAATATTTTAATTCTTTAACTACTATTTTAATTTAACTATATTAAACTTAACTTTAACCTCTTTTCTCTTATTCTTTTATAAGTCTATAGAGTAGTATAACTACTTTATATAGTTTAAGAACCTTTAAATTAAAGTAGTTGTATAAAGGGTCTAGCTCTAACTGAATTCTAATAATTTAGTTTTATTAAATAACCCCCTAAAGGAAGTATTTTTAATTTTATTTATTTAGTAGTTTTATAACTAAAATATAAATATAAAAAGAATTTATTAAATTTACTTTAGTTTATAGGAAAATAGTACTACTAAGTACTAATTTAGTACTTTAATTAAATACAAAAATAGTATTAACTTTATAAAGGCCTTTAGAGTATAAACTTACTTTTAAAGTAAAAGAAAGTAGCCTAAAAGTACCTTAGGGCCCTTTTTAAGTAATAAAACCCCGGGTAATTTAATACTTAATAGTAATAAACCTAAACTAAAGTATAACCCGCTTTTTATTAAATAAAATAAAGGCGTACTTAATAACTATTTTAGTTATATTTTTAATAAAGCTATTAATAATAAAGTTTAAAAGTAAAAAGTAAAAGCCCTTAAAGAAATTAAGTTATATATTAATAAATTAATATCCCTAAATATTTTTAAACTAATTTAGTCTAAATTCTTTAACTAAAAGAATACCTCCCTCTATAGTTTACTTTAAAGCCTTTAAACTTAATACTCTTTAAGTAATACTAGTTTCTTAGTTATAATATAATAAGAGTACTAAGTAATACTAAAAAAAGTAAATAGTAGTACTATACTAAATATTTAATTAAGGGAATTCTATACTATATACTTTTAAGTAACACAATACCACCTCTTAAATATAATAAAACTACTTATAGTTTAAAACTTCCTCTTTACTATAGAATAAAGAATTACTTTAAAATAAATATAGAATAAACTTAAATAGGTTTTTATAAAAAAGAGACTTAATTAAGCCTAAATTTTACTTAGAAACTATATATTTATACTTAAAAACCTCTTTTATAAAGACTTACTTCTTAAGTTTAAAAGTAAATCATTTAGTATTTTTTTAACCTTTATAAATCACTCTAATACTATAATTTCTAAAACCCTATAATCCTCTACTACTAAACCTAAAAAGATCTAATATATTTATAACTAAAACTATAGTTAAGCTTCTATAGACTATAAACGTATTTACTTTATAGTTTTTAAAAAAAGTAACTATACTATTACTAAAGTTACCCTTAATAAAGCTAAAAAAATTTAAAAAAAACTTAATATAAAGGAGTACTAGGGCTTTTTAGTTAAACTTACTTAAGTTAGTTAAATTAAAGTTAACCTACTCTATTACTTAAGTATAATATACTTTACTAAATAAAGGAAAAAATAAAAAGAAATTAAAAATACAAATACCTTAAATACTAAAACCGCCTCTAAACTAACCCTTTTAATAGTATACTAAATTGTAGTTACGATTAATAGTAAACTAGTTTATAAAGCCCTAAAAACCCCCACTTTACCTATATACACTATAAACGTTTTCTTTACTCCCCTAACTACTCTTTATACTTTAAGTATAAGTATAGTATTTAATAACTATAGTACAACCTATTTTATTAATAACTTCTTCCTTTTTAAAAAGGGCTTTATTTACCCCTTTAATAAAAAAGAATATATTAAATTAAAAACTACTTTATACTTTATTTTAGTAGTAAGTATAAGGGTTATAAAGAATATACTTAATAACTTAAATAAATTAAATACTCTTAATTTAATATTAATAAACGTTACTTATATAAAGAACTTTTATATAAATATTATTTTTAAAGCACTTCTATAAAAAAAGGGTATTTAGTATACTAGTTATAACGCTTTACTTTATATAGGTAATAATAAAAAGAGTTTTATAGTTAAAAAGTTAAAAAGGAGGATAAATATTATTTTTTTTAAATTTAAAGTCGCTTCCTTCTACTCTATATCTCTATATATCCCTATTAACTTTACTATAACTATAAATATAACTATATTAATTATAGCCTTTTAAAAGTCCTACTACTAACTAAAAAACTATAATAATAATTCCTTTATATAGTATCTTTACTTTAACTACTTAAAACCCAAAGTACTTAACTATTTTTTATATAATACTTAAAGAGTAAGACTTAAAGGCCTAATATACTTTTAGTATAAGTATTATATAACAATCTATACTATTTAAGTAGTTTTAAAATAAACTTTTAAGAATTAAGCTATATAGCTATATAAATAGATATTTTAAAACCTCTTTAACTACCCTAAAGGGTATAATTAAAGTTATTAGTTTATAGTAATTAAAAATAAGTATACTAACTGCCTCTTTACCTTCCCCCGTATTAATAAATAATACAAATCCATCTTCTATATACTAAAAATATTTAAATACTAAGTAGTAAAGTAGTACAGTATATTTATTTATAAGATCTATTAAAACATTAAACGCGTAGTAATTATAATATATAGTTATACTAAGTATTAGTAATAAGCTCTAGAAAAGGGAATTAAAATTAAAATAACTTTATTATATATAAAAGAACTAAATAAAAGAAGTAAGTATACTAAATAAAAGATAATACTACGAGTTATTAAAATACTTACTTTATCTAGCCTTTTCCTTATTTTATAAATAAAAGCAGCTATAACCGCGGCCTTTCTCTATAATATAAGCCCCCTTAAGTAAAAAGTATAGCTTTTTTTAATTTAAATTAAAAAGGCCTAGTTTTACTAGTACTTCTACTAGTAGTAACCCTCTTACTAGGCCCTTTTAATACACAACCTTTACTCTTACTAAAGCTAAATATATATGTATAGTTATAAAGTATACTCCCTTAAAAAAAACTATAAAGTAAATTAAAAAAAACGCGACTTTAAAGTAGAAGTAAAAGTACACCTTAAATACTTTATAAAATACATTCTAAATACCTATAACTTTTATTAAATCTAAATACCTTTATTTAAATAAGTTATTATTATATATAATATAACTTTTAATAAAATAAAGTTTTATTTAAAGTTTAATATAAAGGCAGTAGAGTAAGGTAAAGTAGCTTATACTACAGTTAAGGCTATTTAAAAGCCTATCTCTTCCCTTAACACTAAACTCTAAGTTTTAAGTATTTTTAAAATAACTAATACTTTATTAATATATAATAAAAAAAAGCTATTTTTATTAATACTTATTTTAGTAGTTAAGAACTTAAGTAAAGATATTTTAAAAACTAACTTAAAACTATTTAACTAGTATAGGGAGTAGTTATTAACCCTAAACTCTATATTAGTACTTAAAAAGACTTAGAATTATATATAAAGAGTAAAAAGTCCTATACTTAATATAAGAGTATATTAGGCCTATAAGCTATTATTATCCCCTAACCTACTTTTTACTTTAAAAGTTAATTTTTTTTATAAAAGGATTAAAAATAAAATTATTATAGTAACTAATACTAAGGCTCTATAAAAACTAAATATAAAGACTAAATCTTTTTTATTTTAAAAAAGTAACTTACTTTTTTTTTTAATATAGTTATATATAGATTTAAAAGAAATAAGTAGCCCCTTAAAGGGATTAGAGTAGGTATATAACTATAAAGATCTAAACTAACTTAAACTAAAGCTATAAAAATTACTATACTTTTATAACTACTTTATATTTTTTAATACTAAATATAACTAAAATACCTTTTTTAATATATATATACTAAATTATAACTATACTCTAAAAAAAGTAACTTAGAGATACTATATGTATTACTATATAGTTTTTACTTTAATTAATAAAGTAAAATAAGCTAAATTAACTATACTAAATATAAGGGTCTACTTAAGTTAACTTAGTAAGGCTCTAACTATATACTAAAGTATTTACTTACTACTATTAAAACTAAAGGACTATTTTTATAAAGTAGTTAATAAAAAGGTATTTAAGTTTAAGGAAATAGGAGTATAAAAGGTTATTAACTTTTATAAAGCTAAAGTAAAGCCAATCCCTCTTAAGTAAATATTTATATATAAACTTAATAAGAACGGGTATTTTTAGTACTATAAAGTAAGGCTTTATATTTATAAGGATCTTTAGGAGAAGTATCTCTTTAAAAAGACCTATATAGCTATACTTATAGTTTATACTTTTAGAATTACTATAGCCTTTATAGTATAATTTAACTTTAAAGTTAACTAATTTAATATAGTTAATATATTTCTAAACGCTAAAAGGGGACTTAATAATTCTCTAGTTATATACTACCTTTTTAAAAGCTTTAAGTAAAATAATAAGCTCCTTAAGCTTTACTATACTTTCTATAGTCTAAGGAATACCCCTTTTTTTAGTATAAAGAGTTTTTTTTAACCCTTTAAAGTCTTAAGCTTATATTAACTAATAAAGACCTATACTTTTTTTAAAGCTATAACTACTACGTACTTATTCTTTTTTATAGAAATAATATTTTTATTATAAACTATAAAGATAATACTATAAAAGTAAAGTAAATTATTAAGGGTATTAAGATAAAGTATAAATTTAAAGAGTAAAAAGCTATTAAGTAGTACCTTAGGATCCGGGTTATCTACGACTATAAAGTAAAAAAGATTTATTTTACCTATAATTAGTATATTTAATATGTTATAAAGAAGTTTAGTTTTATAGACTTTTACTACCCTTTAACTCTATTACTACTTACTCCCCTTAAAAAAAATACTAAAAACCCTATTAATACTAATATAAAGTTATACTAAGAAAAGATTAGTTTAATTTTATATACTATAATTATAATCCACTCTAACGTAGCTTTTACCTATACTATTCTTTTAAGATTCTTAATAAACCCTTTTTATAAATACTAAATTACTATAAATTAAGTTATTTATTACCTATACTATACTTACTACTTTTTACTCTACTATAGTAACTTAAAGAGTAGGGGAGTATAGGTACTTTTAATTACTAGAGATACTTTATTTATAAATAATAAAGAAATATAAAGGTTATTCTAGGGATATATTATTTTACTTTTTAGTAGCTTTATTTAATAAAAGGCTATAAAGTAAAATACTATAATAACTTTAATAACTAAGGCTAAACTTCTTAACTTTAAGTATACTATAAAAAAATAATTACTTTTAAAAGGCTCTTTAAAGACTTTAAACTTAAACTAAGTAATATATAGTAAATTTACTATAATAACTATTAAACTATATACTTTATAGTAGGGAAAAAAGAGTATATTTTAATAAAACTTTACTACATTAATATATAGAATATATAGCTTTACTAAAAGTATACTAAAAAGTTATTTAACGTTATTTATATACTAACTAATAAGATACCTACTAATAGCCTTATTAAAGTACTTTTTTATTTAAAATTTAAATAGTTTAAAGTGCTTTTTAACTTTTAAAATATTAAGTTATATATTATAGGAAGTAAAAAGAATATATAAGGTAAATATAGCTTTAGGTCTATATTTATTTAATTCTTTTTAGTTTAAGAGCTAGGAAGTATAAAAAGTTTTTATAAAAGAGCTACTACTGTACCGCGCTAGGTACTACTACTATACTAAATACTACTACTATTATTAATACTACTACTAAAGTAGATTTATACTTTTATTATTACTACTACTACTAAAGTAGACTTATACTAGGTTAGAGTTAAGTAATACTACTACTACTAAAGTAGATTTATACTTCTTTATATTTAACTTATAAAGTATTTTTAAATATATTTAATGTAAATTAAAATAAAGAGACTGTACTTTAGTTAAAGTTAACTATAACTAGAGTATTAAGGTTTATTTAAGTAATAGTTAAGTATAAAGGCTCTTTATTATAAGTAGAAAAATAGTTTTTAATACTTACTTTAACTACCTTTTTAGAGGTTTATAGAGTAATAACTACTTTAAATAGCTTTAAAAGAGTTATTTTTATAAAAGTTATTTTAACTTTAAAAACCGGTATTAAAGAGGCTAAAGCCTTTTTTTTTTCCTTTTCTAAAAAAGTTAATCTCTAACTACTACTTTTACCCTTTAGTATAAATACTAATAAAGGCTAAGCCTTTATATTATTAAGGGCTATAAAGATAATATACTTAAAGTTTTTATACTAAGCCGCAGTTTTTATAATAAAAAACCTATTTTATTAGTACTAAGTAAAGTTATTACTAAAAAAAAGAATATAAAGCTTTTTTTTATTTTTATAGTAATAATACTTTAAGTTATTAATTAAGGTATTATATATACTAAGGTCCCTATTAATTAGTATACTATAAATATACTAAATATAAGTAAAAGCCCTAAACTAAATACCCTTACTATTAAAAACTATTATACTTTTAGTTATACTAGAGTAAAATTAGTAATTAAATTAAAAGGATAATATAAAAAGACTAAACTTATTATAACTACTTAAGAGTAGCTTAGGTATTTTAAAAGTAGGGGGAGGGGTATTAGTAAAAAGCTCTAAACCTCCTTTTTTTATGACCTCCCCTTAGGCTGTAGTAGGCTAGTTAGTAGAGGTAGTATTAGTTGCTTTTTTAGTATAGTATAAAACTATTTAAAATAGTTAGTATAGACTTATAGTAATAAAAATAAAGGTAATTTACTTTAAAAGGCTATAAATTCCTTATAGTTAATTAATTAAGCGGTTATAAGGGTAAGGCGCTTTTTTTCTTTAAAGTTTATATAAATATAAAGTTAAATATAACCTAACTAAAATAATAATAAATAAACTTACTATTAAAGAAAGCGGGAGTAGTTTTTTATTTAAAAGGCTTTATAAAGCCCCCCTTACTACTAGTATTATTAAATTAATTTAAATTAAAATACATATTAATTTAAATAATAATAATATAAAAAAGAAATAATTAAATATACTAGTAATAGTTTTAGTAGCTATAGCTATAGCTACTATAGTAGCCGCGGCTTTTTTATTAACTTTATCCTTTATATACTTTATAGTACATACTATATAAGTAGACTTAGTTTACTTTCTTTTAAAAGTATTATTAACTATTATACTATATAAACTATTAAAATACTATATCTTAAACTAAACACTATTAATACCTTTAAACTATATAAAGTAAAGTATTATAGTATTAAAAGTAAAATTAAAGGTATTTATACTTTATATAAATATTATTATTAAAGGAAAAAAAAAATTAAGGCCCTTAAAGGATTATTATTTACCTACTTTAAGCTAAGTATTTACTTAAATCTAGCTAATTAAAAGCGCCTAAGGATATTTATTAATTTTTTTACTTACTTTTTACTATATAAATAAAAGTATAATTACCCTAATAATAGTAATAAAAGTATTATAATAAAGTAAGAGTAGTATTAATAAAATAAATAGATTTTTATTTTATTTATTAGTTTCTTTTATAATATAAAATCTTTTATTTATACTTTTCTTTATTAAATATTAATATAAATATTTTTAACTATATATTAAAAGGCTATAAGTATAGTGTTTTTAGACTTTTTTTAAGTTTAAGGGGGTATATTATAATAACTAAAGCTATTTATAGCTATATATATAAGTAACTACTTATTTAAGCGGCTTACTTAAGTGACTTTATTTTGTTTTTTACCCCTATAAGGGGGCCTTTACTTTTACTCTACTATATTATAGGACTTAGAAATTAAGCCGTTACTTTTACTTTGCTTTAACCACTTGTACTTAGCCGCGTGACAGAAGCAAAGTCATGAATCATTGTGGACTGAGTGAGGTGAAAGTTGCATGCAACACACACCGTGCCAGTTCCCTTTGATGGCGACAGTCCAACCGCCGCCGTTCGACTAAGTGGGCAGCATGTCTATTGAACGCCGCTACAAACCACAGGGTCATCTGCTACTCCCACACTGCACTTACATGGACTACCTCCTCCTCTCCTTTCCATTAAAAGGGCTTGATATGACCACGAGCAGCCAAAGCCAGTGTTTCCGCCTCCTGCCAAGGGAAAATGTCCGCTGATTAACCTAGTCACCCCTCCATCCGGCCTTCCATGTTGATGAGCACTGTAAAGAACGATGAACCATTGATCTAATCACCACTTCACGTCGTTATCGGAATGGAGACGATCCGAATGAAACACAGAACGTGGCTGGCTCAGCCTGGCCCGTCTACAACTGTCTCTAATGAGGGAAGCACTTCAATGACCTCGCAACGCTTGATCGAGAGTGCTTTGACCCCCGTCGTTGCGCTCGCGGAAAGGCAGCCTCACAAAACCCTGCAATTTTCGCCTCCGCGGAAGGCACTAGCGCTCTGCTGGGGTCAAGGATCTTATTCTTCTTTGGGAACACGCGGGCTTTGGTATCGAAGGAGTATACAGGCAGGCGGGATCTTCAGGGGCGGCTTTTCCGACGCTAACAGTCCAAGCCGACTGAAGTCTTACCCGTCTGGAGCGTTTTCATGTTCAATACCATTGGAACGAGGTTCTGTCAAGTCTTTCAGAGCCAAAGCCTTCGATTTATCGGGTTATCATAGTTGACATCGAAACATCCCGCGACAGTTGATCATCGAGTTTTTGGCTTTGTGGAAACAACACCGAGGTTCAGAGGCTGAGACAGCTTAGCAAGTCGTCGAGAAGTTTAGAACCCCCATCCACAAATCTGCCAGCCCACCAAGTTCCATAGGCCTACTAGCCATCGGAACTTTTTACAACCATCATGCCCTTTACCCTTGACGTCCATGTGTTGGCCCTTAACAGCCATAACAGCTGCCGGTCGTGAAAAGTTGCCTTCTTGATGCCAAGAAGGTCCACTCAGGCGAAAGATTGACCGAACAAGTCATGCTATGCAGCAGCATTGCAACTGAACTACGTCGCGCCCGGCCCGCACACTAGTCTGGACCCATCCAAGGAGCAGGAAAGCTTCGGGTGGTATAACGAGCCGAGCTTCATTATCCCGCGAAGTTGCAATGACATCTTCGAATAGGAAGGTAGTAACGGTAAACTGCCATCTCGACCCGTTCTAGAGGTAGCTCTTGGCGGGATGGGCTTGTCGGGGTCCACGCTATCCGCATGAAAGCGCGGGGACAGTGCAATGCCAGTCGTAGGATTCGGAGTCTTGGATACGGGATAAGAGCTAGCAAATGACTCCGGACTCAATTTCTATGTGGTTCGGATAGACGGCGGGGTTACCGGTCAGTAACAAACCTGTTCACCAGTTCGCCATAGGCTCTCTTATTGACCCGACTTGGTGTCAGCCAACGCAACCCCATGCCGATAGGACTGCTCCAACGAATAGTTCGCGGACGAGAACGTGCTTCTCGATCGTGGTATCGACAGTTGCCAAGACGTACGGTAGTATCACCTTAACCGACGGCAAGTTTTGACTAGCGGCCAGTCCTAAGGTCGGTAAAACCTGTAACCCCAGCATGAAGCTGGAAAGCGGAGAGAATCCCGAGCCGGCTGAGCAACGTTCAATGTCATCCAGGGGCCCTGAGAGCACAGGTTGAAGATAATTTGGTAGCTCAGTCTGGGCTTTTTTCTGGTCTTTTGGGGCTAGTGTTTTGCATCGATGCGCGACAGAATTCATTTGCTTCTTTGATCATAACCCAAGTTGTCTTGGTAGAGTAACAGAACTGTGTCCGACAACTGGATGGCCTAACCCTGACCAGGTATCATGGACAGCTGAGACACGTGTGGCTGCGCCGCTTGGACACAAGTTTTGCCTGGAGTCGAAGGTTTAAGCGACCAGTTGAAGTCTGCAATCCTTGTCAAAACCAATGAGAGCTTCGCGAATTCTCCTCGAGATTTCTGCCCCTCGGCACGGGCTCATTCACTCAGGAGCCTCCTTTTACGAGCCTCTTTTCTTGTTGCATTAAGCAGAAACGAGGAGCAAGTCTAAGCCGTCCCCGGAGCTTGGGTTGCATTGCCCCGACCGTTGTGACCCCCGCTCCAGGACTTTCTGAATCAATATCCTGGGCCGGCAGGTTTTGACGACTCGGTTCCCCTTCCTCCCGAACATCGCCCCGGCATAACGGCCCCAATTATAGATCGGTAGCGCGCGGCGCGGAGTCACTCCCGGGCACATCACCATGCGAATGCTTCGCGATAAGTGGAGTGCCTTCTCTACATTCTCGTAACACATGTTGCGTTGCTACCACGGAGCGCTCGCTGCTACATTGATTGACTTGTCACGGACATCTCTCACTCGAAAATGACTATCCCAACCGGCTCAGCGTCTCTTTGCCAGGAAGGACGAAGCGAGATCAGGATGCCCTTGACAAGGGCTCGATATGGGGCATGTGGATGTCTTCTGGGATCACTCGTGTGATACCACGATGCGAATAGGTTGAGACTCCTGCATCGAGGTGGCATGGCCCTTCCCGACTTCAGTCGAATATCAGAGGTTTCTGTCGTGACTAGCTTTGACCATTGGTCATCAGGCCTTGGAGCCCGATATCACGACATCGCGTCCAGAGTCGCGCTGTAGGGTGTCATTGAGCGCATAATTGTTCTGTTATTGCAAGACAACTCCTCCGCCTGAGGGCCAAGACAAACCATCAAAGAGCACCACTGAAGGCAATTGTTCGGCCTTGGCAATGTCAAGGGGATGCAGAACCGAAATCAGCCTTTGGCTTCATGGGTTGTTCAACGCAAGATGATGACCAATGTTGTGCACTGGTTTGGTGAACCTTGGGATTGAATAAAAGAAGAGGGGGCTTCTATTGCGACGTGCGTTGAGAGGGGGAGTACTGGATTGACGGTTGATAGAGTTGACGATAAATAGAAACAAGAGCCCAAAGAGTCGATGGCTTTATTAGAATTATCATCCATAAGTCTGCCGGTGCCCGTTCTTCCTTCGTTCGTTCTACCTGTCTCGTTCCAAGACTCAACATGCGTTGCCTCCAACTATTCCTTACCCTCTGGGTCTTTCTGTTGAGTTTCGTTTTGTCCCAGGAAGCGCCCATCTGGGTCCAAGGCTCTCTTGAAGATGCTACAGCCACAGATGACACCTTCAACACTGGTGGATCCATAGTTGTCAATGGATTCACCATGAACGTCCCGAAGAACCTCCTCGTACAATTTCCTGCTGCTTGGGTTCCATGGAAGGAGTTCGTCAATAACAAGGCGGACTTCGCCGGCTTCGAGACCTTGGTAAGTCTTGATTCCATCTCTATTCGCGCGCTCGTCGTATCATTATCACATCCAAGCATAATTTCTAATACCAAAATCTTTTCTTGCAGGTCATTGGGAACAGCATCAACGGAGAGCCCCGTGTCGCCCAGGTTCAGCTGTACGAGTTCTTTGAAGGCCTCAGCAGCGGCTTCGTCGAATCGGTCGACTTCGCGGACGGCAGTCTGAAGATTCAAAACGGACCGACTGTGCGGATCTCTGATCCCAACGCCGTCTATTCGAAGGGCTATACCGGGGCGCCGCTGATGACTGCTGATGACCAAAGTCCCAGCATCACGTCGTTCTCTGGCTTCCCCATGTGCATCCCCAGAAACGACACGGACCCCCTCTGCCCTCTCACCAACCGACCCTTCGTTGGTCCCGGTACCTTGTAAATTTCTCTCCGCCGTGTGTGGAGAATCATGAATGGTCGCTGACTTCCTCAACAGCACCGCGCCCGATCCTGTGGTCATGGCGCCATTCCAGGCCGGTGATTTCATTACCTTCTCCGGGTTCCGTCGCGGAAACGAGGTAATCGCCTTCAGCATTGTTGCCCAGAATGTTCAAATCAACACTCTTGGCGACATTGTCTACGTCCGAATGGAGGAAGGGCTCCTGGGGATCGATAACCCCAGCCCCAATGCGGAGATTGCCGAGTCTCGCGTGAGTGTTCAAGCTTCTCCTTTGTATTCCACAATTGCTAACGCAACAATCCGTCAGTTCATCGGATTTGTGTCCAACAACCGGGCGACTGTCTCGCTCTACGCCATGGACGTGGATCCATGCACCGGGGCCACCACCGACAGGATCATCGCCTCCATGGGTCTTCGTGGTGGTCGCAACGCCCAGAACAAGTTCGAGTACCGCAACGATATTCTCTTCAGATACACCCGAGAGTACCGCGTGACGGCCGAGATCGACGGCGTCCCCAAAACTCGCGTCACGAAGAACGGTATCACCGCGGGAACGTACGTACAGCCGGTGAACGTCTGGGTGCCCGGCGAACAGGACGTTCCCGGAGTACCTCCGGTCTCCTACGATTTCTCTCAGATGGAATTCCTGACCAAGGGGGTCGGTGCCGACGAGGAGGGCAACATCTGGGGCCCCTTGGAGCCGTTCCCGCAGGTTGGGGTCTTCATTGAGGCCCCTACTTGCGCTGCGACCCGGGATCTTAAGACGAACAAGCGCGGACGAACTGGGCGATGGTACGGCCGGGCTCGTGCCGAAGCCATCTCCCAGGCTCAGAATGTCGGCACCACCGATCCCGTGATTGAGGTTGCTCCAGAAGAGGCTGCCGCTATTGAGGAGAAGAAGCAAGAGGAGGCTGCCCGAAACGATTCTCCTTCTCAATGAGCTATGGCTATCAACCGACGAATAGTCCCAAGCGACACTAACCCTATTAGTTCATTTGTTCCCTCGATAAATCTATTTCTTGTACATAGCCTTTTCAAAGAAATATTCATTGGCTGTCATTTCCTCGCGAGGTCACTTGCGTCTTGTTGTAAAATCTAAGATCTCATTTGCTTCCGAACAACCAAACCATGGCCTGCTTGACAAAATCTTCAATTGTGCTCCATTAATCAGGTGATTCTTCGAGTCGAATCCTCTTCACGAGACAACACTGGCTAAAAAGACTTCTAACAATTGTGAAACAAAATCAAATTCGAGCGATACATAGATTCAAGTTGTTATCAATAGCAACAACCATGATTAAAGAGTGTTGAGAATGAAACTTTCTGAAGGACGTTCCTCTGCACACAATCAAGTTCCTTCGAAGCTTCAAGCTGCTTTGGCCCACAGGTTGCAGCTTTTTGGACCTTTTTCCTCGCAAACATCGCCACACTTCGAAGTAAAAAGTGACGGGCAGATGTTTATCTCTTCAGGGCGGGGTATTGACAGTGATGGAGGCAGAACCGCTGCTGAAATACCCCTCGGTAGCCACGATCATGTAGTTGTGGGTTCCAAGGTTCAGTCCCACTTGCGCCCAAGCCGCAAAATGGTTTCCGGTCGTGACTGTGCCGCCAGTGCGCTTCTGGGTTCGCTGTTTTGGACCTGGTAAGCATGGTTTCAGGTACCGGCGTCGGTGCATGGAAAACTCACGATTGACCAGAATTGCTGGAAAGTCCGGGTGCCCTCGATGCTGGGCTGGTTGACTCGGGTGCTGACGTATATGTCGTATGGGCCCCCGTCACTTGTCACCGAGCCCTTCTTCTGAGCTCCGGATGCTGGGTTGTAGGTTCCGTAGTTCTCGATGATGTAATCGGTCGGGGTGTTAGTACATGATCTCGGTGGGTTTCAGTATGTCACTTTGCTTACATTCGATGAGCTGTAAGTTAAATTCAGGTTAGAAACTAACACTTTGATAGTGGATTAAAGCGACTTACCGGATTCTGAGTCCAGCCATACACCGCAAGGTACTGCATGTTGGTCAGCCAAGTCGTCAAATAACTCCTGTGACATGAACTCATTTTGGTCCAGCTTCCGTTGCCAAGTTTGTCATTTAGTTCTACTTACGCTGTTGCCGTTGGGGTTGTAGGTTCCAGAGTAGTTGATAGTTCTTTTTCCTTGAGTGTCAGCAAACGAGAACCAGGAAACTGCGCAGTAAGTCTTACTTGGGGCCTCCGGGGTTCCATCCCTTCCCGCCGACAAAGTTGCCGCCGCCACCGCCCCAATTCACGCTGTAAGAACCGCCAGCGCCGTTGGTGTATGTGACTTGAGAGCCACCGTCAGTCCACCAAGAGTAGTAGTAGCCGTTGTGGAACCCGGTCGAGCTGGGGGTAGACTGGCGCTTCTCGATAAGCTCGCCGGTAGGGCTGGCATTCACACCAGCGAATGCCGCGACGGCAACGATGAATTTGGAGAACGAAACCATGATCAGAACCTTACTTCTGGACGACTTGATCAAACACAATACCGTTTAGATCCTGAAATTTTCCTGACTATATAGTCCGTAATTCTAGCCTTCTTTCCATGATGCGGGGTCTGGATAAAGTCAAGTGCAACTACATGTTTCCATATTTCCGAGGTGCTATCGTGATCATGTCATGGCATCACAAATGACACTTCTCCTGGGTAAATGCAGCCTTCTCACGAACATACGCCATTTTAGACCCCATTAACAACGTTCTATTCGGCTCGGACGGCTCCCTGAACTCGCTCTTGGTTGGATCTTGGCTCCGGGAGTTGTCCGTCCGGCTAAATGCAAGCCCCTGGCGATATGGCCGCCGAGATCTGGGGTAAGCCGGCAGTTGACAGCAACGGCAATACTTTGTGACGATCTTCAATTAGACCTGCCCTTGCAGCGGGTAAACTGCGTTGTGCATTTCAACCCGCGATCAACATTCGGCCGCCAGGAACCAACGCATTTTTGGTTAGCATTTTGTCTCTTTCCAAGTCACGCAATGCATTCTGCATCATCCTTAGCGGTAGCGTGTCTTGCAGTTCTCGTGTTTGCCCTCTCTGGTCGTTTATCTCAGACGTACCTAGGCAGGCTCAAGTCTGAATGAAGCTCTTGAGAATAATCCGTACAGCGAGCGACTTGACATGAGATGATCAGGGAGGATGTTCGCTTCGCCACTTCAGGCTTCTTTTGATCAATGAAACTTTGCTAGCTCGCGAAGAAGACCCGATTACCCGGCTTGATTAGTATGTCTGTTCATTGCAGTTTCCACGTCCTTGGCAAAGTGTCTTGCATGAGAAGATCCTTCCAATAAATGATATCCAAACATGATTGTCGCCAGACAGTACTAAATTGGCTGTGCGCCAAACTAAGGTATCCCATCGTGTTCACCAGCGCTCGCTGTTCTCAATTGGGCCGACCACATGCGGCTCCTGCGAAGACACTGAAGACTCCGTTGGTCGCCTTGAGCCTTGATGCTCGTCGTCGTACGTGCACTGGTCCGGTAACTTTGACCAGGACCTCCAGATCATCTGAAAGATTTCCAACAATAGAACACACAAGTTGCGCGCGCTCGGTATCGCGTCACGGCCTTCGCCTGATCTCACGATCGTGCACTGAGCAAGTTCCTCCCTCTTCGAGATTTTTAAACTTTCGCCAGAGGGAGTACCTGTGACCGCGTCCGATGTTGGGGGCCTGACGATTTCATACCTGCAACTTGCTATTACTTCCACGGCAAGACTTGCCGCGGACCTGATACGGGTGCTGTTGAGGCTGACAATTCCGGGCAGGGATGTTCGCAATCCTCAAGGTGGCAGGCGATGGTCTGAATGCCGTATTTCCCTTGGCAGTGACAGGATACCTAGGGCTGGACGTTTGGTATACGGCTGCTGGTGGTGTGCGAGTGGCGGGCCATCTGACTCGGAGACAGCAAGGCTTCTGTCATTGTGTTATTGCAAAGCGCCTATAGAGAGACTGCCCTGAGCTGATTCGAGAGGATTAACGACGTTTCAATAAGTCAGCTTCTTGGACGATCTGCCCCATTAGAAAAATGTCAGAAGGGGGAGACTGGCTACCAACGGAACGGGAGTTTTGGTATGCGATTCGTTTATCGAAGTGGTTCCTGTTTATGATATTTTTAACCCCCTTCAACGGCCCCCCGATGTTACCCGAGTCATTTCTTCGTGACAAATGTAGCCAAGAAAGGACCAGTCCCCAGCAACATCGGCGGCCGGCGGCGCCGCCGGGCGGCAACTTCCTAGGACAATTCCAGACCTGCCATCGCTCGGAGAATTTTCGCGTGGGACTCTGGGGGAGGGCGCTCATTCTTGGCACAAAACAAGACTATGGACCCAGAACATCACGCGTTTGAGGCCGGGCTGGGGTGGTGGTTGTGGTGGTGGTGGTGGTTAGAGGGGTTATGTTCTCATCATCCCCAGTGTCGCAGAAAACAAGCATCAATTCTTCTTCCAATCAGAGTATTCAGCAAGCTTAAAAAGAGGTTACAGCGCTCATCCCTGGGGAGGGGTTGGTTCCTCTTGTCAGTGGTGTTGTATAGCCCAGGGCACTTCGCCCAAATCATGCGCAGCGAAACTCGTAGGTGCGGAGGGGTCTTTCGAGGGCTTGAGCGCCGGGGCGGCCTGAAGAGAGGGGGCACATTGAGGGCATGAGGAGGCCAAAATTGGCCCATCTACGGCTCGGCTGAAGAGAGGTGAGAGGGTGCAGCATTAACTTTAAAGGTTGAAACGGCGATGCGGACAGTTTTTGTAACAGGATTGGCTGAGGTAGTCCGACATAACCGAGCTTCGCGTGTGCCGTAGATCCGGGGCCATCCCGGTCTGCGGCGCAATAAGCCTCGTTTGAGCCTGCTGATGTGACGGGATGATCAGGCATCTTAACAGGTTCCCTGTTGCAGCATGAGGCTCCAGGGCTGTCATCTCGAGTCAAAAGAAATAGCAGTTTACACCAAAAAACTTCTCGTCTGTTATATCGTATAGCAGAGGTGGTGGTATTGACCGGCCCAAAGCTCAGGTGACGCCGCCATCCGGAGTTTCAGGATGTAACGGGGAAGAGAAGACCGTGATGTGATATAAAGACCCGGGGAGAGAAAAAGGTCGCTTTCCCCCCTTCCAGCTGTCTCTCTGTTTCCCGCTTTGATCGTCAAGTCAGTTCACTTCCTCCACTTTTTACTTTCTACATTCTTTCCGTGCTGCGCGCGGCTCTCTTTAATCGAGCGACCATTCATTGTAGACCTGGAGTCAATTCACTCGCTGTAATATACTCTCTCTCTACTCGTCCAGAGTCCACAGAGACTAGTCAACATGAAGTTCTCCGTTGCTACCCTGTTCGCCCTGGGCCTTCTGGCCGGCAACGTCGTCTCTGGTATGTCATCATTCGGGGCATCTTCTGCTCCTCTTTCCATTGAGAGAACCGTGACTAACATTCCGAAACAGCCCCCACCATCCAAGCCAGAGACGTCGCCCTACCGATCGAAGTCCGTGCCGAAGACTTTGTGGCAAACGATGCCGGCCACCTCGAGGCCCGAGCGAGGAAGAAGAAGGCTGGCGGCGCAAAGGCGGCCGGTGCAAAGGCGAAGGGAGCCGCGGGCAAGGGCAAGAACAACGCAGCCGCCGCGGCCAAAAAGAAGGCCGGCAACAACAACAACGGAGCCGCCGCCGCCGCAAAGAAGAAGGGCAACAACAATAACAACGCTGCTAAGAAGAACAATAACAACAACGCCGCCAAGAAGAAGAACAACAACGACAATGCTGCTAAGAAAAACAATAACAACAACAACGCTAAGAACAACAACAATAACGACAACGCCAACGCCGGCAAGGGCAAGGGCAAGTCGCAAGCCGAGTTCAACGGTCTCGCCTGCACCGACGGCAAGGGCGCTGGCTCCTGCAACGCCCAGGGCCAGTGTGCCGTCAACGGCAAGACCACGCAGATCGCCGGCCAGTGCGGCGTTGCGGCGAAGAAGGCCAACAAGCGTTTCGTGTCCGACATTGCCCATCTCATCTAGATGGCGTCTTTCTTCTTCTTCTCTTCTTCTTTGGGTGGGTGGAGTACCGGAGCCTAGGTGTACTTAGTGGACATGACCTCATGAATAAGGGACGATGAGATTATTTATAATGCAAACCATGAGCCTATGCATCTGTGAGAACTCTTCGTTACTGTCAGCCCAGGTAATATTGATGGGCAGCGATGACTTGATGCTTTTGCTCCTAGACTTCGTCAGAGATGCGCTGACGCCATGTTTGATCATCAGGGCAAACGATCGGTTCAACTTCCGAATTCCGGATCCATATCTTGGCGGTGGGGATGAACAAGATCTCCGCCAGCAGCTCTTGGCGCAATTGATGGAAAGGCACTCAGGCGTATATCAAGGCTTGCCGGTTTGACGTTGGATTGAAACATATCCACGGCTAGACCGTGTCGCTATTTCTCGGTCGCATCATCGACCATCCCGATGTCTGACCAAGCCTCTTCGCAGCCCTCTCCTCACGGCTTCGAACCACCAAGCTGCGCCAGGAGCCCCTCGTTCCTCGACGACCACACGTTCCCGACATTCGGAAGGGCGCGGAGCGTGTCCATGTTGTGGTTGCCCGTCTCGATCACGACTCCGGAGAAGATGGCGTGGTCAAACCTCTTGACCACCTTCGTCCGCGAATCCTCGGTCAGCTTGCCGATCAGCGCCTCCCTATCTTCATCCTGGAGGCGATGGGAATTGATCGTGAGCCAGGGCCCAGCCGAGCGGGGTTCTGTCGACTAGCACGTACCTTGCTGCTACCGAACTCGACGATGAACTTCTCGCCCATGACGGCTGTGACGAGGGATAGGACAAGGGCGACAAATCGAAGCCGCATCAGTAGTGCGTCCGATGTCGTGGTGATGCCGAGGGTAACAGTGTGGTGTTGCAGTGAGGTTGTGGCGACAATCGAGTCACTTAGGTACACCGTAATGCCTGCCACCTCAGGTGCTTACAGTCGTTTGCATCGGCAGCTTCCAAAACCCAAAGTGGGGCACTGCTTACTACACATCAAATATGCGTTTTTTTCACAACACCATATAGAACACCACGAATTTCATCACTAACAGGGTAATTAACCCTATATAAAGGCCTTTAGACCATTAAATTATATATTTCTTTTCCTTAGTAAGTATAGAGCTTATACTCCTATTAGTTAGCTATAGAAGCCTACCCTATTACTTATTTTAATAATAATTTTAGTAGTATAGCAAAGTCTAACTTTACCTTAGAATTAATACCTTAGTATACTAAATATCCTTACCTACTATCTATTATCCCTATTATTTATTATAATTAATTTATTCTATAATACCTCTTTAGAAGTACTAAGTATTAATTAATTTAGTTAATAACTTATTACTAGCTCCTTTAGTTACTTATACCTATACTTATAGATAATATAAAAATACTTTTAGTAAAAAGCTTTAAGTTATGTTTTAAAAGTTAATAAATAAGTAGATTATAATTATCTAAATACTAGTAATAAAGTAGTAAGTAACTAAACTAAAAAATACCCTAACTAATTCTAAACTATTATAAGTAAAACTTAGTAAACGTTGGGTATTAGTGGTTAAGCTAAAAAAGTAGCTAGCTATAAGGAAGTAAGTAGCTATAGCTATACTACTAAAAGAGCTATTAAATCCTACTAAAGATAATACTAAGATTAATCTAGGTAATAATAATAGTACTAAAAATAAGACCCTACTTTAAAAATAACTAAATACCTTAACTACCCCCTCTTAAAGCTAATAAAATCCCCCCTCCTCCTAATAATAATAGGATCCCTTTTCTAATAATAAGTAAAATACACCCTCTTAATAGTAACAAAAGTCTTTCTTTAAATAAAGCTATACCTATACCCCGTACTACTTAGAAATTAAAGTACCTTTTAATAATAACGTTTTTACTAAGAATTAAAGTCTATTTATACTTATAAAAATCCTTATTTATATTTTATATAAACTAACTTTTAATAGTATACCCTCTTTACCTAAACTTTTTTATATAATTAAGTTATAAAAAATACAGTATAATACTATTAAATCCCTTATATTTAAAAAGTAAAGGAATACTATTGTTAATATTAAAAAATAAATCTATAGTTAACTTAAAGCTATACTTAAAGCTACTAAGTTATATATTACTTTTTAAATTAAATAGTAAAAAAAGGGTACTAAACTTATCTACCTAGTATATTAAAAGGAGTATAATACTATAGTTATTAATACTTAGCTATACTTACTATAGTATATACTAACTAAATAAATCCTTAAAGCTAATAAGTATAGTAAAGCTATAATTAAAGTAATACTCGTTTTTCAACTCTATATTTCTACTACTACAAAAACATAAACTACTTATAATACCACATTAATTACCTCACCTACTAGAGTCCACAATAGTTAACCTTTTTACTAAGTTAAATAAAAGGAGTATATTAGTAAGATAGTTACTACTATTAAAGAGGTAAAGAATATTACTAAAAATAAGTTTTTATAGCTACTATGCTATTAGTAGTGCCTTAAGTTAATAATATATAAAAATACTATTAAAAGTAAAGATTATCTATATACTTAGTATTAAATTACCTCTAATAAAATACACTATAAGTTAAAGATTTTTAATTTTAAGTAATAAAAAAAGGCCCTCCTTAAGGATAAGGCTAGTATTTTATTTAGTACTTTACTTATAAACCTTATAGTTATAATAAAGAGACATAAGAGTACTATAGTTAAAAAGGTTTAAAATAAATAAATACTATAGAGTAAGGGTATTTAAATAGCTATTTAAACTAATTTTTTAACTCTTTTTACCCCTATAGTAACACCTAATTAGCTAAGTTAGACCTTAAGTAATACTATTATAAACTTTTATAGTACACTACTAACCTTACTTTATTTAATATAGCTATTACTACTAGTATATTAGAGTTAACCTTACTATACTTTATATACGTTTATAGCCCCAAATAAGCCTCCTTATACTCCTACTTTATAGTAATAAATACTTATTTAATTATTATCTTTAGTAGTACTAAATTTACTAACTAAATAACATAGTTAAGTTAATAACTTTATTATTTAGTTTACTGCTGTACTAGGTAAGTATTATAATATTAATAACCGTTTCTAAACGTTACTTAAACCGCTCTATAGCTACTATAGTAGTCTTTGCTCTATTAAAGGGCTTTCTAATTACTAGTTTAATAAATAGGGTATTACTCTAAATATTACTAATATTATTAAATTAAATATTAAAGTTTTTATTAATAATAGAGTCTTTTACTTATATAGTAAAGAACCGGCTACGTCTATAAAGCCTATAGGAATTATTAAGCCTTTTAATTAAGTAACTTAAAATACGTTTTATTATTAACTCTATAATACTAGCACTAGTAACTTAGGCCTCTTAAATAAAGAGATTTCTATAGTATTAACCCCTATAGGCCCTTAACTATAAGTATCCTAAGTTATAGCTACAACCCTTATAAAGTTTTTTACTAAAAATAAAGCTAAAAAGGATTATAAATTATAAAAAGTATTAGTTAAAGTTAAAAGGGTGCATATAGGTAAGTAAAACGCTATATTACTTAATTAATTACTAACTAAGTTAGTACTTTAGTAGTTTTTTATAATATCTTTCTCTCCCCCCCTAAGCTTTTTATCTAAGATCTCCTTTTCTCTTTAACTACTATAACCTAATCTAAATTAATTTAATACTAATCTATTTAATAAAAGTCAAATATTACCTTAAATAATCGTTAATAAACTCCTACTATAACCTAGTAGATTATAGTTAAAACTAATTAATATATTAAATAATAAATAGTTTTTAAGTTATTTTATTAATTTACTATACTTTAAAAATAATATAGAATTAAGCAGTAAAAAGATTAATAAAAAGAATATTAGTATATAATTAGAGTTAGGCAATAAGGGGTTATAATAGGCACTACTTATAGTATTTATTTTATTTATTTTTTACTTACTTAACTATAGCAACCTCACAACTTACTTAACAACAACTTTAACCCATTACTAGTATTTATTTCCTTCTTTTTTTACCTACTTAACCATAGCAACCTCTTAACTTAGTAACAACTTTAACCTATTACTTACTTTACTTAATATATCTCTATTTTCTTTACTACTAATAACCCCTACTATAAACTTATTAAATATACCCTTACTACTATTAAAATTAATAAATATATAGTAGAAGTAATTAATAACTTATAGTAATCTTTATTCTACTTTTAAAGTATAGTTATATAAAAACTTTATTCAATTATAAACGTTCTTATTACTAGTATTATATACATAAAAGTTCTTTTTAATATACTTTTTTAAGTTTTTAAAGTACTTTTTAATTAGGTTAAAGTTAGGTAAGTATAGTAGAAGGTATTTAAAGTATATACTAGCTTCTTTATAAGTAATCTAAATATCCTTTTAGTAGTAAAAAGAGGCATTATTTATAATAATTACTAAATAAAGAGTAAAAAACCTTCTATACTTAAATAGTAAATATTAAGTAATTTATACTATAAAGCTATTGTTATTTATTATTCTTAAGTATATAAGAAAATCTAAAATGCCTTTAAGAGTTAGTACTAGTAGGAGCTGTATTTACTAACCGCGTTTTAGCTCTATTAATCTCTATAGTATAAGGCCTTTTAGTACCTATCCCGTTTACCTCTTACTAGTATTTTTATCTACTCTTAACTTATTAATAAAAATTAATTATTTTAGTTTATACTACTATATATAATAAAGCTACTTAAGCCTCTTTTCCGAGTCTCGTTAAGTAGCTATAATATATATCTTTTTATTAGTCTAACTTACTTCTTTAAAATACTAACTAATTATTAATAAACTAATACTAAAATTAAATTACTTAAGTAAAAAGGCCTATATTTTATTTAATATTAAGTTATTATAATACTTTAATAACTTAAGTAGCTTAGTATAGTACTAAATCTCTATCTTCTAGCCACTTTTATAAAATTTTTTATATTATTTAACCTTACTAGTAAAGTTATATTAGTAGTAGTATATTTAAATTATTTATTAGTTATAATTAGTAGCCCTAGTAATAAAACTATTATTAAGATTAAGGGATAGAAGTATTAAATTGATTTTAGTAAGTTAGTATATTAAAATCCTTAGTACTATAGTAGTAAATTAACTAAAATATAGTTTTTAAATAGCTTTATATTTGTTTTTTATAGTAGTAGGAGGCCTTTTAACGGTAGTATTTATAAAAAGCTATAATATGAAGAATATTAGATTTGCGGGTAAAATCTGACTTTTTTGTATTAGTAAGCGTTGCCCCACTTTGGGTTTTGGAAGCTGCCGATACAAACAACTATACAGTGGGCACGTGCAGTGCTGTGATCGCTAACGATATCACCTTCCCGAACGGGCACGTCAAACTGGGCACCACATGAGATCTCATAAGGACGGTTCAGAGGCGTAAACTTGAATTTCAGAAGTCAGCGGTTGGTTTACCGTTGAATCATTCCTTCATCATGTTGAACGGATAGGTTTCTTTGCCCGGCTGGATTGAGTCAGTGCAATCGGACGGCGGTCAATAGAGTTGTGTTGACGTGATCACTTGCGGTGGCATGTAAACCTTCCACGCCACCCACAACCCATCCCTGCAACGCAGGTGCTTCATAACGATGATAGAGTTCATCTTGTCATTGGATGACTGAAGACAATGGTGACTTCGGGTTGCGTGTCAACTTTGACAGGCGATAAAAGTTGAACTCAGAGCGACACGTGCACGATATCATCTCTATCGCTCCATCGGTGTCTCTTCCTTCACTCGGAACTTGTAGTCTCAGAGTCGTGTAGTGATCAAATGAATGTCGTTTTCTCTCTCCCAAAGGAGAGCATAAGTCAGCTGAAGTTGTGTTTTGAGTTTCCTTTGATTGGCTGCTGTGTCAAGTCTATTGCAGACTCTAGAGTCAAGTCACGGAACAAGTACCAAAGCGATGGTATTGTAAATTCGCCAAGAGTCGAATCTGTCATGTCGTGATTTAGTTGCATCGGTTCCGAGGCTAGAGCCGAGGGTTCGCAGGCAATATGCCCATTAATGGGGGATGGCAGCGGCAATCCCACCGGCGGGATCCGCCCACGTCATAGTTAGGTGGGCTTTGATTAATCACTCAAAAGGGCGCGCAAGACATGACAGGCACGAGCGCAAGGTGCAATTCGACAACTCCTTCCTCGGAAAAGGAGCAACTCTGCCCGTGCATCGTGAACGAGACCTCAGAGCGTTCCTCCAGGATTTGTAAGCTCCGGAGTCCCTGTCAACCTGTTTGGATTAAAACGAGTTCTAACCCCACTCTCCCAGCCCAGCCCTGTTCATCAGTGATCACAGAGGACGATTCGCCGCCAAGATTGCCCACCATGGCCTACACCGAGGAGCAGCTCGATCAGTATTTCAAGCATGTCGACTATCCTCGTGAGAAGCATGCGTCGGATTCGCTGCAGCTCCTCACGGAGCTCCAGGCCCACCATCTCGCCAAGGTCCCGTTCGAGAGCATCACGCTGCACTACTCCAGGCACAGGATGATCTCACTGGACTTGCAGGACCTCTTCCGAAAGGTTGTCATTGAGGGACACGGCGGTTACTGCATGGAACTCAACGCCCTGTTCGGCGCGGTCCTCAAGGGTCTTGGTTTCACCGTGACGAGCGTCGGCGGCAGGATCAAGGGCGACGAACGATTCGGCGGGTGGTACGTCTGGGGGCAAACGATGCGGAACTTATGGTTGAGCAAAGGCTGATAGGTTTTCAGGTCTCACATGCTCAACCTCATCACGATCAACGGGGAGAGGTACGCAGTAGACGTCGGCTTCGGCAAAGGCGCGGCGATGGTCCCGGTACCTCTCAAGAGTGGCAACGAGTTCACGACCATCCCGCCCCTGAGAGGCAAGCTGGTCTACGAGAGCCTCGCCCAGAACACGGACCCGAACCAGCGGTACTGGGTGTACTACTCCACCGACAGCGCCGACGGCGAGTTCAGGCAGCGCAACTGCTTCACCGAGATGGAGTTCTTCCCCGAGGACTTTGAGATCATGAACCTCGCGACGTCGACGCGGCCGACGAGCTACTTCATCAAGACGGTCCTGGCCATGAGGACGGTCCTGGACCCGGAGACGAGGAAGGCGGTCGGCACGCTCGTGCTGCACAAGGACGAGGTCAAGCGCAAGATCGGCGACAAGCTGGAGCTGCTCGAGACGCTGAAGACAGAGCCGGAGCGCGTTGCCGCGCTGGCGAAGTACTTCGGCATCGTGCTGCGGCCGGACGAGCAACGGGCTATCAAGGGCCTGCATACTGAGTTGTTGGGTAATTAAATACGTTACTTGCTTGGAACTATTTTATACAAAATGAGACAAAGGTTTGTTCCAGAGAAGGCGCCCTCGCGGCTGGCGAGTTGATGCTGCTGGCACAGGCCACCGGACTAGTTCATCTCCGCCTTCTCGTCATGCATTCCGTGCGAAGCTTCGTGCTCCTTGTCTTGCAGCCTGTTCTCCAGATCCCGACCCGTGTGCCTCCTGCTCGTCTTTCCTGCCACAAACCAGCTGTGGCTGCTGAAGAGCTCGTTCATCTCCTCCAGAGGCCGGCGAGCGGTTTCGGGCAAGAAGGCCCAGAAGAAGAGGGCGTTTGTGATGTTGCAGACGATGAAGAGGAAGTAGAACCGGTAGCCGATAGACTCCATGGCCTCGGGCGTGACTTGACCCTTTGAGCGTGTTAGATTACAAACTAGGCAGAGCAAAAAGCATCAATCGTGAGTCACTTACGATCATAGTGTTAAAGGCAAAGGATGTCATGGTGGTGATACTGACGCCCTTGGCGCGGGTCCTCGTGTCGAAGACCTCGGCGCAGATGATCCACGAGAGCGGCCCACAGGTCGAGCTGAAGCTGAAGTTGTAGAGCCAGGTGACGACGAT
The DNA here is from genome assembly GCA_030770045.1 of Colletotrichum brevisporum. Classification (NCBI taxonomy): domain Eukaryota; kingdom Fungi; phylum Ascomycota; class Sordariomycetes; order Glomerellales; family Glomerellaceae; genus Colletotrichum; species Colletotrichum brevisporum. The sequence continues at coordinate 1,194,565 of JAUGSI010000006.1, read as the reverse complement.
GAAGCCCCACTGGGCGCTGAGGTTGTTGGACTCGCCCGGCGGGAACAAGGCCAGCAGGATGGCGGCGATGATGAAGGTGACCGAGTTGAAGATGTTGCCGGCGATGAGGGGCCAGCGGCGGCCGGTCTTGTCGACCAGGAGCATGGCACAGATCTGGGCGAGGATGGCGAGGCCGTTGCTGATGCCCTGGTACTTCAGGGTGTCATCGGCGGCGATGCCGATTTGTTGGAAGATTCTTGGGGAGTAGTACTGCGAACTCGTTAGTGGAGAGGTCTCACGACGGCTCGGTTTGCCTCGGGGCGTACCTGGATAGCCGAGACTCCGGTCATCTGGACCGATGCTTGGATGGCACAGCAGAGGAACAGGCGGCGGAAGGAGCTCTGGGATCGGAAGAGCTCCATGTACGACTTCGCTTCGTTGTGCTTGTCGTGCGAGATTGCGGCCTTGATCTGCTCGTACTCGGCCCTCACGAAAGGGTCGTCAACGTTGTGGTTGGCATGCAGCCGCGCCAGCGTCTTGAGGGTATCTTCGTCTCTTCCCTTGTCGGCAAGCCATCTGGGCTGGCAGTCAGCTCACTTGACTTCAGTACAATTGTGCATAATCAGTCTACTTGCCTGGGACTCTCGGGGAACAGGAATGTCAGAGCTGCCAATAGCAAGGCCGGGACATTCTGGATAGCCAGTGGGATTCTCCACTGCGCGCTCGTTGTGGTGAGGTTGATGAAGCAACCCCAGCCGGTCCAGGTGGCCACAAACGCTCCGATGCCGATCATGAGTTGCTGCAAGGCCGTGACGGTTCCGCGGATGCTCGGGTGGGCAAGCTCTGCCTGGTAGAGGGGAACGATCATGCACAGCGCTCCGACGCCGAGGCCGCTGATGAACCGACCGCTCCACATGAAATGGATGTCACGGGCACCGGTTTGGAGACCTCCGCCGAGCAGGAAGAAGAGCGCGCCGGTGACGATGGTTCCGCGCCGGCCTAGACGATCTCCCAGCGGTCCGGCCGCACCGGCGCCAAAGAAGGCTCCGGCCGTGAACATGGACACGATCAGTCCTTCGGTCGAGGCGTCGGGCTGAAGGCATCCCAACAGCAAAGGATACCGAGATGCGGCGATAATACCAAGGTCAGACCGAACAAAATCGCCCCTGAAATAGCGGCGACGCCGACGGTTTTCACTGATAAACTTTTGGTGAAAGAAGCGCCATTTTTTGACGAAAATGACTGTCCAAAGCAGACTGTTTGGATTAACAGCTAGAGCTGGCGATATCTGCTTACTTTCTCATCATCAAGAACCTCGACTATTCCCGTCTCCTCTTATATCCAAACGTCGATCCGGGGAAGCCTGACGGCCACGGGCTGTGGGGCTGCGCTCCGTCTCCGCAGTTTCGGTCGCTTCGGTGAACCGAGCCGGTGCGTCCAGTTCAAAGGCCTTGCATGGGTCTTGGTGTTCTGGGCTTCGTCTTCGGCTACCGGTGATGCAATGGCCAGAAGTGCCGTGTTCGCTTCACGGCATCCTTGGACGCGGCCCTGCTTCCCTGACCATCGGTATTCAGTCAGCCTGCTGACAAGCGATTTCGCGCATGATGGACTGGGAGAATTGACGCGGCGTTCTCGACGTCGATCACTTTCCTTATGGATTGCCTGCCGGAGGCCACCCGACTGGGTGGCACCCTGGTTGCAAGAAGTGGGTTGGCTTTGATGAGGAGCAGCGAACAGCAGCCCCAACTCGGATCAAGGATGGTGCCAAGAGCTGGAAACTTGCTGTTGTTGTTCTCGTTTCATGTCGATGTTTTTATCGAGCGACAGCGAAACCGCATGTGCCTTATTCGAATACAGAGAGAGAAGATGCGAGATGGAAGTGCGACAGGAGCAAGACGGGACCAGGGTGAACGGGACGGGACTCATTAGCCGGCCGGTGTTTCCGGACTCCATTGTTTCGGCCCCTAAATCCGGAAGCAGGTGCCGACGCCTTCTTATCGATTAGAAGATAAGAGATAGCAGCTCCATCACGTGAATACGTGCGTCGCTTCCCCGCCTCGCGTCTTCTGGTGCGTCCAATGCATTTGTAATCCAGACGCGTCAGGTTGTCCCTTTCGCGGGCATACCTCTGTGAAACGCCGGGTATATCTTTCTCTCGTATCACCGACGTATCACAGAAGCTATGGAAGAGCCGTCGTCAAAGAGGAGAAAGATCCGCAAGGGAACTACCAGCTGCTGGGAATGTAAGCCGCAAACTTGCCATGCCATCCTTGGGAGACCTTACTAAACCTGGACTGCGTACTAGGCAAACGACGAAAGATACGATGCCAATTCGCCTCCTCGTCCACTGAAGTCTGTATAGGCTGTGACAGGCGAGGAACTTCTTGCGTCACGCAGGATCACGACGATTCGGGCGCCGAGCAGCATGCCGCCAGCAAACACAGGGAGACGGAGGAGAGGCTCAGGAGGGCCGAAGGACTGCTCGAGAAGATGATCGAGGCAGCCTCTCGCCTCACTCCTACGACGGAAGCCGTGACGCCAGGATTTCGGAGAGAGGGGCCCATTGTTGAACGCGGAAGCGAGCCGCCCAGAACGCGGCCTGTCCCCGAGACTGACGGCCAGTGGTCGGCTCGCCCGATGTCGCCGTCTCCAAGTGCTCGGTCGTGTCCCAGCATCCAGGTCTTCGAGAGCACTCTAGTATGTCTTTTTGAATGTTTGACGCATTCTTGGCTAACGGCATGCCCAGGTTGACGGGGCCGAGCCTCCATCAGAGCAGTGTAGCTCCAATCACTTGCCAGCATCGGATACTCGATACCATGCACTCTGTCATGAACTCCACGCTGCACTACCGTCCCAGGAAGACGCCGACCTGATCATATCTTCCGAATACACGGCTTCGTTTCTTCAGTTATTCGTCCTTCCATACAAAGATATCTTCCTCGACAACATGCGTTCAGCCCTCACGCTGTCGGCCTTGCCAACCCCGGCGAGCCACCCCGTCCTCATAGCGAGGAAATTGTTGTATCTAGCCAACGGTCTTCAGAATTTCCATCCGTCTGCTACCAGCACTCGTCAACCGGATCTGAGTAGCGATCTCACCGGCACCTTGAAACGATTTCTCGACGCTGCCTCTCTCGTAACTAATAACGATCACCTTATCGGCTCACTCGAGGGCCTGGAATGCCTGCTCCTCCAGACCGTCTTCCATATCAACGCCGGAAATCTGCGCCGTGCCTGGCTCATAATCAAACGAGCCGTCGGGTTGGCGCAGCTGATGGGATTGCATCGTCGGACCCCGGTGGATGTCGTCGTCCTGGACCCAGAGACGAAGGCGTCTCCATCCGTCATGTGGCATCGGGTCACTTGCCAAGACAAGTACTTGGCCCTCATGCTGGGTCTGCCCGCTGCGACAGCAACAAGCGCCATCCCGAAGCCAATCGCCTGCGTGTCTGAATGGTGCCCAATCGAGTATCTTGAACACGTTCACGGCGAAGTGATGGGCTGCGTGACGATCAGGAACGAAGAATCTGATGCCACTGGAGACTTGACCACGACGATGAATATCGACAAAGCCATGCAAGAAGCAGCGAATGCTATGCCTGCTGACTGGTGGCTCTTGCACGGCCGGAGACGGAGAGGGAACCCATGCGTGTCGGAGTTCAACGAAAGCCTCAAGGATGTTTTGAGAGTCCTGTCTCAGATCACCCACTTCAACTTGCTGATCCTGCTGCATCTCCCCTATATGCTTCGATCCTCTTCCGACGACACCTACAGCTACAGCAAGGTAGCTTGCGTGAACGCAAGCCGAGAGCTCCTGGCGCGCTACATCAAGTTTCGATGCATGAGCGAGTTTGCTTTTCGCTGCAGGAGCATCGACTTCGCGGCCTTCGTGGCTTGCTTGACCCTAGCCATGGCTCATCTGGAGAGGTGGCGCCGCAGCGCAGAGGCAGCCGACAGCTTGGTCCACCAGCGACCTAGCGACCGGGCCATGATGGACGAGACCGTCGACCTCATGTTGGAGGTGAACTCGGCCAGCAGCGACGGTCTCTTGGGCCAGACCGCCTCCATTCTCAAGTCTCTGCTCGCCATCGAGGCGGACGCGGCCAGCTGCGTGACTACACCGGCCGGGCCGGTGGGAGACTGTGCCGAGATGGATGACGACCGGCGCAAACGCTGTCTCCGGCTCAAGATTCCGTACTTTGGGACCGTTTACATCACCCGCAGCGGCATCTTTTCGGATGCGAAACCTGGTTCGCACGTGTCAGTCGGGCCTGAATCCCTGGCCATGATGTCAGTGGTGCCGAACCGCAAAGGTTCCATAACCTCTCATTCGAGAATCCGATAAGCCAGCCGTCGATTGAAATACCATACAATCCTTCATTCTACCTCCAAGATGCTCAGGCCAACGCCTTCCACCCGAGCCTCACCGCAGAGGCAGACAACTGGGCACTTCAGGGCGTTGATGGCACATTCTTTGACCAGTTGCTCGGAATCGGACACGGGGCCCACGAAGACCCATCGAACCAGGCAAGCTCGGCGTTGGACACCAGGCCCTATAACGCTATCGAGTAGGCATGCACCGTGGGCTAGATCACGTTATCCAGCACCAGGCTCTTGGGCTTATCACAGCAACACGGGCACGTCAGAGCACTCGCTTCAATCAATCAGAGATACGGCGTTGTAAAAGTTTGAGAGCGTCTTTCTCATATTTGCGCTACAGCCATGTCTTGGCCACGACGACTTGGGATAGGCAACCCTCCCGTGCTCGCGGTGTTGTCGCGCGGTGTGGATCGACCCAATTCACGTCCAAATCCTTGCTGAGCCGACTCGAAAACAAACCATGCCGACCCTTTCGGTTCGGTTTCCAAAAGCACCGATACGTGACAACTTCCAGGTTATCGGGGCGTCGTGTCTTCAGCAATGGTTCGACGGACGGTTGGACAAGCACTGGACGCTACAGAACTCCCCAATTTCCGCATTCAAAACGCGCCCAGAGACTCGCCCCTTGCCGTCATGGCATTCCCGCAAGAGCACGTTTCCCGTCGCGGCCAGCTCCGAGACGCGGACGTTGCTCGTGATGCGCGTGCGCCAGCTGACGCAGCACCTTCCCTGGTCGTTCTCGAGGCAGTAGTCCCTCGGCGACTTGCGAATCCACTCGTCTCCTCTGCTCCCCTCGAGGGATGCCACGAGCATCTCGCAGACATGCAGGGAAGCCATGTTCTTTTTTTGGTCGCACTCGACCAGGGGAGGCCTGCAGCCTCTTCTGGAGAGAACCGAGTCGTTTTCGGCCTTGCCGTCGGCGACGGTCTCGGTGATGTCGATTGCCGCGTCAGGCAGAGATCCCCAGATTGAGAAAGTGCCGTCTTCGCTTTCCCATGCATCCAGCAGCGTCCGGTCGTCGTAGTTTTGCTGCACCATCGGCGTGGAGGCGGAGGCAGAATGCTGCTCGACAGCGGCGCGCCTCTCGCCTCCGGCAGCCTCGACTGAAATGGCTCCAACCGCCGAAGCGACCGCCAACACGTTGGCGATGAAATGCCACTTGAGAGTCATTTCAAAGACTTGAATCTGCTTCCTGGTCAGCTCAGGTGGCTCGTGGCCGGTCTGCGATTCTGGGTACTCACTTGCACGGTCCTATAAGGGAGGCTATGGCCGTCTAGTTGAACGATCTTTGACCGAGGAGTTGAGGCCAACAGATTTCGTTCCCGGCATGAGGGTTATTTATGTCTATCATTGTGCGCGGAGGCGTCCGGCAACTTGTGCCTGACCGACTGCATACACCAACATTTGACGGAATCCACCATGCGCCCATCAGGGCTCTTTGGCAGGTGATCAACTTGGTGGCTTTTTCAAGACGAACAAGCCCTTGCATTCCTAAACTTCGCTCACGCCGATAATACATCAGCGCCTTTTGGCGAAGCCTGCATCAAATCCCAAAGTCAGAAACTGCTTGTCAAACCGGGGTGGGTTCCAGCCCGTTTCCGACCTGCGAACTCGGAGAGCCCTTGCAGCTTCGTAAGGCGCCACGTCTGGTTATGCAGCGCCAACTATCTCAGTACACGTAAAAGTTTGTCTCCTCTGGGTGTTCTTCCCGCGTCTTCTTGTTTCTCCTCTGCAGCGAGATTCGGAGCCACCACGCGATGATGATGACGCCGATGGAGAAGGCTATGCCAGCTATCCAGGCCTTCAGATACCGGGGCGAGTCGCTGCTCGGCCATAGGTACGGCGTGTATATGGACGCAACACTCCCCAACGTGTTACACATGGCAATGGCCACGGCTTTCTTCTCGTTCGTCTGCCCCAGCGTGCTGGACACCCACCCGAGGATGATGTTGTTGATACCAAATGAGGCGCCCACAAAGAATACGATCCCCACGAGACGAGCGGCGATATTGAGGGTGGACACGGCGACGATGAACCCGCCAATGACGATGGTTTTCATGATCGTAATGTGCCAAGTCCGCTCGTTGTATCGGCCGGACGTCCATGAAACGAGGATACCGACCAGGGCAGCAAGTATGTACGGCGGACAAGTCAACGCCAGCGTAACAGTGACACTGTACCCTAGGGTTTGCATCACCGTCGGCAGGAAGTTCTGGAAGCCGGTCGCTGCGAGATGCAGGTGGTACATCAGGCAGAACGCCCAGGTTCGCCAATCCAGGCAGGCCTCACGCAGACCTACCCACACGCTCGTCGACTCGCGGCGATCCGTGGTATCGATGTAGATGCGGCTGTGCGCCAGCTGCCTCTGTTCGGGGGTCAGCCAGCGCGTGGTGAGCGGGTGATCCGGCAGCATGAACAGCGCCGCCACCGCAACGGCGATGGATAGCGCGCCCTGGATGATGAATAGCCTGTATGCAAGTCAGCCATTGAATCGGGTCATGAGAAACAGGCGTGCTTACCATTGCCATCCAGACAGTCCCATGGAGCCGTCCAGGCCGGCGAAGATACCGGCGGCAATCAGACCCGAAAAGGAGCTGGCCAACATGTTACCCGTGTAAAAGAGGGACATGCGCGTCGCGATCTCTTTGCGGGTGTAGAACATGCTGATGATGTACAGAGCGCCCGGATAGAACTGGCATGTACGTCAGAGGGTAGTCTCTCAAGGAGATGGTTAGGACTGGGTGAACTCACGGGAGCTTCGGTGATGCCCAGGAAGAAACGGCACGCAATCATGCCCTCGTAGCTGGTGACTTTGAACGTCAAGAGACTGACAATAGACCAGGCCATGCAGAAGCCTTTGGCAAGTCAGCACCTAGCGTCAGAGAAATGGGGGCATCTCGTCTCACCTGCCATGTACCAGGACGGCCGCACCCTGTTCAGGATCATGTTTGACGGAATCTGGCCGCAGATATATCTGAAGATCTCGCGTTAGCCAAGATATCCACAGGACCGCGGCGTGAAACTCCTCACCCCACAAACAGGATAGACACGCAGGTGTTGTACTGCGTCCCGACGAGACCGAGGTCTTCTTCCAAGTGGTTCAGCCTGGCGTTGATGATGGCGTTCCTGTCCAGGAAGTTGAACAGGTACATCAGCCAAAGGATGGGCTTGCCTCTCTCGTCAGCATCTATCCTTTCGCTGCCGCGTACCCCGCAAGGGACGACTCACGATGATGTACGCGTCCAGCTTCTTGACGAGCGCAATCTCCTTGGGGTCAGTCTTGGCGTGAGCACCGAACTCGTCCACCTTCTCCATCTTCGGGATCTTCTCAAACTCCGTGTCGTCGTTGGCTGTGTCGACGTGGCGGATTGAGTTGGCGTCGCCGCTCATGACTCCAGGCTGGGCGTTGCCCTGGGTCGTTGGCTTCATGTCGGCCATCGTGAAGGGGTCTGGCAAGGAGGCAGAACAGGTAACTTGCACAGGCATAAAGCTATCACAGCAACCACACCAGAGGCAGTCCAAGTACCGGCATAGAGCCTCTTTTAAAACAACAACATTCACTACTGTTCCGTCGGACCTACCCACGCGTCCCGTGGGGACCCCAGATTACCCCTCAACAGAACCCGGGAGATACAAGAACTTGGCGCTTGGCGAGATGCCTGCGTGCAGGGGAGAAAAGCAAGTTGGGCAACACTTGGTGTTGGGGCCGTTGAAATAAGCCAGTGCAGTCCTGCCGTCGGATCGGCACATGCAGGGTTCGGTGAGCCTAGTTTGCTGCTTCGGATAAGCTGTCCTGGATGCCTTTTTCCGCCGGGAGATACAGTAGTAGTATGCCGACGGGATGGGGAAGCAGCCAACCCCCACGACGACCGGCGCGGCATACGCAAGTTGAGGTAATGCCGAATCAAGGAGCTTTCGGGACTGGGTGCTCGGGGGGCCGAGATCGCGCGACTATCACCCGAGGCCTGGTCTCTTGGTATTCGCATAGGTATCATCGCATGAGTGAGATGCCACCCCGCGTTCGGTGCCTGGGTTGGGAGTTGCCGAGTTGACAGCATAGGTCACGACTGGGTATTCGTATCGGCTGCGAGCTTGGCGCTGCGTTTTCGGCCGACGCAACTTGGACGTTTTTGTGAAAATAGGAGAATCGTCTCTCTCGTACTTGTTGGGAGTGCAAGCCTCGGAGTATGTGGGGGAGACTCACGAGATGGCGGCTTGAAATTTCTGACTTCCGACTCGTGAGTTACAACATCTCTGAAGAACAACACACATCCAAACAATATATATAGTGGCGTGCCCACCCACCTGAAGATCTTCATGGAGCTCGAGTCTGAACAGCACGTCCGGAGGAGTTCCCCTCAGCAAAGCAGTGGCAGTTTGAGTTCTTGGTGACAACAACCAAGTGGTCCAGAAGCCACATATGAGCCAACTCAACTACATACAAATATGGACGTGATGCCACCAAGGCATCCAAAGACTCTTCAACCTACCGCCAATCCACCTCAGATAGTCGTCACCCACAAGACGGTTGACAACTCCACAGCATCGGGACCCGACGCCCTGCGCCCCCGCGATGCTCCACAACGCCGGGAATCCATATCCACCCACCACACTGACTCGACGCCCCATGGATCTCTTTCCCAGCGTCAGCCAGCATCCAATCAGATCTTCTGATCGTCTTCGGAAGGGTGGCCGAGTTGGTTATGGCGCCAGGTTAAGGTCAGCTTAACATCTGTTTCCTGGTGGGGCAACCCGCGCGAGTTCGAGTCTCGTCCCTTTCATCTTTTGCCTTTTGTGCGTCTGGACTGTGGTTGTGGGGCTCCCAGGGCTGCAGAGGTGATGTATGGCTTGGAAGACGTTGGTTACATTACTTTTTTCGAACCAGTTGAGCTTTGTTGGACAAGCGAAAGACATCTTGATCGGAGGTGTAACAGAGGCATCGGGTGCGGGCACTGGGATGCACATGAGATTGGACGAGAAACAGGACTCCATGAATAGTTGTTCAGTCATAACAATCGCACGGAGTGGCCATCATCCGGGAGCCAAACCACCGTAATTCCATTGCTCTCCTCATCGTTCTCGAGGGTATCTTCTATAGACGCAACATGCAGAGCCCGACGGCTAGTCCGACCATCTCCAGTCCCACGTGCTCTCACCTCTTTCCTTGATGGCAACCTTCCCTCCTCCGCCTCAGATGGTGTACCGGAACCGCGGGCTCTCGTCGCCCAGCTCGGCGAGCTCGTCGTCGGAGAGGTCGCGGTGCTTGTCCTCGACGTGGCCGGCCTCGCGCTGCTTGTTCAGCCGCCAGTACCAGAACCACATGAAGCCGTACATGCAGGTGGCCATGCCGACCATGCTGAGCGTCACGGCGTGGCCGCGAATGTACCTCGGCCTGTCGATCGCTTGGCTGATTTTTCCCCTGGCGTCAGTTCCTGCATTCGCGACGCGGGAGGGCCGGGGGGCTTTGGGTGCTTACTAGATGAAGGACGACATGACGCCGGAGCAGTTCCCGATCGTGAGCTGCATCCCGCTCGCGGTGGTGCGCTTGCCGTACCTCGGCGAGTTGTTGGGGAGCTAGACGTCCGAATCCCGGTCAGCTTTTGCCTCTTGTTCATCTTCACTCTTGAAAAGAAAAAAGAAAAAAAAGCTCACCCATGCCAGCGGCAGCCCGACGACGACGTACAGCCCGGCCGCGACGAGGAAGCACCCGAAGTAGTGCACGCCGGACGACGTGTCGGAGATGAGCACGCCGTAGCCGACGACGCTGAGGCTGCCGAAGAGCACGCAGTACAGGCCGCGGCGCTGGTGCCGGTCCGAGAGGAAGGCCATGGCCATGTAGACGACGGCGCCGACGAAGTAGCACGGCACGGTGAGCAGCTGGACCTGCGCGGGCGTCCAGGAGCCGAGGCCGTTGATGATGGTCGGGAGGAACGTCGAGAAGCCTGTCGGAGGTTAGCCGTGCTCCTTTCAAATCAAACTATCACGCGAGAGGGGAGAGAGAGAGAGAGAGAGAGATTACCGTAGAGCATCGTGTCGGCGCCAAACTGCGCGACGCAAAACATCCACACCTTCCAGTCCTTGGCGGCCTTCCACGCGTCGTGGCGGCTGAACTCCTGCGCGCTGCTCGTGTTGCCGTACTCGCGCCCGCGGCGCGCGGCCATGACCCTCCTGTCGTCGTCGTCGAGGAAGTACGCGGTGGCGGCGTCGTTGGGGAGCGCAAAGTACGTGACCACGCCCAGGATTATGGTGGGCAGGCCCTCGATGATCATGATCCAGCGCCAGCCGCGCAGGCCCGCGACGCCGTCCATGTGGCCGATGCCGTAGGCCAGCAGGCCGCCCAGCCCGCCGGCGATGGCGGCGCTGACGAAGAGGTACCCCACGCGCAGGGCGAGCTCGTGCTTGGAGTAGAAGAAGGTCAGGTAGACGTTCAGGCCCGGGAAGAGGCCGGCCTCGACGGCGCCGAGGAGGAGGCGGCAGGCGACGAGGGCGCCGTGGGAGTTGACCAGCCCCGTGAGGGTGGCGATCAGGCCCCACGAGACGGTGATGAAGGCGATCCAGCGGCGCGGGGTGAGGAGCTTGAGGACCAGGTTGGAGGGGACCTCGAAGATGATGTAGGTCACGAAGAGGATCGACACGGCGACCTGGAACTGGTTGCCGTGCAGGCCGAGGTCTTCTTCGAGGCCGTAGAGCCTTGCGTTGCCGATGTTGACGCTGTTGCGGGGTTTAGAGACGGAGTGAGAGGGATGGGGTTGGGGGCTGGGGGCTGGGCTTACCGGTCTAGGAAGCTGAAGAGGTAGAGCAGCATTACCAGCGGGATCACGTAGATGTCTAGCTTGCGGACGACCTCCCTCTCTCGCTGGGCGAAGAGCTCGTCGTCGTCCATGGGGTCGGAGGTCCTCCGGGCGTGCGCCTCCGGAGTGATTGCGCCGGGACCGGCGCCGGGGCCGGCGTCCTCGACGCGGTGCTTCTTGGGCGAGTCCATGGTCGCTCGCCGATGACGGGGTCGAAAGTCGGCGGTACCCCGAGGCGCTCGGAGTTGCGGCGGCTCTGGGGTCGTCTCTGAGAGTTGACGGGACTCACGGCGCGTTGATAAGCGCAAGTTAGTCGGGACAAGGAGACAACTTGGACGTGGTTCCTTTGTCCCAAGGTTGAGTCGTGGCCCGATGCGGTTGTCGCTCGGTATCCCTTTGGGGTTTCCCTGCGGAATGGGATCTTCGAGACAAGAGCCCACCGAGGTGACTCAAATGACGATGCCTGCGGGGGGTTGGTAGTGTAGTACCAGATAACGGAGGAGGGACTCGGGGATGGCGGGGTGGTGTCGTGCAGACAGATACTAATACCCTTGGGTTTAGGCACTGCAGACGTGGGACGATGAGCAATTTTTTACTCTCTTCCCTTCCCTCTGCGTCCGTCTCTCTTGAGTCACCTCCGGAACACACGCCAGCCCCTCCAGTTCCTATGTCGGCGGGACGATGGCACGATGTTCGACCGTCAACCCGGCTAAAGCGGGAGGCGGAGGATATTGTAATGGAGCGCGGTTGAGACAACTTGTGGGAATCGAAAGGGGGCGCTTGCACGAGTCAGGTTTGTTGGTAGAGATTGAATTGAACTGTTTACTGCGACAAAGAGAAGACTGAAAAGACCTTCCTCCGGGGGCTTTGGGAAAACGGAAACATCAGCCTGTCCCACCCCCCCTTTCCCCCGTCCATGGCGGCGGGATTTTCTCTTCGAGTTCTTGGAAAAAATGACAGAGATAGTGTCTGTCTGTCTCCGAGGACTAGGAGGAGAGGTCTGGAACGATTCGGAGCTGCGGCGAAGAAGAACGAGAACAACAGGGGTGTGTTTTGTTTGGTCGAGCTTACGCATGTCGGAGTTGGTTTTTTTTTTTTTCTCTGTTGCTCCCGCCGTTACATCGGATTTCGCCCACTCGTAGGAGATACCCGACATGGTGCCACCGCCCCGGAGCTCTCGTTCGCTGCTTTCCTTTGCTTTAATATCGAGTAGTTCCCTCGCACCACAGCTTACACAGACCGTACTTGAATAGCAAGCCTTTGTGTATGCTTGTCAGAAACGGCTTGGAGTATTGTCGGTGGGCTTAACGCCGACGGACCAGGTCTTGAATGATAAATCTAACGCAGTGACTGTTCGGACGGGCGGCTCGGCCAAGGTTCCGGGCGCTGACAACTGCGGCCGGTTTCTCTGCCCGTCTCCCGGTCTGCCTTATAGAGACATGAAATCCAGCGTCGGTCTCGAGAACCGTGTAAGGCGTTCTCCTTTCCCCCCGACGCTCCTCACGGCGCCGTCCGATCCCCGGGCCGCTCCAAGTCGCCGACTCGCCGCCGACGTCCACGACAAGGTCGGAGGGCCGTTGCACAGCGACCAAGATTCGAGCGCCGGCGCCCGCCAGGGATCCTCGGTCGACGCAGGGTCGTTCAACGTCAGACCGATTAAGTTTGGACGAAGAACGGTCTGTCTGCCGGGGTGGACCCGACCTTGTGGGAATAAGCTCAGTCGAATGGTTTTTTTCCCTTCTTTTTCTTGGTTGACGGCAACTCGAATTACTCTCAACCCAGACCCATCCTCCGAAGTCGGACGAGTCTTGTTGAGTCTCCAAGAGCGTCAGTACGTGCCCTGCAGATATCGTCAGAGGGCGGCATCTCAGTCTGCAAGCCACGCGAGGCTAGGCCATGCAGGTTTAGCCATGGCGCAGATGGGCGTTCGTTGAAGCTGCGGGCGTTCTTGAGACCAGAATGTACCCTTACTTTGCTTCACTCGCACGCATTCTCCCAGAACCCAGATTTGCTGTTGTGCAGTTTTTGAATACTAATTGCCGTTTCGTACACATTACGAAGATTATCTACCCGCGGGGCATGTAATGGTCCTCCCGCTTTCCCGTGAGTGCCTCTCGCTCGGGGCCTTCTTCCCTCTTCTTCCCCCGGTAATCTGTGCAAAAAAGGCACATGATCAAATGCTTCCAATGCAACGCTTCGTCATCCTGAAATCACAAAAATGTATATGCGTGTATACATGTATAGATATATACCTTTCCCAACCCCCTCGTATTTTTCGACATAGGAAATAAGAAAGTACGCAGTGGGCTACCGATACCTCTCCGAGGGCATCTCGTAGACATCCGGCACGGGCCCGGACTGGTAGTTGACGTCGGGCCGGGGGCGCTGCTGCGGCGGCGGGCGGGGCTGGCCGTCGCCCATCTCGACGACCTCGTCGCCGCCCATCTCGGGCGGGAGGATCCTCGTGCCGCCGAGCTCCGTCGCGTTGTTGGCGGGCGGCCGCGCGTAGGGCGAGTTGTAGTCGGTGGCCGGGGAGACGGTCTGGTGGGAGACGGGGCTCACGCTGCCCGTGGCCGGGGACAGCTGGCTGCTCTTGGGCCGCCTCGGGGGCGGCTCGCGGCGGTGGGTGGCGACGGCGGCGCCGCGGAAGCCGGGGCTGTGCTCGGACATGCCGTGGTCGCCGTGGCCGAGGGCGGAGGGCCCGTTGGGATCGTAGGCGCGCATGTCGGCCAGGTCGGCGGCGCTGGGGCGGTTGGCCTTGCGGCGCTTGTAGAGCCAGTAGCCGAGGCCGATGAGGGCCACGAGGCCGACGATGCCGACTCCGGCACCGATTCCGGCCTTTGCGCCCGTCGACAGCCCGCTGCTGCCGCTGTCGTCGTCGGAGGAGCCGGTCGGGGAGGAGCCGGAGCCCGTGGTGACGGTGGCGATGTTGCCGCCGGTGGGACCAGTGTCGACGGTGGTCGGGGCAGCGGTATCGATGGAGGTGGAGGTGACAATGAGAGTAGAGGTGACGGTGGTGGTGGTCTCGGCGTTGTTGAAGATGGTGTTCGTGATGGTGGAGGTGCGGACGACGTTGGTGGTGGTGGTGCGGACGACGGTGCTGGTCCTCGTGTTGGTGACAGTCACGGCGTCGGCAGCAGAGCCGGTGACGGTGACGACGACGGTGACGAGGGCACGCTTCTCGACGAAGGCGCGCCTGCGCGGGTCGCCGGCGACGGGGGTGATCTCGGCGGCCGGGGCATCGGCGGGAGCGTCGGCGGGGGGCGCGAGGTTGAGACTGCGCTTCGCGAGGACGGTGGAGGTGACATAGTTCGTGACGGTGGCGGTCGCGACGTCGCTGCTCGTGACGGTGACGGTCTCGAAGGCGGTGGAGATGACGTCGACAGTGGTGATGACGGTGCGAAGGAAGACCGAGGTCACGGTCACGGTGCTGCCGCTGCCGCCGCCGCCGACGGTGGTGGTGACGGTGACCGTCGTCGTGGACTCCTCGGCGGGTGGTGTTGTCGTCGGTGTCGATGGTGTCGGGGTCGGGGTGGGCGTCGGCGTCGGCGTCGCGCCGGTGCCCGTCTGCTGCCTGGGCCTCAGACCCGGCATGGGCCTGCCATCGTCGGCGGCGAGGGGTGATGCGGTCGCGATGCTGCTGCTGCCGAGGGACCAGAGCAGGGCCAGCAGGCCTGCTGAACGGATACGCATGGTTGGCGATGTCGTCAAGGCGCTCTGGGAGCGGGAGAGCAGAGAGGGAGGACCAGGGTATTGGCGACGATGAGGTTGACAACGAAGAGATTGGATCGGTCTCGTTGTGGTTAACACGGATCCTAAAGGGTCTAGGATTTGAATAAGAGGGGGGGCTGGGCGAGGCAGAAAAGGCCCCGGGAGGGAGGGAGGAGGATGATGACGAGGAGGAGGAAATGGGAGGCCACTACGCGAAACACGGTGGAATGGAAAAGCTCGTAACCTTCGGATGAGCCGCAGCGATGGTACGTTACGAGATGGAAGAGAGAAAAAGAGGCAGACGGAGGGATAGAGTGAGAGAGAAAGATGGACAACAGCCAAGCGGAGGGGAGATCAACCGTCAAGCAAGGCGAGGCGAGGCGAGGCGAGGCGAGGCAGGGCAACACGAAGAAGCTAATACTGTTGGGTACAGAAATGTACCTACGGCACGGAGTAGTCCTAATTACCTGCAGCGCAGCGCAGCGCAGCGCATCAAAGACAAGACAGATTCGGTACCAATTGTACCAATAGACTTGGACTTGGACATGGACATTGGCATCGTGGCCCAGCGGCGCCGACCAAACGGGTGCTAGTGCTGGTCGCTAGTGGCGGGTTTATTAGTGCTGGAGGGGTGGTGGGAATGGGAATGGAGCTTGGAATTGGAAGCCTATGAAATAGCTGCTCGTATGTAATAGCGCGGTGGCGCGGCAACAACGAGTAATTGTCAACGGATACCTACCTAGGTCTGGTATGGTAAACCAGCACTTGTTCACCTTGTGTCTACCTTTTGTTCTTCCCTCTTTTGTCTGTATTTCTGATTATTCCTTCAAAAGATGATGGAAAGACCCTCTCCCCGGAGCTCGGATTGACTCCTCCTTTCGGCGCCGGCCTTTTTGACGTGCGGAGTTGCGGAGGGCGGGCTACCTACACTATGGGTAGGTATCCCTACGCTAGTATCGAAAAGGCCGTCAATGAAATTCTCTGAAATGAAGAGAACCACAACAACGGAAGAGAATGACACAACGAGACAGGGGACCTCCCTCGCGGCCCTCGGCTGCGGCGGGCACTCGCAGACATGGTTTGGCCCGTCAGTCACTTGACATACCATAAGACTCTGCACGTAGTGTATGGCCCCTTAACTGCTTGACTGCTTGACCGTTACCCCTGCCCTACCACGTAGACCCTTGGACCCTAGATGCGCGCAGCACTGCAAGAGGCAGGCCAGCCTCTGATCGTCCGAAGGTGGGAGAGGATGACCAAAACAACGGGAACCCACGAAACGGCGGCTGGGGCGACGCGCGATGCCGCCGCGGACTTCCATTGGGCAATGGGTGGGAACACGAGAGACGGTCAGGGTGGTGGTGGTGGTGGCCCTCGTGACGACTGAGCGAAGCCGAATCCCCCAGCCAACTCTTGGCCTGTCATGCGGGAGGAGAAAGAAAGAAAAGAAAGAAACGATGTGGGCGGCGGGTAACATACGATACGATGGCTGAGTAACTCGCCTCCCGCGAGGAAGAAGAAAACGTGACAACCTTGGGCTGATAAACGTGGTCGTGATTGACAAGAACTCATGGTTCAAGTCCCCTATTGCTGACCATCAGAGACAAGGACGGCCACAAACGAACAAGAGGTTTCTTCGACTCACCACAAAAAGAACAGCGTTTCGTTTCGTCCGAGCAAAAAGAGCGCGGCTAAGCCCACCAACCCTAGACCTACAAGTCGAAGCAATTCTTCATAGCGCAGGACGACGGGATAGGACTCGGCCGCCACGGCGCAGGTCATCGTCCGGTCCGTCGACCAGAGACCCTTCAATAGACGCCGCCTCTTTCTGCGCACTAAACCTTCTGGAATGGCCGTCGTCGATAGACCGACCATCGGGCGGAGGCGAGGCAAAACGCGCGCGCGCCCAAGTCCAAATACGAGCTGCAGCCGAGAAAGCGTTGATCAATTGTTGAGGCAACCCATTCGTACCTAAATAACATCATCGCTCCGACCGGCAGCGATCAGCCTCTCCCCTACGACACGTCAACTGGTGATGCTCGTCTCCCGTTCAATCACCTCACTTTACTTTGGTCCCAGCTGCACCTCTGTGAGACAGTCAGAGGTGGCATCGCATCGCATCGTATCGTGCCTGCGTGCGCCCGCCTGCCAGGTACATTACATACGCTCGTCCGACGGCTGACGTCGCAATGCCGCCAGGTACGTACGATTATCCTGCATCCACGCTCGTCGCAACGACATAAACGAACGCCAGAGGCGCTCTGTGAGAGACACATGCGCTTCCGCCCTTTTCGCCCATGTCACGGGCAAGCCACCAACCCTATCTCGCGCCATCCGTATTTCCTCGTCCCTCCCCTCCCCCCTTTCGCGCGCTTTACCTCCCCGGGACACGCGGAGGCCAGGGGAGGGGACAACTCGGCCGGAAATTGCCCAGAGACACGCGCGCACACACACACACCTACAGGCTACGGCACACCTGCCTTGTCTGTGGTTATTGTGTCCACCGGCCGGTAGGTAGGTCTGCCGTTGACGTCCAACGCCCGGTCGTCTTGGCTGGACACGGCTTCGTCGAGGGAATGAATGCGTTCCCGGTTTTTTTTTGTTGTTCGTCTTTGTCTGCGAGAGCGAGACATTTTCGTTATTGTTTTCTGTTAAGACGTGGTCTAGCCCCCGCGTGTCGGTCTTTTCCATACGGGCCGCGAGCTCTTCCCGCTGATTCCCCCCCCGCGCGTTCACCGGCTTGGTGTTAATTTCCGCCTGTCCTGATCCGTATCTCCGTGTCGCGCGGTGTGTCCGCATCGACGAGTGGACGGGAAAAAGTTCATGTGCAGTTTGACTTCTCACGACCTCGCCCTGATCGACCGATAGTCTAGACTCTTCGTAAGAGATGTCCTGATTAGAAGGCGTCTTTGTATTGGTCGCAGCTTGCTTCCTGGGCCCGGCGAAACTGACGAGCTTGCGCCCTCGTCATCGTTCTCGTTCTCGTCATCGCTGTCGTCCTCACTTGCGCCTCCGTCTTGTTGCCAGTATCCACACTTGACGTGAGATTGACGATCGGCCTGTTTACCGGTATTCTTCCACTAGCCATGTGCGGGAGTAGCTGCTCGACCCGGCCGGTCGTCCATGAGACCACTTCGGATCTCTCTAATAGGAGAGGCAACGTTCAAACGAGTAGTTATTTTCTTTCTCCCAAGCGAAGTGGTTGGGGCCCCCCGAATGGCTGACTTCCAAGCAGCTGGACGCACACTCCAGCGAAGCATCGTTCACAACTTGAACTCGGGTTCTAGAATGCATCTGTTCTTGGCCTAAATGCCCGTCAAGCATGCACTCGAGGACGCTCCAAAAGAGACGAGCAGGCCAAGAGCAGGTCGGGGAGGGCACAGGGTGCTCGGAGGCAGAGTCTCGTCCAGAATTACTCTAATCATGAAGGCGTGACGATACTGAGCCCATCTTCCATCGATATGCATCCAAAGTATTTCATCATGAGCATATTCACGCGCGAGTCTCGTCTCCCCGGGTTAGCAGAACGGTATAAACCTGGGCTGCACTTACTCGTCCCATCATAAGCGAGGATCGACGATTCCCATGGGACAGCACCTATGCCAGACGTCCCGTCAAGTACCTCGGTGAAGATCGAACCTCCCTCCCACTTGTCATTGTGGACGAGACCTGCGGAAGATGCCATCTCAGCAGGCAGAATGGCATCCTGATCACCAGCCTGTAACTACACAAGTCTTACACTCGTAGTCACCACATCCGAGAACAGCTCTGAGCACGTCTATGAACACCGCCAACCCACGTCTCTCATCATCGGCGCCTTGATACGTCACCCATCCGAGACTCTCTCGCAGCCTTTCCAGAGCAACGAGCATGACTTTACGTCTTGGACAGTTGAGAGCTGTCAGACCAGCACTCTCTCAACTTTTCAAAACTTCGGTGGCAAAAAGGACCCCGTGAGTCTACCTTGGTGCTATGCGGCATTCGTCCTCGCGGAATCATCCCAACAGGACATCTGCCCTAGACTCGAGGCTCTATCGTCTTGGAGAAAGAGGACCGTACACGAACAACCAAACTCCAAAAAGAAGTTTTGACCCACCAAGATGGCGATACGAGACGGGCTTCTCTCTGGAACGTCCATGAACGAAACCAAAGATGGAACGAGGGCGGCGAGGGCGATGTCAGGATTCATCCACATTCGATCCCGCGGCACCGATCATGTTCAGTAGAGTATGAGACGCAACTACCGGATTGCCTCATGTCCCGCGACTGGATATCAAGTGCTCTTCTATCAACACCTCCAAACCCAACGTCCAGATGCAAAACGACCCTTTGGATACGCACCTAGGTAACCAAAGGAATCAGCACAATGAGCAATGAAAACGTCTCTGACATAACACGTACTATGTCGACACATCCAGCAAGCAAGCCCGCACATTCTCATCCGCCGCCTCAAACCCCTTCAGACTCCCACATCCCACAAAATCATCCATACCATCACTCCCGTCTCGAATCCAACAACCCCCCAAGCCCAAAACACGCGGACAAATCCCTCAAGCAATCCCGTCTGATACTCAACCCCCCCCCCCAGGAATCTTAACACTCACCCCTCTATAACGAAAAAAAAAAAACCCCCCTCCGATCGCCAAGAGTAAGATCGCCAAGATAGACATTCGTCCCCTCGCCGTCGCTGTCATCGTCCCTGGCCGTCGTCCGATGTGATCCCGGCCGACGCGTTTTACAAAAGTGTCACAAACCTCCGACCAGTCGTCATACACGCCTTCCCTCCAATCTCGTTCCGCCGCCGCTCCTACGCCCGAGCGCTTGCTCGCAAGGCAGACGGAGAATCACTCGCAGGGCAAGGGGAGCCGAAGGCGTCGGGCCCTTGGCGCGTATCACCCGATCACCAGAGCAGTCGCAGATGTAGTAGTAACCAAAAGAACACCAGGTTGGTTCGCAGGAGCCCTGGGCCCCGCGACATCAAGACTGTCTAAGTATACTGATGATGGCATCGCTAGGTACATGTAAATGTCGGTAGTAGTAAATAGTATATGTCCACAGGGGTGCGGGGATGACGCCCAAGATTATCATCATCCGCCGATGCAAAATTCTCCTCCGCTCCCAACGTGTCCTCCTCTTGACACTCTGCAACTGGCCTCCGCAGCCATCCGTCGGTCGGCACGTCTCGGTGCCGCCGCCACATCCTCCGTCGTCAAACCCGCCGGCTTCTCGGTCCTGGCGTCCGGCGCACCCGCGATATGCATCCCAGTGGATCAGACCCCAAAGAAGTGACGCTTGTATCATTTTATCCTGCCGTGCCGTGGACGCGTGGCAGGAGCAGGAAGGGGGCAGGCAGGCAACGGTGCTGATATTGTTGACAAATAATATTGGTGCAAGAGGGAAACGAAAAGAAGTTGTTGCCTTTTTGTGCCGCGACCTGATTTAGAAGTTCTCCTTGCCCCAGACGAAAGAGAAGCTGCGTGGACATGTTAGCGTTGGCAACGCAGAGCGAGGTGAGAGGTCAGACTTACCCAGGTTCACTGTACTTATTGCAGTAAATGTGCAGCGCGCTACCCAGTCCCTTGGGACCGCAGAAGAACACGCCGGCCTCGGCGGGCGCGTGCAGCTTGCGGATACCTCTGAAGATCATGTCCCAGTTGGGTCTGCCAAAGTTGGTCGGGGAACGCAGGCCGGTGATGGTGTCCTTGTCGGCGTTGGCGTCGTTAATCATGATGTTCGTGGCGTCGTCCGCCTTGATCTTGGCGGTCAGGTACGTGTGGATCTCGATGCGGTTGTCGACGTCCTGGGCCTCGATGGCGAGCAGCAGGGAGCGGAACCACTCGAAGGAGCCAAAGTCTCTGCAGATCCAGAAGAAGTAGACCTTGCTGAGGCGGGTCTTCTTCTGGGGGTAGTTCATGCGGTACCAGATAGACTTGAGAATGGAGGCGAAAGGCGTGACACCGATACCGGCACCGCAGAGAACAGAAACCTCGTACTTGAACACGTCCTCGGAGGCGGAGCCGAAGGGGCCGTCAATGTAGACGCGGGGCAGGACGCGGCGGAGGGCGGGGTCGACGTCGCTCGAGTCGCTGTTGACACCGACAACCTTGGACGAGTCATCCTTCTTGCGATCCCACTCGCAGCCCAGAGCGGTGGAGACGCCCCTGGTGAAGTCACCGACCACACGCATGTGGATGGAGATGTAGTCCTCCTCGGGGGCGCTCGTGAGGGTAAAGGGGTGGTACTGCCACAGCGAGACGGCGGGGCAGCAGAAGAAAATGTACTGGCCGGCCTTGGTCTTGGTGTGCTCCTTCTTGATCTGAATCTCGCAGACGTTGCTAGGGTGCTGGATGACCTTGGAGACGTACGTCTTGTGGCGTCCGCGGACCTCGCGAGCAACACGCTCGGCCAGGTAGACGAAACCACCGTACATCCAGTACTGCCAGAAGACACCGATGGCGGAGGTGCCGATGCTGACGCAGAAGGGGGCGAAATCGGGCTGAATCATGCAGAAGGCACCGTGGATGGACCAGAAGAAAAAGAAGATGATGAACATGTGGTGGGTGTACCAGAACCGCTCGTAGTTGGCGCGTCTAGGCTTCTCGACAGAGGTCAAGACCATGCCCATGAGGGCAATGAGCATGACGTAACCCGTCCAGCCGGGGCCCGAGACGAAGTTGGCGAGCAGCCAGCCGTAGATTCCGAGGTTGTTCTTCGCGGCGATCTGGGCGAAGTTGTTCCAGTGGGCGATGGTGTGGACCCAGGAAAAGAAGACGATGGACCAGGCGGTGGTGATGTGGAAGGTGATGTTCTTGTCGAACTGGATAATTCCGTTCAGGGGGGTTTGGCGAGCCAGCGAGATGAGCGTTCGGCAGACGGGGAAGAGAATTAGAGCCACGTCGACGTGGAGAACCAGGGCGGCGGAACGAGCAATGACGAAGGTCGGGCCGAACGTGTCGCGAGACGTCTGCAGATTGTCCTTGAGTCCGTAGTGGACGGAGGCGAAGGCGAAAATGAGCGCGTGGAGAATCAAGAACACGAAGACGAAACTGTCGCGGGGTCAGTATTCCGCCTCACGAGGGAAATGAGCGTCTCAAAGACGGTAGGGCCAACGTACACTCTGCGGTATCCTTCGTTAATCATCCAACGGTCGAAGCGTTCCCTCATCGTCAACTCCTTTTGCTTCTCCTGCGTCATCTCTCCAGAGAGCAGCATTCGGGTTAGGGGCGTCCATCTCGAGCGCTCTGAGGGCTTCTCGGAGCCCGCGTAGTTGTAGTCCATGGCGAGACGGGGGGTCTGGCTTTCGCTAGCCAGGCGAGTCGTAGGTCGGTCCTGCGGAGAGGTTCCTTCTGATCCGAACGTTCCCAGACGGGTTGGTCTTCTTCTCGACTCTTTCTCGGATTCCCTGACACTACTCCTTCAACTCCTCCTCCTTGATCGGGCGATGTCCTTCCGACGGGGCGTTGTCAGGCGCGGTGCGAACGTTCGCGGGTATATTGTCGGTGGGTAGGTGGTGGTCGGTTTTGGTTGGGGAAATTCAGAGCCTGCTGAACGGGCAAAGAAACTAATTCATCTAACGAAAGAAAGTGTATGAAGTGAAGCGGTCGCGAACCCAGAAAAGAGCGGAAATTGGAGCCTGCAATCCGACACAGTCACCGGGTTAGCAAAAAGACGGCTTCACGCAACAGCACCAAGCGGCGAGGAAAGGGAGGAAGCAAAGAGACGACGGCAGACGGGGAGCCGGGAGAAGAGAAGGGGAACGAGCTGGAATGTGCGTGTGTGCGAGAGTGTGACAGAGGGTGGCGGAGGAGGGGGACAGGACGGCAGGATATGGCGTGGAAGAGAGTTTTTGCTAGATGCGAGGCTCGAGTCCGAGGGACGGCGCAGGGGAGTGCGTTGAACATGAGGTGATTTCTGCGAAGATCATACTGGGCGCGAGGCATCGCCAAGCAGCAGCCAGCGGTTCTCTTTCGCCTGCGTCTGCGTCCGTCCCTCTCTGCGTTTCTCGCGCGTCGCCGTATCTCGTCTCTCTGGAGTGAAGTGATGGTCGCTTGCTGGATGTCTCGACTTACCTGCACACAATGCCTGCACTCGGCGGCTGGCCAGATGTTGGAGATTCGCGGTTGAGATTGTTGAATTATTCTTCCCTACGTGCAGTAGCGGAACGGAAGGGGGTGTGCGAGTTGGGGAGGAGGGAGACGGGGGAAAAAAGAGTCAAAAGAGCGTCCGGGAGGTGGGCGATCACAGGAAGAAGAGGAGCGTGTGTGAGGTGTGAGAGGTGTGAGGCATGAGAGACGAGAGAGGGGGATGCCGGAAGGGGAGAGAGGGTGTGCTACAGGGGAGGACGGGGCGTGGGGACAGCAATAGGAGACGTGCTGTGCCTGAGCTCTCGCGCTGCGCGGACTGCAGTTGCTTCAGTTGCTTCAGAAGGCCTGCAGACCTACGCTTCAGCGCTTCGTAGGTGGCCGCCAGGAAGGGGATTCAGGACTGGGAGACGCTGGAATGGGATACCTAGGGGTGGGAGAACAGAGCCTGTGGAAACCAGTTCAGGGGGGGTGGACGGAACATACGGGGGGGACGACGACGGGCGACAATGGAGGCAGGAGGGATACGACACCAACGGCTGGGCGGAGGGCAGAGAACGGGCCAAGCTCCAAGAGCCTCAGGGGTGAGGCAAGATTACGCTTGAAATTATGGGTCTTTGCTCGTCTCTGGCCAGTCATGTGCAAGATGTGCCTGGCGGCTTCCTCGATGCTGCATTACATAAGATGCCAAGTCAATCGCGACTTGAAGTACGTACACGCAGTCTACACGTACACTATGAAGACGCAGGTGAATAGGTACCTAGATACTTACATAGATACGGAGTACTTACGCACTGCCAAGGCCGAGGCTGAGTACTTGGCCATCTCACTGGCAACCGTTGCTCCTTTCCCACACAACGGCGTCTTCAAAGACAAGAGAAAAAAGAGACGATGCAATCAGCCGGTGGGCTGGTCGTGGGGAGACTTCGCGGCCTCGATGGGCCCAGAAACACCAGCACCTCGCGGTCCTGTCCATGATCCCCGTCGCCGCCCACGCGCTGCGCTCCTTTAGTGGATCCCCGCCCTACTATAGTATTACCTGCACTTTTCTTTTCCCTTTCCTGGGACACAAGGCCGTTGCGTCCCGGGCTGAACGGCACCGCAAACTGGAGAGGGAAGCCTATTCGGACAGCCGCCGCCGGGGGTTCTGGGCGTCTCCGGCCAATCACCGCCCTGGCGCCGTCCCCTGTTCCTGTTCTCTTCAGTTCCTGCGTTTGCAAGGAGTCTGAGTGTCATCAGTGACAGCCCACAGCTAATTAACCATCACGAAAGCCAAGTCTACTCTATCCTGCATCCACGGCGCATCCCGAGGGCGACCCCGGCCATCGTCCATCCCGATGCGGTTTGCGTGGGTGTGTTGTGTTTGCTGAGGCCCGAGGGATTCGGCGGTCTGGCCATTTCTCTTCCAATCCGACGTTCACATTATTACCACCGGGCGGACGGCGTCAGGTAGACGGGCCCTCTTCATCTCGAGCAATTATATACCTGGCCCAGGTCGACTTCTCGGCGTACGGCTCAGCACAACACAGAAATGCATAGTGCTGTGGTGCAGCATCCGCAGTCAACCTCCTGAGCCACCGACTGCCATTCCATATTCACCACCTCTTTCTGAAAGAACGGAAGGATAACCAGCGGCATCGCCTGCCATGGCACTCCTCGCCGCCGTTTGGGCCGCGTTTGGAACAAGGCTGTCCTCCCGCATCGCATGTGGGTAATGAGGCCATTATCCCCCGCCGCCTTACAACCCCCAAACAGCCCAGTGCCACCTCGAGACAACCCCCAAGCCTGAGCCTCGCTGCGCACTATGGTTCTTAGTGCAGCCAGGTATGCGGTGATATACCCACAAGGTTACGTAGGAAAGGTCCCCTGGGAGAGAAAAATGTGCAACGCAACGCAACGCAACGCAACGCAACGCAACGCAACGCAACGCAACGCAACGCAACGCAACGCAACGGCGGCTGCTTCCTTCCAAACACGACGTGGGCCGGATTTCAGGATGCGATACGTACCCTTGGCGGGGCCATCTTCTGAAGCGTCTTATTGGCTGCATCAGCAGAAGCCACGCTCCAGATGGGGGCGTGCGGTTGGCTGCGTCGCTTGAGCCCGCGTCGCAGACTGTTTCGCCAGGGGTTCTCTGACACAAATCGAGCATCGCATTTCACAAAATGGAGGAGGGGCAGCAGCAGCAGCGCCTTAGGTCATTCCATCCTTCCTTCCTTCCCTCTACTGTTCAACGCGGCGCCTCTCTGTTGCCCTGTGGCTGCCACTGATTGACAGTTGACACCAGCCATTCACGCCGTGGCTTCCTGTCTTACTCAGCGGCACTTGCGAATGCCTTCATTGGCTATCCCCGTCTCCCTCACACACTTGGACATGCCATCACAACCGAACCAAACACCAAAGAACACACACACGCCCCGGTGTCCGCGCCCTTTCTCACCCCGCCGCTGCCGCCCCTCCAAGACAGACTGCCGCCCGGAATATTCTTAGATCGCCCATTGGCTGGGATCCCTCGGCCTCGGGGACGCGTGAGGGCCCCAAGGTGCCGCCCATCACTCGCAGCGGCCGCGCGGCTGATTGCCAAACCTCTGGCTCTGGCCTCCGTTGCCCTTCCCGTCCTCGAGGGGTCTCACAGACGTCGACGGGACCCCGGCGGTGATCATTCACAGGCACGCAGCTCGAGCCGGCCGCAGACGCAAGAATCAGTTCATATCTGAAGCCGCCATGCCCCCTTTCCTCCCCCTTTCCCGCCGGCGTAGATCGTCCACGAGGACGCCTTTCCAGCTTTTTCATGTTCATTCACCTACGGCCAGTTGCATTCGCGTCCACTGGATATCCGTATCCCCTTGGTCAAACCTCTCGAGACGAGACGCCTCCGTGATAAGGGGGGGGGGCTCAGGAGCCAGTTGATGATGTCCGCTGGCCAAGCTCCGAGTTGGGCGCTTCGGTATCGAGACACGGCCAAGTCGTATCCGCTCAAGGTAGGTCAGGTCCGCATGACGAAGGAGACGGACGGACCAGGCCAGCCTCCCAGCGGTACAGGGTCATCCCGCTGCATGCGACTGAAGCCGGCACCTGCATACGGGCATCGAGGGAAGAAAGACGACGAAAAAGTCCACTTCCGCCAATCAACCACCGCCATACCATGGTTACGTATGCCGTCCAGATATCCGGTATCTGCCCAACCGTTCGTTGGCTTGGCCCGCACTCGTTCGGGAAGAGATGCAAGGCATGGCGAACTGAACTCAACGGCGGCACTCACGCACACACACAAGTCCTTCTAGAAGAACCTCGATCCCCACTAAACAGACTTGCGCTGTATCGCGTACTTTCAGCCGCAGCCTATTCGGCACAGACCGGTCTATGTCTGTCTCTCGCAGTAAGAGATCACGGCGGTGTCGTTTATGAATCCAACTGCCGCGTGCTATCCAACGGCAACGGCGGCAACGTCGCCTCAACCTCTCTTAGTCCCCTTCGTCCTCGTCCAACTCTGCCGTCACCCGAACGGCTCCACGCAACTGAGGCACTGCAACGCGAACCCCTTCACACTCTCAAACCATCGAGAGCGCCTCCGCGGCACTCACCATCCGCGAGAACAACGGCCTCTTCCAAACGGAACGACCCTACCCTCCTGTTCGCACGGGAAGCTCGCTCCCCCCTTTCCATCTAACCCCCAGTCCTCCGTGGAGAGAGCATGAGCGCCTCAACCCTCAAAACACAACAGCAACCCAAAGCACCGGGTTTCAAAACAACCAAAAAAGACCAGGCTCTCACGTCTCCCACTCAAAGGCAACGACCAGCCCGCGAGCAAACAACGCCCTCGGTTCAGCACGGATTCCCGCTCCCCTTTTTCCTCTCTTGTCCCCGTCTCGCTCGCATCCAACCGCCCATTCGAGTAACGCCCTCGAAAGACCGGAGCCACGTGCGCAGAGCGTCATTCAGCAATACTACGCATTCATCCGTCCATCCCATCTCCTGCCTTGCCTCACCGAATCGGCAGCCCAGTGTATGCGTCTCTCTACTACCGCCCATGTCCCTCCCGCACATCTCGGGACACGTTTCGTTTGGACTGATCTCCCTCGCCCCTTCCGAAATATCTCGAGCATCAGCGATCCAAGCCACCACGCCTGCATTATCTACCTAACCATCTGTGTGCCTTGCGGAACGAGACGAGAACACCATCCTGAGAAAAAAAAAATCTCCCCGTAGACGCCGCCGCGATCCGTGACCCGCGATCCGTGACCCGCGATCCGTGTAAATCTCGTCGTCGACCCCGGGCTCCCACCCCCCTGTAATCGTAAAATCCCAAACCCCGATCTCGGGTTCATCTAGATGGACGGAAACCCCAAGGAGATGCTTCGCACGAGATAGAACACTGGCATGACTCTGTTCTCACGACTTGCGTCCACGCCCCCCTCCCCCTACCTAACTCGAGGCGAAAGCTTTGATATCACAGAGACGCTGACCTGGTGCCCTTCCTCGCCACCCGGTCCGGGAAAACGTCTCCGGATAGCGCTCCCGAGGAGATGGACGGGAACCCTCCTCGGAGCCGGAGGCCCGGAGGACCTGCGCGAACCGGTCCCCTAGCGTTCCGGTGTCATGCCCTCTGTCCTCATCCATCTCTTGTCTCTGTGTTTCTTCTTCTTCTCGTGCCCACGGACCATTTACCCGTCACCGCAAATATTCGATCCCAGATCTTGTGGGCGCGGCGTCAGGACGCCCTCGCTCCAGGGCGTGAGATCTCATCTCGTTCCCTCATCCCGGGACGGCGTATCGTGGAAACGTACACGCAGCCGGTGCCGAGGGCCTTTGGACGCCTGCTGCGCCTCACATCGTCTTGTCTCGAATCCTCGATCTGAAGCCGTGACAGCTCGCTTGGCAAGATTCGAGCTGCTCGTATGCCTTAATCGCAGTACCTACCTCAGGGCTACCTGGTTACGTCGTCATGTTGCGAGTCTGCTTGGCCGCCCGCCGTGTCTGCTGTCACCGCTAGGCTGCCTTGGCACGACAACTCCGAGACTGCCAGATCGTTCCGCAGCTTCGGATGCCGAGCCGCCTGCCTTCCTTGGCACCTGGAGAGCACATCGTCGGCTAAGCATAACTACTCGCAGGACCCTCGCGTCACACTTCACACATCACTGGCACTATTTAAAACGTCGTAGGGCGATGATCGTCTCTTCTGGGCGTCAAGCCAACGCACGCATCAATGCAGTAGAAACATGAAGCCTTGCCGTATGATAACCCATAAGTGGTGATACCTGTGCTGCTAACTGTCTGATCGGTCTGCCTTCTATCCGCACCGCTTCTTGCAAACTCTTTCGGAGAATGCCGCTTGCCGTCACCACCAAGCCGAGGCGGAGACGGCTGAGCCGCCTTCTGTGGTGGAAGAACGAAAGAGATGCCAAACCGCTACGCAGAGCAATGACCTTGACCTAATCGTACGCCAGAGCTGCCGAAGAGAGAGAAAGAGAGAGATGAAAGCCGTCGCCCCGTTGTGCTCGTCCAACCCCATGACCTCTAGCCCCGTCTAAATAGCATACTTGCGAGTCCACTCGCGGGCCGTGGCCTCGTATCTAGCGCGGTCCGTCTTGTAGACGTGTGCAATCTCGGGGACGAGCGGGTCGTCAGGGTTAGGGTCCGTCAGCATCGAGCAAATGGAGAGAAGGACTGCAGACTGTCAGCGGCTCGTCGCGGGTTAATGGAGGTCAAGAACAACATACCCTTGGAGATCGTCAACGCCGGGCTCCATTGGTCACGCAGAATATCTAAGCAAATGCTGCCGTTGGAGTTGATGTTGGGGTGGTAAATGCGAGTAGTGAAGTTGACCTTGGGAGGCTTGAAGGGGTAGTCGGTAGGGAAGTGGATGGCGAGGAAGAAGACAC
This sequence comes from Colletotrichum brevisporum, assembly GCA_030770045.1. NCBI lineage: Eukaryota > Fungi > Ascomycota > Sordariomycetes > Glomerellales > Glomerellaceae > Colletotrichum > Colletotrichum brevisporum. The sequence goes on along the minus strand of JAUGSI010000006.1, from coordinate 1,165,741 downwards.
CGCCGGAGTAGGGAGAGTCGCCCTTTTCGTGCTCGTTAGCATCTTGACGCTATTCGGCATTGACGGGACCAAGCAGGCCACGTCAGAAGCAATGAACTTACAGGTCCCATAATCGTGGCTTGCCAGTGGAACTACGCCGAGTTTGTCAGTATCACGTCCTGTATTGATGCCATCCGCGGCGTCGTGCCCGGTCGAAAGACGATTCAAGGCATGATAGCGGTGATTATCGGGGGTGCTGGACGTACCAGGTCCTCACCGACGGGGCCGGCGGAGCAGGAAGAGGGCGGGTCACTGCAAAAGCATCAACGTCAGCATGGTGTCTCTTTCAATATCATCCCCAGCAAGCACATCGCGTGTCGCCGTCATCGTGGGCATCGTTGTCGTCATCGACAGGCGAGGCTTCGGCTGAAAAGTCGAGGGCGTCCTCGCTGAAGACCCCGCTCTCCTATGGCCCCACCTGGCGTCTCGGGCTGCGATAAAAGGCTCTGGCGGACGAGGCGAGGCTGGGACACGTGAACAGGGAGAACATACCGTCCGAGGTCAGTGAGTTCCTTGTTAATGCGCTTGAGGGCCATATTGAAGGTTGTGTGTGGTTGTGGGGTATCTAAAGTAGACGGATCGCAGGACGCTGTGTGTCTGTTGTTGTGAGGGGCAAAAGTCAGCGAAAGCGGTCGGTGTTGGTGGGCTTTTTTTCTGGTGTGGTGCGGTTCGGTGCGGTGCGGTGGGCAGGGACGGCAAAATGGGCCTCTTGCAGTGGACTGTGGCTGCTTCGCTGCGCTGCGCTGAACTCTGCTGTGGATGTAGCTACCGTGCTGGAGAACAGCACAGGGGGGGAAGTGGGTTGACGAGGGAAAATGGGAAAACGAAGCAGACGATGCAGCAACGCACCAGTACGGTAGTAGTATGAGGGGGAGATGAGGGAACAAAGAAGCGGCTGCCTCGTGTGTCTCTCGCTGTCGTGTGGCCTGAAACCAAGTGCTGCTGGCCGATGCAGACAGAACCTAGATGGAGGCTTGGGTTCGAGGCGACAACCGATGCAAAGGCAGAAGGCAGCGAGAGAGGCAAGAGGAAGGCGTAAATGCAGGGAAAGCAGGACAAGTCGATAGTCGACGAGGGATGGAATGCGATGTGATGCGTGACCACAAGAGTGTGAATCAGGCGGTGGTGATGATGGTGATGGTGCTTGCGGTGGTCTTGGTGGTGCTGGGTTGCATGCGTACCTGAACCGCGAAGAGTATTTATCCTCGCAGCGACTTTATGATGAAGGCGAAAACGTCGAGTCAAAGATATTTCGGTCGGCGCGTTTGTATTCGTTCGGATCGTCCGTCGGATGGTATTACGGTGTCGTGCTGGAGGGAATGTCGTGGAGAGTTCGATTCGCTACGTACGTTCCCGTTACAGTTGAAAGTCGAAGTTGGTCTGCAGTGGAGTGGGAGGGAAGAGAGGAGGAAGTCACGGGCGGCCTACGAAAATCGATAGGACCGGGAAGGCGCCTGAGCCTGAGCCTGAGCCTGAGCCTGAGTGAGTGAGTCGTGCTCCAGTACCTACCGACCTAGGTACCTACCTACAATATTACACCGTACACCGTACCTTTAGGTACCTCCATTCGGTAGGCAGGCTGGGCTGGAGCGAGTGGGTGTCTGAGTGCCCAAGAGTGGTGGGAGGAGCCACAGTCGCTGGCTGATTCCAGTGACTGACTGGCTCAGGCAGGGCAGTTGGAGGGGAAGGCGGGGGGGGATGTGGACGGGCACGAACACCTCCCGGTCTGGCGTCTCGCCTGCCACCTGTCCGCCCCTCTCCTGCCTGCCAGCCCAAACAAAACAGCGGGCGGTGAAGAAGATACGTATTGAAGGTATCTAGGTATGAAGTATCTGTACCATGTACGGATATGGCGATTGCTGTTTGGTCCAGTGCCTGCTGAATCATGGATACCTAGCCGCCAACTCCGCACCGCCACATCTGACCTCGCGATACCTGACGCACTAACAGGTGGCAGCCTTCCGACTGTGTCATGCTTGGTAATGAGTCTACGTTACTCAGCTCCAACTTCAGCCTCAGGCCCAGCCGTCTTAGTCTCCTGACCATGGGCTTCCCCAGTCTTCCACGAATAAGCATGACTGGGTGCCGTGTGCGGCAATCTGAGCAAACTTATCCCTCGATGACAGCAAGACCAGCATCCATTGTGTCGTCGTATTGCAGGTCTCCATCAACTCATCAGGGTGGTTCTGGGTAACTCAGTACCTAGCTTGATGGATCACCTACATCCATAGGCACGAAGTTCAGGTATCTTCAGCCCCAGAGCAGGGTGATGAAAGGAGAGGCTATTTCCTCTCATGTACTACATGCACAACTCCTTAGAAACTTTGCATCTGTCATCCCATTGCCAGTCCGACAGATGACGTCCATCTGTCCTCTTCGACCGAGCCAGGTACATCCGCCAAACACCAAACGTTACTGACGCTTCGTGTATCTCTCTCTAACCTCCCCAGGCAAATGCATTCAGCATCCCAACCTATCCTTACTGCCCCGCCTGGTCTGCTGAACTCTCGCCCGGATACTGCCGAGCATGTGCTCCCTGGCACGTTTCAACCTCCAACACCTTCCGCAGTCATGATCGTCGCCGCTGCATGCTGTGGCTGTGCGAGTCCCCCCCGAAAGCCGAGCCTCATCCCCAGACGGCGCCGGCACTCTGGGACTCCATTACTCAGGATCCGGTCAAGCAGTCACTTTGATTACAGATATGCAGGCACCATGTCTACAACAGGCAACACCTCGGGAACGCTTCGCATGGGAGGCGGGAGGCGGGGGCTACGACGGGATACTTGGGTACCTGGGCAGCATCTAAGACGACGTCATTCGCCGACACCGGGACATTACGTAAGCAGTCTCCCACAAACTTCGACCAATCAAAAGCAGCCTGGATGTGCCTCGGGTGCTGCTCGGGACGGCTACCGGCGGGGCAGGAGCCTCGGGACCGGCAGTGGCACGGCGACGCTCGATGCTCCCATCACGACTCCACGATGCCTCCACGACCACGGCTTTCCTCAAGACCGCCGGTTGAGCGAATTGACGTACTCTTGAAATGTTCCGACCCGCCCTGAGAACATGTACGAGGCAATGCGCCGCAAGGCGTACCCTCCCCGCCGCCAGGACCTTTGCTTCGGCCTCCAATGGCCCCGTCTTTGACTGGGAGGACCCCCTGAACGCGAAGAACCTCCTGACCGAGGAGGAGCTCGCCATCTCAGAGACCGCCGAGCGCTACTGCCAGGAGCGCATGCTGCCGCGCGTGCTCCGTACGTCCCCCGTGCCGTCTCGTATCCTGTTCTGACCATGTGTGCGCGCAGAGGCCTACCGCGACGAGAACTACGACAAGAAGATCCTCGAGGAAATGGGCGAGCTGGGACTCCTCGGCGCAACGATTGAGGGATACGGCTGTGCGGGAATCTCCACCGTGGCCGGCGGCCTCATCACCAAGGCCGTCGAGAGGGTAGACAGCGGCTACCGGTCCGGCATGTCCGTCCAGTCGTCCCTCGTCATGGGCGGCATCGCCGAGTTCGGCACGGAGGAGCAGAAGGAGAAGTACCTCCCGCAGATGGCCCAGGGCAAGCTCCTCGGCGCCTTCGGCCTCACGGAGCCCAACCACGGCAGCGACCCGGGCGCCATGGAGACCACCGCCAAGCCCCACCCCACCAAGAAGGGCTACTACTCCCTCTCGGGCTCCAAGACGTGGATCACAAACTCCCCCATCGCCGACGTGCTGATGGTCTGGGCCAAGCTCCAGGAGACGGGCAAGATCCGCGGCTTCCTCGTCGAGCGCTCCCAGTGCCCGCCGGGCACCCTCGAGACCCCCGCCATCAAGAACAAGAACGGCCTCCGCGCCTCCATCACCGGCATGATCCAGCTCGACGACTGCCCCGTGCCCGAGGCCAACATGTTCCCCGCCGTCGAGGGCCTGCGCGGGCCCTTCTCGTGCCTCAACAGCGCCCGCTACGGCATCTCGCTCGGCGTCATGGGCGCGCTGGAGGACTGCGTCGCGCGCGCGCGCACCTACGCCCTCGAGCGCAGGCAGTTCAAGAACAACCCCATCGCCAAGTACCAGCTCGTCCAGAAGAAGCTGGCCGACGCCGCCACGGACGCGGCCTACGGCACCGTCGCCGCCATCCAGGTCGGCCGCCTCAAGGACGAGGGCAAGGCGACCCCCGAGATGATCAGCATGGTCAAGAGGCAGAACTGCGACCGCGCGCTGCACAACGCCCGCGTGCTGCAGGAGATCTTTGGCGGCAACGCCGTGAGCGACGAGTACGGCATCGGCCGCCACGTGGCGAACCTGTTCGTGACGCAGACGTACGAGGGGCAGAGCGATATTCACAGTGAGTGCCCTTTGGTCACTTAACACAGGACGAGTGCTAATTTTGGACAGGTCTTATTCTCGGCAGGGCCATTACTGGCCTCCAGGCTTTTGTGTAAGCGTCAGCGGGTCCTGAACTGTACTCGATAGCTGCCGGATGACAGACACGGCTTGAATATACCAAAATGTTATTCTCAATATCGACTGCGTGACGTCCCTCTTACCGTTCCGCCGGCAAAATTGCGTCGGATAATGTTGCCGCCGGGTATCTATCTGAATACGGACCTGCACAAGAGACCCCATGGCTGTCACAGATCAAGAAAGGCATAGTCGAAGCCATGGCGAAGTCCTCTATCGACTCGGCAGCTAGGCCCATACTCGTCGATTTAATTCATGCTACCGTGAACTATGTATCGTGTCTGTCTGCATGCGCGGTGACAATCACATCTCCGCCCTTCGCCCCTCTGTAAAATGATCAATTGTGTGGGTAGACTCCCAGATCTTCAGACTGATGGCCTTGTAATCTCCCACTGGGCGCGAATCTGAGCCCAAGGTTGCCCTTTGGACGCCAGAAACAAGCCAGGTCATACGAAGGATAAGAGCGCGACCGAAACTTCTTCAAGCACAGTCTATTCATACCATCCATCTCCAGGTATTACTTTTCCACGTGCGGTTCTGCTTTATATGGTGTTCCATTCCGCGATGTCCTGCCGATGACTCCCTCATACGATTTCTATTCTGCGTTGAAAGTGAAATATAGATTATGGGTAATCCAAGGGAAGGGTCACCCGGGCTTCTAAACTCGCAATCTTCCTTCCCGTCGCTCAAGACCACTCCGGCCTACCCACAGTTGGATTTAGATGCCATTGCAAATCGACGGCTACTACTGATGCCGGCGTCACCGCTCCGCCAGTTAGGCTGCGTGTAGGTTGCATGTTGGGTGTATTACTTTGCTCCCCTTTACAGACAAGTACGGTTGAAAGATTCCTAGACGACGATAGGAGAGAATGGGAAGTTATCACATGTTTTGCAAGGACGTATGTGCAACTAGCCAAAGGTAGTCGGCGTGGGAGCTCGGTGGAAGCTTCCAGGGGAGAGTGGTTGCTTAGAGACCGAAGGATTTGATTCCTGCCAGGAATGCAAAGCCAACGTCGTTGAGCGTTGTCTCTTCTTGAATTAATGCCCATTTTGCGCCGCAGGAAACCCGGAAGATCAGAGATGCTGTGTTATGGCTGAACAATCCTCGAGGAGATGCAACGGACCGAGATCAGCAAGCCTGGGCGCCGGGAACATCGCAGAATCACCAGCCGACGTGAACCAGCCTTCTCCCCGGCAACACTGGCGATGACGACGCGGCATCGATGGGATCACGCTCGGTGTCGTGTCGATGGACCATGGCCACTCTTGTCGACGACATTGATTTCCTGCGGTACTGTAGTGTGACAAGAGGTCTTGCAACTCCCAGCGTCTCTCGAACCAGATCTGCGGTCGTCCAGTCATTATTTAAAGTCAGGCGAACGCAGTGGCACAAGCTGACCATACAGAAGCACGGCGGGACTGTTGGGGATCCATGGCTCTATGAGTGTTCGGGAGCGTTCTGGTGTCCCCGAAGAAAGTCTCGTACGTCAAGAGAGCCTGCATGTTATTCGTTGTTTCACTCCCGGCGTATCATCAAGATGAATACCCACCGCATGACGGATGAGAGACGCGGCGGCCGACGAAATGGTGCCTGGAACGAGTTATGACTGTGACACCAGCCCACCTGTGGTCAAAGTCATCCGGCGAACTAGGTAGCTGCGAGCAGACTGGAAGCAGCACGCTCTATTCAGCTCCTGGGAGCAAGGTCCTTGTCACATCCCCACCGGCGGTTTGGCAGCAAGCTCAGCCGACAACTCAAGCGACTTTTACATACGCTCAACTTTCAACACGTCGATTTCCCAAAGTCTCATGACTTCGCGGCTGCCGGACCAACACCATTGACCACAAGCTGCACTGTGCTGGTTAAGCTTGATTTAGAATAAGGAGAAATTTGTCATTACCGAGCAGAGACGAGATAGCATATAGTAGTGATTCTGGCAATGTCTGCGTGGATGTAAGCCCTGTCGTCTTTGTTCGGATGCTTTTCGCAACCCGTCCAGAGAAGTTGGCGTTTACGCTTTCTTCTGACTTCTGCATTTAGGGATATCTGAGATACAATACCCGTTCCGCTGTCACGCAGACGGTGTCCGAAGTTTATTGCGTAGCATATACACCCGCGACGACGGTGACTAGCGACGGAAGGCAACGTCGAGGGGGGCATGTGACGTTCAAAGACGTAGGATGACTTGTCCGCCCTCCAAGTTTGAACTGAAGAACAACTAGTCCATTCCCACCTCAGATGAAAGCCGAGAGGCTTTGGACAAGCCCATAGTTGTCTTGGCAGCTCAGTGCTATTGATGGATCAGGGCTTTTTTTTATACAGCGAATTTAGGTTCTTATGGGACGTCGGTTGACGCACCGAGGCGAAATCTTGCTGGATGTCGAGAGCTTCCTGCCGAGTGTCGCCCGAAAGAAACGAGGATAGTTTCTTCCTTGCTCGAGGGGGCTGAGAAAAGGGAGATTTTTAGCTGGTATCATTGCCCATGGTGCCTGCTACTTGGCTTTCCGTCGAACATCTTGGATGTTCCAAGGGTTCTTGAAGACGGAGCGAGCCTGGCGGGTAGATGCCACAATCAGTCGCTACACCCCGAGGACATGGGCGGCCATATTAACCAAACCAGAACCCAGGCCTAGAAGGTAGATTGCGAAATACCACAGCACATCGCCCTTCTGAGGACGACTCTGGAAGCGGGAACAAGACCCCATCCCGCAAATCGCAACCGATTTTGAACCGCCAAAAGGCAAACGTCTATTCCCGTCACCGCAGTCCCGAGGCCGCGACAGTGAACCGTCCCAGTGGTACTCATACAACCCACAAAACGCCAAAGCAATGCCATGTTCCCGCACTCATACACACACACACACACACACACACACACACACACCCTCACGAGTCCCTCCTCTCGAGCCCGACCATCTCGTACCCGCCCTCGCCGTCCCTGCCCCTGCCCCTCCCGCGGCCCCGCGAGAACCCGGCCCCGCCTTCCTCCTCGTCGCCCGCCGCGCCGTTCGGCTGCTGCAGCAGCCCCGCATCGCCGCCGCCGGCGCCGCCGGCCGTGCTCCCGCCCGCGGCGTGCCCGCCGAAGGAGATGGGCCTCAGCTCGCGGTACCGCGACCCCCAGACGGCCAGCGCGACGCAGACGGCCGAGGACGCGGCCATGGCGCCCCACCACATGGCGTTGCGCGGGACGCGGCCGGCGTAGAGGCTCGAGACGACGAGGTGGATGCCGTGCATGGTGAGCGCGAAGTCCGGGACGAGCTTGGAGCGGCCGATGAGGACGATGATGGCGACGGCCCTGTTTTTGCGACCAAGTTAGCAGCTGTAGACATCTTCCTCGCCCCCCTCCCCCTCCCCCTCCCCCTCCCCCGGGAGAACAGCCTAGAAAACAGAGTGATACTCACATGCAGAGTCCCCCGTCGAGCACCCAGACGAAGGCGCTCAGCCACCCCTGCGTCGTGTCCCCGCGGACGGCCTCCCACCCGAACACCAGGTCGAGCGAGAAGCCCGTGCCGGCGACGAGCGCCGTGAACAGCATCAGCACCAGCGCCGCGGCGTAGTAGAGCGCCTGCAGGGCCGCGATCTGCGAGGCGATGCGCAGCGGGGGCAGCTCGCCGAGGGCGCCGGGCCGGGGCGGCTTGCGACGGCGGGGCATTGTTGTTGCTGCGAGTGTGTGTTTTTTGCGGTGGTTGGCTGTGTGCGTTCGTTCGTTCGTTCGTTTCGGCGCGGAGCGTGTCTTATCTCGGATCGAAGAGGTCTCGTTCGAGCGGAGAGCGAAGAAGGAGCTGTCGCAGGTTGTCTTTTCTGGGGGTTTTGCCCTTTTTTCCTAGGGAGGGAAGGGTTTAAGATGGGATGCGCTTGTCCGAATCTCGCTACCGGGGGGGGAGAGGAGCGTATCAAGCTTCGCAATAAAGCAACCCCTTGTCGGCAGATGGGCGGGTTTCGTTGTCTTCTTTCTAGGGCAAAGAGCTCAAAAGAAGATTCATCAATCGTGAGTGTTAAATTTGGAGGGAAAAAAAAAGGTTGTAGAAAAATGGCGTAAATCGTGGAGGGGGGTGATCGCAGTGGAAGCTGCCTGTTTCCGGGAGGTTGAACGTTGTTGACGGGCCCCGTCGGACACTCTGTTGCAGCGTTGCGTAGGTGCGCCACAGCAAGCTCGGAGCTGCCACGTCAAACAACAGGCACCTTGACAAGGCGCCCCAGGTACCGATAAAAGTACGTACCTAGCCAGCAGGCCAGCAAAAGACGCTAAGCACCGATGAGGCAAGGCTGAGGCTGAGGCGGGAACCGGGCCCACGCCGCATCCAAAAAAGGCCTCTCACCGCCCTTGATTCTGCCGTCAATCCGTCCCATCTCCATCCATGCATGCCGGCGTGCCCTCCATCAAATCGTCAATTCGCAGCCATCGTCCCCATTACGCCACCGGATCTCGAAATCGAAGCCACACGCAACCCCCGTTTGAAGCTCGACAAACAAACCAGGACGAAAACGATGGGTCTCTTCTCCGCATTCCAATCCGAGGAGACGCGCCGCGCCGAGGAGGTCCGCACCGGCGCCCGCGCCCCGGACCGCAGCGAGCGCCGCAAGTGCTGGGACGCCCGCGACGCCTACTTCGGCTGCCTGGACCGCAACTCCATCGTCGACGCCCTCAAGGACGACTCCAAGGCCCGCAAGGCCTGCCCGCAGGAGAACGTCGCCTTTGAGAGGGACTGCGCCGCCGCCTGGGTAAGTCCTTCCCCTCCTCCAGCCTCCATTATACCATGCCACCTTCGTCGGCGGGCTGACCGGCTTTCCCCCCCCCCTCACAGGTCAAGTACTTCAAGCAGTGGCGCGTGGCCGACATCCAGAAGAAGGAGCGCCTGGCCCAGCTCGAGGCCGAGAACGCCGTCAAGCTGGACGTCAGCACGAGCTTTGCCGACCCGACCAAGGGCACCACCAAGTCCGACCTCCAAGACATGCTCGAATCGCGGCGCAAGTAAATTCGACCCGGGTCTTTTTGTTCCTCCAGCCGCACCGCTTCCCACATACCCCGAGAACAACACCCATACACGACGCTTGATACCAACAAATCTCTCCACATGTACAACACTTTAGACACATCTCCGGGACGGCGGCATGTTGCAAAAAGGAAAAAAAGTCGATCTGTAATATAATGTATTCATGAACAACCCAATGACCAGAGGAGAGCGAGCTCGAGGGCACGCTCGTGTACACCAGGCAGTGAGAATCAACTCTTCTATTTTGCTACATGGACAACGCGCCCCAATCCAAACTTGGGAGGGATGCGCCTGTCTGAATACCGCTGTAACCCACCAGTCTTTTCCCACCCTTTCCATCCCTGTCCACCTCGTGGTCATCACTGACAATGATTTTTACGTGATGACCTGTATGTATGACTTGTGTATGGCGGAACAACAAAAACAAAGACCTCGATAGAACAAAAGGAAAAAAGAAAAAAGAAAAGAAAATGAAGAGGCATGCTTAATGCAATGGTGGTATCATCCATGTGAGAAAACACTAGTAAAAAGCTCTGTGGCTCGTCTCGGCTCTCTGTTGCCGTCGGTCGCTGTGAGACCTCGTTGAACGAGCTTGCAGAATGGTCTACATCATAGACCCCGTTGATGCAATTGTGGTGATTTTGTCCATCCTTCCGCTGCTTCCCACTCTTCCTCCCCTGTGTTCGAACATCCACTCGCGCTCGTAACGATGCGAATTCCTCGGTTCTTCTTCCTCAATAGGCCAGCTCCCTACGCGAAGCCCAGGCGGAAGTTGCTCCGCTCGCCCGCCTCCTTGGGCAGCGGGGGAAGGTCCTTGTTGAGCGACTCCTTGCTGATGCGGGGGTTGAGCGAGTCTTCCCGGCTCAAGGCCGATCCGTTGCCGTTGGGCAGCGCCCCATAGCCGCTGTCCTGGCTCTCGGGCTTCAGGTGGTGGCCCTTGGGCGGCGTGGGCGGCGCGTAGTCCCGGAGGCCTGCGAAGCGGCGTTCCATACTAGTCTTCGCAGGCGTGGCAGGCCGGTAGTCGTCACCGTCACGGCTGCGGCCACCCACGGACGAGGCCTCCGCAGCTTCCTCGACGACCGGCAGGATTGGTACCCCCTGGCCACCAGACTCGCGACGCTCTGCCGTCTTGGTGGTGAGCACCATGTCCGGCACGTTCGACTCCGACGCCCCGTGTCGTTCGGTCCTGCGGGCTTCCTGGTTGGCTCGCTCGACGGTCTCGCGTGCCTCCGGCGATCTCTGTCCGTCCGGGGGAGTCGGCGGGGGCTGGTAGTTGGGCATCGGCGGGACGTTAGCGGCCGTCGACCTACGGCGCAAACTCGAGCTCCAGCTGGCGACACGCTGACGCTCGGCCGCTGCGGCCGCCTCAGCCTGCTCCTGGTCTTTCCGCTGCGCCTCCCGCCGCGCCTCCTCAGGAGACATCGTGATGCCCTCGACGAAGTTGTAGAATCGGTCGCCATACTGTTCAGGCGGCAGGGCCGAGATCTGTGTCCTGTCACTGGTAAGACCCTTCCAGAAGTGCTCAATCTTTTTGATCATTCCGTACTACGACTTGTTAGCATGGCACTGGAGGGTACGGAAGCGGTCGACTTACGTGAGTCAGGCAGTCGATGACACCCAGGTAGTATATCTCTTCCGCGGGCGAGTTGTCCTCATGAGTAGCCCGGAAACCACCGTCGTCCTGGTTGAAGACGTATCCGGAGCGGCCGTGGCCCTCGTCAAGCTCGTTCGGCATCTGGGTCGCCGTCTCGCCCATCGGCACTGGTCGTTCGTGTCGGATCATCTGCCTCAGTTCTCTGGCCTTGCGCGCATTTTCCAGCTTGGATGGCGTCCGCAGAAGCACGGACGGGGGCTCGCCGTCTTCTTGGGTGTTATCGCCACCGGGGCTGAAGACTTGAAGCGTCTTGCCCCGGAGGTTCTCCTCGTTGCCTCGCTGGAGGTCGTGTATACCGACCAGAAGTGAGTAGTCCATGATCTGGAGCTTCTTCATCAGAGTGACATCCCTCTGCAGCTGCTCCAGGAACAGCTTCTTCTTCTGGATCCCCAGCTCGAGGTTTCGCTGTCTGCGCAGCCAGTTCAGGTCCTTCAGCGTGGCTCGGGGGTTCTTATCGAGGTCGTCTTCCCTATAGTCGCGACCAATGGTAGATCCCTTCAAGTCAAACGTCGTGTGGATGTCGCGGTGGGGAGGGAACAGATTGTTCATGACGACAAAATGGATCTTCTTCCCGTACGGCATCTTGACACGGTGCAGACCGTAGAACTGGGACAGCAGGGTGTTGGGGTTCTCGGTGACGTGGTGATAGTAGTCCTTGAGAATCTTGCGCAGGAATTTGTGCTCGGCGTGGTGAATCGTCTTGATGATGTACTTGTAGTCCCTGGAGAAGTAAAAGAAGCTGCCGCTCTTTCCAGGCGAACCCAGCTCCGACAAGATGTACTTTCCTGTCAAGGACATCAGGTAGTCGGCGGGATCTAGATGGAAGAGATTGCGCAGATGTCGGAATACCCAGGGAGCGTAATCCTTAAATTTGAAGTCGTACTTTGCCGAGGGCACCAACTCGTTGCCGGCACTGCGGTCGTTAGCATGAAAAACAACAACGGCCGCTGGTGATCAAAAACCTACATATCAAACGTCGACTTTTGTTTCGCGTCAAAGTCGGCGTCCGTCAAGGGGCGGTCCAGCTTGGCGTTGGTCCGGGAAACGGAGACACGAATACCGGTCAACATGTTGTAGGCAGTAACCCAGTTAGCGTGGTGCTCGTCCACCTTTGTTCCAACAAGCACCCTGTCGTCATCCTCCTCCTCTCTCCTCTTTCTCTTTGAGGCCCGCTTCTGTCGGTAGTGCTCGGCCCAGCGTCGGGCATCTTCGTCGGGAACGATTTCGTCGCGCGGAGCATCCGACTGCATGGATCGTGTATCCCTCCGCACCAGGTTGAGGGAAGCCCTACGCACCCTCTGCGTGGTGCTGGTGGGAGAGAAGCGACCGCTCGAGAAGGCCGTGTCGGAACCGTCTTTGGAGCCCCGATTGGACTGTGTGCCGGGGACCTCGAGCGTGTGCCGGTGCTTGAGACCGGGGTTTGGTGGCTGCAATCCCGCGGACGAAGACGCATTGGAGGTCGCACCGGCCGACTGGTACAAAGGCGGGGATGAGAAGCGATGTGGCGACTGGGGGCTCTGGGGGTTGGCATCGTGAGGAAGAGAGGCGGTGCTGAGGGCGGGCACGGGCGCCGCGGAGCCATTCGCGTTGGCCTGAGTCGGTATCGGGGGCGGAGCGTAATTGGGGCTGCTCGTGCCGTTGGGTTTTACTGTGTAATCAATGGAGCCGGGCGCGGGCGACGCGATGGCAGGCGGCGTCAGGTATGCGTCGGTCGTGCTCGAGTTATCAGTGTCGTAGGCGGGTTTCCTTACGACGGTGATGGGGGGCGGGGGCGCCGTCCGGTCGGGCATAGATACAACGGCGCCATTCTGCAGAGGGTGCTTGTGGTTATTCCTGTAGTCGGATTGGTGGTAGTCGTGGTCGTGATAGTCTGCGAAATCGGGGCTTCCAGCGGCCCCTGCGGAGCCGTTGGGCAGAGAGCTCATGCTAGTCGGCCTCGTCCCATTCATCTGAGTGGGGATGGAATCAGAGACGTCCGAGGCGTGCGTTGACGACGTGGAGCTTTCGTCGAAGCTATCATGGAGGTTGTTTGAGCGCGACGGGCGGAGAGGCAGGGAGTGAGTGAGCCCATTCATGGGGTGCACCGGGTGCTTCTGGCCGGACAGCTCGAGCGTGCGATTCGGGTCGAGATCCACGATGTCCGAGTTTGGCGAGTAGATGGGAGAGCTCTCGCGGGTAAGATACGTTGGCATGGTCGGTCGGCCGGGGTTCGAGACGCTCGTGAGGACGGACGGGACAAGTGGTGGTAGTGACGGGGGTAGCGGCTGCGGCTATTCTGAGCGACGTCGTTTTGCCCCCTCCCTATTCGGTCCGTGGTCGGTCGTGGAGGATCGTGAAGGAGAAGAGAGAGCGTTTGCTTTGGGGAGGATTTCGTTTCGTTTGTCGATCAATAGAGATGGAGTAGCGAGAAGAAAGAAACCACACAAAAAGACTAATCGAGGACCCAACACATGCTTTGATGACAAGGAAATAAACTAGAGGCGGCCGTCGGTCGTTTCGTTCGTCGTCGGGGTATCGTTTGTCGGACTGGGTGAGAGGACGTCCGCGATCTAGCGATCAATCTTCCCCAGATGTGCGTATGCGAGTGTCGTGGGTCGATTGCCGGTAAGAGAGACGGATGAAAGATGGAAGTTTAGGAATTGGGGGGGAGGTGCTCCAGGCCGGGTCGCCAACGTCAAACTCAAAGTCGGAGAGATTGGGCGACGGTAGTGATGGCGGCGGGAGCGATAGAACACAGGGCGCAGATGAACAATCGAGACGGCAAAGGAAAGTTCAATGGATCAATCATGTCTCTGTGGCGACGTGACGCATGGCTGGAGGGCGAGGACGAAGGCGAGGTTGAGGTAGGTAGGTGGTTGTGTGTGTTTTTTCTGGGTTGGTGGTGGTTGGTGTTTGGTGGTTTGGTTGGTGGTGAGTTTGACGGGAAGGGGGACGGACGGGACGAGAAAATGGCTGGGGGACGCTGGGCAGAGGAGGTTTTGACGATGGGGAGCGCGTTACGAGCGACAACCCAGCCAAGGCACAGGGGCAGGGCGTGCTGAGGGACAGGAACAGGGCCTGGCGCGTTCGCTGAGGGCCACTGAAGGGCCGACGTGGACACGGTCAGACGGGGGTCGCTGGCGTGGAGTGGGTTGGTTGAGATTGCTGGAGGAGAGGGTACATTGTACGGATACACCTGTACGTATCGCTATTACGACCCGACGGGTTCACAGTTTGCAGTGTTCCTTTTGCAGTGTCCACCTCACTTATTTGGTAGCCAGGCACATTGCTAAGGTACGGATACTACGCTACTTATGTGTGCAGTGTGGGTTCTGACGCAAGTTCCTAGGTACCTACCTACCTACTACCTAGGCACTTGTGCACCTCGGAGGGTGGGCAAGGTGAATCCGGTTCCTCGGCAACATCTGCAGCAAAGATAGGGAGGTTTGGATACATATTAACTTGATCGATAGGTGCTATATGAGATAGGGAGAAAGACGTAACCAAAGCGAAAAGGAGAAAGATGGATTTTGAACACCATCACAGTACCTACCTAGGTACATCTCTCCATCAGGTACAGCCGGGCCACGCAGTACCCAAGTCCTAGGTAACCAGCGACAACAGGAACTTGCCCAGGTACCTAGGTAGAGGGACGACAGAAGACGTGGAGAGATACGGAGTACCTGGGTCGGGTGCCTGCCTGAGAAAGGTGCGTTCAGTGGAGGGTCAGGGCCGCCCAGGCCTCCAGAGTCCAGAGTACAGGGCAGCAGCGAGGGGTGATGGGGGAGGGCTTGGTGTCCGTGTATCTCGTCATATTAATTCGTGCAGGGCGGTACTTGACGGCCCGCAAAAACCAAATGAAGGGGACGAGAGACGACTGTGAGTGGTCGCGACGGGAAGCATCGGGGCCGAATGAGGCTTGGCCGCCCACTGGGCCACACTCCACTGGTCTCTCTCCCTGGCCCTTGGATCCGCAGGAAATTGCGCTTGCCGCTTGTGCTCGTGGCTATCGACTCCCTTCTTCGCACCTTCCATTGCCGGCGCGGCCTCGACCTTGACCGTGTTCCTTCCTTCCCTTCCCTTCCTCTCCGTGAATACCTCGGGACTGTACGTACTTCGGTACCTGCTCTGCTGTAGTACTGCACTCCTCCTAGACCAACACACGCACAAACTCCATACTCCTATGATTGTGTGGCATCAAGCATGGATAACAACCACTTCGACAACACCATAAACGAATGACCCGTTCGCTGTCGCTCGCCGGCAAATGATCTTCAGTCCATCTTCAGCTAAGCTCGCAAGCTCCCTCTCAAGCTTAGCGCGACCTCTGCCGCCTTCAGGAGCTTCCCAAGACCCAAGGGGCATAGAGGCCCCGTGGCCTCGAAAGCGTCCCGCCTACGCCCCCAAGACTCGGTCGACGCCGTGTTTCCGGCTAACGGGGTCCGAATTGTACAAAGCCACCACAGCATGCAGTGTTGACGGATATGGCGAGGCAGCTCCGCTGATGACCGTAACCCACAAGGCAGTGTCAGTGTCAGTGCGAAGCTGAAGCATCCCGCTGATTCATTGCACAGCTGTCTGACTCTGTTGATGCCTCACGTCTTACTGCCTTGGCTTGGGTTCGCCTGGCTGGCCTACTAGTACTGCCTACCTCATGGAACATCCGGAAGACGATCAACTGGTCGCCGGTTCCTGAATCCTGATGTGCACCATGTGGATGACGGATCTACTCAACGGCCCCGCGCAGACGCATACAGCATATTACTACACTACACTTCTGTACACAGTACAGTGTTACATGTGCAGAGGTCGTGTATGCCGTTCCGTCTTCAGCTCCTTGACGTTTGTCTCTATTCATAGCATACCTATGCATAGATGCCGCCCCCAGGGGCCCATCTCACGGAGCCTCAGCGGAATTATGGGCGCAGCTAATTAGTCAACGGCTACGACATTGAGATGCTCTTGTCTCCTGTTCTGTCCACATGTTCCGGCGTAGTTGGGTTGTGGCTTCACGACAACGACTTGGAGCTGTCTCAGCACGGGGTTGTCTCTTGAACGACTATTACCTACCAACGATCCAATACTCCAAGCACGGGGCAGACAAAGACAACAACGTCAAATGAGTATCGCCGTTGACCTCCCTATACGAATACTACCTGAACTACACTAGTGTGCCGTCCCAGACTCGCAGGGCCCGCAAGGGGGCCGCATTCACAATCGCAGGGCACACTGCATCCACACGCTGTATCCGTAAGTATGTACGCGTGACATTACGCTGTCACCGTCTCCATGGCTCCCGAGTCCCTCATATCCGCACCTTAATATCGACCACCACCACCGCCTGCATCCGCCCCCTCAAAACCACAACAAACCCCTGCTCAGCTGGAAACCCCTCCCCTCGCTGCTGCAACAGCCGGGGGGTGCAGATTCCGTTATTGCACAAGCGCATTGAGGCGGGCGTTGGACCTCCTTGCGCAGGTACCGATACCGATGTCCATCCACGTCCACGCCCACATCCACACTGGACACAACACAACGTCCTTTGATTGTCGCAGCGTCGTCTCCTGAGTCCCGAGTACTCTCGATTCTCCGACAACAAATAAAGAAGGACGGACAAATAAGCCCGGCGGAATGTATTCGTCACCTATGCTTGCCCCTCGAAATAGCAGTCCGTATCGAGCCCCTACCAAGACTGGGCGAGACACGAAGAGATTAACGCCCAGATGTGACAAACAAAGGTCGCCAGCCTCGAAGAAGGACGGTAATTCCAAAAGTATTTGGCATCCGAGTCCGCAAAAGACATTGCTTCCTTTAGAATCCCGTCCGTCATTGCAGGCAGGGTCGCTATCGCTAGCGCAGCCGCGGGGCACGGGGATCCCGACAACCCCGTCGTCCAGCAGCCCGGCTGTTCGGTCGTCGTCTTTTTACCCTTTTCACTCACCGTACGGATACCGAGGACAACAGCAGAGCCTTTTCCATCTCCCTACGTTCACAGCGCGTGTGTTTGCTCCTGAGGTGAGGCACTCAGGCAATGGGCCCAATGAAATCTTCGTCCGAAGATCCATCCCACCAACCCGGCAGTCCCCCGAACACGGTACCCCTGACTCTCGATTACACATGGGGAACGGCTTCACTTGTGTGTAAAACTTCCATAGTCCTGTTCTTTTCTTGGTCAATATCGCGCCATCTAGAGTACCAAGATATCCCTCATTGCAATCATTCGCTCCGATCGCCGCTGAATCACCACCCACACACATACACCCCCGGCGCTTGACAGCTCATCACCAAAAGACATCGCCGCGCATCCCCCGTTCGTCACAATCATAAGACGGTCGGAAAATGGTACTAGATGGACGGTGAGCACGCACGCGCGGTCGATCACTTGACTTGACAACCCGCAAATCCAGGCCGTGACATCGCCACCGGCCGGACCGCCGACCGTTCTGCCACCAGCCACGTCTGTTTACCTCATCCCCCCCCCCCCCCCCCCCCCCGGTTCCCGGATCGTCAGAACACACCAGACGGCGCGACGCAGTGTAAAAAGGGCCCTGAAAAACATGCGATGACCTCACACACGCCCATGAATCAGGCTCCTCGCCCGCGCCGGCACCACCCAACCCGGACGGTTCACCCACCATGACCACGAAATCGCTGAACCGTCTTGTCTGTACTGGAACGCTACCGTCCATGTGATGCCATGCCTCCTAGCCGCATTTCCCTCCAACGGCGCACCTCCTGTGGTTTTCACCACTCTCGGACACCGCCTAATGCAATCTCCCGCGATGACGTGGAAGCAGCCGCCCCCCTTTCTCTCTCCCGGGGAGGAGCAGAGCCCCCTAAATCGCTTAAGTTGGCGCCTGCCGAGCTTCGCGGCGCGGCACGGGAGGGGAGGGGGACGGGGGGGCTGTAATTCATGCGGAAAGAGAGAGAGAGACGTCCTCTGTGGAAATTCTCAGCAATGGCGGAAAGAAAAAAAAAAGAAGACTTCTTTTGTTTTGATTTAACTGTTGGTTTTAGCTCCCACGCGGAATGTTCCCGACCTCGTGAGCCTTTTTTTTCTTTCTTTCTTTGGGTTCTTGGCAAGGCCATCCTTACTTGCGGGTTTTACGCCACCCACGGTATCAGTAGTGTCCCATGTATGAAGGTCTAAACACAGGTAGGTAGGACGGGCTGGCTGACGCCCTGACCTCGTAGGACTTTTTTTTTTTTCGATTTCGTTACGGGAGGGTAATTGAACTTCGATACTGTGGCCTGGATGTTCTGGATGTAAGTGTTGCTCACGGGCAGCATGCTCGTTATCTCCGCAAGGTCCGGCGACATTGTAAGACTTTTTTTACTCTCTCGGTCCTGTCGCCAGAACCATTTCACATGCAAAACCAGGGAAAAGGTGCATTCTTCATTCGCCAATGAGACGGCGCGCATGATGAACGTTGCCTGACGCTGAAGAAAGGTCACGGGACAGGCAGCTGCCGCCGGCCGGTAGCAGGTCAGAGACGAACATCACCAAAGGCGCGGAGCATCATATCAAGAGATGCCCGAGTCCAGAAGACTATTCGATGTGCTCCGTTGAACCCTTGATATTCTAGTACTCGAAAGATGTCGGTTTTTGAGTAAAAAAAAAGATGCTACAGTCAGCGTACATGTCCCGCGTGAACCACCCTCCCCCACGATCACGCGCCGGCCACCACGGCCAGGCCGTCGTAAATCATCCTCTTGACCTCGTAGAACGTGCTCCGGTGCTGCATCATCGACGCCGCGTCCGCGATGCCCACGCTCTCCACCTCCACCTTGCCGGCCGTCGTCTTGCGCACCGCCACCGCCCCGTTGATGACCAGCGTGCCCTCGCCCCGGAACTCGGCCGTGTATCCCGACTGCTGCATCGCCCGCCGCAGGTCCGTGAGCCTCAGGTCGCCCACGTGGAGCGGCTGGGCCACTGACCGCACCGCCGACGCCATGTTGCTCGGCAGGAGGTCCAGCGTCGGCACCACCTCGACCTCGTCGTCCGCGTCGGCCTCGTCCTTGACGACGCCGCCGTCGTCCTCCGCCTCCGTCTTGACGCGCTTGTTGGCACCGTCGTCCCTCTCCCTGGCCAGTGCCTCCGCCACGAGCTGGCCTGTGACCGTCACGATGCTGAGGCCGCGCACCTGCTGCCACTTGATCTTCTTGACGAGGCTGTCCGTGAGCTTGACGATCCAGGCGTTGGTGTCGACGCTGGCGTCCACCCACGTGCCGATGGACGGGGTGTAGACGTCGACGGCGCTCTCCTCCGCGGCCCCCATCTGCGCGGCGAGCAGCTTCTTGCAGTCCGCCGCGAGCGCCGTCGTCTCCTCCGTCGTGCCGCCGACCAGGATCAGCTTCCTCGGCTGGATCAGTGGAATCAGCATGTTCAAACTCCTCTTGTCGTGCAGTCCGCTAAAGTCCACGAACGCAATGCGCAAGTTGACCATGATCGTTTCTGTTGACACGATAAGCTTGGAGGGCCCTTGGATCTCCTCCTCGACGATGTCCTCCACGTCGTCCAGTTCGTCTGGTACGTGGTCCTCGGCGTCGGCGGCGTCCTGGTCGTCCCCGAACGCGCCCTTTGCGTTTCGGCGCTTGTTCGCATTCTTGTTGTTTCCGTCGTCCCATTTGCGCTTCCTTCCGAGTCGGTTATCGTCCTCGTCTCCACGTAGGCCGTCGGAGACTGGCAGGTCCTCTTCCTTCTCCTCGGCTCGAAGATAGTCCTCGGGTCGGATAACGTCTCCAAACTGGTCGTCGCGTCTGCGACGCATAACGAGGGGGAACGAACGTTCGCGGCCTTTCTTGCCTCTCACTTCAAAGTCGTAGGCCCCGCGCTTCTTGGTTAGAATGTTGATGCCGAGGTCCTCGTCTGTGAGAACCACCTTCTTCCGCGTGGCCTGACCCATCGTTGTCGAGATGTTGAGGGCCTTTCCTTGCTGCTCGTTGTCGGACTCGCCAGAGTCAGATGAGGATTCCGAAGAGACGTCGTCAGCGGCATCGGTAGGAGCCTGCATTGAGGTCCCGCCGCCGCCCTGGAGTGTTGCCTGCAGCTGACGTTGCGTTGCCAGCCATTGTTGGTAAATAGTGAGCTCTTCTCCCTCGAGCGCCTGCCGCTTAGCTTCTTGAACCTCCAGTTCCCGTCCGCCACCGTAGACAAACTCAATGCTGTCGCCGCTGCTTGACTGCTCAACGGTGACATCATCTCCTCTCTCTGACCACCAGTCCCAGAGGGTCCTCGCTATTGAAGGCTGTTCCGGGCGGGACTTGGGCGGCTTGTCGGTCAGAATCACCAGGTTCCTCGAGTCCTTCGCAAGGCCGCGAATGAGGTCCTTGGAGAAACCCCATTCCAAGGTGTCGTCGCTGGCGAGGATGACCCTTCCCTCTGCCTTGACGTTATCGTTGCCGCTAGATAGTATCTTCTCGATCTGCGCCTTACGCTCGACTAGTTTGAGATACCTGAAGTCGAACGGCACGGCCTCCTTGGTCTTGCCATCGGCTCCGTTGGCCCTGCGTTGGCCGTCGGCGACAGACTCAAACTCGCGAACGATGTTGTCGTCCATCCACTCCAGCATGCTTCGCGCGTACCGTAATGTGCTGGACATGTTCCGCCCAGCCAGATAGAGCTTTGCTGATTTTAAGACGCTGTCTTCGGCCTCCGAGTCTACTCGCCACGCGTGCTCAAGCAGGTAGGCGATCTCCAGGACGCGCGCGCTGGAGTCGACTGGGACGAGAGCAGTGCCTCCTCGGCTGACGCACAGCTTGATCATGTCGATTAACTGCTCGTCACGCTTTGCACGACCACCGGCCTGTGCGACCTTTTCGGCGCCGCGACTGCTGCACACGAGGGCAGTGGGCTTGCGTAGTTGCTCAATGACCTCGGCACCGCCGCCTCCCGCCCCGCCTAACCAGGCCGCTCCCGCATACACGTTCTCTCTCGCCTGGTTCCAGTCCACGGCGTAGACAATCGACTCCAGACCATGCTGAATGTGCCATATTGTTCCTCCCAGACTGTGGCCTGCGTTGTAGGCTGTGATTATGAGGCCGTTCAGGGGCGGGGAGAAGGGCGACGGCAGCGGCTCGTGCGGTTGCGAGTACTTGAGGGGCTGGATCAGAGAGAAGTATCGGGTTATCTCTTCAGGAGTCGGCGCTTGCAGGAGGAAGTCGTTGTCGGCGGTCGGCTGCTGGGAGTACGAGTAGGCAGCCTCACTGAGAGAGCCATGGGGGATCTTGGTGGCAGCCAGCGGTGTCGAGGCGTAGAGGTCTTGGGTCAGGGTGCGACCGAGGTCGATGACGGGGCGGGTCGCGTATACCGGGACTCTCGTGAATAGGGGAAAGTTCTTGCAGCAATGGGCGAAGGCAGCCAGGTGAGAGGTCGTGGCATGGGTCAGCAGAATGAGGGACAGCGTCGGGACCTGTCTGGGGAAGTGTCAGTCTCCAATTGACAGCATAGACAACGGTCAACGAAGGGGGACACGTACTTTTCAAGCTCCCGCAGCTTCTCGGCGTCGAAAGACTCGTCCCAGCCGAGGTCAATGAGAATCTTGACGCCTCCATCGAGCTCGAGAATCGATTGCGATGCTGCCGACTCGGACAGGGCGCCCTGCAGCGGGCAGAAGGTAAACATGCTGGACGTCTAGAGCGAAGGGTCGCGATGCATCGTCTAGAGTTTCGAATCAAGATCGAGTTGGAACTAGATCTGTTGCTTCGATTCAGGAATCCGTCGTGTTTGCGATGACCATTGCGCTGGCGCAGCGACAGGGGGGAGAAAGAAGTGGACGTCGTTCTGTAGTACCTCAGCGTCGACGATTTCCTTGTCGCGTAAAAGAATCCAGTCCAGTCCAGTCCAGTCAAGGATGCAACGCCGCGCCCGAGCTGTTGCAGTAGCAGCGGCGGTACGTACCGAACGGCTCTGCTGCTAGTGGAGGGCCAAAATGGAGAGCAGGGGCCACTGAAGAGCTCCTGCCAGTGTCGTCAGTTATTCTACCCTAGGTAGGTACCTAGGAATGTAGTGTACAGTCACTGCGGAGCCTGCCTTGTTGGGACCGGAAGGCAGTACCGCGACGGCGCTGGAACTTCCAATCTTCCCGGCCCAAAGCGGTCTAGTGCGGCCTGATGTACAGATGGTGGGGGTACTATTCGATGGTACCGCGGTACATCCTGGAGCTTCCACGGCGGACCTATTGGATCCAATTGAACAGCTGTCGGTCTGGAAAAACGCGTCGGAAGAATATCGTGTCAATTTGGTCCAGATCCCTGTCCGGATCATTGTCGCTGCTCTCGAAAGGGGACAGGACACAGTTCAAGCTCCCAATCTCCTCCTTCGACTAAGTCGGCTGGTCCTTCGAACGACGACGACGACGACGACGACGACAGCAAAACCTCTCACGACCCTGCGGAGAATGGCGCACTCTTAGATGCGTGCGCTCCCTCGACGTCTTCTCCTGCGAATCCCACTCTACCGATAATTCCCACCATCGGCGCACACCGCAGCTACCGTCCCATTCCTCTGGTAGCTAGCTACCCGCATTTATTTACTTTGAGCACCGAACTGTCGAGCCCGATCGTCACCCGTCCCAAAGATCACGCAACCCTCGAAGAACCCATCTTCCTCACACCACCGCCCGCGGCCTGTCAACCAACATGTCAGACTTCGGCCCCTATCACCACCTGGGGCAGGGAGAGCACGACCCCTCGAATCCGAACCGATCGACGCAGCCCGCACCTCCCCAGTTCTCCCCTCCTGTCGCGGGGCAGCCCTACCAGCAGGGAGCTGCCTACGGATCCCCTCCCCCGCCTGGTCAGCAGTACTACGGTGGACAGCCTCCCATGCCCGGATCGGCTCCGCCTCCTCAGGGTTCGCCGTATGGCGCTCCGCAGGCCTCGCCGTACGGTGCTCCTCAAGCCCAGCCATATGCGCAGAGTCCCGGTTTTCAGTCTCAGGAGAGCTTGGCGGCGCAGATGGGCGGCATGTCCCTCGGTGCTGGAGACGGCCACAACACCATCAGGAAGAAGAAGAAGGATCGTCATGCGTACCACCAGGTCGAGGCCACGGGCTCCTCGCAGGCCTTCAATGGCATCCCTCCCGCCGGCACCCCCGCCACCTCCTTCCTCAACGCCGACCCTTCGCAGGCCCAGTACATCAACCCGCAGATCACCCCTGCCATGAACCAGTTTCCGGCTGCTGCTGGACAGACTTACATCCCTGGAGTCCCCGCCTCTCCCGCAGAGTTCGCGACCCGGAACGGAGCCGATGGTGCTCCCCCGGCCGTTATCCAGACTGGCGGCCACAACAAGCTTACCATCGACGACCTGCCGAGCGTCCCCGTCTCTCGTGACACCCTCCAGCAACATTACTTTGCGAATGTCTACCCTACCTTCGAGAAACACCTGCCTCCCCCGGCCACCATCTCCTACGTTGCCTACGACCAGGGCAACGCCTCGCCGAAGTTCGCCCGCCTGACACTGAACAGCATCCCCGCGAATGCCGAGGGTCTGGCTCTGACCGGTCTGCCAATGGGTCTGCTGCTGCAGCCAATGGCTCCCCTGCAGGCTGGCGAGCTCGAGATCCCAGTTCTGGACTTTGGCGATTCCGGTCCTCCCAGATGTCGCCGCTGCAGAGCCTACATCAACCCCTTCATGATGTTCCGCTCGGGCGGCAACAAGTTCGTTTGCAACCTGTGCACTTACCCCAATGATACCCCTTCCGAATACTTCTCCGCCCTCACTCCCCAGGGTGTAAGAGTCGACCGCGACCAGCGCCCTGAGCTCACCAGGGGCACTGTGGAGTTTGTTGTCCCCAAAGAGTACTGGACCAAGGAGCCCACCGGTCTGCGCTGGCTGTTCCTGATCGACGTCACCCAAGAGGCTTTCAACAAGGGTTTCATCGAGTCTTTCTGTGAGGGTATTCTTGCTGCGCTGTACGGCGGCGAGGACGCCGAGCGCGACGAGAACGGTGAGCCCAAGCGCACGATACCGGCTGGAGCCAAGGTCGGCTTCGTGACCTTTGACAAGGACATCCACTTCTACAACGTGAACGTAAGCATCCTGCCCGCGGGCTTATCTGAGAATGGCAGCTGACAGGCGTAGCCGTCTCTCGATCAAGCCCAGATGATGATCATGCCCGACCTGGAGGACCCCTTCGTTCCCTTGAGCGACGGTCTCTTCGTTGACCCTTACGAATCCAAGTATGTCTCCGTTGTGATTGCAGCTGTCACGATACTAATGGGCCCAGGTCTGTCATTACGTCCTTGCTCACCATGTTGCCTACCATGTTCTCCAACATCAAGAACCCCGAGCCTGCTCTTCTCGCTGCTCTCAACTCGGCCGTCTCGGCGCTGGAGAAGACGGGAGGAAAGATTGTCAGCTCTCTGGCCGCGCTGCCCACCTGGGGTCCTGGCCGCCTGTTCCTGAGGGACGACGGCAAGCATCCTGGCGGTGAGATCGACAAAAAGCTGTTCTCCACCGAGCACCCTGCTTGGAAGAAGGTTGCCGAGAAGATGGTTGCCACTGGCATCGGTGCTGACTTCTTCCTTGCGTCGCCATCTGGTGGCTACCTCGACATCGCGACCGTTGGCCACGTCGCAGCCTCAACAGGTGGCGAGACGTTCTACTACCCCAACTTCATCGGTGCGCGCGATAACACCAAGCTGTCGATGGAGATCAAGCACGCAGTCACTCGCGAGACTGGCTTCCAGGCCCTGATGAAGGTGCGGTGCTCGAACGGCCTGCAGATCAACGGCTACCACGGCAACTTCATTCACCACACGTTCGGTGCCGATCTCGAGATTGGCGTCATTGACGCTGACAAGGCCATGGGTGTCACTTTCTCGTACGACGGTAAGCTCGACTCGAAGCTCGACGCCCACTTCCAGTCTGCCCTGCTGTACACCACTGCATCTGGCCAGAGGAGAGTGCGTTGCTCCAACGTCATCGCCAGTGTGTGCGATAACCCGAGGGACTCTGTCAAGTTCATCGACCAGGACGCCGTGGTCGCCATTCTTGCCAAGGAAGCGAGCACAAAACTGGCCACGACCTCTGCGACCCTGAAGGACGTCCGCAACCACCTGACCGAGAGGTCAATCGACATCCTGTCTTGCTACCGCAAGAACTTCCTCACCTCGGCACAGCCGGACGGCCAGCTGGTCATGCCGGAACGGCTCAAGGAGTTTTCGATGTACATGCTGGGTCTCATCAAGTGCCGCGCGTTCAAGGGCGGCAACGAGAGCTCCGACCGCAGGGTGCACGAGATGCGCATGATCAGGTCAATGGGCGCCATGGAGCTCAGCCTGTACCTCTACCCGCGCATGATCCCCGTCCACAACCTCGCCCCCGAGGATGGCTTCCCCGACGAGTCGGGCCACCTCAGGGTACCCCCCGCCATCCGGACGTCCTTCTCCCGCGTCGAGCCCGGCGGCGTCTACCTCGTGGACAACGGCCAGCAGTGCCTATTGTGGTTCCACGCCCAGACGTCGCCGAACCTCATTGCCGACCTGTTCGGCGAGGACAAGATGACGCTCCAGAGCCTCGACGCATACACGTCGTCGCTGCCCATCCTCCAGACGCACCTCAACGCGCAGGTGCGCAACCTCGTCGAGTTCTTCAAGACGATGCGCGGGTCCAAGGGCCTGGGCATCCAGCTGGCGAGGCAAGGCATCGACGGTGCCGAGTACGAGTTCGCGCGCATGCTCGTCGAGGACAGGAACAACGAGGCGCAGAGCTACGTCGACTGGCTCGTGCACCTTCACAGGAGCGTTCAGCTCGAGGTATGAGACTTCGGTTCCCTTCCTTGCCCGACTTGCATGTACTGACCGTTTGTCGCAGCTGTCTGGCCAGAGGAAGAGGGACGACCCGTTGACGGACGCCAACGCCCTGACTGGCTTTGCCGGCTTGCGGCCTAATTACTGGTAGGGAAAGTAAAGGCGCGTGTCAGGAATGGGGAGGTGGAATTTCGATGCTTTGAGCGTTTTCAGAATTGCATATACAATGGGTGTCTGGTGTGTGGTTCCAAGAGTGAGAGCGAGAAAAAAAGCCGTCAACAACAAATGATCAAATACCTCTTATGTGTTCTGCACGAAGGCGTTCCTCTGTTGACACTACAGCGTACTCGTAGCTGATGCGTCTTATTCATGGCATGGGCTCGTGTCAGGGCCTGGAGATTTGTGACGAGGGCGAGAGCGGTCAAGTTTACATGTCCAAGCTCGCGCAATACACGCGGAATCTAAGCTCGTTGGACCGCAGTGCTTCCTACACGCGCACAGAATCGAGCTCTCGGGCACGATCACAGTGTCCGTGATGATCCCGTCCGGGTAAATCCTCAACTACGACTGCATCCGGGGGCATCTACCTATCCAGTCAAGCCAGTCCGCACGATCTCCAAAGCTCCCCCCTTCTTTCTCTGAGTATCGCGAGATCCGCACATCGCGACTGGCATATCCCCTGACCTCCAGCATCCCCCCCCCCACCCCGTCAGAAACTCAACGCCCGCTGACCGACGTCTTGTCTGAAGCGGCGTTCTCGGACACGGCCTCTTTTTCCATCTCACGTGCTGTTCTTTTCTTGTCACTGTTTCTCATTGTCTACATTTCTAGCGCTCCGCGAGACATTGTGCTTTGCACGACCGGATTCTACTCCGAGAGAAGCGGTGAGAGCGCGCGCGCGCGCGCGCCGACGGGGAGGACCCGGTAAAGACGCAACGGCCCGGGATGGAAGACTCGCGATGTGTGTGAGCCATCGGACGACGTCCACCCACCGCTTGTTCTGTCTCCCACAAAGATGTGTGTTGGTGATGGCGGTTCAACGTCGGACTGTGCTTGGAAGATACCGGCGTGTTGGTTGGAAGAGATAACAGCCATTTCATCACGAAGACGCTATTACGACTCTGGGCTCGTACCACAACAGCGTCGCACTAACGCACGGCTTTCAGGCCAGTGCTCAGAAAGCCCACCAGAGTAACGTCTCCAATCTGTCTAGACAGTCAACCCCCCCCCCCCCCCCCCTTCCCGGGACATGTCACCGCCAAGCGAATGACAGGAAAAAGTGATACACAGAGCCTACCAAACACATACAAATCTGGTAAGCTAAGCTAATAGGGCGCCTAGTACTTTACGTACTAAGCAGTTGTGTGTATCACTTTTTCTGTCACTCGCTTGACCGCCTGGTGAAGTGCCCCATCCCTTCTCCTCCCTCCCCCGTCAAGTCGAACATTGTCTCCCAGAACGGCTCCATCATTCGAGAGACAAGAAAGAACCAAAGACAGAAAATCCTCACTGGTCCCGCCTCCAGACTCGCAAGGGGGGTCGAGGAGGGGTGTGGGGTGTATGGCAGAGAAAATCAAATCACATGATGCTATGAATATCGTCAGTGCTAAGAAGAGATACTTACACCCATTCTCGGCTGTACTAGCGAAAGGAGGAGGGGGACGGACGCCGGGAATGAATTCGCGATTAGAGTTTTGAGATGTGATATATGATATGTGACAGGTTTTTCGAGAAGTGGCAGAAAAAAAAGTTGTATAGGAACGTTCGCCGGCTCGCCGAGAGACTGAGACACTCACCCGGCAACGACGAAAATGGCAAGGCGAGAACAGAGAGACAGGCACGGCACGGTAGAAAAGGAAGACAGCCGGCGGTGCCTACCGTTTGCCAAGCTCTGCACGACATGGGAGCTCATTACGGCATTAGGTAGATTTCCCCCTCCTCCTCTGCTGCCCGACAGACGGAAAGAGTATGTGTTTGCGGGAAAGGGGGCACGCACAGAACTGAGACACAATTTGTGGGCGTACATGAGAGACAGAGCGCGGGGGCCCATCCGTATGTGCCCTCTGCGGCCCAGTGTCGTGTTTGTCTGTTTTGTCAACTTCGTTCCCCCCTCTCCTCGCAAACCTCGAGAGTGGCTGGCTGGCTGGCTGGGTGGGCTGGGCTGGACTGGGCTGGGTGTTCATGCACAAACGCCCAACCTTCTGCCGTGGCTCCCGCCGCGCGCCTGTGTATTTGATCAGGCGAGGGACGAGTGGTTGTCGTTGAACCCAGAAACGGTGAAACATGCAGTCTGCCGGGCCTTTCCACTCTCATCCCGTGTGTCCCGTCGCCCGCCACCCCACCGCCTCATCCCAAGTCCAAGGCCAGGTTGGGGGGATGTGCATGATCTGGGAAAGGGGTCGGCGGTAGATGATCGACGTGTGGGTTGGGACACACACAGCCTCCTTCCCGCGGGGACGGGGAGCGGTGGGCTCCTGTGCGTGAACAAGAAAGCAAGGTTGACCGGCCAGACGGGTACGGACAGGGACGGGAGTGCGAGGAGGGTTAATGATACGCCGCGAATCCCTGCCGGAGATCGTTGCATTTGCCTGCTTGTCTGGGTCCCGTTGCCTGTGAGGCTGCCGTGTCTCGACGGCATGGAACGCCGTCGTAGGGCGGATCTGCGCCCAGAGCCTAGGACGTCGTCTGATTTTTGGTTTCCTTTTCTTTCTTTCTGCGCTGCGAGTTGCCTGCGCCTGCGCGTGCCAACGGGGAAAACCCTCACGGCAGGGCGTGATGATAAACGTGCTTCTTCTGCGCGGCGCCCGCGAGGGCGGTGAGCAGATGTCTGTGTTGGGGGAAGGCTGCAGAAATCGCCACTGGGTTGCGCTGCTGTGAGGCAATTTGTGTTTCTGTGGACTGGAAGCACGTTGCCGTCTCCTCTCATGATGCTACCACGATACCTGGCAGGTAAACATCTCGCCTCTCAGTCCACCGGAGATGTAGCGATTAGCAAGAATGACCGGAGAGGCGATATCAGTGAGAAGACTTTACCATCGAGAAAGTCTGGTAGAGGAGACAACCTGGCGTCGTGAACCCTCGCAGCAAACCCGGAAGGGTAACCATTTCATGAAGGGCAGAAAGGACACGCCCTCACCTTCTGGTGTAGGTACGCCCCTCAACACATCCCTAAGAGCCACCGAAACGGGTGAAGGACGACGCGCTCGCTGTCCCTTACCAGAGATAGTCCTGGCGTGGTGTCTCAAGCATCTTCACACCGTCCAACCTATCACCCTCTTGGGTGTGTGCGTGTGTTGTGCCTGGTGTAACCGACCTCACCGGGGAATGAAAAGGGAGTTGCGCCAGAGATGCCACGTCTCGGTTGATTGGATGACGGACGCAAGGGCATGCATGACAATAAGCGTGCTCTGAGGTGCCCTCTCCGGTTCCGCGTGGTCGGGCTCCTGTGGCGTCAGCCTAGTTCCAGGGCCGAAAAATATTGCCTCTTTTTACACGAACGACACCCGTTTTCCCGCTCTCATTAATGAATAGTCAACCACTGGGTTGGAATTGGGTTGTGTTTGTTTCTCTCGTTGGTCGCAAAGGGAGCGAAGACGTCAGCCGTCCTGTAACTGTTTGTTTTTTCTCTTAAAGGCCGTAGTAATCCGTGTCTCGGCCGTACTGGCCGTCGCACAAATGCCTCCCGGTAGTCAGCCTTCCAGTCGAGCAAAGTGAGAAGTGACAAAATCGCTCCATGGTCGCGGGTCTCCCGCCCCGGTGCCGCCTGACGATGTTGGAGTGGGGGGCCGGGCAGCGGTAGGGAAGACGCGGTGATACCTGACCATCGAGACGATCGCACCCCCCCCCCCCCCCCCCCAGTCGAGATCTGAGAAGGCAGCAGGGATTGCTTGCTCGGATTCCGGCCCCCTGTCATTCACTTGTCGAGCCCTCATTATGACGAAGATATCAAGGAGCTTTGTTTGTGCCCAAAGAACCATGTCAGTTCCCGAAAAAGCAACCATGGCCAACTCCGGCGAAGACATACCATGCCGGAGATCCCTCCTGGACGCTCAATTCTTGCAGCCTGTCGTTCTTCGGGGCGGGGTCCGTCGTTGCTCACCAATGCCGAATGACGAAGACAGAGGCTCACGCGAAATGCTTGCTTCTCCCTTCCAAGACGCCCATTCGCAACCCGCCTCGGCGAACCACGGGCTCTAGTTGACGAGCAAAGCGAGGGGCTGTTTGCTTTTCTCTAGTTTCGTCCGTGTGGCACGTGTCGTGCAGTCTTTGACAAGAGAACGAGGCGAACACCAAGGGTGATGAAGGCAGACCGGCCTGCTGCACATCCTTTCCTTGAACACTACTTGCCGATGGCGCGAGAACATTTCGGACCCTGTACAACGTTAGTATGCTGTATCAACGAACTGGAAGACATACATGAGGAGAGACCTAGCTGACGGCTTCGACGATCGCCATCCGTCTCCCACCGTTTATCAGCAGGTCTCGGAACGCTGATGCGCCGAGATGGCTTTTACAAGCGCCAGTCTAGTCCTCGACGTTGCCGCGTGTCGTGGGTGTGCGCTGTTGGTGTCACTGTCTGATTTGAAATGCGAGTTCATGGCGAAAAATGAGGCGGCCTGGCCGGAATCACGTCCGATTCGACGCATGCCTGCCAGCCAGCCCAGTGGAAGAAGATGTCCATCCCCTTACTCCATACATCCACATACAGACACCTCCCGGTCGCGCGTGCGTCCCCAGAAGCGTGGCAGGATGAGGAGAGAGTCAACAGTCCGTACGGTAGCAAGGTAGGTATGCTCAGAAAGATTTCCGGATTGAGATTGCAAGGGAATAGTTCCAACCCGACTCCAACACCAAACGCCGCCCCAGGGGTACAGCAATCCCAGCAGTTCCAGTAGACACCCAGCCAATTACATAGACCTTAACCAGGCCACCGAACCGTCAGAACGCCGGCCAGCCGCGAGGTTACCGCAAACAATGCCCTCCGAGGTATGATTCAGACTTCCGTAAAACTCGAAAAGAAAAGAAAAGTTTTCCCGCAGAGAACCGCAAACAACGCCCAACAGGCCGAGTAATAATCATTCCGGGTGCCCGACGTTGGAGATCCGGGGACTCTCGAGATCGTAGGGATCCACGGCTTTGCAAGTGCAAGGAGGAAAAGAAGAAACGAGCGTGGACTGCTAGGTTGAGAAGCTGACCAAATAATGCAGAAACCAGACTCCCTGTCCGGTAGCTGCGAGCCAATGGGAAGACTCAGACAGGGGTGGTTGTATGATGGCGTACGAGTGCATGGATTGCGAGACACAAACACCCTTTGTTTGTGTACGTCTTGTCGATATGACAGGCTGCCCTCGAGAGCCAATCTTTCTCCAAGGGGATGCCGCCTCAGCCCGCTTGACGTACGTCTTGGTCTCACCGGCTCAGGTTGAGCGACCCCAGACTGAGACAAGTAGCCCGTCAATGATGCGCCAAGAACGTGTCGGTCAAGAACCGTCCATGATCGCAGAGAAGGCATAGCGGGGATCGGGCTGGCTCCGTACCCGTGCAATCTCGTGGTCGGCAAAGATGTCGCTGAAGATTTTGAAGTCGCTCTTGTGACCGGACGAGCTGCCACCGGAGCTCGACGATGATGATGACGAGCTGCTTTTGGACTTGCTTTTCGAGGAGCTGCTGCCCTTGGACTTCTTGGCGATGTCGTCGAGGATGCACTTCGACGTACTTTGTCTGTCGTCCTCGAAAGCGAACATAACGGCGAGAAACTGGCCCCTTAGCTCCGGGTCGTAGAGGAAGACTTCTCGCCACAACTCTGCTAGCTCCTTGGGTGGGTTGCGGTATCCGTTGCCGAGCCCAAAGTCTCCAATGACGACATAGTTGTAGTTGTTGAAGACGCAGATGCGCAAGGCCGCTCGCATCTTGTTCCTGACCAGATCACGTTCTTCTGTGAACGAGTACTTTCTTCCCATATCGGTGAGTTTCGGCCAACGCGTCGGGGGCATGGAGACGACAGGGAGGGATCTCCAGTCTTTCATTTCCAAAGATTCGATTCTGTCCTGAAACTGGCGGAATCGAACTTGGGAAACAGGTTAGCATCAGCCGAGAAGGACGCAGGAAGGGGGAAGCATTACCAACATCAGGGGAGTAAATGGCCCCTTCCATCGGTATGGGATAGTTGGACTGGACGTAGGAATCCGGGTGCGGGGTCCCAAGAGTCGCTGAAAGGTTGCTTCGTCGACAGAGTCTCTCCTGTGACGCATCGAATCAGCATCAGGCCGGCAACATCGAGCGGTACCACGGCGCGATCTTGTCATACCTCATATCCGACGACACCCGTCTCCCAGTCCCCTCCAGGACGCTTCTCATTCGCTGCGCAGATGAAGGGAATGCGAACGCCCTCACTCTGGGCCCAACCAATGGCGCAGTCAACCGGATCTCCATGGACGACGTCTGTTGATATCAGCTTGTGTGCGCATTGACGGTTGGAAACTATACAACTCACAGAACTTGGGCAAGTCCGAACTCATGAAGTTGGGCCGGCTTAGGGGGAGCTGAGCCAGTGGCTGCTCGTAGAGAATGGAGATTGGTGGCCACTCATCGCGGAAGTGCTTGTTGACTTCCGGGATGAGTTTCTTCTTGGTGTCAGCCGCAACCTCGGAGGGCTTGATCTTCAGAGGCTTGGAGGAAGGCATTGCGCGGATTGCAAGGTGTTCCGAAGTACGGAGGTATTGGGTTCGGGACAGTTGAAGCTTTCTCAGGTAGGGTCGCCTCTCGATGATGAGGATAATGATGCGAGAATGGCTTGGAGCAAGAGACCAAAAGTTGCTTAATACGGGGACCTCCCGGAAGCTTTATGTATCTCCCTCGTAGTGAAGACCAACCGCATCAAACGGCAAGGCAGAGGGAGGAAGGGGGGAAAAGAAAGCATGGCATAGCTTCAGAGCAAGTTCCCTTTGCAGAGCAGGCCGGAGAAGGCCGGAGCAGCGTAGAGTAGAGAAGAGAAGAACAGAGGACTTGACTTGCCTCGACGCTGGAGCAAGCGAGAGCGGTGAAGGGTCAAGGAGGGGAGTGTAACCAATACTTGCCGGATCTCAGTCAAGTCTGCGACATTCCAGGGTAGCGTATAGTGTAGGGAGGGCGGGTAGAGAGTGGGTGGGCGCGCGGATGGTCGTGATGAGAGATGTCTTGCTTATACAGAAACCCGGGTCGTGCTACACCAAGCTTCCCGTGGTCTTGGTTGGTGGAATCCGATCGAGATACTACTGCAATCTGCCGCAGTTATACGAGATCTTCCTGTCTCCCAAGATCTCACTTGAGCCGTGCTTGCGAGCCGGGGGAGTCGATGCTGGAGAGGGGGGGCAAGACGTGGAACAAGGGTCAGACAGGTTTGCCAGAAAGGGAATGAAGGCGAGGCGAGGTAGACGATGAGGGAGAAGAGATGGCAAGGCCTGGCCATGTTGTTTGCTGCAATAAGCAACCAGACGGAGGGGCATGGGCGGTCGAAGAAGCAAGAAACCCAGCTTCATGGTTCTTGGGATCTCCACCGGGGATGCTAGGTAGGAGGGACATGGAGCCGCCCGCGCGGTCAGGGGTTCAGCGCGATGAAGAAAAAGCGAGTCCCACGTTCGGATTGATGTCCATTTTTGGAGTGAAGATGAGGGGCGGCGGGATGGTTGTAGTATTGCGTGTCTGTGGTTCTGTGATGCGCGCAGCTGTGAACCGGTAATGTCGACAAATGTTTGTCGTCGGGTTGCATCCAACAGGGTACAGTGTAAGTGCAAGAAGCAATCTGGCGGGCTCGGGCGTCGATGTGAGATGAGAGGACAGCATCGGACGCCAAAATCTCGTCAGATCCCAAGACCACGTCCTGGGATTGGGAATCAAAGACTGCATTATCCCGAAGTCGTCACCCGCGGCCCATGTTTGGTGTCTCGGGAGTCGAGGACTGGCCGAGCTGAAGGTCGACTGGAACGACGCGAGCAGCAGCGACGATGGCGCCGCAACCGCTGCCTGCGACCGTGAGTCGGACCGCAAGTCTCGAGGACATGCATGTTTGCCAGCATCTGGTGTCAGTCGTGGAGGAAGAAACGAGAGGGAGGATTCTGGAGGTCGACGTCGTATTGGTTTATGGAGGAGAAAAGAAGCTGGAAAGGTGAAGCAGGTGCTGAGCTGAGATTGAGGACACGGGCACCCTACTGGGCGTCTACCTGATGTATACTTGACGGAAACACGAAAAGTGCCCTGGAGTCTTAGTAGACACTAGGTATTACGGGCGGACAGTGCCTCCGTAGGCACCTATTACCTACTAGGTAGGTACCTACGGAGTATTAAGAGTTTCCAGCTTTCTCTCGACTATCTTATCTTATCTTATCCTATCTTATCTACTACCACCGGTGCCTTCCCCTTCGGGATTGCAGCGTCCCCACTCGTTCGCATTGAAGCTCCCCATTGGCTTGAGCTCTTACTGTGGGCTGTTTTTTTCTGAGCTTCCAGTCGCAACGGCAGTCGCTGTCATCGCGAACATCGTCCCTTCCGCCGACACGACGTCCAACCGCGACCCCGCCTCATTCTCCTCCTCCTCCTCCTTCACATCTTGTCGATCAGATCGCTAGAATCAAACACTCCGCCCACTCTATAATGCAATTGCAATAGGACTGCATTTACAGCAGAGCCTGCACAACATGAGGTTCTCAATCACACCCCGCCAGCTCGCGAGGTTGCTGCCCCCCGCCAACCCCCTCGGCAGACGACAGCTCTCGACGGGCCCTCGACGCACAGTAGCCCAGTTCCTCGATTGGAAGCCCGATGCTACTGTTCAGGATGTTGTCGTCAACGGCTATGTCAGATCCGTTCGCAACATGAAGAGCGAGCAGTTCGTCAATATTGGCGATGGCTCAACACGGACGACCCTCCAGGCCATGGTCTCGAGGAACCAGGAGGAAAGGTAGGGCACGGAAAGCTTCCCCGGTGATTTTGTCTCGGGAGCGCTGATTATTCACAACCTGCGTAGCTCAAACTTGCGAGTCGGTGCTGCAGTCCGCCTACGGGGTTCCTGGGCCCCCTCCAAAACGGAAGGTCAGAGTCACGAGTTGAAGGTTGATCGCGTCGAGGTCCTCGGTCCTTCCGATGCCAAGGTAACATCTCCTACATCCCGTTATTTCTCCATGGTGCAGCCTCTAACAATGTCCAAATCCCATAGACTTTCCCCATCCAGAAAAAGTACCAAACACCGGAATTCCTCCGCACCATGCCCCATCTACGACCTCGAACACCGCTCAATGCAAACATCCTCCGCCTTAGATCAGAAGCTGTCGCCACCTTGACTCAGTTCTTCGCCTCTCGAGACTTCATTCAGACCCATCCACCCATAATTACGTCGTCGGATTGCGAGGGAGCTGGCGAAGTCTTCAACGTCACGACTAGCCCCCCCGAGACATCCATAGCCTCAGCCGCCGGGAAAGACAGGCATAGGAAGCCCGAACTATTCTTCCGCTCGCCCAAGTACCTTACGGTATCTTCGCAGCTCCATCTAGAGGCATTGGCTCAATCTCTTGGTCATGTCTGGACCCTCTCCCCGACTTTCCGCGCGGAGCAGAGCGACACTACGCGGCACATGAGCGAGTTTTACATGCTGGAAGCCGAAATGAGCTTCGTTGACGAGCTCGACGAGGTCATGGATCTAGTCGAGGACATGCTGCGTGGATTGGTCAACGGCTTACACGGTACAAGGGCTGCAAGGGAGCTTCGCCAACGACGGCCTCCCGGCAATACGCGTACGGCTGAAGATGATCTAGTTCCTGTCGACGAGCTCGAATGTCGATGGTCGGGCATGATGCAAAGTCCATCATCTAGATGGCCGCGCATCACCTACACCGACGCCATCAAGCTTCTGGAGGCAGAAGGAGACCGGTTCGAGCTCAAGCCCACTTGGGAGGGTGGCCTGCATTCCGAGCATGAAAAGTTCCTCGCAAAGACCTTGGGTGCGACCAACGAAGCTGGCGCTTACATGCCCGTCTTTGTCACACACTACCCTCAGGAGATCAAGGCTTTCTACATGCGAAAGTCCGCACCCTCCGCCGCCAGCTCTGGCCAGGCTGGTGCAACGGTCGACTGCTTCGACCTTCTAGTACCTGACCTGTGCGAGATTGCAGGCGGATCCATGCGTGAGCATGGCCTGAAGGAGCTGCTTGAGACGATGGATGCTCGCGGCATGACTCCGTCAACTCATGGCAAGCAAGGAGGCAACCTCGACTGGTATGTTGACCTGCGTCGCTGGGGCTCCAACCCACATGGCGGATTCGGCCTGGGGTTCGACAGGCTGCTCAGTTACCTCGCTGGAGTTCCGAACGTCAGAGACGTGGTGGCTTTTCCCCGTTGGTACGGTCGCTGCGACTGCTAGTATACCCAGGTCGAGCACCATGTGGCCTCTTCTTGCCATGTCAGAGTGGGCGCCACATCTCAACGCTCACCATTCGTTAAGATTTGCCTACCTTGGGTTCTGGAAGCCGGCTCGATGAAACAGGCACGGCGTGCGTGACACGCTGATCGACCGCCATGTGTTACCTCAGTGACCGAGTCCTGTCCTGGGTGACCTTGTGCTTGTGTAGCTGCACTTGAGCGCCCCCCGTCAAGGAGGGTCCAGCAAGACCTGGGCGCACAACTACCTACGATCATGTCTTATCTTCCGGTGGCTTGCATATGACAGGTCCAAACGCTCGCGGGGAAATCACGCGATGTTGCACGACATGCGGGAGCAGGTGTCCGCAGGTTCAGTCTCAGACCCTCATCTCAAGCAAGCGATCGTCATCTTTCTCAGCCGTGCCCGGAAATTGTCCCCGCCGCTCTGAATGCTGAGTCTGGTCGAGGGCTGGACTCATTGCTTCGCAAAACAGCCGCAGACGGCAGAGAACAGAAGTCTTTGCCTGTATTTCAATGCTCGTAGGCCTCTCAGCAACTCGATTGTCGATCACCACGGCATGTCCAATCACCCATATCCAAGTCAATTGCTCCGTGAAACATCACACAGCACAAGACCCTGTATCATATTCCTGTGTACAATACAACATTCGATGTCTTGAACCGTCATTTCCTGGGGCCAGGTAAACAACGATCGACTAACGTTACTACGAGATGCTCAACAGGCGTCAAACGGAGTGTTGCCGCTTGAAACCCGACCCCATCTGCCAGCAATTCAGACGTCGACCATTCAGGCCTCACTTAAAACAACCAACAGTGGCTTGCCGGGCCTACTAAGATACGTGTGACACGCCCAGATCGGAACCCAGCTGCCCATCAACACGACAGTGGACTTGCATCGGCCTTATGTCGGCAGGATGTTGACAGCGTGCTCATCAGTATTATGAGGAATCGACAATAGATATATCAGTACGTCTCGCTCTGACGCTGAGCGGGCGAGTCTTCGAAGGCCCGCAAACCATGGAAACCAAGAACTACAAGTAATGGACCTCGGCGACACATCATCAATGCACGCTTAAATTTCAAACGGAGCTATGTGAGTTATACACCGAGAGCTAGGCTTTACGTCGAGTGTACTCTGCGCAGACAAGCAGCGAGCCAGCCAGGCCGCATGGCCAACTGCTTCTCGGACCGTACAGAGCCTCAGAACAATGACGCTCGTCCACCTGCGAATCAAGCTTGTCACAACAGAGAGTCTCGCGCATGCGGTAAAATTCAGTTATTTAGCTTCGCGAACGTGGTGTCGCGTCTCGCATCCTAGGACGCCAATCCTTCCCACGGAATTCGCCGAATAAACAGTAGACGACGTTCAAATAGACGTTGATTGCCTGCTATTGACGACATGCTTACCGGATCCGATAAACATGGCCAGCGAATTCTCAACGGCGTTTTCCTTGACAGGGACGACTTCTGGAAATACTGAGCGAGCGTTTTGGTGCCTTGACGCCCTATTCAAATCGGCGCATCGGCGACGAGATGTCGACTCGATTTAGACAAACAAATCACGACGGCACAATACCCCGACTGCAGGCACGGCGAGCGTGGGGGGATTGGACTCAGGGGCGGCTACCATAGGTAGACCATCAACAAGATGATTGCAACCGTCCCCTTTTAGTTTGAACTTAAGAAAAGCTTAAACGCACACCCATCCATCGGAATTCGTCATCGTTGTCGTCCTCGCCTACCATGGAATGGGGTAGAGTTTGGTTGGGCTTTGAATTAAACTAAAGATGCGGATTGTCGGCACAACGAAATTACGGCACAACGGCACAGCGGCACACAACGGCATCACAAAACGAGACGAACAAGATCAGTTGGGACCTTGCGCTCCCTCGGACGGGACGACGACACGCACCAGAATGCACAAGCGCAGTAAAAACACATTGAGGCATCTCGGTAATACACGGACTGGACTGGGCAGGACTCTTGAGGTCGCCAAGGGATGAGCCTCTCTTGGGGGCCCAACTAATTATCCCCATCCACTGCCCGTGTACGCCCCGAAGCGGCAAGGCGTCCTGGCAAGTCGGCGCTTTGTGATCAACATGCTCACGCCAAATCTGCCAAGGGTCTTGGGAGGCTCTTGGCAGGATTATTGGTCCAAGAGCAAGAGAGAATCAATCTTGGATCGAATTTCGGTTTGTCGAGGGAGGGCGGCGATGAGCAGCATCGAAGACAGTGCGCCCGGCGCCAACGGGACACCGAGCTCGCACGGGGAAGGTTTTGGCGAACGGAGAAGGCCGCCGTCCACCTGCCCGTGTGAGTGTGTGTGTGTGCGCGTGTGCTGACACGGTGTCACCTTTGAGTTGCAAGTTGTGTTGTTGTTGGACGGCTTTTTAAGGTAATCCTATCATAACCTTGATTGTTGGAACTGGGCAGCACGGATCGCCCACTCTAAATGACATCAATTCATGCGCTGTCCCTGGGGCGTCTCCACTGCCAACAGCACGCCGTTCGTGAGCGATTGAGTCGTCGTCGTCGTCGTCGTCGTCGTCCAGGTGGTGTTGTCGTCTCTGACAGACGACGTGGACCCGTCCCTTGGGATCAAGCACAAACGCCGGACAAAGTGATACCCACTCGGTACCCGAAAACAACAGGAGATCAGCAAAAGCTTCGCCTGAAGTGGAGAGCTGGAATGGAGCAAGACCATGGACCGGACCATGGTTTGCACCCCGGGCGCCGATGTCCACGACGGGGAACAGCGAGATATGCTCGCCCGCGGCAATCGAATACGGCATCTTCTTTCGATCCTAGTAGTACATATTTGCCAATGGTCCTCCTTATCAAGCATGACCAGGTTCTTGGAAACCCGCCGCCCAGACTCGGTGGCTCCCCACAATCCGATGGTGAAAACGGGGGGTAAATGCGAGTCGGTGTAGCAATTATTAGCCTGCCCGGCGATGATGGTGTGCGAATAGCGTCTGGCAACGACGGATAGAGTAACAGTATCCGTCCAACACGGATGCTTCACGCTACAGATACCCTGATACTTCAGAAGGGGGGCCAAGGATACGAAGGCGCTTCTCGAGAGAAGGAAAAATTGCCAGTCCCGATTTTGCCGGCCCGCATGCCACGCCACGAGGTACCCAGGACAGGATGGCGCTATCGAATGCCTAGTCAATGAGTATCCGTACGTTTAGCGCGAGTTTCTCCATCCCTCGCTCGCAATCCTATCGCCGTCGACGTGCTTCTTGGGGAGGGCCGCGTCAGCAACCAACCGGAAGCTTGCTCTCGAAGTCTGTCTCCCGGGTCACTCGCTCTGCAGAGTACAGTTCATTGTACACAACTCCGTACGGATGACAGTGTACTGGAATGCTCGGCGACCCTCCCTTCCCCTCCCCTTATTAAGCCACGGGGTGGACAGAGACCTCCCCACCCACCACGGGCGAAGGGTTCGCTTTCGGAATCAAGCAGGGGATAGCAGAGAAATCTGTGGGGTCCGCGGCGTGCGTCGAACGAATGAAGGCCGGTATGGCGTGGTGATGACACTGAGTATCGAATTAAGCTTAAGCACACCCTCGGGATTACCTACGGACAACTGGCCAAGCAAGCCAAGGCCACGAATAATTTGCGCAGACTCTCTTTTACTCTGCTAACGGCCTGTGAGCCTTTTTGGGCCAAGAAATGTGGTTTCCTTGCGGTAGGAGCAGGAGCAGGAGCGAGTTCTACGGATACAAGGGATACGATTCCTTGCAAAAATCGCGACCAACTCCAAGGGGGCGGGGTTTTCAAGGGGCGCCTGTTGGTGGTGATGGTCTGACTGGCGCACGTTCTGGCCTTCGGATCTGACCATCTGGTTGTCCATCGTCAAATCTCGAAACAGAGGGATCAGCCACGGCAGCGACGCAACGTATGTGTCTCAAGGGATGATCACAACAGCAACAGACTTTTGATCTCTGGACGCGAGGCGATTCAGACCGAGTCTAACGGCGCACCAAAGCTGTCGCCGAGACGGAGTTTCGAAGACTCCGCAGCAGTCAAGCAGTGCTTCACTGGCGCCGAGCCTGCCACCGGGGCCCATCGCCAATGAGAGGATGACGCTCATCAACCTTTTGAGTTATCGACAAGCCGCCAAGATGCATGCGACAAGCCTTTTTGGCCATCGGCAACGATCCTTTGCCTATCGCCAATAGGCCGATCCATGTCAGGGCACTCGGCCATGGCTCCCCCCATGGGTGTTCCCAAGGCGCCGCTGCTGGCTTGGAACGGCCGCGTCGGGACCGAGATGCCCTTGGATTGAGGAGTCGACGTTTCTCGTTTGCTCCGTCGACCGCCTCTCTAGCTCAGCACTGCCCCAA
This sequence comes from Colletotrichum brevisporum, assembly GCA_030770045.1. Lineage (NCBI taxonomy): Eukaryota > Fungi > Ascomycota > Sordariomycetes > Glomerellales > Glomerellaceae > Colletotrichum > Colletotrichum brevisporum. Next base: position 1,125,109 of record JAUGSI010000006.1, on the reverse strand, counting down.
TGCCAATGCCAACGCCAATGCTTCGATCCGACGGTGCGCCGCACACCCACACACGCAGGAATACGGGATCCAGTTGCCAGTGCAGTGCAGCAACCTCTACATTCCTAGTAGTGCTAACCAACGCCCCGGAACTGAACACGAACCTTTGGGCGCCCGTTGGTCCAGGGGGCCGATATATCCGGGCGCATGTCCGCAAGACTGGCCGTCGAGCGGCACCGTCGTGTGCCGCTTAAGCGGAACCCCATGTCGGCCTCAAACCTTATCCCGGCCACCTGCCCTTCAGGGGCGGATGGGATGGTCAGGGGACTTTGCAACCAACTCCAAGCGATGCGTCCAACGGCGGAGAGAGTGTCTACCTGCTTGGCAAGGTCATGGTCACGGTCGTCACTAGTGTTAGCTACGATGTCAGCTGTGAGATTTCGCGATAGCGCAGGCAACCGTGCCCGACCATGCAGCCACCGCAAAAGCAATCACCGTTCGAACGTGACGCTTCGGGACGACGGATTAGAGTTGCAGAGCGAACCAGCCTTTTGACAGATTGTTGCCTTTTTAGGGCCGCTAATGCACTCCAGACAGGGGTCTTTACACCCACGTCGATTGCGGCCTGTTCATCTGCTTCGCACGCACTCCTCCAGGGTCCTCAGAGCATCGGCGCAGATTGCCCGGGAGGGTATGTCTGTGAGGATCGAGGAGAAGCTTCTCTCGTTGCGTTCGAGGACGGGCCGAGCATCAATGATGTTATTGAGAATCGTCGAGTGGCCGGGCCACGGGCACGTCGACCGGACGCGAGTTGGTGAGTATCCCTCCAGTTGTTTTACCAAGCAGCCCGAATTTAGCCTCGGATTCTCAGCCGTATCAGCCGTCGCCTGATTGCATGGCTAGCCCGCAGACACGGCTACACTGCCAACCGTTCCTCGGCGTCCAAACGCCCCCCCAGAAGTCGAACTTGGAGTTTTAACTTGGAGTTTTAGGGAGTTGTAAACCGTGCAAAAGCAGCCGGGTACATGCGTCATCTCGGAGCGCCTGTCTCGCAGGCCGGTGCCACCAACGGCCCTGGATGTCTCTGCACGACTTGAGCGCTGCAACGGCACGGGTAGGACGGCGAAGTCCTCGGGGACCTTGGAAACTTCACGGCAGCCACTGCGTGAATAGTCGAGAAGCTAGACAAGGTTTCGTTAGCCCAGGCTTGTGGTCGAGGAATACAGGCATGAGCGGCGGGAGGTCGATGGCGATGAAGCCTTCGAGATGCCACGCGACTCGGCAAAGTCTTCCTTGCGGGACGGACACGATGCGCCTCTGGTGCTCAGCTCCCCCAGCCGTGGCTTTTTTGGAACTGGATCATCCGCGATTGCCGTCGTCAAGAGAGCACAAGGACGGATGGCTGCATTCCCACGGGGAAGGAACACGAAGCGCTTGGCGGCGCGGTGGCGGCGCTGAACAGGACTGGCTCCCTTGCCAGGGCGGACGCCAGTCAAGCCGGTCAGCGACTGAACGCAACCCCAGCTCTCCTCTGCGACACCAACAGGCGTTGATGTGGAAATCGTGATGCCACCACTACTTCGAGGCTTCATCTCTTCGGGTGACGTGAGTGACTAAGCGGGACAGGCACATTGGCATGGGCTTCTGCTGTTGCTGGCCGCTGACTGAGCGGCGACACAGTAATTACACATCTACTGCCAAGAGACAAACTGCGGCAGAGTCGACCGTTACTGCCAAAGATGGCAAAAAGACTGCGATCAGGGATCCAGGTATCCGTAGGAGACCCAGCATTCTTGGAAGGGGAGGGGGTGAAGGACAGAAACGGGATCGTCGGTCGCAGAGAAACAGGTTGACGGCGGCTCGCCATCTCGTCTATTCCTGTGGGCAATGCGAGACGAACGATCCCTGTCTGACGTCTATCCTTATTTCTAAAGCCTAATCGTTTCACGGAGGCGTCCCCTTTTGATCATTTGTTCTTTTTTTCTTCTTTCCCCCCTTCTTTTTATGCTTTTTCTTTTATTTATTTAGAGTTTGCTGTCACGGCACATCCTTTTATGCGTCGAGTCATGGGGGTGAGCCAAGGCGTGTGATGCTTGACGCTGCAAACCATCCCAAGCCCCAAGCCCTCAAGCCGGTGGACTCGTGGGGCGGCGGATGGGCCGGCGGATGAGTCGGCGACGGCTTCGCTGTTCTTTTGAATCTTGGTGACGGGCGACATACCCATCGTCGGTCGCCCAACTGGGGCAGCCTCCGCGGGCGATGTGGAGGCGCTTCGTGGCCGGAGTCTCCATCCATTCTCGGGGCTGGCGGGCGGGGGCGTGTGCCGAGTCTCCTTTGTGCGCTCTTTTCTTTCCCTTTACGCTACGAAAGTGCCGTCGACGCGCAGAAGCCTGAAGGTGATACCTACTACATCATAGCAGCATGTAGGCGGGGGCTGTTCTTGGCCCTGGCCTTGCGGTGTGTCATCTTGAGGCACCTCCCCTCTCGCCTTTCTGACTGCGGATGCCGCGATCAGGCACTCTCCTCTCTCGGGCACGTCGGGCGGACGGTAAGCAGCGTGGCGAACGAGGTCGGGAGAGGGTTCGTTGGCGGCAACTTTGCGTTTACAAGAGAGTTGAAACCATGGGCTGCCTGGCATCGCGCCTGGCGATGGACTTCCCGACGGCGCCAACAAGGCTACAATAGGTAGGTAAATGTGGAGGCCGGAGAAGCGTATTCGTATACTACTACTTGTTATATGCGAACGTCGTCTGTCGGGGCGAAAGTCCTTCCCTCCTGCAGGATCGATCCATCCGTCGGCATCCCAGGAAGCAGGCTTCGAGCCCGAGTCGGCGGGGCTGACGACGGGATGCCGGGCATGTTCGATTAAGGTAAGCTCGGGCGAGACGGTCGCACTGGGCGAGACACACACACACACACACACACACACACACACACACACACACACACAACACCACATGGAGCCGCTGCGGTTGGTCGGCCTGACGCTCCTCGGCGCCGCGCTCATCTGACGCACACTGAGAGAGTAAGAGTACAGTCATCCGTCGTCGTCGGCGGTCTCAGCTGATGCCCCTACACAACTGCCATCGCCAACTGTGATTCGGCTAGGGATTGAAACGTGCGGACAGGACAGGAAAAGGCCGTCTCGCCCTCCCGTCAGTCAAAGTCCATACCTACAATGTCACGGGAAGAGAGAGCCCTCTAGGCTGTGACGACACCCGCGCGGCGACGGCCTTGCCGAAAGCGAAGATGGCAAGGCGCGCGCGCGCCGTGGGGCTTTTAGTCGGTGCTAATACATAACCATAGCCGACAAACTCGCAATCTTAACAATAAGCTTTTTTTTCTCCCCCGTCGCTTGCTCTCACCTTCCCGCGGTCGCAAGTCACACGCACCAGCAGAGTTTATCCTTTTTCTTTCTGTTGTTCTGCCCCCCGTCTGATTAAGCATCTTACTCGGGACGGATGCAAAAAAAAAAAAAAGATCGGGGTTGGCTGATTTTGATGGCACACTCTATCTGCTGCGGAGGCGAACCTTCAGGGATGGGGGTGTTGCCGTCCACTTTAGGTGCACCGCGGTACCTAGGTTTACCGTGTAGGGTGGTGCGCTAAGGGGTCGCCATCCCAGGCGACCAGCTCGGAATAACCGTCGTCGTATTGGTATTGGGGCTTTTTAGTCGTCGTCGTCGTCGTCGTCTACACTAACCTGGGGAAGAAGCTCGATTCGCCGGTCGCGAAGCAGAACATGTCGGATTTGAAGCCCGACCCGACGGGATCTGGGATCTCGTCTCTGGGGAGAGGGGAGTAACTTCGTCGAGGGATCGATGTCGATTATCTGCCTGCCTGCACAATGGCACATCACCATCGGACCCGGGCGGTGCCTCAAAGTCCGAAAGGCTCCGCGTCCGCTCGCTGCTGCGGCGGTACTTTGTTACTTGCTGTGGCCAAGTATCTGCGTCTCTCCCAGAAAGGGCCGACGAGGTACCCGCACCTACGGAGGTACCTCCGTGAGGCACCTCTGAGTGGCCTACGTTAGGTTCACGCCCCCCTTCCCACCCTTCAATACTCGGCCAGCCGCCCAGGACCATCGTCAGATCCCAGAGGATCCGTGAGGTATGCCAAGAGTACCAAGACGACGCTAGGAGGAGTGGCTGACAACGCTTAAATTCATGCTTAAACCTGCTCGTGGTGCGGTGGCGTCGGCGCTTGCTTGGCCGGAAGGGAGAACGGCACGAAGTGGCAGCAGCACCTGCTGTTTTTTTTGCTTGGTTTCGCCGTCTATCTGGCGTCTGCATCTCGGGTCGAGTCTCTCATTCCTCTTCTTGTCATCATCCAACCAGCGGGCGAGGAAGACAACTGTGTTTCCTGGGCTGGGGGAAACTCGGCACGCGCGCGCCCGCTTTCCCCTTGTCAATCCGGGCTGGGATCGGTGACTGGACAACGTGCCATCTCCGCCGAAGGGGTCCTTGGTATTTGCCTAGTACTAGTATTCTATTTGATCATCTTTTCATTCGCTCTCGCTTAAGCCGGAAGGAGAAAGAATTGCCAATTGTGGGCGGGCGAGATGGGATCCGCAGGACCACCTCACACACACAGTATGACGAGAGATTTTTTCTGGTCCTCGTTGGCGGTCGTCGCCTATTTCCGCCCTTTGCGGCATTTGGTTCCGCTTTGTATCTCAACACTTTGATTCCAGACGGGGGGGGGGGGGGGGGGGGGGGGGGGGCGAATGCGAAGGGGAGCGGGCGCGCGGGGGGGGGGGGGCTGGGATGGGGGATCGAAGTGGGAAAAATAATTGCTCGTGGAGAGGAGGGGCGTTTTTTCGTTCCGAGGATACGAACGGGCCAAACACACTTTTACGAGGAAAAGTAGCATGTTCGCGAGATGACCTAAACAACGGCGTGCGTCAGCTGTCAGTCCCGCCGTCGTTCTCTGAAGGCATCATCCCAAGACCGACGGGCATCATCGCCAAGGGGCGGGCTTGATTTTCCCTTCTCCTCGTTCCGGCAGGCGAGTTGTGGGAACGGCTGGTCTGGTCCAGCCAGGTACTCCGTAGAGATACGGGTACGACTCGACGGCGGGCGGGGAAAGATCCGTCGAGGCTGCTACTGTGGCAGTCAACGACGAGAGATGCCGATGGCCGACCGGCGGCGATCACTCATCAACCTCGTTCACGTCTGGAGGGGGTGCCCCCCCGATTCTCTCCCACTCTCCCGGCCGCTGATTCAAGATTTTGGTGCAATAGGCTATCTACGTGTGGGGCGTGCCGTGGGCCGAGTTGCCGGGTATTTTATTTTCCCCCTTTTTTTTGATGGAAACGATTGTTTGTCTCCGTTGACGAGTTGCAAAAGAGTAGGATAGTAGAGGGTCCAGGTGCTTTCTTCTATTTCTATGTAGATGTGCTCCGAGAGGGATGCCGGTTTCCGATATGAAGGGGTGTGGGGAGACGGGGTTTGGAGTGCGTGCGGCTTAATTGTCGTGATAACCCAGGACAACAGCTGACAACAGCCTTTGCAATTCATCTTCTGGATGCGCACGCGCTAACTCGCGATCGGCTTGCACCTGCCGCAGCCCTGACGACGGCGGCCGCGCGGATTTCTCCGCATGGGCGGTCGACGACAGGAGCTTGTCGTCGTAGTGTAGACTTTTGTATTAAATTAGTAGCGTGACCTTTTTCTGGTGGCTTGCGGGCGGCGGGCTGACTCGAGAGGTGCGGAACACCACCACCGACTGTGTATTAGTGTAAGCAACACAGCACTAACGCCGGGCTAAACTGGACACTCGAGAAGCTGGACGCCGGAGCTACACTAATCAACGGAAACCTCGTGCCACGGCTCACGGCACCGCCGCCCGCAGGCATATGGCAAGCTCCCGTCGAATGAGGGGAGGGGGGGCGGGCTGCTAGGCTGCTTCTCGACTGGTGTCGTGCCAGGGCTGACTGTGATTGCAAAACAAGCCTTTTTTTTATTGTTCATTGCAGAGGTTGTGATTCGCCTGGTCGGCTGCGATGCGCCGTGGTATATATTGAGGCTGCTGGGATGAGGGGGAAAGGCTATCCGGGGCTCATCTCCGGGGAACTCTCTACTTGTGTAAAAAAAAAAAAAAAGACAAAAGTAAAAGCTCTACTTGTAAATAACCCCTTGTATGTAAAGAATGCTCTAAAAACTAAAAATCCTCCCTAATAGATTTAAGTCTTTTACTAAGCCCTAGCTTTTATTAAGTTAAAAACCTTAATAAAAGAGATTTATAGCTATAAAAATACTAAAAAAAAGTAAGGATTATAGCCTTCCCTTATCCTTATTTATTTGTCAGATTACGTGGCTTAGAGCCGCTGGCATACTACGATATATAAGTGGATTTCGGCGTTTAAGGTGGCCAATAGCCGCTCTAGAGTAATGTTTCGCCGGCTCTAAAGGCTGTAGCTGTGTTTAGGGGGTTTAAAGGCCTATAGCACTATTAAAGTAAAAAACGTATTAATAGCCCTTAAAACATAGCTTTATATATATATAAATATACACAAAATCTAACAATTAAGAGTCTTATTTTACTACCCCCTTTACTATATACAATTAATTATTTCTAAACTACTTTATTAAATACAAAAATTACTATAAACGTCCTTTTAACCCTTTAGAAGACTATCCTTAATAGCCTAGCTACTTAGTACCTATAACTCTATAACTTTTAAGTACTTATAAATACCCTTAATGTATAAAAAACTCTTAACCTAACCTCTATAAATCTAGAGCCCTTTATTAGTAATACCCTACTCTAGGAACTACACTTTAGTAACTACTTAAAGTCTATTACTTACTATAGCCCTAAGCTAAAAGCCCTTTACTTCTAAACTATAGAATCTAGAGTAGATAAACTTATTATAAACCCTCCTCTTTAAGTACTTTTAAAAAAGAACCTCCTACTCCTATTTAATATAGTAAACCACTACTATATTAAAATAATAACTAACTTTTTTAAAAAGGCCCTTAAGTACTATATTAACTCTTTATTTTTATACTATACTATAAAAGTAATATATTAAAAGTAAAAAAAAACTAAAAATACTATTATTCTTTAAATATAAAGTACTATTATTAAAAAACTTAAAATCTAGTACTACTTAAGTACTTTAGGGCTAATAGTCTAGATTTAAAATCTCTATAAGTACTTTAAACTTATAAAAAGTATATACTACTAATATACTAACTAGTTTTATATTAACTACTTTACTATACTCTATAATAAGTAGTTTATAATAAAAGCTACTATAGTTAAATAGTTTATAATATAAGTTAATTATATATATAAAAGTTATACTATTAGGCTTAAAATAGTTTATAAAGGAGATTTATAGATCTATAAGCTACTTTACTCCTTTAACTATTTACTACTTTAATTTTAAACTAAAAGCCGTTATATAATAATAAGTAATAGTTAGAATAACTATAGTTTTAATAAAGCTATTACTAAAATAACTACTATAATTAAATAAATACTAGAGTCTATAGAACACAGGAAAAGTGTATAAAGCGCCTTTATTATTAATAAAGTAGCTCCCCGTGGCTCTTTTAAGTACTTTAGTAGTTATAAATATAATAATACTAACCTAAAGAAATTATAGAATAAAGCTTTATTAGTGTCTTTTACTCCCTTTACTCTATTAGCCCCTTTTTACTTAGTATATTCTATATACTACTACTTTAAAAATTACTTTTATACTTTTCTAAAGTACGTATATAACGAGTAAAAGCTACTTAACTACTACTACAAAAGAGTTAAAAAAAACCTTATAAATAATAAATAACTAATTTAATATATTAAAAAAATTTAAAGCTAGTAACTATATAGTTACTATATAGGGAGTATTAAGTATTTACCTATAGCGTTTTAAACCACTTAACACAAAGGCCCGTTACTATATTCCCTTAGGAACTTCTACTTCCTTAACTCTAGCGCGTCTATTTATATTTTTAAAAATAAATAATAGTTTAGTAACTTTTAAGTAACTAGTATAAGTAATTACCTATAAGCTAGCTCTAAGTCTCTTATAATTAAAGGATATAGAGATATAAGTATATATATTACATTAACTAATGGCGAACAATTTAGTTTATACTTATATAACGTTGTATTATGTACGTTTATAGTAACTAACCTTATCTCTTATAACTAACTCTATAAGTACAGGTACTAGTAAAACAAGTACCCTAAGTAGTACTTTATACTATATAAATCTAATTACTCCCCTTTTAACTTTATTAAAACTATATATAGCTAAAGAGTATTAAAGTATAATAAACTTTCTAATAAGGCGCTTGTATATAAAGACTCTATATAAGTTATTTAGTATATATATACTCTATACCATTAAATAAAGCACTTTTAATAAAAATAAGAATCTCTAAAAGGCTCTAAGGAAACGTAGTACTAGTAGCTTAGTTACCCTAGTTCTAAACTACTCTAGCGCCTCTCCTTATTAGCCTATAGCGTCTAAATCTCTATTACCCCTAAAACAGCGCCTAGTAATACCCTTTTAAACTACGATACTTATAGTATTAATAAAGTAAAGTAAATTATTAACTATAAGCCGTAGGAAAGTAATATGTATACCCGCCCTAGTAAGTATATTACGTTTAACTTTTACCTATATACTAAGGGCTATAGTAGGTTTATATTTATATTAGTATTTACTAACTATATTTTATAGTACTTATAAAACTACTACCTATATAACTACAGTATAGAAATACTTACTAAGGTCTTTAAGAAGTTTATTTCACTCTTAAAGGTCTAATATAACATTAAAATACTCACTTTTAAGTACAATAGTAAGATCAAAAAGTACTACCACTTTATAAATAACCTCTAGAAGTATAGTAAACGTATTAAGCTATCTACTCTATATATACAAAATCAAAACAATAGCACTAAGTGTATTAGTACTATAATTAAAATAAAAGTTTAAATAATACACAAAGGTAGTAAACTACCCTATAAGGTATAACTTAATATCTATAAAGTAGTAACCTATCTTTATAACTGCACACCTTAAGTAGCCCTTAGTTAAAAGACCCTATATAAAGTACTTTACTAATAGCTCTATAGCAACAAAACTATAAAACTAAATCTTACGTACTTAAGATTATATAGGTATAAAGTATATACCTTTATAACTACTGTACAACTTAAGAAAAAGCATCTTAACTACCTTTATAGCTGTACCTTTATAGGCTTCTTTATTAACTATATATTTATAAATTAGTATTAAATATAAAACTCTATAATTAGAAAAATCGTTACTATACGTAATATTACGTTTAATAAAAAAAAATACTATAATAATAACCTAAATTTACTTACTAGTAACTATAATAACTTTAACCTTTAAACTATTACTAAGTAAGTTTAAAAGAGCCTTACCACAGCTAGCAAAACTAACTTTTAAATATAGCTCTACCTATCCTTACTAAGTAAAAAAAAATAATAAAGTATTCCCTTTTATAAACTCCCCTAATAACGTTTTTAATAAACTTAACTTAAATAATACTACCCTTAATAATAATAAACTCTATAACTATAAATACTCTTTTACTTACTTTAAACTCCTACCTACCCCTCTTAACTCACTTATTTTATTCTTTTAAGTACTAATTAAAAAAAACTAATACTTAAAGAGGTAGATTATAGCTAAGTTAGTAAATAAAAACCTTCTTTTTATAAACCCTTACTAGTCTGTATTTATAACTAAGTCTATAAACTAAACCGCTTTAGTAGTTTATATACCTTAGCGTAAATAAACGTCTTATAAAGCCACCTTTTTAACTAGTACCCTATTATTATTTTAAAATACTCTATAGTAAAGCTACTTTTAAGTTAACTACTTAGTTACTTATAACCCGTTAAAGGGGACCCCTAGTATTTAATATACTATAGGGGCGTTTTAAAATATAGATATTAAATACTTTAATAGCGAGATTTAGCTATAGGGAGGGGTTATAAGTACTTAGATTTTATTAAGTAAGTATAAAGTACTATACTAACTATAAACTAAAGTTCCTACTCTTAGTACCCCCTAGTAAAAGCTCTAGCCCCTACTTATATCTTATTTAAAAGTATTAACTTACTTTTATATAATTTTAATACAGGTAGCTAAAGTAAACTATTTATAAAGCTATTATAAAATTAACTTTTAAAAAAAAATTCTTAAAAACACTACTAACAACTCTTAGATTTTAGAATACTATTAAGTATATATATATAAGTTAAATAAGTATAGAAGGCTCTTTAAAATTAAAGTATACTTTATTATATATAGCGACTAGTAGTTAAAAGATAAGTAAGATACCTATACTTTAATACTTATTAGTATATTATTTTAAACACTTATAACTATTATAAACTACTTTAATTTTAAACTCCTATAATACAATATAATAAACGCGTTTATATAAGTTCTACTTAATAAAGATATTTATATATAAATACCCCCTAGATATTAAAAGCTTAAGTATATCCTTAAACTTAATAAAGCGCTTTATAGTTTACACTACTTTCTACTTCTATAGTAATACTATTTAAAAGCTAGTTTAAAAAAGCTTAGGCTAAAGTATATAGTAAGTAAGAATTACTATTAAATATATAGTTATATTATTTTTTTTTTATATTAATAACTATATTCTATACTTCTCCTTTAAATACTATAAAAAGACCCTTTTACTTATAAAAGTACTTTAAAAGTAATACTTTTTTAAAAATAGTAAAAACTTATAATAGTTCTTAAGGATTAAAGTTATTTATAACTATACTATAAAGTGCCTTTAGCTTTTATAGTTTGTTTATATTAATAAAGTTATTAAGTACTTAAAAAAGTAAAACTTATAAATAAAGTAACTATATACTTTTCTAATTTAATTACTTAAACTACTTTTTTATAAAAACTCTACTCTATATATAAATATTAACTATTACTAAAGCAATATTAGTTTAATTATATATAGTATAATAATAATAAGGCTAGATGTAGTCCTTATAGTAAGCTGTTTTATATACTTTAACTACAACCCCAGCCCTAAGTACTTTAAAAAGGCAGAACAAGCAATTAAATACCTCTCTATAAAGCATACTCTTTACCTTAAATTTAGCTATAAAAAAAGCAGCTTTAATAATAGTTTAGTAATTACTTTAAATACTAGTTTTACTAATAACACACTAAACTATAAAAGCTTTTAAGTATTTATAATTAAACTTTTTAGTAGCTTTATTAAATAATAAACTAATAAATAAAATACTATAACTATATTAATAACTAAAACTAAGCTTTTTACTCTTTCTTAAGTAGCTAAAAAGGCTATCTTTATAAGCTGTTTAATAACTATACTTTATATAAACCTTAGTAAATAGACCTTTAGTACTACTCCTACTCCTAATACCACCGTACTAAGTATACGTATTTAATATAATAATTAATAAACAATCTATCTTATTAATAAAAAAACAGTCTAACTACATATAAAACTTCACTACATTAATATTCACAACTACTAACTACATTAAAAGACTTAAAAAAGCTATATTAAAGTTAAATATTAACCTATAGTATAATTAATAGTAAATAACCTTATAAAACTACTTACTAGCACCTACTTTAAACTCTTCCTTAAGTAACTTAATATAGTAAATTAAATAACTTAATTTTAAGCACTTCATAATACTAAACTTTAAAGTAAATACCATAAAGGCCTTAACTTTACTAATAAAGAATAAATAAAAAGGATCGTAGCTCTTAAGTACTCTAAAAACAGTATTACTCTTTCTATTATAAAAATAAAAGTTTAATAAAAATAATAAAACTACTTAAAATAAAGACTTTAAAAGAATTATAACTCTAAAAAAGTAAGCTATACAAAAGTAATTATAAAGTAGTTAAAGTATAGTTAGTATATAATTTTATTTATAATTAAATCTAATAAAGCCTTTAAAAGGCTTTTACTAGGGAGGTATATTAAATTATATAGCTTAAAGCTACTAGTATACTACAACGTATAGGCGGATTTTAGCATTTAAAGTAGCCAATAGCCGCTCTAAAGCAACGTTTTACCGGCTTTAAAGGCTGTAGCTGTATTTAGGGGGTTCGAAGGTCCATAGTACTATTAAAGTAAAAAACGCGTTAATGGCCCTTAAGGCATAGCTTTATATATATACAAATATACACAAAATCTAATATTATTATATAGTTATTAATTATAAACTATATAATACCCCCTCTAGAATAACTAACAGTCCATAAGCCACGTACTCTAGGAAATAGCCATCCAGCCACCCACCTCATTAATCTTTTTCACTACAGTACTTAAATTCACTTACTACAACACAGCTTCTATAAATTTAAAGTAATAAGTGTTTTTAATTAATTTTAAAGTAAACTACTAATTACATTATTAATACCACTAAAACTACTAACACCTTCCATACGCCTCCTATACACTTAACCGTCTAGCAGACCGTCCCTCTAAACCTATTAAACCTAAACTAAACTATCTTATTACTTCCCTTAACTATACAGCTACAGCTAGTTTAGCCGCTTAGCCCTACTATTATTAGTATTATTAGATTTCGCGTATATTTATATATATATAAAGCTATACCTTAAGGGCTATTAATGCGTTTTTTACTTTAATAGTACTATAGGCCTTTAAACCCCCTAAATATAGCTACAGCCTTTAGAGCTAATAAAACATTACTCTAAAGTAGTTATTAACTACTTTAAATACTAAAATCTACCTATATATTATAGTATACTAGTAGCTTTAAGTTACGTAATTTAATATACCTTTTTAATAAGGGCCTTTTAAGGGCCTTATTAAATCTAATTATAAATAAAATTATATATTAACTATACTTTAACTACTTTATAATTACTTTTATATAGCTTATCTTTTTAGAGCTATAATCCCTTTAAAGTCCTTATTTTAAGTAGTTTTATTATTTTTATTAAACCTCTATCTCTATAATAAAAAGAGTAATACTATTTTTAAAGTACTTAAAAGCTATAATTCCTTTTATTTATTCCTTATTAGTAAAATTAAAGCCTTTATAATATTTACTTTAAAGTTTAGTATTATAAAGTACTTAAAACTAAGTTATTTAATTTACTATATTAAGTTACTTAAAAAAAAGTTTAAAGTAGACGCTAGTAAGTAGCTTTATAAAGCCATTTACTATTAACTATACTATAGACTAATATTTAACTTTAATATAGCTTTTTTAAGCCTCTTAACGTAACTAGTAGTTATAAATATTAATATAGTAAAGCTTTATATATAGTTAAACTATCTTTTTATTAATAAAATAAATTATTTATTAATTATTATATTAAATATATATACTTAGTACAGTAGTATTAAGAGTAAAAGCAGTACTAAAGGTTTACTTACTAAGGTTTATATAAAGTGTAGTTATTAAATAGCTTATAAAAATAGCTTTTTTAGCTACTTAAAAAAAAGTAAAAAGCTTAGCCTTAGTTATTAATATAGTCACAGTATTCTATTTATTAGCTTACTACCTAATAAAGCTACTAAAAAGCTTAATTATAAATATTTAAAAACTTTTATAGTTTAGTATATTATTAGTAAAGCTAGTATCTAAAGTAATTACTAAACTATTATTAGGGCTACTTTTTTTATAACTAAATTTAAAGTAAAGAGTGTGCTTTATAAAGAGATATTTAATTACTTATTCCGCTTTTTTAAAGTATTTAAGGCTAGGGTTATAGTTAAAGTATATAAAATAGTTTACTATAAAGGCCACGTTTAGTTTTATTATTATTATACTATATATAATTAAACTAATATTACTTTAGTAATAGTTAATATTTATATATAGAATAAAGCCCTTATAAAAGAGTAGTTTAAGTAATTAAATTAAAGACGTATATAGTTACTTTACTTATAGGCTTTACCTTTTTAAGTACTTAATAACTTTATTAATATAAATAAACTATAAAAACTAAAAGTACTTTATAGTATAGTTATAAATAACTTTAATCCCTAAGAACTATTATAAGTCTTTACTACTTTTAAAAAAGTATTACTTTTAAAGTACTTCTATAAGTAAAAGGGCCTTTTTATAGTATTTAGAGGGGAAGTATAAAATATAGTTATTAATATAAAAAAAAAATAATATAGTTATATATTTAATAGTAATTCTTACTTACTACGCGCTTTAGCTTAAACTTTTTTAAACTAGCTTTTAAATAGTATTATTATAGAAGTAGAAAGTAGTATAGGCTATAAAGTGTTTTATTAAATTTAAGGATATACTTAGGCTTTTAATACTTAGGGGGTATTTATATATAAACGTTTTTATTAAGTAAAACCTATATAAATATATTTACTATATTATATTATAAAAGTTTAAAATTAAAGTAGTTTATAATAGTTATAAGTATTTAAAATAATATACTAGTAAATATTAAAGTATAGGTATTTTATTTATTTTTTAATTACTAGTTACTATATATAATAAGGCGCGCTTTAATTTTAAAGAGTTTTTTATACTTATTTAATTTATATATATATACTTAATAGTATTTTAGAATTTAGGAGCTATTAGTAGTACTTTTAAAAACGTCTTTTTAAAAGTTAGTTTTATAATAGCTTTATAAATAGTTTACTTTAGCTACTTATATTAAAATTATATAAAGGTAAGTTAATACTTTTAAATAAAATATAGGTAGAGGCTAGAGCTTTTACTAAAGGGTACTAAGAATAGAAACTTTAGTTTATAGTTAGTATAGTACTTTATACTTACTTAATAAAATCTAAATACTTATAACTCCTCTTTATAGCTAAATTTTATTATTAAAGCGTTTAATATTTATGTTTTAGGATAACTTGCTAGTATATTAAACACAAAGTTTTTTTAATGGGTTATAAGTAACTACAGCGAATGGTGTTAGTTTTACTATAAAGTATTAAAATAATAATAGGTATTAGTTAAGAAAGTGGCTTTATAAAATGTTTATTTATAATTAGGGGTATATAAACTATTTAAAGTAATTTAGTTTAGTGTTTAACTATAAATATAAATTAGCAAGGATGATAAAGAGAAGGTTTATTTATTAACTTAGTTATAATTTATTTAGGTATTAGTTTTTAATTAATACTTAAAACAATAAAATAAGTTAAAAGGAGTAAATAGGAGTTTAAAAGTATAAAGAGCATATTTATTATAGGAGTTTATTATTATTAAGGCAGTATTACTTAAATTAAGTTTATTAAAAATCATATTAAGGGAGTTTATAAAAGGGAATACTTTTATTATTTTTATTAGTATGATATATATATTATATTTATTAGTTTTGTTAGTTATGGTAGTACTCCTTTTTAAACTTATTTAGTAATAGTTTGTGCTGTTAGCATATAGTTACTAGTAAGTAAATTTAAGTTATTATTATATTAAATAATATTATGTATATAATACGTTTGTTATAGAGTTTATATTTAATACTAATTTATAAATATATAGTTAATAAGGAAGCCTATAAAGGTATATAAAGGTAAAGGTAGTTAAGATGCTTTTTCTTAAGTTGTACAGTAGTTATAAAGGTATATACTTTATATCTATATAATCTTAAGTATATAAGGCTTAGTTTTATAGTTTTATTACTATAAAGCTATTAGTAAAGTACTTTATATAGGGTCTTTTAATTAAGGGCTACTTAAGGTATATAGTTATAAAAATAGGTTACTACTCTATAGATATTAAGCTATACTTTATAGGGTAACTTACTACCTTTATATATTATTTAAGCCTTTATTTTAATTATAGTACTAATATACTTAGTACTACTATTTTAATTTTATATATACAGAGTAAATAGCTTAACGTATTTACCGTGCCTTTAGAGGTTATTTATAAGGTAGTAGTACTTTTTAATCTTACTATTGCACTTAAAAGTAAGTATTTTAATATTATATTAAACCTTTAAGAGCAAAATAAACTTCTTAAAAACCTTAATAAGTATCTTTATACTATAGTTATATAAGTAGTAGTTTTATAAGTACTATAAAACATAGTTAATAAATACTAATATAAATATAAACCTACTATAGCTTTTAATATAGGAGTAAAAATTAAACGTAATATACTTACTAAGGCGGGTATATATATTACTCTCTTATAGCTTATAGTTAATAATTTACTTTACTTTACTAATACTATAAGTATTATAACTTAAAAGGGCATTACTTCGGCACACATTCTATAATAAAGTTTAAATACTATAGGTTAATAAAGAGAGGTACTAGAGTAGTTTTGTGGCCCTAGAGAGAAAGAGCTAGTAATTATTATATATAAAGTTTTTTAAAATCTTTATTTTTATTGTATAATTTTTATTTAATATATATATATACGCATACTAAATAATCTATATAAGTTCCTTTAATATATAAGGGTTTTATAAGTTTATTATATTTTAATATATATATATATATATATATAATAAAACTAAAAGGAAATAATTAAATCTATATATATATATTATTGTTATCTATCTCACTAGTACCTATACTTATGTTAGTTATAAAAATGTGCTAGTTACTATAAATATATATAACACACGTTATATAGATAAACTAAATTATTCACTATTAATTAACGTAATAGTATATACTTATATCTCTATATTCTTTAATTACTAAGGGTTTAAAGTATTTATAAGTAATTACTTATACTAATTACTAAAAGCACAAACTATTATTTATTTTTTAAAAATATAATAATATACTAGAGTTAAAGAAGTAAGAGTTCTTAAGGATATAGTAATTCGGCTTTTATATTAAAAGTAGTCTAAAATACTCATAAATAACACTTAATACTTATATAGTAACTATATAGTTAATTAACTTTAAATTTTTTAATATACTAAATTAACTATTTATTTATAAAGTTTTTTTAGTTTTTTTATAGTAGTATACAGTTTTTATTTATTATATACGTACTTTAAAAAGGTATAAAAGTAATTTTTAAGGTAGTAGTATATAGAGTATACTAAGTAAAAAGGGGCTAATAAAGTAAAAGGAGTAAAAGATATTAATAAAACTTTACTTTATAATCTCTTTAAGTTAGTATTATTATATTTATAACTATTAAAGCACTTAAAAAAGCTATAAAAAGCTACTTTATTAATAGTAAAGACGCTTTATATACTTCTCCTGCGTCCTATGGACTCTAGTATTTATTTAATTGTAGTAGTTATTTTAGTAATAGCCTTATTAAAACTATAATCGTTCTAACCGTTGCCTATTATTATATAATACCTCTTAACTTAAAATTAAAGTAGTAAATAGTTAAAGGAATAAAGTAGCTTATAAATCTATAAATCTCCTTTATAAACTACTTTAAGTTTAATAGTATAGCCCTTATATATATTATTAACCTATATTATAAACTATTCTACTATAGTAACTCTTATTATAAGCTACTTATTATAAAATATAGTAAAATAATTAATATATAACTAATTAATATACTAGTAGTATATACTTTTTATAAATTTAAAGTATTTATAAAGGTTTTAAATCTAAACTACTAACTTTAAAGCACTTAAGTAGTACTAAATTTTAAGCTTTTTAATAATAGTACTTTATATTTAAAAAATAATAGTATTTTTAGTTTTTTTTTATGTTTAGTATATTACTTTTATAGTATAGTATAAAAATAAAGAGTTAATATAGTACTTAAGGGCCTTTTTAAAAAAGTTAGCTGTTATTTTAATATAATAGTAGTTTACTACTTTAAATAAAAGTAAAAGATTCTTTTTTAGAGGTACTTAAAAAAACGGGTTTGTAATAAACTTATCTACTCTAAATCCTATAGTTTAAAAATAAAGGGCTTTTAACTTAGGACTATAATAAATAATAAACTTTAAGTAGTTATTAAAGTACAGCTTTTAGAATAGGGTATTACTAATAAAAACTTTAAATTTATAAAAGTTAAGTTAAAAGCTTTTTATATATTAAGAGTATTTATAAATACTTAAAAATTATAGAACTATAAGTACTAAATAACTAGGCTGTTAAGAATAGTTTTTTAAAGAGTTAAAAAGACGTTTATAGTAATCTTTATATTTCATAAAGTAGTTTAAAAATAATTAATTATATATAGTAAAGGGGGTAGTAGAATAAGACTCTTAATTATTAGATTTTACATATATTTATATATATAAAAAGCTATACTTTAAAGGCTATTAATGCATTTTTTACTTTAATAGTACTATAGGCCTTTAAACCCCTTAAACACAACTACGGCCTTTAGAGCTAGTGAAACGTTACTCTAGAGTAGCTATTAGCTACCTTAAACGCTAAAATCCACCTATATATCGTAGTATACTAGTAGCTCTAAGCTACGTAATCTAACAAGTATCCATCTTAATATTGCCTTACTAAATATACTAATATTAACTACTTAGAGTACTATAGATTTAGCAGCTATATCCTTTAGCTAATTAAAGTATTTATAGTTAACCTTAGTTTATAAAATACATATAGTTCTATTAAGTTTAGTATTTAACTTAAGTATTATTTACTAAGTATTAAGTTAATTACTTATAGTTTAATAGTAGTAAATTCTAGTAATAGTAAGCTTTACCTTTTTTTTGTTAAAGAATTTATACTAGTTTTAAGTTAAGTTAATTATATTAATCCCTTTAACTATAAAGTACTTATTATTAGTTTTATAGTTAGTTAATAACTATAAAGTTATATAATAGTTATTATTTTAAGGATAGAAACTAGTAGTAGGTAGCCTTTTATTAGATATTATAAGTTATTATTGTATATATATAGAAGACAGAAGGAATTAATTAAGGCCTTGCTCGTAGTACCTTTTTTTTTAATTATAAATACTACTAAGGCTCGTTAGGCCCTATACGTAATCTAGCTAAAAGTTTATATAAATAAAGGTTTATTTAGATATATTTAGTACTGCTTATTGGTAATAGTATTATTGTTATTGCTATAGGAAGAGTAGGTAAGTAGAATTATTAAGGTACGTATACCCTACTAAGTTGTGCTCGAGACTACTTAAGCTAGAGGGGGTCAAAGCTACTAAATACACCCTATTAAATACTTCTATTTAATTATACTACTTAATAATACATAGCTATAATATATTTTTTTTAGATTAACTTATAAAAATATCCGTACAAAACACTACTTAAAAAAACATAAATAAACTATATAACGCCCTTTAACTAAAATAATATTAATATTATTAATATTAAAATTATAATTATAATATATAATAGTACGCCCTTTAACTTTTATTAATAACTATAAAAATAGTTTAATACTATTTAAATTATTAACTATTAAGAACTTTAAAAACTATAATATATTAATAACTTATCCCTATACTAAAGGGTTTAAGTTAATTTTTTAAGTTATTAAGTACTTTTATACTAATAACATTTAAATATAACCCGGATTTTAGTTATTAATATCTATTTATAACTATAAAACCTCTTTTATAGTATTAAAAATAAAGTATAATACTAAGTTTTAAAGCTTTTAAATATACTAAAGATTTTAGAGATATTAATATAATAAATAAGTATACTTAATAAAGTATAGTAGTATTAAGTATAGTATAGACTCTATTAAAGTAAAAAGGGGGAACGATAGTAAGGATGCCTTTATACTACTAGATAAAGACTAATTAACTTTTGTTAGATTATATAGCTTAGAGCCACTGGTATACTACGACGTATAGGCGGATTTTAGCGTTTAAGGTAGCTAATAGCTGCTCTAAAGTAATATTTCGCTGGCTTTAAAGGCTATAGCTGTGTTTAGGGGGTTTAAAAGTCTATAGTACTATTAAAGTAAAAAACGCATTAATAGCCCTTAAGGTATAGCTTTATATATATATAAATATATATAAAATCTAATAATTAAGAGTTTTATTTTACTACTCCCTCTACTATATATAATTAATCGTTTTTAAACTACTTTATTAAATATAAAAATTACTATAAATATTCTTTTAACCCTTTAAAAAACTATCCTTAATAGCCTAGCTATTTAGTACTTATGGCTTTATAACTTTTAAATACTTATAAATACCCTTAATGTATAGGAAGTTCTTAACTTAACTTCTATAAATTTAGAGCCTTTTATTAGTAATACCCCGCTCTAAAAGCTACACTTTAGTAACTATTTAAAGTCTATTACTTACTATAGCCTTAAGTTAAGAGCCCTTTATTCTTAGACTATAGGATTTAGAGTGGATAAGCTTACTATAAACCCTCCTTTTTAAGTGCCTTTAGGAGAGAACTTTCTACTTTTGTTTAAAGTAGTAGACTACTACTGTACTAAAATAATAACTAACTTCTTTAAAAAGGCCCTTAAGTACTATATTAACTCTTTATCCTTATACTATACTATAAAAGTAATATACTAAGAGTAAAAAAAGGCTAAGAATACTATTATTCTTTAAATATAGAGTACTATTATTAAAAGGTTTAGGATTTAGTACTACTTAAGTACTTTAGGGCTAGTAGTTTAGATTTAAAACCTTTATAAACACTTTAAATTTATAAAAAGTATATACTACTAATATACTAACTAACTTTATATTAACTACTTTACTATACTTTATAATAAGTAGCTTATAATAAGAGTTATTATAGTTAAATAGTTTATAATATAAGTTAACTATATATATAAGAATTATACTATTAAGCTTAAAGTAGCTTATAAAGAAGATTTATAAATTTATAAGTTACTTTACTTCTTTAACTATTTACTATTTTAATTTTAAACTAAGAGTTATTATATAATAATAAATAATAACTAGGATAACTATAGTTTTAATAAAGTTATTACTAAAATAACTACTATAATTAAATAAATACTAGAGTCTATAGAATACAGAAAAAGTATATAAGGCGCTTTTACTATTAATAAAGTAGTTTTCTATAGTTCTTTTAAGTACTTTAGTAGTTATAAATATAATAATATTAATTTAAAGAGATTATAGAGTAAAGTTTTATTAGTATTTTCTACTCCTTTTACTTTATTAGTTCCTTTTTACTTAGTATACTTTATATACTACTACTTTAAAAATTACTTTTATACTTTTTTAAAGTATATATATAATAGGTAAAAGCTATTTAACTACTACTATAAAAGAGTTAAAAAGAACTTTATAAATAATAAATAGTTAATTTAGTATATTAAAAAGATTTAAGGCTAATAACTATATAGTTACTATATAGGGAGTATTAAGTATTTATTTATAGTATTTTAGACTACTTAATATAAGGACCTATTACTATATCCCCTTAGGGACTCCTACCTCCTTAACTCTAGTGTGTTTATTTATGTTTTTAGAAATAAATAATAGTTTAGTAACTTTTAAGTAGTTAATATAAGTAATTACCTATAGATTAGTTTTAAGTTTTTTATAATTAAAGGATATAGAGATATAAGTATATATATTATATTAATTAATAGTAAATAATTTAACTTATACTTATATAATATTACGTTATATATATTTATAGTAACTAACTTTATTTTTTATAACTAGCTTTATAAGTATAGGTACTAGTAGGATAAGTACTCTAAGTAGTACTTTATACTATATAAATTTAATTATTCCTTTTTTAGTTTTATTAAAACTATATATAGTTAAAGAGTATTAGAGTATAATAAGCTTTTTAATAAGGTGCTTATATATAAAGACTTTGTGTAGACTATTTAGTATACGTATACTCTATACTATTAAATAAAGTACTTTTAATAAAAATAAAGATCTTTAAAAGGCTTTAAGAAAACGTAGTACTAGTGGCTTAGTTACTCTAGCTTTAAACTATTTTAGTACTTCTTTTTATTAATTTATAGTGTCTAAATCTCTATTACTCTTAAAATAGCGCTTAGTAATACTCTTTTAAACTATAATACCTATAGTATTAGTAAAGTAAAGTGAATTATTAATTATAAGTTATAGAAAAGTAATATATATACCCGCTTTAGTAAGTATATTACGTTTAACTTTTACTTATATACTAAGGGCTATAGTAGGTTGATATTTATATTAGTATTTACTAACTATATTTTATAGTACTTATAGGACTACTACTTATATAACTATAGTATAGAGATACTTACTAAGGTTTTTAAAAAGTTTATTTTACTTTTAAAGGTTTAATATAATATTAAAATACTTACTTTTAAGTGTAATAGTAAGATTAAAAGGTACTTCTATTTTATAAATAACCTTTAGAGGCGTAGTAAATATATTAAGCTATCTGCTCTATATATATAAAATTAAAACAGCGGCACTAAGCGCGTTACTACTATAATTAAAATAAAGGCTTAAACGATATATAAAAGTAGTAAACTACTTTATAAAGTGTGGCTTAATATCTATAAAGTAGTGACCTATTTTTATAACTATATACTTTAAGTAGCCTTTAGTTAAAAAACCCTATATAAAGTACTTTATTAATAGCTCTATAGTAATAAGACTATAAAACTAAGCCTTATATACTTAAGATTATATAGGTGTAAAGTATATGCCTTTATAGCTACTATATAGCTTAAGAAAAAGCATCTTAACTACCTTTATAGCTGTACTTTTATAAGCTTCTTTATTAACTATATATTTATAAATTAGTATTAAATATAGAACCCTATAACTAGGAAGATTATTACTATACGTAACGTTATATTTAATAAAAGAAAATACTATAATAGTAACCCGGATTTACTTACTAGTAACTATAATAACTTTAACCTTTAAGTTATTACTAAATAAGTTTAAAAAACCCTTACTATAGCTAGTAAAACTAACTTTTAAATATAGCTCTACCCATCCTTACTAAGTAAAAAAAATAATAAAGTATTCCCTTTTATAGACTCCCTTAATAACGTTTTTAATAAATGTAACTTAAGTAATACCGCCCTTAATAATAATAAACCCTATAATTATAAATACTCTTTTACTTACTTTAAACTCCTACTTATTCCTCCTAACTTACTTATTTTATTCTTTTAAGTACTAATTAAAAAAGACTAATACTTAGGGAGGTAGATTATAACTAAGTTAGTAAATAAAAACCTTTTTTTTATAAACCCTTATTAGTCTATATTTATAGCTAAGCCTATAAACTAAGCTGTTTTATATTTATCTTATAAAGCTACTTTTTTTAAATGAAAATCTTATTATTATTTTAAAATACTTATAGTAAAGCCATGCAATAAAAAGCTACTTAGTTATTTACAACTGTTAGAGGGGTAGACCTAGTATTTAATATACTATAGGGGCGTTTTAAAACGCGATATTAAATACTTTAATAGTAAAATTTAACTATAGGGAGGCTATAAGTACTTAGATTTTATTAAATATAAAGAATATATTTAATCTATAAAACTAAAGCTTCCACTTTTAGCCTCTCTTTTAGTAAAATTTAGCTCTATTTATATTTTATTTAAAAGTATTAACTTACTTTTATATAATTTCTAATATAAGTAAGTATAAGAACTATTTATAAAGCTATTATTATATCTGACTTTTAAAAAGAGGTTTTTTAAAAGTACTACTAATAGCTCTTAGATTTCCTAGAATATTCATATATATATATAGTTAATAAGTATAGGAGACTCTTAAGATTAAAGTGTATTTTATTATATATAGTAACTAGTAGTTAAAAATAAGTAAAATACTTATACTTTAATACTTACTAGTATATTATTTTAAACACTTATAGTTATTACAAACTACTTTAACTTTGCTTTATAATATTAATATAGTAAATGCATTTATACAGGCTCTTACTTAATAAAACGTTTATATATAACATGCCCCCCGGGTATTAAAAGCCTAGGCATATTCCTTAAGCTTGACAGTGCTTTACAGTTTACATTTATTTATTTTATAGTGGCTGCCATTTCAAATCCAGTTTAAAAGAACTTAGGCTAGAGTATATAGTGGTATAATTACTAGACATAGCTATATTATCTTTTTCATACTAATAACTATATTCATACTTTCCTTTAGCATAAGTGTGCCCTTTTGATTATAGAGTATTTTTTAAAAGTAATACTTTTTTAAAAGTAGTAAAGACTTATAATAGTTTTTAGGAATTAAAGTTATCTATAACTATACTATAAAGCGCCTTTAGTTCTTATAGTTTATTTATATTAATAAAGTTATTAAGTACCTAAAAAAGTAAGGCCTATAAGTAAAGTAACTATATACTTTTTTAATTTAATTACTTAAGCTACTTCCTTATAAGGGCTTTACTCTATATATAAATATTAATTATTACTAAAGTAATATTAGTTTAATTATATATAGTATAATAATAATAAGGCTAGATATGGCCCTTATAGTAAGCTATTTTATATACTTTAACTATAACCCTGGCTTTAAGTACTTTAAAGAGGTAGAATAAGTAATTAAATACCTCTCTATAAAGCGCGCTCTTTACCTTAAATTTAGCTATAAAGAAGGCAACTTTAATAATAGTTTAGTAATTACTTTAAATACTAGCTTTACTAATAATACACTAGACTATAAAAGCTTTTAAGTATTTATAATTAAGCTTTTTAGTAGTCTTATTAAGTAGTAAGTTAATAAATAGAATACTATAACTATATTAATAACTAAGGCCGTTTTTACTCTTCGTTAAAGATAATATTTTTATAAGTTATTTAATAATTGCGTTTATATAGATTCTAGTAAGTAGATCTCTAGTACTACTCCTACTCCAATAATTATTTATATTAAGTATATATATTTAATATAATAATTAATAAATAATCTATCTTATTAATAAAAACAGTTTAATCATATATATAACTATTATATTTATATTTATAATCTTACTAGCTACGTTAAATATTTAAAAGGCTATATTAAAGTTAAATATTAACTTATAGTATATTAATAGTAATAGTTTATAAAGCTACTTATTAGTACTTACTTTAAACTTTTTTAAGTAATTTAATATATAATAAATATTTTATTTTAAGTACTTTATAATACTAAGCTTTAAAGTAAATACTATAAAAGCCTTAACTTTATTAATAAGGAATAAATAAAAAGGATTATAGCTTTTAAGTACTTTAAAAACAGTATTACTTTTTTTATTATAGGGATAGAGGTTTAATAAGAATAACAAAACTACTTAAAATAAGGACTTTAAAGGGATTATAGTTTTAGAAAAGTAAGCTATATAAAAGTAATTATAGAGTAGTTAAAGTATAGCTAGTATATAAATTTATTTATAATTAAATCTAATAAGGCCCTTAAGAGGTCCTTATTAGAAAAGTATATTAAATTATATAGTTTAAAGCTACTAGTATACTATAATATATAAGTAGATTTTAGTATTTAAAGTGGCTAATAGCTACTCTAGAGTAACGTTT
Organism: Colletotrichum brevisporum; assembly: GCA_030770045.1. Taxonomy (NCBI): domain Eukaryota; kingdom Fungi; phylum Ascomycota; class Sordariomycetes; order Glomerellales; family Glomerellaceae; genus Colletotrichum; species Colletotrichum brevisporum. The sequence continues at coordinate 1,099,704 of JAUGSI010000006.1, read as the reverse complement.
TATTGGCTCTAAAGGCTGTAATGTGTTTAGGGGTTCAGCAATCTATAGCGCTATTAAGCAAAAACGCATTAATAGCCTTATGCATAGCTTTTATATATATAAATATACGTAAAATTAACAACTTTATTAAAAAAAAACAAAAACTCTTCCATTATCTGCTCCCGAAGGGGAACTCTCTATACTAACTCTTATTAACCGTTGTCCTGGAATCTTCTCTCTTGTGTGTGGTTTTGATTAGTGCGGATGGCTATTCTCGCTGGAATTTGGAACCCTTTCATACAGCCCCAGAGCAGGGCTGTCGATCAGTCAACTCTTTGGACGAAGCAGGGAGGAGTTCCCGTGAAGAAGTGAAATTGCCATGTTTCCCCCATATTGTTCGCGCGCGTCTCCGTGTTGCGTGCCGTGCTAGGTAAACCGGCTCATCGGCGTCCTTGGCCTAGGTACGGAAGGGGGCACGGACGGGCCAGGCCGGCTTTTGGGGGTTCGGGCGTGCCGGGAATCCCGTTCGTCCAAGCCGTGGCTGTTGTTTGGCCATGCATTTATTCGATGATTCTGTGGTGTTTGTGATGACGAGTGTTTTGATGGTGTTGTCCGCTAGATAATGCTCCCCTGATTGGTGTTGTATGCCTGGAACCGTTGAATGGGCTGCCCGTAGCACAGGTGCATCGTGTCTACTTCGTACTACTACCCAACGGTTCTCGTTCCAATGCGAATCTTTCTCTACCACGTCTGATGTGTGCATCCAGGACTCTGGCCTCGGTTTGATCTTGGGCTTCGTCTGGCATGTTTTGTCATGACACAACGTAGTCCTCGACCAAAGTGCCTGAAATGTCCTCCCGTCAATCACAGGTGCGCCCTCACACTTGCACGCGCGATACTACAGAGCACCACGGCACGCCAAACATGGCAACTCGGCAATCAGGGGGGCGAGGGACTTGAGGGACGCTACACATGTGCCACGGCCTCTTCACTTCCCCTCCGCAATCCGCTGCGGTGGCCGGGGCCGCGGCACCGGCGTACGGCGTGCGACGTGTCAAAACAGCCGGTCTTGGTGTGCGGAGGCGACGTCTCTCGGTCTCGCGTTGGTGCCGTTTAGGTTTATCTTCCCTTACCTGGGCCTTTGGTGCCGTTGGTGTTTGCTTGCTGGCGCGATCCCGGGTGCGACTCGGAACACCTTCTGAAAGCGCGTACAATTTCCCTCCCCGCGCAGTTCGTCTGCGAGGTGAGCGTCCTGGGATGTTCCCCGTTGACCTTTCTGTGTCGTTGGGGAGCGATTCCCGGGGGTTTAATAAATGGGTTTGGCGGGGGAGAGGACGACACCGAGCCCACGGACGGCCTTGCTGCTGCTTCTCGAAACAGTCCAGAAGGAATACCGCTCCTGGATGCTGTCGCGAACGGACCGGTTGCTCGTCCGACTTGACATCGCACCAACGGTCCTTCTCGAGGCCACACGGAAACGCGCACGCGCGCGCGCACATGCACTCCTGGGCACACGTCGATCACGGCATGGATAGATTTCAAGCACCGGCGCACCCTCCATAAGGTGCGTGAACAGAGTTTCTGCTCGGGGGGGAGCAATTCCGACGGTCGCCCCGTGCTGGCGAGATTGCCCCAGAGGGTTGTTGAAGCGTGGACACGTTGGGGAGGGGGAATTAAGCTTGAAGCTATGCCGTTGCACGGCTCTCCCAGCAACAGCGAGAAAAAAAGGAAATGACTTGCGGACACCCGCCGGAGAAGGCACCGTTGGGGTATACCTACATGGGACGGTTTCGGCCGCCGACCGGGCTTGTCCCGCCGTCCGCGGGCGGCCTTGCCGGCCTGTGCTGCGGCGCTACGGCCTGGCGTCGGTCTCACGCGGGGGATGCCGTGCTCACCTTTTTTTCGTGAATTTACCTTGGCATTTTGGGGTGCTTCTTTTGTCATGTCTGACGACGAACGCGCATGAGATTCAAGACTCTGGCCGACTCCTGATTAGCTACCGCGATGCCTTCCCTCGTGTCCTCGGCGTCGGGTGCTCCAGGTTGCCGACTCGCCGGCGTCGGATCCTTGGCCATGGGAAAAGGCTGATTGATTGATCGACTGATGCCCTCAGGAGGATGACGACGACGCGATGGCGTCCTGGGAGATCCCCGCCCCGGGGATCCCCCTTCCCTCGTTCGCGGCCGTGTCGGTGCCACGTAACCTGACGGCTCTCGATGACGTCCCGGCTGCCTGTGCTGTGCTTCTGTGCTGTGCACTTTGCCGGGACGAGGGAGGGCACAGAGGTGACGGCGGAGGAGGCTGTGTAGCGCCCGACGGGGCCGCTTACGCTCGCCCGCTCGCATTCACCTGTGGTCGAGGGCGATGTCTGACGTCCGACGAGGACGAGTATATCGCGACCGTTAAGCGTCGCTGTCGGTCGAGTCGCGGACCCGGGCATGGGACGGTATTACCTTAACTGAGAGGATGGGAGGGGACACACGGTTCTTGGGTCGCACTCATGGGGGGACGTCTAATTTTGACACTCGCTTTCTGCGACAATCATGTGCCCTGCTGCGTGTGCGCGTGTGAGTGTGTGCGACACGGACGAGTCCAGCAATCAATTTCGAAGGAGAGTTCGGATCGAACCCAAGCGTCTGGGCTTTGTAAAAGCGCAGGACTCGTGGTCGCCAGAAGCGACGTTGAGATTGAGATGCCGGGATGAAGTGCGGATATCAGACGGGGGGGAGAAGGGAAACCTTGGGTAATACGTCTCCTCGGGTAGATTGCATGCCTCGCTCGGGGGTACGAGGCAAACTCGTCTCGTTTGCGGACGTTCCGAGCATTGGCAGGTCGACCTGACTTCAGCTGCACCCGCCAAGCATCTTCTGAGGCAGAGGCGCAAAGAATAGGCACTATGGACTCGCGTTGCTATTTCCGCCTCGCCTGCACCGCACCGTTTCTCGTAAGAACGGACGGGGTCAGCTGACGGACGGAAACGTCCGTGGCAGGCCGCAGGCAGGCATCGTGAACCGCCGCCTCAGCCGTGACGACGGCGAACCCATAACGGTTTCTATCCATCGCTATATTGGCATTTAGGGTTTGTGATGTTGACATGTCGGCAATGGGGCGGGGGCGCCGTGGCCCTCAGCCACGTCCCGGCAGTGGGGGAAGGGGGAAAGCCAAGCCCCCTCCCGATGATGATGACACCGGCGAAAGGCGACGCTGCGGTAACCGAACGCCTCCTGTGGGGAGTTGCGACTCTCTCTCCCTGCTGGCGATGATGTCGACGGTGGGGGTGACCCGGGATCCGAAGGGCGAGCAAGAGTCAGTTTTGGTCTGTAGATTGGGACCCAGTGCCTTGTACACGCCTTTTGCGGCATATAGCGTAGGCTCATTGAATATTGACAGTTGCCAAGGTTGTTTTGGCAACAAAGTCTCTTTTGGAGAAAGAGGGGCGTGTGTGGGTTAAAGGAAAAGAAAAGGAAGCCTCCCCTGCCCGGGGACCAAGATTGAGTTTCCATGCGCATTTTGGCAGTTGGACGTCTCCTCCCTTTGCCCCGTTAGAATGGGGGGTATTATTATTGAAGGACGTGGATGTTCGATATTGGTGCTAAATTCGGCGTCAAAGGGGCGGCGGGATCGGGCATTCCGGGGGGGGGTTTGGAGGTCTCGCGGAGGCTCAAGGGAGGGCGACGACAGAGACACATCATTCCGAGGGTTGTCCACGATTCCCGGGGATCTGGGTTGCGTCTCGCTTTCGCCTTCAAGGGAGGGGAGGGCTGCCTAGGCACCTACATATCTACCTACTCGACGAGCAATCGGAACCGAGCGGTTGGGTGCCTGATGGTGGTGGTGGTGGTGGTGGTGGTCTGTTCTTGCGAACACCGTTTGTCTGATGTGTAGGTTAGGTTACTCGCATGCGGGGACGGGGCCCAGGGCAGAAATAGGCTGTTGCCTACGCGATGGTTTCGGTCCTCGCATCTAGGTTAATCTGGTGTTTTCCGCGGGGGACAGGCACATGATTGACTGGTGTTTTCCGCATGGCGTTTGCGAAATGGCGATGTTGCCTACTGATGACGACGACGCCTCTTCTCACGGACAGGACTGACGTGGATGTCCGTACCGTTGACGTTCTCCACGGTCATCATTGCGGCGTAGGATAAGCTTCCTTCTAGGCAGACGAGAGAGAGAGAGAGAGAGAGAGAGAGAGAGAGAGAGAGAGAAGCTCGCTCTCGCCCCATCTTTTGGGTTCAAAGGGAACTTTCTCGGATCTCGTGAAGGCAGACAAGCACTAGCCACCCCTGGGCCGGGCGTTAGGGAGGAACGGATTGAGGCTGCCTTGCATGGAAGTACCCAGCCTTGGGGTTGGGGGGTGTGCGGCGGTTGGTGGCTGACTTGAAAAGTCTGGGCCAAGGTTTGCGCATTTAGATTCCGGGTTTGGGCAAAGTTTCCCCAAGAAGGGGCGGACGGACGGGGGTTTTATTTGGGACTTTTGGAACTTTGGAACTTTGTCGTGTTGGACGTGATCCGCACACATCACATGGAGGCCAACAGGCTGTCGAATACGTGATGTGATAGATAACTACCACATAGTAGTTACGGATACATCTGAGGAGTATTGCCTACGGATACAGCCCCGTCAGAAAATACGCGGGTGGCGTCCAGTTGGCATTGGCATTGGCAATCCATGTCGTTTCGCTGAGGCTGTGGCTGACTCTATTCCAAGTACTTCGTACCCCGTACCTAGATACTTACCAGGTAGAAGAAACTTGGGTGAGATGGAAAGGCTGATTAGCGAAGCGCGCGCCCACGCCTCAGGGGGACAATCGTAAAAACAAGGTTTCTCGGAAGGTGGCTGCTTACCTTGGGGTGCCCGAGGTACCTCTCTGGGTACACTAGACTGGAGAGTACCTAGGTACCTCGCTTTTCTCGGCTTGGCCACGCGCGAGACACGTCGATCGGGTTACTTTATCTTTTTCTTCTTTTTACCCTTTTTGCTCCTTCCCCAAATTCCCTTTTGTCAGACCTCGTCAAGTACCTTTTTTTCTTTTTTTCCCTTCTCGGCCTTTCTCGCTAGTGGGGAAACGGGGAGAAAGTCGGGTGACGATGGAACGTGGGAAAAGATGGATCATCAGATGGATTCTTCGCCTCACAGGGGTTGGAAGGGATGGAGGGGGTGTGTGTACGACGGACGACACACGATCACTAGTTTTTTTTTCACTATACGGGAGCTGTCATATTTCTCTGGTCTTACTCTTTCTCAACGCAAACGGCCCACCACACACCGCTGACGGGAGAGGGGGGCGCACATGGAGATTTCCGCAGGTCGAGAGGGAAACGGGAGTATTCCGGGCTATGGATATTTCTGAATGATTCATGGGAGTGGTTCACGGAGGCTGAGAAAGGAGTCGCACCCGACTCAGGATGCCAGCTGGGTCCGCCCCTCCCTAGGTAAGTGAAGTGAGTACCTTGGCCGGGCTTGGGTCGTCTGTGCCATATACCTAGTATAGTACAGTGTATCTGCCTGCGTAAATAGTCCTTGAGAGACAAGGCCGTTGCGTGGATGGGCAAGACAAATGATTACATAGCGGACAGTCATTCTACTTGACTTTGTAGGCAAAGGAACGGCAGAAGGCGTGTGTCTCGCGTAAACACAAGGTTTTTCTTGGTAACAAGGTTGGCACTCTGTATAAAGTACTTGCTTGGATTACGGAGTAGGTACTTGGGATTACGAGAGGGAAAAGGACACACACACACCTTAAAAAGAAGCACTAAATTAACGTTGGTTTGACTTGCGACTAGCCCGATGCTTGGCCCAGCCCACCCGCGCTGACACCGGGCCCCGAGCATCCATTTCGGCCTGTTGCTGTTGAGGATTCAGGATGCGGATGACTTGACTGACTGACTTGCTTGGTTTCCTCCCATGCGCCGCCCCTCCCTAGTGCAGCCGGCCAAGGAAGAGGAGCAGCTGGGAGCCAAGCATCGGTAGCAGAACATAATCAGTAGTCACGACTTGGCGGCCACCGAGGAATGAAGCAGGCATTGCAGAGAGGAAAATGGAAAGGCGAGCCACCCTGCGATGATGGATCGGACGGACGGGACGGCATTCTGCTGGCTCGGCCTGGCCTCTTCTATTGGCGAACCGGGGCCGTCGCCTCTTTCGAACGGCAAACGGCACGGGAAGGTGGGAGAGAAGGGATCAAGGGGCGGGGGCCCGATTGCTTGACCAAAGTTGATGTGTCCCTTTTTTTCTTGTGTGTGACAAGGATTTTTCTTGAAGCGTATTATGGTTATCAATATTCCCTCTCTCTCGCTCTCTCGGGGACCGTCAAGGTTGGATTGATCGACCCTGCCTTGCCTCTGCTTGACATCGGAAGCCCCTGATTGGGCGGGGGGCCAGAGATTGAGTGGTTTGATTTTGCCCGGGGGGTGTGGTTGGGTTGGTGGTCTTGGAGCTTGGCCGGCAGAGGGTTTGAAGCTTGGGATTGGCTTATTTCGCTCGCCATGTTGCGAGAGGGAGAGAGAGTTCTCGTGAGATTCTCCACGGGTGGCTCGGGCGATGCGGGCGGAGACATGTCCGTCGTTCTCGGTTACTCACGCGCCTCGGAGCTATTAGGTACTTACGAGCTGCCACGCAGGTGGTGGTATGAACGGGACAGATAACGACTGACAGTTGCGTGCATAGGCACTGCGTTATGTGTGTCTCTCTTCCCTCTGACGGCTTGCTTGGTCGAGCCAAGACGCCGGCAGCTCTTCGGTTCTCAAGAGGCATTTTCGTAAAGGGAGGGGAGGAGGGGGTTCTTGGGGACGTCCACTTAGCCTTGGTATGTGTCATTTCGCCAAGGCCGCCGCGCCGACGGTCTTTATTTTCGTGCGCCAACGGATTGATTGGCAGATGTGGTGGGGGGAGGGGGTGTGTGATGCCCTTCTACACTACACTAGGAGTGAGTGAGCCTGTCTGGCTGTTTTTACTCTATTTGAATTTAGGCTTCTGGCTCGTCCGTGTTTATTCCAGAGCAATTTGAGTTGACATGCTAGCGGTTGCCGTTTGTGGTGTAGTGTCGTGTAGCACGCCCCCTCGCGCGGACTCGTCGGAGGCTTTGGCGCAGGCGGGAGGTTCACGTAATGGTACGGTACTTTGTAAATCTCTCTGCTGTGAGTCTTTTTTAGGTGATTACTGAATGCTCCGTCCACAATGCGTGGGAGAAACAAGGTTGGATTCGATCCTCGGTAGAACCTTGGCTCGTTCTCGTGGGGAATGAGATGATGCAGCTCGTCGTACGAAGCAGTGGTTGGTGATTATTAGGTACTTACCTCCATTGATCAGTATAGGTACGGTGTATCCATAGTTTCTGTCGTGGGCCTGCCTCTAGTCAGCACCACACATCATCATCGTCGCCTCAGACATTATGCCTCCGCCCGTGCCTCCCCCTGTGCCTGTGCCTGTGCTTGCCCTCTCGCGTCGTAACCGAACGGACCTGGCCCCGAAGAGAGAGTCCGCGATGTTGCGAGGATCACGACCAAGGGACGGGGCAACGGATATCCTATCGGCGATCGGACTCGCAGTCCGCTTTGCTTTTGATTTGCTTCTGCCGGGGAATAATTAGGTGCTGGCATCACCTAGCCGGGGGGGCAGAATCAGATACGGTTGCTGCAACTTTATGTGCTGTGTACACAGTACAACGTCGATGGCTCCAGGGATGCACACTGCCTAGGTACAGTATACAGTGGACATGCGGGTGGGACCCTCCGATCTCAAATACAGTGGTGACGTTTTTCGCTGGCCGCCCGCGGGAAGCACGGAAGCTCGGAAGAAGACAGTTTTGCCAAATTGGCACCATCTGGTCAGCATTACCCTGTCCTTCCGCTGCTTGCTTTGCTGCCTTACCTGACGGCGCTGGGAAAGTACGAGATACCTGAGGTACCTCACCTTGTCTGGTGGAGACGTCCGGTGGCTTGCTCGGCTTGGCTCGGCTTGGCCTGACTGGGCGCCGGGGGGGGGGGACTTGCTGGGCGTGAGGCTAGAGATTCTCACCTTGAGCAGTGCAGTGACAGTCAGCCAGTCAGTCAGTCTACTGCGGACTGCTTCGTCTTGGCTCGCCGGGTGGAGAAGATGATGCGAGGCGAGGAAAAAAAGAGTTGGATGGGCGAGGAAAAAAAGAGTTGGATGGGTGATAGCCAAGTGGCGCGGCGGGCCTCGGCGGCGCATCGTAATCGTTCCTCCTGTCTTGGTGTTTCTCTTGCTACACATGCATCTTGCTACGCCATGTAATAGACACGTACTATGGATTATCTCCGTAATGGACACTCGAAATACCACTTCCTCTCCGTGGATATGCAGTGCCTCGGGTGGAATTGGTGGTCAAACAAACGTCGGGTGCATCCCGCTCGTCGAGCACGCCGTTTCTACGTTGCCGTATTTTTTCCTTTTTCGGTCTGCGGCCCCACACCACCTTAGTCACACACCCCACTCCCTTGCCTCGCCGCCGCCTCGGCCTCTCTTTCTCTCTGCGGAATCAGCGGCGGTACGTACACTAGGTACATAAAGTACTCCGTACCTACCTTGCAACGCAGACCTCCACTCTGAAAAAGCTTGGTGCAGCGACTGTCGAAATAAGCTTGAATTTTTTTTCGAGAAGGGAGGGAAGGAAGGTCCGGATACGTACCTGCCGCCTGCAGGCTAGGTACCTAGGTATACAGCGCCAGCACCCTTGGTGAAAGGTAAAGGGAAGTACCTACCAGTGCTGGAGGCTGCATCACCTTCCACACCACTCTAGAATCCTGCTGCACCTGCTGCACCTGCTACAGTCTCCTGCCTGCCTGGTTCCTTCTCCCCTCCTGTTGGTGGTAAGAGCAGGCAGATGTTCTTTCCTCGGCTTGATGCTGTTGACTGGAAAGTACCTGCCTTTGGGCAGAGAAATACAAAGAAGAAAAAAGAAAAAAAGAAGCCAAAGGTTTCATCGTTCCGTCTTATCCCTTCACTCCATCCCATCCCCATCCCACCCCCATCCCGAATGCCGCCTCCACCGCAGCACAACACAACGCTGTCCAAACCTTCCCGCGCGCGCGACCCGATTTGAAGTCCGAACTCAGCAGTGCATCGCAGCAAACGAGTCAGAGTCAGGCCTTGGCTGCGCTCTCGGTGTTTCTTGGGACGGCGCCGGCGCGGCACGGCAGCCTACAGTGCGCAAGAACGGAACACGGCATCGGCAACAGCATCAACGTCCTCCAGCACCGTACGAAGAAGGGGAAGAAGAACAAGAACAAGATTGACAGCTGCGCGCGTCGACCTCCCACCGGCCCGACGAGACATGGGGTGTGGTGATCATCGAAACAAGCAGCGGCAGTGCTTCGCTCCGCTTCACCTACTTTGAAGTTCGTCTTCGCATCGCCAATCCGCGCATGAACCCCGGCCGTTGCTGCCGCTGCCGCTGCCGCTGCCGCCGCTGCTTTCGCATGGGTGGTGTCGAGTCGACTTTTGCCAGACGTTGCTGTCGACGTCCTTGGCCCGTCTGTTATTACTCGCGGCTTTCCTCCCTTCCAGCTCTGCCGTCAACATCGTCATCCCGTCGGCCCAGCATCGTCGCCCTCCCATTACGCCCTTGGCATCCGGATGTTCAAACCCACAAGACCGTTGCTCGGAGGCACTTTGGTCACTCCACGAGAGCGTTTTGGAACTTACGAGCCACCCAACCAGTAACAAGCTTCTCCGAGGCCCATCTTGAGTGCAAGAGTGCAAAGGCCAGAGCGAAACGAGTCGTCAGCCTTTGTGGAAGACGGGCTGTGTCACTTTTGACTGTGGGCTGTGGAGGGAATCCGAGCAGCACGCACCAGTCAAGCAAAGGAAAACGCGCGCACCTCGCATTGCAAGCAAACGAAACCCATCCCCATTCTGGTTCCCGCCGCCACCTGGATCGCACGGCACGCGGCCACTCTGAACACCTAGTGTAGGTCCCTGCGACTCGTGAGCCTATCGATTTTTAGCTTATTCCCGTGGGAGCCCCAATTCTTCCATCGCTCCAGGCCCTCGACCGCAAGCCGCTGTCATCAATCCGCGCCGCTGGTGCTGCCGGATACCCGCTGTGGAATCTGAGTCCGACTTTTGGTGTCGGGGGCGTGAGACGAGACGACTCAAGAGTGCACTACCTGCTGGTTGCTGGCCGTGAACCGAGGCATCGGGGAAAATAAGGGAGGTCTGGCTGTACGCACTTGATTAAAGAATGCCCACGACATACGTACGCCAGCACCACCGTCGTCATCATCAGCCTCACCAGACGGCGCCGCTTCTCGAGACTCCATTCTTCCCCGATCTTGAGATACCAAAAAAAGAAACACGCCGGTCTGTCGGACTGGGCCCCGTCCATGAAGCTAAATTGCTCACCCAGGTCAGGCAGTTTAAGCCGTACACTGCGGATATGGACACTTGATTCTCCCAAGGTACGCTATACACGCAGACACAGAAACACTGCATTGCTGTTCGTCCTCGCCATCATCGCACCGCGGCCCCTCTCCCGCCGAACACCTCCCGCATCCCGAAGAGACGTACGTACGCAGCCTCTAGCACTCTGCCCCAATCCCGTGGCCAGCCTGCCCCCTGAACGGAGGCCACGCCCTACTCTATACTCTACTTGTCTGCTACGCGTTGCTGCCCTTCTGCAGACTGCAAGAATAAGCTCCAGCGGAGCCATCCAGATAGGACTCTGTCTAGGTATCCGTACAGATCCCCCGGTTCCTATCGCTACCCACCGCCCACATCCCGATACTTGACTCCTCACGCACTCGGCCGCCGACGGGGTGTCAAGCCGACCTAACCTGGGGCTCTGTCGATGGAGAAACAGGCATCAATCACATCCTGCAGAGGCCTGAGACTCTGACAAGCCCATGCCCTCCCTGGCCTCTATTCACCTTAAAAATTCCCGTCCGTCAATCGTGTGGCCCATCGGCATTGCTATCCACTTGTTAGTTACCGCTAGCACCGTCGTCGCCAATCATCCCAAAACTGCGCCCATCTTGCGTCGTCATCCCTCCCGTTCACTCCCCTACGCTTTGCATTAGCCACCGCTTCTACTATAGTACGCTCGCCTTGGTGCCCTTTTTAAACTCGAACTACTGGTGGAGCCCTCGAAAATCCCTAACTTTACCGTGGTATCCGTACTCTACCCTACGAAGCAATACTCCCGGCCGGTGGTTCCAAAGCTTGTCGCCGTCACAAAGATACTAGTGTAGCATCCCAAACCGTACCATACACACAGAACTTTGTACATGCTCCATGGTAATTGCCATCCATCCATCAGCCGTCACCAACCAACCAGTCGACGTCCTGCAGTCCGCAGCAACCAACGGGTTGTCCGCGTAAACCCCAACCCCAACTCAACCGGCGTCGAGGTCTCATCCCCGACACCGACACGGACGGACGGCAGGGAACCCTAAAGCGGCATTGCGCACCCAGTCTGCTGGCTGTAGACTGTAGTGTACTCCGTGGAAGCCTGTCCTATGTCCCCGAATCGCCGGGCCTTGACTTGCGGCGGTATCCCTGACGGCCGTTAACTTTGTGGCCCCGTCACGCCTTGCCTCGTCTCCCACAACTCAAGGGGTGCCAGAGCGAGAACCAGAGCCAGAGCCAGGGCCAAAGAAAGCGCCGAAAGACTCGCATTCTTGGGCACAATTCAGGACTATCAACCTAGATTGACAAGCATAACGAAGACTGTGAGATCGAGTCTCCAATCTCGACTGCACTGCGTTCGCCGGCCCCCAAGACCAAAGACCCAGGACCCAAGAGGCAGGCCTAAGCCTCGTTCCCCTGTCGTTCATCTCCCGCACGTCTCGCTCTTATAACAAGTGTCAAGATTCCCCATAGTGATTCCGCGGCTTGACGGCCATCAAAATCGAGCAGCCGGACTTTGGACGACGGTCCGACACACGACCTTTTGACGCACGCATCCACCCAACCACACAAGTCGAGATTGAGGCCGAGGTACGTACGATTGTCGTCGTTTCAATCATCATTACCAATCCACCTCGCCCGTCGCCTCTGCCCCGTTTTGTCCCCATTCCGGCCCCTCTCCTCGCAGTCTGTCGTAATCAAGCTTCGTCGTCGATCAGGCGCATTGTCTCCTTGTTTGAGAAGTGCCTCTGTGTCTGCGTCACCCTCCCACCTCTCACCGTCACGCTCGAGTGCCCGTCTCCAGTGTCACCGCGACCCTCTCGCCAGGTCTCTTTCTTCCTTCTTTGGAGCCGTCACTTGGCTTGGGGGCCACGGCAGCCTTGCAGGGGTGCTAGGCGGCACTTGGGCCTGATGCCTGATGCACCAGCGTCTCATGGCGCCAGAGCGAAGGGCGAGAGAGAGAGAGGTGCTGTGCGAGTGCACCCGTCCGTCTCCTGTAGTTCTTGGACCAGTCGTCCCAAGAAAAGACAGTGGGCGCAGAGACGACGGCTGTCAAGGGCAGATCGCAGATCACACGCTGAGCCGATATGGTTCCCGGCGCTCGCTCGTCGGGTCGGGTCCGGTGTGGTCAGCACAGCATCAGCATCAGCACCAGCATCAAGAAGTGCCAACGGTCGACAAGCATCATCACTCATCACTCATCACTCATCCCACGTCAGGCCCATTTCTCGGACGGCTTGATCGTCGTCCCAGGTCTTCTTCTTCTTCTTCATCAGTCTCCCCACCTTCATCCTGTTTTTTCTGTTTTTTTTTTTTTTTTTCCTTTTCCCTTTTTTGTTCATGCACATCGCCTTTCTTCCCATGGTCGGCCCAGTGCGACTCGGCCACCGGCCATCTCGGCGCCTCTGCAGAAGCCGCTCAGGGATGGTCCAAGAGGCAATTTTAGTCGAGAGCCAATACCGTTACCACAGCATGGTGTACCTACAGGCCACACACTTTCTTTCCCCCGTCCCCGTCATCTTCTTCAGTGGATCGGCTGTGACGGCGCAAGGAGCAAGAGAGTCGGTTGCCAGTCACCCACCAGCTGGCAGTCACTATTGTGCCTGTGCCTGTGCCTGTGCCTGTGCCTGTGCCTGTGCCTGTGCACAGGGTGCCGGTGAGGTTCCAGAAGGAATTTTAGGTCGCTGGGACCCAAAAGACACTCCACTCCACTGTAGTCGGTCCCCCTCTCACTGTGACCCTCACCCTCACACTGCACCACAGCACCAGTGTGCCTTCCTTCCGGAGGGGGGAGAGGAAGAAAAAAAAAAAAAGAGGAGAGCTTCCCCCAAGCCAAGTCTGGAAGTCACTTGTTCCCCCCTCCTTCCCCTTCCTCCCCCAGCCATCTGCGCTAGTATACGCCACACCCCCCACTCCCCACTTCACGCCCCCACCTCACTCTCTTTTTCGCGCTCAACTCTGTCCTCTTACTTTCCACACCCCCCCCAGTCCATATCTCACACACCCCTCTGTCATGTACACCCCCTCCTTCCACCTTGGCTTCCCTTGGTCCCCCCTCCCTTACCCAGACTCCCCTGTCGGTAAAAGCTTGGCCTCGCAGGGGAGTGCGACTGGTACCTTGGTGTGGGCTTGCGCGTGTTGTATCAGGATATATATGGTACAGACGCTGCTCCATACCCAGCACGTCTCGCAAGCCTGCACCTGCACTTGCACTGTACCGCTGCCAGCGCTCCTTCCACCACAAGACTCGCTCTTCCAACTCCCACCTCACCTCCCCAACATCCCCATTTCACCATCATCCATCAACCTCCCTCCGAGAGAAGAGATCCACCCTTTCGACGCCTGACGTGCGACTCAATGCGCCTCAACCCATCCCTTTGCGTTGTGAATAAGCTTCTGTCATCATCTCCCATCGCCGCCGCCTTCGAAACACCCTCACCCTCACTTTCACCCTCACCCTCACCCTGTCGTCGTCGTCGTCGTCGTCGGCCTTGTCCTAGCGGAGAATCTCGTCGACAACTTCACACGCCGACTCGAACCTGAGGAGGGACCAGGAGGCTAACACATCCACCTCGTTTTGCGTCATCTAGCCTACGCAACACTCGGTTTTCTTCCTCCTCCTCGGCAATTCAAACGACCACCCGACGACTCTTTCTCTCCATTCTCGTCTTTTTTGCTCAAGCTTGGGCCTGACGAGACGTCTCACTTCGACCTGCCTTGGCGTGACGGACAAACACCTCGCCTACCAAATCCGTCACCAGGGTCTCTATTTTAACCATAGCGACTCTCGGCCTTTTTAACTTTTGTCGTCGCCGCCCGCGGATTACCCGGTCTTCCCATAAGGCGTGGGCGTGGCCTGGTCAAGGATTGCTTGCTAAAAGGCTTGAGGCAACTTGTGCCGATTCCCACATCAGACTATCCCTGCCCCAAACGAACCCAGTGGGGCCGCAGTGGAGGACCACCACCACCACCACCACCACCACCACCACCACCGGAGGGTTACTCTCGGACAGCTCCCTTTATCTTAAAAGGTTCCGTCCAGCCACCTACACCTCCTACCTTCCTGCCTTATTTGGAAGCTTGCCTTTGGACATCTTCACTTCTTCATCTTTTTTTTTCTTCTCCATTCTTCACCTTCACACACTTTTACCATCACAATGGAAACATACCACGGATATGTGCGGACACCCGCAGACGCCATCAAGCTCTTCGAGGCCTGCAGACTCGGCATGCTGCCTCGCGTCCAGCGCAGGTTATCGGAAAAAGAACGTCAGAACATCCGGTCGGGCTCGGTCTTTGTCTGGGACGAGAGGGAAGCGGGCATGCGCAGATGGACCGACGGAAAGTCGTGGAGCGCCAGCAGAGTATCGGGAAGCTTCCTGACGTACCGCGAGATGGAGGGCAAGCGTGGCAGCGGCTTCGGCGGCGGTAGGCGCGGTGCCGGCAAGACGCCCGACTCTGGCCGCGGTAGCGACGAGGACCAGGAGGATGGCGAGCCCGAGGGATACCGGTACAAGGCCGACGGTCTCATGAAGCAGTCGTTTAGCATCACCACGTCGACCGGCCAGCACCTCCACCTCATCTCGTACTACTCGAGGCCGCACCCGGGCTCCCCCGAGCTCCAGCAGCCCAGCACCGATCCCCAGCTGCGAAACATCACCCCCGTGAAGGGCATGTACCCCGAGTCCAGCCTCCACGACAGCAACCCCACGCCCGCTCTCACGAGAGCCCCGATGATGTCCCAGACCCCTTACATGGCTCAGCAGCACCCGCAACAGGCCATGCCTCCCCAGGCATACCCTCCGCAGTACGCCCAGCAGCAGCCCGGCTACTCGTGGCCGCCGTCGCCCGTTGCCACGCCTCCTTACAGCCACTACACCACGTCTCCTTACCCGCCGCAGCACCAGCCTCCTCCCCAGCATCAGCATCAACATCAGCTGCCGCCTCCCCAGGCCAGTCTGCCGCCTGCTCAGGCTCCTCACTACGCCCACGCACCCGTGCCGCCGCCGACCCACGCGGCCCCTCCTCCGCAGGCGTCTCATCACCACCTCTCCCCTTACGACAGAGCTCCTCTGCCGCCGCCAACATCGCAGAAGCCTCTCCCGCCCTACGCGCCGCAGCAGCAGCACCAGTCTCCCCGTCTCGCGCAGATCCAGGCATCGCGGGCCTCCGAGTCTCCTCGCATCTCGCAGCTCCAGATGCAGGCCGCGCAGGCGGCTCAGGCGGTCATGGTCGATCCCAGGCTCGGAAGCCGCAACGCTCAAGGCCCCCTGCCGGGAGTCAGCGCCGTGTCCGGTGCTCCTTCGGCCAGTTACCCCATCACGCACACTCCTCCCAACCGCGCGCTGTCCGTCTCGCCGCCCAGGAGTACGCACTCGGAGACGAACGGCGTCGCGCCGGCCCCGGCCAACAAGGCCAGCCTGTCGGCGCTCCTGCTTCACCCCACGCCCTCGAGCGCAGAGGCCGGCAACGTCAACAGCGCCAACAGCTCTCCGCGGACGGGTGGTGCCATTGCCAGCCTGCCGCCGCCCATGGATCGCCCTCCGACCATGAGCCACGACACCAAGGCGCTCCAGATGCTCGATCGCAAGTTCTGCATCTAGGATCGCTGAACGGAGCATCGCCGGAGAGCCAATTGCATCGTTACAACAGCGTCTTGTTCTTTATTTTTGCTTTTAGTCTTTTTTACAGTCTACTGCATCGCCACGGCGTACCGGAGTCAGCTAGACCACGGCGGTCTAGGGGGGGATCGGATCACACACACAGTGACGGTGATATCGGAAATTTCTTTTGCTACTGGGATACTCGGGATTGCATCAGGTCAGGGACAGAAAAGGAGTGGAGACGGAGGGCGACTGGGCCCAAACTACCGTTTTGTGTGTCACAGTCGCTGCTCCTTTTTCTTTTTTTTAACAGCCGTACATAGCACTTTTTTCACGAGACATCTGCCTCCAAACACTTCGGTTACTACCGAGTGTGAATAGACTGGCATTACCTTGAAAACCACCTGATCACTCCTAAAGAAAAGGGTCCCTATCGTTCTGGGGCCCGTGAACGTGACCCTCGTATTTACGTTGCAGACTGGTTTCGAACGGGTGGTTCTCGGCGTCTCTGGTCCTCAACCTGGCCGTTCCCTGGTGCCGCGGAAACGAGGGCGGATTCTGACAGCGGAGCCGGTCGGTCGATCAGGAACGCTTAAAAGCCCGTGGGAACTGTCATGGGCCGCCGCCGCCGCCGTCGTCGTCGTCGTCGCCCGGTGGGCGGGTTTAGGTTAAGTCGCGTTAAGCATCGCCGCGTGGCAGGGAGCAACCATGAGACGATGGGAGGACGATGTGGTTCAGGGGTGGAGGGAGGAGGAAGGGTCAGGGGGGTAATGGAGCAGCGAGGTGCGCGGCCGCCGGGTGTGGGGATACCGTTTATTATTATTTTTCCACTTTGTGCGAGGACGTGTGTGTGACCGTTTGGATACCGACTTTGACTGCCGATTGAACGCGTACGTTAGGTTTGAAACGGGGGGGGCGGTCGGTGGGATGGGACTTTGGGGCAGGGTTGTGGTGCGTTCGCGAGTTGGTCTTTTTCGGAGGTTTTGAGAATGACGTCTTTTTTGAGAGGGGGGGTTTCTTTGTGATTTGCTTGGGGGAAGATGCTGTGGGACTATACGCTTTGGTGGCTCTTTTTTTTGCGGGTATGTTGAGGAGTGGTGCTTGATGCTCTCTCGGCAGGCAAGTCGAGATCGCATGTGTGTGTACATAGTGGTGTAGTATCGCTGGGACCGGGGCTGCGAATGTATTGACCGTTTTGGGACGAGTGGGATCGTGTTTTCAATGGGGATTTCTTCTCCGTTTTGTTCCTTTAACACACACAGGTGGTTCTACGGTGCGTGGATTCTGGGAAAGGATTTGTATGGTGCTGCCACTTGCCGACGGTGCGCTGTGTTGTTCCTTTGCCTTTTTTTTCCCCACTTGTCGGCGAAGATCCGGAGCGTTGGGTGGTGGCGCGGATCGATCTGCTGGACGGGCATGAAGTGATCGTCGTCCGGGTGGGTTGAGAGAATTCACGGTGCTACGCGGTAGATGGATGGATGGCAGATTTTTTGATGTGGTCGAAACAGGCACCATCCTGCTAATCGCCGCGCGCGGGTTCCTGACGGCGACGTCTGGTTTGGGTCTGGGGGGAGGATGTTCCCACCGGCATTGATAACCAAGGGAAAGAAAGAAGCTTGTGTGTGTGCACATTGCTGGTCTGTGTGTGTGTGTGTGTGTGTGTGTGGTTCAGATACATAATGCTGACAAAGCGCTCACTTTTTCCCCCAGTGAGTGATACATGGTTGAATTGCAGCTTATTTTTATTTTATTTTTGGGACGGGCTGTGGAATTGTTCTCGGCGAGGAACAGCTTTACTTTGAATTCCCCGAGTTTAGATTGATATGTGTTGTTAATTTGTTTTCAGCTCTGTTTTTTTTTTTTGTCTATCCTGATAAGCACATTTCCTGTCGAGCAGTGCCAGTCTCCCCTCCCCTCTCTGTTGACTTCAACTGCCGCAACTTCGTCTCCCCCATCGTCTTACAAAAGCCGACGTAAGCAGGACGCTGGACATCTGCCGCGGCCGACATGGAGATGCTATAGCCCAGAACTAAAACAACCAAGGGGGCGCGTGTTCCAGGTCCTAGGCGGGAATTACGGGGGGGAATGATGGCAGGCGACGTTGGCTTCCCAATACGGAGTACGAGAGAAGAGCCCCCCCCCTCCCCCTTCACAGTCCGCTTATACGGCACGACGATGGACGTACCGATTTGGGAGGGGGCCCGTTTGTCTTGTTCGTCCGTCGGCCCCCTTGGTCTGTGTTTCATCGACGCTGGCCGCGTCTTGGTCTTCGCTGGTCCGAGCGGCAGGTTCGTTGGTGATGGGGCTGGAGGTCAGGATTCTGCACTCTTCTTGGACGGGAGTGACGGATGGTTGTTGTAGGTGTTAACTGTGGTAGACAGGCAACAACGGGGTTGCCATTTGGCGCGGCGAGGGTTTTGGGGAGGGATGGCGTGAGGTTATCTGCGGAGGGGGGACAGTGTGAAACTTCAAGGGGCAGGCTTTGCCGATTGACGTCTGGACGTCTATTGCGAGCATGCAAGATGGGTGGTCTTGTTCCATATCCATCCCCACGACTGCTTCGGATTGGATGATATGTTCCATTCTTGATGTTTCTTGCTCTGTAGTTCTGGAGTGCCGGCTGCTGTTGATGAGTGCCAGCAGAGAGATCAGGGTCTGAGCGTCTTGTGTCAATAGTGATACAACCCCGAATTGTATCTTTTGATGAAGATATTGAAACAAGTTCTTGGAATCTGAGCCTGCAAGGAGTAAATAATCCACTTTGTTTGTTAATATGCCTCCAGAATCATACACCACGACCAAGGTCATTCGTTAGTCACAGTTGTTGTTTCGGCAGTCCCAGAGAACAGTTGTCCCAAGCCACCAGCCTCATCTTTGGAAAATAGTAGTCTCTGCAGGAAAAGAAAATCTCATGATGTAAAACCCTCGGTAGATAAAAATAGTTCGGCTTGGCCGTTTTGAAGCCATTGCTATGCAACGGGCGCAATAGCCTACAAACGCCAAAATTCTTCCCGGCCGCCGCGGCAGCTTTTGCTAGACGGTGATACGACGGCAAGCGCTCCGTAGTATACCTCCTACAGACCAGGAATATCTCTTTCTCGGGCCTCTCACCTCAATACTGGGATAATCAGCCGATCCACGCGGCCGCCGTTCCAGTGCCAGGTTTCGTCTCGATCCCTCCTTCTGGCGTCCTGCAGTATTGGACAACAAAAGTCACCGTAGCAGTGCTTTCCCCGTCCAACGAACCGCGGGATTGAAAAAAAAAAAAAAGAATGGATGGCGTGGGTGGTCGAATTGCAGTCTTCCAAAACAGGCCCCCGAAGACGACGTTGTCGCGTCCATGTCCTGGCCTAGGCCTGCTGCATGTCGTTTCGAAATCCGACCAACGGCCCCAGAAAACCGGCCCCTGCACCGGCGGTCCATTCCTACGTCTCTGGCGGTCCTCCTCTGCTCTCGTCATCCGGTGATCGTTGGCCTGGGAGGGTTGACGAACGATGAAGACCACCCACCAACGGAGCCAAGCCTCGCGTCGTTTAGCTTATTTTGACGAATGCGCAAGTAGAGCCGAGCGACAGGTCGCATCCCGACCGAGCAGTAAGCACGCACGCCTATCCGTATGACAAGGTGCGTTAGCCGCCTCGTGGATCTTTTCTATCTCTCGCCCTGCCTGAGACGGCCTGCCAGGGGTCGATCTTCCCAGGCAAGAGGACTTGGCTCCGCGAATTCCTGCCCCTGGGTCTCTTTTTCCCAATCAATTGGCTACGCCGCGGGTCCAGAGAGAGGCCCCGGGTTGCCGCTCACGGCCTCGAGGGCCGTCAAAGCTTGCCTCGTTGGCGTTTTAAGCTAGGACGCCACCCCGGTCAGGCCAGGCGTGCCGGGATCGGCAGGGGGCGGCAGGGTAAACCTGCCGCTTTGGGAGGGGGAGAGCGCGAAGAAGGCATCGAGAGGAAGGATTAGGAGAAATTTTGAGAAATAGAGAAGGCTTGGCGGGCGAAGGCTCGTCGCGAATTCCTGCCCCTTTGTCGACTGACGGCCCTCCTCCCGTCGCAACTGATGCTATTCTCGTCGCTTTTTCCTTCTGGTGATCATGGGTTGGTATGGGATGGATGGGCGTTGCCAAGAGCCCCGAAAACTCGCTTTGGCAGCGCGCCAACGGACATGTCAGAATCATTCCTCCAGGGGGCGTTTTCTTTTGATTGCTCTAATTGGGGGTGTTTTTCTTGGTGGTTCGTTTGAACTATCGATTCGTTGGAGCTGGGGAGGGGGTGTAAGGGGGGTTGGATTGCTTGCGGTCGTTTGTGACGACCAACGACGACTGGTAAAGTGTTTGGCCAAGAACTCGTAATCGTTTCTGGCAGCCTCACAATCCCGATTGAATTGGAATTCTGGCGAGATTAGGCCGTTAAGGCCTGGATTTGCGGTTTCAAAGCCCGTCAAGAGCAAGAGCCTATTTTAAAGATTAGCTCACCCTGGTCTATGGGGTTGGGTACCCGTTTCCTCGCTCAGCACAGCCACCCCTATTGCCTCGACGAATCTCGCTCCGTCGGTGACGATACTCTGTCATCTCGGGTCTCAGCAGGCGAGCGCGCACTCGACGGGGTCCCTCACAAGATTGAATCATCGCTTAGCGAGACCGCCTTACGCCTCATTGGCATCAAGGCCCTTGAACGGCACGCTGCCGTATTTCTTACTGTAAGAGGAAATCTGTGGGGGCCGGGGCGAGTGCGAGGCAGGCATTTAAACGGGCTTGATACACTATACGGGATCTCGCCGCATGAGTTGAGCATCTCCGTTGTGGCCCCCAATAAATCCCACAGAAATCTCGCCAATCCTCTACACTATCGGCACATGGTACCGTAGTGTGCAGATGCGAATACCACGGGGAACTCAGGAGAGCGCGTGTGAGCACAGGCTCAGGAGTTGCATTCATGGCGGAACCCGCTAGCACGGGACACGCAAGCCAGAGCAGGGTATTTTGTGATTCGAATCAGTGCGGACTTTGGGCAAAATCTGATGATTCGCTGAGAATCCCTACTACCAACGCAATATCATGTCAAGTCAGCGGGTCTGTTCTGGCGTCGAGCGTCCAACCGCAGTGTAGCGTTCTCCGCTAAAGAAGCGCAAGATCTTGACAGCATGGGCCAGCAGTGCCAAACGGCGGCCGTGGCAAGTCGAGCCGAGAACTGCCCAGGGGGGTCGGGTGGTTGATGGGATCGCACAGTTCGTTTCGAGTGCGTCCCGGGGTCCCAGCCGTGGGTGATATGGTCCCATATTCCACCTGCCATCGAGCGATGGTTCTCTCGCTTCGGAGAGAAAATCTTTCGAATCTAGGAATCGAGGCGAGATCCTGAGATGCTCCCACAAGGTGCACAAACGGTCTCCCTCCGAAATGAAGTGGCTTCTGATGGATAGGCGACGCAACCTGCACTGCCTCCTCGCGGGCCCCTGAGATAGGTATACATCTTGGCTGCCCAGGCAGCCCCTCAATTTGGCTCAACGGCCTTGAACGGAGTGTCTAAACCACGTGGGACTGACCTCCCTTTCTGCAGGGAAATGGATGGATTCAATTAGACAAGCCGTTTCCCCTGACGGTGCCGTGATTGCGGCAACGGTTTCTGTCCCACTTGGCTGACCGGCGGCTTTCCCACATTGGCGGCGACATCTTTTCCACATTGTGGCTCCTTTCCCACATCCTCCGTCATGTCTGGGGCCTGAAAAGTCTTGGTTCGAGTAAAACGGGAGGAAGGATTGGAGACGAAGCACTGTTCAACTCGTGTGCACTGGGAGACACGAGCGGCCGGGTTTTCCGATCTTGTGGAGCACAGTTTTCATCCAGTTTTTTTTCCGTAAGCGGCGAGCAGAGGTCTGCTCCTTCATATCCCCGTGCATACGCTAGAGGGGGACTCCTCGGTCGGCACGGCGGACCTGAAGGGGGCCCTCGGCACCGGGCTCGAGCTGACGGGCCGGTGGGGGTGGAGCTTCAGGTGGCTCGATCGTGGCCCCAGAACGGCGCCGGACTCGTCACCCGAGGGCTTACGCGCGTCTCACCAAAACCCGACAGCGATTTGTTGGTTCTCTTCCTCTGGACTAGTCAAACGCTGCGTCGTAGGTTCGAAACCCATCTCGGAGGTGTGGGAGACGATCAAGACGCAGGGGGAAATCTCGGAGCCTGCATCTTTCGAGGGGGCGCGGCCGAGATGCTCGGCGCCAAACGGCTGTAATTCAATCTGTCCTGTTCGAACTGTTGGCTGTGTGAGCGAGGCCGTGAATCCCGATGTACCGTACTTTGTATCCCACATAGTAGCCGAGGAGTACGGATAGAAGATTCAGTTCCGCGCGGCCTCATGAGCTACGGCCACCCCTCCTCCCCTTCGCGCAAGAGATTCCACGGTTTTCCCGAGGTCTACGTATTCCAGCTCATCAAGCTGGGATGGCATCCCATGTCGATGCGAGTGATTTTCAGAGTGTCCGCGCAGCCTTTTCCCAAACGGCATGAATTCGCGAACCTTAATCCCAAGGGGGGGACCGTTGAGACGTGAGCTTAATTTAGAGGGCATGTCTAGACGAGACAGTTCGTGTCCGGCGTCATAAGGCCCAGGACCCTCGGGGCGCGCGCAGGGATCGGGACGTTGGGGTGTTGGAGGGGGCGTGTGAAGCGCAGCAGGCGGCGGAACAACTGGGCAAAAAGCTAAAACGGATTAAGGTCTTCGACAGAAGCGTGGTTTCTTTTTGACTCTTCTTTGCGTCATTAGATGGGACGGAGAAGGGGGCGTGAGGTTTCTGAGACGGCCGTTGTTCGGCACAGGTTTCCCCCTTCGGGCTATGCGTGATGGGCCGGCGGAAGAGGCGGGATGCTCGGTACGAGAGTTCCGAACTTGGAGGTGTCCAAGGTTTTGTCGAGCTTAAGCTTGCTCGTCCATTAGACTCTTTCTGGCCAGCAACTGTCAGCTCTTACTTTACCAAACTGGTCCAAAGTTGCGCGAACCAATACCTTGTTTCGGTGAGAGTTTTCTTGGTTTCCCCCTAAGGCGCAGCACGCAGCAACGCCTTAAACGAACTCACTGGAACTGGGTTTCTGCCCAAGGGCAACTCTCTTCTTCTTATAGTTTTAATTGGCAGTCTTCGTCATCGATCTCGCTCCTTCGCCCTGAAGGTTCCAGAGGCTAATCAACTGGGCGACATGCCGCGTTGGGACCCGGTGGGCGGGTGTTCGCTGCCCGCGCGCGGCGACGGGCAGGTCCAACCGGTTGAATTGCTAAAACTCTGGAGGATGCGCGAGAGCGACCGGAGACAGACCGATTGGGACTCGCGAGCTTTCAGGTCGCCTCCTTCAGAGAACTCACGATATGTCAAAGTTTTGCAGGGTAGCCAGCCACCTTACGTCGTGCTCTCTCCGTTCGAGCCCCCAGCGCGGTTCTGATGCCGACAAGCCGGAGTCTACTCATCCAGAACGCTTTATTATTACCACGGCGATGCTAAATAGGCCGTCTTGGCAGGTCGCAGCGTTGTTCGAAAAGTCCAGCGTTGGCGCTGATTGATAACGGCGACCGCATCAAGGAGCAGCCTTGCTTGAAATATGCTTGAATCTGAAACCAGGACAAAATCCATGTCAGCGAGGCGAGGCAAATCTCTGGCTTGCCAGCCTCGCCTCTCCTCACGAGGGTTTTCCAAAAGGGGTCTCTTGTCCGGGCAAACCATGATCATGAGCTTCTGCTGCCGGCGCTGTTATCTTGACGCGCTTAGGCAGGCGGGAGGCGGACGTTCGTGTGGCTCGACGAGCCCCTCACACGCCAAGAAGCTTAACCAATTGGCTTTGTGGCACCCGTCAAGACAGTTTAAGCTGTCTTAGCCCGCTGTATTATGCGCTTGACTAAGATATTGATAAGAAGCGTAGTCGTAGAGCAATCTTTGCGTTCTTTCCGCGGTTATTTTCAAAGTCTTCAATTGGAGCTCGGCAGTTAAGATAACCTCTCGTTGGCGCAGGTTGGGGAATAACCTTAACGTTACGGTGATTGCTGATGGTCGCCGACTCCCAGTTGACGACGAGTCTCCTGGTAAGGGTCTCCTTGTTACGTGTAAGAACTCGAGGCGCTAGCCCTTGGGACGAGAGCTTCGTCCCCTCCGCACAGAAACCTACGGCAAGCAACCGGTTCCTCGGTTCTGGATTACAGATGATGAAAGGTCCCTGACAAATACTGCAAGAACAGCTTTTTCCCCCGAGAGTGGTCCATGCCCTGTGATGGTGATCCTGTTCAACAACATGCGTCTCCGTCTCACTCCCGTCCCGCATCGCCAGGAACCCCAAAGCTCGCATCCCCGGTGCGCCCCAAGCTCCGCATCGCAAAATGCCCAACATCGCCTAGCACTGCAAGATACATAGCACGCCCTTGGATCCCGCTTTTCCAGCCCAAGGAAACCTGGCAGGAAGGGCTGGGATGGGATCAACGGCGGGGGTTGTTTAGACTATTATAAGCATACGTTGGTGCGACACGAAAGGGTGAGGACACGGCAGGAGTAGGCGAGCTGTCGCATGCAGATCATACACCAACTCTCCAAGTTGCGGTCTTGGCGGTCTCTTGAGACGAGACCTTCTGCGACGTGACAGGACGATCATTTTCTTGGTGGCATTTCTCGCGTTTGAGGGATGGAAAGGTGAGGCGAGACGGACTCGCGAGCGGGGTCGAGTCATAGGTTCCGCGGGTTGGAATGCGCGACGTGTTCCAGTAAGCGGGCTTGATATTTTATTGCAACGCCCTACCTACGGAGGAAGGCATTGGCCTGCGAGGCCAAGGATGAGTACCCGAGTTGCGGATTACGTTTTCAGATGGGTTCAAGGCGGGAAAGGCTGAGTCTGACAAAGCATATTACTTTCGGGGAAATGTTTGCTCGCTTTCGGTTTTCGGCTCGGGCTTCTCATTTTGGTTGAGTTGATATTTACGAGAGTTGGCCTCGGGCATCCCAAGGTTTCCCTACTCGTTTATGGCACAGAGTTTCCACTGAGAGAATGCACCTTGGAACCAACACTGGGAAGGACTGAACATCAAGATTGCGACTTTGGGTCTAGATTGCCACTCAGCTGGGTTGTGGATTACAGTCATTGTCTTATTAAGACAAACGAAGCAAGAAACTCACGCGATACTGGCTTGGCAGTTGGGTACATATCTAAATAGATAGAGGTAACTGTATGTGGCCAGCCTTATTGGGAACAAAACTTTACCTCATTGTTGTTAGAATTGAAGTAAGAAACATGGGTAGTGTTGTAGTTGCCATTAGGTACCTAGTTGTCAATACGTTTTGCTCCGGTGAACTACGACGGAGTCATTAATTAAAAATTGGAAGTATAAGAGAATAGTAAAACCTTTGTAAACCAACGTATCATGACTCACACCATTCATTTAGACTTTGTGTGAAAAGCTTTGACTTAGCAATTTGGAAGAAGGTGGCCAGAGACGGTTATCAAAAGGTTATCCTAGGAGTCCATTCTTGACCCAATCTCATCAGCCCGGTCATTGAGCGCGTCAACGTCCCAATTGCACCAAAGAAACCTACTTTTATGAAACGGAGCTTCGGGGCTTGTGAGCCAGACATTGGTGCTTGCCGGTGGAGATGCTGGACCCGTCAAACTCGATACTATCAAAACTAGGCTGATCGCACAAGCTGGTGTACACTTTGGGTCACTGTGTCCCATAGCCGATAGGCGGCCACCTTCGCGACGTAGTGGGAGGAAAATGCGTCGTTGAAGCTCAGGTGGGCAAGCCAGCAATTGACGGTAATAACAACTACGTCTGACACCGCGTGGCGCAGAACAACCTTTGAAACCCGGAATCAGCCGACGACATTGACCCCAACGACGTCGAGATACCCTCGCCGTTCGCCTCGACCACGGTTCCTTTTGGTGCAACTACGGCTGCGTTGTGGACGAGAATATCAATTTTCTAGTCGCCAGAAAACTCAGTATCATCCTGTTGCGAGAACAACAACTTAGAAACTCTGTTGAACCGTTGCAGCTAAGTGTGGTTGATTTGTAACGGTGTGCAAGGTAGACAGCAGTTATTCTAGAAAAGAACGTGAGACTGGAATGTGAGCGATTTTCGGAAGAGGCATTTTACTTTTACAACACTAACAACCGATAAGTAACTGGCTGACTATCATGCAGTACTAGAGTTTACACTAATGGGAACTGGTTGCGGCTGTACAAGCCCCCTCAGGCATTTACTTTCTAACACGTCCGGACGAGGGCAAGTAAGGTTCACCGACGTTAACTACTTAGTGATTAAGAAGATTACAACTTAGTAATGCTGAGTATCTCCTGCTTTATTCACGTGAATAGACTCGCAGTTACTGGCGCAATAGTTAGCTTGTAGGGAAGAAACTTCACACCCATATTTAGTTTCCCTAGTAGTTGTGAGAAATAACCTAGAGGCTATAGGAACAAAAGAAATAAAGACGAAGATGAGGCTTTCTTCTCTAACGCACCTTACTGTCTCGATATATTTACGTAATACGTATTAATAGATAGAAAGACTAGTTGTACTTTATCAAGTAATAACTATACTTATTCTCTTTCTTAAGCCGGAGATGATGTGTGGCCTGCCTACTGAGTTTCTTGTGGAATCACTACCTACTAGTGTGAGATAGTTATGGGAAGCGTTTAACGAGTTCAACTAGATAGAGGCGCGTGAGAGGAAGCCCAAGGCTGTGATATCTTACGGGCTAGCGTTGAATAGTGATGTCGTGAAGCTAAAGAAAGAGCTGCTGTCTCTTAGAAACTAGCCACAGTATTGATTTTGTACTTTACTAAGCGGCACTGCTAGTTAGGAGGAGTGGCATTTAGGTACAGATAGTTTTTATGGGCTTTAAGGTTATAATGCCTGCTTCTTCCTTATAACTTAGTACCTTTAGTATAAGTGGTATTACTTCTAAAAAGAAAAACCGTTTAGTAAATTACAACTGTGTATTAGAAGTCTAGTTCTTCTAGAGTAGTTACTTATATAGGTAAAATCTCTTTAAAATACTACATAGATATAGATACGTGTAATCAGATACTATAGATTAAACTTATATAGTTATTAGTTACTAAAATATTATTTATTATAAATTAATTTAAAAAATAATAAAAATAAGTTATATACTTTTTATTATAAATATTAAAGTCTATAATATATATTTTCGTAAGTTATATACGTAATATACACAAATACTAATCTTTAGTTTCTATTTACTATTTCTTTAATATTCTGTTTTGCGTATAAGGATAAAGCGAGCTACTAAGTTGAAATAAGTAAAAGGCGCTTTCTTAGAATCGTGGCCACAACTCAGATACTTTCTAAGGAGCTCACAAAGCTCTAACAATATATAAACATCCTATTAGTGACTAGAGACTTAAACGTAGGCTACCACGAGCAGCAAATGCATACAGAGCTAGAATCATCATGTATCTGTGTTTTGTTTCAAAACTAACAACTACCGTAACTCTTCCACGTCTTAGACCTCCTGCACGGCTAAGACTTGGACATGCATATGGATTTCAAAGTAGTCAAACCCCGATCCTGTAGTCATCACCGATTCATTCTGCACCCGTGTATAGTAATCATACCCGAGCAAATCGATGTCTCCTATGAAGTATAGCGCACTCATGTCGACGTCGCCCACATAAGCTTCTTCCTCCCAGAACATAGGAACTAAATACTTGCAACCATTTCCATAGAATGTTTTACAGCCGTGTGCACCGCGTGCATCGGGCTTTAGTCGAATGCTCCGGTCAATTAGATAAAGAAATGTGCTTTCATTCCCCGACACTACTTCTTTCAGCGTAGACAAGAAGAAGCCCCGAGCGTTGTCTTCGTTTGACATCTCCTCGAAATCGGCGTCACCTCTTCTCTCTTCTTCTGAAAGGCTCCAGCTCGCGTCGTACTCGAACGCAAGTGACCTCACACCGTAAAAGCCTAGGCGAGTTGACGCGAATGTTGAATTGCCAAATTCGCCAAAGAGCCATGTGGCTGGAGGGAGCGATAAGACGGGAGGCTTTTCATCGTACTGAACGCAAAACAGATCTCTGTTGGGAAAGACTGAGAAGCACCAGTCTTCCCCGTTGTGACGGAATCTGCCGGTGCCGGGGGCGTTGTCGTGTTCAGGGGTGTGCCGGAGCTTCTGGATCAAAGAAGGCTCTCTTTCGAGTCTTTTCAACAGCTCGTGTCGTTTCTCCCTCCAATAGATGGTTTGGAAGTGCTTCTCCATCACTTCTCTCGACTCCCGGCAGGCCGTCCAAAGCCCGGCATCAAGAAGATAAGTCGAGGGGTTGTTCTCGGTCCACGACCGCCGGGAGCCGGCGCCGAATAAGGGGGCCGCGGCGTGTGTCTCCTTGAGTACTCCCACCTCCATGCCATGCAGCCCAATGTGTTGCGTTTTCAATGCATAAGCAACGCCTGACTGGTCTGGCGAAGGATCCAAGCAGTAATCTACCGTGAAGAAGTGAACGCCGGGCTCATCAGGACGAATACAGTCCTCCCAAATCTGCAGCCGGAGCTCGGCCGGAAGGTCGGAAAAGCGATAAAAAGTTGTGGCCATTTTCCTGCGGGTTGTCTTCGTAAAATCTCGGGTTTGGTTGGAGTTGGGATCTGATATTCAAAGAGGGAAGATTTTGGAGAGGCAAACTGGAGTGACGGTGGGCGTAGAGTGTCGACTTGGACATTCGTCACGCCGCGTCCTTTTATAGTGAGTTAACGATCCGGAAGCAGCTCTAAGGTGGCTAAAATGAAAGAATGACTCAGACCGGAACAACCTTACTGGCCTCTATTTTGTGATATCACCAAGCCACCTCGCTTCAGAATCAAACTCTAAACTGATAAGGCGCGCCTTGGTGGCTTCTCAACTACCTTGAGGGCCAGGCCTCGCCATGTACACCATCAAGGTCGAGATATGGGAAGTACAATCACTGAAGGCCGCAGTCAGGTTGCGGTTGTTTCCAAAGAAGAAATGGTCGCCACCTTCTTCAGACGACCATGGAACCAATATTTCCCGGCTGAATTACGGGTGCAAGCATGGGAGCGAGCTATTCCACCTTCAGCTCCCAGCGCCCATTACCTTTCATTGCAAAGAGAGGGTCCGGAACAAGTTGGAAACACCCAAGTCACAAACACCGAACACTTGATCCATGGCAGATACATCCTGCGACCTCCCCTGCCTGATGCTGCGTCGTCCAGGCCATGGCCACGCGGCAACCTCTCGGCGTACCTCAGAGATGCAGGTCTGTGGAAAGCGTGTGTGTAATCTCGCAACGTGATCAGTGAGCACTTCGCGTCGATGGACGCCGCGGATGTCCACACGTTCAAGCAGAGCCTTTCCCTCGACGAGTTTGGCCGGCAGACCGGACCAGGCAGTCTCTGAGTCCTGGTGTTGCCCCGGCGAGATCTCCTCTGCGTCCAAATCGGAGAATCCGAAAAGATTGACGTGGGCGCAGCCATGGTTGGTCTCGAGCTCGCGTCGAAATCCATGCATCATACCCAAAGAGCGCGGGAACAGGCTCAACATCGCTTTCGAGTACGACGAGAGACCTGGGCGTTCGAGCCCTCGAAATCGTGCCTCAACATGATGAAATAGCAATTTGGGCCGCGCGGGCCGCCTTTTTGTTGATGCTCGAGGCCATGTTGACGGGCGTTTTAGATGCCAAGCTCTATCTCGTCGACTATCGCGCCTCCTCCTCTCGCCGCTGTGTCTATACGGAGTGGAGTTGCAAGGTGTTCGAGTGCGACGGGTTGCGGTTTTGGGAGTTTAACCAAGAGAGCTACCCGAACGCGCGACCGGGGCCTCATTCGGAACTGAGATCTCGCGAGCTGGATACATGCAGGCCATGGAAACTCATACGACTTGTTATCATAAGAGCGAGATGGGAATGGTGGCATAGGCATGCCTCCCTTCGTAACAACATGCTGGTTCCTACCGGTACATAGGGTTGCTATTCTGCAGACAAGAGACAAATGGGGAAACACGAGGATAGACAAGGCTTATTGCCTAGCCGAATCTGAATTTGTATTGTGCCTTTCATTTTGTATAATTAGACGTCGTGGCATATCCACGGGCAAGTCCAAACCAATAACCAAACACTCTTCAACAACGATGCACGTCATCAAGTAATTATGGTATTTGCGACCTGAGTTTTCAGTGGACGTACCGGTTGTATGAATGGGAAAAATCAGTCGACTACACACGTCTCGACAGTTTCTATTGACCTGTGGACCTTCTTCCTGTTGTAGATCCGGTTTTCTTCTCAGCCTGTGATATCTCGCGAAAAGTAACGAGAGCTCCCGGTAAGCATCGTCTTAACATCCATTCTTCATTGATTTCCAGGGGACCCTTCGATTGTGGAGATTTCAGGCGCTCTCTGTTCTTTACCGAAGATGTGATTATGAATAGTTCACCCGCGGCTTTGAGCGTGAAGAACCAGTCCGCCTCATGCATTGCTCTCCACCACATCCCAGACGGCATCCCCATGCTTCACGTGCGCGCCGACACTCAGCTGGGCGCCGGTCTTGAGGAGGACCTCGCAGGGCAGCTCCGCGCCGCCGCCGAGCCTCGCGGTCCTCTTCCAGCCCCCGTCCTCCTTCCACTCCCACCTCTCGGCCGTGACGTCCCCTCCGACGCGGGAGATGCCCTGGCAGAAGCGCCCGAGCCAGACGACGGAGCCCCTCGCCCCGGCCGGCTCGTCCTCGAACTGGAGGACCACGCACTCGGCGTCCCGCGCGGCGGCGGCCGCCGCGGGCTCGGGGTCGACGTCCCTCCAGAGCTCCTCGTAGTCGCACTCCCGCCCCGTGGCCGGGTTCACCATGCGGCCCTTCTCGAGGGTCAGGTCGCCCCCGTCCTGGGGGTACATGTCCCCCTCGTCGGCGGCGCTCTCGGGGTCCGTCGTGCGCGAGTCGATCCAGTGCTCCCAGCGGGAGTGGCGGACCTCGCCGCCCTTGCCGTCCGGGACGAGCGACGACGAGGAGGTGCCGGCGATGCCCCATTCCAGGCGGTCGGTGGCGTGGCTTTCTGCGGCGGGACGGTCAGCGGGCTTGTTGTAGTTGCTCGTGGGAAGAAAAAATTCGTGATGCGTGACGGAAGGGAAGGCAGGATGGCGGTAGCGGTCGCTCACCTTGAGCCTCCGCACTCGGCCCGGACTTGAGGATGCGGAGGTCGACGAACCGGCGCTGCGGGGACGTGAGCACGATGGTCGAGGTCGGCTCGCTCGCCTCGTCCGGCAGCCAACGGATGTGCTCGCGGAAGGATATGCTGCCCATGACGAAGGTCCGACGGCGATGTGAGTTGTGAGAGGCGTGCGTGATTGGTGAGTGTGAGCTGTTGCGGCAGAGTGAGGGGTGGAGGGGTGAGATGAGATGAGGTGGGGTTGAGGTGAGTTGAGCTGAGACCGGCGACGTCGTGCGAAAAGGTGGTGGTCCACATTAAGCCGCCGTCGCACCCGCCGCCAAACAGAACGCGGCGATCAGCCATGATTTGGGGGGTGAAAAATTGCCGGGCGCGCCGGCTCCATTACTTGGGTTGTTTTCTCTATGCGAGAGTCTATCTCTATAGTCTATAGTCTATGTGCGCTGGGCATCCGTCTTTCTCCTTTCTCACGAGTCTCTCTCCTGCGTCATTCTCACCATCCGCGCTCGCTCAGGCAGCCCTCTCGAGGCGGTCGACGGCGCCGACGAGCTCCCGGACGCGATCTTCGGTCTCGGCCCTGCAGCGGTCCTGCGCGTCGTACGTCTCGCGCAGCTTGTCGATCATGTAGGGCTTCAGCGCGGTGCGCCTGGCAGCCTTGTAGTCGTACACGACGATGTCCTCGAAGCAGCGCGCCGCGGGGCGGCGGAAGCGGTGGGAGATGAGGAGGGCCTCGAGGAGGATGTAGTCCGAGCCGTGGTCCGGCTTGGTGGTGAGCTTGTGGAGGACGGTGACGTTGTCCGGGTAGGCCATCGGCTAGGGGGGGGGGGGGGATGATCAGTTGGCTCAAGTTGCGACATCGAGAGAGGGCGGGCGGGCCGCGAGGGTTGCGTGAGAGGGGGAAGACGAAAAAGGAGGCGACTACTCACAAACTTGTAATCGGTCTTCATGCTTCTCATGATGAGACCGACGTCCTTGGGCGTCATGAAGGCGTTCCACTCGTCGGCGTGTTCCGGGTCGATCGTCGTCGCGAAGTTGCTAAGCCAGTTGAATCGTGCCGACTCGGCGTATTTGTTGTAGACGACGTTGTTGACGTGTCCTGCTCAAATTAGACTTCTTGTCGACGGCGTATGTTTGATGTGAGGTGAGCTTGCGTACCCTGCAGGCGTGTTAGTGAGTGAGCCCCCGGTTCCTACGGGTTCAGCTCACCATTGCATCCTATGGCAGTCAGCTTATTGTTTTCTCTCAAGAGACAAGAACAAGAAAAATGAAATGGCTTGATTCCGTACTTGATCTCCCCAGGTGACGGTGTGTCTGTCCAGGCCCCTCCAGCCGGGACCGGTGAGGAACCCCTCCCGGCCGGCCAGCAGCTCCAGCCAGCGGCCGTCGACGGCCTCCTGCACGGCCTTCAGCTCGTCCTTCTGCGCCCCCTGGAGCCCGAGGGTCGCGCATCGCTTGACGCGCGCCTGCAGCTCGGACAACCAACGGGGGTTCAGCGGCGCGGCCTCGCCGGGGCTGCTAGCCGGCGCGTGAGACGGAGCGGCGGCGGCGGCGGCGGCGGCAGCTGCGGCGAGGTGCGGCCGACTCGTAGCAAAGGCGCGGCGGGCGGCCGGCGAGGAAAGCCGGGCGAGAGGCCGCATGGAGGAAACGGCGTTGCGCATCTTTCTGTCTCTTGTCTCGAGCGTCAGTACTTCGTGCGAAGAGAGGATCTCTGTAGCTTCGAGAAGAAGTTTCCGAATTAAAGCTACGAAAAAAAAAGGCTTGGTGAAAATTTAGTACGGTACAGGCTTATCAGGGTGGATGATAGAACGATGAGGAAAGTCGGTTTCCGTCGGCTGCGAATCAGAATTGGGTGGGTTCATCCTCGGGGTCGGCGATTAGATCCACTGGGGACAGCAAAAAGTGATGAGAGGGTTTGCTGCGGATCCGTGGCATCTCCCCAAGCGGGGCTCAGTCCCGTTCACTCTCCTTGGTGTAGTTGGTTCATCACGTTCGACTGTAATGGTATATCCAAGATAATCGAAAGGTCCCTAGTTCGATTCTGGGAGGGGAGACCACTCTTTTGCCCTCGTTCAGATCTTTTTGCTTTCTTTTAAAAGTGCCTAGTAGCCTAGATTCCTCCCTCTTGCTCATCTGATAAAGGGATGTTAGCGATGATGACGGTAGAAATCTTATTAGTTACCTAGCCTTTATATGACACACATATAGAGCCAAGTAGGCCTGGCTGTCTTTGTTTGAACTGATGAATTGTTCATGTACGTCCGTATTGCAAGAAAGCTGCCATGCATCACGTCTTGTTTTGATATCCCATGGTTATTCTGAGTGTACCTAGAATGTAGACAGTTAGGTCAGCAAGGTGGGGGAACTACGGCACGGGGACGCGACGCGGGGAAAGCCCGTCCATAGGTAGATAGATGTAGGTACCAAAGTACTACCTCCAGACCCGAGTTCCTCCATATAGCCAGCTCCCGCGGGATCCCGGTAGGCAAGTCTTCGCACCATGAATATAGAAAATCTCAAGCCCGGCGAAACCGCGTATGCCTTTGGCCTGGTTAAAGATATTCTTCTGCGTCACTGAAAAGGTCGCAGAGATAGGACCAGCGGGCTCTCGTCCTCCTTGACACCCCGAGGCGGCCGCGAACCGAAGCGCGTTTGCGAGCCACCGCGACGTGGTGCCCCTTGTCTGAGGCGTCTGGTGCTCTACACAACGCGACCAGACGGGCGGCAAAGGTTGCTCCACGGCGACGAGCTCGCATCCAGTCTCGGCCGACTG
The DNA here is from genome assembly GCA_030770045.1 of Colletotrichum brevisporum. Classification (NCBI taxonomy): domain Eukaryota; kingdom Fungi; phylum Ascomycota; class Sordariomycetes; order Glomerellales; family Glomerellaceae; genus Colletotrichum; species Colletotrichum brevisporum. Next base: position 1,065,845 of record JAUGSI010000006.1, on the reverse strand, counting down.
TTGAGTCACATCTTTCGACGCCTTTACCGCCTCAGAGAATCCAGAGGTGTCTGGTTTACGTGCGCGCTGGTCAACAATCCTGAGTTGCTGGCCGGGGCGGACGAGGGACGGTGCGAGTGGCACACGTGTTCTCCTCCACATTGGGTACGCATGCGTTGAGCTTGCGCTGGCAGCCGAGGGGCAGAACGCAGAGTTGAAACTCGAAATTGTGGACGGGGATGAATTATGGCATTTACGAGGATAATAATCGGTCAGAAATAAGCAAAATGGAAGTTGGTGGTGCTGGGTGCCACTAATTGTTGTCGAGAGACGTGTCGTGCGAATAGCTTCCATCAGGTCGCTGACCCTTGGAGCTTCTCCTGCGAGCTTTGGGGTCGACCGGCGAGATGCAACAAGTCAAAAACCTTGGAAGCGAGAAAATATACAATAGCCGAGATGCAGAGTCAATGATAGAAGACGAGGAGCCAGGTTCAGATCACGAGGGTAGATGAAGACCGATGCGTAAGGGTTTTCGCCGGTCGCGTGACGCGATCGTGGGTCGGCAGGAGCCGATACTCGGTGTAAGTCAAATCGGGCAGATAAAATGCAGGAAAATCAACAAAAATACCGCCAGGTAGTCCGTCGACCGAGACGATGACCTGCAGCATCGATTTTAATGGAAAAGGGTGGCGTTGATGGTTTGCGAGGCGGTGGTGCAAGATGGTGCGGATAGCTTCAATTCGCGCCGAATCACAAGACGGGCGTCGCGGAGGGGTCGGCCGGGGCGAATGGCGCGATATCCGGGGCCGGGCGGGCAGCAAGCACGGTAAAAAGAGCATCCAGCGATGGAGAAAAACTTGGGCAACAGGACGATGACCTCGGATTGGGATGAAACCGGAAGCGTGAGGAAGGAGGCCGGATGCGACGGGCGGGATGCGTTTCGTCGGACGCGGCAGAAGCGAAGAGAGAGTCGTGAAAATTGGGTAAATCGGCGAGGGAAAGGCGACGGGCGTCGAGGGAAATTGGGGCCGGGCCGGCTTGGTGCGGATCGGGCGGTGCAGGGTCCAAAAACGCGATAAACGCGAGCAATGACTCAATAATCGTAATGGAGGGGGAGAAAAGGGAAAGAAGAGGGAAAAGAAGAGAAGAGAGGGACGGGGAGAGGAGCGATGGTTGAGGTGGGCGATGAGAATGAGTTGGGTGGGAATGGCGCGGTGTCCGGATCAGAGAGAACGGCGTGGGACGGCAACGCAGCAAGCACTGGGACGGGACGGCAGTCCAGGTCACAGTCACAGTCCACGTTGGAGAATCGGAGGGGGGAACGGTTAAAATCCGACCAATCAGAAAAATCGACAACGGTAAGAGGAAAAGAGCTCTGGTTTGGATTTTATTTTATTTTAATGCCACTCAGAAAATGGGAAAGGTACTTGGCATTTGTACCTTTGGCGTCGTGTGCGGCGTGGACGGCATGGCAATGGCAATGGCAATGGCAATGGCAGTTCAGGGTCCGAGGGAAGGGGCGATGGGCCCTACCTACCTACCTACCTACCTAGGCCTTACAGAATACAGATAAGGTAGGTACGGCCAGAACCACTACCGCTGGGCAAGGAACTGGGCCGTAGGGCAAAGATCCGAATAGGGGACTGGGAGCCACCAAGTATGTATTACGGCGATTCGCAGAAACGCACCAGAAGGAAACCACTGCGACCCTGACCAGGTAGGGAGCTGAGGGGAGGGGCTGTCAGGGTATCAGGGTAGCTAGGTAGGCACCCAGGTAGGTATAGGTAGTATGACAGCACAGAGCAGCGGCGGAGACGACAGAAGCTTCGGCAGCTTCATGCAACGCGTCGAGCTTGGGGGGTGCGGTGTGAGCCCATACCCACCATTGACCACTTGATGGAGATCGTGCCTGGGTATCGCGTCCGACATACAAGCAGTCGTGGAGATAACTCATGAGATGACGAACGAATGCCCTTTGCAGACTTTGGTTGAGGCAAGGCACAAGGCTCCGTTATTTGGCACCCAAGTAAGTTAAACAGCTTGGTACGCCGAGCGCGAAGTCCAGCGTGAGAGCAGTCGCTGGCGGATGCAATCCGTGTTGTGCCTTCTGCTTCTCTTCCCGTCTGTACTTTCCATCTGCATCGCACCTGCCGCGCACTGCAACTGCATCTGCAACTGCGTAGCACCTGCCATACCCATAAGTGGATGATGATGAGGCGGCTCACAAGGAAGGTGGAGGTAAGAAAACCTCCCGACTCCCCTCCGTGCAAGGCAGGTGCGGGTGGGTGGACGAAGAAGAAGAAGAAGAGGAAGGAGGAGGAGGAGGAGACGGAAGGAGGACGACGAGGGACGAGGGGCGAGGGGAGAGATACCTGGACGCTTCCAATGCCGCTTGGTGCAGCCCAGGCCGGGTGTGGTGCCCAGGCCCCAGAGGCGCGTGGTTTTTAGCGACCGTCCCCTCGAAAAAGAGTTACTGATTGTGCACCACCTCCCGCTGTCCCCGCCCATTTATAAAAACAAGCCCCGTCCCCTCCACGCACGCGCTCCCTCCCCCCCTCCGTTCTCGATCTCTCTCTTGTCTTGTCTCTCAACAACAACAACGCGTCGCCCACTCTTCGCCAACCTCGCACTCTTCGATTATTCTATTGCCTTCAATCGCCCTTTCGATTGCATCCGAAATCCCCAACCTTTTACTCCCGTTTCAACCCTCCACGTCCACTCAATCACCATGCCTCCCAAGAAGACCGAGGGCGCTGCCGCCGCTCCCAAGAAGCCTTCCCACGCCAGCTACCAGGTACGCCCTCCCGACCACCGGTGTTTAGGCATGGCGCATTCTTTGCTAACTCTCCACAGGATATGATTCACGATGCCATCGTTGCTGTATGTTTTGCCGCTCCTCATTCTCCGGCGCAAAGCGCTGCGCGGCCCCGTCCGCCACACGAAGCTCAGTCGCGCCGGGTCTCACTCTCACGCGCCTCTCGACTCGTGGTTGCCTCCAACCCCGACCCCAACCGCACCACCACGGCAAGCCGCATTGTGACTGTGTCATGTTTACTGACCCGTCTTCCTCCCTGCAGCTCAAGGACCGCAATGGATCTTCCCGCCAGTCCCTGAAGAAGTACGTCAAGGCCAACAACCAGATCAACACCGTCTCCGACAACATGTTCGACTCTCTGTTCAACAAGGCCCTCCGCGCCGGTGTTGAGAAGGGCGTTTTCGAGCAGCCCAAGGGTACGTCGCATCTTCTCATGCTGCTGCCATGTCACGTGTTACTGACACACACACCCAGGTCCCTCTGGTGGCACCAAGCTGGCCAAGAAGGCTCCTAAGAAGGAGGAGAAGAAGACCGAGAAGAAGGCCCCTGCCAAGAAGGCCGCCGACAAGGAGCCTAAGGAGAAGAAGGCCGCCGCTCCCAAGAAGGCCGCCGCGAAGAAGGAAGCCAAGGAGCCCAAGGAGAAGAAGGCTGCTGCCCCCAAGAAGGCCGCTGCTGAGAAGAAGGAGACCAAGAAGCCCGCCGCCAAGAAGGCTGTAAGTCGCATCTCGTCGTCGTCTATCCGTCTCGCCTGCTAACCCACCAACCCAGGAGAAGGCTGCCGACAAGGAGAAGCCCGCTGTTCTGTCCAAGACCAAGACTGGCCGTGTCACCAAGGCTGAGCCCAAGAAGGCCGCGGCCAAGAAGGAGGCCAAGGAGCCCAAGGAGAAGAAGGCCGCCGCTCCCAAGAAGGCTGCCGCGCCGAAGAAGGCCGCGGCCAAGAAGGAGACGGCCAAGAAGGAGACGAAGGCCGAGGCCACGGCTGCGGCATAGAAGCCGACTCTTTCGCATAGGGGTCGCAGGGCCTCCACGATGCGCACATGACGGCCGCCTCAGATTGCTGAGGCGCCGCAATGTCTGGTCACGAATCTTTCAGTCTCTCCAACGGCGTTCACGGGAGTATGTCGATTTCATGGGAAATGGAACCGGAAAGGGTGGTGGGAAACCAGTCCGGAAGAGGGAAAACGCGACGTCTGAGTCTTTCCGCGCGTATTGTCATTTTTCTTTTTACTGCCTCGACGGGCAGAGGTGTGCCTATGTGCGGTTGCGCGTGTCGGGTCTGTCTGTGTGCTTTGGGTCGGAAGACGGGGACACCGGGTCGGGAGTGTGTCGATTCTGGGCTTCTTTTTGCGTTGTGCTTTCCAGGTTTCTCGCGTTGCGCCTCGTTGTCTTGCGCGCCCGACATTTTGGGTCTGCCATGATGATCGCTTCATGGTCACATCTCGGTCGGCATCATACAACAGACCCCCCCACTATTGTAACTATAGCCCACGCGATTATACCAACATGAGGGCCTTTTCACTGTTCATCTTGCGCCGTCTTGGACTGATGGCAAATTCACAATGGGTGACATGACGCGAGGGACTGGCAATGTTTTGGTCAGCGGGACCGAGACGGAGGAGACGCGACGAGACGAGGACGGGGACCGAGCCCGAGGGATGCGAGTGGTGGTCAGCTAGGCCGGCGCGGTGGTGCAGGGGTGGTTCGGACTCATTTTTTCGTTCCTCGGGCGGCTCTTGTTATCTAAACGGGGAAGTGTGTTTTTGGAGGGGGTTGGTTTGATGTTCACTTGGGCCCTGCCTTTTGACCGCAGGTAAGATTAGGAAGATGGGGTGAGATTTGAGGGAGGGAGAGGAAAGGGGGAGGAGGAGACATTGCGGGTAGCCGTTGTGAGTCGCGACTTGCCGGGGACTGAGTGAGGTTTGGTTTCGGGGTGGAGTCGACGCGGTTGCGGTTGGGTTGGGGGTGAAGACCACTGCACACACTTGTGTTTGCATTTTGGCAACTCTCCTCCCGTCTGCACCAGAGCGTGTCGCGAGTCACGTGCCGTAGTCTCGGGCTGCGTCAGCCTGACATTCTGTGTTTCTTAGTTTTCTGAGCTTTGGAAATTTCCCCTGTTCATGCTAAACTATTGTTTGTTATTTTATTCCTCAGTTCCGTTTTGAGTTGCCGCAGGTCTTGCTGTGCTGTTGTTGTGTTCTCGGGCTGCTTAGCCACCTCTCCTCATGTGGCTTGACCCTGGGAGGGGGGAGAGCTCCTCGCTTTCTGGTCAACTCGGAACTCCCCGCTGATCCCGTTACACAGTGGCTGTCAACAGCGTAGAATGCACGAGTGCACGCGTTTACACATGCCCAAATACGACGTTCCCGATAGTTTGGATACTCAATGTCGTGGCTTTCTTTTGGTGGACAAAAGCGCGCCCCGGCACGGGATGCCGTGCTGAGGTCAAAAAATGGGGTGCATGTTGCCCTTGCGGCTATCGCGAGAGCCGGGGCGTTTCTCCTCCACGCGTGCAGCGGGTGGGCGGCGCCGCGTCGGCTCGAGAAGGTCCCCGTCCCATCCGTAACGCAGTGTATACTCCGACTACGTGCCGGTCTGGAGGTATATTGGGTTTTGTTTGGGGGCGAGGGCAGTGGGCATCTCGCACCTGACGTGAATCTGGCTCTGAGTTCGAGACCAAGTTCGGAAATATCGCATCGTGCAGAGTCATCATAGGCATGGATGACAATTAACCGCCTTGACTCAGCGGCTGCCTTGGTGAAAACGATCCCACGAAGAGTTCACGCCTGCCGTTATGATTACGCTGACGGGACCAAGCCTCAGGTGGCAATGCGGGGAGGCTCGGCCACGAGGTACCTAGGTAGGCACGTAGGCAGGTACGGTATGGGGAGCAACGGTGCAACAATGTCAAATATCCATTCGTCGTTTTCTCAGGACGCAGGAAGCAGGGTTTTGCCAGGGCCTGGAGAACTGCAGTCGGTCGTGCGACGGTGTTATCAAGACGGACAATGTAGTAAGCCGAGGGAAGAGGCAATATGTAAAGGAAGGGACAGATGCAGATAGGCGATGTCAAGCACTACCTATACAAGAGGAAGGTAGTGTTGCGTACTCAACAGTCGAAGAGGAAGTGACGTGCAAGGAGTGACGTGGAAAGCTAGCCCCGAGCTTGCTTCCCATTGGTGTTCCTGAAACAAACCTTCTTGCTTGGAGGGGGAGGAAGCACTGTGACCGAGAGGGAACGGACCCGGGAAGGAGACATCTCGGGCGGTCGAGGGAAGTAGTGTACCTACACTACGGGCTGCTCAGGTACCGAGTACAGACAGTCCATGTACACTACCTGAGGTATCTAGGTGAGGTGCTGTTTTGGCATGAGGCAGATGGTGACGTGCAAGCGCCGACGGCCGAGACGATGCGGCGCGAGTGGACCAAGTCGTGCTGTCAGGGAAGGGCAGGACACTGGACTGGACAATCCGATGAAGTGGTCAACAGGTGTCAGCCTAAGTGTTCAGGGCCTCGTTCGAGGTCGCCCATCTCCACGTCGTCGTGCCGTCTCCTCGTCGCCTCCCCGGGCGTCGGTTCCGGGTCGGGATCCCTGTTGTCAATCCGGAACACCACGAGCGACAGGTGCAGGGGGCAACCGCGCAGCCGGCGAGGGGTCTTTGGGGGTCCTCACGGTTTTATTGACTAGGTGCTCTGAATCGGGGGACGAGTACGACGGAGGGGTTTGACGACGGGCGCTGCTGGGACGGACAAGCATGGGCGGACGTGACGAGACCAAGAAGAGGTCACGGCTCGTGGAAGCACACTGTAAGATGAAGGAGAAAAGTGTGTGAAGAGAAGATTGGAACGAAGCACGTTGACCAAATAAGAGACTGGACGGAGGATGTTGATGAGTGAGGAGGTGCGACCTGCTGGAGACGAAGACGATGAAGTAGGTACATAGGTACATAGGTACCTGGACCTTACCTAGTAGTAGGTGGGCAGTGGATAGTGGTACAAGCGGCACGCTGTGCTGGTGCTGCACCGGCGCAATCGTGGTTGGCCTGTGCGCAGCGCCCATGTTCCTTCCCGTCCGTTTCGGGGTATGTGGGGGTTAAGGGTGGAAGGGACGCACGCCATGTCATCGACGAGGCAAGCACAAGCAATGGAAGGCACGGCCGGGGCCAAGGGCACGGCCGCGGGCTCGGGCGGAGGGTATTTTGATGTGATCTACGGATACGGATACCTAGGTAGATGTACCTATACGTCCACTGGTCGCATAGTGCCAAGTAGCTGCTCCATATCCGTATACAGATACGCGTCAGTACAAACGAGTTCAAGGCGGGTAGGCGGGTAGGTACGTGCCTGTGTTTCTCTTTTGGCCTTCTGCATCCTGCCTGCGCGTGCCTGCCCGGTGGGTTGACCGAGCTGCGCTGAATCTGGAACTGAACTGGAACTGCAAGTGCAAGTGCAAGTGCAAGTGCAACTGCGACTGCGACTGTGACTGCAACTGCAACTGCCAGACTGAATACTGGATTCAAGGCAAGTATCGATCGGCTACTGACCTTATTATGGCGCACGTATCTTTCTTGCCTGGAAGTGAGGGAAGCACGGAAGGTGACATTTTGATACACCTTCAGTGCCTTCACCTTGCAGCCGACAAGCAAGGCAGCTCCATCACCACCCCTCCCTTTCCCCCCCTGTCAGGCCACAGGCAGTAACCCCCCATCGCGGACCCATTTGGGCCCCCCCATCCAAGTGTCGTCAATCACCAACAAACAGCGCAGACAGCGCAAGGCAGGCACGATAAGCAGATCCCCGGGTAGACAGTTGCGCTGGGCTCATTATCGAGGTACCACGAATCTGCGAGTGCACTTACCTTCCCTGCTTGCCTGCTTCTCGGGGGGGTGCCGTCACTAGGTCACTATTACCTAGGTAGGTATCCAATCTCGACCAACCCGACGTCGACAATCACCACCAAACAAGCACTGCCACTATTACTGTCTACCTATCCCTCACCTACCATACGGATACACCACCAACAAATTTCCACCTCCTCGCCGTCGTACAGATACATACCACCACACATACTCTTCTCATCTTAATACCACGCCATACCGCATCGCTCCGCACGCGAACAGAAAACCCACCTCAACCAGCAGCTCTACGGTGCATTTCGAGCGACGACGCTGTGCGTCCGCCTTACCCGTTCGTCGCCTTCGGTAGGTAAGCAATTCACACCTCACCTCAACTGGTTATGGCTGCCACAAGGCGCACACAACGCCTCCCCCGTTTCTCCCATTCCCCCCCTCCAACTTCTGCTTCTACCGTCTTCCTGTACGAATACCTTGCCCCAGAATCCAGAGCTCCGTTTCCTTGCGGCTGTTCATGGTTGGGCCACCCAACCGGTTGTTCCGGCTGCCTCGACTGACGCCGCCCGCAGTGCCCGAACCCCTCCAAACCGCCAATCCCCCTCCCAGTCCACCGCCCTTCGACCAACTCCGCTTGTCTCACCCGACTCCTCGCAATCCAAAATCTGCTCGTCCTCCATCTGTCGACCGCCTGCCTTCTCGCAATCTACGTCGCCGACCTTGCCCCGGCGATTACGACAGTGTCCGCGTCTTTTCCTGCGGGAGATGACGATGGCGGCTGCCTAATACACCCCTCGACAGACCTGCATTACGAGAATCCACTCCGCCCAAGCCGAGCCTTTGCCCGCCGCCGCAGTCATGGCCTCCGAACATAACCCCTTCCGCAGGAAGACCGCTCCCACCTCCCTCTCCTCCTCGACCTCTCAGCCCGTCACCACTTCGGCCTTCCTCGAGTCCATCACGTCCGGCATGTCCAGAGAGAACGTCCCCCCGCCCCCCGACGTGTGCCCTGCGAAAGCAAAGGTTGTCAAGAGGGTTAGGGTCCTCTCCCCGCCGCCCTCGTCCCCTTCGTCCCCCGAATCGATGCATAGCCGGGGCTTCGGCCGCCATGACGATACCAGCGACGACCCCTCCGACGACGACAACGATGAGCAATTCTCCAAGAGGTTTCCCGAGCTATCCGAGGGCCTCCCCGCCGGTCTCCCCGAGGCCGCCCCTTTGCGTCTCGCCCACGCAACCCCGAACAGTACCCCCGAGAACCCCTTTGGCAAGACTGAGCAGGACCTGGACAGGTTGACGGATGGCAAGGGCCCGTCTGGCGGAGCTGGCAAGTCTCTCGACGTCAATGCGTTCAAGATGCTGCTGCTTACTGGCCAGGCCGGCGCTGCGTCGGCGGCCGCGGAGGCACCCCCACCAGCGACCGCCTCCGACACGTCTGGCCCGGACACGCCTCGGTCGTCGCAGGACACCGTCGATCGCGGCGGTCCCTTGCCTTCTCCCCTCTCCGCGAAGAAGAAGCCGCCTCCCCCAAGTTCCAGGCACGGCAGGAAAATTAGCATTCAGACGCCAGGCCGACCTCACGTCTTTCCGGAGGCGGCATCGCCCACCTCTCCATCTGATGTCAACAAGCCTCTTCCGCCCGCCCCAAGCACGCATGGCGGGGATGAGACGGAAGATATATTCGCCCGAGAGGCCGCGGGCAAGGTCCCGGAACAGGACTCCCCCACTCCCAGCTCGATGCCCGCCCCGGCCCTCCCGGCGTCCGGGAAGAAACCTACACCTGCCCCTCCCCCACGAAGGGGCCATGCCCGGAGCCAATCCCTGACAGCCTCGGCCGGGGCTAACCCTCCGAGCACCTCGGGCAACGACGCTGACACCCCACCTCGGTCGTCTCTCGAGTCGCAGCGTTCACGATCCGAGAGCTTCCGGAGCGTCAATGCTCCCGCACCGCCGCCCCCTCGACGCCCGAATGCTTCGCACCGGCAGTCGTTCCAGCTCGCGTCGCCTTCGGCAGCCTCTTTCAATACCAGCCCGGCATTGGCTGAGGCAGAGAACCCTGCCGCTGCGTCGGGATACGCACCCCCCAAGATATCGCCTCCGCCGCCGCCTCCGGCGCGGAACCCATCAACCCGACGGCCCCCGAGCGTAAGAAGCTTCGAGGCAACGAGCAGGAAGGTCAGTGGGGTCAAGGAAGGCGCCCCTCCTCCACCGCCGCCGCGACAGCGAGGCAGTAGTCGTGGTAGCATGGACGGTTACCCGGGAGCGAGGAGGCCGAGCATCGACAGTACGAGGGCTTTCAGCACCAACGTACCGGAAGAGCCCGGGGCTGAGGATGCCTCGCTGGCTTATGTGGGGAAGGGGGCGGACATTCTCGCCGACCTGAACGCATTGCAGAGAGAAGTGGACGCGCTGAGAGCGCAACAGGCTAAATAGGGAGCTTGTTGCGCGCAAGGTTAGATAAGAGGAGTTGGTATAGACGCGGCTGACGCTGAGCAACCTTGTATGCCCACGAGGGGCAGCTGGATCATTTTAACTGGGCTTGTACATTTACGGACCGGCATGCGACATGAAGTAATGGAATGGTTATGAGTTGAACCCGACTGACCAGCTTCAACGCGAATATTGCACAGCGTGCCCCCAAAAGAGGGGCCGACCCCCAGCAGCTGGGTTGTCGGTGCCGAATAGCTGGGATAGTCTGGGCCAGGCACTGGTCCAGGAACCGAAAACCGAATTTTCAGGCCTGACGATGAGACAAAGTTCCCACCACCTGGGTTGTCCTCGTGGGGGCCCGGCGTAATACGGGAGACATGGTCTTCTGCCGCGCTTCTACCTTCTGGAGTGGTAGCGTCTGTTTGGCCCAACACGCCCGTCTACTGTTCGTTATGGGAAAGGGAGCTATTTTGGGGAGTCCGAACTCTCCGTAGGAACCACGGGAAAAGTCTCGAACGTAGGTGTCCAGGCCCCTGGAACCGGGCTCTGCCAAGGCTGGGGATCCGGGGCCGACGTTCCATGGCCGGAGAAGGGTGTCATCGGGCTTCCTCCCGCCATTTTGGATGCACGGAGACGACAGGTATCATATGGTTTCCATCCGCCACTTTGGCTTAACGATATGACTGTGGACGGTACGTTGGATTTGTATGACGTGCAGTGCGGTACCGCATGTCCCCGATGGCCCGCGAGACAGCGATGCAAGGTTTCAGAGCCGCGGCATGGAAAAGCTTGGCTGTTGCATTTGTTTTACCACTAAATAGATGGGAAAGCAAATTCTGTACACTAATAGTAGATCGAGGATTGGGGGGAAAGAGTCGAAAGCTGCTGAAGACATGCTTTTCTGGCCTGTGACTGGACCACGAGCTAGCCGTATTCGCGGGTTTCCCCCCCAGATCACACCCCTTTCTGTCTCTTTAAAGTTGGTTTAGACTCTTGGGGGGTGGGAGCTGTGATCCCACAGAGGTCCCGGAAGCTGGCTGGAGGGGGCCGATGGGCCCGTGTGGGAGCCGGTTGGCAAGACTGCTCCTCAGCAGATGCGAGCAGGCGAAAGGGGTTGCTAGGAATGCGGGGTTTTAGTCCACGCCGAGAAACTTGATATCATGCTTTAAATTGAAAAGCCGACCCTAAAGCTCAACTTGTACTGGGAGCTGCGTCGAAGCTGCGCGGTTGCCAGTGCTCCATGATCGAACGGGAACAACTCCCCGAATAGATCGAACACTGCCTCAGCCAAGACACACGAGAAGGAGACACCAGAGGTGCTGAACCTTAGTTGGCATCACAGAGTTTTCCATGTCCGTCGATCACGTACGCGATATTAGGACACACTCAAACTCACACGCACACACACGCAGTCAGAGAGCGGCCGTCGGCAACCTACCGGTTTTCCGGCCTCGCACAAGCAGCCGCAGACACTTATTTGGCGAGGTTATACTTTCGCTCGTCTTCGGTTTCTTTTCTCGCTTGAAGATAGCTGTGTGAAAATGACGGAGTGAGTGAGCTACTCGGATCTTTAACCTCATGGGGTTCTCTCCGAGTCTCGAAGAGCCCGTCTGCTCTTGTATAAGAACTCGGGAGGATGCCACCCTCTCTCTCTCAGTCGTCGAGCTAGCTTGAAGCTTATCATCAACCATATTTTCACCATTCTTTACATCCCGGAGCCCTCGCAACCTAAACACCGCCACTGTGTCACTATCGAACATAAAACCAAACCAAACGCACAATGTCTTCTCTTGTCAGCACCCCTTCAGCCCTCCCTCGGGGTCCCGAGACCAAGAAGCCGGCCAAGGCGACGGCCGCCTCCGGCGCGGCACCGTTCAACAAGCCCGGCGACAGCGCCAACCTCGTGGACTTCTGGCGCAATCCGGAGGCCGGGAACATCTACAAGCACGCGGAGCACCTCACGGGCCCCGTGACGCCGTGCCTCGTGGACTACGCGGGCGTGTGCGGCGCCGTCACCAGGGCGGCGGCGAGCTCGAACCCGAACCCGGTGCGGGTCATGGACATGTGCTGCGGCACCGGGGTGGTCTCGTCGTACGTCCAGCGGATGCTGAGGCAGACCGGCGAGAGGGAGAGGGAGAAGACGGAGCTCGTCAGCGCGGACTCGAGCGAGGCGCAGCTCGGCGTCGTCAAGGAGAAGATTGCGAGGGAGGGGTGGACGGGGACGAGCGTCGAGCAGTGTGACATCATGGTACGTACGGAGAAGGAGCGCGGGGCGTGAGGTGAATGCTTGGCTGACGACTCTTGGCGCGCGCAGAACCAGAAGTTTCCGTCGGACAGTTTTGACGTGGTCATCTGCGCGATGGCGATGATGCTTGTTGCCGGTGAGTGACGCTGCCTGCGACACGACTTACACGGGAGAGTTGAGCGCAGCTGACTTGGGAACCCGCGAGTAGACCCGTACAAGGCCATGGCTGGTAAGTGATCCTACACTCCTGTCTATCTGCTAGTAGCCTCTCGCCAGAGCCGCGGCTGACACACGCAACAGAATGCTACCGCGTGACGAAGCCCGGCGGCACCTTCGCCACCTCCACGTGGGTCATCGAGGGCTGGGTCCCGGACACGCGCGACGCGGTGGCGGGCCTGGCGCTGCCGGGCCAGGAGCCCGTGTGCTGGCCGCAGAACTCGGCCGAGCTGACGAACCTCTGGGGCCCCGGGTGCTGGGAGTCGCCGACGTTCGTGAGGAGCATGTTCACGGCGGCCGGGTTCGTCGAGGTCGAGGTCGAGGTCGTGACCAAGTGGGTCCCGTTCGCGACGGCGGACGAGTGGTGCACCGTGTTCCAGGCCTTCATGCACGGCGTCCTGGAGCGGTTCTGGACGAGGGAGCAGAAGGAAGGGCTGAAGGGGAAGCTGATGCCGACGCTGAGGGCGTTCCTGGAGAAGAAGTACCAGGGGGCGCCGTTCAGCGTCGAGAGGACTGTCCTGCTTGCCCGGGGACGCAAGCCCGAGGTTTAGGAGAGGTTCTCGGCGGATCGTCATTAAGTCGCCAAGTCTGATACATTGTCTCTCCCCTTTACATATTGAATGTTACTACATCCCGCGTAACTCAACAACAGTCGATTCGCCCTTTGGTTCGTCGGGCCCTCTCGGCTTCATTCCTGCTTCCACTTGTCTGTTCAATGAGACGTTGCGCAGCCTTTCAGACTCAGCGGGGGTGAGCTTAAGCTGTGAATATATCAGTGATCGTCTCCATGTGATCCCAAGTAATGGCTTACGTAGATCTCAACACCGACTACGTGGATTGCTAACGCAAGCCACATCGCCATACCGAACGAGACACCCGCGGCGACAGCAGCCTCGGCAGAAGATGAGGAATTCAAGTTGGCATGTACCACTGCCCGCTGGTTCGGGTTCACGCCGGAGAAGTAAGCCGCACAATCTGGGTAGAGCTCGGCGGTCTGGTTTGCATCGCCGATCATCGATGCGATCTGATCACAGGGTCGCGCAGCATAGTACGTGCCAATGTTGCTGATGATGGCCGCAGCTGAGATCATGATGATTCGGACAGTGATGATCGATCCCGCCTGTTGACCCCCGACAGAGTTAGGGGCGTTTGCCTGCAGAAGGCAAGAACCGGACTTATATAGAACCACGCTCGCATCATCCACGCCCTGTGTAGGTCGATGCGGAGTTTCTTGATGCTAATATATGCCATGACCAGAGCCCCTATTAAAAGGATGCTGAGAAGCCCGACGGCGGCCTGGATGTCAAGGCCGCCTCCGAACGAACCTCTCGCCATCATCAGGGCACCGATGGTGCCCAGCAGCGAGAGCAGCAAAATGACGTATCCGTTCAACCGGTGGGCGAGGAGGAGTTTGTGCCGAATGACCGGTACAAACTGGAAACACGCCAAAAACCCGGCGGGCAGAATCGCTCCGAGATGAGAAGCAGCCCGGCCTTTCTGTAGCCGGTCTGGTACGCGAAACACTCTCCAGGGGCAGAGCCATTGCAAAAGACGTCAAAGTTCAGGTATTGGAAACGGGCGAGAGTGAACCCAATCAGGGCGCCGGCGAATATGAAGAATAGGATGAAGTTGTAGCCTTGGGAGAACCCGAGTGGAGTGTAGACTTTGCGGGCCGTTGCAACGAAGCCGTTGGATGGTTCGCGTAGAGGTTGAGCCATGATGATAGGCCGGAAGGGAACGTATCTGGTTATTTCAGCAGGAAAGAAGCAAGTATGAATCGAGTGGAAGTAGAACTGCTGGATACAAACGTCAAGTATTGTTGTTGTAGAATAGGAGATAGCAATCTGAGGAAACAAGAACTCGGATATCCTATATAGTACGGAGAGCAATCACTCTTCATCTGACAGTCATAACGTTCATTCCTTGAGGCTTGCTTCATTCCTTGATATTTTAGCCCTATTAGAAAGGAGCTATCAACGCCAGTTACGCACCAGTGTTAGAAACCTAACTTGTTCCAAACTAACGCTTAAGGCGCAGGCACTTGGTTGCTTGGGCTGAAGGTGTGATGGAGCACCACGTGCACCCGTAAGTAAGGAACACTTCTACTAGTACTGCTAGCTTGCTACGGTACACATGAGTTCTCCGTGATTATTCAGCTGAGTGTACGTAACACAGGCTTCGTCATGTCGCCTAAGCCCCAGCACGGCCCCCAGCCCCTTCATCGTCGCGTCTGCGATGCTTCTCAAAACAAAGTTTGTGCTCATGATCGCATCCAGTACTTTGATATGGTCGCTTGGTTGGGCACTCTGGCCTGTAATGAAGAAGTTAGTCGAGTCTAAAGATAGTTTTAGCTGCGCGTAAAGTAGATGATGGACGTATTTCCTACCTCGATAATTACCCCACGACGCCGTTACCACTCAAGTGCTCTGTCAATGATGTTTTGGACGTCTGCACGGTTCGCCTCTCGCGATCGGTCCGCGACCCACGCCGAGTTGTCGACGAAGGCCAGAGCCCTCCTGCTCTTGTTCATCCGGTGCTGTACGAGATTGGCGTTGAAAGAGGTGAAGAGCACTAGTGACAGCGGCGAGCCCCGAGGCTTGCGGTAGTGGCCGTGCATTAGACTCTTGGCTATTCAACAAGATACATGCCGTTCTCTGATAACATAAGACATCAACTCATCTCACCAACTTCTCGGGTCTTCGAGTCTTTGAAGCAGCCTCGTCTTGAACACACCCTTGTATGCGCCATTTACATCGAAGCGCACCAAACCTAAAAGTAGCAACCTTGGTCTTTCTCTGTACCCTATAGACTGATCTCTACCTGCGAGCGCCAAAGCGACAAGTAAGCAGGAGGCTCAAAGTTCCAACAGCGTACATAATTCGCTCTACCTGGACCGATCTAGCACCTCTCCTAACTTCTAAGAAGTTGAGTTGTGATTTGCGACTCAAGTACTCGATCACAACAACAGTGAAGCCTATCTTCGTGGTCCTTGAGTTATCCTAAGCTGCTTTCTCTAACAATGACTAAAGTATCTCGTCCCTGCTCTGTGTCAGTGTAAGAAAAGACCGGCGAATCCCATGGTCGACTCAACACGCATGTGCTAGCCGAGTGTGACTGACACGACATCCCCCTTGTTCGTCTCAACTCCTTCACCATACTTCTCCCCGTTGACCAAGATTTTATCCCCATTTCCAACACGAAGTTTCAACTTGCCCCCGTTTCGTGCGGTCACCGTCGCCTTCGTCAGACTGCCCTCTGCCCATTCAATATCAACCACGAAGTTACCCCTCGCAACCAAACCCTGCGCCGTTCCGGACGGGATTGCCTGGGCGGGCAGGGCGGGCAGGATATGCACCACCCCCGCGTGGCTCTGCAGCAACATCTCCGTGATGGCGCTGGTGAAGCCAAAGTTCCCGTCGATCTGGAAAGTCGCGCCCTTGTCCGTGTTCCAGAGGTTGGCCGTTGGGAAAGTCGCGAACCAGGCCTTCGCCTGCTCCCACGCGTCCGCGCCCCGGAAGGCTCTTGCGTACATGTTCATCATCCAGGTGCGGCTCCAGCCGGTGGTGCCGGAGCCGGCGTCCCTCCGACGGTCCAGGAGGACTTCTGCGGCCTTGGCGAGCGTCTCGTTGACCAGCGGCGAGAACTGCGTTCCGGGATGAAGAGCGTACAGCGGGGAGATGTGTCGGTGGCTCGGCGCCTTCTCCTTGTACTCGTATCGCCACTCGAGGATCTATCCCTGAGAGCCGATCTGGGCCGGTTTGATTAGGGGCAGAAATTCCTTGGCCTTGACGAGATCGGGATCCGTGTCGGGGATGTCGAGAACGCCGGCTGCTTCCACGACGGCGCTGAAAACGTCGTGCATGAGCTGGTTGTCCATCGGGATGTCGATGTCCATCGGCTCGGCCCGGCCGGCAACGCTGAAGTTGCTGGGAACGATGAAGGTGTTCTCCGGCGACAGCGACGGTCCTGTCACCCTGTAGCCCTCGTGCGCGAAAGTGTAGCACTCGTAGAAAGTGGCCACGTCGATCAGGTAAGGGTAGGCAACGTCGGCGAGGAACTTCTTGTCGCCGGTGAAGCGGTAGTGATCAACCATGTGCTGGACAAGCCATGCCGCTCCCATGGGCCACATGGTCGACGACGTGTAGTTGTCGGTCGCCCCCGGGCCACCCCAAAGATCGAGGTTGTGGTGGAACATTGTGCCGTCGCATCCGTACATACGCTGCGCCATGTCTTTGCCGCGCGGGTTCGCCACTTTCATCAAGTCGAAAAGAGGCTCCTGGGTTTCGATAAGATTTGTCGGACCCGCGGACCAGTAGTTCATTTCCGTGTTGATGTTGATGGTATACTTGCCACCCCAAGGTGCTGTTGTCTTGTTGTTCCAAATACCCTGGAGGTTTGCGGGCATGTCGATATCGGCCTCGGTGTTTCGTGATGCCGCAACGAGAAGATGACGGCCGTAGTTCCAGACGAGAGTGGTGAGCTCAATGTCGCTGGTGTCATTCCTGGCTTTGGCAACGCGTTCATCCGTCGGCAGAGATGCAAGACCGTCGGGGGACTTGCCGAGGTCGAGGGAGGCTCGTTCGAGAAGACCCCCCGCATCCGCCAGCGCTTCCTCTTTCAACTTTTCGTACCCTGTACCAACTGCCGAGTCTAGCTTGCGGTCGATCTCCGCCTCCCAATCTTCTTGGGAGGAGAAGCGGTAATTGGTCTCGGCGTCGAAGAAGATGTCAACCACAGTCGCCTCAGTGATGCTAAGAACCGAACCATCCGCCGAGAATTTGGCTGAGAAGTAGAAAGCTAGGTTAGAAAGGAGTAACAGTGTCTTAGAGCTTTGTTCACATACCTCCAGGGGCAACAAAGCGAGCTGTTCCTGTAAACAAGATGGGGTTCTCGTCAAGTGGCTGCCCGCTTGATCCCAGCATTGTAAGCGAGTTGGTACCGCCCGCCGTTGATGCCACGTTCACAAGTATATCGGTCAGCCTGCTGAAACTAGCCGTCAGGTTCAAGCTGCCTTCCTCGCTGGAAGTGAATCTGGCCGCAAGAACACCGGCAGGGTAGCTCGCAATGAACTCCCGACTAAACGAAGACAGCACATGAGCCAATGTCGCGTTGGAAAGGTAGTAAAGGGAGATTCTCACGTGAAGTTCACGCCGTTGTAGGTGTACGAAGACCCCGAACTGCCAAGTCTGGTATCCAGCCATCTAGCGTAGTTCTGGAGCTCGTCTTGGTGTCCAAAATCCAGATCCAGGTTGCCGAAATAGCCAAACTGACGCTCAGACTTTTCGGCAGGAGTCATCTCCCTCAACACCAGCTGGCCACCTTCGGTGATTTTGCCTGACAGAAAGAGGTCTCGCGCTTTCGGCAGGGCGGCCAACGCGTTCGCTGGAGTGCGGTCTTGGATAGGACCAGACCAGATGGAGTTCTCGTTGATGATGAGCTTCTCAATGGCACCGCCCCAGATGGTACCTCCCAGGCGACCATTTCCGATAGGGAGCGCGCCTTGTTCCCATTCGGTCGTGGGTTTGGTATACCAAAGAAAGCGACTCCCATCAAGAGGCTCGGTTGCCTTGGCTGTGGCGGCCAGGATGGCAACAAATGCAGAAAGCTGTTGTCTCATGTTGCGTCGGCTTGCTTTTATTGTCTCTGACTTGAGAAGGGTAGCTGGTTTATTCTCTCAAGTCATCTTGGTGGGGAAACGAGCGTTCTTTATACTATTCGAGCGTGTTTACACGTATTTCTCTTTTTCTTTCGCACATCTCGGCGGAAACACTGACGACTCCAATGGAAACCAAAACCCGGATGCCGCCGTCTAAGTGATTCACCAAGACAAGTACGAATAGAGCCGTTGCGGGGAACATGGGCCATGAGCGGGGAATCATCCTCATCACCCACGACTTGCAGAAAAAATGCCTGTGTTATATTCGTGGAGAAACTGTAAGGCCTGGATATGTCTCGTATCCAGAATCATTATTTTTCATTACCGTATTCCCGCTGCGATCGTCAGGGCCCCCGCCGGTTAAATACCGCGAAGGAAGGTGGGATCCATTGTGGTAATCGTCGCCTATATCGTCAACTACCATACGCAATGACACCAGGAAGATATTCCGATGCGGAGCAGAACCAATCAAGACACCACAATTCGTACTTCTCACAACCCCATTAAATCCTGTTGGCTCACCAGCTACAACTCGCAATCGGAACAACTCGCAGTCGGAACAACTCGCAATCGGAAGGTGTTGTTCATTTCGCCGGCTTGACTTCATATGTCGTTGTGACCATGATGCCGCCGCGTTGTTCGCTAGACGCGTGGTTCAAGCTCCCATCCCGACCGCCTCCACTCTGGGGCCAGTTGCTGGACTCGTTAGGCTTGACGATGTGCTCCTCGCTCGAGTTGTTGTCGAACTCGGTCATGTTATACTTGTTGTATCTCTTCTTCGGCAAGGAGCGGTCGGTGCTCGGCCCTCCGCCACCAATGGTGATTAGTTGGTGGCCGTACCTGTCTCCCGAGCCGGCATACTTCATGCCACCGCTGCTGCTTCCTTTTGTTGACCTGAGCCAGTGAGCCGAGGAGAAGAGAGGTCGGATACAGGCCGCGTTGACTGCGATGATACCGACAAACTACAGATACCCTTTAGTTGTGGCCCAATAGACATGAACTCCAATATGAGCTTACCGTTTCCCTGATGGCCCAGATCGTGCTGACGTTGATGCCATCGATGTCTTTGAGCGACAGGACGCAACGAAGTAGGGCAGCGATCATGACGAAAACGCCCGAGCAGAGGAGCACACCAATCGCCAGCTTGCGCTTTATACTGAGCTTGACCGTCCACAGCAAAGGCAGCGGGATCGACACAATGCACATGTCCGTCCTTGAAAGCAAGTCAGAACCTCTGTTTCCTCCCTCGGCACCCAACTGATTGAGTGGATGGAAGACTCACGCGACATTGAGTACAACGAGACTCAAGTAATTAGCAACTGCCAAAGTGCACTCGTCTCCAGGATAAGGCACGACCTGCCAGTTTCGATGGACTGGAGTGCAGTGTCCCCAGATTGTGACAATGACGCCGCAGTATGCGAGGGCTGTCGTAATTGCCGTCCACTTCACAATCTTTTGCTGTCTCGTAGCAAGGCTTCTGATGTGTCAGCTAGGTAGCTGAAGGGTGTTTCTGGGCTCTCAATGACGTACGTTATGCGGCTGAAGAAGAACAAGATGCAAGCCTTGAGACACCAAATGAGAGTCACATAGAAGTTCCAACCTGCCAGCAGGCACTTCGAGCCGATCTCGAACTTGGCTATCTCCGCTGGAGTAAGCGTTGCGCCAATCTCGTCGGTGATTCCAATGTTCGTGCCATTCTGGCCTATTGATGAATTTAGAGACCCGAGGTAAACAGCAATGACAGCAATGCATGGGCATCATGAAGATTGTGCACGCATTCGCCAGGGTCGACTTACCAATCAGCTCCAACATGCATAGCTCCAGCTTGAGATGCCAGAAGACGTCAGTATCCGACCTTTTGGGCCTTCGAACAGAGCCAGCCAGTACTCCCATGTGTGTGGCCTTACCGTCCAGAAGATCAAACACAGGACCGCAAAATAGTCGTCACCCTGCCAGTTGAACCCGACAACCCTCCACCGCGCAAAGATGCGAAGGAGGATGACGATTACGCCTAGGCCATATTCCGTCCATGCCTCGGTCTGGAAAGGCGTCGCCATTGCGAAGAGAACGATGGAATGAGAAAGGACGAGGCCAACGAGAGAAAGTAATGTGCCTCCAAACAAAATCTGCCATACAACACTGCCAACGAGAGACTACTGAGAAAGTATGGGACGTGTCGGGTTAAAAGCCGCGCTTCCCGTCACAGCCGCATGCATATGACTTGCGTACACAAGGCCTCCTGTTTCTGGGCAATGCTTGAATATACTTTCCCCTGCTGGCGATATGCAGGGGAATTAACCCCCCGATGACACATAAGGTCTCCAAGTGGGTGTTACTGACAAAGACCACCCCTGCGTTCTGATGCTCCATCCGGTTGCTCTTTGGACGAGAAAGGCGGACTTTTGAAGACGACGATCGACAGAGAACCATACTTCTGTTAGGTCCCTGCCCGCACATTCTTTAATGGTACCGAATGAGACATCTAAGTCGAACTGCTGATTTAGTTGGTTGATGGATGTGCACCTGTGTGGATAGGATCTAACCGCTGAGATGCTCATGTTGTCGATCTCATTTCTAGGACAGGTCGTGACCGTCAATGGTGCTCTGGATAGGGTCAGCTGGTTAGAGTGCGTGGAGCACGAAGTTCGAACGTCCAGGCGAATACTACTCGAACCTACGATGTGCGTTCACAGTTGCTGTTGACTAGCCCGAAGCCAGCGTTGGATCTCCACCTAAACCGACACGGGGTTCGTATGTGGTAGGCAACAATAAGGATGCTTATTGGTTGGGTGCAAAGGCTGGTCGTGAGGCAAAACAATCATCAATTCTTCAGCATCGTCCCCATGCAGGGAGTTGTTGGCCCCCGGTCTCTGTCCTTTTTGGTTCCAACGCGAGGTTGCATTCGAGAGCTGAAATTGGCCCGCAGAGCCACTGGAAAAATTTCTCAGGCCCAACGGAAGCAAATCATCTAGCAAGGCATGCATACATGCCAAGGTCTCCTCCCGAAGACGAGGGGCTCGCATAGCAGGGGTTCAGCTGCGTATACAACGTAGGCCACGTAAACGGGGCCCGCCCCCATCCTAGCTGATCCAGGTTACAGAACGGTGCATAACAATACTGCGCAATTTCAGCAAAACGGGCCAAAGGCATGTCTGCTTAAGATACCATGAAAGATGTTGCTTTTTTGCGTGGGAACTCCTACCTATTGTAAGGGGTGTTTTCAACCGGGACTCCCTTTCAAACATGATTGCCGGGGAATCAACAACTCCAGCCTGGAATAGAAATGATTTGTTGATGTGGGCGGCGCTATGGGCCGGCCCCATATCCCGAGATTCACAGCTTCTCCCTTTACGGGTTTCCCGATTTCCCGCGGCGCGGGGGTATTGGGAGACCCCGGATCACGATGACACTTTCGGTTCTAGCGGTGGCCGAAGTGCGTGGTACCCACAACTCAAAAAGCACGACTGTTTCTGTCGTGTTGGGCGTGACATATCTTTTACTCATCGCCGCCCAGCCTCAGCATCTGGGCCGGAGATGAACAACCCGTAGTTTTCTCTTCCGAGCGAGGTGTGATCAAAGATTGCTCTCTGTGGAAGCATTCTAGACCCGTTGTAAAACCTCGAGGCTCCGAATCGTTCGATAGGAATTTCGACATATGATCATGGCCTGCAGGGACGAAACGTTCGATACGACGACAAGATGTCACCCTAACGGTTTACAGGAGGCCCGACGCACCGCTTCCTTGCCTAAAGAAGAAGGACGCAACTCTCACGACAGTTCTGTGCCGCTGGCGGACTGTTAAACCGACGAGATCGAGAGCATCCTGCCGTTTGATCGCTCCCCTGTCGGATTGTTTCTCCTGGCAAGGGTCGAATGCTGTTCTTGACCTCCGTTGTGAACCTACCAGCGCGCCAGCCTACTACATTAAAATGCCCAGGGTCTGCAGAACGCCCCGCTCTTGCATCCCGTTGCACCATGCATCGTCCATGGATCCGTGGTGGGTGGTCAAGTACTATCATTGGGCTCGAATGTCCCGCTGACGGTGATCTTCATTCGGTACTTCAACCGCCCGACATGGAGCCTGGTCGCCTTTCTCTGCCGAAGCACCGCGTCCGCTGAAGAGACGTCTTGGCTGAGTCTTTCAAAACTCGTCTAGGTACCTCGGATCCCACATCCGCCCAAAGCCTTTTAACGGTCGAGATTCTCTCGCTACCCACTCATCGAAGACGGATGGACCACTCTGGCCCTCTCATGTTTAGCGGAGCTTCCCCTTTGGCGGCCAGGTAATAGCTCATCACTCCAGCTCCCATGCATAGTCTTTGGCGCTGCTTGCGGGGTTCTTTCCGCCTGCTCGTAGCAGTTTGTCCGCATGTTGGGTGCTTCGTCTTGCACCCCGGCACCAACAGTCTTGTTTTGCATGTGCGGGGAAAGGACCCCAGATGCTGGTGGTCGGTGGAGATGGCTGAGCCGGACCCTGCATGCCGTAACAACGAGCTCCTGGCTGAACGCCGGAAAACTTCCCTCTTGGAGGCGTCGTGCGCTACTTGGCGGCGGTGCTCCTTTCCTTAATCGTACGAGAGGACCAGAGTTGCTGACAAGGGACATGTCGGGCGCGTATAGGTCTGACGGGGCGACCAAGACATGCATAGAGGTGCGTGAGACGAGCGCGAGACTTTCGGACTTTGGAGCGTGGGACAGCGACTCGAGGTTGCATACAAGAATGCCAGTCCAAGCCGCGGCGCTTGGGGCGACCTGCCCATCAGTCTTGCCAGTTGTTAGCACGTTGCCTCTCTTTCCCAGCTTCTCTCCTACCTACCTACTCCATTTCCAAAGAACTCCAGGCACAGACACCAAACATGGGTTCCATTCCTCAAGATCTCGTCTACGACTTCGTCATTTGCGGGTGAGTACCTTTAGACTCTGTACCTGTACCAAATGACCTAGTATCTGCTTGGTGACTGACGTTCCTTGCCCCTTTTCCTAGCGGCGGCACTTCAGGCTGCGTCGTGGCGAGCCGCCTTGCCGAGAATGCCGAAGTAAACGTTCTTGTCATCGAGGCTGGGCAGCATAGCAAGGAGCTCGAGAATGTACACATGACAGGAGGGTAAGTGATCAGATCCGTAATGACTCGCTCTTTTTTACACGAACTGATTGTCTGTTTCGTAGCTGGTCCCAGCTTTTCGACAAGGAGACGGACTGGAACGTCATTACCGTACCTAAGCCTGCTGTCAACAACCGGCAAGTCAAGCTTAGCCGTGGCAAGTTCTTGGGTGGATGCTCTGGCTGCAACGGAACGCTTTGCATCCGCGGTTCCAAGCAGGACTACGATGACTGGGGAGTCGAAGGATGGAGTGGTGATGAGTTCTTCAAGTACATACGCAAGGTGAGTGGGAGCTTTCGAGCTAGTCTCTGGGCTTTGCCAGGACATGCATACGTTGCAGTTTTCTTTCAACTTTGCTGCCTTATTATCGAACAGCATTGGCTCACACATAGTCTCTTCCAGGCGGAGAACTTCCACGGCAAGGACTGGTTCAAGGCATCCAACGACCACGGAACGGATGGCCATCTTCACATTGAGCCTCATGACCTTGCCCCCATCTCGAATCTCATTATGGACTCCATGGTCGACAAGGGATTGCCCCTGGACCATGATATGTTCACTCACGGCAACAACCCGCACGGCTGCGGTCACGCACCGAGGACCGTTCACAAGGGCTCGCGCAGCACTGCGGCCGACTTCGTCTCCAACGAAAACGCCAAGGACAACCTTCACCTCATGACCGAGACTCACGTAGACAAGGTCATCGTCGAAACGGTCGACGGCGAGCTCAAGGCCACTGGGGTTCGCGCGGTGAAGGCTGACGGCTCGATCGTTGAGATCAAGGCTCGCAAGGAAGTTGTCGTCAGCGGTGGCGCGTATTGCAGTCCCAACATTCTCAATCGGTCCGGAATTGGAGCCAAAGACGAATTGGAGAAGTTCGGAATTCAGACACTGGTTGAATTGCCCGGCGTCGGCAAGAACCTCATGGACCATCTTGTAAGACCACTCCTAGCTACATGTCCACTCGGCGTGACTCACACTAACATCGCGCGACAGATTGTCTTCATGTTCTATGAGACCGAGAAGGAGGGTCTGACCAACGACCATCACGTCTATCACGGCGACAACTTTGCCAAAACCTATGCTCTCTGGAAAGACCACAAAGCTGGCTTCCTATCGACCTTCCCATTTGGAGCGTTCGCCTATGCGCGTCTCGATGAGCGACTCGCAGACTCGGATCTCTGGAAGAACGCGCCTCGCCAAGCCGGCCGTGACCCAATGGGCTTGACGCCGAAGCAGCCGAACATTGAGTTCTTCACGACTGAGTGCTACGGCGGCCCGAAGCAGTTCGACAAGTTCCCCACGGACGGAAAATATGCCTTCAGCATGATTGCCGAGCTCTTCGGCCCCAGATCTCGCGGAACCGTCACCCTTCGCAGCGCCGACGCGACGGCCGTCCCTGTGGTCGACACCAACTACCTTTCTGACCCTCTGGACGTTGAGGTTCTTGCCGAGGCCTGTCGATTCGGCAATGAGATCGTCATGGAAGGAAAGGGAACGAAGGACATTGTCAAGGGCTCCTGGCCGAGCGATCTTGTTCACCACAAGTACACTACTCGCGAAGAGTGGGTTCCTTACGTCAAGGACAACGCTACGACTTGTAAGCTCTCCTATCACTTCAAAATGACCATTTGACTAGATGCTAATCTACTCGCCGTTGCAGGCTATCACGCTGCTGGCACATGCGCCATGGGCAAAACCGATGACCCGAAGGCAGTCGTCGACTCAACCCTCACGGTTAAGGGCGTGAAGAATCTGCGCGTGGCAGATTGCAGTATCATGCCCATCCTCAATGGTGGTCACACCCAGATGCCGGCCTACGGTATTGGCGAGAAGGCTGCAGACCTCATTAAGAAAGCGTGGAAGCTCTAAAATATCAGCGGACAAGTAACGAATATTGTCCTAGAATAGAACCTTTGCTTTGCAACTCATAGTGTTGTTGACGGATGCAGAGTCGGTCTGAGTTTGACTCCTGAATATATGTAGACTTGAATATGTTGACTGGACAAATGCACGATAGGCTCAGCGATATCAATTCACTTGACCTATATTCCCACATACTTGCTTGGTATCTTCGATCTCAAGTTCAACTCTAGACTTGTGTCATTATGATCGGCATGCTAGCTTACTCTCTCTTGAACACTGGCATCCAATCCAAGGGTGCATCTGCGTCAATCCACTGACCACCTTCGTAACTATCCGACTTATCTTCCTGGGGCGACTTCCAGCGGCTGCCTCCCTCGAGTTGGGGCAGGTAGACCTTGATGCTCCTCTTTCCCGGCTCCAGAACGGGACACACCAGGTACTTATCGCCAAACATGTACTGTTGGCCGATGCTCCAGGTCTCTTTGTCCTTCGGAAATTCGTAGAACAGAGTCCGCATGAGCGGCGTGCCCTTCTCGTGCGCCTGCTTCATTAGGGATCGCGTGTACTCCCTCAGATCCTCACGGAGGAACATGTACTTCTTGCAGATTTCGTAGATCTCCGGGCCGTAGGACCAAACCTCGTTGGGCGCGCCGCTGTGGCACGTCGCCCCTCCGGTCGTCCCGTGCTGCGGCTGTTCCGGCTCGCGGCAGCCGTGAAGCCGGAAGACGGGACAGAACGCGCCCCACTGGAACCATCGAACGAACAACTCCCTGAACTTCTCGTCACGGGGATCACCGCCGTGAAAGCCCCCGATATCCGTGGTCCACCACGGCAACCCGGAGAGACCCATGTGAAGACCGGCAGCAATCTGGTTGCGCAGACTTCCCCAGGAGGAGGCAATGTCGCCGCTCCAGACAAGAGCGCCGTATTTTTGACTCCCAGCCCAAGCGCATCGGATGAGGTTGACGATGTTCTTCTGGCCCTCGGCTTCCATGCCCTCGTAAAAGGCACGGGCGTACTCAACGGGATAGATGTTTCCAATGGAGACGTTGGATCCCAGGTGGTAGCGGTAGGTGTCAAAGTCGTACACGGTGTACTCAGGCTCGGCCTCATCGAGCCAAAAAACGCGAATGCCCTTGTTGTAGTAGTTCTGCTTCGCCTTCTTCCACACGTAGTCTCGCGCCGAGGGGTTCGTGAAGTCCGCGTGCTGTGAAGATCAACTTAGCTTACGTTTGATTTGGCTTGCTTCATTGATTTTTGTCTTACCTGGGTATCGCCTTGAAAATTCATGCCAATTCGAATGCCTCTGTCAGACTGAACAATGTAACCCTTCTCCACCATCTCACTCCAGTTCTCGGACTTATGGTCGACTGTGGGCCAGATAGAAACCATCAGCTCGATCTTGAGCTCCTGAAGCTCCTTGATCATGGCATCTGGGTCGGGCCAGTACGTGGGGTCGAATTTCCATTCTCCTTGCAACGGCCAGTGGAAAAAGTCGATGACGATGAGGTCGATGGGCAGCTCTCGTCGCCTGTACTCACGAGCAACCTCGAGGAGCTCCTCTTGCGTCTGGTAGCGTAGCTTGCACTGCCAGAATCCGAGGCCGTACTCGGGCATCATGGGGACCTTGCCGGTGGCATCCGCGTAGGCCTCCACGATGTCGGCCGGGGAGTCACCTGCGACGATCCAGTAGTCTAAGGCTCGGGTTGACTTGGCCTCGAAGCTCATGATGTTTCGACCAAGGATGGCTCTACCGACAGACGGGTTGTTCCACAGGAAACCGTATCCGAGTGACGAGACGGCAAAGGGAACGCTCGCCTGGGAGTTTCGGTGGGCGAGCTCGAGGTCGTGACCCTTGAGGTCCAGAAATGGTTGCTGATACTGACCCATACCGTAGATCTTCTCGTCGGGGCTGACGCTTTCGAATCGGGCGGTCAGGTGGTAGTCGTTGCTCTTGAGGATGGCCGCGAACTCGCGGGCCTCGACGTCGAGAGCGCTGCATTTGGGGTCCAAGACATCCCGACGATGGCGCGAGTATTCTTCGAGAAGGAGCTCGCCCTTGGAATTCCACATCAATAGCTTTCCTCCCCGGGTGACGGAGGCCTTGATCTTGCCATTGGTGATTGTGCCGGCTTCATCGTCGATCGTTATGCTAGTTTCGGCCTTCGCAGGTGCCAGGAGAGCCCAGTCTTCACTGGGCATCTCTCGCGCCTTGGTGGCTCGCACTCTGAAAGCATTGGGCCCCCATGGTTCGATCCAGAGCTTCTCAGCATCGTAAGTAAAGACAAGCTTGCCGTCAGTCTCTTGGAGGGGCATATTGGCAACTGCTTTGACACGGGAGAATATCGTCAGCGGGTAACGGACAGGTGGTTTACCACGAGAAGAAAAGATAGCTGCTCGATCACAGGTGGTCTCGAGGGGGATGTTGAGGGCGGAGAAAATGTAATGGGGAGGGGGATGACGGTCACGGTACATGTATGTCAGTCACGTTCAGCTCTATAGGAAGACGAAATGGTCTGTCTACCTTGGCTGGGCGAGTCATCAACATGGATGCCCCGCGCAGCAAGTGCGGAGTTACTCCTGTTGATAGACTGATAGTTGGAAATTGCAGGCCACGACGATGCCACGGAGAGGGTGATGACATGCCACAGGCAGAGATTGACCACTCGGATGCCTTCAAAGCCGCCGCGTCCACAGCCGGCGTCGGCATCGCCCCGCACCAGCCAGTCGAACTGCATCGTGAGGAGAAGATGTGGGGAAACTTGGGGCCGTGAGGTCCCCTTATTGGAGACCCACCCCCGCCGGACGCGGATGCCGACGCGGACTCGGGTAAACCTAAAGTGATTCCCGGCCGAACCAGAGCGAGACCGGGAGACACGGGGAGGCAGGTCCTGCCTGAACTCGTCCGGGGAAGGACTTTCCTGTTTTGTCCGAGTCCAATCACTGTGCACTCCACTTTCCCGACTCCTCACCGAAAGATTGCGGGGTCTCGGTTCCGTCCCGCCCGCACCACTCGGCGCGGAGGCCGCTCATGCTAGGTAGAATGGATATATGGTACGGAGATAGTCCGCACTTCCAATTGGGACTTCTCAATTACTATAACTCATGGGCGATTTCATACCCGCAACGAACGATGACATTGACGCGATGGGGATGGCACTACCATGTCTGGATAGGTACATGGAGAATGCAAGCCAACTTTGAGTTGTCGCCAGGCTCTATGCCTCTCAACTACCTTCGGGATTGAGGCCGAGATTTGGTCAAGTAGATCAGCACAGTAACAGACTGATGGACTGACCGAAAAGAAACTATTTACAGATTCATCAATGGAAACCTAACCTGCGTTCTGAGCCCCTTAGGTAACCAGACTCTCCTACCCCATCAAAGACCAGTCTCCAATTCATATGCCCTTAGACCTTTGGGCCAACCTGCCTCGCTGTTCGTGCTGACATTATCCGCAGTCCTCTAACTGCTACCTGTCTCGGCTAGCCTATGGTGTGGAGAGCAATCCAATTCGATGCACCTCGATTGGAAAAAGAAACCACAACATGTCATAGCTCAAGGTCTATCAACATCCTTGTAGTTAGCTTACCTTGCATCCCCGGCAAGATAGACCGAGCAACCATTATCCGAGTCCCACTCAGTACTCTACTAGGTAATAACACCGGCTCGCAGTTGTTTTTGCTGTTTTCAAAGGTCGGCTGCGATGAAAACCCACAATAATTAGCATCGGCTGACTCGGAGAAGCGAAATCAGGGGGGCTTTTTGGATTTACCTGATGCAACAATGGACCGACTTCCCATCCGCTGACCCACCTTCAGCCGTTCGATTGAAATAAAACTCCGCATTCCCCGGATCCAATCTTTCGCGTCTTTCGGGCCTCTCGACACCCTCGCTTGATTCCGTCACTCGCTTTTTTCAACGTCAGTTCAGTTGCTGTGGAGTGTTATACTATTAGTCTTAATCATAATCCGCCAATATGTTGTCCCCGAAAGCCCTTGCCACCGTCTTCAACCTTGTCCTCGCGGCCTCCGCGGCCCCTAGCAAGCGCCAGGCCACTGGCACGGGGTCTTGCACCGATCTTCACATCTTTCTCGCCCGCGGATGAAACGAAGACTATCCCGGACGCCAACAGTCCCTCGTCGACGCCACCTGCAACGGCTTGTCCAGCTGCGATTACGAAGACATCCAGTTCGACGCCAGCAACCCTCGTGGTTACCCCAACGCCGTCGAGCAGGGCCGATCTTCCGGCGTTTCTCAGATCAAGGCCTACGTCCAAAGGTGCCCCAATACTAAGATCGCTCTGAGCGGTTACAGTGAGGGAGCCAACGTTGTGGGCAACGTGCTCGCCGATTCTGGCCTCGATGCCACCTCTACGCCCGGCAACAACAGTAGGTCTTAGCCACCCAAAGCTCGGCCACGAAGACGTTTCTGACATGTGTGTGCTTGCGTGAACAGTTTGCGCTGCTCTCCTCTTCGGCGACCCGACCCACGTTGCTGACCAAAGCTACAACGTCGAGGCCGGCTCCGGTCTGAAGGGCCAGATGGCCCGCTCCAGCTCCTCGCTCAGCAAGCTGAACAACTTCTCGCAGGTCCTGCGCTCCTGGTGCAACGGCGAGGACACGGTCTGCGCCTTCGGCGACGGCGGACGCACGATGGGCGAGGACGCGCACACCAACTACTTCCAGCTGTACACCGACGACGGAGCCGCCTTTATCAAGGAGAAGTGCGCCCCCTCGGGAACGACCCCCGAACAGCCGACGACAACTTCCGCCGTTCCCGTCCCGACCTCGACCGGGTCTTTCTGCACTTCTGGCAAGGTTGTTGCCGGCCTGTCCGACAACTACAGCGGCCTCTGTGGTTTCTCGTGCGCCAACGGATACTGCCCGGAAGGCGTCTGCGAGTGCTCCTCCTTTGGCGAGCAGACCACTAGCCCGGGCGGAGACGGACGCGACGGATGCCCTGCCGACGGTCTGGATGACAGCTACAAGGGGCTTTGCAGCTTCAGCTGCAGCCACGGATACTGCCCTTCCGGCGCCTGCAAGTACTGCTGAGTTCCATGACTCTGATGTCAGTTGAAGTCTTTCGGGCCTGAGAGGCGACGTGTTGTCTACTTGAAAGTTGCGCAAGACACAAGGCACACCCAGAAGAACAACTGATCCCCGTCACATGTACAGTTTCCCCGTCGAACCAACATTTAATTTCGTGACTGCGTCATTTCGCGCTGCCGGTGGGCCTCGGCCAGAGCGAAAGATTCTTCCCGCGGCGATCTCTCCGCTCCCCGGAACCTCCGGCAGAGGCTACCCGCTGGCAAGAACCTGGAACCACAGTGGTGCACGGTGCAGGAGGTTGGACCAGTGCCTATGATTAGTAATAATGAAGCATCACAAGAACTTTCCTCTGATTGAAATTACCCGGTGAACATTTGCTTTCACGTCGTAGCCCAGTTGACTCTTGAGAAGGTACTAAACAGTCAGAGCATAACATCATCTCAACCAGACACATTAGCTAAGTGGAATCCGGACACATTGCTGGGAGAGCTGCAAAAAAATCTTTGCGTCAAGTGGAGTCCGAGATGCCTGCCGGATGACGGGCGAAAATCGGATACCAACGCAGAAGACCAGCGCATGGAAATCTTGGCATCCGCGGGGGCTGGTGTTCTCTCTAGCCAGAGAAAGATTTCCTCCGTCTTCCCCTTTTTCCACAGCGTGGTAACTCGCGGGATAGTGTTTGCGATTGCGGTTCCGAGTCTACTATGAGCGAATGGTATGTGGTTCACGGAACGCGACAAGCGCTTCGCTTGTCATGAAACACCGACACTTCATGTATGGAACTGACTACGTGCATTCAACTGTCTATTCGGCCTCAGCACGTGGTGATACAATGAATCTAACTTTGGCATCTAGCGCTGGCAATCAATGGCGATCTACAAAGCCGTCCGGCTGTTCCTGCAGGGCCATGCTTTGTGGCTGTCGGACAATAACGACGATGGGTATCAGTTCCTCTGGGTGCGACATCACCAGGCTTCTAAAAGGGATGGGAGAGGAGCACGAAGGTCAGAGTCCAGACTTCAGAAGTATCCTTGTCAGCGTCACCTGCACTACATTTTTGACAACCAACGTCTGCTTGACATCACCGATCGTTGATGGTTTTTCCTACAATCCACGCACGTTTTGCGGGGCGCGACAAACTGCCAATGCTTGGCCCACAGAAGCACCGGGATGCTCACCCATCACTGATGTCATTAACCCACCAACCGTCTGTCGCAATCACGGCACAACGGCATCCAGAGCGCCTAAACAGGCATGGCATCCA
Organism: Colletotrichum brevisporum; assembly: GCA_030770045.1. Lineage (NCBI taxonomy): Eukaryota > Fungi > Ascomycota > Sordariomycetes > Glomerellales > Glomerellaceae > Colletotrichum > Colletotrichum brevisporum. Next base: position 1,034,375 of record JAUGSI010000006.1, on the reverse strand, counting down.
CGCGGCAGAGGGCAAGTCTAGCCTCTCCAATGGCTCAATAGACAAGATTGTGCGACGTCGATTTGGGTACTCGCTGCCCCGTCTGGGGGCACAGTCTTTGTCGACACGCAGTACGCGTCACACAAGAGTAAATGCCCAGCTCTGGTGCCGTCAAACCTGAGCATGGCACAACGACCCAAAGGCCCGACCGGTTCGATCCACCGGGATGATGAAATGTGTGGAGGGTGGTGAAACAGATTTGGTTGTGCCATCGTCTCTTAAAGCCGTTGGCCGCCCCCGCTGCGATTCTCACGATGCCCCAGCCTCCAGCTCTGGGGAACTTCGTCAACTAGTCTGCTCTCACATTTTCTGACAGCGATCCCACATGTCTCCATTGAAGAGCCACCTTCTTGTTGGCTGCGGCCTTGTCTCTGCCGCCATCGCCGCCGATGGCACTGCCTCCCTTTCTCTCTCCGCAGATGTTCCCTCCGACGTCTCTGCCGCCGTCAACCCCTCGTTTGCCGGCTTTGGCATCGAGCTGGACCATCTCTACTACTTCATGGGCGACGAAACTCCAAACGAATTAACCATCAACCTTCTTCACAATCTTGCCAACTTCACCGGGCGGCCAGCCCACGTGCGGTTGGGCGGAAACACTCAGGACTACCTGATCTACGAGGACTCACAAGACGAATGGCTGGTGAAGCCCAATCCCAAGCCAGTAGCACCCGGAAATGTCCCTGCAGACAACTTCATCGTCGGCCCCAAGTTCATGGAGATCGCCAACCGGATGCCAAAAGGAACCCCCGTGACGTGGGGACTCAACCTGGGATATCAAGAGTCGGACTACATCGAGAGGTTAACGACCATGGCCACCGAGATCATCGAACGATGCACAAACATCAACCTCGTCTCTTTCGAATTCGGCAACGAACCAGACCTCTACGGCGATAACGGGTTTCGGTCGGGTACTTGGTCAGGGTCTATATACGCAAGACAGTGGCTAGATCGAGCCCGGGCCGTCTGGGAAGAGGTCCTGCAGCCGCGCGACCTTCGCAGCAACTTCTTCGAGGCCTCCGCATCGACTGCCTGGGTGACGGGAACGGGATTCGAGATCAAAGACCTGGAGGCCGTCCTTGACGTCAAGGCCAACAACTCGGACACTGGCTTCCTCGCTAGCTGGAACCAACACAACTACTACTACTTTGTCAACTCGATGCCATACCCATTGACCCTGGACTACATGATGCACTTTGACAACACCAAGACTCAGTTTTCCGCCATCGAGGGACAGGTAGACCAAGCCAAGGATACGCCGTATCCCTTTGCCCTCAGAGAGATGTCCGTCGTCGGGCCTCTGGGTGTCGAGGGGCTCAGCGACACTTTCGCCGCCGCCCTGTGGACCTTGAACTTCCTCCTCTACGCCGCCACCATCAACATCTCCTCTGTTCAGTTTCACATGACTTTCGACAGCAACTCCAGCGTCTGGCAGCCGACGCGCATGTTCGGCCGCGACCGCTTCGTCCGCCCGCTCTACTACGGAATGGCTGCGTTCGACCAGACGATTGGGCGATCGTGTACCGCTCGCATCGCAGAGACCGAACCGTCCGAAGTTCCAGCTGGTTACAAAGACTACATCAAGACCTACTCGGTCTACCAGGGCGACGAGCTTTCGTCCGTCGTCATCATCAACGGCAAGGTTGCCAACGTGTCGGAAACTGCCAAGGGCAACGTCACATTCGATTTGACTCTGCCATCCTCGCTTGCTGGGCAAACCTTGCACCTGGGCTACCTGACGAGTGACGGTTCGGATGCAACGAGCGGGACGACATGGAACGGGATTAGTTTCGAGCAGGGGAACGACGGTCGTCAGACGCAGATATCCAACGAAGACATAATCGTCAAAGTTGATGAAGATGGAAAAGCAAGCATTCCAGTCCGGGATTCCGAAGCAGTAGTCGTCAACGTGGGCGCGAGGGTGGGAACGTCAGAACCCGACCCTACGGCTTGCGATGCCCTCTCTTCCGCGTCCCCTGGCGTTGGTACAGCGACCTCCTCGACGCCAGGGCCGGCAGGAGAGTCCAGCAACTCTTCGGACGATGGCGGTGACGAAGATAATGGCGCATTGAGTTTGGGGTCTGGGAGTGCTCTTCATGGTTGCATTACGTGGAGTTTGGCATTCACTGTGGGAGTCTTGCTTTTTTGAACTATGATGTAAACATGATACCTAGGTCTTGTTTTGGATATAAGTAATGATCGTAATGATCTGTTTTCTCGGTTAATAAGTTTTGATCTTGCAATCAACTACCGCAATGTTCCTGGGGTCGATAGTGACTGTAGCTAGAACGCAACGCAAGTTCCACACCTTCACGGACAATGTCAGTGGTCGATAGTCGCAAAGTACATCCATTCACAAATTCCATGTAATGAGCAATAGTCGGAGCTCGTATTTCCTCTTTTGACACAACGTGTCGCATGTTGTCTGAAATTGGCAATCCAACTGGCATACCATCAAAAGTTCGATCGTTTTGAATACAAGCTAATCGATATGTGTGAAGAAGTATCTACGTGAAATATTTCCACTTGTCCCTAAGCCCTCCGGACCTCAACTCTCAAGCCCTCCAAAACCAAGTTGAACTAGTGTGACTGTCTAGCAGTTCACGTGTAACTTAGCACTCGCCCGACTTGGTACCGGGGCCGGAGTAGAGCTGGCACTGGGTCTTGGCATCGGTGCAGATGTTGACAAGAGTAGCCTCGTCGCCGGTGTCCTCGTTGATGCCAGCAATCTCGCCACCGCCGTAGGCAGAAACGCCCTCAATGGTGACGGTGCGCTTGCATGCGTCGCACTGCCAGTCCGTCAGCATCATACCAAGAAGATCCGGTGTTCGGGGATAACTTACAGTGCCGCAGGCTCTGTAAACCTTGCCATAGTCCTCGGCGTAGAAGTTGGAAATCTACATGACAGTCAGCCCAATTCCAAATCTGATGGTCTAAGAATGGGTATAAGCAGGACTTACGCTGACGCTACCGCAGCCGTTGTGCTGGACAACCTTGTCGGCGGCCTTGTAAGCTCCACCGCCGATGATGCGAGTCTCCGTGCCGGCTTCATCCTCCTTGCTGCAAGGAAAGTTCTCGTTAGCAAAAGTGTCCACCTCAAACTATTCACGTGGAAGCAACTAATATGGAGATGGCGTCCTCGCAGACGTCCTCGAACCACACATTCTCGATGGTGCAGCCACCGCCCAGGCAGTAGACGCCCTCCATCTGGTCCTTTCCGATGATGGCGTTCTTAAGGGTAGCACCCTTTCGGAGGACGAAGACGGCATCCTTCTGGCCTCCCTCAGTTTGGGCTTTGCAGGCACCCGAACCTCTGTCAAAGCGGGCCATTTTGCCGTCGTAGCTCTCGCCGGCCGCCACCTCGATGGGTGCATCACCGCTGATGGTCTCGGTAGCCGTGGGCAGGGCGTCCTTGCCGACACAGGCGGAGACGGCGGGGAAAGAGACGGCCAGAGCCGCGAGAAGTTTGAAGGCGTCGGTGCGCATATTGAATGCTGTCTTGAAAGAGTGATCTGGGATGTGAATAGGTGTCGATGTTGCGATGAGAGCTCGAGGTGGTGTGCCGAGTTCAATTTCCCCTCCGACGACGTAGGTTAAGACTGCGCTTTATACCCATTGCTCATCTTGACAGGAACAATTGACTGGTGGATAATCAAACAGTGCACTGAGGTTGACCTCAGAAAAATGGATTTGAAGCCGAATTAAGGAGGTCTTGGCCATCGAGGGGGATTTCGCAACTCCTCCACGTTCAAGTCGCACCGCATGGAACCGTTCACAAGATCCACTGATCGTCACTAATTGTTGTTGAATGTCACTGGATGTAGAGTGTCAAGTCGGCCATCGCGGTGAATTCCCCGAAGCACAAACCTGTAGTGGTGCAATCAATCTGGGGACGTCGGTCATGCTGGTTCATCTCAATTGACGCGACACGTGGAAAGTCGAATGAAAGTCCCCCCGCCCGAAACATGCCAAGCCATTTGACCGCTCCATGGAAAGACAGATAAGATCAACAAACGCATAGGCCGGAAAGTACCAGGTGATGCAAGGAGCATAGCATCGTTTCGCTGAACGTCGAGCGTGCACGTGTACATATCGGGCATGTCTCATCAAATGCCGGACAGCAAAATACAACTAAAAGAATAGACAGGAATAACAGAATGGCGTTATGGTTATAACTAGAAAGGCTATCGCCTCTTATCTACTATCCAAATTTTCTTACGTACTTTACATTTACTCGCTGTCGCGTAGACGGCTTTGGCATAATCTCCGAACTACCTAGTAGTTGGTTCATACCACTGCTTAGTCTTCCTTCTCACCGTCCCAACATCGTCGCGTCATTCATATTGATGACAACCGTGTTTCATATGATTGTATAAGACCTAGCTTCAGTCTCTCATTCTAAAAGGGAATACAGAAACGGAACGGCTCTGCTCCCGGCACAGACTAAAATGCTAGACTGAGAATGAGCCGGAATGCGGGGATCATGGATTACCCAATGCTAAGAGTTTGTACAACTTTCATGCCGATGAAAACAAAATGTCTCTTGTGGAATCTGAGTATCTAGGTGTTGAATGTACCTACACAAACATCCTATTTGTATAGGTAAGTGTCAGATCGGCCACTTGAAGACATGCAACCACTCGGACAGCATCACTTGACACTGACGTTTGTTGCCCGACTTGAAAACATACTTACAAAAACAGGGGCGGTCGAAAACGGCGGTAGGCGGCAGAATCGAGAGCGGAAAGCAACTGGAAGAGCATAGCTGCCGCATTCGGCAACATGGAAATCAGATCATTCTGAACCACCAGAGCCAAAGACGCGCTAGGTAGCATTCGATATAAGCATTCGCTTACGGCTTGCTTTCAGCCAATCAGGGTCATTGCGGCTTCTAGGCTGAGATCTGGGGACGACAGATCTGCCGATGACAACAGGAATGAAGAAGTCGATCAATTGGAGGATCGAATACGACGAGTCAGCATTCCGGTGGTTCGCAAGCAGCTGAAGACAGATTCATAGATCATTAAATAGCCCTCTTGAGGCCATGTTAAACCTCATCTCTTATCTGCTCTTGCCAAGGCATACTCTATCAGGCAGACTCTTTTGGAACAACTTCTTAGCCATTCAACCGGAGCAATAATGTTACGCTCTCTCACTTTCGCGCTACTCCTCTTCGTGGCAGCCGCTGCAGCTGTGGTCTCAACAGACAACAGCTGCGGAGGTTCCAGAGGGTTCACGTGCCCAGGTTCACTTTGCTGCAGCCAATACAACTGGTGGTAAGTCCCAAACCTTGAAGACCTGGTGCAAAAAAAGGGAGCCTCTGACAACTGGATCTACGGCAGCGGAGTGAGCAACGAGCATTGCGGGGCAGGTTGTCAGTCTAGGTTCGGCAGATGCACGACGACTTCTTCAGGTTCAACCAAGATCACCCCTGACGGTTCCTGCGGAGGCACGAACGCGTACACCTGCACGGGGGGCAGTTTCGGCAACTGCTGCAGCCAGTGGGGTTTCTGCGGTGGTACGGATCAGCACTGCTTTGGCGGATGTCAGTCATCCTTTGGAGATTGCAGCTCCAGCAGCGTTGGGGGCAAGACTATCAGCACCGATGGAAGCTGCGCCGGGACAAAAGGCTTCACCTGCGAGGGCAGCTCGTACGGTAATTGCTGCAGCCAATGGGGATTTTGCGGTTCTACTACCGCTCATTGCGCCAGTGGCTGCCAGAGCTCTTTCGGAACTTGTTCCGGCTCGGGTGCAGGGGCTTCAGGAGGAGGAGGAGCAGTTGCCAGCTCCTCTGCTCCAAGATCTGCAGCTACCGGCGTCATCACAAGCCCGGATAATAGTTGCGGTGGCTCGAATCGATACACCTGTTCTTCAGGATCGTGTTGGTAAGTGCATGCGATATTCGGCGTCTACAACTCCCAGTCGTTCGCCGTCACTTACAGTTGGCTAACTCTCCCGTTCTCCCGCAGCTCAAAGAATGGATGGTGCGGCACGGGGAGCGACTTTTGCGGCTTCGGTTGCCAGACCTCCTTCTCGCCCAACACATGTTCAACCTGTCCAGCACCTGCATGCGCCGGCACGGTCTCGGGCAACAATCCGACATGTTCTACGAACAACAACTTTTGCTATACAGTCAGCTCCAAGAGGTTCCAAATCACTTGTGGGAGACTGGCTTCGGGAGATTACCTCACTTATGTGGATGCGACAAGCTTTGGGGACTGCATTTCCAAATGCGCCGCGAACTCGGCATGTGTTGCCGCTTCATTCTATCAGGGCCAAAGCATAAGTTGCAGTTTGTACCGCAGTTATCAAGGCTCGGCTTCCGGCAACTCGGCTGGTGGAATCCAAAGCCACGCTTATGTCCGCCCCGCTGGTTGTACCTAGATGAACAATTAATACAACCTCCCCTCTCGTCAACCGCTCATCATCAAACCATCCTTTTGAAGACTGACGTGAGGTCTCACGTATCCAACTGTTAGCCAGATGGACATGCCGCTATGCTGGGATACCGCCCTGTTTTGCTTAGAGTCACGGTGACTCATCCTCAGCCTTAGCAACCCAATTATGCATCCAGGATTAAGCTACTTAAACTTCAGAATAAGCATGGCTGGGGAAGGATTCGCTACTTTGTCGAGAAGCGCTTCAGACCTTCATGTCCACTTGGTGCTGGGCCCGCAGCAAAATGGAATCTAAGTACATCAATACATTTAGTGATGAAATAAGGTCTGGTTGTTCGTCAAAATCATCCATTACCGAAAGCATCTCAGACCATGTTTCCCCCGTGCTTTTTCTCAACCTCCATTCCAAACTCTCTCTGGACGCGAATGGCACCAAAACCACCGCCCTTGCTGACAATTTGCTTTTGGCTGTGATCGTCCGGCAGGCTGTCGCTGCTATTGCCTCCCATGTCCCTTCCATACACTCGTGTCTCAACGCCAGAACGGTTTGTGTTGACTGCACTCTTCTTTGCTGGATCTCTCTCTCCAAGCTCCAAATAGCTGTTCTTGGCCGCTGCGGATGGGCCTGGCTCCCCGGCAGACTTGTTCTTCGAATTCGTGAAGGAGGTGAGGCGGGCAAGGGCTCGTTCGAGAAGGGGGCGGCAGGCGGGAAGGTTTGCGACCAACAGTCCGATGCCGACCTCTGCCTGTGCCCATGCGAGGATGATACTAAGGCCTTGGAGGAACTTTGAGGCGTCGTTCAGGTTTAGCAGGTACTTCAGACGGACAATCGGCGCGATCGATGCACTGTACGGCGTAAAGGTTAGGATAGCCACAGGGGTTTAAGAGGCGAGGTTTGAACCCACAAGAAACCCAGACCAAGAAGTCCGATAACAGACAACTTGACTTTGCTTGCCATCTGCAGCTTCCAGATAAGGGCGAATGGAAGGATAGCGAAGATCCAGTCTGTCGATATGGAAACCGCTGCAACTAGGAAGGACAACGCCGTCTGGATCTCGCGCGCCTTGCACTCGCCTGGCATCATTGGGTACCAGTTTTTTCTGCGGTATCGAGTCAGCCAACATGGGAAGAAAGACGAAAACGAGCTCGGCATGAGGGCGACTCACTCGACGGGTGAGCACTGGAAGAAAAGATACATGCCAGTGCCTCCCGTGCACACAGTCACGAGGGTTAAGCAAGTATAGATGACGATCTGAACCCATCTCTGGCCGTTGGCGATGCGGAGGAGAGTGAAGCCAATTGCCCATTTCAATGTGACAAGGGTGAAACACCAGAACTCCTGAAAGACGTAGAACCACTGCCGGTCCTGTTAGCGACGCCGCAGTCATCTCACGCAGCTCTCGCAACTTACGAAATACGAATTCGCCTGTTGCTCGGGCGTCAAGGTTTCATCAAGTTGACCGACACCACTCCAGGCCATGCCGACTAATCCAACCTGGCTTACCAGCCAGACCGGCTTTTCTTTCGTGTCAACCGAGCCATTCAACCTCTTCAAAACTAGTTGACAACACTTACAATGGTAGCCACCATAGCCCAATCGTCGGGGCCCCACGCCTTTCTCTGCGTCCGGATCCAGAATCGCAACACCAAGGTAATGATGTTGAACGGCAGCGGCACAAGAACCGCTGCCGCCATGTCCTTCGACGTCGCCGCCCCCATTGTATCTGCTTCCGAGTTCTTAGCCACAGAAGAACCGGCTTCGTACTCTACGCGGCGTGAGAGAGGGCTGGGACGTCAACCACAAAATGGTTGAAGTGAACAGACGAGACCGACCCAGAAATCGAAAGAGGAGGACAAGACGGACGTCGACCGGCATGCGGCTGTTCGTTTTCTTATTTCTTAATAATAGCACTCCAACTCCTTTTAACATCCCAACCAGCTGAAGGATCCACAACCCCAGCCCTCAGCCAGGATCTCGCTCGTGTGGCTTGTGGCAAGAGCCGTCGCTAACTAGACGAGCGTGGAGGAACCTGTCAGCCCCTTGCTCGGGTAAGACTTGTAATCTCAATACTGTCCCGTCGGGGGTTTCTGTTAATAACCTAACAGCCAATCCTATCGTCTGCCCATTGCCGGCCCACCTTTCCTAACAACGTTCCCACTTGCAGGGACGGAGTTGCCTCCGACTGAAATTAGGTAGGGTTCATGGTGCTCTCGGGATCCCGAGTGACTCGGGCCTTCGTGTATGTGCACTATATGCACGCGCCAGTACGCAGTTCCGTCTTCGTGAAGTCCATTGAGATCGGTCCCAGACAAGCGCAACCCGGTGGCTTCAACTTGTGTTGGTTGAGAACTTCAATCACTTTGTAGTTATGTACGCCTGCCCCTCCGGCGCGCTGGACGTGCGGCTCGAGACGATTCTGGAATCTGCTTAGATTGCACGCTCCGTCGATGCAACGCAGCATCGTTTGGTCGCGAGAAAAAAGTCAGTTCGCACGTCCCGCGTGATGTTGTATCTATCCCACCGTCTCGAAACAACTGTCCCCATTCGAGGAAGATCGCTACTTGATTTGGTAGATTTTATCCCGAAATATGGGGGTTTTCTTTACGCGGCCCACGGCATCTGGCGGTGTCGGCCTGCCTTGGCTGGATCCATGACAGTGGAGCTGTTTGTAGGAACACTAGAGTGTAGCGATACTCTTGGCGTTGGTTGTCAGCTAGAGAGGCAATGGACTGCTGCAATCCTAAAGTTAAGAAGCCTGGCGTTGCATGGGTTGGACGCCAAGTTGTCCCAACCGCTTCTCACATCTCAAATGTAGTTGACGGGCATTGCTTCCAAGAGCGGCTTGGTTGGCACAAGGTGTTGTCGCCTTGTTGAGAAAACGCTTGCCGTACCCACGCTCTTCGAAGTGTGATTAGAGGAGCCCTTGCTCCCGGGCTCAAGGTGTTGATACAGTTGACGAAAGCGAGGTTTCATGACTGGCTTGTTCAGATTGAGATCGACAGAAACCGTTGACAGTTGACGTGGCGGCGTGGAGCTGGCATGTTTGTTGATCCTGGCAAGACCCCGGCATAGACCCCGGTGAAGAATCCACTTAGCTGGGCGGCCCGTCGGCAGTGACCTGCGAACCAGTGGAAGCCCAAGCGGGAGAAACAGCGACGGATATAAAGACCGTTCCTCATCACGTGGGGAAAAGAAGTCATAGTCATACCATTTACGACTCCACGTCATCGTGATTGATCATCTTTCATTTCAGGCCGAACTTACGAGAGAGAAAACATGGCTCCTTTCAGGGTTTTCGAAGGCAAGCTTGCCATCATCACCGGTGCTTCTCGCAGTACGTAACATTTGTTCATTCCAAGCCTCTTTCGACGCGAGACCCCATGAGCGGGAGCCAGTGTCGATACGACTCTTCAAAATGAGCTAATCAGTCGATCCCAGGCTTTGGTGCTGTTGTTGCCGAGCACTTCGCCAGCAGAGGCGCCAACGTTGTCATCAACTATGCCACCGAAGGCTCGACTCCCAAGGCTCAGGAGCTGGCCAAGTCGTTCGAGGCCAAGTACAACGTCAAGGCACTGCCCGTGCAGGCCGATTTGAGCAAGGCCGATGCACCCCAGCAGCTGGTGGACGCTGCGAAGGCCTACTTCACGGATGCCTCTGGCCGCTTCCAGATCGACATCATTGTCAACAACGCCGCCATCGTCAACGCACAGGGCATCGATCAGCTGGACATCGACCTTTTCCAGGCCACTTTCGACTTGAACTGCAGAGCTCCCGCCCTGCTCATCAAGGCAGCGTTCCCTTACCTCCCCACGGACCGATCTGGTCGCATCGTCAACATTTCCAGCGCGACTACCACGTGGGGTGTCTGGTGGCAGACCTCTTACGCCGGAACCAAGGGTGCCATCGAGGCCATGACCCGCGTGTGGGCGCGCGAGCTTGCCGAGCGAGCCACTGTCAACGCCGTCGCCCCCGGTCCCATGGACACGGGTCTGTACTCCGGACTGCCGGATGAGCCCCGTGAGGCGCTCCGTCCCCTGAACATCCTGACCCCTCTCGCCAAGGCTCGCCCTGGAGTCGACAGCCAAGATGTGCTCGACTTGGCGCAGAGCATCGGCGGGCGTCCTGGTTATCTCGAGGAGGTGGCTGGTATCGTTGGTGTTGTTTGCCTGCCAGAGAGCGGGTGGATGACGGGTAACCTGGTTGGCGCCAGCGGAGGCGGTGCGTTCGTTCGGTAAGCAGCTGGCAAAATGAGATACGACCGAGCTGTCAAAACGGTGTTTGGAGTGGGGGGCTTTCTCTTTTGGGTTGGCGAAGGATGTGCATAGATGAAGCGCGACTGGTATTCCTGAATCCTGCAACGAAACGAGATGTTGTTTGTCTTATGTTTGCTCGTGCTCCAACAACATGTGAAGTCTTGGCTGGCCATGGGGAAGAATCTGAGAAGAGAGCAAACATGACTGGGCCCGGTGATCTGATTGGAGAAGATGTCGGTGAAGGTGCCAATAAGGCCAGACTGGAGGTGTCGTAGGATGCGGATGGATTCTGTTGGAACAGGGGCTCATGTCGGCGACAAGGTTGAAGCTTACCCCGGGGCCCAGGACGAGACATGTTTTTTTATTCAACTATGGAATTAGCTTTTCAGGGCCTTATCCCCGTGGGGAGCGGCCTGCAATGCAGGTCCCAAAGAGAAAGGATTTGCGCCAAACGAAGGCATACTTACAGTGAATAAGTATTTTGGTGGCGGTTGGTAAAGACCGTGTGAACCCCAGCGTTGGTGTTCCACTACATCAGCAGTCGCGGTATCACGTGTGAAGGGTAATAGGGAGGTGAACTCCGCTGACTCCGACAGAGCGGTGATCTTCCGCGTTACCATTACCTAACACCTAGGTACGTACACTAGAGGCTGGGACGGGCTTGGGCGTTCCGCCCCTCAGATTCTTCCGTTGCGCACACCTCAGTTGGATGGACGAAATTTTCCGTGTCGGGATGGAGTTCCCCCGCTCCGCTCGGCGTGCGAATTTTCCCGTCCCGGTCGGAGGTGTCGGGCCCGGGCCCCGCTAGGCCCGCCGGCGGGCTGCTTACTACGGCGGGGGCAACACACCATAGCGCGGTCGGGTCCGACTTAGGTACATGTAATAAGACGTAACGGCTTGAGCTGACTTACCTAAGCCTCGAAGGTTGTGTGGTAACGTGCCTTGATCACCGTGGAATGCATTGCTACGTGACAGCAACCTGCCTTATCAGCGGCGTGCCGCCTTTGGCTACCATGGGCTTTTTATGGAGGAACTCCGGGAATCCGGTGTTCAAAGGTTCCATGCCCCGGACTGGGAACTTTTGTCTCCGTGCCTTCCAATCGACCTCGGCATGACATTGACACCCACCCCGTTAGTAATAGTACTAATCTCCATCGGACAAGCCAAGAGGCCAATGGGACTGCCGAGATCATGGCCGCCTTATTTCCCTTAACCTCGCTTGGCGCCACCCGTTTCGGGCCTTTTGCCAAGATCCCCACAAAACTCGTCGTAAATCACCCGATTCCTCCGTTAGCACAGCTGCAAAAGATCGGCTCACTCGGCCGAGTGGAGTACCGCAGCTGCTTCTTCCCTCGGTTCGTGGCGTGTCTGTGCAAAAGTTCCTGGGGCGAACACCCAAGCCGGGCAAGAGTTTTCTGGTGGAAACCCGGAACATCGCCGTCGACATGTCGGAGTCGACCGAGGGAGGGTAAGCGCGCCGCCGTAGCGTGCGTCTTCGACCACCGCTCCATACACTTGGTGTAGGGGACTCTCAGAGTCTCTTATGAGAGAGGCTCCATGATCTCCACCGATGGTGCCCTTTGGTCGTCTCGCTCTCTCGAAATTTTCTTTTCCCATTCATCTCTCTCTCTTTCTCTTGTCTTTGGGACTCACACCATACGCAGCCGGTGCGATTCACGTTGCGTAAACAATGGCCCAGAACCACGAAGACACGGTGGCCGAGTACGTAACAAGCCGCATATCGTCGGCATCAGGGACCGTTACTGATGTCATGTCCGCAGGCTCCACGACACGCTCGCTCATCGCGTGACGAGCGACCCTGAGAAGAAGCAGCCCCTTCCCGAGAAGACAGACCCTGAGTCTGGCCCAACCCCCGACGGCGCAGAGCCCAACGATTACGAGAAGAGCACCTTGCGCCGTGTTGGAGAGAACCTTCCCGCCTCGGCCTTCCTCATCGCCGTCGTCGAGCTGACGGAGCGCTTCACCTACTACGGCGCCCAAGGACTGTTCCAGAATTACATCAGCAATGACGCCAACGGCCTGGACGGCCCCAAGGGCCTCGGAATGGGCCACCAAGCTGCCACGGGCCTGAACCTCTTCTTCCAGTGGTTCTGTTATGGTAAGGCCCATAGCTTGTCACTGTCGACGAGGGGCACGGGAAGCTCTGGATAATGGGCGACGAGGGCTAACGCACATTCAGTAACACCTATTCTGGGAGCCATCATCGCTGATCAGTATCTCGGCAAGTACAAGACCATCTTGGTCTTTTGCGCCTTCTACTGGGTTGGTCTCGTCATTCTCTGGACCACGTCTCTGCCGGTTGCCATGGAGCACGGCGCCAGCAAGCCTGGTTACATCGTCGCTATCATCGTCATTGGTCTCGGAACGGGAGGCATCAAGTCAAACATTGCCCCCTTGATCGCCGACCAGTACCAACGCCGCGTCATGGCCGTCAAGACCGAATCCAGCGGCGAGCGCGTCATTATCGACCCCGCCATCACGTACCAGCGCATCTACATGATCTTCTACTGGTGCATCAACCTCGGCGCCCTGTCCCTAATGGCCACCCCATTCATGGAAAAGTACAAGGGATTCTGGACGGCCTACCTGATGTGCTTCTGCGTCTTCAACGTTGGTATCGCCACCCTGGTGCTCCGGCGCAAGACCTTTGTCAACCGCCCGCCGCAGGGGTCAGTCATCACGGACGCCTTCAAGGCGCTTGGCTTGATGATTGCTGCCCGCAACATGGATGCGGCCAAGCCCTCTTGGCGCGCTGCGAATGGCAAGGAGAAGCCCGTCCCGTGGAACGATCACTTTGTTGAGGAGCTCAAGAGAGCCCTGAGAGCCTGCAAGGTCTTCGTCTTCTGTGAGTAGAAGCTGCTCAAAACATCATCGATCCCTTCTAATAAAGTGTTTGACAGATCCCATCTTCTGGGTCTGCTACGGCCAGTTCTCGACCAACTTTGTCACGCAGGCCGGTCAGATGGAGGGCCACGGCATGCCGAACGACTTCATGCAGAACTTCGACCCCATCTCGATTCTGATCTTCACCCCGGTCCTCGACAAGATTGTGTACCCCCTCCTGCGCAAGGTCGGCATCGAGCTGAAGCCCATCATGCGAATCACCATCGGCTTCTGGCTCGGCGCCCTCTGTCTCGCCTACGCAGCGATCGTCCAGCACCTCATCTACAAGGCCGGCCCGTGCTACGAGGCTCCGGGCAGCTGCCCCGAAGGTATCGTCGACGGCTCCTCGTTGCCCAACCACGTTCACATCGCGGTGCAAACCCCTGCCTACGTCTTCATCGGCCTGTCCGAGATCTTCATCTCCGTCACCGGTCTCGAGTACGCCTACACCAAGGCTCCCCCCAGCATGAAGTCCTTCGTCCAGAGTATCTACCTCTTCACCAACGCTTTCGGCTCTGCCATCTCCGAGGCTTTGGTTTCCGTTGCAGTGGACCCCAAGTTCCTGTGGATGTACACCGGTGTTGCTTGCTCTGCTTTCGTGGTTGGAATCATTTTCTACTTCACCTTCCGCCACTACGATGAAATGGAGGACGAGATGTATGCTCTGGATCGAGATCAGCCCGTTCTGACCAAGGATGGGCTGAAGCAGGTGGACGAGGATGCGCACTAGATGACTAATTCTGCTCGGGCTGGTGGTCGTAAAGGTTGGTCTTAACGACCACGGGTAGGCATGATTGGGTGTGAAGATATGATTACGGTACCGCCACGTGGATAATGTATAGTATGAGATTATCTCTGATGTAGATGTGGTATGAATATGTAGGTTAGATTTTGAATTTTGATTACCAGTAGTTTGCGATTCAGGGACTCTTTGTGTCAACCGTAATGAGTGAAACAGATTGAAAAGTCTTCAAGTCAGGTTTATATTCATAGGCAACAGAGTCTGAAGCCAAAATAGTCGTGTCTCACTAGTCTCATAGGTCACGAAGTAATGACTAAGTTGAAGGTGTTAACACTTAGCTTGCAGTACACTTCCTTACTTGTAATGGTGTTAACTGGAAAGAGTAAGACTTGCTGTGTTGGCGAAGGCACCCCAGCAAATGGGAAATAGCCTATGTGCCACCAATCCCTATTCCCAGTTTCTCTACTCCCTCCTGGAATGTCCGCATCAGGCCTACGACACTAGTCATGTCTTCCATCTTCTTCCTAATATCCTGAGCAGTCGCATGAACAACCACAATACTTACACCACCCATATAGAATGGTGTCCCGCCAGTTTCCTCGTTTATAAACGAGTTCCAGACCATTTTTGGCAGCAGATCTTGTTGTAGCTCCCGAATCTTCTGGATGGCACCATCGACCTTGCGATCCCACACCTGGTCCGGCAGCCAAACCCTGCCGGCGTCCCTAGTCACAGGTGAGGATTCCATTTGCCGCCATTGTGCCTCTAGCTTTATCAAGGGCACAACCCGTTGAAAAGATTCCAGGCCTCGATAGAATTCTTTTTGCCACTGAATCGTGTTTTCCGCCGTCAGCTTGACTCGGTAAGTGTGGAAGTATGCTTCCAGCTTCGTGCAAAGAGACTCGATCTCGACCTCCAGTCTCTTCTCTTTCAGCAACAGCTGGTTCCAGGGATTTGTGGCGGGATATGTGCTGCGTAATAGAGAGAGTTGGGAATTGCGCGTCCTCGCCCACTGCCCAAGATTCCGGACCGATCTCAATGGCCGGTTCAGATTGAATACTGAGAGTCGGATGAAATCCATCGGAGTTGTCGCGCTTGATGACAAAATGCGACAGGCAAAAAGTCGGCGCAAAATGCTGGTGTCGGATTGGTCCAAGTCGGCGAGTCCGGCGACTCTAAAGGCATTGGCAACCAGGTGGATACCGCATTCCGCGTCAGAGGATTCTTGTTGATAACACTTTGAAACGTTTTAGCGTGATTGTGCATAGTTGAACGGTGCACCGAAACTTACTTCTTTTCTGTTGAAAACAAGTTCGGAACTAGGTTCAGGGAGCAAGTTGACCGAAGTGAACCATTTGGAAAGAGAAGTCACGAAGTACTTGGCACGACCTTCCACTGCACTCGTAAGACTGCCGCTGGGGAGCGAGTCGTAATAGTCCGCAACATTTGCTCTCGGGTCCCAGTAAACCAGAGCCCAATGGTGTTCATGGTGTATAACGAGCAACAGGGCATCTTTAGAGCAGAGATTACGATGGTAAGGCCGCACTCTCTTAGCCTGCACGTCGAAGGTGGCCAAGGAATGACTTTCCACGCATCCTAAATTCTGCCTGGACTCCCGGCAGGCCATTGCCACCAGAGCATTCACAGCAGAGTCGTTTAGCTGCTGGTGTTCCGAAATTCTCTGACTGGCTCCTGCAAGACCCCACATCAGGTACGGCAGGAGTTTCCCGTTACCCAATTGGGCTCGATCGCGGCTCGGGTCAACCACAACGTCAATTTCGGGCTGCCGAGTGACGGAAGTCGATACAGTTTCGTCATTACGAGGCGCCGTCTGAGCCGTGATGGCAGATGGAGCATCTGCACCGGCGGCTTGCTCAATTGGTGGTGTTGGTTGGCTGTCATTCTGTACATTATTTGTCTTGTTCGTTGAGGTCCCGGCTCGCGAAGAAGCAACTGACTCATTCCTACGATCACGCGGGCTAGGATTGTCGATAAATGCCTCGCTCACCGGCGCCAAAGCATTGAGGCTCAGGTTAGTATTTCCGTCGTGGGCCTGCCCGCAATCGACAGGGTTTCTTTCTCGGGCCACAGTGTTGTTTGTTGACACAGCCGCATTGATATCAGGTTCGTCAGTGACGCTACAATTCTGTTCGCCGGTCGGAGTGAAAGTTCTTTGTCGCTTTGCGGTTCCAATGGGTTCGCGAGCAGACCGCTTAAGCGTGGGCTGAGTTGACACGACGGGTCAGCCATATACTAAGAAAAGTTCCAGGGCCCTGCTACGTCATCGACGTAACAAGATGTAGAGGGGAACGCAAACCGTCTGGTCTGGGGTGACGAATCTCCTTGAGCCCTCAGCTTCTGAGATAGCCTGCATTTCAACCAGCCATTCGTTAGTATCCTACAAAACTGCTTTGTAGTTTTTCACTTACAGACTTGGCACGACTTCTTGTAAGGGCAGAAGGTACATTCGGAGAGCTTTGCAAGTTATCCGGCCAGCGCTGGTTCAAAGAGACAGAAGCAATCCCTCTGAGATTGATGGGATTCACTGGGGTGGTTGGAGCAGGCGAGGTTCGAATGCCTTGAAGACGACTTGACACACGACTTGACGCTGCTGTAGAAGACTGGCGGGTTGAAGGAGCAAAGCGACGCGTCTGTGAATTGGCTTTGGTGGATTGGACAGGTAGCATAATTGGAGACTGAGATTCCCTGCCGCCTGGTCTGCCAATGGAACCAGTCTTGTTCGAAATGCCTGAGATGCGAGCTGAAGCTGGCTGGCCAGACCCGCCAGAGCGGTAAGACCCATCAGAGCCGTGAGACCCGTCAGACCCGTTAGATTCGTCGGACTCATCAGACTCGTCAGGCTCTTCGGACTCATCAAAATCCCCGCCGCCATACTCATAGCGCACCCTATCCATCGAGGGCGTTGACCTCGCGCTTGGAAGGGGTAGATTTGATGCTTAAACAACAAGCATGAGTTAACGATTCATCGCCGACCAAGTGGGAATGAGAGACTGTGAAGGGATAGAAGAATCTGGATGACCAACCGAGTTTAGCACCGCGCTGAATGTCTGCCTGCGTGTATAGGGGCTCCTGAGTCTTTGCGGGGCCACGAAGGCGCTGAAGTCGACAGAGCTCGATCTGATTAAAGATGTCGATGAATTTTAGTCCAGGGTTCTCCTTGGCGGCGTCTTGAAGGTGGCGCAATGCCTTCCGGGAGGCCATGACCTGCTTGCCGAAAAACAGATACAGATTCCACTTGGTGTCGAGACCGCGGGTGGTGGGGATATTCTCAAGATCAAAACGCCACTCCCCATTGTTTACGTCGTGCTTGTGGTAGACGCAACGGAGGATTCGTTCAAGCTGAACAGTCGAGGCTTGACTGAGAAGCCACAACGGCAGCGGCTTCTCATCGGCTCCACTCTCGGCGACGGCACGGTAGTAGCTATTGAAAAGACTTTCCCAAAGGGCGATTATCCTCTGTCGCTGGACCTCGGTATGCATATAGTCATCGTCACCTTCAACGGCGTCGAGGACGTCATCCAGGGCCAGTCGAACGTCACGAAAAAGCACGTGGCGTGGAGTCGACGGCGTCATGTCGAGGAGGCTGTGGAAAGAAGCTCGTTTGCACGGTATCCGCTGTGCATGAGTAAAAGGAGGAGCAACAAGTTAGGCTCAACACGATGCTAGAGGACGACGTTCGTTTGCAGAGGCTCCACGACTACGGCCTTGGGCACCTAGGTAGGTAGGTAGAAACGAGGGTTGACGCGCGCTGCACGCTTACCTAGGTCGCCTCGCTTCGCATTGTCCACCTAACGGGATGATGGTCAAAGCGTACCTACGTGCGGGGTCCCGACGGAAAATCCCCGGACCCGGCATCTAGCGGAAGTGCCCGACAGTAACCTGCCGGGGCCCGATGTCCCCGTCTTTCACGCCACATGTGGCTTGGTGTCAGTGGCTGAACAGCTGGTGTCCATGGCCCGGGCGGGCTTGGAAGCCTGGGGTTGGAAATACCTAGCTGGACCGAACTGAAATGCCGCCTGAAATGATATGCAGGCACATGAGTATGCAGACAAACAAGCACGTAGGCATCCCGCAGATCGGTTGTTGTCTTACGGCCGGGCGGGATCAAAGGCCGACGCCTTGTTGTGGAGGTAGTCAAGACCGGGAGGGGGGAGGATGCCGTTTAGGGCCACTCGTACCTATTATCGACGGCAGCAATAGCTCCATATATTCCTCCCTTGCAAAAAAACGTACACTAGTACGACAAAAGTTCATTCCTTTGGAACGAGCCAACGAGGCTGCTGGTAATAACCTTGGCAACGTGGATTCCGGGCTGTGTATCCCGCATTAACGTAATGATGTCTGTTAGTAACTTGGCAAATGACGGGCACCCGCTCTGCCATCAGGTATTGCCGATCACTTAGTGTTGCCTTCGTTGCTAGTACCCTTCTCGACCCCTTTCCCACACCTTACAACCCTCCCTACCTACCTGACTCCCTTCTTTGCACGCTCGCAATGTCGCACATCTCAGAAACAGCAGAACTCTACAACGACTTGGGGGTTCCCTGGCGCTCGATCGTCTAAGTGTTTTACTATTGGGAGCGCGTCAACACGCCGCACCACTATCAACCACCACCACCGCCGAGCATCAAACCTGTGGAAATTGGGTGACACGGACGCCGTGTAACGAAGGAACCTCCCGGCCGCCCGAAGCCCCCAAACACGGCCTGGTACCGGGCTGAACTGTACCGTCCGTCCTGCCATCTCAGCCCCAGCGATTCGCGAAAGCCATGGTGCCACTGGCGGCTGTCGATGACCCTTCCAGCCACGTTTCCAAGCAAGCTGCCCTTGCCATCGCATTTGCAGTTCTGGCGCAATATGAATCTTCGAGCCAAGCGGAGCTTTGTTCTGAGCTGCTCTGCTGGGTCGTTCTGCCTGTGTTGGTTCGGAAAGACAAGGCCAGGAAGCCCCATACCGACACCGACGACACGTCGAAACCAATTCTTCCTTCCCATCTGGTAGCGCACAAGAATGACACATCGTCCACGTCTTTGTGGCTCGTTGCCTTGGGTCTCATGCTTGCCAGTGTCTACCGAGCCGAGAGCAAGACCACCATAGCGTTTGTCGTGAGTCGATTTCCCGTCGTCGATTGCCGTGACTTGGAAACGCCACACTAACTGCGATTTCATAGCCGGCCCTTGTTCCGATACTTCATTTTGTCCAGGAGCACCTCCTCCGGCCCGATTTCGACTCCGCGAGACCACCTCGATCGATACCTCGAACTATCATCCATACCTTTTGGGGCACAACTGTTGTTGCTGTATGGGCCATCCTTACGTTGACGAACTGGGATATCCGCCCGTATATCTTGTCATGCGTTCCTGCGGTTGCCTTATGCGTCGTTTACGGTGCCTTTCTTAACGGAGCTTCATCCCGGCGTCTCCGTCTTTTCCCTTCTGTGGACTTCGAAGTGTCACTGCTCGCGGTTGCTGGTCGACTCGCTACCCTTTTGGTGTTTGCTATCGTCATTGATGCCGTGGTCTTTGGATTTCCGACGCTTAGCATTCAATCCACGCTGCTCTTGGGATTCTGCAAGGCCCTAGCATGGTATTACATGACCCAGCTAGCTCGCCATTCCTCTTGGTGTGTTGCTCCTGCAGTCAGCGTCTTCAGTATCATGTCTGTGAGTGACCCTTTCGCCCAACCATCAGAGTTTCAGGCCCTGTCGCATATATCAGGGGCGATCTTTAGTTTCTTGTATATGTTCTCGGCACTTTCCCGGCGGGCAAGTCCCAGCCTTTATCTGTTCGCGCTGCCGGGCGTTCTGTTTTTGCCGTATGTGGCCAGCGTTTGGTCTATCACAGTATCTACCTCGTCAGCGAATAGCTTCGCTGGCAACTCCCCGCTGCATCCAGTGGAAGCCTTAAGTCGTACAGCCGAAGATGGGTTTCAGAACCTGCTGGCGCGGCAGTCTTCAAACTATACCGCTGCACACGCCGAGTATCAACGTCGGTACGGTATGGACCCACCCCCAGGCTTCGCAGCCTGGTTCGACTTCGCGACCGACCACGGCTCCCTCATCATCGACGACTTCGACTCAATATACGAATCCGTTTCGCCCTTCTGGGCAATGAGTGGGAAAGAGGTCGCTCAGGTCATGGCCGATGTACACCAGGCGCCAGGCAACGAGCTGTGGCTCTGCTCATTCTCCAGTGCCCGCGCCGAGACTCGCTGCAAACACCCAACTCGTTCTTTCGACAGGCATATTCAGTTCTCTTTCAACAAGCTTCTTGGGGGCTTGAGGGCAGGAACCTTGCCCGACATGAAGTTCTTGGTCAATCACCTAGACGAACCCCGAGTATTGATACCGCCACTACCCACCAGGGGCGGTGGATCAGGGCATGTGTTTGGCAATGGCCGCTTCCGTCTTACCGATCTTTCAGGTGCTGCGGCTGGCCGTGAAATTGTCAAATACTGCCCGCCCAATACTCACGAGAAATACGAGCATGGTGCCATGAACAGCACGGTCGAGACATACGGTCTGCCCCTAGTAACCGATCCACACATCGACAACGATTTATGCCGTCATCCCGAACACAACTATTTGCATGGGCTTATGGCACGTCCGAAGTCTTTCAGACTCATCGAAGGCCTGGTTCCGGCGCTTTCAACGGGATCGCCTTCAACGATGGGCGATATTCTATTCCCAAGCCCAGCGTACATGGAGGATGAATTTCGGTACGACGAATCAGAGGACTTGGACTGGAGCCAGAAGCGCAATAACGTCTACTGGGCTGGCTCTACCACTGGGGGGTACGCGTCTGACTGGCAGTGGAAGACTTACCATCGGCAGAGACTTGTGTCTCTCGCCCAAAATATTGAACAGAAAGGGGCCGACTACATTTATTTGCGACAAACAGATGAGAAGGTCGAGAGCACGAAACGGTCCTTCGTCAACAGCGGACTTTTCGACGTTGCCTTTACGCGAATCTTCCAGTGCGCAAGAACACAGTGCCGCGACCAACTGTCCTACTTCAGGTTGAAATACTGGGCCGACAAGAACGAGGTCTTTCGCTCCAGGCTTGCCTTCGATTTGGATGGCAACGGCATCAGTGGACGGTATTACAAAATTTTGGCGTCAAGGTCGACGCCGCTGAAGCAGACCATTCTTCGCGAATGGCATGATGACCGGCTCGTACCTTGGGTTCATTACGTGCCTGTAAGCCTGGGACTCAAGGAACTGCCGGAGCTGGTTAACCACCTTACCTCCAGCAAGCCCGGCCAGGCCCGAGCAAAATTGATTGCAGATCAAGGACGAGAGTGGTTTGGAAGGGCATTTCGGGAAGTTGATTTCACTATTTACTTATACAGACTACTTCTCGAGTTAGCACGACTCCAGGACCCAACTCGCCAACCTGGGAATCAAACTGTGGATTCCTGGGTCATATAAGCGAAAGTATATCTCAAGGCATTATATGTGTTTATTTGCTTTGTGGTTCTTGTGGTCATATTGCTATGCTGTGAAATACGATCGAAGTTGACTCCGTTCTTGTATAGCGGTATCATAATTCGTGTTAATATCCCATCTCCGGTGTAAGGTGACACTAATCCATTGTTCAGGGACATTTCAGCTAAGCCGCCTAACAATAGCGTTGTACGCGGGCTTCGGCCTGAAATTCGCGTCAAAGAGAAGCGGCTTAGCATCAGCCATCCATGATTGCTATCGAATGTTAGAGATCGTCTTCCATCAAAGCAAAGGTCCTGCGTGTGTGCTCTCACCCTGTCGCTGACACCCCAAATGGTGATGCCTCGGCACTTGGGCACGTTGAGACAAGCGCCCACCACAGTGGCGTACTCGGACGGCGTAGCACCCACGATGTCTAACTCCGTGATGGCGATCTCAGAGACGGTAGACTTTGCAAGCAGCTCGAGAGCCCCCTGGGTGTTTTGGGCCATGTTCTTGGCCAGGTGAGACTGGGAACCTGGTCCAAGTCGTCAGCAGCTGCTCATTTCAGTGACCCGGTTCGATACATACCGATGCCGTCGATGGGAATTCCCCGCTTGATCCACTCATCCACCTTCTTGACGACGGCGGCCGGCTTCCCCCAGGCTTGATTGTCGAGATTGTAGTCGTTGATGTAGAGCTTGGCGGCGGGGTCGGCTGCTCGGGCTGCTTTGAAGGCGATTTCAATGTACGACTCGCCCAGCACGTTGTAGAAAGTGTTGTTGCGAAGAGCGCCGCTGTCTGCAAAGGCCTCGTTCACCACGTCCTTTGATCGCGCCAGTCAACAAAAGCAAAGCGCAAGCGAGCATAGCAGGCACTTTGACTTACCCACGACCTGATGAGCCCCTTGTACCTGCCGACGACGGTCCTGACGTGGGTCTCGATGACACTCCTGAGAACTGCCTTGTCCCTGATGTTCGCAACCCAATCCGGGAGAGCCCGGTGCCACAGGAGCGTGTGTCCGCGGATGGATTTGCGGTTCTGGCGCGCCCATCTCACCAGGAAGTCCGAGTTCTCAAAGCTGAACCTGCCGCGGGACGGCTCCGTCGCGTCCCACTTCATCGAGTACTCGGGGGTCACCTGACCGAAGTTGGCCTTGATGATGGCCTCGGTCGTGTTCTGCTGGATGATGCCATTGTCCGTGGACACGCCGATGTATAGCTTGCCCTTCCTCTTGAAGAGCTGGTCGATGCTGACTGGGGCCTGTCGCTGCGCGATGTCGACGTGACCTGATCGGGGTAGGTTCCTCGGCCCGGGGCCGGATGGGGCGGCGAACGCGACCAGTGGCGCGAGGAGTAGTGCGAAGAAGACCTTCATGGTTGCTTTCAAAAGAGCGACAGTGTTTGTAAAAGAGGGAAAGCGCGAAGCCGCTGCGAACGAATGTGAGAAACCGAATGAAATCCTCTTCCTGCCCCGGTTGGGGGACCGGTGTTTGCATCCACGGCGAAGCGTCGACTATTTGTTCTCGGAACACCAGGAGAAGGAGGGTTTCTCTCGGTGGAGAACATTCCGCTCTCTCTCCTGGGAAGCTTGGCAAACACTAGGCGGACTTCCATCCCAAATTAGAGCGGTTGTAAATTGAATGATCGGCAGGGAACCGGGTTCTAAAGCTCCGACGAGCTGGAAATGGCGGCACGCAGCGGCTCCGGACTGATAACAAGACGCTGCAGAATTCCCGCGCTTTCTCGGGATGAGAGGTATATCTAGCCTTTGTGCTTGTGTGTTGGGGTTGTGTCTTGTCAGCTGCGTCGCGTGTTGCTGTGAGACCGCCATTCTTTTGCCGTGTCTGCATGTCTCACTGTCGCAGCATTCCGTCTGGCCGCCAAGGGGTTGCTAATAAATCGAGGAATTAGAGTTTTCATGCTGAAATTGACAAGTACTACCGCCCACCTGGGTCTATATCTCAACTCCTTTGCAATTGATGATCGCTATCCCTGAGCTTTCGTTGGTAGACATGCCGGCTGGGGTTCGTCGACTTCCGTCGACATCCGCCGACAGACCAAATCGTACCGATATCTCCGAATCTAAGTCGCCAGTGCGGAGTCGGAACTGATAGTCGGAATTGCTTAGAGAAAAGCCCAGGATCCCTGGGTTGCTAGAGAGCTCTTGAAAGATGGTTGTAGTTGAGAACCAATTACGTCTCGATTGTACTTTGTCGCTCCCCGAACTTACCTTCAACATGTTTTCGCCATCAAGCCCCTGGCCTTGGAGCTCTTGGGGATCGCCCAAATCGTCGCATGTATGCCCCCCAAAACCAACTACTATCTCGCCCGCGTATCCCGCGGCGGAATCGCCGCGGCCCGCGCAAGAACGAACCCCGTATCCCACGCCCTCCCCCTTTCGCCCCTGATGGCCCGAAGTGCCCCCTACTACCCTGTCCTTGAGGCACACCGTTTCGATCGATGTCTTGTGGAGGTTCCTTCTGTTTATTTTGCGTGTGGAAAGAGAGGGAGGAGAGTTCTAATATTTTTTACTTTACCAAGCCTTTCGGCCAAGCGGACGGCCATAAGAACGACTCTTAGAATGAGTTGCGTAACGTTGTCGATTGCTCGGGACACAACAAACAGAGCTTCTGGCATCACTGCACTAGAGAACCTGTGGATGTACAGCATGGAGGAGCAGACTGTTCAAGTTGTTGATTCGGACTGTTGAGCCTTTCAATGGACTTGTGTGATTCTTTTGGAAGTTGAGTTTCCCAAGCTGGCTGAAAGATCCACACTTTGGTCTCTCCTAGACACACGCAACTCGGGAAATAAGAAACCAAAGAAGAGAGGTAGATATAATGTTCTGCAGAATTATTAGCAAATTATAGACTTACAAGAGAATAGGGCGGAAACAAACGAAATAGGTTACGGAGTAACCAGGGTCCAGAACGATGAATGCAAACAGAAGCTAAAACAAGAGCTACCAACGATGACATAAAGATCAACTTCACGTGTTGCATAGCTATAGGTCGTTTCATTCATAAGATCAAAAATGTTCCGTTCAGCGTCAGGAAGTAAGTAGTTGGTCGGTTCAATAGCCACGTAAACAATCTCTTTGACTTAGAGAACACGAACTAGTAATAAGGTGGGCTATAAAAAGGGGATCTCTTATTCGTCACTCCCTCCTCTAGTATCCAACACCCCCTCCAGCTACAACTGTGGCTACCTAGGCGTCGCTAAGTCAAGGGTTATTTGTATAGGCTTGTTATCGTCTCTCGTCGTTATCGTCGTCGTCGTCGTCGTCATCCATCGTTGTCATCGTCCGTCATTATTATCTATTGGGGGAGGCCGATCATCAGAGAGGAAAGCCACATATGGGGCTGTTGGATACTAGAAGAGGGGGTGATAAATAAGATATCCCATAAAAAGCCAAACCTCGAGGGTAATTTGAAAGCTCCAAGATGAAGACATGGACTAGTGAGTATAGAACCAGCAAGTTCCCCATTGCCTGCTGTTCATTCCTACATCGGAAAGAAAGCGTTTTTACGCAGCGTCGTTACCTGTAAAACCGAAATTTGGTCCTTGCAGCAGCCCACCCGTGGTCACAAGATTCCATTCGCAAGCAGTACTCCCTGATGCCATTGGCTACTCTCATTTACACCGTTGAAGAGGCCCCAGTCGATTACTGAGCCCTCCTTGTCGGACCTTGAAAAGTTTTACAAGGCTACCAAGCCCCATCTTGGAGCTGCGCCTACTGGCGGCGTGTTTGGCGTAATTGACTTTTCCGACCGAGGGCGTGGGGGACGTTGCAAGAGCCCCTGGCGCTGAAAGGCTTGCCGGGAGAAAAAGCGTGATGTGGATCTTGGCGGCCTTCCCAAATCCACTCGGTGAGAACCGGCTGTGGAAGGGGGCGTCATAGAACGAGCCTGTCACATGGATGATGGACATGCGCAACTCAGACTTTTCACTTGTTAGGCACCTCCGCATGATTCCAGTAAGCTTTCCGAGTACTAGTTGACAACGTACGAGGCGTTCAAAGCCACCCCCGCAAGATCGGCCTGAGTCACCGACAAGCCAACCGCGGCGCGGCGCCCGAGAACACCGGTCCCGGTGGACTCGCACTAACTATATGTAGCCGTCCAAGATCGAAATCATAGAGAGACTTTAGGATGAACCAAAGTTCATATCTTCTTTCTCTCTCGAATTCCTACCACTCATTCAACATCACTTCAATTCGTTGTTGCCGTCAACATGGAAGACATTCTCAACAAAGGTCACAGTCGGAATAAGAGGGTCATTGTTATTGGCGCGGGTATTTCAGGCCTGCGGGCGGCCTCCAAACTCATGCAGGAAGGGCTTGATGTCGTCGTCCTGGAGGCCCGAGAGCGCATTGGCGGACGTATTCTGACTAACCACGAAGATGCCGACAATATTGACATGGGTGTGTTCTGACAGAGTATGGGTGAAAGGGAAACTGCTGTACATTGCTCTTGATAGAGACGGGTGCTCCCCGCTTGTGTAAGGACTTGTATGGGGTGAAGATCCAGCCGGCCTCGGCGTCCCCTTTGCTATTCGGCGCTTGGTGCTAACTCGTCCTAGGAGCTGCTTGGATGCATGGCACGTCTTACAATCCCCTCGTGAAGCTCATCTCCAAGCTCAAGATCGACTACTACTACGATGACGGCAGTCCGCTCTTCTTCACCGAGTTCGGCCCGGCCGGGCCCAACTTCAAGGCGAAGAACGTCGCCGACGAGTTCCTGGACTACCTCGACTACTGGATCCAGAAGAACCCGGACGGCTGCGACTACTCTGCCGAGAGCCACATCCGCCAGTGGGTGAGACAGCATGAGCTCATCACGGACGACGAGAGGATCTGGGCGCCCGAGGCGCTGCGCATCGTCGAGTCTACCATGGGCCTGTCCCTGGAGGAGATCTCTTCGAGGTTTCTCAACGACATGTTGCCCCCTCAGCGTGATCTGTACGTGAAGGGCGGGTATGACCGGGTGGTCAACCATGTCGCCAAGCCGGTCCTCGAGGTGCCTGGCGCGTTGAGGCTTTGCCACGTCGTCGAGCGAATTGAGTGGGATCGCAAAGGCGATGGTGCATCGCCAGTCGCGGTACACGTACGTGATGCCAACGGCAAGACGTTGATCGTGGACGGCGAGGCGGTGGTTGTGACGCTTCCGCTGGGAGTGTTGCACCAGAACAAGATAGCATTCGTGCCGCCCGTCCCAGACAACATGGCGCTCGGCATCTCCAGGACCAGCTACGGAGCGCTCGGCAAGGTGTTCTTCGAGTTCTCCGACGTCTTCTGGTCCAAGCAGAACGACAACTTGGTGTACTTCCCGACGCCCGCGACCCTGGACGAGGACAGCGAGAAGGGCAAGTATCCGGTGCTGGCTCACTCGTTCCTAGCCACGAATCTCTGGATCATGACCGGGGCCAAAAAGCTCTGTATCCTGCTGTCGCCGCCGGTGGTGCAGCAAATCGAGAAGATGGGCGACAACCAAGAGGAGCTGTTTGCCTACTTTGAGCCACTATTGGAGCTCTTCAGGACGGAGCCCTACAGAGCGCTGCCGGAGATGGTCGAGGCCAAGGTCACGTCGTGGACGATGGACGAGTTCGCCGGGTACGGAACATACTCGACCGCGAAGGTGGGCGACGATCCCAGGGTCCTATGGGACGCGCTGGATGAGAACAAGAACCTGCGGCTGCAGTTCGCAGGTGAGCACTGTTCTCGGACTGGGACCGGGTGCGTACACGGGGCGTACGAGACGGGCGAAGTTGCCGCGGAGAACGTGCTAAGGGTCGTGATCGGCAGTCGGCAGTAAAGCGAAAGCCGGTGAATCGTGGGTGGCCGCGCAATGCTCGGTGTCATGGACCGCGGGGAGCATGAGAATGGGCGTCCAAGGTTGAGAAGGCCATGTTTCAGCTGGATAGCTAGATTCTAATAGCAACTCGGGCGTTGCTGATGGCGGGAGACTATCGAGAATGGGGAATCCTTATTGATAGGTACTTGGAGACACGCCAATACACGGACTGCATCGGTGCCTTCTGACTTTGAGATTACATGCGTTTTGCTGTGAAGTTCAGCCGGCTCGCCCAATGACTTCCAAGCTGGGCAATAGCCATGGATGCGGGGACCTACGGACCGAGGTGAGCAACAGGGCCGTTCCGGTTCCGGGGCCGACGGATCACGTCACGTGTTGCAATATGTCCGCAGGGTACCTAGGCAGGTAGGGGTAATAGGTTATACGGATAACCTCACATTCATCTACCTGCCTCGATATCTGGATATCCGTGCCTGCTTCGGTAGGTACGTATGGTAGGTGGTGACATATACACCTGCCTTCCTACTGAAGTGCCGCTACAGTAGGTAAGGCAGGTACAGCGGGTAGGTACCCAGGTACACTGCAGTACCTACAGTGTAGGGGCAAGCAATACCTGGTGTTGGGACCTGCCCGCCCGGCATTGGATAATGCCAGGCATTACCTCGGATACGCACCTAGAATGCCAGGTACCCAAGTATCGCTTCTGTTGTGAAACCAAAAACGCAACTGGTGGAAAGCAATGGAAGCTCTCGACAAGCTCCGAGCATCCTCAAGCTCAATTCAAGGGCGGTGCATTTGAATTGGTGTTGGAGAAGCAAGAAGCTCAGCTCCGAGGCGTGCGGGGTCTCAGCCGGCGTGGCTTACAGGGGCACCTCGCTGCCATGATCCCTGGACCGGACAGGGGACCGACGGTGTTCACCTCTCCTCAGCATTGTCCCATCCATCGGACGACGACGGCCTTACTCTCTTCTCCTCACCTGGACGAACATTGGCAACCGACGAGAGCCAACCAAGACTCGGCATACCTCCATTACCATCCCCCCCCTCTCTCGCTTCGTTTCGACCCGCGGCCAACAGAGCCAACACTTCCTCCTTCCTCAACATACCTACGACTCGTGCTTCTCGACGCACTCCATCGAGCTACCTAGCATCATCCACCTGATGGACCATCACCTTGTCTAATACCGCCTCGGACGGCAAACACCCTCATGAACACGACTGCGCAAGACACAGCTTCACCTGCTCCGACCGCAATCGCGCCGTCGGAGACGAATCCGCCCAGAAAGCCAACCAAGAAACGCGTCCGGAACTTCACTGCCGATGACCGGGCCGCCCATCGCATCTTCGAGAGGGGGCGCCGCGAAGCCTTCAAAAAACAATTGACCGTAAGTCCTTCCTTCTCCATCTTTGTCCTGTATAGCGCGCCGCGAGGTGTGATTCAGAACCAGAACGCTGACGTCTGCGCCGACAGGAGCTCGCCGCCCAGCTGCCCGCCCTCACCGACAACGATCCTCAGCGCCTCTCCAAGCATGTCGTCGTCGACGAGAGCATCGCCCGCCACAAGCTTCTTGAGCATCGCTGTCTCGACGCCCTGCGTGGCATCCGCTCCCTGATGCAGGAACGCGACGAGCTGCTCGCCGAGCTGAACGGGTGGAGGAAGAACGCGGGGGCTAGCGTGCACCACCCAAAACGTATCGTCGACATAGAGGGCCTCCTCGAGACCGAGAAGGACACCCAGCGCCGTGCCTCGACCGCCCGTCCAGGTCAGGCCAGAAGGAGAAGGAGCTCTGAAGGCCCTTCGGCTCCGTCTGATGAGCTTCCGGGCCACCAGGCGTTGGGGTCCGGGCTTGCAACGAGCACCCCCTCGGACGAATCGTCATCGCATGTCCCCCGCGTGCTACCAACAGAGCCAAGCCAGGATGCACGTGCTGTCTCCGAGGTGAACGCGCTGCTGCTCGATGTCGACCCATCGTGGCCTCGAGCCGTCCAACCCTCATCCACCGGCGACTTCACTTCAGAGGCGAGCGTAGAGGGCCTCAAGCTGCCGCACGACCGAGCTCCATCGATGCGGCCTCATACTCTCCCAGGCTCTGTGTCTGCCCCCGTTGCTGACATGGAAGATTATCAACTGCTAGGCGGCATGGGCAGCCACCAGCAGCTGTCATACCAAGATCTAAACTCCATGGACTTTGGTACCTCCGGTGCGGCTTCGTTCGACACCTCTCGAATGCCCCTGTCCCCCAGTTACATGTCGTCGGCGAATCTCCACCAAGGAATGCAATTCGAACAGCATCAGCAGCAATGGGTTACATGGCCTGGATAATATATTTATGGTCTACTCGCGCTTCGAAATCCAGCAGGTCGCCACATCTCGACCTCTCTAAATCTGCTTCAGGACTTCCTCCACCTTGGCCTTGCTACTCTCCTCACCGCCGATGAAGAGCTTCAGCGCGTCCGCCAGACGTGTCTTGGTGATGGCGTCGGCTTCGATGGCCCTCTGCAGCTCCATGCCCCCGTTGGCCAGGTAGTCCACGTCGGTGCTCGCCAGCTTGCCGTCCCACTCGGCTGCCGCCAGCGGATCGATGTTGGCAAGGTTCCTGAGACGATCCGGGATCGGTCCTGCGTTCTTGTACACGTGGACGGGCTTCGGTACGCCCTCGCCAGGCTGCTTCGTGCCGTCGTACTCCAGCTTCGCCAGCTGGTCGAGGACGGTGTGCGAGATGGTCGCGGAGTGGCACCCCATTTCGCCTGCTGCCATGGCCTCTTTGGCTGAGATGAAGCTGGGTAACGTGCGTGTCAGTCAGGCTATCTGTGTCGTTTGGATGCTGCGACTCTCGAGCTCACCTCGCATTCTTGACCAGTGGCTGCTCTTTCCCCGTCTCCTTGTACAGACGCTTGTACGTCTCGATGATCTGGACGATACGCGCCGACATGGGGTGCTGTGTGGCGGGATCCTCGACGTTCGGCCAGAGGCTACCCGGTTCATCATGCGCTCGCACCTCTGGGCCAAGTCAGTGGAATGTTCAAAGGCCCAAGGCCATCATCAAGAGCCTGACCGTTATAGTATGGGCTGATGTACAGCATCCCCGCCTGGCTACAGGCGATTGCCTGGGGCAGGCTGAAGAGCGCGGTGCCCAGAGTCGGGATCCCCTCCGCGGACAGGATCTTGGCGGCGTTGAGAGCGGCGCCAGTCGAGGGGATCTTGATGCAGTACCTGTCGCGCCCGATGCCCGCGCGGGCGAACTCGCGATCGTACAGGCGCGCGTGTTCTAGGGTCTCCTGCGTCTTGTACGCGTTGGAGGGAAGGGTTTGGAGCAGGACACGACCGCGGATGGAGCCGATGTTCTTCTTGCACATGAGCACGGCCTGCGAATCACTGAGGATCAGACGGAGCTTCTTTGCTTCGCTGTACGAGGCAGAAAGCTTGCAGAAGACTTGGCTTCGCAGGGAGACGCACCATGCGTGTATAGATGGCCAGCCAACCCTGGTCCTTGAGCTCCTTGGCCGTCTCAAGCAAGAGGTCCCTGTTCGAAGGATGGCGGAGCTGGATATCAACCCACAACTGGTTGCTCGTCTGGTCATGAGGAACAATGGGCATGCTCTTGATGTACTCGGGGTCCATCCAGTCGACGTCGACATTGACTATTTGGTGTCAGCGCAATGCAGCCAAGGCTTGTCAGAGAACACAATCTAGATCGCATACTTTGCTCCTCGAGCTTGTCGAGCCACGTGATGGTGCCTTTGCTTCCCATGATTATCAAGTTATGTGGAATGTTTGTGCTGATGGTCTTTGGCAGTGCGATGTCCTTATTGCTGGTTGAGTGTGCTTCCCTCGACCCAGGAATAGCTCCTTTAATACCAGTCTTCAGTTCTCATCTTATTCTCCTTCCGAGCAACTCTCACCAATCTACAAGCGCAGGCATAAGAGGCAGTGCCCTGCGTGTGACAGTGAAGAGGCCATCGTCAGCGGTTTCCTCGAAGGCTCCATTCCGAGATGCACCCGGCCAATGGCGACGCATCCTCAGGGGATCTCTCGAGATGCCACACACAGGGCAGCGGAGACGCACACGCAGGGCATCGGGAAACCCCGCACTTGTTGGGAGCTTGGGACATACCCCGGTTCGTCGTCTGATCGCGCCCCAGTGCCGTCGCTGGTAGGGGTTCCAAAGAGGATCCTCCGGGGTAACATGCCCCAGGGTGGTGATGTATTACACTGCTCCGTGTTACGACCATGTTATTCCCCGAGTGCCGGTTCCCCCACATTGAGCAGCGTGGTTGTGACGTGATGTCTTGCTGTGAAGGAGCTGACGAAAATCGTCTTCTTGTCTCGTGATCGGAAGTCTGACAACAACGCCTCCCTCATTCTTAGGTATGAGATAATCAAAACGAACCTGGCTCAAACCCATGAAGCCCCGCCGGTCGTCCGCATCGCAACCCGGACAAAGGTTCCCGAGAAGGGCGGGGTTGAGCCGCAAGGTTCGAACGACAGCTGCTTCCCACCCATCATGCCCTGCACAGCGCACGCTGCTAGTGCGCAGGGTAGAGTCTCGTTACGTTCGCCGGTTCGCTCGTGGACACACACAGGGCAGCCCCGCACGAAGTGCCGTCGTTGCGCAAACGTCGCCAAGGTCCCGGCCCTGCGCAGGGCACAGCCGGCAGCAGGTTTCGGTCACGGGAGCACGTCCCAGAGGGATTCCTTTGCAGCCGTTCAACAGCTGGCGGACTCCTATGAGTCTGACGTTGGCGACGAACAGTCATTCCGAACATGGCTGGGCCACCAAGGGACATAGGTGACAGGGAACAAGGGCCAAAGTGTAGAGAGGATCCTTCGTCTCGAGTACAATAGATGTAGGTTTTGATCAATATAAGAGAGCCTCTCGGTCTTCGCATCGTGGGCATCTCGATTCCAGCCATCTCAAGCTCAACGCCGGCTGTTCCATCGTCTAGAAGTGCCAAGTACATCATCATGTCTCGCGTATCGGACGTCGAGGGCGACGTCAAGTCCAAGCTCGGTGTAAGCCACGTCGAGCACGGCGACGCGGACTACACCCGCAACGTCAACGCCAAGTAAGAAATCACGCCCTTCCGCCCCGTCTCGTCCAGTCCTGACACCAACTCTCAGAGTCCGCAACCCCCTCGTCGGCATCTCCAAGGCCGACCTCCGCGTCCAGGTGGCAGGCTTCTGCCGCGAGCACGGCTTCTCGGCCCGGGAGGACGTCTTCTACCGCGGCGCCCTCGCCGCCCAGGCCCCCGAGTCGTTCGAGTCCATCGACGAGCTCACCGAGGACGACAGGCACTTCCTCCGCCGCGAGGTCACGCACAGGTGGCACCTCCCCCGGGACCTGTACTACAGCATCGCGCTGTGCTCGCTCGGCTCCGCCGTCCAGGGCTGGGACAACACGGGGGCCAACGGGGCGAACCTCTCCTTCCCGCGGGAGTTCGGCATCGAGCACGACCAGGCCCTCGTGGGCGTCATCAACGCCGGCCCGACGCTGTTCGGCCTGCTCAGCGCCTGGGCCGCGGACCCCGTCAACGACCGCCTCGGCCGCCGCGGCACCATCTTCCTGACGGGCCTGTTCTGCGTGCTCCCCGTGCTCGCCCAGGCCTTCACGCGGAGCTGGTGGGGCCTGATGCTCTGCCGCCTGTTCATGGGCCTCGGCATGGGCGTCAAGATCTCGACGATCCCCGTCTACTCGGCCGAGGTCGCGCCCGCCGCCGTGCGGGGCGGCATCGTCACGAGCTTCCAGCTGTGGGTCGCCTTCGGCATCTTCGTCGGCTTCTGCTCCAACCTGGTATGGTTCCGCGTCGGCGACCTCGCCTGGAGGTTCCAGCTCGCCGCCGCCTTTGCCCCGGCCGTCCCCGTCTTGGTTTTCGTGTGGTTCTGCCCGGGTGAGTCATTGTCTATTCGTTCGCGCGAGGCCTGGCTCGACTGGATCGCGGCTCTGCTGACGCGCAAGGAAACAGAATCTCCGCGCTGGCTGATGAAGAAGGGCCGGTACCAGGAATCGTTCAAGTCGTTCTGCCGCATCCGCAACACCGAGATGATGGCCGCCCGGGATCTGTACTACGCCCACCGGCAGGTCATTGAGGAGAAGAACGCATTCGGCGGCCAGACCCTGCTGCGTCGGATGGCTGACCTGCTCACCGTGCCGCGGCTGCGCCGGGCCACCCTCGCTTCTTCCTGGATCGTCATCTCGCAACAATTTTCCGGGATCAATATCATGGCGTTCTACAGCTCGACCATCTTTCAGCAGGCGGGCTACTCTGCCAGGGACTGCCTGCTCGCCTCCATGGGCTTCGGCCTCGTCATGTTCGTCTTCGCCTTCCCGGCCGTGTACATGACGGACACCTTTGGCCGGCGGAACCTGCTGCTGGCCACGTTCCCCAACATGGCGTGGTGTCTGCTCGCCGCGGGGCTCTGCTTCATGATGGAGCCGTCCTCGGGCGCGCGGGTGCCCCTGATCGCGTTCTTCATCTACCTGTTCACCGCCATGTACGGACCCGGTACGTTTATATACTGGAATGCATTATTACCAGAGGATTCGGGACGCTGACAAAAGAGCTGCTCCAGGCATCGGGCCCCTCCCGTCCATCTACTTCTCCGAGGCGTTCCCGCTGTCCCACCGCGAGATCGGCTCGGCCTTCACCATCTGCGTCAACAACGCGGTGGGCAGCGCGCTCACCCTGACGTTCCCCGAGCTGCTGCACCAGATCGGGCCGACGGGGGCTTTTGGCTTCTACGCCGGCTTGAACGTGCTCGCCTTTGTCGTCATCTTCTTCATCGTTCCAGAGACCAAGTATGTTTCTCGCCGGACACTCTTGCCACGGCAGGAGCTGACACGTTTCGCAGACAACGCACCCTGGAAGAGCTCGATTACATCTTTGGCGTCCCGACCCGTCGACATGCTGCCTACCAGGTTCGCACGTGGCTGCCGTGGGTCATCAAAAGATACGTTCTCTTCCAGAGGGACGCCAAGCTAGAGCCGTTGTATCATCTCGAGTGAGAGTGGATGGGTGATAACACTCCAGTTCTTCGGGTTGAAAACAGAGTCAATATTACGGATCGAAAGAAAACCAACACACAGACATGAACAACGCTTTGTGTGTAACTCAGTACTCTCGTCATCACAAAGACCTGCGTCATATGAATGTAATTTGGTGTTTTGAATTACTAATACGTCATTCCTCATAAAGGATTCTATTGTGAAGGAACACAATACCCCCAAACGCCGTCGCAATGAATGTAGATACGATACAAGCCAAGTGACTCGATGAGTCGTGTATGCAAGTGCACCAATGTTGGTATGCAGGAGACTGTGATCCAAGACCCAAAAACCCTGAAATGGTCCCTGTCGCTCTTACATGGCGACTTATGCGGTCGTATCGGCCTTCTCCGCATCGCTCGCGCTGGCCGACTCATTGTGGCGCTTCTCGTTGTGGCCCTTCCACTTGGCCGAGGTGATGGGGTTGACGTGCTGAACGTACATGGTGTCGATCTCCTCGAGGGTGCGGTCCTTGGACTCGATGACAAAGAGGAAGACAATGACAGCAAGGGCCGCACAGCATCCGGCGAAGACGAGACCGTAGAGGTAGTCGATGGCATCGGTGATGTATCGGGTGAAGAAGGACATGAGGCTGTACGAATTGTCAGTTGTGTCTGTTCAGGGAAGAAAGTCAGGAAGGGGTAACGCACAAGTTCCAGAGCCAGTTAGAGGCAGTGGCAAGCGCCATGGCCGGGGCACGGTAACGCGCAGGGTACAGCTCGGCGACGACGGCCCAGACGAGAGGGCCCCAGGTGGTGGCGAAGCCAGCGATGAACAGGCAAGAGAAGGCAACGAGGACGGCACCGGCCTGGGGAGTGTTCTGGGGGGTGACACGATCGAGGGCAAAGTGACCGACGAAGGCGTAGACGAAGAAACACATCATCATCCACAGAGCACCAACGATGAGGGCCACACGACGGCCGGACTTCTTGACGACCACAAGACCGCCAAAGGTGCAGAAGACGTTGACGGAGCCGAGGATGAGCTGGGTGACGTAGCTGTCGCTGAGGCCGGTGGCGGAGAAGACGGTAGTTCCGAAGTAGAAGAAGAAGTTAGCACCAGTGAGCTGCTGGCCGGCCTGGAGCACGATGCCAAGCATGGTGCGGTAGAACATGCGGGGGCCGGTGAAGATCTCCCAGATGCTGGTCTCGGCACCGGCACTCTCCTCGGCGACCTTGGCGCGGATCTCGTCCATCTGAAGGTTGACGGAGGGAGCGTCGGGCTCGACGCCGGCAAGCTTGGCAATGGTACGGCGAGCCTCGTCCTCGCGGCCCTGACGGAAGGCGTAGCGGGGGGACTCGGGGAGGAGCAGGATGCCAGCACCGAGGATGAGTGCCCAGAGGAAGCCGACACCGTTGGGGATGCGCCAGGAGGCGCTGCCGGCCTTGTGGTTGGTACCCCAGTTGATCATCTCGGCGGTCCAGATACCAAGAGTGATGAAGAGCTGGTAGGTGGAGACGATGACACCGCGGATGATGGCGGGAGTAGATTCGGACTGGTACATGGGAACGACGACGGAGAGGGCACCGATGCCGACACCGTTGACGAGACGGCCAATGGCGAACTGGTACCACTTGTCCTGAGACGAGATCTCGATGACGATGCCAACGCAAGACCAGAAAGCAAAGGCGGAGATGGTCAAACGACGTCCAAGGGTGTCTGCAAGCTTGCCGGAGGTGAGGGCGCCAACGAGGCAGCCGATGCAGAGAAGACCGACGATAGTACCCTGACGGGCGGCGGAGAAGACGTAAGTATCTCCCTGCTTCTCGCCGAAGCGCTCCATGAAGTCCTGCATCAGAAAGAAGCCGGAGATTTGACCACTGTGAGGAAGGCGGTCAGTCAGCACGTTGCAAACAGGAAGCCGAGGCGATAAGGCAGGTCTCAGACTCGATCTGAGACCAGCGACCCGCGGAGGCGGCGGGACGGAACGCGTCGCGGAAGGACGAGGGTGAGACATACCTGACATAGCCGAACATGAAGCCACCGATACTGGCAACGAGGCCAAGGAAGGCGGCGGCGAAGGTGACCTTTTGCTCGGCCGTGATGTCGGAGCCGGAATCGGGGGTAGGAGCCTCATCTCGGCGGTCCTTGTGTTCGACGCCTCTGCCACCGAACTTGGGGAAATGCATGGTGACGGTCGACGATTAGGTTGATTGGTTGGATGAAGAGGGGAAAGGATAACTTTGATTGAGGTGGTCGCGGTGGCGATGGTGTTTGGGGAGAAGGAGGATGAGGAGGTGGAGATGGAGGAGCAGGAGAAGGAAGAGATGCAATCTCTGATGATTAGATACGGGAAGAAACCCTTCACAGGTCGCTGTTGTTGTTTGTGCTGTATGGGATGGGGAGGAAAGAGCTGACGAGGTAGGCGCAGATTCTTCTTTTGTATTGGGAAGCCGCGAGTTGAATCAGGTGTACCTTCCTCAAGGTACCTACCATGCAAAATGGGGAGGGAAGGTGCCACCAGGAGAGATGAGGTGAGGTAAGAGATGGAAGGAAGGCACGGCACCTACCTACCTACCTACCTGCCTGCCTCGACCTGCCTACCCACCAACGTCCATACATCACACTTCTCTTTTCTCCGTCCAAGAGAAAACATTCAACAACCGCGTGACCAACTTCTCGAAAATTCGCACCGACTTCTCCCCCATACGCCCCCCGTTCGCCTCCGCGTGTGCCCACACTCGCCGATGGGGAGACGGTTTTCGTGCCTCATGATCACGGGCTGCAGCCCACCGCCAAACGGAAGAGTCGGGGGGCCCGTGGGCGACCAAGGCAGAGAATGTGGGCGCGAGAAACGTACCTACCTAGGTACCTACGTGTGTAGACTGTGGGATAGTCGCAGCGTTGGCCGTTGTTACGACTGGGCCGTGGGAACTGCTGTCGCGGACTGTCGTGGCATCGGAAGACGCGAAGTATCGCCAGTTCGCGCGTCATGGCTTCACGGCCTCGCGGTACGTACCCGGTACCCTCATTGACGGGATGGTCCTGAAGGAGAGACGCCGAGCGTGAAGGGCATCAAGTACCTGCTTCAACTCCCCCAGGCGGCCGCAATGTAGTGTAAGTGACCGCCGACCCGCCGGGGGTCCCATCGCCCCATAGGGTGAGGTGATTGACATCGAGCCTCATCGCTCTCTCTCTTTCTCGGTCGAATGCTCGGCCACTAAGAGGAGACGAGCGACAAGCTCCAAGGGAAAGGGTGAGGCTCTGGGAAGCCACAATAATCTGATAGTGCAGGCTGTAATACACCACTATGCGGATGGATCTCGCCGAGGGTCGGGATGTCCTGCGTCGCTAAGGTCCATGCGAGTGGGAATTCGCCGAACGGCATGTCAAGGGGGGAGCAAGGGCAGGGAACCAGACTCTTTGGCTATGGTCTGGGCAGCGGGAAACATTGCTTGCCTGTGTGCTGGATTAGCAAATGCGCGCCTGCACATCTGGTGGTGCGCCAGACCGTCTCTTTCTTCTTTTTTTCCCTAGATTTTTTTCAAGATCCGCCTGCGGCTCTGGTGGAGATCCCGAAGCCTCCGATTGACGTCAAGGTGGCACGGGTGATGGAGGGACGGGAGCCCGCCGCACACGGCCGCCCGGGGTCTGGCGTGGACGATGATGTGACTGGCCACTCCCGACGCTGACAAACAGAGGCAGAAAGCTCGTTTTCGACGCACCGCAAGAGTCAGCAACCCGGTCTGCAGTGGTTTGTTCGGAGAGACCGCCTCCCAGCGAGGAAACGATTGTCCAGCACCATCACCAACGCACCAAGCGAGCAGCCAAGATGCTGGAATGCCTATGACAAAAGGCTTGTAGAGGAAAGCGGAAAGAAGCAGAAGAAAACATCATTATGTGACGGAAAACAAGGTCCTGGCAATATCAAGGTACGATACCTAGGTAGGTACTCAGGTACTTTCCGTAAGTGCCTCACCTCAGAGGTACCCCCAGGTACTTGCCGCCATCGGCATCTGCCATCTGGCATGGCCGCGGCACCGCCTGTCGATTGGGAGCAGATACCGACAATGGAATCTGCCCTCATTCACAACTCACAAGCTCTCAGCAACCACAGTACTTGGCATGGCCAGCTTATCGCCGCACACAAGGTCCGAATATACATACTAGTGTAGAGTGCTCCCTGTCCACGTCTCTGTCGGGGTCCCTGCCCCTCGTCCCTGGCTGCCGTCTGTTGCGCTACCTTCTCCCCTGTCGGCGGGTCCTGTCCTCTGGGTCTGGTCGGCCCGGCATCTGGGTACCGCCCGTCGCTCACCTGTTTTAGAGTACCCATCTCCCCTAGGATCTGTGATTTCGTTGCCAACGGCCGGGCCGTATCGTTGCTGATGGATACTCGACGCGAGCAAGCTAGCGTTCGGCTTGTGAGGCTCGCTCTTCGCATTTAAGACGCAACTCCACCAGAGGGAAGGGGCCGCCTGGCCGGCCCTTCCCCTGGGACGCTGCTGGCATGGTACTGATAGCTGTCAGCTTCCCGCAGGTGAGAGTCCAGAAAGAGGCCGAGACTCGGCCAGAGGGGGGGGCCCGTCAAAACCACATCAGAAAGCAGCGAGAGAAAGCGCTTGGTTGAATTAAGAGTGGAAACCTCCAGGGTGGGAGAGGAGCTGGGAAGAATAGGAGAGCAGGAAAAGGCCCGAACGGCGCCAGGACGCACGCACACCTTGCGCCAAGTTGACGATTCGGGAATTGAAGGCATTCGAGACTCGATGGTGGTCCTGGCCGTGCGAGACGAGGCCATACTACATAGATATAGATGGTCACGAACGATGTTGCTTGCCAAAACTATGTACCTACGTATTGCCCCAGTTGCGCCTTCGGTTACGCCAGCCTTCCTTCTGTTGCACCGCAGCAACATCCTCACGATAACGCACATGGCCGCCAGCTACCCTACTTAGGTGCGTGTACGGCAATTCGCACCAACATGGGAAAGAGGCACAATGCAAAACCTGACAATATCTGCAGTACTGCACTGCAAACGTACCTGAATTCGATGGGTAGCTACATAGTAGGTAGACATCTGAGATGCGCCCTGAAAATGGGCCCCCCTCGCGGGTACCGGTGGACCTCCATGCTTAAAGGGCCCGAAATGCGGCCATGCCGTTCCCACGTCGTGGTCCCAGTGTCCATGAAGTGCGGCTCCCGTCCGTGGGTCTCCGCCTCACGTTCTTCGGTCTTTATTCCCGCCGGGCCAGTGGGCTGATCGGATGTTTTCCGTTCGCTCATTCCGCTCAAGATTTTTTTTCTCCTTCCCTACTCCCCTTCGTGATGGACGCTGATCGTCGCATCCGAACCGGGCAGGACCGTGTCTCGACGTCGTGGTGTGTCCTGACTTCTTCAAGATACCGGCCAAGAGAAAAAAAGGTCAATTTTTACCCGTAGCTTTCCATCTCTCTCTCGAGGTAATGACGCCACGCTCTCTCGCTCGGTGTGCCCCGACTTCTAAGCCGTCAACTGTCAGAGAGACGGTGCCCTTCCATCGCGCCCTCGTTCTTTTTCACCGCCGACGAAACTGACGTTCTCCAGACCTCGCGTCCTGCGCCGGTCTTCCCGCATCCCGGGCCAGCGCCGAAAGCTCACCACATACGTACGCATTATCTGTACCGCAACAAAGTAAAGGGTATGACGCCATACACGTTGAACATGAACCCCTACCCTGTCCTGTCCTCGTGGTCGGA
Organism: Colletotrichum brevisporum; assembly: GCA_030770045.1. Lineage (NCBI taxonomy): Eukaryota > Fungi > Ascomycota > Sordariomycetes > Glomerellales > Glomerellaceae > Colletotrichum > Colletotrichum brevisporum. The sequence continues at coordinate 994,067 of JAUGSI010000006.1, read as the reverse complement.
TGGCAATCTAACTGGCCACCCAACCTACACTACCAAACTCGAGCGTGAGCGAGTCATGAAGCGTGACGTACAACCTCACCACAGTTGACAATTGCACTGCGATAGTATTAGAGTCTTTTTGTCTGTTTCGCCTACTACTACTACTAGAATCCGGTTCGGTCGGTCGGATTCGGATTGACTGCGAAGCTGCATCCCCAAGAGTTATCGGTACATTTTCTTTTTACACACAAGTGCCCAAGTGCCATGAGCAAAGTAGTCCCATGAAGTGCCATTAGTGCCAGTTGCACTTCCCCCGAAGCAAAGGCGGCAACGTCTTTCGTCTCCGCCTTCGTCTCCGCCTTCGTCTCCGTCTCTCGACTCCCGTCTCTCGTCCCCGTCTCTCGTCTCCGTCTCCCGTCTCCGCCTTTCGTACACGAATTTCATCGCCGAGTCTCATCCCCGAGTCTCATCCCCGAGTCTCATCCCCGAATCTTGTTGTCGGTTTCATCTTGTTCCTTGCCTCCGTTCACTTGCGTACCTTGATGAGCGACGTAGCATTGCTTCTGTAACGCTTTCGCTCAGCCTTCTAGGATGGCGAATCTGCGTTTGCTTCGGAACGCCGTCGCCTTGACCGCCGCCTGTTAGCCTCGGGGGCCGCCGCCTTCTTAGTCGCTTTCAACTCCGCCAAAACATCGGCTGTAACCTCGACCGGCTCGCCCGGCAGGAGACTGCTCCCCGTCCTCCGGGCGAAGGTCCCCGGAGGTACGTTGAACCGCACCGGCTGAGTGGAAGCAGGCACTCGGATGGGCGGCATGTCTTCGTCAACGTCGCTGTTGGGAACTGATTCCGGGGGCATTGAAGCCACAGATCTGTTTCTGCTTCCCGAAGAGATGCGTTGTCTAGCCGCCTCTCTCTTTTCTTGGAGGCGATCGGGGATTTTGCGAATGCCTAGCTGCGATTGTGACGGTGTGCCAGTCTCCTCCTCCTCGTCATCATCGCCGTCGCGGTCACCAGCACGGGCCTTTGCCGACTGGCCTCCAGAAAGTCTCACGCGCTTCTTGGCCGGGCTGGGGTCCTTCGTCTTTGAGGCTGCTGCCGCTCGATTCTGCGAGAATAATGTGAAAGCATCAGGGAGCTGCGACGCCGATGTAGTTTCGGCACTCGTCACCGTAGTTTCGTCGTTACTCAAGGACGCCTCTTCGCTGGCCGACAACTGTGTCTCCCCGTCATCTGGCGCGCTCGTCTCATCCTCGTGCTCGCTCTCGGTGGGCTCGTCGTCTTGGACCTCGTCAGACTCGACCTCTTCATCTTTGTCGTCCTCGTCTTCATCGCCCTCATCATCCTCGGCCTCCTCATCTTCGTCCTCGTCGGAAGACCCATCGGATGCAATCATTTCGGCGCTGATAGCTGCTTTCTGGGATGTACCGGATCGGCGACGAGAACAAGTTTTGCTCTCAGCTTCTGTGTCGTATGCGTCGTCCCCGCCGGCAATAATCTTAGCTCCTCGAGGGTTGTTAGCCTTGGCGTCGTCCAGAAGCCAGCGGGCAGATTCCTTTGCGGAGGCCCTCACGCGATCTGGAACGAGATGCTTCAGACGGTACCACAAGAGCTTCTGACTGGCTCGGCCGTACTTGTCTCGGAAGCTCTTGGAAACGCCAAGTTTTGCCCAGTTGACCCTCTTTGCCCCTTGGTCGAAAATCGCCTTGACCATGGTGTGCCTGTCCTCCGGCGCCATGTTTTGTAGCTGCTTGCGAGCAATTTCCAGCGTCAATGTAATTTTTGAGGATGGCTTCAAGGATCGAAGGCGTTCGTGGGGGCTCAGGTCAACACCGAGCGACTTGAACTTCTGTATGCACTGAAGGCGACTGCGTTTCCGGCCCATCATCGTGCTGATGGTGTCCCAGTTGACGAGAGAAATGAGTGGCGTAGCTGGGTTGGTGGTTCTCACGCGCTGAAGCGAGATCAGTACATGCTCAACCAGCTCTTTCTCTTCCTCCTCAGTCCATCGCTGGCGATTTGAAGTGCTGCCACAAACGACATAGTTGCGGTAGCGGTCCCGACAGTCGTTGGGGTGACGGTTCAAGTCCGCCCCAATCTTGACCCAAGACCCGTCGTGCTTGTCCTTCAGCTCCTGCAGTTGCTCATCCTCTTCGGGGGTCCATCCGCTGGCTCTGGCCTTGAAGTTGTGGAACTGTTGTCGGGCGACCGCCATGATCTTGACGCGTGTTCGCTCGGGAAGACACGGGCAAATGGTGTTCCACAAGTCGCTGAACCTATCAGAGTCGAACTTGAGACTGCTTTCATTTCCTTCTTTGACGTTGCCGCTCTTCATCTGGATGAGGTTGTTCATTTCTCGCTGCGTATAGCCGTGCTTCTCACGGTAGGCAGATACCGCTTCTGACAGGATCGCCAGTTCTTCCGGGCTAAATGCACCCGACCTAAACCCGTTGGCAGTACCCGTACCGATCGTAGCCCGCGAGCTGGCCCGTTTTCTTGTCTTCGGTTTGTCGCTCTCTGGGTTCGGCTGCTTGCGGCGGCGAGCTGCCACAGGAGAGGTTGATCCTGCCGCCTGAGAAGGTGGAGGTGGCATCGAAGGTGCAGATTGCAGGATGCTTCGGCTCTCGGTAGCTTCTTCGTCGTTGCGTGAAAGCGCAGCCTCTGATTGCTTCTCCTCAAAGAAGTTTGGTTTCGACCGCTGGCGTCTGGAAGCAGTTGAGCGAGTCGATCGCGCAGCAGAGCTGGGCACGTTGCTGAGCTCGGAGCGGTCCGCGGCTGCCTTCGCGTTTCGACGTGCGCGTCCGGGAGTGCCCGTGGCTTGTCTCGCAGCATCCTTGCTGGAGTAAGTGATCAGGTTCTTGCGTGGACTGGTGGCGCCCAGAGTGCCACGAGAGGCGTTGATGGGCAGCTTGGGTAGCTGGTCTTCGGACTCGATTTCGGCATTCTCGTCGTCTTCCGCGTTGACCTCCGAAAGGTCCTTGGCCACAATCGGCGAGGCTTCCTGTGGTGGTTGAGAGGACGGAGGAAGCTGGTCGGCAAAGTCTTCGGTGATATCCTCCTCGCTGGGAGCTTCATCGGCAGATTCTGCGGCCTCCGAGATTCTATCGGGCAGGGATGTGGACTCTCTGGAGAGACCTTGTCTGACAGCGGAAATCTGGGAACCTCGAGACATGCTTCTACGTCTCTGGGCAATGACACTGGGCGAGGAGGGACTGACTCCATCGCCGCCGTCGCTGTCATCCTCGCCGCTATCGTCTCGGCTGCTAGAAGCAGCAGTGGTTGCTTCGTCCTTGGTGCGCTGGAAGAGCTGCCTGGTGACGCTCCGAGGCTTTGAATTGACGCTGATGTCCATTGTGACATCAGGCTCGTCATCGACACCATCGAAGTCGATTTGGTTCTGCTGTGAGGGTGCCTCCGGAGATATCTCGGCTGCCTGATCTCCCATGACGTCGTCGTCGCCGTCGCTGTCCTCCACTGGCTCCTGGTCTTCCATGATGTCGTCGACGTCGCCGTCGCTGTCCTCCACTGGCTCTTGTGTCTTTCTCTTCTTCATTTTCCTCTTATTCCTATTGCTGCGGTCCGACCCTTGCGGCTCGACCGAATCGGAGGACGCCGCAGCGTGCTTTCTCTTCTTAGACTTCTTCTTCCTCGACTTCGCACTACCATCTTCGGATAGATCGGCAGACTGGTGGTCATCCTCGTCGGGGGCAACCTGCGTCGAGAAAGGCATCATGTCGGCGAAGGGGTCGATATAGTCGGCGTCGGGACCGTCAACGTCAACGTCCACGTCCCCGTCGCTGTGCGTGTTTTCCGGGGCCATCGCAGGGAAGGAGCTATCGAGCAGCTCGATACGCTCCCTAGTTTCGGCAGGAGCTGTCGAGGAAACGGCGGGTAAGTTGACGTCCTCGCGGGGGCGCGTCGGGCCAGGCGAAGAGTTCTTGGACGGCGATGTCCCGAATATGCGAGACAACGAGCTCAGCATAGTCGACGTTGTGGGGGAAGGAAGTAAGGTTGGGAGGTCCAGGTGGTAGGCAGGGATTGCCGACAAGAAGTGGCGGGGGAGACCTTTTTTTTTCCTTCCGCGCGGCAAGAACGACGCGTCGAGAATCGCGGGGGTCAGTGCGCTACCTCAGGAAGGCGGTAAGTACCTAGCTAGGAAGGTAGGGACAGCTCCCTCGCAATCAGCAGGTGGGTACATACTGAAGCTACCTATGAGGCGCTATGCTCGGTTCCCCGCCTACCTAGGTGCCTAAGGTAGGTACCTAAGTAGGTAGCGCGGTACTCAATGGCCAGCTACACTTCCCAAAAGAAGCTTTGATACCTACCTATCCAAGGGCCGTCACTATTAATACCTTGTCACTATCATTTCTATCGTTCGTCACTCTTGTTACTATTGTCCGTCGCTATCGTCCGTCACTACCCCTTCGTATACCTAGATAGGTAGGTAACGGAGCTTCTTTCCAGTATCAATACTTGGGGGAGGGCGTTGCCCCCAAGCTGGAGGTACCTAAACTAGGTAGTTACCTGGTAGCATGGAAGGCGCCCAGGCCTGTGAAGTTTTCGGGTGCTTGAGGTCCCTTGTTAGGTACCGTGCGCTGTGATGGGGTTGCCGGTAGGTGCCTGGTGGTACCGAACACCCTTCGGTCCAACGTTTCAGGCAACCTTAAATATATACAATGTCACCACCATCTAGGTACGTATAATCTTCGCTGGCGCCTCTCAGAGACAGCAAGTGGACGCCCATCCAGTTGAATGCCTTCATTTGGCTGATTTGAAAGTCGACGCGATAAGCCTGTACCTCAGCGCACCACTCAGTCTGCCTCTCCCACAGCAAACATCGTCAAATACGGATGCTCTGGCCCCAGGACGTGGCAACCGGGCGGCTTCCCAACTCCAAACATTCGTTTTTCCTATTCATTACATCGTGGTGTACCTAGTCAAAGTACCTAGTCAAACACGGCGGAAACCAAAGCCACCCAAAACATTTCCTAGACAGACGCTCCTTACTTCTCCCCATCCTTGCCCTTCCTCCGGAAGAGACTACCAAAGAACTTCTTCTTGCTGACACTCTCGGTCTTTTCCTTCACGAACGGGGCGATCGGGATATCGTCGTCTTCCCCGAGGAAGGTTTTCATACCCACCGCAGCCTCCTCCGCGCTGCCGGCGGACCCCGTCTCTCTCCTGTGCTTGAGCTCGGCCATGGAGACCATCTTACCCAGGAGACGGGTCCGCGTGGGCTTCTGCAGATTCGCCGCCGAGTCCAATCGCCGCACCTCTCTCTGAGGCTGGGACAGGTCCGTAGAGATGGGAGCTGATGTTTATTATTGTCAGCTGTGATTTCCGTGGTCGTGGGGATATACGAGAGACGGATACTTACTCGGACGGTAGGAAAAAGTCGCCATAGACGCTGCCGGACGGACGGTACGGTCCTTCTTGACGGAAAAGTCGGCGTGGGTGACGTAGGTCGAGCCAAAGGCCGACACCGACGGAGATGAGGGTTCCGACGGCACAATGGGGACCGCGACGGGGATGGGAGGTCGAGGTAGAGGCGCAGTTGGAGGAGGCGCGGGCTGGGGCGGGAGACCAGCGGAGGCTGGTGCTTGAGAGACCGCAGGGCCGGGACCGAAGTCGACGTCGATGAAGGCGTTGGCGGCGACACCTCGCTGGGTCTTGACGCGCGCAGTCTGGCCGGGGAGCGATGGCAGCGGCTTGTTGGGCGCAGGCAATCTCGGGGTCTCATACCCCATGGATTTCATTGAGCGTGCCTGGCGAAGCGGACGTCGCGTAGGCGTCTCGATGTCGCTTTCATCCGGGGACTCTGGGCGGAAGGCAAGGGCTGCCGAGTGTGGCGATAAGACCTCCTCCATTTCTTGGTTGAGCTCGTCGCTGATGTCCGTGATGAGTCTGGATGGTGACCGCATGACAGTGCTATCGCCGACCTGGTTGCCGACAGCTGGGCTGGGGTTCTTCATGGCGCTGAGGCGAAGAGGCTGAGGGTAAGCTTGCGAGACTGGGATGTGAGCCAGGTCGGCGACTGCTCTGCGTCTGCGGACTTTGAGCGACGGGAGTTCTTCTGAAGTCTTGGGGTTTCGATGGGCACGTGCATGATCTCTGCTGTTGGGTAGCAAAGACTTGCGCGAGCGATCAGCCGTAGCGACGACGGGTGAGGTCACCGAGGGCCTCAGTCCTGCAGGCGGGGCAGGAGATTCCATAACGGGATCCAGTGGAAAGCGAGTGACATCCCGAGCTGTGTTGTGTGAGGCAGCGGGAACAGCGTCATTAGGTGTGGCCTCGACGCGAGGCCGACGAGCACGCTTGCTGCCCGTGGAGCGATTCGATGAAGCGGCCGACGTGACGGACAGCGCCTGTGAGCGACGCGACTCCGTGGTGGAAGCAGATGTGATGGAGGGCGCGTCTGAGGCGGTGGAATAGCGGTCGTTTTGGGACGTGGATGACGAAGCTACCGACTCGATTGAGGCAGTCTCGTGAGTGTGAGTATCGACATGAGCGGCGGACTGCGCAGATCGAGGTTTGCTTCGGGCTTGCATCTCATCAAAATGACGTCTTCCAGCACCAACAACGAAAGCATTCTCGCCCCTCTCAGACATGTTCTGGCGTTCCAAGGCACGAAAGCGACGGATGTCGGCGTCCATGCGTGATTCGTAGGTTCTGGGAGAGAGGGCATCATGTGCTGCTCCTAGACGACGGCTTGGTTGGCTGTCAATCGTCAGTGTAGAAGCAGAAGCCTGAGAGCAACGGCTGCTCTGGTATTCCAACGACGCCTCGCTTGAGCTGTAATTCTGCGCCGTCTCGGTGTCGGGGATGTATGACACTGGTCGGAGGACGGGCGAGGGCTGCACAGTTCGGGCCTGCAGCTGGGCCTCGGCAGAAGAAAGTTCACTCGAGTGTCGCGGGGTCAGGGTTTCTTCTTCCGTCTCGACAGCGTTCTGCCTCTGCGACATGAAGTCGAGGGGAGCACGGCGGCAATCGGTGAGAGGGAGGTGGACTGCTGTAATGATGCTGTCTTGTGAGTAGACTGATGAGGTATCTGGGAAGTCTGCTCCATCGCCGACGTCGTCTACGATACTTCGAAGAACTGTCTCGGCGCAGGGCTGCTGGGTCTGAGCGTCATCCAATGTATCGCGAGTCCGAGTGTCCTGCAGCGGCGCGAAATCATCCGTCGCGGGGGATTGAGGAGAGTTGCTAATAAGCGGGGAAATCGGCGTAGGGGGTAGATCTGAGTATTGGTAGTCAACACTATTGGGAGAGACACCATTCTCGTCCCTGTCAGTTGAGGGGAAGGGGGACTTGGACCTGATAACGGTACAGCAGGAGAGCGCTGAATCTGGCCGTTGCACGTCTAGGACTTCACCTTGTGTGTTGTTGAAGCTGGCCTGCTCCAAGTGGGTTGCAGACATATTCCAAGCGTTCTTAGGTGCAATGGCAGCCGCCACGAGGGTTCTTTGTGTCGGGACAACTGGGTTGGGATGGGTTGGTGTGATATTCATAGGAGCATTGTCTGAAGCCGGTTCATAACGGACGTATTCGCGGTCAACACATGGACCGGCAAGGCTAGATGTGAATGTGTTGAGAGGAGGCGATGCACTAGCATCCCGCTCCAATGCAGGTAGAGGTCCCTGCTGTCTTGTAGAGCTGCTGCCTGTAGAAGATGCTGCAAGTAAGTGAGGTGGAAAGGAACTTGAGAACTCACGGCCACTGCCCCTGCGAACATTGACAAAGAAGTCGGATGATGTGGGTGAGGCAGCAGCACAAGGATCAGCCACAGTGGCCTTTGCTGGGGGTAGCATTGAGTGATTAGTTGAGGACAATCTTGGCTGGTCAAGGGAGAAACCGTCCAAGGACGAGTCGCGCTTGCTGGGTGAACTGGGAACAGAGGACTGTGAGCTGTTGCGAAAATGGGCTGGCAACAGAGGTGACGAGGGGGCCAGGTTCAAAGGAAGAGGTATGAACGAACGTCTCTTTGTAGCCTGGTCATCTGTATCCATAAAAGAAGCAATGGGTCTCTTCTTTTTCTTCCAGATGGGATCAGCCTCCTCTTCATCCGGCAGGAGGTTTCTGGTGACACCATCGGGAATCGATGGGAGCAGAAGGAACTCTTTGTAGTTCTCTGACCAGCACCAAGTGAGATCCGGCTTGGGGACTTTGCACTCTCCTCCTTCCCTTTCGGCTCTAGACTTGGCAATGAGGTATTGACGAGCATGTTCCATGGGTGAAATTCGGGGTCGAGCAAGGCGAAACTTGGGGGGAGGTTCATTGGTGCCGAAGTAGACTGTTGGATGTTGTGGTTGAAGGAGGAAGAGGGGCATGTTGGATGAAGCAGAAGATGAAATCAGATTGGATGGGCTGCGAAGAGAAGCTGCTTGGGACGAAAGACGCCTACTCTCAGAGGCGGTCCTCTTGCGACTCGCGGCCTGGCTGAAGTCGTTGCCAACGCGACGCATCTCCTCTGGCGCCACGGGATCGGAAATCTGAGACTTCTCGATGCCCCCGCTGCGCTTGTTTCTCAGCTTGGTTGCGCTAGGAACTGATCGAGTGGGGGTCTTGGGACGCAAGGAGCCGCTGGACTTGGTCGGGCGAAGGAAGCTTCTGGGGGTGGCCTCTGTCGGGGTTCCAGGCGGCATGCCGAACTGATCGAGAAGCTCCTTGAGAGTGGGAAGCTCAGGCACCTCCTTTTCCATGTCGGAGTTGGCGACAAAGTTGGCAAAAGTCTTGACCTTGTGCATGATGTTCGAGGGGGTGCGAGGACGTTCGATTCCCGTGTTGGGCTTAGTCGCCATCGCGGGCGGTGTCTTGGGAGGCATAGACAAGACGACAGCCTTTGTGGTGTCCTCCTCCTCCTCTTCGTCCGACTCCCAGGTATATGTCGGCGTGCCGTTGTCGATCTTTTCCGGAAGGATGAGGCCATAGAGGGCGAGCTGTTGTGTTTCCCATCCCTTCTCCCACTTCAGCTCGTGCGCAAGGGGATGCTCGTGGAAGGTGGTCTTTGACAGATCATCTGGATATACCAAGACGGGCGGAGAGTCGAAGTCGTAGGCCCATTCTCTTCCATCAGACTTGGCGCCTGAGATTTCGCGGCCGGGGCATCCTGCCAGGAGGGGGCTCGGAAGGTGAGGGACTGGAGGGGTCGGGACAGCTGTCGGCGGGGGGCTCTCGTCGCATTCAAACTGTGGAACAGCGATCGGAGGAGGGACGGGCCGTCCACGTCGCAGAAGCCTGTTCAGACGCGACGATCGAAGGGTCGAGTCAGAGGCCATGGTTCGAAGACTGTTCTGGGTGGCCATGGACGGAGAAATCTGCAGTCGGTGGTTTGTCGACTCGTCGGAGCGTCGTCCCGCAACCCTGGGGTTCCCATCCGGCGTGCGAAAAGCCATGGTGGGAGGGTCGATGTTGTACAAGAAGCCCAGAAAGTGAAGATGACATTCGGAAAGGCGAGGATAGAAGCTTGCAGCTGTGATTCCACTCGGACGGAAGAAATATTGTGATGATGGGGTGAGCGGACGTAGGCAGGTGGAAGACTTTCAGGATGGATCTCCTCGGTGCACTTTGAAGATTGTCAGTGTTCGGCGGAGCAGTAAATGAAGAACAACGAGCTCACCGAGTTTTCTGCGCCGTCAATAGTATTACTCTTCTACCAATGGCCCGTCGATACTGGTTGAGAAGAAGGTGGGAGGCAAGTCAGAGGAAGAAGGCGAAGGAGAAGCCCCGAGACGGAAGATTTGGGGGTGACAATACAGCCTCGGACGAGGAAGACGTGCTGGAGATTTTCAGGTGGAAAGTTCAACGTGCCCGTACCTATGTAGGCAAGAAGAAACGGGTTCTTCTGTAAGAGGAAGGCGCCCGAAGTTGGGTATTTGGGAAGGAGCGGTGGTGAGGTGGATGGATGCACAGGCCAAGATGGCGGTGATTCTCAGCGAGGATGCCTTATGGTGTCAATATTGTTATGGCATCTTGGGCTGGTAGGAATTTCATAGAAGATGTGCAAAGCGTTTAACAGCAAGTCGTCTATTTCAAGCAGCCATATCAAGCAAGTAAGCTTCCCGGTCCTTGGGCGAGTTTGACTTGTTGAATCTCGAGGAGTCTTTCCCCCCGGGAAAATATCATGGGATCATCTTTCCATCTTCGTATTCCATACTCACCGGAGCTCCCCTTGAAGATACTGGCAGCTCTAAAGAAAGCAACACGGCCGCTGGGCGCGTTCGGCCTGCCGGAGATGGCTACCTGGAGTGGAGGGGGAGGAACATACTACCTATACCTCGCATTCACAGTGCCTAGGTACCTTACGATTCGGGAATTGCCTTGGAAAACACCATTCCCATCCACTATTAAGTGCCATTGGAAGCTAGCTGAAGCATATGGCCGCCATCCTGTGAAATCAATCACTCTGTCGGCGACGTCCTGATCGATCGTGGTTGCCTGAAAGGGGAATGTAAGTGCTTCGACTGCTTAGGTAATGCCCATTGACGTCCACGGTGGGACGGGTGGCCTGGAAGCCACGTCACGTGGTGCTCTGCGCTCGTCCCCCATCTTCACCGCTTTCCAATTGGCGGCAATTGACGAATAGTATCACAATGTGACCTCCCTGGTAGGTACCTAGGTACCTAGGTACCTAGGCTCCAGAGCAGCTGCCAGGGGTTGTGCCAAGGCACGAAACACTCTGAGAGTCCAAAGCACCGCAAAACATTTGCCCAAGGGCGAGCTCACACTGGTGGGTGACGTCTGTTGCTGCTGGCCCGTACCACCTCATCGATGCCTTACTCAGTAATAAGGAGGGCGGTAATACCTAGCAATTAACCAAAATCGCTCACAGCCGCCGCAATTTTCTCCGGTGGAGGGAAAATTGGCCCGTGGACGTTTCCTCGTTTCGTTCCTTCGTTGTCTCTTCATCTCGCTCGTTCATCGCCCTCCCTCCACTCCGACCCTCCTCATTTCCTCGCCCTTTCTACGCGTACTACCTCTATCCGTACCATCCTTCCCAACCGTCCATTCGACACCCATCGACATAATCGTAATACGAGCCGCGCGGCTGGCCCTGCATGCTCGTCGGTCCTCGACCATGGCTTCGGTGAGCAAGGGTGGTCGGCTTCGGCTTCGGGAGCCGCTTATGCTGCTGCAGCCGCGACCCTCTCCGACCCGGTGGATCGGGACGCGTGGCCGCCTTTCTTGGGGTCTGTCGCTCACGGCAAACACGGCACGGCGCTCCTCGCCGGCGAGGAACGGCATTGTCGTTGCCCGCAGCTTCTCCACACATCCGTCTCGAAGGACCGGTACGTCCCATGGTGCGCGTATCTTCCTTCTCCTTCCCCTGCCTCTCGTCCCGTCTGATCTGATTGGCCTGTGGTTTCGTCCGTTGCATGTGGTGGTGTGGGATGCGACGTGGGATGAACCCAGCCTGACGTGACGGGAGAGGATGCGCCTGCACGAGGCTGGGCAGTCAGATTATGGCTCTTCTTGTGCCTGTCCGCAGACAGGGATGTCATCTCATTCTCGGCTGCGAGCCCTGCAGGCCAAGATGTGCGTCAGATCAGTCATGCAGTTGGATCAGGCTGTGTGACGATGATTGATGATGATGATGAAGAGGAGGAGAAGAAGAGCATGGTGATGAAGGGCCGGTCATACTAACCTCGCCAGACACACAACACTCCAAACAAGACCCCAGCGATGCTCAAGCCCCCCCGAGATCCCAAGATGGCGACTCCCTCCCCAAGAAGATGCTCGAGTCTGCGGCCACCTCCTTCGCCTCGATACTCGTCCTGGCCGCCGGCTTCGCCATCGCCGGCTATGCCTACCACAAGACCTACAAGCGCATCGTCCTTAGCAAGATGACGCGCGCCTTCACCCCCGGCGACCCCGTCCTCGAACTCGCTGCCATCGGCAAGGAGGTCCCCAAGTCCGCCGCCGAGGCCGACGACCGCTGGGTGCAGCGGCCCGAGCAGGCGCGAATTGACAAGATCGTCGACGGCTCCGAAGTCGGGCACTACTTCCTGATCCTCGGCGAGAAGGGCACCGGCAAGAGCAGCATGCTGATCGAGGCGATGCGCAAGATCGACGGCGACGGCGTCGCCATGTTCGAGGCCCATGCCGACCTCGAGATCGTCCGCATCCGCCTCGGCAAGGCCCTCGACTTCGAGTTCCACGAAGACTACATTGGCGGATACTTCTCGGAGCGCGGCCCCCGCGACACCACCGCGTTGCTGGACATCGAGCGCGCTCTCAACAAGCTGGAGAAGGTGGCGCTCGTCAACCGCACCAAGCGCAAGAAGCCGCTCGTCGTCATCATCAACCAGATGCACCTCATCCGCGACGACGAGGACGGCAAGGACCTGATCGAGCTGCTGCAGCAGCGTGCCGAGCAGTGGGCCGCCGCCAACCTCGTCACCATGGTTTTCAACACGGACGACTACTGGGTGTACGAGCGATTGAAGCAGCTGGCCACCCGAATGGAGGTCATGTCGGTGCGCGATCTGACCAAGCGGCAGGCCATCGCCGCCCTGTGGAAGTATCGCATGAAGTACTTCAACGAGCAGCTCAGCCAGAAGAAGCTGGAAGAGGTCTACGACCTCGTCGGGGGCAGGTTGTCGTTTCTCAACCGGGTTGCAAAGAGCAAGGATATGATCGCTACGTGCAAACAAATCTGCCAGGTTGAGAAGACGTGGTTCCTCAACCAGTGTTGGATTCTCGGCGCCGAGATGGATGACGATGTCATGGACCAGCAGAAGTGGGCGGTAAGTTGGCCTTCTTCCCCTGTTCTCTTCTCTCCTTTCCCTCCTCGCTCAGGTGAGACTGCAGTCACTGACGAAATGCTCAAATAAAAGGCCGGCGCGATGGTTCTGGCACAGGCCCTCGTCGACAAGGAAGAAGACATGGAGAGCCTCTACGATCCGGAAAAGGGACACTTGCTCCCGTCGTTTCCGATGCACAAGGCGCAGCAGATCATGACGCGCGCCGACTTCATCCGCAACATGGACCGGCTGAACCTCTTCAGCATCGCGGCCAACGCCGAGGTGCGCGCGTCGTCGGTGCCGATGCACCGCGCCCTTCAGGAGATCTGCAGCGAGGAGGGCTTCCGAGAACACCTGGAGAAGACGATCCAGCGCATCGGCGACATCGAGTCGCTCGGCCGCACACGCGAGTTGGTGGCCAAGGATCTGGTGCTGGGCGGCAAGTACGAGATCCTGCGCGAGGGACCGAACGGCGTCGTGGTCAAGCTCGTCGAGGGCGAGGACCGCGGCATGTATGTCTGATTTCCGTTTCAGTCTTCCCCCGGGCATGCGCGCGAGACGGAGAGCTCATCTCGCTCTTCGCCTCGTGACGGGATGTTGACGGGACCTTGGTATGGGTGTAACGTTGGTGAGGAAAACTAAGCAGTTGAGGCTGGGTCTTCTGGGGATCGTGTTATTTGGGATTCTGCGGTGCGAGATGGGCCACCACGCCAGTCCCAGACCGTGTTGCGCCCCTCGCGGTTGGTGGTTGTAGGGGGCCCCCTTCCCTGAGATCGGACAGAGGTCCGACGATGATCGATTGGCCGGCATACGGAGGTTCTGCAGCTGCCGATCGACCTGTGACGATCTCCGCAACGGGATGCGGAGGGTTGCCCGGCCCCTCTGACCTCACTCCAGGTCATCACGACCAATCGAATCCTAGAGGCTGCGCGAGATCTTGAAGGAGGTTATTGCACTCGCGCACCTCGTCCTAACATGATCATGGGCACATGATCCATACCTTTGATAACCACGCTGTTGTAGGATAGAGCGCTAGACGGGGGAAGAGGGTGCTGTTTCGTTTGCTGTTGAGAGCACGTTTCATCCTCTGCCTCCATGTAGGATCGGTGGTTTAATGTCTCGCTAATCAAGATTTCATTTGTAACCATTCCCACCCCGACCGGTCCAGTGTCCTCGTCCCGCCGTGATGTCTCGTCCGTGTCGCTGAGATGCAATTAAAGGGGCCCGTTGTCTCTCTAAGCATGATTCGACGACTTTCGTCCTGCATCCGTGGCTTTCCTGCATTCCCATCCACTGCGCGTTAGGGGCATTTCGATTTCTGCTGCCGGTTTCTCCATGTACCGTGAGAGACGGCTTGACCCAGTGTTGTCCCCGTCGCTCAAATAATCTTGCCAATGCTTTGGATCGCGGCATTTAGCCATGCGGGTAGACACCCCGGGTCTGTATAGCCCAGCTAATATACTGTGTGTCGTGGAAGTCAGTCCCCCCCCTCCCCAGGCGCCTTTGCCGGAATCCCAAGAAACACATCCTCGCGTACCTCATTCTTATCCCACATGTCCCTCGGCCATTCCCAAGTCTAGAGTACTGACCACGACCACGTGCCTTACGCCCCGAAAAGCCACCTCGTGCGGGGGCTCGCCCGGGCCTTCTCACATCCCGAAGACGGCGTCCGGAGGAACGCCTAGTGTAGACCTACTACTAGGGCACCACCCAGCTCCATGGCCGCTGACGTCTGTCAGTGGCGAGCCGTTTGCCCCGTGCCGTCGGCTCTCTAGCGGAGGGACCTCATGGAAAGACAGGAACGCGATAAAGAACGGGCTGGACGGCGCTCCTGGGCGCCCAGGCCTCGGTCGGGGATAGAATCCAAACACCATCTGCCACCCACGACGGATGGGTTCTCTTCTAGCGTCGCCATCTTCCCGGGCATATCCTCAAGCTAAGAAGGAAGTACTAGGGCCGCAGTGTAGATACCAGAGGCATCGGGATGTGATTGGCAGCGATCTCGGAACCGTGGCAGTCCAGGCGCCGGTCCGGTCGTCGTCCAGCATCGTTGGGCAACCTACTCATCCTGGAGGGCCACCGTAGCAAGCCGTGCTATCCCTCGCGCCAGAACTAGAACCCGAGGAGGAACGACGCCGTTGCGTCTGGGACGCGATGGAATACCTACCTACCTACCCATCAGCAAACCGCAACCGTCCAAGTCGTCTCATCCGAGACACCGCATTCCAGCTACGGCACCTGCGCCGCGCGCGCCGACAAGTGCCTGGGATGCAAGCCTCCTCCCCCCGACCTGGAGACCGGTGAAGGTCTCAAAGGAAACATCCCCCCCCCCCGGCAACGGCCAACCACATGCACGTGCAGCCTGTGGAACGACGAGCCGCCTCCCTCTCTCTGCCCCGGTCGTGCCTGGACGCGAGAAGCATGCCGGCAGAAGAAGAAAACGGACAGGAGTTGCGTTTTCCTCTGGCATGGGTTCCCAAGCCCGCGCAGCCAGGGGCCAGAAACAAACAGAAGAAAGAAATGGCTGCGCGGGAGAGACGAGATGCAGGAGGAGTTTTGCATGCGCATACATACAAAGTGTGGAGGTGAGAAAAAAAAAAAGAAACCACGCAAGTGTCGAGCGGTCCCCGGAGTAGGTATCCCATGAGGAGAGCAGCAGGCTCTGGATCGAATCCGTTCGGTGTCTCGGAAGATGCAGTGTCTTGGGTCTTGGAGCTTGGAGCATCCCTCGCAGACGGAGAGGTAACACTACCTACTACGTGATGTAGATACCACTCACACCGGCAGCTTCACATGAAGGCGCCAATGCATGGAGACGTTGCCGATTAGATGGTGTAACCCACAAAGCAGGGGTAAGCACTGCCGTCGAGTCCGTTGCGATGCTGGGTCACCTGCCAGGTCGGTAAGCAGGCTGCTGACCGAACTTGGTCCAGGGCGGGAATGCGCCATCATCAGATTTAGGGGCTGCCACAAAGGAGGCTAATACTTCCCACACTGCTCGTCGGCGATAGGACGGAGGGGCGCCGGGGACCGTCGGCCGCCTCAGCACCGAGGACACCGCTTAGGCAGGTAGAGTGTCGTGGATGGCAGAGAGTTGATTTGCTGGCCAGTGGAAAGGGAGGTAGGCGGGCTCGGTAAGCAGAAAGGACTGATTTCTGATCAGTCGTTATTCATAACTTGAGGTTCGTGTTACCTAGACGGGGGATGGCCGAATCACGGGGTTGGATCATCTACCGTGCTACATTCCCAGGAGGAGGAGGAGGAGGAGCAGCTTCACTCATTGCTCCTGCTTGGCGGCTGCTGCAACTCCGCTCAGCCAGCAGAATACCTGTCCAAGGCGCGGAAAAAGTTGGAATAGATGGCAGACGTCCACTGGCCTGCGAGCTATCGGTGATCGAGATTAGATCCTGTAGAGCGCGGGAGATCAGCTGCATCCTGCGCGGTTCGGATTCATCCAACATCGGTATCACGAGCACTTTCTCGGCCATCATCCGTCAGTTCGACGGCGGCAATTTACTTTCTTAACCCCTTCTCTTTCACTCTCTTCGGCCAGAGTTTTGGATGTTACGAAGCCAAAGGGAGGCCTCTCGACAGGTATACCCAGCTGGAAAAGATTCCAATTGCGACAACACTCAGGCCATGATGCTGTTAGTCGCCTCGCCATCGAACATGACGTGGACGGTTGTCGTCGAAGAAGACGACAGCAGGGCCCCCCGAGTGTGCAGGTGCCCCTGCAACGTTTGAATCGGCCCATTCCCTGCTTCGAAACCAACGTGCTCTGGGTTCTGGATCCAGGCGAGGCAGACACCGACTTTTCCCGCCGGGACACTCCTGCTTCGCGGCGTTCCGACATCTCAAATAGAGAGACCAGTTGAATCCTGACTGAATACCGCCCGCCCGAGGCCTGCGCCCTGCCCCGCGCTAGTTGTCGATCCAGCACGGCTGCTCCAAGTGAGAGACCAAGAGCTGGTCTTGATGGTGGTTGGTTGACCAGCCATGAATCACATACCTACCTGTGCACTAGTTGGACTAGCACCTACCTAGACAGCCCCATCATCCCTGGCCCTTCACATCCCTCCTCCTCCCCTCCCCCGCCCCGAGGCTTGCGTGCCACTCCCACAGCGTGGCTTATGGGCCGTAGTCTGTGATGGCGCCGGGTCTGTGCTGACAGCAAGCCGTTGAACACGATGGAGAGACTCACCGATAGTCTGGCACTCTTGGTGGCGAGGGCATGATTTGTTCGATGCTTTTCGGGACCAGAATTGCTGCCTTTGAGCTGGTGATCTTTCCAACTCGCATATCTTGAATCGATGTTGGATTGACACCAGGTGCAACTCGCAGTGGCTGGTTAGGGGTGTCCACCTTACCTAGGTATTAGTAAAGGGCTGGTTCAAGGTTCGTTTCGATCTTGGTCTCAATGGCAGCTCGCGTGCACTGGCGGGATAGATCGGACGGTGGTGCTGGACCTACACTAGAATGGCTTCTGCCTGTCTCTTCCCAAGTTTCGATGCCCAGGAACATGTCACACACATATTGAGCGGTGTGATGTCGCATCCGAACTGTAAGGCCCAAAGCATCATCATAGTGCACCTACATAGTAGTGCAAACCGAGCAGCGGCCCCCTTCACGCTCGTCGCTGCAGCCCCCAAGATGACAGGAGCGGACTTGTCAGACGACAACACCCACCCCAACAAAGGATCGTATGCGAAGCCGGGCGTCTCTGATGAATCGTATCGTCCGTCTCCTGGTTCCCTGCGAAAATCCCCGAATCTGCAGCGGGCTCTGCAGCGGCATGGAGGGTCCCAGACCCCCCGAAGAGGGACCTCTCCGCCGAGTGATGGAGACGCCGGCGGACGAGCGAGGAACGAGGGCCAAGATGCCTGCCGGACCAGAAATACACTGCACTACCTACGCACTACTACTACGTAGGAGCGAGACCCCACACCGCGAGTCCAGCAAGTCGCGACCAAGACGGTCTTGAACAGGGATGGTGAATCGGAGACGAGTCGAATGCGCACCAATTAGTGGAGGGTTGCGTGTTGGCGGGTGCAGTAGAAGGAAGGTATCTCGAGGTATCGTCTGGGTGTGATTAGTCCCCTCTCCGCTAGTCTTATTTTGACCCTGACCTGACAGGCATGGTCAGGGATCGCGTTATTGAGCCATGGATCTAGGGTTGAGCTGGGCGAGGGTTGGTGAACATTAGTGTAATGGAATGTCAATGAACGTGACTGAGGTAGCGACAGACGGGGAAAATACCTCTTCACTACCTAGTAATTACCTACTCCCGCCTGCGCTGCGGCAGGATGACAGACAGGAAGCACAGCACAATCGCGGGCCCGCCCTGCAGTTACAGTAGTATAGGGATAGTCGAAGCTCAACTACTCAAGGTCAAGGGGGGGTAATAGGGGGGTGGGGGCATCGAGATTGATCGCGAGCCAGCAGAACAGACGGTGCGCACTGATCATGGCCCAATGTTGGTGGAGACCAGCCGTTGGCGGCACGCACCGTCTCGCAAAAGTCAAAGAAGGGACGGGAAGTAGTAGTGTAGTGTAGCCAGATCCGACAACGGTCCAACAAGCATGGCACGTTTTTTTCACGCTCGGTCTTCATGATTCCTACGGAGTATCCGCACACTGGAAAGCCTTTTCCAGACGAGATCGACGACGGATGAATGCCATTATTCTGTGCTCGACTGTGCTGGCCTGAGCCCACGGACACCGCTTTCTGTCTCGACCTCGTCATCCAGTAATGTCGTCGCTTCCTCATGTGTGTGATATGTGACGGGTGGCCGGGGGGTATGCTGGAAATTAGTGGTCGGTCATACTACAACTCGCAGCCCTCTTTGAAGTGACCATCGCCAGACGACGACCGCTGACCTGGTTGGTTGGTTTGGACGAGCCTCAGTTGGACTGGGTACCCCCAAACGCGTGGGTTTCCGAGTTTGGCAATCCGACAGGCGGCGGTGGCCTGAAGTTCCTCTGGCCCGTCCGTTGGTTACATCCATGTCTCAGCCGCTCGTCCCAGCCCTCATTAAGCCCACCACAGTACGGATACTCGGTCATCCATTGCTCATCGATCGGCCTGTGGCGCGTGGAGATAGACCTGTTCGAAATGGTGAGAAGCGTCTTGACAAATGCTCGCCAAATCAACGACGGGATGTACTATTTAGGAGGAAGCACGCAATACCGTTGTGTTCTGGGAAGAACGCTGACGAGCCTTGTCTCGAGAGGGCTCCCGTTCTAATTGGCCATCGACGGCTGTGGCAGGAGTAAGTACGTTGACCCCGGCCAGATCCCATGCGTTACTCATGTGTAGGTAATAGAGGCTCACTTCAATCGAGCATGGAAGTGGCCTGCCATTGCTTGAAGCCATCGCGGGCGGGCGGCGTTCGCAAGTATGGACGGCTAGAGTACTCATGGGTGATCAGTGTGCGCCGCCATGCGTCGACTCGACGTCTGTTGTTGCTTCGCACCGAAGCCGGGGGAAATGGCACAGATGGGGGAATTCGGTAGACGCATGCGCCTTGCAGTTGTATCTGTTCTTTCTTCTTTCCTGGGTCGGCAAGCAACGTGACGGACGGTTTGAAGCCGACATCCTTCGGTCCCGAGCGTGGGGGGCACGCACTCGACGCCTAATTACCGCATTGAGGACAATCAGCAGGGCCTGAGTTGATGTCAAGCATCAGGATTCAAGATACAACCAGGACGGGCATGCAACCCTCCACGGTTGAGTTAGGGCAAGCGGCTCGGCGCATTTGCCGTCCAACCTGAGACTTTTGCCGAGAGGTGAGAAGCGACGACTAGAGGGACGCGGCAGCCAATCAAACACTCGGAACGCCGGAGAAGCCAGAGGCTCATAGCATGTGTTCCGTGGGTGCGCTTGTAGGTCGTCCAGAATCAGAGGTGTCAGGACGGTATCCGTACCGGGACCGGGACTACCTTAGGTAGGGCTCGGTGGCGGAGCGTGGTTTTTCCACCTTGTCGGCCTCTCCATGTCGGGTGGTCGCGAGATGACGGGTGATGGAGAATGGCGCATGTGGAACTTGATCCGCAACGTGCTTCGTCTTCAGGTCGTTAATATCCTCGACTTCGCAAGTGGCTCGGAAAGCGGGCGAACAGAACCAAAACCCACAGGCAGGTGCCGAAGTGGGAGGAAGCCAAGGCTGGTCGTGGATGGACAGGACGAGATGACTCGCCGTCGAAATAATACACTGTGATGCCAGCCAGCCATGTCTTGTCGTGCACCTATCAAGACGTCCTCGGTGCGGATGATTGGCTCTCCAGTCACCAGCTGGGGTAGGTGGTCACGAAGAGTGGTAATTAGCGGCAGCGCTTGTTGGGCTCGTCGCGTCGTCAAAGGGTGCGCCGAGCGGCCGAGGTGTTGCTGATCCTCCAGGGTGTCTCTGATCTTTGGGTGGTCGTCCCCCATCGAGGTTGAGGGTCGCCAGGAGAGGTCTAACTCGAAGATGCCTCGAGTCTCCGTGCCAACCTTGGCCTGTCATCGTCTTGCGAAACCAGGCAGCATGGATCTCATTCTCCATCTCAGCGACATAAGTGCCTCGGCTTGGACCCTGTGTTCGTCCATACGGTCCGACAATTGCCGGGTATCTTGTCTGGGCAGAATATCTTGGCCGTCGGAGTAGCAGTAGCAGTAGCAGTAGCAGTAGCAGCACAGCACCACCGCAGCGGAAAAAAAAAAAAAAAAAGCCGAGCCAGGCTGTCGGTGTCGAGTTGACGGAGGGAGGGTAACGTGCGAAGGGGGAAACAAGGGGAGAAAACACGTCGCGGGATGATGGCCTACGGCAGCCCGCAAGGCCTACTGTCTTAAAACTCAAAATCTTCTAAAAGGGGTTATCTCCGCCGGCTACGGCGACCCCTATAGTAGAATTAAAAGATCTTTTAATTTAGTATTAAAATAACTTAAGTAAGTATAAATTTTATAGCCCTTATAATTTTATATAAAATTATATAATTCTTTTTATAATTTCTTATTAACTTTATTTCTTTAAATTTAGTTTATTTTATAATAGTATTTTACTATTTAATTAACTATAAAGTAGTTAAGTAAAAGTCTAATTAGTAATACTATTCCTTATACTTAATTAAGTTTAACTAACTTTTAATCCCTAATTATATTAATTTTATAAGTCTAAAAATTAATAATAATAATACCTTTTTTTAATAAATTTTAATAGACTCTAGACTTATTAACTATTAATCCTATTAACTACTCTCTTTATTTTACTAATATTAAAACTAAAGATTAATAGCTTCTTAGTACTAAATTCTTTATAGTAGTTAAAGTTACCTCTTAAGCTTATAAAATAAATATTTAGTAAATAAAAAAGTAACTTATTATAAACCCTTAAGTTAATATTTTAAATTAATTTTAAGTTACTAAATATATAAAGTTAAAAGTAAGTAAGTTTATTTATAAGTAATATACTATAGTATAAACTATTTAGAAGTTTATTAAAGTTATTAAAGTTTTAAGTATAACTTAGTTTAAGTTATATATAAGTTTTATATAGTATTTTATAAGTAAGTTTTTTTTAAAAACTGACTTTCTTTACTTTAACTAAAA
Source organism: Colletotrichum brevisporum (assembly GCA_030770045.1). Classification (NCBI taxonomy): domain Eukaryota; kingdom Fungi; phylum Ascomycota; class Sordariomycetes; order Glomerellales; family Glomerellaceae; genus Colletotrichum; species Colletotrichum brevisporum. The sequence goes on along the minus strand of JAUGSI010000006.1, from coordinate 972,768 downwards.
AGCTATATTAATTATTACTAAAATAGTTTAAATTCTCCTTTTTACTATAACGTTATATATAATACTATAACTCTTTTTAACTTCTTTAAAAAAGCCTTAATTAAATTAAAAAAAAGATATATATAACTTTTATTTAGTGTTAACTTTCTCTATTAATAAGAGTTTTATAATTAATTCTAATTTATTAATATTTAAAAAGTAAATAAATACTAAAACTATACTTAATAAAGCTTTATTTAAGTCCCTTACTTAAATTAACTAACTTAATTCTTCTTAGTCCTTAATTTTAATATAGTTATAAATAAGTACTAAGTAAAAACTAATAATTAAAGCTAAAGAGACTAGTAATACTACTAAAAAACTAGTATTATATAAATATACCTTTTTAAAAGTTAAGTTAAAGGCTACCCTTAAGTAAGCTAACTTAAAAGTAATTAAAGGGAAGACTAAAAGGAACATTAAAAGGAATATTAAATAAAATATTATTTAAAATACTATATAGAGAGTTAAGAAGGATATTAAGTAGAAGGCTAAGTAAAAGGCTAAGTATAGTACTAAATAAAAAACTTAATAAGGGACTTAATTAAAGGTATACTTTAGGTTTATAATTCTATACTTCCTTTAATTTTTATTATTAAAATACTAATAATTACCTATAAAATAGTAAATTTATTTAAGAGATAGTAGTAAGGGGAAATAAAAGAAGTATTAATTAGGATATAAATATTATATAATTTTTAAATAAAATAATTTAACCCTTTTTTTACTTAATTTTAATTAATATAAGTAAAAAAGAATATTAAAAATATTAAGTTTTATTTTTAAAAATATTTTTAGTAATAATAGTTACTATAATAAGTTTTTAATAAATAAAAAAATATCGTGTTTTTTACTTCTTTCTTTTAATATAACCTAAGCCCTTTAATTAAATAAAATATTTTATTTCTATATCTACTTTATTAATTTCTTTAACTTCTTAGTAGTCTTTTTTTTAATATTACTACTACTACTACTATTACTATATCTTTTATACTAGGTCCTTAAGACCCTTATAATACTAAAAATATTAATAACCCTAACGTTACTAATAGTAATACTTAATTATCTTTATTTAAATACTAAATACTAATTTTTAATAGTAATTTAAGTTATTCTATACTACTTTATATCCTATACTAGTTAAAGCGCCCCCCTTTATAATAATAATAATAATAATAATAGCGCCCCCCCCCTATAATAATAATAATAGTAATGTCTATATAGATAATACTCCCCCCCTATTCCCCTTACCCTCTCCTCCGCCCCCTCTACTCCCTTTTCCTTCCTCTTTCTCTAAAGAGCCTAATAAATATAAGTATTAATTACTACTAAATTATATCCTTACGGCTAAACTAATAAAATAAAATCTTAATTATATAAGAGTATATTACCTTTACTATCCTTCTAAACTACTATAAACTAACTAGTATTAGTACTACCTTTAAGCCATTTTACTTCTCTATTTAGCACAAGCCTACCTATAATACTAATACCTATAGTACCTTTATAATAAATAAAAGCGTAAATTTCTTAGTAGTAACACTATAGGCTATAGGTAATAAGGCTATTAAAAAGTATAGTTACTATACTTAGTAATAAAGTATATAGATAGAGTATATACTAGTACTACTATACTTATAGTATATTATATAAAGTACTTATATTAACTACTACTATAATTTCTAGAGTAGTAGATACTTCTATTATAAGTATAGTAATTACTAGCTTTAACTTAAGACTAATAGTATTTTAAAGAACCTAATTTTAGTCCCTTGCCCTCTATATAGGTTCCCTCTTTTATTACCTTTTCTTCTTTTAATTCTTTTTTATTTACTCCTAGTACTATTAAAGTTTATTAGCCTAGACCTTAAGTAGTATATTTAAAAGTATACTATAATAAATTAGTTTTAGTAGACTAGTACTAAAGTTAAAGTTAATATATAAAAAAGAGTATTAGTAGCTTTATATACTTATAAGTAGTAGTAGTAAAAGTAATAGTAATAGTAGTAGTAGTAGCTTACTAATAAGGCTAATAATATTATTAACTAGGCTATTAGTATACTTAGTTCTTCTCCCTCTATCTAAGAAGTATTTTTTTATTTTATTTTTACTTTTTTTATTTTATTAAAATAATATAGTTTATATATATTTATTTACTTTTTATTTTTTATAGTTACTATTATAGATTTATTAATAACTTCTACTTTAAATATAATTAAACTCTATAGTACTAAAACTATAGTTTTTATAAGTATTATATAATATTTATTTTTATATATAAAAAGCTTTATTTTATATTTTAGGTTTTATTTTATAACCTTTAGTAACTTTTACAGTAGTACTTAATATACTTAATAGCTTTAGTATAGCTTTTAGAAATAAAAGACTATAAAGAACTTTTATTTTTTATAGTTTACTTTTATTTATAATGTTTTAAAATGTAGTTAGGTCTTTTATAGTTATTTTTAAGGTAAAACCTTTTAAAGATTTTTTACTAAGTACTTTAAGAATTATACTTAGGTAAGTAGGTTTAATTTTTAGTTTTTTTAATAGAATCTTTATTTTTATTTATATTATAGGAAATATATTTTAAAAAAGGTTAAAGAATAAGGTTTTATTAGAAGTAATATTATAAGTAACTACGACTTTTTTAAGGGTTAATATTTAAATTTAGTAAAAACTATATATTTATAGAATGTATTTTATAATATAGTTAACATAAGTCTTTTTTATAACTTTAAAGTTTCATTTAATTATTCTAGCTTTATAACTTTTAATAAAGATATAAACTTTATAGTTATATACTTATATACTTTTAAAGTAAGGTTTTAGGTTTGAAAATAAGTTAAAGGAGAGGTTTTTAGTGTATTTATTATAATATCCTTAGAGCTATTTATTTATAACTAAGTTTAAAGACTTTTATTTTTAAGACTTATAGAGATAGTTATTATATAAAAATACTGCTATTAAAACTACTTTTATTTATAGTTTTAGAAGTAGGTTAGTTTTAAAAAGTATAGTAAGGCCTTTTTTAATAATTTCTTTTTTAATTTGTTTTTAGAAGTGTATAGGCTTTTTAGTATTTATTAGTAGTATTTTAATATTAATACTATCCTTTTAGGTTTATTTTTAGTAGTCTATTTTATTTTTAATAGTAAAAATAGCTTATTCAATATTTTAATAGATTTTATAAATATAGAGACTATATTACTATTAAACTTATATTTTTAAGAGCTTAAGGTATAGGTATATAGTATTATAGGACTTAGAAGTTAATATAAACTCTTAAGTAGTACTAGAGTATTTATTTAATATAAGTAATAGTTACTAATTATTACTATAACCCTTAAAGTAGTTAAAAGGATTTTAGTATATTTTTTAAAAAGGCCTTAGAGATTTATTTTTTAATATTTTTTTTAAAATAACTTTATAAGCTTTTATTTATACGTATACTTTATACTTAATTTATAGTAGCTCTTTAATCTTTATTCCCTTTATTATATAAACTACTTTTAAAATTACTTTAGAGTTTAAGTAATTAGTATAAAGATACTATATAGTGGTATTTATATTATAGTTCTCTCTAAATTTTATTAAGAAATAAAAGTAATAAGTTACAAATTAAGTATTAAATATAAAAGTTATTATTAGTATATTAGTATTACTTATAGGGATTATTAATAATAGATAAATATTAAGGGTTATATATTTAAGGAATATAATATTTGTTTTTATATTTTAATTATTTTAAAATATAGTTAGTTTTTATTTTACTATAGTATAAAGTATAGTCTTTATTATAGTACTAAATATTAGAGTTTTTTAGGAGTCTTTTTAAAATAATATTAATATAAAAACCTTTAATACATATTATATTATATAGAATAAAGTTAATATACTTTTTAGTGGCTTTAAAAAATATATTTTTTATAGTTTAGGTACTATGGTTAATAATATATAAGGCTGAGTTACTATAAAAAATATACTTTTATTTAGTTTATAGTATAAAGAATTCTTTATTAAAGAGGGATATTTTATTAATTAAGTAGGTACTACTATTAGTATTAAAGGATATACTTACTAAGAATAGGTACTTTAAATTTACTATAGTTATATATATACTTAGGTTAGTATACTTTATAGTAAAGTATTGAAATAATAGGTTAAAGTAAAGGAACTTATTAAATTCTTTTAAGATAGGAGGGGGTTTAGTACTTTTAATGACTAAAGATCCTTTATTAGAGCTTTTAGGAGAGTCCTTAAGAGGGTTTTCTTTAACTTAAACTTATATAAAAACTTTTTTAGTATTTATTAATTATTTTTTTACTTTTAATATATTTTATATATAGTTTTATTTATTAAAGTTAAAGATTTTAGTTTATATAGCTTTTAAAATATTTCTAGTTAAAGGTTGTTCTTTCTTATTAGTACTAGTAAGTATAAATTTAACTTTATTATATTAGTATAAGGACTATATACAAGTATTATTATATAGGTACTTTTTTTGTATTACTATTAGATTTAAAGCTAGAACTAGAGGTATTTAAGTTAAAGTATTTAGTAAATATAGTAAATATACTACTTAAAACTTTTGAACTTAACTTTTATTTAATATTATTAAAGTACTATATAGTTCTAAATACTTTAGTAAGTTATTTAAGTATTAAAGTTATTTTACTAAGTATCTTAAATTTATAAATTTTATTTTATTATTATTATACTTATTTTAGGTTAAAATAGGCTTTAATAGTATTTAAGTATACTAAAAAAGCTATTATACCCTTTACTAAAGTAATATTATAGAGATAGTACTTATTATAAGCTGCTTTTTATTTAAATTATTATTTAGTAATACTTATATTTAAAAACGCTTCTATAAAGACGTTATTATATTTAACTATAGTGACTATATTACTAAAGGTCTTAGTAAATATAAAGCTAAACTAAAGAAGTTAAATTATACTTTATAAAAATATATCTCTTTTTTTTAGTTATTAGTTTTACTTTAAGTTAAAGAGGTTATTTATAACTAATTTATTAATATAGTTTTAAATAAGTTAGTAAGTAGTTTAAAGAGTTAAGTTTAAAGTACTACTTATAGTATATTGTTTTAAAGTATTATTTTAATTTACTTAAATATTAACTTTTATAGTAGGAGTTAGTAGTTTAATAGGAATAGTAACTAAAGGGTTTATAGCTTAATTCTCTTTTAATTAGGCTTTATAGGCTACTTAATAACGGTTTTATTCTTACTTAAAGAACTATTTAATTATAAAAAGAAATAAAGAGACTTTAGTAATATTAGGGTAGTTAATAGGACTATTAGGATTTATTTAGTACTAAATACCTTAGCTCTTTATTAAGTATTTAAAAGTAGTATACTATTTAATCTATTCATTAGGACTCTTAAAAGTAACTTTAATAGTATAATTAGTAAATATAGTTAAAGACGTTATCAGTAAATATATTATTAAAGGAATTTAGGTATAAAAATAGGTTTAAGTAGTTTCTTTTATATATATAGTATTCTTAAAAGTGTTTTAGTTAAGTTAAAACTAGGCTTATAACTATAGTAAGGTACGTGTATATATAAGGTTATATAGAATAAAAACGTTTACTTTACTAAAGTCTATAGTAGCTAAGGCTAGATAGATAAATACTAAATATAAGTACTATAGCTTATATAAGTATACTTATATAAGTATATTACTATATAAGGCTACGTTATAGCTACCCTATATAATAGTTATAAAGTATATATTACTCTAATTTACTAACTAAAAGTATTATATAACTTTATAGTTACTACTTAGTATTAAAAGCTTATAAATAAAAATATTAAAGTACTAAATAAAAGAATTTAGTAATAAATTACTAACTAGTAATATAGCTTAATATATATCCCCTTTAATATTATAACTAATAAACTCTTTATTTTTATCAATAGACCTTTTACTAATAATATAAACCTCTTTTTATAATTTAACTTTATTATTATTATTATTAATAAAAAATAAATTATACCCCCTCTAGAGTAACTAATAGCCTACGGGCCACGTGCTCTAGGAAATAGTTATTTAAATACCTACTTTATTAATGTTTTTTATTATAGCACTTAAATTTACCTACTATAACACAACTTCTATAGATTTAAAGTAATAAGTATTTTTAATTAATTTTAACTACTAATTACACCGTTAATACTACTAAAACTACTAACGCCTTCTACTGTCCCTTTAAACCTATTAAATCCTATTAAATTTTACGTATATTCGTATATATATAAAGCTATGCCTTAAGGGCCATTAACGCGTTTTTTACTTTAACAGCACTATAAACCTTTAAACCCGCTAAATATAACTACAGCCTTTAGAGCTAGTAAAACGTTACTCTAGAGCGGCTATTAACTACTTTAAACACTAAAATCTACTTATATATTATAATATACTAGTAACTTTAAGCTATATAATTTAATATACCTCTTTAATAAGGGCTTTTTAAGGGCCTTATTAGATTTAATTATAAATAAAATTATATACTAACTATACTCTAACTACTCTATAATTACTTTTATATAACTTACTTTTCTAGAACTATAATCCCTTTAAAGTCCTTATCTTAAGTAGTTCTATTATTCTCGTTAAACCTCTATCCCTATAGTAAAAAAAGTAATACTATTTTTAGAGTACTTAAAAGCTATAATCCCTTTTATTTATTTTTTATTAATAAAATTAAGGCCCTTATAACGTTTACTTTAAAGCTTAATATTATAAAGTACTTAAAACTAAGCTATTTAATCTACTATATTAAGTTACTTAAAAAAGAATTTAAAGTAAATACTAGTAAGTAGCTTTATAAAGCTATTTACTATTAATTCTACTATAAACTAATATTTAACTTTAATATAACCTTTTTAAGTCTTTTAATATAGCTAGTAGTTATAAATATTAATATAGTAAAGCTTTATATATAGTTAGACTATTTTTTATTAATAAAACGGATTATCTATTAATTATTATATTAAATACGTATACTTAGTATAGTAGTGTTAAAAGTAAAAGTAGTACTAAAGGTCTACTTACTAAGGTCTATATAAAGTGTAGTTATTAAATAGCTTATAAAGATAGCCTTTTTAGCTGCTTAAGAGAGAGTAAGAAGCTTAGTTTTAATTATTAATATAGTTATAGTATTTTATTTATTAATTTACTACTTAATAAGACTATTAAAAAACTTAATTATAAATACTTAAAAGCTTTTATAGTCTAGTATATTATTAGTAAAGCTAGTATTTAAAGTAATTACTAAACTATTATTAGAACTGCCTTTTTTATAACTAAATTTAAATTAAAGAGTATACTTTATAGAGAGGTATTTAATTACTTATTTTACTTTTTTAAAGTACTTAGAACTAGAGTTATAGTTAAAGTGTATAAAACAACTTACTATAAGAACTACGTCCGGCTTTATTATTATTATACTATATATAATTAAACCAACGTCACTTTAGTAATAGTTAATATCTATATATAAAATAAAGTCTTTATAAAGAAGTAGCTTAAGTAATTAAATTAAAGAAGTATATAGTTACTTTACTTATAAGCCTTACCTTTTTAAGTATTTAATTACTTTATTAATATAAATAGACTATAAAAGCTAAAGGCGCCTTATAGCGCGGTCGTAAATAACTTTAATCCCTAAAAACCATTATAAGTCTTTACTACCCTTAAAAAAGTATCACTTCTAAAGTACTTTTATAAATAAAAAAGCCTCTTTATAGTATTTAAAGGGGAAGTATAAAATACAGTTATTAATATAAAAAAAAATAATATAGCTATATATCTAACAGTAATTCTCACCCACTATATACTCTAGCCTAAGCTCTTTTAAACTAACTTTTAAATATTATTACTATAGAAGTAGAGAGTAGTATAGACTATAGAGCGCTTTATTAAACTTAAGGATATACCTAGGCTTTTAATACCTAGAGGGTATTTATATATAAACATCTTTATTAAATAAAACCCATATAAATACGTTTACTATATTATATTATAAGAGCTTAAAATTAAAGTAGTTTATAATAGCTATAAGCATTTAAAACAATATACTAATAAGTATTAAAGTATAGGTATTTTACTTGTTTCTTAGCTACTAGTTACTATATATAATAAGGCGCGCTTTAATTTTAAAGAGTCTTTTATACTTATTTAACTTATATATATATACTTAATAGTATTCTAAAATTTAAAAGCTATTAGTAGTACTTTTAAGAACCTTTTTCTAAGAGTTAGTTTTATAATAGCTTTATAAATAGTTTACTTTAATTATCTATATTAAAATTATATAAAGGTAAGTTAATACTTTTAAATAAAACATAAGTAGGGGCTAGAGCTTTTGCTAGGGGGTACTAGAAGTAGGAACTTTAGTCTATAGTTAGTATAGTACTTCGTACTTACTTAATAAAATCTAAGTACTTATAACCCCTCTTTACAACTAAATCTTACTATTAAAGCGTTTAATATTTATATTTTAAAACGCCCCTATAGTATATTAAATACTAGGGGTTCCCTTTAATAAGTTATAAGTAACTAAGTAGCTAGCTTAAAAGTAGCTTTATTATAAAGTATCTTAAAATAATAATAGAGTACTAACTAAAAAAGCGGCTTTATAAAACGTTTATTTATACTAAAGTATATAAACTACTAAAGCGGCTTAGTTTATAAACTTAACTATAAATATAAACTAATAAGGGTTTATAAAAAAAGGTTTTTATTTATTAACTTAGTTATAATCTACCTCTCTAAGTATTAGTTTTTTTTAATTAGTATCTAAAAAAATAAAACGAGTAAGTTAAGAGGGGTAAATAAGAGTTTAAAGTAAGTAAAGGAGTATCTATAGTTATAGGGTTTATTATTATTAAAGGTAGTATTACTTAAGTTAAGTTTATTAAAAATATTATTAAGGGAGTTTATAAAAGGGGATACTTTATTGTTTTTTTTACTTAGTAAGGACGGGTAGAGTTACGTTTAAGAGTTAGTTTTACTAACCACAGTAAGGCTCTTTTAAACCCACTTAGTAATAACTTAAAGGTTAAGGTTATTATAGTTACTAGTAAGCGAATCTAAGTTACTATTATAGTATTCTTTTTTATTAAATATAATATTATATATAATAATAATTTTTTTAGTTATAGGGTTTTATATTTAATATTAATTTATAAATATATAACTAATAAAGAAGCCTATAAAGGTACAGCTATAAAGGTAGTTAAAATGCTTCTTTTTAAGCTACACAGCAGCTATAAGGGTATATACTTTATACTTATATAATTTTAGGTACGTAAGGCTTAGTTTTATAGTCTTGTTACTATAGAGCTATTAGTAGAGCACTTTATACAGGGTTTTTTAACTAAGAGCTACTTAAGGTGTGTAGTTATAAAACTAAGTTACTATTTTATAAATATTAAACTATACTTTATAGAGCAACTTACTACCTTTACGTATTATTTAAGCCTTTATTTTAATTATAGTACTAATATACTTAGTGCTACTATTTTGATTTTATATATATAGAGTAGATAGCTTAACGCGTTTACCGCGCTTTTAGAGGTTGTTTATAAAGTAGTAGTACCTTTTAATTTTACTATTATACTTAAAAGTAAGTATTTTAACGTTATATTAGACCTTTAAAAGTAAAATAAACTTTTTAAAAACCTTAGTAAGTATTTCCGTACTATAGTTATATAGGTAGTAGTCCTATAAGTACTATAAAACGCAGTTAGTAAATACTAATATAAATATAAACCTACTATAGCCCTTAGTATATAAGTAGAAGTTAAACGTAATACACTTACTAGGGCGGATATACACGTTACTCTTCTATAGCTTATAGTTAATAATTTACTTTACTTTACTAACACTATAAGTATTATAGCTTAAAAGGGTATTACTAAGTACCGTTCTAGGGGTAATAGAGATTTAAACGCTATAGACTAATAAAGAGAAGTACTAGAGTAGTTTAGAACTAGGGTAGCTAAGCCACTAGTGCCACATTTTTTTAAAGCCTTTTAGAGATTTTTATTTTTATTAAAAGTACTTTATTTAATAATACAGAGTATATATATACTAAACGACCTATATAGAGTCTTTATATATAAGCACCTTATTAAAAAGCTTATTATACTTTAATACTCTTTAACTATATATAGTTTTAATAAAGCTAAAAAGGAAGTAATTAAATCTATATAGTATAAAGTACTACTTAGGGCACTTATCCTACTAGTACCTACACTTATAAAGCTAATTATAAAAAATAAAGTTAGTTACTATAAATATATATAACGCAACGTTATATAAGTATAAGTTAAACTATTTACTATTAACTAACGTAACGTATATACTTACGTCTCTATATCCTTTAATTATAAGGGACTTAAAGCTAGTTTATAAGTAATTACTTATACTAGTTACTTAAAAGTTATTAAACTATTATTTATTTTTAAAAATATAAATAAATATACTAGAGTTAAAGAAGTAGGAGTCCTTAAGGAGATATAGCGACGGGCCCTTGCGTTAAGTAGCTTAAAATACTACGGGTAAATACTTAATACTCTCTATATAGTAACTATATAGTTACTAACTTTAAATCTCTTTAACACACTAGATTAGTTATTTATTATTTATAAGGTTCTTTTTAGCTCTTTTATAGTAGTAGTTAAGCGGCTTTTACTTGTTATATATATACTCTAAAAAAGTATAAAAGTAATTTTTAAAGTAGTAGTATATAGAGTATACTAAGTAAAAAGGGGCTAATAGAGTAAAAGGAGCGGGAGACACTAATAAAACTTTACTCTATAATCTTTTTAGGTTAGTATTATTATATTTATAGCTACTAAAGTACTTAAGAGGGCTATAAAGAACTACTTTATTAATAGTAAAGGCGCCTTATATACTTTTTCTGTATTTTATAGACTCTAGTATTTATTTAATTATAGTAGTTATTTTAGTAATAGCCTTATTAAGACTATAATTATTCTAACTATTACTTATTATTATATAATAACTCTTAATTTAAAATTAAAGTAGTAAGTAGTTAAGGGAACAAAGTAGTTTATAAATCTATAGGTCTCCTTTATAAGCCACTTTAAGCCTAATAGTATAACCTTTATATATATTATTAATCTATATTATAAACTATTTTACTACAGTAGTTTTTATTATAAGTTACTTATTATAGAGCGTAGTAAGATAGTTAATATATAACTAGTTAGTGTACTAGTAGTATATACTTTTTATAAGTTTAAAGTATTTATAGAGGTTTTAAATCTAAACTATTAGTTCTAAAGTACTTAAGTAGTACTAGATTCTAAGCTTTTTAATAATAGTACTTTATATCTAAAAAATAATAGTATTCTTAGCTTTTTTTTACTTTTAGTATATTATTTTTATAGTATAGTATAAAAATAAAGAGTTAATATAGTACTTAAGAGCCTTTTTAGAAAAGTTAGTTATTATCTTAGTATAGTAGTAGTCTACTGTTCTAAATAGAAGCAGAAGATTCTTTCTTAAAAGCACTTAAGAAAAAGGGTTTATAGTAAGTTTATTTACTCTAGATTCTATAGTTTAGGAGTAAAGGGCTCTTAACTTAAAACTATAGTAAGTAATAAACTTTAAGTAGTTACTAAAGTACAGCTTTTAGGGCGGGGTATTACTAATAAGGGGCTTTAGATCTATAGAAGTTAGGTTAAAAGCTTTTTATATATTAAGGGTATTTATAAGTATTTAAAAGTTATAGAGTTACGGGTACTAAGTAGTTAAGCTATTAAAGATAGTTTTTTAAAGAGTTAAAAGGATATTTATAGTAATTTTTATATTTAATAGAATAGTTTAAAAATAATTAATTATATATAGTAAAGGGGGTAGTAGAATAAGACTTTTAATTATTAGATTTTGTATATATTTATATATATATAAAGCTATACTTTAAGGGCTATTAATATATTTTTTACTTTAATAGTGCTATAGGCTTTTAAACCCCCTAAACGTAGCTACGGCCTTTAGAGCCGGCAAAACGTTACTCTAGAGTGGCTATCGGCCACTTTAAACGCCAAAATCCGCCTATACGTTGTAGTATACCAGCGGCTCTAAGCTATGTAATTTAATAAATCTAATCTAAACTAAACTATTCCTTCCTTTATAAACTACGCTACAATTAATTAACCCAATTAAACTACTTTTCCCTATACTTATTAGTAGACGTTTTAATATAGTTAGCTAGGCCTTGTTAAATATACTAGTCTCTTAACTCTAGGGGATCTATAGTTATTATTACTACCTTTATTACTTATTTAAAGTAGTATTAGTTATTTTTTAAAAATAGTAAATTAAAAATCTAATTTAGTGTTAAATTAGTTAATAAGTTTAATTTAATATTTTTATTTAGTCCTTATTACTACTAGTTTAAAAAAAGTAAAAGTTAAAAATAGTAATTTAAATCTTTATACTTAAGAATTAAACTAGCTAGCTACACTATATATTAATAGTATTAATACTACGTTATATAGCTATATTACTAAGCTACGTAATATTATTTTTAACTATAAAAACTAGGTTATAGTATTTAGTATTTTATAGTTAAAGGAATTTTATATTTATAGTGGTTTTTATTATTTTATTAAACTCTTAAGAATATAAAAGATAGGAGGAATTGGTAAAGGCCTTACTTATAGTACCTTTTTCTTTAATTATAAATACTACTAGGGCTTGTTAGGCTCTATAGTATATCATAGTGCCTATAGTATAATTTAGCTAAAGGTTTATATAAGTGAAGGTTTATTTTAATATATTAGTTATACTATAAGTTTAGTGCCACCTATCGGTAATAGCATTGTCGTTATTACTATAGGAAGAGCAGGTAAGTAAAAGCGTTAAGGTACGTACGGCCTACTAAGCTCTACTTAAGACCACTTAGTAGAGCTAGAGGGAGTTAAACCTACTAAATACACCCTATTAGATACTTTTATTTATTATACTACTTAATTATACATAGCTATAATGTATTCTTTTTAAATTAACTTATAAAAATATTTATATAAGATACTACTTAAAAAATATAAATAAAAAACAAATTACTAATAATACTTTTAAACTTAATAGTAATATTATTTATTATAGTTTAGTAAAAAGTAAATAAGTAACCTATAGTATACTTACTTTAAAAATCTATAGTATAGTAGCTAGTATTAATATAGCTTTATTAATTACTAAAACCTTTAGAATTATAATTAACTATTTAAAACTTCTTTAAATTCTAACTATAGTATATATAAACTTATACTTACTTTATAAGTACTTTATTAAACTTAGTACTACTAAAAAAATACTTAATAATTAATATTATAGCCCTTAAATAATTCTATTAAAAACAAAAAATTAGTAATATTTAATAAATTACTAGTAATAATAACTCTATAGATGTATTTATAAAAACCTCCCTAAACTAAGCCCTTAAAGGGTTTATCTTTAAAAATAAAGTAAAAATTAAAGTAAAAAGCTAAGTAATAAAAGTAAAACAAAGGGTATTATAAAAAAAAGATATTAAAGAATATAAAAGAAAAGGAAGAAATATAGGTATTTAAAATAATAAAAAAACTAGAGACTATATAAAAACTATACTACATTCTTAGCTAAGCTAAACGTAAGTCCTAAGCGCCCTTTAGCTACTCTAGACCCGTTAGACTTAAAGACTTAACACTTATAGGGATTTTAAAAGTTTTTATTAACTTTATAAAAAACAGTAATCTAGTAAATAGAATTAATTACTGCCCTTTTTATAATTATAATTATTCTTTTAATTAAAGCCTTAAACTATAAAGTAAAAAGTACTAGTATTATAACAGCTACTATACTATTAACTACTATAGCTATAGAGTAGCCTAAGCCTTATAGTACAAGGCTAAGTTAAGCTACTAGGGGTTACGTAACCCGCTAGGGCTAGCTCTAAATATCTATACTAGTAGGCACTTATCTTTAAACTTAAGAATCTATTAATTTTTACCTCTACTATAGTATACTATATAGCTTAATTAATAACCTTACTTATAAGTAATTTAATAATAATAATAGATTATAGTAGTACTAAATACTTCTATAACTTACTTTAACCTACTTTAAAGCTATTTAGTACTTTTAACTAAGTAATAATAATACTTATATAGTTTAAAACTATAGTAGGGAGTTCTTTTATATATTTATATACTAGTAAGGCTATATTATTTTGTATAATATACTTTTTAAGGTATATTATAAAGTTTTTTTTAAGTAGATTAAGGAATAGTTAAAGGATATTTAATATTAGTAGAGAGGTTAAATAATACCTAAACTAAATTATATTTAATTAATTAATATATATAATAAGTTACTTTTCTAGGGTTTTTATATTTATACTAGTATTAATATATACGTTTAGTTTATTTTATAGTTTTATATTAGTATTTTAATTTATGGTAGTTAGTTAGTTTTAGTTTAGTTTTATAATATTATATTATAGTATAAGATTATTTTAAAGAGTATTGAATTAAATTAAGGAGTTAAAACTATTTTAGCTATATGTATATAGTTTTACTTTACTTAGGATTATATAAAACCTTTAGTATTTAACTTAAATATTTAAGTTCTAGTTACTTTTTAAAATATTTAGCTTTTTAAAAAGAGTATTTATAATATTAAAGTAGAATTATAGTAGAATTAACTTTATTAAATATAGTTAGTTAAATAGTAAGTAAATATACTACTTATTTAACTTAAGAGATATTATTAATATATTTAAATATACTTTATTTATCTTTAAACTTAAGAACACTTTAACTTAGATAGTTTAATAGATTAAATTATTATACTATTTATATTTATATTTTTAATTTAATAGGAGTTTATAGACTTTATATAGGTTTAGAATAACTATTAGATTTAGTTATAACCTAGTTGCCCCTATATTATACCTAGTTAGCTATATAAGTTATATTATTATTTTAACCCTAATATAGTATATAACTATATAATACTAGTTAATTAATTAAAGTTATAGAAGATTTTAAGTATTTTTAGTAATACTATAGTTTATTTTAATAGCTTTTTATTAGTGATAACTATAGAGGTTTATAATAGTTTTTTATAAATATAAATATTTATTTTTATAATAATACTTAAAGGGATATTATAGTTATAGTTTAAAGAGTATATATTTTTATAGAAGTAGTTAATTTGTGTTTTTTAAGTAGTGTTTTATATAGACATTTTTATAAGTTAATTTAAAAAGAATGTATTATAGCTATGTATTATTAAGTAGTATAATAAATAAAAGTATTTAATAGAGTATATTTAGTAGTTTTAACCCCTTTTAGCTTTACTAAGTGGTCTTAAGTAGAGCTTAGTAGGGCGTACGTACCTTAACGATTCTATTTACCTGCTCTTCCTACTGTAGTAGTAGATGTGGATGTGGACGTACTAGTAATAATAACGATACTATTACTAATAGACGGCGCTGAACGGCGCGACTGATATGTTAAAATAAACCTTTATTTGTGCGAACCTTTAGCTAGATTATACTGTGCGTAGGGCCTAACGAGCCTTAGTAGTGTTTATAATTAAAGAAAAAGGCACTACTATAAATAAGGCCTTTATTAATTCCTCCTGTCTTTTATATACTTATATATAATAACCTAAAAATACTCTATTAAGTAAACTACTTACTATAATATTTAATAAAAGGCTATTTACTACTAGCCCCTACTCCTAGAATAATAACTATTATATAACTGTATAGTTATTAACTAACTATAAAATTAGTAATAAGTACTTTATAACTAAAGGGGTTAATATAATTAACTTAACCTAAAACTAGTATAAATTCTTTAATAAAAAGAAAGTAAAGCTTATTATTACTAGAATTTACTACTATTACATTATAAGTAATTAGCTTAATACTTAGTAAACAATACTTAAGCTAAATACTAAACTTAATAGAACTATATATATTTTATAAGTTAAAGCTAACTATAAATACTTTAACTAACTAAAAAACATGGCTACTAGATCTATAGCGCTCTAAGCAGTTACTTTAGTAATATCTAATATTAGTATATTTAGTAAGGCCAATAATATTAAGACAAATACTAATAATAGTAGGGAGCGGCTAAACCAGCTATAGCTACGCGGCTAATAATGGCGCGTTAGTCGTAGAGGGATATAATAGCTAAAGGAAGTAATAGAACTATTTAAATTAGATTTAATTGGTTTAGAGGGACGGTCTACTAGGGAGGTATATAAAAGGTATTAGTAGTTTTAGCGGTATTAATAGTATAATTAGTAGTTTACTTTCAAATTAATTAAAAATACTTATTACTTTAAATCTATAAAAGCTATGTTATAGTAGGTAAATTTAAGTGCTGTTTACTAACTAATAATAAAAAAGATTAACGAGGTGGGTAGCTAGACAGCTATTCCCTAGAGTACGTGGCCCGTAGGCTATTAGTTACCCTAGAGGGTGTTATATTCTTAGTACTTATATAATAGAGTTAGCCTTTAATATATAAAATATAATACTAAGACCTATAATATTTATAATTCTTAAACTTTACTACTATCCTATTAAGTACTTTACTAAAAGCTTCTAAGTACTATACTTAAATACTTATAAAGAGTTATATAAAGTTATATATTATATATTATATTTTTATTTATTTAACTTAATAGTCCCTACTTATTAATATATTACTCTTTAATATATACTTTTTAGTTATAAATAAAGTTAAAAAGTAACTTAATACCTAAGAGTTATATATATAAGTAGTATATAATAGCTAGTTTAGTAATATAATATAAGTTATATATATCCCCTTTTTAGTTATATAAGTTTTATAGTAAATATCCCCTTACTTCTTATTACTATATACTTAGTAGAGTATTAAATTAAAGTTTTATATATAAAAAAGTTAAATTTTATAAAGTATAGCTTAACTATTATTATTTATTATTAAGTAGATATATAGAAGGTACTAAAGTAAAAAGTAGTTATTAAAAGTTAAAGTACTAATAAGCTTTTAAGAAGTACCTTTAATAGTAACTAAGGAAAGTATTATTAGTTATATTACTTAAAGAAACTTTTAGTAATATACTATTTAAATAGAATATAGTAATAAAAGAAGTTTTAGTATTAAACTTAAGTTATATTAAAATATTTATTAAAAACTCTTTACTTTTAAGTTTTTTAAAGATAAAAATATCTATTATATATATTTATATATAGTATAAATTATAGTATTTACTAGTAGTAATATATTTAAAAGGAAGTTTAATATTAAGTAAAATATAGTTAATTATATTATTTATAAATTACTTAGTTAACCTAACTTTAGTTAAGTAGATTTATAGAGATTCTAAATATATTATTCTAAGTTAGATTTTATATAATTATTATATAGTATAGACTAGTAAATCTAATTATATCTATAGCTTAATTAAATAAATCTACTGCTTAACTCGGAGGGTGGTGTGGCTGTAGATGACCTATGGGTTTTGAGACAGTAGGCCTTGTGGGCTGCCGTAATGGCCGGCTCCGATGAGATGAGATTGCTAGAGGAAATAATTCCAAGCGGTTGCTGGTCGGGTGGCTTGGACAGCTGCAAGCAGGCTGCATGATGTTTCCTTTCCTGTTGGTGTCTTTGGTCGGGATCAGGTAAGGAAGGCACCTAGGTACCTATTACTCCGTACGTGCCTACCTACTTGGGCGCTACTTAGGTACGGACAGGCACCAACGGATTGGATGTTTGGTGGCACAGCATCCCGGGGCAGGTAGAAAGGCAGCAGGCAGGTGGCAATTGGTACATATGGAAAGTCAGCAAAGGACGGAGTTTCCTCCGGCAGCAGCGACGTACATTTGCACCTACCTACCTAAAGTGCAAAGGTACCCATCAGAGAAGAAAACACAATAGACGTCCATGGAAGCAGGCAGCAGGGACAGCTGCGGACTTCTTCCTACGTACCTGCCTAGAAGGTAGGTACCTACCTATACAAGCACATTGTCACTGTACTGTACGCATTTAGCTTTCCTGACGTTGAAAGTCGAGAAAAGAAGTTGCCATCCATTGCCAAAGCAAGCAGGAGCAGGAGCAGAAACAGAACTAGCAGGAGCAGTAGGTACCTACCTAGGTAGGTAGTCGTACCTTCCACTAGGTAGGCCGCCACGCCGCCTGCCAAAACACAATGCTCCACCACGCTACGCCACGCCGTCCATGTGTCTCTGCCCAAGGTGAAGGTAAGGACTCACACTCCTGCAGAGCTCAGGTTGTCAGGCACTTGCGACAGTTCAGTTTCTCTCTCCCGACCCCACAGAGCCCTCCCTCCGTGCCATCGACACACCTTGCTTGCTTACCTTAACCATCGTCTGTGACACGACAACACAAGGCAGCTTGGCCTGGCTGCACACCGCAGGCGTCCCCGTGGTTGGCCATCGGTCGGGAAGACTATGGATCGAGTGTGGGATACCTTACCAACTTACCTACCTATGGATGGTGTAGGACTGACAGACCAGGTGCAGGTTCTTTGGGTGCATTGCATCCACCAGTCGATCTATCCCTCCGCCTCCGAGTCGCTCGCCCACAGCACGGCATTTGGCAAAGAATCGACCAAGAGACGACAGATCCCGTCCGCACCACCTGGGCCACCCCTCCCCCTCCCGGCCCGTCCGTGACCGCCGACCGGATCTTGAGGCGGAATGCCCATTGTCCATCAGACATGGTCGCTTCCGCATCGCAACCAACCCTCGCCGTGAGCGGTCGCTACGCCTGTAGCCATGGCACCACTCGCTGCGCTTGTTCCTCCGTTTTTTCGTTGGCCCTGCCCGCTGGGGCGACTCAGGTCTCACGCAGTAGTGTACGCTCCAGTTACTACTCCGTATTGTCGCGTCGCCGCAGTTTCTCCCAGGAGTCAATCGCCTTTCCGAATCTGGCCTCCTGCATATGCGCCGGACATGGGCTCGGAAGCGTGACCCTCAGTCCCTCACTGCCAGAACCCACCATGATATCATGGCACAGCCGGTCCTCCGCAGCACACCACTGTTCCGACACATACGAACTAGCACCGACAAACATGGCTACTATTACCACTACCACTACCACAGTACCGCACCACCACCTGCACCTAGTTGCGATTTCGCGCCCAAAGTCTCTTGGATCGACCCTGAGACCCTAATTCGATCCCGCGAGCCGAACGCCTGCGGCAGAAGATTGAGATTCGACTGCGAGCAAATCAGCAAGAAACGAGACGAATCGGCTCATGATCGACCTCAACACAGTGTCCGTACATTAGAGCTGGGGGAAAGAGGGTCCTTGTCCATTTTTTTCCTTCCTTTTTAAACGGCCTTTCTCCGAGTTCCGCTTTGCGGGTTCACCTTCGCCGGCCTCCAGAAATCACCACAGTGCAGCGTCTCCTCCCTCCCCCACACCTTCTCGACAGAACGCGAGACGATACGATGCAACATACGGACGGATACACTACAGACAGTAGTACCTACCTGGGTAGTTGTCTTACACCGTCGGCATTACTATCCTCCCAAATCCCAACTCCTCTCCAGCGTCGGTCACGCCCTCCACGGTCCCGTCGTCCACCACGCACGCCGTGATTGATCACTGACGTGATGCCGAATCGAATCATCCCTGAACAATAGCGCGACAGCCTCATTCGTGGCCCTGGCTGCGGAGACCACCGCCATTCAAGATGTCACGTATCCGTACAGCACACATCCACGACCCGTTCCACGCACGAGTCGTGATTCACAGCCGATCCATTATCCTGGCTCATCTCTGCAACTCGTCATCGTCGTCGTCGTCGACATGGACGAGCAGAGCCCCTTCCGCTCATCGTGCAAGTCTGCGCTGCCCCTCGGCCACTCATCATTCAACTCTTCCGCCGTGGTGGAGTCTAGGCATGCAACGCTCCTCCGAGTATAGTACGTGTAGTGTACCTAGTGCACCACGCACTAGTGTACGCACTACACGTGTATGGAGATGTACACCAGTGTAGTGTACTGTCACAGCTTGGATTGGGGTGCGCGCACAGTCCACCTTTGGTTGACAAGACCCCTGTACCCCTGTCAATACAAGAAGAAATTCTACGATGGCCAATCACAGCTCCAGGAACTATGGGAACGCAGTACCACCGAGGTACTTGAGAGGACCTCACTGACACTCAGCTACTGTCACCACTGGCAGGGGGCTGGCTACCTACATCACACTAGCAGCGACCAGGACTGATGGCTGGGGACCGTGGTCAGTGGAGGAAGCATCGACACATGTGGTAGAGGTAATGCTACCTTGACCTTGTCCTGCTGGCTGGCTGGGCTGGAGTAGTGTAGGGCGGGCGGGATGCGAGCAAACTCAGGTCTTGCTCGTCCATAACATCGACGGACAATTACCTGTCTGCGCATCGCACGTACTGCGTTGAGAGAGATCACACGGACCAACTATACGCCGTGAATGATGGCTTAGTTGACGATACATCACACCCGCCATGTCTTCGATTCTGGTCATCACCGCAACGGCTGGTCTGCTCCCGGCTTCTTATTCGCATCATCAAAGGTTCACGGCAACGACGGCAGAGACGATACCATACCTACAGTCTACACCACCTACTACCTATGTAGTAAGGTACCTCCAGGCTCCTCCATGGTTGGCCTGGGGGCGGAGGACCACCGCACCCCCCAGTCTGCTCGTTTCTGGCTCCGTTCCATCTTGGCACTTTCGGCGCGGTACGACGTGAGACCTCACCTCACTTCCCACACCGTTCTTATCCGACCACCTCCATCGTATGGGAAACGATGCCTAGCACAATACACTAGTAATACTCCCCCTCCCCACCATCTTGCCGTCCTTCTAACAAGTCCACAGTGCACACCTTGCATGTGGGGAGCTAAGATGCTAGGGGACCTGGGTCCTGTCCTTGGGTGGTGGTGCGGTGCGGTGCGGGTGGGAGAAACATCGATCCTCTCTGCACCTCGTCTCTGCCGCACCTCCAGAGAGAGAGAGAGAGAGAGAGAGAGAGAGAGAGAGAGAGAGAGAGAGAGAGAGAGAGAGAGAAAGCGAGAGTGCGAGTGTGTGTGGGATTCCCACACCCATCCCACACCACTAATTTGTAGCAGCGCCGCGCTGCTATCTGCAGATATGTATCTGCATATCCCGCCACTCGAAGAGCGGCTGGTCCTTGTCCTGTCGTCTGACGAACCCTTCCCTCTCTCTCTATTTCCCACTCTTTCTCGACGGCAAGCTGGTTTCCAAATCAGACCCGGTGATCATCTCTCCACCCCCCTCAGCCCCTCCATTCCGCGCCCGCTCCTCGACGATCAGTCTTTTTCTTCTTCTTGAACGGCCCGCCACTGGACTTCGTCCTTGACGACTTCCTCCGCCATCACATCTCTCGTCTCCTTCCAGCCTACCACCTCGAGGCCGAGCCTGGCCCGCCGTCGACCTCTCGGGTTGTATCCCCGCACCTCCCCTCTTCGAGACCGGGACTCTACAGCATCTTGCCTTGATATCTGATCGACCATTCACCATATCCGGCTGTCGAATACCCGCTCCAAGACCGACTACTGCAACTTGCACCAGGCGGGCAGGCACATCACTTCCAGTTCTGGCCTCTCCCTGTTGGCATGGTCTCGTTATTGACGAGCCATGAATTCTACTACTCTGCCAGCCATGTCGGATGAAGGAGACCTTTCTTGGTCGGATAACAACAGCAACTCTTCAGACGACAACAACATGAACATCGATATGCCGCTTCCGCACTCGCCCCCGATCCCATCCCCCGCAGCGGCCTGGATGAACGCAAACACCGCCCCCCAGTCCCATACGGGACAGCTGTCGCCTGTCAGCACCGGCATGGACGTGACAGCCGTCGACCCTTCCTGCGCACCGACAATGGTACCCTCCGCGTCCTCCTCGTCTTGCACCGATTCCTGGAGCACCGCTCACGCCGACGCATTCGACGGAGATGATGCTGACAACGACATCTTATGGGAACAGGATTCGGATGACATCCTCACCGTGCCCAAGCTGGAGCCTCTGGACGACGACTTCAGGCTCGAGGACGTGAAGGAAGCACCCTTCAACCCGGCCGAATCTACTCTGATCTCGCCCACCACCGCCCAACCGAAACAGAAACGCCCTCGCGGCAGACCTCGCAAGCACCCGCTAGCCCCCGTTGTGAACCCAAGCAAGGTGACCAAGGGACGGTCAAAGACTGGGTGCATCACTTGCAGGAGGAGGAAGAAGAAATGTGACGAAGCAAAGCCGCGATGTGAGTTGAGCCGATGATTCGCGCCGATAGCCCCTAACATTGTCACAGGCATGAACTGCGAGAAGAATGCGGTTGTCTGCGAAGGATACCACGAGAAGAAGCTTTGGAGGAGCGGCAAGGAAAAGGCGGGCGACGGTCAGTAGTACTCCCAACTTTGCCTTCGTTGCCCCATCTAACATCCGACAGACCGCGTCGGTGCCCAGGACCCGCTCGTCTTCACCATGCAGCCTCTGTTCAACGGTGTAGACACGATTGAGGACAAGATCTTTTGGAGGCACTACGGCGTCCACCTCAGCAACGTACTCACGGTGGAGGGCGAAGCCAAGAATGCCTTCAAGGACATCATCCTTCCTCTGGCCAATCTCCACCAGGGCGTGATGCACTCGATCCTCGCCATGAGCAGCAAGCACATCGACCTTGACACCCCATACGGCGCCAAGCTACTACAACAGCACCCGAACACAAGCCGAGAGGCGCTGAAGGAAAGGTCAGACTACCACCATAAGCAGGCGATGGAGTCGTTTTACGCCGACATCCGCCGCTCGGCGGAAGAGGACGTCGACTTTCAGACCATTTCTTCGGCACGCTTTGCCCAGATGCTTTGTCTGCTGGTCACAACCTTGATCGAGGGCGACCCCCATGGCGCCCACAGGGTTCATCTACGCGGCTACAAGGAACTCATCCAGCAAACGCCTCCCGAAGACACCATCTTCCTTGGCTTCATCCAAGAGTTCTTCCAATACCATATTTACGCCGACGAGCTGCTGTGGCACCCGGCGACGGATGGCCCACGCCTTGCCTCAGAGGACTGGAGCCCCCTGGTTCCCATCGAATCGCCACGCCTCCTCGGCGTCGCGGATGGGTTGTTCCAGTATCTCTGCCACATCACGACGATCAGGAACACCATTCGAGAGAACGTGTACAGGGGATCTGAGACGGCGGTGAACTATCAAATCCTGTACCGAGCCCAGGAGATTCAGGAAGCCATCGACAAATGGCAGCCTCTTTGGCCACCGGGGGACAGCCGACACCGCGTTGGGCATATTTACAAGCACATGATGTTTTTGCATCTGTTCCGGACCATCTATCCTCCAACGGCAGCCGAGAGGCGGGCGTCGGTCTATTCCGTGGCGACGTCGATCGCAACTTCGACTTCGTCAGCGTCCTCCCGTCGACACTCACAAATCTCGCGGCCATCTACGGCTACCAGCTGTGCATCGTCGCCTGGCCTCAGGCCTTCTATGGGGTCGGGATTCCCATTGTCTATGCAGCTCAAGCGTGAACCCAACTCTCGCGGACCATCCCGGACCAGTTCCATGCACGAGTCGGATGCCGGGTCGTCGAGTTGCGCCGTCATCGATGAAGAGCGCCCTGCATCTCCCCCGCCCATCCGCCGTCCGTCGCAACACGACAATCGCATCACCGCCGTGGTCGAGGAATCCCTGACGATGATGGAAGGATTCAAGCCGTCGGACCCTGCGTTGACTCTCCTTCTGATGCCTTGCCTTGTCATCGGAGCGACTTGTTTCGACCCGGCTCAGCAGGAGCGCGTACGCACGGTGATCCGATCGATTCGCGGCTACACCGGACTTCGCAACTGCGACCGGGTCATGGAAGTTCTCGAGGAGCTCTGGCGCCTCATGGATTTTGGTGACTGGATTTCCGTCTGGGACTGGCAAGGTGTGGCAAGGCGCCTGGGTCTCGACTTCCTCGGCACATGAGAGAAGGGCGGGCTGTTGCACTCGCGTCTCTCGGCTCGATTTTGGCACATTCTTTGATCTTCTGCCGGACATCCGTGCACTGTATTCTCTCGCTCACCTTTTTTCCTCCTTTCAGTCGCCTCGGGATTTCTTCGTCGTGTATTTGAGTCGGCGGCATTTCGTGTATTTTGGAGTTATCGGATGAGGCATGCAATGGAGACGACAGCCATGTACAGGGTGGGCACACGCATCGTCAACTTGGCACAACGGGCGGCCAGGGGTTCACCAGGAGTGCTCTCACCCTCCGCGAGGCAGAAGGAGACCAGAACCGCCAGAGACGCCAGGCCGCAGGCCTGATACTCGTGGGAGACATGGTGTCTTCGTCCCTTTGCGCGCGGAGGGGATCGGCTTGCCGCTACCAGGACCTTGGGACATTGAATTTCTTCGGGATGCCCATGCCTCGCTCAATCGGCGTTTCTTACTGCAATTGGGAGGTTGGCTATCTGTCTTTTTCGTATCGTTTTCGTCATTGATGTTTGGGTTATCGGGACATGGATATCTGGGGATCTTATTCTCTCTCTCTTTGGGCGGGCGGCTCGGACAGTGTCCGAACTTGATATTTTACGCACACATGGCAGCGCACACTGGCAGCTTCTCTCTTCACCCATTGTATTGTACAAGGTGAAGACCTTCGGAGCATCCGAACGAAGACCAGAGGAGGAGCGCACGACCGGACTCGGCGGCGACAGACAATATACAAAGCAGCAGCTGCGCACGTTGCGCCTGTCCCTCGCACTTACTTGACTGTCTCTGTGTGACTGCCATTGTCCCGTTGGGACCGCTCCGTCTACATGCACGTGGCTAGAGCTTGCCTGTCAGTATCGGTTGGCTGCTCCGCCTCCGCCCCGGGGTCGTCTGCAGAGAGGCGACTCATGGCGATGCTTCATTCCCACGTCTCAGGTGGCCCTGTGCCGCTGCGGCGAAAGATGGGAGAGGGAGAGGATAAGGGGGGCATGCGAGGATTCAATCTCAACCTCGACGAGCCGTCTCATGAATCAGGCAGGCCAGATAACTATGGAT
This sequence comes from Colletotrichum brevisporum, assembly GCA_030770045.1. NCBI lineage: Eukaryota > Fungi > Ascomycota > Sordariomycetes > Glomerellales > Glomerellaceae > Colletotrichum > Colletotrichum brevisporum. The sequence goes on along the minus strand of JAUGSI010000006.1, from coordinate 947,603 downwards.
ACGTTTCGGTGCTCTGCCCAGCCCTGGACGAATACAGCACTGTGTATGGCTGTGGCCTGGGGCGTTTTCGATTCTCGTGAATGCACAGAAGACGCGGAGAAGGAACAGAAGTGGCGCTGGTGTGTATGTACTACCTACCTTCGGGTACATTGTGTACATGCCGATACCGACCCAGGGGATTATCTCGTCGCGCCCGTTGGTGCATCGCTCCTCGCCAAAGTGGTTCTTCTCGCGTACCGTAGGTGGGTAGCAGTGTAGATGAGATTCTGCAGGTGAATGGAGCCCCCAGCTCAACCATTCCGAGCCCCCAAATCCGAGGCAAAAAAAAAAAAACGACCCCCCTGCCTTGCTGATGCAGCAGCAGTGCAGTGCAGCGCAGCGCAGTGCATTACCCCCTCCTGGATTGGCTGGCTTCTCTTGCCTACCTACCCCCCCCCCCCCGCCCCCTTTCACCTACATGCATGGCGCGAGAAGGCGCGATACGGAGAAAGGACCACGAAAAGGCACCACTTTGGAAATCTGGTCCGGACGAGTTGGAGCGATTCACACGGCGGAGACGATTGGGGGGGGGCAGGGGCCGGTGCGGGGACGGTCTCCGTTGAAGAAGCGGGAAATGTGCGGGAGAGCGCTGTAAATGCAATAACACACATCACGTACAAAACGGTGTCTACGAGGGATTTCAACGAGCCAGCTTCACGATTAGTACCATGTCAATCCTCGGCCTCGCGATCGGAGATTCCCAAGGGTTTCCGCGTCCATGACGGATCATGACGGGACGTATCCCGACATCGTCACCCGCAGGCCCCCCCCCAGACAACAACGACAGTATGTAGGATCGGAAGCAAGGGTCGGAAAATCGACGCTACTCCGATGCTGATGCGTCCCTCATCTACGATATGCATGCAAGATGGTGGGCGAGGGGAGAGAGAGAGAGAGAGAGAGAGAGAGTCTTACACGTCACCACTCTTTGCCGTCGGGCGACTGGACACGCAGGGGGCACAGTCATACTTGCTTCGCAACGCACCTCGAGATGCTCGATTTGAACCAACTACGCGAACATGATTGTACTTGTATGGTCTGCGCAACTGCCGCCAGAAATGACTCGACTACATGGATGCCCGCAGCGTTGAGTCCCCCGTACATCTTCCCTGGGATCTAACCAACATGACCACCGCAACCGCTCACTCCAGCCGGGCCTCGTCAATGTTCCTCAGGAAGTTGGTGTACCACTTGACGAGGTTGACGTGGCCCTTGACGCTCGTCTTCTCGTCGACGGTGTGGATGCCCGCCCACTCGTCGCTCTCCGGGTCGTAGCCGGGCAGGAAGCGGAAGATGTGCCTCGTCAGGTCCCAGTAGTACCTGGTGTCGGTGTTGCCCGTCATGATGCCGGGGGAGACGACGACCTCCTCGCCGTACAGGGCGCGCGTGGTGCCGGACAGGACGCCGTAGGGCGTGACGCCGTCGACCGACGTGGGCGTCACGGGGGCCGGCTCGAGGGCGTCGCCGAACTGCTTCAGCGTGATGCTCGACGGCGTCTCCGCGGCCTCGTCGGAGAAGGCGTGCAGCGTCAGGTTGTACTTCTCGGCGACGGGGCGGACGGCCTCGGCGATGTGCTCCTTGACGGCAGCCGTGCTGTCGCCGACGTTGACGCGGTGGTCGACGACGACCGTGACCCTCTCGGGGAGGGCGTTGATCTTCACGCCGCCCCCGACGATGTCCGTGGCCACGGAGGTGGTGAACAGATACTTCACTTGCGGGCCGGCCTTGGCCGCCTCCTTGGCCAGCTTGTCCTGCCTGCGCCTGCAGATGTTGGCGTCGTCGCTGGGCAAGAGCTTGCGGAGGTTGGAAGGGAACTCGGGGGCGTGGGCCGCGCCGCACTGCAGCTTGCCGAGGTACGGGTTGCCGGCCTTGAGCTCGGGGTCGTAGGGAGACGCCTCGATCTTGGTGATCAGCTCGGCAAGAATGCCGATGCCCGTGTGCGGCGGGGGAATGGAGCTGTGTCCTCCGGGCGTGCGGACCACGATCTCGACATCGATCAAGCCCTTCTCGGCCGTTCCCGGGAGAGCAAAGTTCTGGCCCCATTGAGAGTCGTAACCGGCGCCCTCGTCGATGAGAATCGCGGCGCCGTCCTTGCCGTAGCGGTCAATCAAGACGGGGGCCAGGTGGCCGGCACCGCGCCGGCCCGAGATCTCCTCGTCGAAGCCAAACGAAAGGACGACGGTGCGCTTGGGCTCGAAACCGGCGTCGAGCAGCAGCTCGACCGACTCGAGGATGCCGATGAGCGAGTTCTTGCAGTCCATGGCGCCACGGCCCCAGACGAACTTCCCGTCGTAGGCGCCGCTGAAGGGCGGGTGAGTCCAGCTGTCGATGGTGGTGGGAGCAACGGGGACGGTGTCCTGGTGCGCCATCAACACCGTCGGCTTGAGGCTCTCGTCGGTGCCCTGCCACGTGTACAGCAGGCCATGGGTGTTGACACGCTCGAGTTTGAGGTGGGCATGGACCCGGGGAAAGGTCCTGGCAAGGTACTCCGAGAGCGCGAACAGCTTGTCCCAGCGGTCGTCCTCGCCGACCTTGCCGTAGTCATCAAAGGACTCGGTGGGAATCTGGACGGCGCCGGAGAGGCGGGCAACGGTCTCGTTGACGAACTTGGGGCTGTCGAGGAAGCGATCCAGGTCCGACAGGGCCGCGGTGGTTACGGATGGGAAGAGAGGGTCGACCTGGCGGCACGCGCCAGAGGCCGGGGCGGCGCCGCGATGCGTTCGGCCACCCGGCGAAGAGAGGTAGGGCGCGTGAAGGTAGGTGAGGATGAGGGCGGCCGGGACGAGATACCACCACGCGGTCCCTCGGCGGCGGCGCGTTGGCTCCGGAGCCAGACTCGACAAGGGAAGCTTCTCGGACATGACGCCGGGATGCAGCTCAGCTCAGCTCAGCTCAGCTCAGAATCTTTCAGTTGGCAATGCGTATGACTGCGACAAGCAAGTGGCAATTGAGTATTCCGTTTCGTGAACGATTGAGTCGGGTTAAGACAGAGAGTGAAGAGGGGGAGGCGGAAGAAACAAGATAAGCACCTGAGCTGTTCCCCGGGTCTCGGCGCCGCTATCGCACAGAATCTGCGACAGCTCGAGCACGTCAAGCTGGTGCGGGGGCAGAGCTTCGAGCTTCCGAATCGAGTCCAGTGTCATGGAACCATCGGCCGGGGCATTCCCGTGCGACCAGGATCATGCTCCTAGGTTTTTGGCGACTTCCCGAGGCTCGGCTAGGCTAGTAATGATCGGCCGTTCGTCGGATTTCAGAATACATGCGTTGAGACGCGCCCGACTTGCGGTAGTCGAGTCAAAATTGTAGGACAAATGACTGCATGGATGAACGGGTGTAAGTATGTATAGATTCAGAAGGGCACCTACTTGGGCCCCGACGTCAATGATTATCTATAAGTCTAGGAATGTATAATACGACCGCCTAATTCTTCTTCAGCCCATCTAAGCGCGTTCGTGCAGCTCTCAGCAGAGCCCACGCAACGAGACGATACACGACTACGCAACCCGCCAGCGCGGCAATGTTGACCTTGGGGTCCACGTTGAACTTGTACAGGTCCAAGACGTCCTCGCCCGTCTCAATGGGGCACCGTCCGTCCGGCAGTCGCTGCGCGTCGGTGCACGAAAACTCGACGCCCCGAAGGCTGTACGGCGCCACGGCGCGGGTGGCGTAGCGGATGGGCGAGAGGTAGTTGAAGTTCTGGTACAGTGCTGGCATGTCGATTGACATGATGCCGGCCATGGTGTTGGCCACGGACATGATGACCGAGATGATGTTGACCGCGAAGCCCGTGTGGTTGAACAGTGTGTTGAACATGATGCCCACCGACTCGCCGCACGACACGATGCCGAAGCACGAGAACACGCATACGAAGTACATGGTGACGGTACGCGGGAAGCCGACCGCGAGGTCTGCGAGGATGCCAAAGATGAGACAGCTGATGATCTCGAACGGAAGCTCGAGTACCGAATACGCTGCCAGGAAAGCCTCCACGCTGTACACACCATCGTCATCCTCGCGGTAGAAGACGTCGCGCTCGGCGGGGAAGACGGCCACGTTCTGCAGCATGCCGACAAAGTAGAAGGCGGCGATCTCCTGGATGAAGCCCATGCGGTTCTGGACCGAGTAGTAGTCGCTCTTGAGCGGCGCAAAGAAAAGCGCTAGAACGACGCCGAGCCCGACTACCTGCATAATACGAGCCAGGAGCAGGGGCGGCTGGCGGCGGAAGTTGATGAGGCCCCGGTGAAGTAGGAGAGGGAAAGCCGTCATGAAGGAGGCGCGTTTGCGCGCCAGCGCCCCGAGCTCTGCTGGGGTGGCGAGTGAGGTCTTGTTGTTGAAAGACTTGCGGGCGGACGGTGCGGGTCCATCTTCAGAATCGACGATAGCATCGTGGGTCTGGGCTTGCGCCGACGAGGAGCATTGGCCTTCCTTTGCTTCGTCGATACTGGGCAGCTGCTCATCGTGCGTGGCTTGGTCTTGTTGGGATCGACGAGCCTGCCACGCCTCCACCAGATTCCTAACCTTTTCGCGACTCTCTGCCTCGCGTTGCTCGTGTTGCAGGTCGATTGTGATGAGATCGAGGGCAAAGTCGGCCGGGTTGGTGTGTGAGGGACACTCGAATCCGAGACGACCAAAGTAGGTTAACATGTCTTTGGCAGCACCGGCGTACACTGGCGAGCCTCCTCGGGCCAAGAGCAGGACGTTACCGAAATGCTTGAAGAGGTCAGACCTGGCCTGGTGAATCGTCAAGATGAGCGTCCGGCCCTCGTTGGCGAGGCCGTGGAGAACCTCCATGATAGAGTTGGCCGTGAAAGCATCCAGGCCGCTGGTGGGCTCGTCTAGCAGCAGGACCCGAGGGTCGCTGAGCAGCTGAACGGCGATAGTGACGCGACGCTTCTCGCCGCCAGAGATGCCCTTGACCAGCTCGTTGCCCACCAGGTTGTCTGCGCAATCCTTCAGTCCCATTTTGAGAAGCACGTCTTCTGCCCGTCTGTACTTCTCCTCCTTGCTCATGTGGGACGGCAATCGGAGGCCAGCCGAGAAGCGGAGGGTCTCACGGACGGTAAGAGATGGGAGAAGGGCGTCATCGTCCTGGCAAACGTAAGAGCACACGGAGCGGATGACCGAGTTGGAGGGGGTGGCACCGTTGAATGTCAGCTTGCCAGATGGGAGGTAGCGAGTGCTGATGCTGTTCTGCAACCGCAAGGCCATCGCGTTGAGAAGCGACGTCTTGCCGCTGCCCGAAGGCCCCATGATGATGTTCAGCTTGCCCGCATTGAACGTGGTGTTGACGGGATTGAGAATGGTTTTGGTCGGCAACCTCTTGCCCGAGGGCGCTCTCTTGTCCAGGCCCAGGCCAAAATCGTCCAGTCCGACATCGATAGTTCGCACCTCCGAGATCGAATGCACCTTCATCTTCTCTTTTCCAGCGGATAGATCGGTGTCGGAAGTCCTAGCCCTCGCAATCGTCATTTCCTGCCTGATATACTGGAGACCAACGGCCGCCAGTAGGCAAAAGAAGACCACGAACGACACCATGATGAGGATGGGCCGCCAGACCCAATTCGGTGGAAAGCCGAGCGAATCCATCACGAAGTTGCCCGTGTACTGATTGCACCGTGGGTCTGACATTCCACCGTCGAAGGGGCAGTCGTAGAAGGCGTCTGTAAACTCGTTACCGCAGTACGCACCGAATGAGTAGAACTGGGCCTTGTTAGCACTGATATGTCTTGGTTGGACGGCGGGGATATGGCGACGGCTTACCTGATACGTAATCCACTTGAGCCATCTCACGTAGATGGGGATGGTATTGGATTGGATGAAGTAGCCGCAAGCCATGCTCTGTAGGGTGAAGACCATGTTGGCAATCAGACTCGCGCCAGGGAAATTTCGGGATGCCGTTACGCATGCGATGGCACACGTGATGTTGATGTAGTGATTGAGGAGCGTGACGGCAAAGAATATGAAGAACTGACTGGCGTCGTTATCGAAACCGGCCATGAAGTAGAAGATGACCGAAAACAAGAACGGCACGGGAAGGTCTTCCGTAAAGAGACGGGCGAGACGCCGCGACAGAAGAAACGGCACAGCATCCACACAGCCTTCACTGTGCTCGCGGTCGTACGTCGGGACGTCCAGAGTCAGACGGTAGACCTCGAACATGAGCGTCAGGTACCCCTGCAGACCGGACACAGTGTAGAGCGCACCCTGACGAGATCGGATACCGGACAGATCCCGAGGCAAGTCGAAGAAGATGTATCCCGTCACAATGGCCATCAGGATGGCCTCCATAATGGCGGCCATCATGCCCATGGGGTCCCGATACGTCACCTTGAAGGTTCTGTCGGTCAAAACACCAAGTTGCCGCACGAAGGTGGCGTGTTTGTGGGCGTCCGTCTTGCTGACCCGTCTCCGTGCGGGCGTTCCTGCGAGTTTCTCCGAAGGGGGGAACCTTTGCTCGCGCTCTCGGCTCCAAGCCGCCTTGAGGCGTTCCACCCGGGCAGTCGTCTCCGCCTCAAGCTCGGGAGTGCGGTTGTCAATGGCGGCAACGTCGATGAAGAACTCGGCGGGGTTGACGAAAGGCGGAAGCTTGAAACCCATGCTCTCGAACCAAGGCACGCAATCCTTGGCAGTGCCGGAGTAGACGGGGCTCCCCCGGCTGAGGATGATGATGTTGTCGAACAGATCCCAGATCTCGGACCGAGGCTGGTGGATGGTGGTGATGACGGTCCGCCCCTTGCTCGCCAGCTTTTTGAGAGTTCGCACGAGCTGGAAAGCACTCGTGGCGTCGAGACCCGTGGTTGGCTCGTCGAGGAACACGACCGACGGGTTCGAAAGGAGCTGCACGCCGATGCTCACCCTCCTCTTCTCGCCGCCGGAACATCCGCGATGTTGGCTGTTCCCTATCCTCGTGTCGGCGCACTCCTTGAGTCCCAGCTCCAAGATGACCTCCTCCACGATGCGCTTGCGCTCCTCAGTCGTCGTGGGCGGCGGCAGCCGCAGGTCGGCCGAATACTGCAGCGTTTCACGCACCGTCAAGGTCGGAAGTAGGATGTCCTGCTGCATGACATAGGCGTGGCGAGCATTCCCCACGCCTTCGTCCCCGTTGAAGGTAACCGACCCGGCCTGGGAGAGGCGGGTGCTGATCATGCGCTCCGACATGGTGTTGAGCAGGGTCGTCTTGCCGGAGCCGCTGCCGCCGATGATGGCGGTTAGGGTACCGGCAGGCAGGGAAGCGCTAACTTGGTGGAGCAGGGTCTTGGAGGACGGCTCGGGGCTAAACTTTGCCTTGGCCAGCTCGGGGTATGTTGCAGGGTCGAGCCATGAAGGCGCGGTATCGACAGCGACGGCGAGGTCGCGGATCTGGACGTCGACGGCCTCGACATCATCAAACGAGATGTGGCCGGCGCCCGAAAGCGAGAAGCGGCGATTCGGGTCCGCTGGGGCGGCGGGTTCCATCGCGGTCTCTGCGGAGCTTGGGCGGTCAATCTTCTGAACGTCCAAGACGGCGGGGGAGTGATGGCCGGCGTCGGCATCGGCGTCGGATACTTTTTGCGACATGGCGGGCGACGTGGACGATGATGGCGTTGGCAGCTCTCTTTTACTTCATCTCGTGGCCCACGGGTGCGTTGCAGTGTGTCGTGTACGCTGCTCGATGGTTCGGGATGTGAGAGGAGGATGGAAGGTATAGGGATGATCTGCGGGCAACCAACGCGCAATCTAGACACCGCGCCGCAACGTCGCAACGAAGGAGAATTCAGCAGAAGAGCTGGCGAGAGGGTGCGAGAGACACCCGAGTCGACCAATACGGAGCTGGAGTCGGGTTGTGTGTGATAAGCCGGACAAAAGATGACAGGCTCTGGCGTGTGTACTTTGAGCTGCCGATTGGAGTAGGATCGTCAACAAAAGCCGGAAGAGGATACAAAGGGAGTAGATGGTCGACGAAGCACGGAGGTCAGTCAGGCAGGCGCCACGGCGGGATTCATATTAAAACCAAAGAGGAAAAAAAAAAAAGAGTTGAGATGCACCGGCCGCCGCCCAACACACCGGGGCAGCTCGTGGGGGAGGAGGGGATGCAACGCAACGTCCTGGTCGAGCGCGGAGGTTCGGTTCGCGGCCACTGGAGTTGATGGGTAATATGCAGGCGAAGCGAGGTCAGGATCCATTCTCTGCAGGCTGCATGGCCATGCACCGTTTCCCGCAAGGACGACTCCAATGATCCACCCCGCAGGTAGGCCTTTCCGAAATGGTGGAGACAGGACAGGTCCATAGTGTCCAATGTCCATCACTTCAAACTCGGGGGCTTTGGACGCTCGTCGGTCGATGGATGGATTCCAGTCCGTTCTCGGTTCGTCCCAACTGCCTGGCGGCATGTCGAGGACGGGCGCCGACATTGACGCCAACGGACGGCGTGGGCATGTGGCATGCTGACAGCCTGGGCACAGAACAGCGCAAACACGATCGACGGCTTTGCCTGGAGTCACTCGTCTGGCATTAGTATCCGTATATTCGTAGCAGTAGCAGTACACATGTAGCTAGGTAGAGGTAGGGTGCCATACCATCCAGGATCATGTGGGCCAGCTCGAACCGAGCCGGAGGGAGGATAGCTACTGGCGACGGATGAGGTCTAGCCCCGGGACAGAGATGGCGATGGCGAGATTTGATGATCCCCAAGCTGTCGGGGCACCCGTGACCCGAGCGACTTCAGCTGCGCGGCGCAGACCTCTGGCAGGATAGTACGGGTACCTATGTCGAGATCCAATGATGCTGCCGCTGCCGCTGCCGCTGCCGCTGCCGCTGCTCCTGCTGCTGCGCGGCTTACTCGGTGTCAGCCTGCGGGCGGGAATGCTGACATGGATGGGATGGGAGGTTGTGGTGTGGTGTCTTGGAAGAATGAACGGGTTTTCCATCTTCTCCACGAAAGTGAACGGGAGGAATTGGGCAGGAGCGTTGCAAGGCAGGCAAGCAGGTACCTACTGCCGTACCGAGAGAACAAGCATCAGCAACGTCGGTTGGTCGGGTCCACGTCTGATCCTGGCCTCGCTTACACAGGGTGGGGTCTGTGGCCTTGGCGTGCTCGCTTAGCACCTCGTCTTTCTCGTGTTAGTCGGCTACGCTCTGCTTATGTAATGCAGCCCCGCTAGCATACGAGGCACTTTAGCCTGTAGGTACAGCATCGACTGACCAGCCTCGGTAGGTGCATACTTGAGGTATCTACAGGTAGGTAGGTACCTAGGTAGGTAATAGTGAGGTGAGTGAACATGTCCATTTGTCTTACCTCTCCCATGTCTCACGTGCTCACCTCGAGACCTCAACGGAGAAACGCTTAGGACATACGGATAGAAACATTCAATATCTACAAACTCACGTTGGATGGAGTCGTCCTGATCACGCCAAACGGTTGCGCATTGCTGTATCTCAGTACTCGCTCCCTCGGTTTGCAAGCTACCTAGGTAGGTATCCCAGACACGCCTTGAGGATGGATCATTACTCCGGCAAACACAAAGCTACAAAACTCTTCAAAATGCCGCTGAACAGAGACGTTACTACCCAAAGCAAATGCTACGCCTGCCAAGTCACGCCGCGGAACATACCCAAACCCCGTTGATGCACCCTACGTCCCGTCATCGCCCTCTCAGGCCGTCCTCTTCTCCGTGATCGGTTGGCCCAACGGCTTCGCCGAGACGAACCCGCCGTTGCTGCCTCCAAACTCGAACACCTTGCGCCCTCTGACCCACGTCTCCCTGACCCTGCCCGCGAACTCGTGGCCTTCCCACGGCGAGCACCGGTTCTTCCACCGCATGTCGCCCGACCGCAGCGTCCACTCGTCCGCGTCGTCGAACACGCACACGTCGGCGTCCATGCCCACCCTCAGCGCCCCCTTGCGGTGCGACAGGCCGACCTGCTTCGCCGTCGCCTGGCTGCAGAGACGGACAATGTCGACGATGGACGGCGCCGCCCCCGCCCCGCCCTCGGCGGTACGTGCCTTGGCCTCCGAGTACACGATCGGCAGGCCGAGGCCGACGGACGAGATCCCGCCCCACGCCGCGAAGAAGTCTCCTCGCGTGCTCGCCTCCGCCTCGCCTACCGCCGTCTCCTCCACCGTCTTCTCCACGACGACCTTGTCGACGCTCTCGCCAGGTGCCGTCACATCGACTCCCGAGTCGGAGTGGGGCACGTTGGGTCGGTTGCTGTCGTCGCCGTTGGCGGCCTGCACCTCCAGGTGGCCCGGGAGGAGCTTCAGCTGTGGCGTGCACGGCGAGTGATCCGAGACGATGGTCTTGATGCACGAATCCGCGGCCACCAGTTCCTCCCACAGGCCGTCGCGGTTGGAGCGCTCGCGGATGGGCGGGCAGCACTTGTGGCGGGTGTCGCCGTCGGCGATGTCCTCGGACGCGAGGCCCAGGTAGTGGAAGCACGTCTCGGCGGTGATGTTGATGCCCCGTTCTCGCGCCGCGCGGAGCAGGGGGATGGCCTGGGTGGCCGAGAGGTGCACGATGTGCAGGTGCAGGTCCGGCGCGAGGTGGGCGAGGGAGAGAATCTCTTCGACGGCGTACGTCTCGAACGACGGGGGACGGGACTGGAGGAAGGTGTTGTACGAGGTGAGCTCCCCGGCCGGAGCCAGCGGCGGCTCGGATTTCTGGACGGCGTCGCCTACGGAATCGGCGACGGGCGGGATCATCTCGGCATGGAACATGAGGGTCGTCGGCGTGCCGTTGAGCGTCTTCATCGCAAGCGCGACGTCCTGCGCAGACACGGCGGGGAACTCGTCGACCTGGCATTATTTCGTCAGTAATTGCGACTCCCGTCGTCGCCACGAAGGCGAACGAGAAGAGGAGAAGAGAAGAGAGGAGGGGCTTACACCTGACTCGATGAGGAAACCCTTAAAGCCTCGAACACCGGCCTCGACGAGCGGCAGCAGATCATCTGCGTTCCCGGGTATTATGCCGCCATAGAAACCAACGTCGACCCAGCACTGGCCCTGACTGGCGGCCAGCTTCTCTTCGAAACCGGCGACGGTAGTGGTGGGCGGGATGGCGTTGAGGGGCATGTCGATGACGGTGGTCACGCCGCCCGAGGCCGCGGCGCGGGTGCCGGTCCAGAACCCCTCCCACTCGGTGCGGCCGGGTTCATTGAGGTGGACATGAGCGTCAACCAAGCCCGGGAGCAGCAGCTTGTCACCGTGGTTGATGTACACCGCCGAGGCGGGGAACGAGGTCTTGGGGAGCACGGCGGGAACGATGCTGACGATCTTGCCGGTGGAAGGAGACAACGAGATGGTGGCCGGGGTGAGAGCGAGCGTGTCATCGGGGAGGGCGAGAACGGCGCGCGTCGAGACGAGCACGACGAGGGGGTCCTGGGGAGCCGTCATAATGGCTGGCACCTAGGGTCGGGAGCTGCGATAAGAGGTTGGAGGGGCACGATAAGGACAAGATGAAGCACTTTGAGTGTAAGAGTAGAGTAGAGTGCGAGGGCGGAAGAGAATTCCAATACCGGCCCCAGAGAATAGGGGTTGGGGAACGGGGAGGAGGGTTGACAAGGAGAAGAGGACCGAGAGAATAGGACAAGAGAGAGGAAAGGCTATTCTATCCTTCCCGTCTGAAATCTCACGCCGAGCATGGGAAAGTCGGCCGTTCGGTCGATCCCCATAGCGGGGGCTGGCAGGTCCGGGCTTCCCATCCTAAGTTACCTAAGCTAGGCTAACGTTTCCGCGAGTGCGATAAGATAGTGTAGGTTGTTTCCGGCAGTCCAGACCTCCAGAGTATTGGGATTAGGGTATTGAACCAACCCATCATAGGTATCATTCAAGCTGGCGGGACCCTGAGCTGAGACCCTGAACGTCCATCTTCTTAGTTGTTATCAGTAGTCGCTGATTGGCCAGTGTCTTCGTCGGATGCAGCCGTTTCCCGATCTGGGGCTCTCCGGGCCTTAGTCATTCCCTTTGGCCAATGAACGCGGATCCCAGCAGTTGGGAGTGAGAAGCTTACATACACTATGGGCTGTTTTCAGCAATAAGAAGAGTCTTTTTACAAAGTTCATCATGACCGCATCTTCTGCTTCGTAACTATCTGCTGCTCAGTGTCTGCAGAAAGAAGTGAATATTTCTCTGGTCGCTTCGATTCTCATCGTTCGTGTGCCACATTGCAGTGGGAAGCGACGAGTTAGAAGAAGAGGGGTCCGGTGGCGGCGGGGCCAAAGCTAGGTAGGTAGGTAGTCCCATCGCAACCCTTTTCTCTTCTCGAGTTTCAATCGAGTAATGATCGAGTAAGAAATCACTTTGGGGCGCTTGTCCGCTTGTCCGGGACTCTACCATGCGTTCGTCCACGGAAAACCTTGACATGGTTAGGGCCCTAACCACACTGCGTAGTATTCCGCGGATATTGCAGAAATAATCGCGATACAACCCGAGAAGGAGGGGGTTTCTGGACTAGAGGCAATTTGAATTGTCTCGACGAGTCGACGCTCAACAACAACGGGGGGGCGGCGGCCAACGAGGGCCGCCGCCGCCGCCGCCGCCGCCTCGTTCCCCGTTCACAGCAGCATCTGTTTGCCGACGCTGCTCAAAACCACGGAGGGCTGGAAATGGGCCGAGGGTCCCTGCCCAGGCCCTACCGAGAATAGCTACCAGCGAGTATCCAGGTCCCGGAGGCGGGGTGACAGCGCAGAGGAGGCCGGATGAAACTGATGTTGTCGTTTGCCCGTTCGCCAGTGATCTCTGCAAATCTAACAAGAGCATTCGAGAGAATTGCTTTGCGAGTCTGATAACCCCGAAACTAAGCTTCGCTAGACCCCGATCCCTGCATCCGATCATGCTGGCCGTGGCGGCGCGCACGTTCGCGCCAGGAGGAAGCGGGCAACGTAATGAAAACCACTTCTCCACGGGCCTCGCCGCCGTCTTCTGCATTGCCCGGCTGCCATCGGTAGACCACCGCAGGGGTGTCGCCTCTACATTGGGGTTTCTGTCTTCGTGGCATTTCTTTGCGTACTCTGGCACGAGAAACCACACGGATCCGGCAGACATCTCTCCGACATGGAGACTGCCGGCCCCGATTGCACAGGTTATGGGAAGTTGCGTGGTATTGAGCTGCAGGTTTGTCACTTCCACCTCGCCGAGTGCCTCCCCTCCCCCGCCGCCGCCCGCCGTCTAGTAGGTATTGTATAATATCGTTACAAGTAGTCTCTGTTGAGACCCAGGAGATTCTGTTCTACAGTTGAACGCAACGTACCATAATGCATGCGCTCCGGGTTTTTGTTGTTTGTACAAGTGTTGTGCGTGGTCGCGTGTGTTGGGGTGCATCACCAGTTGGCCTCGTCGCCGACTGCCATCCTCTCGTCATGCTTGCGCTTATTTCGTCCGCTTCAGCGCCTTCACCGCCATCTCCACGAGTCCATCCTTGGCCTCGCTGTCAGGGAACCCGCTGATGGCTGCGATCGCTTGTTCCGAGTAGTCCTCGGCCAGCGCCCGCGTCTGCTCGATGCCGTCGCTCTGGAGGACCAGTTCGCGTGCCTGAAACTCGGTTAGCTAATCTCTTCCCATTCGTCCGATCCGGAACGTCGCTCACCCTTGCGACGTCACCCTCCTGCTCGAACTTCCTGCCCACGAGAGCACCCAGCTCTGGCATCGTCTTCCACGCGAACAGCAGGGGCGCGGTCGCGAGCCCCAGCTCGAGGTCGGCGCCGGCCGGCTTTCCCAGCTCCTTCTCGCTCCTGGTGTAGTCGAGCATGTCGTCGACAAGCTGGAACGCGAGGCCCAGGTTCTTTCCGTATGCGTAGGCGGCCTCGACCGAGGCAACGTCGGATCCGCCCAAGATGGCGGCGGCGCGGCACGACTTGGAGATCAGGCTAGCCGTCTTGAGGTACGTCTTCTCCAGGTAGTAGCTCAGAGCCTCTTCCGACCATACCGGCCTTCGCTCGTCGTGTGCCGTGTTCTTGAGCTGCATGAACTCGCCCTCGACGAGGTTGGCGATGACAGTCGCGAGCAGTTCGATGACCTCGGCGTTACGCAGGCGGGCGAGGGCAACGGAAGCGCGTCCCAGTAGGAAGTCACCGGCCAGCACTGCCATCTTGTTGCCGAACTCGAGGTTGGCCGAAGGGGAGCCGCGGCGCGAGACGGAGTGATCGATGACATCGTCGTGGAGTAGGGAGGCCGTGTGAATCAGCTCGGTGATCTCGGCGAGCCGACGCTGGGAGGGCAGGATGTCGGATTCGGATTCCGTCTCGGCCGGTTCGGCAGCCACGCCCACCAGCGGGGAGCTCGGATTGACGTCGCGAAGGATGTTCGCCGGCGACATGGCCGTGTCGACACCACCCACGGCCTGGGCCGCGTGTGAACGCGGGCCTTTGGGACAGAGCGAAGTCGCTCTCGACATGAGCAGCACGATGAGGGGCCGCATGTGCTTGCCCTCGGCCTGTGTATAGTATTTGGCGGCGCGGTCCAGCGAGGGATGGCCAGACCCGAGAAGCTTGCGGATGTTGCCCGTCAAGAACTTCATCTCTTTGGCGACCGTCCGCAGCGGGTCGATGTGCAGGTCGCCCTTGGGGACGACCCTGTTGATGGCATTAGAGGCGATGTTGGAGGCGACCGAGACGGCTGCGCCCCATGCCGAAGCGCGCCTGGGAGAGGAGTGGTAGAGAGCGGCGGCGGTGACGGGCAACCGCACATCGAGAGGTGCGATCCGGCGGCATCGGGAGCATCGGGAAGGTGAGGCGGCGAGGAGGAGAGGTCGTGATGTCGAGGATGTGCTGCGCAGCACAGCTGCTCCCGCGTGGAGCTGCATTGCTCCGGTAGTGCCCCAAAAGTATTCAATGGAAGGAATCAAGTGTCCCGAGTGAATGCGCCGGCATCTGTATCACGTCAATCTGCTCGAATCGCCGTGGCTGGTGGGCAATGGGTCGCTGGGAAGGGAACACTGGAGTGGTGATGATGCGGGTCGACAGCTTTTTTTTTTCTCTACTCATTCTTTCTAGCCTAGTGCTTCCCGATGTGCCCATGCCTAGGTAGTACCTAGGTACTCGCATGGAGTCTGGAGATGGCGGAGTGAGTGCGGGCTTTCTCAGGCCACGAAGTACGTACCTTCTCAACGGCAGCGGGGGGGGGGGGGCTTTCAGTTCGCTGAGCGATCGAGGCGTGCACTGGAGGGACCACATCTACAGCGCACCTACCTAGGTACCTAGGCAGGTAAGCAGGTACCGCAGGGAGTGAAGTGGTGGGTCGTCTGACACATGATTGGTCGTTGAGATCTTGTCATGAACCTACCTACACTGTAGGTACCTACCTCAGTGATAGGTAGGTACCTAGGCAGGTAGGTAGTGGTGTAGGTTGTGTTAGCTCCAGGCACCTCCACCGCAGTAGGTACCTACCTGCCTACCTAGGTACCTACCACCTAGGTGCCTAGCCTCGCATGCCTCTACGCCAGGCTGAGGTTCGTCGCACGACTGCCTCGCCGGCGCAGAGTTGACAGCAACACCAGCATCGCATACGTTACGTCGGGGTGTATACCATTCGAAGAGGAAGACGAACAACAGACGCCATGGTTCGTCTCACGATGACGGCCTCGATTGTCGAGGGTTTGCGGCAGCTGGCCGAAGCCAGGCCGGCGGAGGATGCAGAAAAGACGACCGAGCCAGAGGGATCAACAGCAGAATCGACGCGTGGAGCATCCAGCGAGCCCAGCCTCGACGACCCGGCCGTCGGAAAGCCCATCTCGCATGGCCAAATACTCGACCTCTGGAGGAGTTTGCAGCGCGAGGGCGTCGTCGGGTTCCCACTCGAGCGGCTGCTGCAAAGCGCCCAGGTGTACAACCCGCCGCCGCCTCCCAAGCCGGAGCCTGTACGTTGCCGCCGCCGTCCTGTGTCCGAGTACGCTCGCTGACCGTCTTCTTCTAGTCCGAAGAGTACAAGGCCCTCATGGCCCGCCTGCGACGCGACGACGAGGAGAGAACATACCAGCGCATGCTCAAGCAGCCGTCACGCCTCGAGGCCTTTGCCCAGCAATTCCCGAACGCCTCTGCCCGGGCAGCCGTCTTCGCCGAGGTCAACCGGCCGATGCGCGAGTCCGACAACGGCGACGACGTGGCCACGTACGACGACGTGCAGAAGCAGCTGATGGTGATCCTCAACTTCCTGCTGAGCGTCATCGGCGTCGGCGCGACCATCTGGATTGCGGCGCGGTGGTGGAGTCTGACGGCTCGGATCTTCCTGACAATGGGCGGCGCCATTGTCGTGCTGATTGCCGAGGTCGCTGTCTACTCAGGCTACGTCTGGCGGCTGACAGAGTCGAAGAAGAGCCGCAAAGAGCCACAGGAGGTGAGGGAGGTGATGCAGACGTGGGTGGTAGGCCAGGACGAGGAGCCGGCGCCCCATGAGACGGCAGTGCTACTTGATCCCAAGACGGATGATGCAGGCGCGGGCCTAAGGCAAAGAGTAAAGGCAGTGTCGTAGATCAACAGGTAACCGCGCTTGAGTCGCAATACGGTCGAAGTCTAGTTGCAGGCCAGTGATACACACAACCATGCCAGTACTCGATTCGGGCTGGATTATTCCTAATGTTGCGCTATGGTGATCCTAGAAAGACCTTTGGCATACGGATACAGCCTCTTGGTAGGAAACACACGACACCCCCATCCACGCGCAGGGTCTATCTAAAAGGTCTCCATCTCTAACATAGTTCGACTCTTAGTCAAACTCCGTTTAATCACACCGTCTTCGTTCTGCTTCTTGATATTATCCCATCCAGGCAGCTTGACAGCATGGTCCAGCGCGACCGGGAGGCCTCTGTGCCTGCCCCGGATCATCATCATGATCATGACCAGCTTTGAACCCGTGTACCAGCCGCCCGCGAAGCTGAGCGAATGGCCCGGCAGGCCCAATGACACTCCGATATTGGTGTACCCCGACACGATCTCGAACAAGAAGTTGAAGACGCTATAGGAGCGCGGGTCCGCGATCGAATGTGACGTCTCGATCAGCGTGACCAGGAACAGCGCAAAGGCGATGGCCCAGATATCGTGCGACAGCTGCCCCCGGAGGTGCTGCGACACGAGGCTGACGTGGCCCTCGGGCGTCGAGGCAGAACCCAGGGCCGCGTTCGGGTTATCGAAATTGATGGCAACAGACCGCTTCAGCCGCGGCCTCGCCGTCACGCCCACACCCTGGAAGTTGCTCATCCTGTTCTTGATCTGCTTGCCCACGAAGGAAGTGCCACGCCGGCCGATGGTGGCTATTTTGTTGACGGACTTTGTGGAAATGCCCGACTTCCCTTGTGAATAGGTCGGGAGAAGCCCATCTACCGACTCATTGGCGGTCAAGTCGGGGTCCTCGGACTTTTCAGGTTCTGGAGTGTAAATCCCTAGCGATCGTTCCTCGTACACCTTAAATCGCGTTAGTTGGAAGGGCATGCCCCAGCTAGAGATCTCACTTACGTTCGAGTTTCGCATCACAATGATCTCCGGGTATGCAGAAATGTACATTACGATGACCCACAGGACGAGGACGTCAAAGTAGAGGCTCGACACGGGAACAACCGCGAAACCTGCGGAAGGAACGCCTGAAGACGAGGAGGTTAGCCAGTCCCTCAACCGAAATGGAACAACCTTTGGTGACTTACTCAGTGCCTGAAAGACGGCTAGCCCAACTCGCTTTCCAACCGGGTATGCCTCAATAACAGAGTTGCCAATGCTGAGGACCAACAACAAGACCCAGTCCACGACCGCGATTGTCGAGAACATGGTGACAAACACAAGATTGGCCTTGGTAGGGAACATCATCATGTACAGGCGACGAGGGTACTTGAGAATGAAATCGAAAGCTTCCTTCCAGACAGTGTACTCGTCGTCATCAACAGATACCTTCAACACCAAGCTGCAAAACTGGACAGTCACCCTGAGGATCGCAGGGAACGCAGCATTGCCAGCCAGGGAAAGGATGGTGACGATGGTCAAGACGAAGGCATCGTTGTCAAAGGCCGCGACGCCTGCGTCGAGGAGCGTCATTCCAATGTTGTTGAAGGAAGAGATGGCGAGGAAGATGCCAGCCCACCACGAGTTTTGAGAATTGACGGCCGTTATCCTCTGGCTGTGCACGTACGACCAGGCGCCGAGCGCGATGGCGCCTAGGACCTGCCAGAGGACGAAGTAGACGCAGACAATGGTGAAGAGGACCTTCAGGGCCCGGTACTCGACGCCGCCCAGGTACTCGCGCTGTTCCTCCGTGAGGTCGAAGAACTGGCCGTTCCTGCCGACCGACTTCTTGTTCTCGTGGATGAAGGTCTTGAAATCGAAGCCTTCTGACAGGGACAGGCGGCCGTCGTCACGACTGAAAGGTCGCCGCCTGGTGGTGGCATCCGACTTGGGCGAGAGCGGCTCGGCGGAGCTGCTGGATGCGTCGAGCCTCTGGCCCTCCTCGATGGGCTCCAGCATGCCGGGTGGCACAGAGTCGTGATTGACGGTCTGGCTTTGGCTTCGGTTATGGCCCCTCTCGCGGGACACGGAGCTCGTGAGCTGGAAGACGTCTGCCTCGGCCTGGCGCTCGTGTCTACCCTTCTTATGCTTCCGCTTTGACCCCTTGAAGGACGACATGACAGGAAGGCCGATCATGGCTCCGGCCATGCCAACTATGGTGCCAGTCTTCTTGATCCTCCTGTTTCGTTCGGCCTCGACGATATCCTCAAATCGCTTCTCAAAGACGCGGGCGCGGAGCCAGATGGTGAAGATGGAGACGAAGACAGGACTGCCGAGGATCATCATCAAGGCTAAAATAGCCTGCTGGGCGGTGCTGAGTTTGCTGATATCGACCGTGTTGAGTCCGGTCGTGGTAAAGGCGGAGACGACGAGGAAAAGGCTGTCGATGAAGCTGACGCTGCTGGCCGGGGTTGAGAGCCCGTAAAAGATGGCGGCAAAGATGAGCCCGGTCAGTATGAAGTAGGCGTAGTGCATTGTGATGAAGTTGACGGGAGGCAGATACGGCCGGACGGCGGCCCATGATTCCATCATCCGGTCCGCCGCGGCGGGGTGGTCAGTCTTGAACTTCTCCCATGGCTGCCATGCCATCGCTGCCGATGCTGACCACGGCGACGGTGGTTGGTGTGTGCAAGTGACGCGAGCAAACAAAGGCTTGGGCTGCTTCTCGGGTCGATTCGGTCGTCAGAGGTCAGCCTGACTGTCTGCTGCAGTGCATCGGCACTTGGGATGGGGGAAAGAGAAGATGGGCCTTGGAGGAGGAGAGAAGATAGGACGGGATGACGGATCATCACATTGCACCCAGAGGCAACCAACCCCCTATCCCGGGTGTGTCGCACAGTGAGCAACTGACGAGAATGTTTCCTTTTCCCCTGATCGGCAACACAGGATGCCTAGAATTCCAGATGCCAAGCAGGGCTGGGCATGGGCAGGGTGCACCACACCGCACCACACCGCACCGCACCAATCAATCAATCCATGGTTCCAGTTTGTTGGCAAGATGCAATCGTATCCGGTTGGCGGTCTACGACTCTACAGGGACGGCTGGTCCCGGACCCACCCCTTCTAATGACAGCTCCACGTCCAGTGTCATTCCGGTCCCTTGCAGTTGCACCGTTTGGCTGACGGGCATTGTCACGGATATCCGTACGGATACTGGCTGCAGATACACCTACACCACGGTCTTAAAGGTTAGCGTGTTACCTGCGGGGCCAGGATATATGGTAAGCCCCGCAAGAACTACGCTAACCTTTAAGACCGTGGTATAGGTGTAGGTATTTGCCCAATGGCTTCCGCAGAGGAGTGCGTTGGCAGTCAAACCGCAACGGTCGCCGATCAAGCTTTTTAACGAGATGCCCCTGACACGCGCGTTTCTACTACATACCTGGTGTAAAGCTCTGTTTTGTGAGAATACAACCAAGTCTTTAGACGCTGTGAGTAGGGAGTAGGTCAAGGGCGAAACTCCTAGTGAAATGACTACCTAGGGTGGAAGGGAATCTGGAGGCCGCGGCCTCCAGCAATTACTAACGTTAGATTACGTGGACTTGAGCCCACCAACCCCAAGCGCCGTGGGAGCGGATTTCGGCGCTACTAGCGCGGCTAATAACTAGGTAAGCGCCGCGCTAGTTCAATAGAAAGCAGAGACTCGGACACCGTGTTTGTGGAGGATCAACTGGGTACATCAACATCGAATAGTAAGACTTCGAGCATGTTTCTGGATTCCGGAAAGTGTCTCTTCCAGTGCAAGACGAAATGATACTACCTGAAACCTCTTGAGGAGGAAACACTGGCTTTACAATGACGAAGCAACGGTTCATTGGCACTCCTACCGCGCTCCTATCCTGATCGCAACGCAGCATCAACTTTGAAGCCGCCAGGCATCTGGTCGGTGTAGATCCTGTCAGGATCATACTTTTGTCTGATCTCTCCAAGCCGCCTCAGATTCGCCGGGTCGTACCCCTCGAAAACCGGCTGCTCCTTGCCCGCGTCGTTGAGATACAGGTAAGGAGTCGACACGTTCAGAGGAGCGAGTTTCGAGGCGATCTCTTTGTCGACAGCTTCGTAGAATCGTGTGGCAATGTCCTCATCCTCTGCCCTTAGGAACCCGAGGCTCTCTTCAACCCAGATGAACGGCCCCTGAGACTCGTCGATACCCATCGGGTCGCTCGCAGGGCCACCGCCCCGGTTCGCAGTGATTGACGACTTGGAGATCGGCATAAATGTAAGCGTGGCTCCGATTCCAGGCACGTCGGTCAAGTGTTTGACAGCCAACTCGAAAAAGGTGTCGTGTACGATAGTCATCGCCTCTCTGTTTGCCCGGAAGGCCAAGACGTAGAACCGACTATGCCTGCCGTGAAGCTGCTCCCATCCAACTTCGGTTGCAGTCGCCCACTGCCCCATCGTGCGAGGCTGGAAGTCGGTTAGATCGGCGGGCATATGGGCTGACGTGAAGTTTGAGAGCGCCGACGGCCTGGTGTTGTTTCCGTTATAAAAGAGGTACGACATGTAGGTCAGCACCTCGGGAGCCTCTCCGAACCAGAAGATGTTGGGAATCACGGCCGACTTCTTGTCCAGGGACCCATCTACCGCATAGTGGTAAACGGTGTCAAGAAAGTTGTCGCGCTGGCCCTCCCCGTAGACTGCCCTTCCGACCGTCACGACCGGAGCGCTGACTGTCTTGAGCTCCATGCTGGTAACGATGGCGAAGCTGTTGCCGCCGCCTCGGAGGGCCCAAAACAGGTCTGCGTACTTGTTGTTGGCGGTAGCAGTGACAACTTTGCCATTAGCAAGGACCACCTAAGAAGCCATCTTGTGAGCGCGTGTCTTTGTGAGAAGGCAATTGACCGAGGTACCTCGAAACTCTTGACGTTGGCAGAACCCCATCCGTATTCGTTTGTGAAGAACGATATGCCACCGCCAAGCAGGAACCCGGGAATTCCGACTACGCCCAGGCGACCACCAACTACCGAAACACCTGCTGGTTCGAGGTATCTATAGACGTCGCCCCAGCTATTGGCGGGGCCAACGGAAACCGAAGACCTGTCCTTGGAAAGACGCATCTGGGTGAACCCTGAGCTAGAGAGGAGAACTCCGGTCGAGTTGATGTTGTTTGAGTCGCCGATCGGCATATGGCCTCCCCCGCGGACGACAAAAGGGACTTTAGTCTTGACGAGCACCTTGACGGCGAAGGCCATCTGCTTTGCGGTGGTCGGTGCGAAGATGCATGCTGGCCCGAGCCAGCTGGCGGCTGTGAAGTAATCTAGAAGTCGCGAGGTCAGCTGTCTCGAAGGGGGACTCGCTCCAGACTAGAAGGGCGCTCGCTACCTTCGTTCAGCGGTTTGTATTCTGAGTCCGTTGAAAGGTATGTGATATTCGGAAAGGCATCGTGCAAGAACTGGCAAGTTTCTGCGGGCGATGCCGGTCCCTTCGGAATCGATTCTGCAAGAGACTGTTGAGCCAAGAGGAGGCTGGCTGTCAACACAGGTGCTGTTGACCAGAGCATCTTTCTAGGCGTTGATGAACTGGTTCGTTATGTCAGTGTGTCTGAACACTGGGAGGCAGTAGCTAACGTACCTTCAAGCCCTCTCAATGATGGCCGTTTTGTAGGTTGGCTGAAGTCCGGGGAATCTACACAACCACGACTGTAGTTCGATCCGAGACTGTGGTAGATACTGGGTAACTTCAGAGTTCGCTTAGGCCACCCCAAAAGAGAACGTCTGCAGCGAATGGGACACGAGGGAGATTACACGGGATATCGACCATTAGGAATTTCGCTGGTAGAAGCTCGCCTTTATACATGTTTACATGGTATGACCTAAAGAGGCACAGTCGGAAAAGGCGGGAGGCGTGGCGAACACCATACTTCCGACACGTCTAAAGAATGCAAGTCATCACCGCATGTGGCATACAATCTCGCTGAGGCATTGGTCTAGGGCTTACCCCGAGTAGCCGATTGGGTTCTCACGGGCGGTGTGAGATTCGATCTTGGCAAGGTGACACAAGAACGCTGATGTTGGGCGTTTTGATAGGCAGCGCAGACGGGCGAGCCTGCGCAGCTCACGGCCAGTTTGCCAAAAGAAGTAAAATTGCCAACACGACATCTGCCGTCTCTCTGCGCTCAAGTGGATCGACAAGTTGATGTTCCCCAATGGCTACTTTTCTTTAATTATCGCAGGCCTATGGATATCGATGCTTATCCGCTATATCACCTGCATCAAGGCCCCTGCTAGCTGTGCTGCAAAGCCTGAGCAACAAGGGGCGCTTCGGAGCCCATGTCCGTCGAGGCTGTAATTGTGGTCGAGGATGACCATGGAACTCCAACCAGGAGGGTTTAGGTTATTCTACGGGGCGGTTCGTGAGTCGGAGCTGTGATCTACGTGGCAAAAGACCTCTCAACACCGCGAGAAGCCTTTCGGATTCTAATACCCTTCACAGCCCGACAAGCCATTGTTCGCTAGACCTCCGTGTCGTTCCCATAAGCATTCCACACACTCTCGCCACCGGGAATATAAGATCCTTTGAGGATGGCATCTGATGGCTTCGTGATGATCGCGTGGTCGCGCCCCAGGATCATCAGCAATTCTTCAGGAATCTGTCTCCAGCTTTCTCGGACCAACGCCGTTCTCTTTCGCCACACGACCTGATCATTTTCACGGGTCGGAAGAGGACCTATGATGTTTCTGAAATACGCTGAGATGATCTTCTTGTAGAGGATAGACCACAGGGAGGACTCGAGAGGAACTTTGTGTTCGACCAACAGAGGAGCACAACTAAGGGGCTGTCCTTCATAGAAGCATAACGCCACCCTGCCCGTAGCACTTGAACTTGATTCTTTGGAGAAAAGTTCAGCTCAGCAGATGAACATGGAATTCCAAGAAAGAAAAGTGACTGAAAAGGATCAGACTATGTACAGTAAATGTCCAAATATGGTTACACGAGAAACGAATTTTTTCATCCATCACTTCCCCCGGCTAGTGCATGTGCTTGTGAGGAGCCCTGCCCAGTCTCATGGGGCGGCCGCGCATAGCCCTCCTCGCGCGAGCAGCAGGGGCGGCGGTGGTGGAGTTGGACACCGGGCATGAGCTGTACATGACGCCACGGCCGTTGGTTCCAACATAGACGACATTGGCCTCGTTGGCAGAGCCGACCAGGGCGGCGCCGTCGATGGCTCCGAAGCTGTGGGTGCCCTGGATGTCAACCCAGGTGGCGCCGAGGTCGGCACTGGCGTAGAGCTTCTTGCCCGTGGCGCCTTCACCGAAGGCGTAGAGGTTCCAGCCGGCAGCGCCCTCGCCCTTGCCGACAGAGATGGCGTGGGCGTTGGCCGGGCTGGAGGCCAGTGTGGTGAAAGACTTGCCGTAGGTGGTGCTGTGGAAGATGCCGGCATCGGTGGAAACCCAGATCTCACCCGCTTGAGTGGGGTGGACGGCGATGTGGCGAATCTCGGTGCCGTTGAGGACGCTGGCCTCGGCGAAGGTAGTCGCGCCGTCGGTCGAGAGGTAGAAGGTGGCCTTGGAGCCGGCGTAGAAGACGGTGCCGTTCTTCTTGTCGCTGGCGATGACGCTGCTGGCCGGGAGGGTGACGTTCTCCAGCTTTCCCTGGTTGCGGGAGACGAGGACGCCCTCGTTCAGGGTAGACCAGAGGATCACGTCGCCGTCGGCCGAGTACGCAACGGTGCCATCGGCAGCCGTGGTTCCGGACGCGTTGACAGCGGCCCAAGTAGCACCTCCATCGCTGCTGAGAGCCAGTTGAGGAGATCCGGTAACCTTTCCGACACGGGCGACCTTGGTTGCGTCGTTGCCGGCGAAGTCGACGAGGGGCCTTCTCGAGGTCGGCGACAGAGCCGTAGGTGAAGCCGTTGTTATCGAGGGTTGCCATGAAGAGCTCGGAGCCACCGGGGGCACTAGCCAGGCTAGAAATAGCCATCTCCTCAATACCGGAAGCAAGACTCTCGATCGTGACGGTCTTGTTGTTGTCCCAGTTAGTAAGGTCGCGGCCGCCAAAGATGGTGAGGCCGGTGCCGTAGAACCATCTGTCGCTGTTGTGGGGGTCGATCTCGAGCGACTCGATCATCCAGCCAAGCTTCTTGGTGTCGATATCGAGGAAGTTGGTCTCGATCCACGGAGCCTAGGTACCCGTACATGAGTTTCTACGTCGTCGAGGCTTAAACGGGAGGGTGACTTACGTTCTTAGCGCTGATGGTGTACTGAGGAGCAACCTTGCCATCGGCACCCCAATGCCAGATCTGCTTCCAAGTCGCGCCAGAATCGGTGGAGCGGAAGAGCTGGGCATCGGGATACCAGCTGTTAAGGGTCGCAACAACAATGGTGCCGGGCTTCTGGGCATCGACGGAAAGGCCACCTTGGAAAAAGATCAGGTCCTATCCAGGAGAGTTTCGAGACCCAGAATGCAACTTACCGAAGCCGTAGAAGAGGTCGCTGCTAGAGGTAGGGGTGATATCAGTCCACTTGCCGGAGGCGAGATCGTATCTGTAGATGGCACCCTGGGTACCGTCGTACGGGCCAGTGCCGTCAGAGTAGGTGAAGTAGATGACCTTTTCAGCCTTGTTAGCGAGTCGCTTTTGTGGTATGATGAGTCCAGCATACCTTTTCCGCGACGGAGAGTCTGGCCTTGTGGGGGAAGAACTTGGCGGGCTGGTCGGCAACGGGGCCCCAGGTAGCGCCGGCGTCGGTGCTCACGTAGACCGAGGCCGTGCTGTTGTCGGCGGTGCCAACAAAGATCCTAGAGGTAGCACCATCGACGACCTCGGAGGTCTCGTCAAAGGTGACGAAGGTCAGGCCCTGGAGGTCGCCGTTGTAGGCGTCTCCCTCGGGGCCGGGGCGGAACGTGCCGACGGCCTCGAAGGACGAGACCTTGGAGAAAGTCAGGCCGCCGTCCGTGGACTTCCAGAGGCCGTTGCCGCTTCTGGCGCCGAAGTAGAGGATCTTGGAGTTCTTAGGGCCGACGGCCAGGCGCTCGCCGGTTCCGCGGCCGGGCATGTTGCCGCCGACCTTGAAGGGGAGTGTCGTGAACTCCCAGCTCTCGCCCTTGTCGGAGCTGCGGGCGATAGAACCATTATGGGGGTCCCTGTGGTAGCAACGTTAGTATGTGCCCATCTTTACTTGCACCGGTGTCTGGGACGGGCACCCTTTTTACCAGTCGTTCGTGTACATGCCGGCGGCGATGTACACCTTGTTCGCGTCGGCAGGGTCGAGCGCCAGGGCGTCGATACCCCATCTGTTCCAGTTGTCATCGTGGGCGTAGCCGTTGGCATCAGTCACGGGCGTCCAGGAGTCGTCGTCGTTGAGGCGGTAGAGACCACCAATGTCTGTGCGGGCAAAGGCGACGCCCTTCTCGGTCGGGTGGAAGACGATGGACGGGACGAAGCCGCCGCCGCCTCCGGTGTGGACGTTCTTCCAGTCGCAAGCGGCGCGGACGGACGCCGCTGCCGCCGCTAATATGAGCCCGACGGTCCTCATGGTCGTGTTTCTGTTTTGTTGTGGGCCTGGTTTACTCGAGTCTCAAAATGAAGATGCGCAAGTCTCTCAAGGGTCCAGCCAACAGGTTGAAGCGAATGTTTTGATGTCGATCCCAAAGGAATGTCGGTTGAAAAGCGAATGTGGGTGGAAAGGAAAGGACTGAACCGAACAGGTGATTCGGAAACAAAATCTCGCCTGATCTGAAGAGCGCTCGACTATTTACATACGAATTTCCGAGCGTCTCCATTACGCATCGGACGGCATTCTGGACTCGGGTGGTAACCAAAGCTGATGAGGCGACGGCGGGTCCGAATGGCCACCAATTGCGCCTTCAGGGGGCGATGCACTACATCTCGAATAGATTGAGACACTCCCCAGAAAGTCTGAATTCTCTCAGAACCTTCTGAACAGCTTCCCGACAGCCGAGAGCGAGGGATTGGCGCGGGCCGCTCAGTGGTGCGGACAGCAAACGCGTTGTGACGAGTAGAGGACGCACATGCAGGGCGGCTATCGATCAGTGAACTCGATAATAATCCACCAGTACCGTGGGAACTTGCTCTTAGCCGAGGGCAGTGAGGCAATTAGCCTATGTATAATGAAGTCATGCCATCCTGGGCAGGGGAGAGTGGCTTCAAAACGACGGCCAATTGTTCACAAACTACTGTGTCAAATAGAGGTGGAAGCTCTGGGCTTTTTATTGAGGGGGCAATGGGACGAACCCATCCCTCCGGGCCGAACAGAGTAAGCGAGTGGGAATATCCCTGCGAAATGGGGGGCGGAGCGGCATTGACTAAGCGGAAGCTGTGTTTTTCCAGCTTGAGTAGAGTCAGTGACCCTTGGCGGCTGGATGTGGTAGTTACTAGATCTGGCGAAAAGGTATCTTGATAGACCGTAGAGTCAAAGTGCTCTTCTAAGGAGACGCTCTTGATCAGTGACCCCAGTCTTCAAACTTCTGTTTTCCCGGTTATTCCTTTCAATCTAGGATAGCGAGGAGACTGGGATTGATGCACTGAATAGGACGGACGCCCAGGAGAGGTAGCCAGTCAATGAATGCAACCTTGCAGAGTCCTAGCAATCCAATTGCTTCCGAAATAGCTTTCTGTCTACTACCTCATTGTAAAAGAACAAAAGAAAAACTCTACTTCATATAAATTCGGCCTCGGTCGAAACTGCTCGTTTCGAGCTTTCGCGTCCATTCTTGCCTACCAGAGCAAACCTTATTGCCGGTCTCCGCAACTGTCTTGTGCGGAGCTTCGACAACCCACTGGCTAATACTGGAGTAAATCTTGCAGGGAGATCTTATTCATCATGCCCTGTTCCAGTACCCAACACGCCTATATGGCTTAGCACAATAACAACGAAAACAATAGGAATAATAACGACGACCACGACGACGGAAAAGGACAATGATAATAAGCCTATGTAGCCCTTGCAAATTTTAACCCTGGGGAGTACATTGAGTAATGGAGGCATAGTTTGCACGAACATGTAGACGGTTGGTATCCCCTGTAACACCGTCCATTCAGGTGGTCCAGAAGTCACCGAGTCACCGACTTGCGACGCGCCGCACAGTACTGTCATGCTTCTCCTCGTTGCCAGAAAGACAGAGACTGTGTTGTGCGCCTAGACTCGGCGGCCTGTTATTCAAAACATCAATGTTCGCCATTTTCTGCATACCTTTGAAACGTTATACTTTTGCTAGCTGGCGGTCTGCCCAGGTTGACCGACGATCTGAGCTAACAACGGATTTGAAATGTTCACTTGCCTTATCCTTATTCGAGACAAGTTCGTTTTGTTAGGTTCTTGAAACATTCTAAACCGCCATTCATGCGGTCCGTATTGGAACAAAGCCAAGGCCTCTAACAAAGACAGTCGAAACTGTCATCAAGTAAAAGACATCATTGACTTCTCAACCCGAGGCTCCCCCAACCAAGCTAAACCCCCCTCGGCTGGTGTTTCGCCAGATCGGGCATGCTTCACGAGTCTCCTGAAGTCAGTCGTCGGTTCGCCTGCTTCTAGTCCTCCAAGACGACGCCAATGGATATCGTGTTGGCAAGTTTCTCAGGCCGAGTCCAGTTCCCCTGAGCAGACGGCCTAAACTTAAATTCGCGATTAGCGCCGGATGGCGCCCCGGATGCCTTTCCCACGTTGTTGTACCTGACAACATGATGCCACCAGATCATATGTAGATGAGTGCGCTCATGAAATCCCTTGGCCTCATGCCTGATTCTTGCTGTCTCAAGGCTGGAGCCAGAAATTGTTTCCACCTTTATCAGACATCCTCAAAACCCATCGCGACGTCACCACGTGACCACATTGGCCTCCTGTGCCCCAACATCAAATCATCGACAACTCTCATTTTATTCAACCGGGTCCAACCACTAGCCGCCGCTTGGCTTGAAGCCCTAGAGGCGGTGGTCGTCGGTGAGCACCAGACATCTCCCATATTGCAAGGGTCCGTCCGCACGCTAGGCCATAACACCCCGTGGACACCTAACCAGAAGTGAGAGAGGTCAGCATCTAGCGTGCTCAACCTGGTATGGAATCTTTCGATCTTCCATCGGGCCGCCGCTGGATTGCTCAGAAACCCCGTGGATTTCGGCGAGACGATGTGTTTACTGCGCGTTCTATTCCGGGAGTGGCTCTCTAGCCCACCTGGTGTTGTGTAAGTCGTCACTGGCAAAATTTAAGATTGAAGATGGTTATAAGAACCTGTTGATCCTTCGATCGGATTCTTGTTTGTTCTTCGGGAAACCAAAGCCACCAGACTGCCTGTCCTTACGATACTCCTCTCAAAATGCGTGTCTCTCAAGGTCTCGCGATTGTCATCACTGCTCTGGGCCTAGCTACCGCAGCCCCGGCCGACGATGAAGCCCATATCCATGCGGAACACAAGCGCCAGCTCGGTTCTAGTGCCGGTGACCTCGGAAAGGACGCCGCATTTGACTATGTTATCATCGGCGGTGGTACCGCCGGTCTCGTGATGGCCAACAGGTTGAGTGCACAGCCTGGTATCACGGTTGCTGTCATCGAAGCGGGAACCTTTTACCAGATCACAAACCCCATTATCGGCAACACTCCTGCCGGAGACACTCTGTTCGCCGGCTCCAGTCCTTTGGATACCAATCCTCTAGTTGACTGGAATTTCGTCACCCAGCCCCAGAGCGGTGCGAATGGTAGACGCATTCACTATGCTCGTGGAAAGTGTCTTGGAGGAAGGTACGTGACTATCGAAAACTTAATTCAGAGAGAACTATCTGACAAAGATCTCAGTTCTGCTCGAAACTTCATGATCTATCAGCGTGGCACCAAACAGTCCTACCAGAAGTGGGCAGACGCTGTCGGCGATGACAGCTATACCTGGGACTCTCTCCTCCCCTACTTCAAGAAGAGCGTCAAGTTCACTCCGCCCAAGAGCCCCCCTCGTTTCGCTAACGCCAGCGCCGAGTACAACCCCGATGCTTTCTCGCCGTCCGGTGGCCCTCTGCGCGTATCCTACGCCAACTACGCCCAGCCCTTCAGCACCTACCTCGAGCCCTCCCTCAACGAGATCGGCATCCCGCCCACTCAGGACTTCAACAGTGGCGAGCTCATGGGAGCTCAGTACTGCTCAGACACGATTGCCCCCGAGTCTCAGAAGCGTGAATCCAGTCAGACATCCTTCCTCACCGAGGCCATCGGCCGCAAGAACCTCAAGGTCTACCAGCTCACGCTGGCTAAGAAGATCCTCTTCGACAGCAACAAGAAGGCAACCGGCGTCGTCGTCACGTCCAATCTCGGCATCAGCACCTACACACTCAAGGCAAACAAGGAGATCATCCTCTCGGCCGGTGCCTTCCAGAGCCCGCAACTTCTCATGGTCTCCGGCGTCGGTCCACGCGACCAGCTCCAGAAGTTCAACATCCCCATTGTCGCTGAGCGTTCTGCCGTCGGCAAGGGGATGGAGGACCACGTCTTCTTTGGCCCTACCTGGCGCGTCAAGGTCCAGACCCTGACCCGCCTGGCCAACGACCTGATCTACACCGCCGCCCAATTCGCTTTCGACTACTCCATCTTCAAGCGCGGCCCTTTGACCAACCCCGTTTGCGACTTCCTCGGCTGGGAGAAGGCGCCAAGAGACCTGATCAGCGATGAAGCCGCCAGTGTGCTTGATGCCGAGTTCCCCGCCGACTGGCCAGAGATTGAGTATCTTACCGCCCCCGGCTACGTCGGTAACTTTGCCAACCTGCTCCTTACTCAGCCCCGGGATGGGTTCCAGTACGCTACCATTCTCGGTGGCCTTGTCGCACCCCTATCCCGCGGGACCGTCACCCTTGCCTCGGCGGACACCAAGGACCTGCCCCTGATCGACCCGAACTGGTTGACCGACCCGACGGACGTCAGTGTTGCCCTGGCTACGTATAAGCGCCTCCGCCAGGCCTTCAACAGCAACGCCATGCGTCCCGTCCTGGCAGACAGGAAGGAGTATTACCCAGGCCCCGCCGTTGAGACGGATGACCAGATTATTCGCCAGATCCGCAACGATGTCATGACCATCTGGCATGCGTCTTGCACCTGCAGAATGGGCAAGGCTGATGACCCCAACGCCGTAGTGGACAAGGATGCCAAGGTTATTGGCGTCAGCGGGTTGAGGGTCGTTGATGCTAGCAGTTTCGCTCTGCTGCCTCCCGGCCATCCCCAGAGCACCGTCTACGTGCTCGCGGAAAAGATCTCGGCCCAGATATTGGCGGGCAACTAAGCAAAGATGACATAACTGTGCTTGAAGTCAAAAGTAATCATAATTTATGTCACGCGGCTAAGTACAAGTGGTCGAAGCGAAGTAAAAGTAACGGCTTAATTTTTAAGTTCTATAATATAGTAGAGTAAAAGTAAAGGCCCCTTTATAGGGGCAGGAGACGGAGTAAAGTCACTTAAATAAGCCACTTAAATAAGTAGTTACTTATATATATAGCTATAAATAACTTTAACTATTATAATATACCCCCCTAGACTTAAAAGAAGTTTAAAAACGCTATACTTATAGCCTCCTAACGTATAACTAAAAATATTTATATTAATATTTAATAAAAAAGAGTATAAATAAAAGATTTTATATTATAAAAAAGACTAATAAATAAAATAAAAATCCCTTTACTTTATTAATACTACTCTTACTTTATTATAATACTTTTATTACTATTATTAAAGTAGTTATACTTTTATTTATATAGTAAAAAGTAAGTAAAAAAATTAATAAATATCCTTAAGTACCTTTAATTAGCTAAATTTAAGTAAATACCTAGCTTAAAGTAGGTAAATAATAATCCTCTAAGGGCCCTAATCTTTTTTCTTTTCCTCCTTTAGTAATAATATTTATATAAAGTATAAATACCCTTAATTTCGCCCCTAACACTATAACACTCTACTTTATATAGTTTAAAAGTATTAATAGTATTTAGTTTAAAATATAGTATTTTAATAGTTTATATAGTATAATAGTTAATAATACTTTTAAAAGGAAGTAAACTAAGTCTACCTATATAGTATGTACTATAAAGTATATAAAAAATAAAGTTAATAAAAAAACTATAGCTACTATAGTAGCTATAACTATAACTACTAAATATTACAACTTATTAATTAATAGACCTTTGATAGTAACTCCATAGGGGGCTTAGTGGTTAAATAGGCGATATTAGTTTATGTTAGTATAATACACTACAGAGCGGAAGAACTAGGATATAAGTCACGTGATAATAAGTAGAATTAATACACAATAAGTAGTTCTAGGACAGAACTAATAGTACTAAGGGCGGTTTATAGTAATAAACTAATATACTTAATATTAGTTCTAGAGATAAAGGGATATATTTATAGAAATAGGATTTGTATATAAATAGAACTTAAGTACCCTTAAGTTCTCTTTTTTATAGTTTTTTAGCTATTAACTTTATATTAATTTTTAAATACTTTTAGCTTTTTAGTAGTAACTACTACAACCCTTTTATTAAATACTTAGACTAATTACTTATATACTTTAAACCCTAGGATCCCTTTAGTACTCTATAGTACTATTTATAGTATTAAGCTTTAGTTTTTATTAATATAAACTTTACTATTAAAAGGCTAGTTATAATATTTTAATAGTTTTTATTTAGTAAGTTAACTTTTAATACTAATAAATAGTATTTTATAATGTTTACTTTTAGAATACTTAAAACTACCCTTAGTTTAACTAAGTTAGTTAATAAATAAGTTTATAACTTTACTTAGGAACTGGGAGAATAGTATATAAAGGATAATAAAGAAATTAGTAATAATAATAATAATACTAAAGAATAGCTTTAAAAGGTTAATAAAGATATTAAAGAAATTTAAAAACTTTATAATAAGAACATAACTAAACTTTGCGATTTTAAAGAAATAATAAAAGAATTTAGTAATAGACCCTAATATATTCTTAATATAAAGAACAAACTTAAGATACTTTATACTACTATTAATATTATTACTACTTTTATTTAAAATAAATATAAAAAACTTAAGTTTAATTTACTTATTATTTATAATAGAACTTTTAGAATACTAAAAGGATTTTTAATTTAAGTTAAGACCTACTAGAACTTCTATTATAGTAACTTTAAAAATAATACTAAGTGCGTTATTTATACTACTACGTTTTTTTATAAATATACTCTTTAATAAATTAAACTATTCTAGGAATAGTTCTTTAAAGTTAAAACTTTAGACTACTATATTAGTAAAATTAAGGATATTTTTACTATATTTAATAGATTTAAATAAGTCCTTTGAATTCTATTCTAGGACCTTAATTAGAAGTAATAAGTTAAATGCGACCTTGCTTTATTTAAATAGACTAAGTCCGCTACTTACTATACTACTAAGTTCTAACGTATTAGTGTGTAACTGGACCTTACTAAGGAATTTAGAATCTTTATGTTTTACTAAGGTTTAAAGGATAAAGTTAAAAACAAACTTATTAAAATTAACTAACTTAAAGACTTTTTTTAGTATATTAAATTTATAATTAAAATTAATAACTATTTATAGAAAAGACGTTGTAAAAAAAGAGAATAATAACTAAGTGCTAACTCTAGTAAGAAGTACTAATAAATACTATAATAATTCTAGTACTGTAACTAGGGGTAGTAACTTTAGTAGAATAACTAGTAACTTTAAAATAATAATTAGTAAAGTACTACTTATAGATACTATATCGGCTTTATAGACTTTAGTATTACTAAATAATAAAAATATAATAAAGGATATACTTTTAAGTACTATAACTATAATAAGTTAGGATATATAGTTAAGAATTACTGCTAAGTTAAAAAGTAATAATAGTAACTAATACTAAAAAGTAAGTAATTTAATATAGTTTTTAAGAAAGATTATACTAAACTTTTATAAACTACTTATTATAATAATAAATATACTATTTATAGGAATAGTAAAAAGAATATAGGATAGTACTTTAAAGATACTAGTTAATTTAGCTATAATACTACTAATATTTTTTAAAAAAATACTTATTATTATTTATAAAGTACTTTATTAAAAATTAGCCTAAAAGACTTAGGAATAGTTTAATAATATAAACCTGTAATAAGTATACTATAATTTAATAGTACTTAGTAATAAAGAAGTTAGATATAATAATAAGTTAATTATTTAAAAACTTAATACTATAATTAAAGGACTAAGATATATAGTTAATATAAAACCTAATAAAGACTATATAGAACACACTTAAATACTATTTATTTAAAGAAATAAAAGAATAGAAGTTTGCAATAAATTACCTGTATTTAGAGAACTTTATAAAAAAAATATAAAAAAAATAAAAAGAATTATAGTTTATTTTATAGTTTAAGAAATAGGATATAAATTAGATATACTTTATAATTTAAATAAACTTTGCAATATTACTCAACAATATACTTAGAACGAAGTTACTTAGGGGGCTTTGTTTAATATTTAGAACTTAGACTCTAAAAAAAAACTTTTAATATAGAAAAAAGAATAAAAGTACTTACTATATATTCTTTTAGATAATAATAAGTAGTAAATTACTTTTTATAGAACTAACTTTATTAAAAGAACTAAAAAGTAGCTACTTAGTAGTATACTAGGAGACTATAAGTAGTTAAAGTTATTATATAAAAAATATTACGACGTTTTTTAGTTATAATATTTTAATAATGAATATTAAAAATATTTTATAAAAAAACTTAATTTTTAATTTTTTTTTTTAAAAAAAAGAACACCCTACGTAAAAATATTTACTTTAATTAAGAATTTAATATATAAATTATTTATAAATATAAAGGACTTAAAGAAGTAGTGTTTAAACTAAACCCAAACTTCTTAATAAAGTATTTATACAACAATACTAGGGACTAGTAAAAGTATTATATTAACTAGTACTAAGTTTATTATATTATTAAAGTATAAACACTTTAAAAAAAGTAACTTTAAGAAGAAAAAGAAACTAGCTTTATACTACTAGTTATTAATATTAAAGACACCCTTATAAAAGGAAAAGTAGTTAAGTACTTTAATAGGGATAGAATATATATAAAACAAAGGCTTAAGTAGTTAAAAAACTAAATTTACTTACTAATAAAGGATTATAATAAGTAATTATAATAAAATCTATCTACTTAGTAATAAATACAAACTTAAACAAAAAATACCTTTACTTTAATATTATAGTAAATAGGATATAGGTTAAAGTTTTAATGAATAGTAGTGCCTAAGGTAACTTTATATTACTACAAGTTATAAATAATTTACGACTACTATAGAATAAAAAAAAGGACCCTTATTTATTTAATAATATAGAAGGGGAAGGAGTATAGTATAGTAAAGGTATTATTAATAAAAAAACTATACCCCTTATTTTAAGTTACTATAACTAGAAGATATATTACTACCTTAATATTATAGATATAGAATAATAAGATATTATTTTAGAAATACTATAGCTATAAAGAAAGAACCTATAGATAAATTAAAAAGTTAATTACTTTTATTAAAACTATAAAAAGAGTTTAGTTACTAAAGGATATAGTTAACTACTAGCTTTAAACGAACCTTACTAAAAAAAGTTAATAATATATATATTATAATTTATTACTTTTTTAAAGGTTAAAGAAGTAGTTACTAGGCCGTTGTATATAAAGGACCTTACTATAATATAAAAAGAATTAATTTTTAATAAAGATTGACTTTTATTTATTCTAGAAGAATATAAAGTGTATAAGAAGCTGTTTGCTCTGATACTAGAAATAGGCCTACTAGAATATAGCGCCTTTAACTATAAGATTCCTATTAAAAAAGGATAAATACTATTATTTAATAGAGTTTATTAGTTAAATTAGTAAGAAATGAAAGTACTTAATAAATATATTAATAAATACTTAATTAAGGGTTATATTAGAGAATTAATATTACTTATAGAATACTTAATTTTGTTTATACTAAAGAAGAATAGTAAACTACAACTATATATTAACTACTAATAACTTAATAATATTACGATTAAGAACTGATATTTATTACTACTTATTTTAGAACTACGAGATCTACTTTATAGAACTAATTAGTTTATAGCTTTTAATTTTAAAAGAGTTTATAATTTAATTAGAATTAAAGAAGGGGAGGAGTAGAAGACTGTATTTTGTTTTTACTAAGGATATTTTAAATACCTAGTAATACCCTTTAAACTTACTAATACTTCTGTAATATTTTAGAATATAATTAACTATGTCTTATAAAAAAAGCTTAATATTTTTATAATTATATATTTTAATAATATCTTTATTTTTTTAAAAACCTTTAAAGAATATAAGTAATATATATACTAGGTACTTTAGAAACTTTAGAAAGTTAAACTCTTTATTAAACTAGAAAAAAGCGAGTTTTATATATAGAAGGTGGACTACTTTAAATTTATAATTATACCCAGAATTATTAAAATATTAAATAAGAAAATTGCTGTAGTTAAAGATTAGTTAATACTCTAGAATGTTAAGAATATTTAATTATTTTTTAAATTTATTAACTTTTATTAATAATTTTTTAAAGGATATTTAGGAAATATTATTATACTTATCGACTTTATTAAAAAAGATATAAAATAGGAATAAATAGAAAAAAAAAAAATAGTATTTTAAAAAATTAAAGACTAGGTTTTTAGTGAACTTGTACTTATAATACTTAACCTAAATTTATTATCTAAAGTAAAGACTGACGCTTTAGATTATACTATTAGTGGATAACTTAGTTAATATAATAAAAAAGAACACCTATACTTATATACCTTTTACTTAAAAAAACTTAGTAGACTAAAACTTAACTACTAAATTTATAATAAAGAACTTATAACTATTATTAAAGTATTTAAAGAATAAAAGCTATACTTTTTAAGAATAAACTATAAAGTTATAGTATATATAAATTATAAGAATTTAGTATACTTTACTATATTTAAAAACCTTAATAAACAATAGATTAAATAGTTAAAATTCCTTTTAGAATTTAATTTTTATATTATTTATAAAAAAGGATTAGAAAATAGAAGAGTTAATATTTTTAATAAATAATTAGACTTAGAGTTAATAGTTCTAAATAAAACTTAAATAATTCTTAAGAAGGATTTAAACAGAAACTTTATACTAGTTATTTACTTCTTTATAATTACTAAACAGATTAGTACTAGTATACCTAGATAAATAACCAACGAGATAATTAAAACAATTTATAGTACTAAAGTATATAGATACTAAGGAGTTACTAAAATATAAAAATATATTTAATAATACTATAGTAATAAAGTTATATAAAAATAAGTAATTAAAGTTATTAAGGATTATAAAGTTTATAATAAAAGTAAATTAAAATACTATAAACTATATAAAGAACTATAACTTTTTTTAGTACTTAATAAAGTATAGTAATTAATTTTCTTTAATTTTATTATTAAATTACTATAATTAAAGGAACTATTTACTAAAAAATAGTTTAATAGTATTTTAGTTATAGTAAATTAATTTATTAAGTATATATATTTTATTTTATAGATTGAAGTAAGTATAGTAGAAGAGCTTGTATATATTTTTAATAAGTATATTTTTAGTTAATACAGTTTACTAAAAAATATTGTTTTTAATAGAGGAACGTAGTTTACTTTAAAGTTTTAGAAATTTTTGATTTTATAGTTTAGATTTAAACTACGATTATTTACTACCTTTTACCCCTAGACTAATAGATAAATAAAAAGAATTAACTAAATTTTAAAGATATACTTAAAATATTATATTAACTACTAGTAAAATAATTAAGTTGTTTTGTTATTAATAGCTTAATTTATTTATAATAGTGTAGTAAGAGAGAGTATACAATACTTACTTTTTTACTTTAATTACGGATTTAAACTAACTACCTATAGAGAACTATAAGTAAGATCTATAGTAGTGAAAGTAGTTATTTATATTAATTAAATTAAAAAAGTTTATAACTAACTTTAATACAATTTAGAATTTATTAGGTAATATATATATAAATATACTAATACTTTAAGAATAAAGGGACTATTCTTTAAAGAAGGAAATAGTATATACTTTATATAATAAAATATTAAAACTAAATAACTAAGTAATAAGTTAAACTATAAGAAACTTAGACTCTTTAAGATTATTAAGGAGATTTTAAAAGTTAATTTTAAACTTATACTACTAAATACTATAAAATACTACTTAGTTTTTTATATTTTACTTTTTAAACTAGTACTATAAGGTTTATATACTACTAATTATATTAAAGTTAACTCTGAATAAGACTATAAAATTAAAAGGATTATTAACTATATTAATTAGTAAGACGGTATAGAACTTTAATATTTTATTAAGTAGAGGAATTATAGTTATAAAAATAATATTTAGGAACTTATATTAAACTTTATAAATGTATAAGATGAATTGTAAGAATACTGGACTTAGTGGTAAGAAAGATAATGTACTCTAGATATAAAGATATTAATAAATAAGTTATATATTATATACTTATAACTTAAAATTTAATTAATTAAACTTTTAAAAATAAATTAAACCTTTTTTTATTTAAGAATATTTAATTCTAAGTAATAAGAATATACTCTTTTACTTTATTAATTAAAGAATTAAAATTAGTAAATTTATTTTTAAAACTAAAAGAGGCCTATAGTAGCTTATTTTTTAAATTTACTATTTAGACATTATTTACTACAAACTACTTATAAGTATTTAATACTAATAATATATTATTATTTAGTAGGCACTATTTTTTTAATTAACTTTTTATATACTCTACTTAAAGGCTTTAGTTTATTTTTTTTAAACTTTTTTTTGGATTTTTTAGATACAACTTAAGCGACTTACTACCTTTGTTATTTACAATTATAAACGCTTAAACTTGTAATATAGAGTTAGGAGTTTTTTACTTACTTTTTCTTTTTTTTTATCCTACTCTTTTTACTAAGAATTTAACTTTTAAACTACAAAATATTAGTACTATTTTTATTATTAAAATAAAAATACTTATAAATAAATACTATTAAGACTCTATTATAAGGCTTTTTTATTATAATATAAGTACAATAATAAGTAGACTTTTTGCTAAAACAATACAGGACTTTTATATAAAAATAATAAGTATAAAGTATATTATTATTAATTAATTAAAACTTAATATACTTAATAAGTATAGCTCTTTTATAATTTTTTATTATAGTTAATTATAATTTTAATTTTTAAATACAATTTAATATAGTATTAGTACTATAGTAAATAAGGAAGTATAATTATAAATCTTTAATTTAGGACTAATAACCTATTTATAATAAGGTTTTAAGAATAAAACTTTTAAGAAAAGAGTTGATGTTATAATTTGTTAGTTAATAAACTTTTAACAGTAACTCTATAGGGGGCTTAGTAGTTAAATAAGTAATATTAACTTATATTAGTATAATATACTATAG
Source organism: Colletotrichum brevisporum (assembly GCA_030770045.1). Lineage (NCBI taxonomy): Eukaryota > Fungi > Ascomycota > Sordariomycetes > Glomerellales > Glomerellaceae > Colletotrichum > Colletotrichum brevisporum. Next base: position 908,618 of record JAUGSI010000006.1, on the reverse strand, counting down.
AATAAAAGAACTAGGATATAAGTTATATAATAATAAGTAGGACTAATATATAATAAGTAGTTTTAGGATAAAACTAATAGTACTAAGGGTGGTTTATAGTGATAAATTAATATACTTAATATTAGTTTTAAAGATAAAGGGATATATTTATAGAAATAGAACTTATATATAAATAGGACTTAAGTACTTTTAAGTTTTTTCTTTTATAGTTTTTTAGTTATTAACTTTATATTAATTTTTAGATACTTTTAGTCCTTTAGTAGTAACTACTACGACCCTTTTATTAAATACTTAGATTAATTACTTATGTACTTTGAACTCTAGGATTCCTTTAGTACTTTATAGTACTGTTTATAGTGTTAAGTCTTAGCTTTTATTAATATAAACCTTACTGTTAGAAGGCTGGTTATAATATTACTATAATAATTTTATTTTTAATCTTTTTATAAAAAGAGTTAACTTTTAGAGTAGAGAGTAAATTAGGGGATAATAATAGTTTATAAACTTAATATACTTTTGTATTAAGTATAGGGCTTTTTATTCTTTATACGCGATTCTAAGTTTTTTTAAGTACTAGTATAGAGTTTAGGGTTAATAGTTATTCTTTATACTAGTTAAATAGCTTTAGGTTAGTTTTTAAGAGATACTTTTATTTAGGTTTTTAGTTACTAAAATAAGTATTAGTAGAAATAGTTCTTTTTTATTATATATTAATAAAGTATTAATTATTTTAAAAATACTTAAAACTTAGAGTTTAGTATTAAAAGAGGAAATAGGTTTTTAAATAGTTTTAATTATAGTATGGACTATTGTTATAGCTAGCTTTTTAATAGTAAGGTTTATATTAATAGAAGTTAAGGCTTAATACTGTAAATAGTACTATAGGGTGTTAAAGGGATTTTAGGGTTTAAAGTATATAGGTAATTAGTTTGAGTATTTAATAAAAGGGTTATAGTAGTTATTATTAAAAAGTTAAAAGTATTTAAAGATTAATATAAGGTTAATAGCTAAAGAACTATAGAAGGGAGGACTTAAGAGTACTTAAGTTTTATTTATATATAAGTTCTATTTCTATAAATATGTCTCTTTATTTTTAGGACTAATATTAGGTATATTAGTTTATTACTATAGACTGCTTTTAGTACTATTAGTTTTGTTTTAGAACTGTTTATTATGTATTAGTTTTGTTTATTATTATATAATTTATATTTTAGTTTTTTTATTTTATAGTATATTATACTAATATAGGTTAATATTGTTTATTTAACTGTTAAGCCTTTTATAGAGTTACTATTAGAGGTTTATTAATTAATAAGTTATAATATTAGTTTTTTTTTTAAAAGTTTTGTTTTTAAGACTTTATTATAAGTAAGTTATTAGTTTTAAGTTAGGGATTTATAATTATACTTTTTTATTTATTATAGTATTAATACTATATTAAGTTATGTTTAAAAATTAAAATTATAATTAACTGTAATAAAAGATTGTAAGAGAGTTGTGTTTATTAAGTATATTGAGTTTTAATTAATTAATAGTAATATACTTTGTATTTATTATTTTTGTGTAAAGGTTCTATATTATTTTAGTAAGAAGTTTATTTATTATTATATTTGTATTATAGTAAAAAAGTTTTGTAATAGGGTTTTAGTAGTATTTATTTATGAGTATTTTTATTTTAATAGTAAGGGTAGTATTAATATTTTATAGTTTAAAAGTTAAATTTTTAGTAAAAGAAGTAGGATAAGAAGGAAGAAAAAGTAGGTAAAGAGCTTTTAGTTTTGTATTATAAGTTTAAGTATTTATAATTATAGATAGTAGAGGTAGTAAGTTGCTTAAGTTATATTTAAAAGATTTAGAAAAGAGTTTGGGAAAGGTAAATTAAGGCTTTTGAGTAGAGTATATAGGAGGTTGATTAGGAGGATAGTGTTTTACTAGATAGTAATGTGTTGTTAGTATTAGATACTTATAAGTAGTTTATAGTAAGTGATTTTTAGGTAGTGGGTTTAGAAAATAAGTTACTATAGGCTTTTTTTAGTTTTAGGAATAAATTTATTAATTTTAGTTTTTTAGTTAATAAAGTAGAGGGGTGTATTTTTATTACTTAGGGTTAGGTGTTTTTAAGTAAAGAAAGGTTTAATTTGTTTTTAGGGGTTTAATTAGTTGAATTTTAGGTTATGGGTATATAATATATAATTTATTTATTAGTGTTTTTGTGTTTAGGGTGTGTTGTTTTTTTTACTATTAAGTTTAGTATTTTTATAATTTATTTTATATATTTATAAGGTTTAATATAGGTTCTTAAGTATTGTTTTTATAGCTATAATTCTTTTATTTAATAAGATATTAAAGTTCTGTGCTGTTTTGTTAGTTAATATGGTTAATAATTCTTTTAACTTTATAGTTTTATTTAGGGTTAATTTTAATATAGTTAATAGTATATAAACGTTGTAGTACTAGTTTAAGAAGTGAGATATAAAAGACTAAGTAGTATTTTATAGTATTTAGTAGTGTGAGTTTAAAGTTGATTTTTAAGATTTTTTTAATAATTTTAAAGGGTTTAAGTTTTTTATAGTTTAATTTATTATTTAGTTATTTAGTTTTAATGTTTTGTTATATAAAGTATATACTATTTTTCTTTTTAAAGGATAGTTCTTTTATTTTTAAGGTATTAGTATATTTATATATACGTTATTTAATAAATTTTAAATTATATTAAAGTTAGTTATAGACTTTTTTAATTTAGTTAATGTGAGCAACTATTTTTACTACTATAGGTTCTATTTATGGTTTTTTATAAGTAGTTAGTTTAAATTTATAGTTAAAGTAGAAAGGTAAGTATTATGTGCTTTTTTTTATTGTACTGTTATAGGTAAATTAGGCTATTAGTAATAGAATAAGTTAATTATTTTATTAGTAGTTAATATAATATTTTAGGTATGTTTTTAGAATTTAGTTAATTTTTTTTGTTTGTTTGTTAGTTTAGGGGTGGAAGGTAGTAGATAGTTGTAGTTTAAATTTAAGCTGTAAAATTAGAGATTTTTAAAACTTTAAAGTAAATTGTGTTTTTTTATTAGAAATAATGTTTTTTAGTAGACTGTGTTAGTTAAGGATGTACTTATTAAAAATATATATAAGCTTTTTTGTTGTATTTGTTTTGATTTATAGGATAAAATATATATACTTAGTAAGTTGATTTACTATAATTAAGATGTTATTAAACTATTTTTTAGTAAGTAGTTCTTTTAATTATAGTAATTTAATAATAAAATCAAGGGAAATTAATTACTATACTTTATTAAGTACTGGAAGAGGTTATAGTTTTTTGTATAGTTTATAGTGTTTTAGTTTACTTTTATTATAAACTTTATAATCCTTAATAGCTTTAGTTATTTATTTTTGTATAACTTTATTACTATAGTATTATTAAATGTGTTTTTATATTTTAGTAACTTTTTAGTGTTTATATACTTTAGTGCTGTGAATTGTTTTAATTATTTTGTTAGTTATTTATTTAGGTGTATTGGTATTGATTTGTTTAGTGATTATAAGGAGGTAAATAGTTAGTATAAGGTTTTTGTTTAAATCCTTTTTAAGGATTATTTAAGTTTTGTTTGGGACTGTTGATTCTAGGTTTAATTATTTATTAAGAGTGTTGGCTTTTTTGTTTTTTGATTTTTTTCTATAAATAATGCGGAAATTAAATTTTAAGAGGAATTTTGATTATTTAATTTGTTGTTTATTAAGGTCTTTAGATGTGGTGAAGTGTGTTAGATTCTGTTAGATTTTGCGTATATTTGTATGTATGTAAAGCTATGCCTTGAGGGCTATTAACGCGTTTTTTGCTTTTAACGGCGCTGTGGGCCTTCGAACCCCCTAAACACAGCTATAGCCTTTAGAGCCGGTAAAATATTACTCTAGAGCGGCTATTGGCCACCTTAAATACTAAAATCTATTTATATATTGTAGTATATTAGTAGCTTTAAGTTATGTAATTTAATATGCTTTTTTAATAAGGGCCTCTTAAGGGCCTTATTAGATTTAATTATAAATAAAATTACGTACTAACTATACTTTAACTACTCTATAATTACTTTTATATAGCTTGCTTCTTTAGGACTATAATTCCTTTAAAGTCTTTGTTTTAAGTAGTTCTGTTATTTTTGTTAAACCTTTATTTCTATAGTAGAAAGAGTAATGCTGTTTTTAGAGTGTTTAAGAGCTATAATCCCTTTTATTTATTCTTTATTAGTAAAGTTAAGGCCCTTATAGTGTTTACTTTAAAGTTTAGTATTGTAAAGTACTTAAAGCTAAGCCGTTTAATTTACTATATTAAGTTACTTAAAAAAAAGTTTAAAGTAGGTGCTAGTGAGTAGCTTTATAAAGTCGTTTACTATTAACTATACTATAGACTAATATTTAACTTTAATATAGTTTTTTTAAGTTTTTTAATATAGTTAGTAGTTATAAATATTAATATAGTAAAGTTTTATATATAGTTAAACTATTTTTTTATTAATAAAATAAATTGTTTATTAATTATTATATTAAATATATATACTTAGTATAGTAGTATTAGGAGTAGGAGTAGTGCTAAAGGTTTACTTATTAAGGTTTATGTAAAGTGTAGTTATTAAATAGTTTATAAAAATAGCTTCTTTAGTTACTTAAAAGAGAGTAAGAAGTTTAGCTTTAGTTATTAATATAGTTATAGTATTTTATTTATTAGTTTACTATTTAATAAGGCTACTAAAAAGCTTAATTATAAATACTTAAAAGCTTTTGTAGTCTAGTGTGTTATTAGTAAAGCTAGTATTTAAAGTAATTATTAAATTATTATTAGAGCTACTTTTTTTATAGCTAAATTTAAAGTAAAGAGTACGCTTTATAAAGAGGTATTTAATTACTCGTTTTACCTCTTTAAAGTACTTAGAACTAGGGTTATAGTTAAAGTATATAAAACGGCTTACTATAAGGACCACGTCTAACTTTATTATTATTATACTATATATAATTAAACTAATATTACTTTAGTAATAGTTAATATTTATATACAGAGTAGAGTCCTTATAAGGAAGTAGTTTAAGTAATTAAATTAAAGAAGTATATAGTTGTTTTATTTACGGGCCTTGCCTTTTTAAGTACTTAATAACTTTATTAATATAAATGGACTATAAGAGTTAAAGGTGCTTTATAGTACGGTTGTAGATAACTTTAATTCTTAAGAACTATTATAAGTCTTTATTATCCTTAAAAAAGTATTACTTTTAAAGTACTTTTATAAGTAAAAGGGCCTTTTTATAGTATTTAAAGGAGAAGTATAGAACGTAGTTATTAATATAAAAAAAAAAAGTAATATAGTTGCGTATTTAATAGTAATTCTTACCTACTACGTACTTTAGCCTAAGTTTTTTTAAACTAGCTTTTAAATAGTGTTACTATAAGAGTAGAGAATAGTATAAGCTGTAAAGTGCTTTATTAAGCTTAAGGATATACCTAGGCTTTTAATACCTAGGGGGTATTTATATATAAATGTTTTTATTAAGTAGAATCTATATAAATGTATTTACTATATTGTATTATAAAAGCTTAAAATTAAAGTAGTTTATAATAGTTATAAGTATTTAAAAAGATATACTAGTAAGTGTTAAAGTATAGGTATTTTACTTGTTTCTTAGCTACTAGTCGCTACGTATAATAAGGCATACTTTAATTTTAAAGAGCTTTTTGTGTTTATTTAACTTATATATATATACCTAATAGTATCCTAGGATCTAGGAGCTATTAATAGTACTTTTAAGAACTTCTTTTTAAAAGTTAGTTTTATAATAGCTTTATAAATAGTTTACCTTAACTACTTATATTAAAATCGTATAAGGGTAAACTAATACTTTTAAATAAGATGTAAATAGGGGCTAGAGCTTTTGTTAAAGGGTACTAGAAGTAGGAACTTTAGTCTATAGTTAGTATAGTACTTTATACTTATTTAATAAAATTTAAGTACCTATAACTCCTTTTTATAGCTAAATCTTACTATTAAAGTGTTTAATATCTGCGTTTTAAAATACCCCTATAGTATATTAAATACTGGGGGTCCCCTTTAATAAATTGTAAGTAACTAAGTAGTTAGTTTAAAAGCGGCTTTATTATAGAGTATTTTAAAACAATAATAGAGTATTAACTAAAAAAGTAGTTTTATAAGACGTTTGTTTATACTGGGGTATATAAACTACTAGGGCGGCTTAGTTTATAGACTTAGCCGTAAATATAGACTAGTAAGGGTTTATAAAAAAAAGGTTTTTATTTACTAACTCGGCTATAATCTACCTCTTTAGGTATTAGTCTTCTTTAATTAGCGCTTAAAAAAACAAAATAAGTAAGTTAAAAGGAGTAAGTAGGAGTTTAAAGTAAGTAAAAGAGTATCTATAGTTATAGGGTTTATTATTATTAAAAGTAGTATTACTTAAATTAAGTTTATTAAAAACATTATTAGGGGAGTTTATAAAAAGAAATACTTTATTGTTTTTTTTGCTTAGTAAGAATGGATAAAGCCACGTTTAAGAGTTAGTTTTGTTAGCTGTAGTAAGGCTCTTTTGAACCTACTTAGTAATAGCTTAAAGGTTAAGGTTATTATAGTCGCTAGTAAGTAAATTTAGGTTACTGTTATAGTATTTTCTTTTGTTAAATGTAATGTTGCGTATAGTAATAATCTTCCTAGTTATGGGGTTTTATATTTAATATTAATTTATAAATATATAGTTAATAAAGAAGCTTATAAAAGTATAGCTATAAAAGCAGTTAAAACGCTTCTTTTTAAGCTACGCAGCGGCTATAAGGGCATACGCCTTATACTTATATAATTTTAAGTATATAAGGTTTGGTTTTGTAGTTTTGTTGCTATAAAGTTATTAGTAGAGCGCTTTGTATAGAGTCTTTTAACTAAAGGCTATTTAAAGTGTATAGTTATAAAAATAGGTCGCTACTCTATAAATATTAAACTACACCTTATAGAGTAACTTACTACCTTTATACATCGTTTAAGCCTTTATTTTAATTATAGTACTAACGTACTTAGTACTATTATTTTAATTTTACGTATATAAAGTAAATAGCTTAACGTATTTACTGCGCCTCTAGAGGTTGTTTATAAAGCGGTAGTACCTTTTAATCTTACTATTGTACTTAAAAGTAAGTATCTTAATGTTATATTAAACCTTTAAAAGTAAAATAAACTTTTTAAAAACCTTAGTAAGTATTTCTATACTATAGTTATATAGGTAGTAGTTCTACAAGTACTATAAAACGTAGTTAATAAATACTAATATAAATATAAACCTACTATAGCCCTTAGTATATAAATAAAAGTTAAATATAATATACTTACTAGAGCGGGTATATACGTTACTTTCCTATAGTTTATAGTTAATAATTCACTTTATTTTATTAATACTATAAGTATTATAGTTTAAAAGGGTATTACTAAGTACTGTTTTAGGAGTAATAAAGATTTAGATACTACAGACTAATAAGGAGAGGCACTAGAGTAGTTTAAGGCTAGAGTAGCTAAGTTACTAGTACTATATTTCTTAAAAACCTTTTAAGAGTTATACCTGATTTTAGTAAAACCTTTATTTAATAGTATACATTATATATATATAAACGGCTTATATAAGTCATATATATATAAGTGCTTTATTAAAAACTGTATATTATAATACTCTTTAGCTATATATAGTTTTAATAAGGCTAAGAGGGAGTAATTAGATTTATACACAGTATAAAGTACTACTTAAAATAACCCATTCACTAGTACTTATTATATAAGTTATTAATTATAAAAAATAAAGTTAATTACTATAAATATATATAATATAATATTATATAAGTATAAGTTAAATTATTTACTATTCATATGACATATATACTTATATTTTTATATCCTTTAATTATAAGGGGCTTAAACTAATATGAGTAATTATATACTAGCTATTTAAAAGTTACTAAACTATTATACCTTTTACATAATATTAATATAAATAAACGCGCTGGAGTTAAGGAGGTAAATTCCTTGGGATATAGCGTGTTGCTATGTAGCAGCCTAAAATACTATAAGATGAAGCACTTAATATACATATTCATATATATAGTTATAATATAAATCTCTTTAACGTACTAAATTAACTATTTATTATTTATAAGGTTCTTTTTAGCTCTTTTATAGTAGTAATTAAGTAGCTTTTACCTATTATATAAAACAGAAGGTATAAAGTAATTTTTAAGATAGTATATAAAGTATATTAAGTAAAGGGATAATAGAGGTAAAGGGGAGTAAAAATACTAATAAGAAACATTTTTATAATTTCTTTAGGTTAGTATTATTATATTATAACTACTAAAGTACTTAAAGAACATACAGAGAGCTACTTTCATTAATAAACAAAAGTACTTTATATACTTTTTTCTCGTTTGTAACTCTAGTATCTATTTAATTATAGTAGTTATTTTAGTAATAGCTTTAATAATATAGTTGTCTAACTATACTTATTATTATATAATAGCTTTTAATTTAAAATTAAAGTAGTAAATAGTTAAAAAAGTAAAGTAGTTTATAGATCTATAAATCTCCTTTATAAGTTACTTTAAGCTTAATAGTATAACTCTTATATATATAATTAACTTATATTATAAACTATTTAACTATAGTAGCTTTTATTATAAGCTACTTATTATAGGGTATAGTAAAGTAGTTGATATAAAGTCAATTAGCGCGTTAGTGGCGTATACGTTTTATAAGTCTAAAGTGCTTATAGAGGTTTTAAATCTAAACTACTAGCCCTAAAGTGCTTAGGTAGTGATATAAATCTAGCTTTTATTAATATTTTTTATTTAAAGAATAATAGTATTCTTAGCCTTTTTTACTTTTAATATTACTTTTATAATATAGTATAGGGATAAAAATTAATATAATTAACAAGCCTTTAAAGGGATTAGTTGTTTTAGTGTAGTAGTTTATTATACTAAATAGAAGTAGGGATTTTTTTGAGGCGCTTAAGAAAAAGGGTTTATAGTAAGTTTATTTACTTTAGATCCTATAGTCTAGGAGTAAAGGGCTTTTAGCTTAGGGCTATAGTAAGTAATAGACTTTAAGTAGTTATTTAAGAACTTGGCTTTAAGGCGAGTATTACTAATAAAGGGCTCTATAAAGATTTATAAAGGTAAGTTAGGCTTTTTGTATTGGGGTATTTATAAATGCTAAAAGTTAACAAAGCTATGGGTACTAAGTAGCTAGACATTAGAGATAGTCTTTTAGAGGGTTAAGGATATTTAAGTGATTTTTTGTGTTTAATAGAGTGGTTTAGAAACGATTAATTATATGTATGGGAGTGATAGAATAAGACTCTTAATTATTAGATTTTGTATATTTATATATATATAAAATATACCTTAAGACATAATGCGTTTTTCGCTTTTAATAGCACTATAGGTAGCTAAACCCCCTAATGCAGCCCAGCCTAGAGCCCGACAAAACGTTGCACAAAGCGGCCTGTCGCTACCTTAAACGCTAAAATCTACCCATACATTATAGTATACTAGCGGCTCTAAGCTACGTAATTTAATAGATTCTTATAATTTGTGTATACTATAACTTTATAGTTTATTTTTAAAAAGTATAGCTTTTATTTTTTAAATACTTTAATAATAGTTATAGGTTTTTTATTATGGATTTAGTAGTTAGGTTTTAGTTTATTAAGTTTTTTTAAGTAGAAGGTGTATAGGTGTAGGTGTTTTTTTTTGTTATATTAACTAAGTTGTTTACTAATAGTATAATTTAAAGTATTAGTTTTTACTTTAAATAGTAGATTTAGGTTAAGTATTATAAGTATAGGTTTATTAAGAATTTAGTTTTTGATTTTTTAGAATGTTGTTTTTTTTTTATTTATTTTTATTTTATATTTTTTTTAGTAGGGTTTGTGAGTATAGTAATGTTTTTTAAGTATTTTTTAAGGAATTGTTAGTAAAAGTTAATGAATTTGAGGAATAATTGAATGTTTTTGATATTTTAGAGTGTTAGTTAGTTTTTAATTATAGTGATTTTTTTATTTAATATTTTAATAATTCTGGGTATAATTGTAAATTTAAGGTAGTTTATTTTTTGTGTATAGAACTTACTTTTTTTTAGTTTGATAAGGAGTTTGGCTTTTTAGAGTTTTTAGAGTACTTAGTATATATATTACTTATGTTTTTTAAGGGTTTTTAAGAAGATGAGAATGTTATTAAGATATATAATTATAAAGATATTAAGTTTTTTTTGTAAGATATAGTTAATTATGTTTTAGAATATTGTAGGGGCGTTAGTGAGTTTAAAGGGTATTACTAGGTATTTGAAATGTTTTTAGTGAGAGTGGAATGTAGTTTTTTACTTTTTTTTTTTTAATTCTAATTAGGTTATAGGCTTTTTTAAGGTTAAGAGCTATAAATTAGTTAGTTTTATAGAGTAGATTTTATAGTTTTAAGATAAGTAGTAGTGGGTATTGGTTTTTAATTGTAATATTATTAAGTTATTAGTAGTTGATATATAGTTATAGTTTATTATTCTTTTTTAGTATAAATAGAATTAAGTATTTTATAGGTAATGTTGACTTTTTAATATAGCTTTTAGTTAAGTGTTTGTTAATATATTTATTAAGTGCTTTTATTTTTTACTGGTTTAATTAATAAACTTTGTTAAATAATAGTGTTTATTGTTTTTTAATAGGGATTTTGTGGTTGAAGGTGTTATATTTTAGTAGATTTATTTTTAGTATTAGAGTAAATAGTTTTTTATATATTTTGTATTTTTTTAAAATAAATAAAAGTTAATTTTTATTAGGGATTAGTTCTTTTTATGTTATAGTAAGGTCTTTTATGTGTAACGGCTTAGTGACTACTTCTTTAACTTTTAGGAAAGTAATGAATTGTAATGTGTATGTTGTTGGCTTTTTTTAGTAAGGTTTGTTTAAAGTTAGTGGTTAATTGTGTTTTTTAGTAACTAAACTTTTTTTATAGTTTTAATAGAGGTAGTTAGTTTTTTAATTTATTTATGGGTTTCTTTTTTGTAGTTATAGTATTTTTAGGATAATGTCTTGTTGTTTTATATTTGTAATATTAAGGTAGTAGTATTTTTTTTAGTTATAATAGTTTAAAGTAAGGGGTATAGTTTTTTTATTAATAATACTTTTATTATACTATACTCTTTTTTTTTTATATTATTAAGTAAGTAAGGGTTTTTTTTTTATTTTATAGTAGTTATAAATTATTTATAATTTATGGTAATATAAAGTTACTTTAGGTACTACTGTTAATTAGGGCTTTAATTTATATTTTGTTTATTGTAATGTTAAGGTGAAGGTGTTTTTTGTTTAAGTTTGTATTTATTACTAAGTAGATAGATTTTGTTATAGTTGTTTGTTGTGATTCTTTATTAGTAGGTAAGTTTAGTTTTTTAACTACTTAAGTTTTTGTTTTATATATATTCTGTTTTTGTTAGGGTACTTAACTACTCTTTTTTTTATAAGGGTGTTTTTAATATTAATAATTGGTGGTGTGAAGTTAGTTTTTTTTTTTTTTAAAGTTACTTTTTTTAGAGTATTTATGCTTTAACGATATAATAGACTTAGTATTGGTTGATGTGATACTTTTGTTAGTTTTTAGTATTATTGTATAGATACTTTATTAGGAAGTTTGGGTTTGGTTTGAATACTGTTTTTTTAGGTTTTTTATATTTATGAATAATTTATATATTAAGTTTTTGGCTAAGGTAGATGTTTTTGTACGGGGTGTTTTTTTTTTTTTGAGGAAAGAATTAGGAGTTGAGTTTTTTTATAAAATATTTTTAATATTTATTATTAAAATATTGTAATTAAAAAACGTTGTGATGTTTTTTATATAGTAGTTTTAGTTATTTGTGGTTTTTTAGTATATTATTAAGTAGTTACTTTCTAGTTTTTTTAATAGAGTTAGTTTTATAAAAGGTAATTTATTGTTTGTTATTATTTAAGGGAATATATAGTAAGTACTTTTATTTTTTTTTTTATATTAAGGGTTTTTTTTTTAGAGTCTAAGTTTTAGGTATTGGGTAGAGCCCCCTAAGTAACTTTGTTTTGAGTATGTTATTAGGTAATGTTGTAAGGTTTATTTAAATTATAGGGTGTGTTTAATTTATATTTTATTTTTTAGGTTATAGGGTAGACTATAATTTTTTTTATTTTTTTTATGTTTTTTTTATAAAGTTCTTTAAGTATAGGTAATTTATTATAGACTTTTATTTTTTTGTTTTTTTAAGTAAGTAGTGTTTGGGTGTGTTCTGTATAGTCTTTATTAGGTTTTATGTTAGTTATGTATTTTAGTTTTTTAATTATAGTATTAAGTTTTTAGATAATTAACTTATTGTTGTATTTAACTTTTTTATTATTAAGTACTATTAGATTATAGTATGCTTGTTGTGGGTTTATATTATTAAGTTGTTTTTAAGCTTTTTAGGCTAATTTTTAGTAAGGTGTTTTATAGGTAATAGTAAGTGTTTTTTTAGAGATATTAGTGGTGTTGTAGCTGGATTGGCTAGTGTTTTTGGGGTACTATTTTGTATTCTTTTTGTTGTTTTTATGAATAGTGTATTTATTACTATAATAAGTAGTTTATAAGAGTTTAGTGTAATTTTTTTTAAAAACTATATTAAGTTACTTACTTTTTAGTTTTAGTTACTATTATTACTTTTTAGTTTAGTAGTAATTTTTAGCTATATATTTTAGTTTATTATAGTTGTAGTACTTAAAGGTGCGTCCTTTATTATGTTTTTGTTGTTTAGTAGTACTAAGGTTTATAGAATCTATATAGTATTTATAAGTAGTGCTTTATTAGTTATTATTTTAGAGTTACTAGTTATTCCACTAGGGTTACTGTTTTTAATTATGGTACTAGAATTGTTATAGTGTTTATTAGTACTTTTTGCTAGAGTTAGTACTTAGTTATTGTTTTTTTTTTTTATAGTGTCTTTTTTATAGACGGTTGTTAATTTTAATTATAAGTTTAGTATATTAAAAAAAGTTTTTAGGTTAGTTGATTTTAATAAGTTTATTTTTAACTTTATCCTTTAAGTTTTAGTAAAATATAAAGATTTTAGATTCCTTAATAAGGTTTAGTTATGTATTAATGTATTAGAACTTAGTAGTATAGTAAGTAGTAGACTTAGTTTATTTAAGTAAAGTAAGGTTATATTTAGTTTATTATTTTTAGTTAAAGTTCTAAAATAGAGTTTAAAGGGCTTGTTTAAATTTATTAAATATAGTAAAGATATTTTTAATTTTATTAGTATAGTAATTTAAAGTTTTAGTTTTAAGGAACTATTTTTGGAATAGTTTAATTTATTAAAGGGTGCGTTTATAAAGAAATATAGTAGCGTAGATAATATACTTAGTATTATTTTTAAAGTTATTATAATAAAAGTTCTAATAAATTTTAACTTAAATTAAGAATCCTTTTAGTATTTTAGGAGTTTTATTATAAGTAATAGGTAAGTTAAGTTTAAGTTTTTTATATTTATTTTAAATAGGAGTAGTAATAATATTAGTAGCAGTGCAGAGTGTTTTAAGTTTATTTTCTATATTAAAGATATATTAAGGTCCGTTACTAAATTTTTTTATTATCTTTTTAAGATTACGAAGTTTAGTTGTATTTTTGTTATAGAGTTTTTAGATTTTATTAATATTTTTATTGGCCTTTTAAAGCTATTCTTTAGTATTATTATTATTATTATTGGTTTTTTTATTGTCCTTTATATACTGTTTTCTTAGTTTTTAAGCAAGGTTGTAGACTTATTTACTAGCCGACTTAGTTAAACTAGGGGTAGTTTTAAGTATTTTAAAAGTAGATATTATAGGATATTATTTATTAGTATTAAAGGTTAATTTACTAAATAGAAGCTATTAAAATATTATAGTTAGTTTTTTAATAGTAAAGTTTATATTAATAAAAGTTAAGGTTTAATATTATAAATAGTACTATAGGGTATTAAAGGGATTTTAGGGTTTAAGGTATATAGGTAATTAGTTTAAGTATTTAATAAAAGGGTTATAGTAGTTATTATTAAAGGACTAAAAGTATTTAAAGATTAATATAAGGTTAATAGTTAAAGAACTATAGGAGGGAGGATTTAAGGGTACTTAAGTTTTATTTATATATAAGTTCTATTTTTATAAATATATCCCTTTATTTTTAGGACTAATATTAGGTATATTAGTTTATTACTATAGACTGCCCTTAGTACTGTTGGTTCTGTCCTAGGACCGCTTATTATATATTAGTCCTATTTATTATTATATAACTTATATCCTAGTTCTTCCGCTCTATAGTGTATTATGCTAATATAGGCTAACGTTACTTATTTAACTACTAAGCCCTTTATAGGGTTACTATTAGAGGTCTATTAACTAATAGGTCGTAATAGCTACTTTACTTTACTTTACTACCTTTATATTAAACTTTAAGTAGAACTTTATTTTATTAAAAGTTATATTATATATAATAATAACTTATTTAAGTAAAAGTACTTAAATTTAATAAAGATTATAGGTATTTAGAATATATTCTATAAGGTATTTAAAGTATACTTTTGTTTTTACTTTAAAGTTACGTTTTTTTTAATTTACTTTATAGTCTTTTTTAAAGGGGTATACTTTATAACTATACGCGTATATTTAGCCCTAGTAAGGGCAAAGGTTGTACGTTAAAAGGGCCTAGTAAAAGGGTTGCCACTAGTAGAAGTACTAGTAGAACTAGGCCTTTTTAACTTAAATTAAGGAAAGCTATACTTTTTATTTAAAGGGGTTTATATTATAGAAAAAGGCTATAGCTATAGCCGCTTCTACTTATAAAATAAAAAAGAAACTAGATAAAATAAGTTTTTTAATAACTTGTAGTATTATCTTTTATTTAGCGTACTTACTCCCTTTATTTAGTTCTTTTATATATAATAGAGTTATTTTAATTTTAATTCTTTTTTCTAGGGCCTATTACTAGTACTTAGTATAGCTATATATTATAATTACTATACGTTTAATGTTTTAATAGATTTTATAAATAAATATACTATACTACTTTACTACTTAGTATTTAAATATTTTTAGTATATAAAAGATAGATTTATATTATTTATTAATATAGGGGAAGGTAAAGAAGTAGTTAGTGTATTTGTTGTTAATTACTATAAACTAGTAGCTTTAATTATACCCCTTAGGGTAGTTAAAAAGGTTTTAAAATATTTATTTATATAGCTGTATAACTTAACTCTTAAAGGTTTATTTTAAAACTACTTAGATAATATAGGTTATTGCGTAATACTTATACTAAAGGTATATTAGGCCTTTAAGTTTTACCCCCTAAGTATTATATAAGAAATAGTTAAGTACTTTAGGTTTTAAGTAGTTAGAGTAAAGATACTATATAAGGGGATTGTTATTATAGTTTTTTAGTTAGTAGTAGGACTTTTAAAAGACTATAGTTAATATAGTTATATTTATAGTTATAGTAAAGTTAATAGGGATATACGGGAATATAGAGTAAAAAAAAGTAACTTTAAATTTAAAAAAAATAATATTTATCTTTTTTTTTAACTTCTTTACTATAAAACTCTTTTTATTATTACCTACGCAGAGTAAAGTATTATAACTAGTATACTAAATACCCTTTTTCTATAGGAGTACTTTAAAAATAATATTTATATAGAAGTTTTCTATATAAGTAATATTTATTAGTATTAAATTAAGGGTATTTAGTCTATTAGAGTTATTAAGTACGTTCTTTATAACCCTTATACTCACTACTAGAATAGGGTATAAAGTGGTTTTTAATTTAATATATCTCTTTTTATTAGGGGAGTAAATAGAGCCCTTTTTAAAAAAGAAAAGGTTATTAATAAAATAAGTTACACTATAGTTATTAAATACTATACTTATACTTAAAGTATAAAGAGTAGTTAGGGGAGTAAAAAAAACGTTTATAGTGTATATAGGTAAAGTAGGGGTCCTTAGGGCCTTATAAACTAATTTACTACTAATTATAATTACAATTTAGTATACTATTAAAAGGGTTAACTTAGAAGTAACTTTAGTATTTAAAGTATTTATATCTTTACTTCCCTTTTTTCTTTTTTTTTATTTAGTAAAGTATACTAGACTTAAGTAATAGGGGGGGTTAACCTTAATTTAACTAGCCTAAGTAAGTTTAACTAAGAGGCCTTAGTACTTCTTTATATTAAGTTTCCTCTAAATCTCTTTAGCTTTATTAGGAGTAACTTTAGTAATAGTATAGTTATTTTACTTAAAAACCGTAAAGTAGATACGTTTATAGTCTATAAGAACCTAACTATAGTCTTAGTTATAAATATACTAAATCCCCTTAGGCTTAGTAGTAGAGAATTATAGGGCCTTAAAGATTATAGTATTAAAGTAACCTATAAAAGTTAAAAAGATATTAAATAATTTACTCCTAAACTTAAAAAGCAAGTCTTTATAAAAAAGGTTTTTAAGTATAAATATATAGTTCTTAAGTAAAGTTTAAGCTTAATTAAGCCTTTTTTTATAAAAACCTACTTAAGTTTATTCCATATTTATTCTAAAGTAATTCTTTATTTTATAGTAAAAAAGAAGTTTTAAATTATAAGTAGTTTTATTATATTTAAGAGGTAGTATTATATTACTTAAAAGTATATAGCGCAGAATTCCCTTAACTAAATACTTAGTATAGTACTACTATTTACTTTTTTTAGTATTACTTAATACTTTTATTATATTATAACTAAAAGATTAGTATTACTTAAAGAGTATTAGGTTTAAAGGCTTTAGAGTAAGTTATAAAGGAAGGTGTTTTTTTAGTTAAAGAGTTTAAACTAAATTAATTTAAAAATATCTAAAAATACTAACTTATTAATATATAACTTAATCTCCTTAAGGACTTTTACCTTTTACTTCTAAACTTTATTATTAATAGCTTTATTAAAAATATAACTAAAATAGTTATTAAGTACACCTTTACTTTATTTAGTAAAAAGTAAGTTATACTTTAGCTTAGGTTTATTACTATTAAGTATTAAATTACCTAGGTTTTTATTATTTAAAAAGGGCCCTAAAGTACCTTTAAACTACTTCCCTTTATTTTAAAAGTAAGTCTATACTCTAAAGGCCTTTATAAAGTTAATACTATCTTTATATTTAATTAAAGTACTAAGTTAGTACCTAGTAGTACTATTCTTTTATAAGTTAAAGTAAATTTAATAAATTCTCTCTACCTCTATATTCTAGTTATAAAGCTACTAAATAAATAAAATTAAAAATACCTTCCTTAGGGACTTATTTAGTAAAACTAAGTTATTAAAGTTAAGTTAGGGCTAAACCCCTTATATAACTACTTTAATTTAAAGGTTCTTAAACTATATAGAGTAATTATACTACTCTATAAGTTTATAAAAGGATAAAAAAAAAGAAGTTAAAGTTAAGTTTAATATAGTTAAATTAAAATAGTAACTAAAAAATCAAAATATTATAATAAAAAAGTATTTATATAAATATTTTCCTAATAAGTATATTTACTTTAAAAATAATAGTTTAAAAGTATAATATAAACTAAACTTATAATTATTATATAACTAAGTATAAATAGTTAAAGTAAAGTAAAAGTAATAGCTTAATCTTTAAGTCCTATAATATAGTAAAGTAAAAGTAAAGGCCCCCTTATAGGGGCGGGAGACAGAGCAAAGTCGCTTAGGTAAGCCGCTTAAGTAAGCAGTCGCTTATATACGTAGCCACAAATAGCTTCAGCTATCATAACAATTTATAAAGGATGCAAGTATGTGCCATTGGGCACGTTTATTTAATAGCTTTGGAAGATGAAAACAACGAACCTATGATACTACTATTGTCCCATTGTTGTCCGTCGATGTCTTCCGCTGCAACATAACCGAAAAGGTACAGTCCCAATTCAATCAAACAATACGAACATCTCTGTAAAGCTTCCAAGGATACCCCCAATGAGCAGTGCCAGGCAGCCAGTCTGCCGTCTTACTCACCGCCGAAGTGTACTTCCCCAGAAACGTGTCTACTCGAACGAAGATATCGGGTTGCGTTTCCACCAGTATCAGCCCATACTCCCTCATGAATGGGGCACCTCCTATACGCCCATGGCCCATCTTCCAACCGATCGGCAGCAAGAATGTCTCCTTCTTGCCGTAGGCTTCGCCTGGCTCTTCGTCGAGTTTGAACTCTAGGAACCTGCTTGACTTAACATCTGACTCCATCTTCTTTATTGTCCCCTGGGTTATCTCCCCAGAGACCACCACGAGCGGCGCCCAGAGGAGTATGAATCCAGACTTAACCTGGCCGAAGGGGTTCTGCTTGTCGACCAGCTCAGCGCCGGCGTCGAGGAAGCGGGCAAAAGTGTGACGCTGCATGTCGTTGCCCGCCCGGTGCAGCGCAAGCCAAAAACAGTTTCCGAACGAGACCTTCTGCGACGCGTTTGCCCAACTCCACGAGGGCGCAAGGTACGACTTGGCAGTCATGTCCCTTGGTAGTGGCTTGCCCACGACTTCCCACAGCAGAGCCTGTGGCAGATGCGACTTGAAGCATCCCATCACGTACTCGTCTCCGAGAGATGCGGCAATCTGTTGCGCGACGGCTCCAATGGCCGGGAGCTTGTCGTTTATGACAGTGAGCTGGCGACTGGCAAAGTCGGTCAAGATGTCAAACCAGCGCTGAGTCTGCGCTGTTGCGTCGTCTTCCTTCCATACTCCCGGAGGGGCTCGCAGCATGGGAGGTGCTTGGGTGCCCATCTCTGACATGGACGCCTCCTGAGGCAATGTCCAGATTGAACCGCTCGTCTGGACTAGGCTGTGGTTTACGTCGATGCCCCATGGCAAAGACTCGCACGCAAACGGGGTCTCCGAACATTCCCACACGACCTGCTTCGCACCAAAGTGTACCGTTCGGACGGACAGAAGCCTTTCCTGGCATACCCAGGCACGTTCGTCAAGCGGAGACTGTCCGAGGCTGCGCAAAGTAACGTCGTCCGAGACGAAGGCGTGTGGCTTCGTTTCCGTGCTGATGGTCCACTCCAGGCTTCCTTCCCGGAGTACCACGGGAACTGGGAGAGCCAACAGGAAAGGAGTGGCTGGCTTCGTATCCCGGTCTCGGAACATCCCAGCGCTGGAGTTTCGCGCATCAGATGCGGCGATGTTGAGTATCGAGTTGCTGTAGACCGACGCCATGAGGCGCACTTCTCGGGTCCAGTCCTTGGCCTTGTCGGGGCCTGATTGGATGATGCATAAAGAGTCGATCCAGATGTATCGGATGCCGAGCTTCTCCGTCACCTCGACCGCATGCCGGAAGGTGATGGGCAGCTGAGCCCGGGCCAGTCCCGCGCACATGTCGCTGTAGTTGTCGTTCGTCAAAGTGAGGTGGCTGGCGTTCTTTCCCCAGCAGTGACTCAGCGCAATGTAAGACTCGGTGATCTTAGCCTGGCTAGTTTCTACCAGGCGCAAGTCTCGATCCGTTATTTCCAGTAATCTCGTCGGATACGATTCGGGAGGTTGATTTCTTTTGCATGTCGAGTGCTCTTCGAGACAGCGGTCCAACCAGCTCTTGATGAGCCTTATGGTCTCATCGCTACCCGTACTCTCCTTCGGCTTGTAAGCAGCGTATGAAGATGCCGCCTGGCACTCGGCGACTGGGAAGAAACGCGCACCAGTGATGGTATCGTCAATCTTCATCCGAATCCTCCAAAACCCATCCATAATAGGCTCGTTCCACGTCTCTGTACTAAGGCGGGGAAACTCGCCTTTGACTGCAGTCACAGTCAACGGTCCTGATCCCGGACCTCTCACCGACTGGAGTTGCGGGCAAAGGGGACAGCCATAGATCTTGCCCATTCTGAAGCTCCCATTATCCCAATTATTTCCCCATTGAGTTTCGGGGTCGAATTGAAGGGACATTTCCCTTTTTCCGTCCTTGTCCACGGCGAGGGTTAGGAACTGTTCGATGAAGAATTCGCAGTTGATGCAGAGATGGTCTTGGGTGTAATCCTTGGTTTGTGAAATCGGTAAAGTCACGGTCCAGACTCGTGCCCCAGGCGAAGCCAGGTTGGTTGTCCGACTATCCTCTGTTTTCTGGACCATTTCAAAAGAGTTGAAGAGCTAGAGAGGCTGAATAGGGCCCATGAGTTGTTGTGATTATCACATGCAGATCGCAAGCTACCCTGGAGGAGCGCAACGTATGAAACTTGCACCGAACTAAGGGGCTTTATTATAGGTATCGGCAGCCTGTGTTCATTTCATCTTTACCAGCTACCAGCTGAAATGGAGACATGCTTTCTGCTAAGGCTACTTGAGGATATGGAAAAAGGAACTTGGGCTGAATCACGCACCCATGAAACACAAATACAACATCACCATTGGGGGCGCCAGCTGAGGCGCAGTTAACCACCATGCGAAGGCTAGAACACACACTAGTGGTGCCAGCAGCTCAGCCGCGAGACTATTGATGCATGTCGACAGCTGTGTCGTAATGCGATAGGTCGGTCCTTACAGAACGAACCTTTCACGATGAGGTACCGTACTCGGAGGTCCCTATTTCCGACAGTCAAAAACGAATGTGACGGGCGACAGCCGTGTGACGACGAAAGTAACGGACGACTCGGACGACGACGGATTGGCTGCCTCGCACTGATCGTTAGAGGTCGTTCAACACTTTACAGCAAGCTGGCTCACTAAAATTGCGACGAAGTGAATTTCGTGCCCCGGAGTTGAGGCCGGAGTTGAGCGGAGTTGAGGGGAATAGCCCGGAGTTGAGCGCACGACTGAAACAATCAAACGCTTCCGTCATACCAACTGCCTGCGAGTATTTAACGCGAATCTTCATTGTTGTCTCGACACATCGGCCTTGCCATATAACTCTATCACCTCAGGTGCAAATCTAGATCTTCGATTTCACATCATTATAGTCTCTTATTCTTCTAGTTCTACCGTCAGCTTTGAACGCATCAGCCATGGCATCCTACCTCGCCGGTTCTGAAGTGACTTTCCGTAGCTACACAGATGACCAGGGCGACGTATACGCCCGAGCGCGACCAGGATATCGCCAAGATCTGTACAAAAGCATCACTGAATACCACACTTCCACCGGCGGCACACTTGGGACTCTCCTCGACATCGGATGCGGGGCCGGCACCGCTACTCGCGAGCTGGGGTTCTACTTCCAGGAAGCTGTCGGGCTGGACCCGAGCCCTGGGATGATTGCGGCCGCCAAGTCCATTGGCGGCCGGTCTGTGTCGGGCCCAATCCGGTTCGACGTGTCGACCGACGCAGAGCTCGGGTCAAATATCTCTCCGCCCGTTGCGGACGGCAGCATCGATCTCGTTGCAGCAGCGACCGCGGCACAATACTTCGACATGGCTGCTTTCTGGGCATCGGCCGCTCGCGTGCTGAAGCCCGGCGGCACCGTTGCTCTCTGGCGGGGGAGCTTCTTGCATATCCACCCGTCTACGCCGAATTATCGACACGTCCAGACCGCCCTCAACGAGCTGATCGATGAGATACAAAGGTACAAGAACGACTCGAGCACCAACGGGGGGGAGACATTCGAGACGCTTCCCTTGCCTTGGACTCTGCCGAACCCAGTTGATGGTTTCGACCAGGGGAGCTTCTCGCGTCAGGTGTGGAATGAACACGGCAAAGTCCAGCCGAACGAGGAGTTCTTCCTCAACCACCAAGTCCTTGGTCTGAAGGGCATGGAAGAGTATTTGGCTACAGTGAGTTCGACGGCACGGTGGCGACAGGCAAATCCAGAGACTGTTGGCACGGAGCGAGACGTCGTCAAGGTTTTCAGGAGGAAGGTCGAAGATATTCTGCGAGAAGCAGGCGTAGAGAAAGGAGATGAGAGAATTACAGCCGGCATGTCTGGTGTTCTTTTGATGGTCAAAAAAAGCAAATAACCAACCCTGGATCATCAAGAGACGAAAATGCTTGCGCGTTCATCCTCACCCCCATTCGTCACTGTCGTCCGTGACGTTCTAACTACCATTAAAGAATAAGTTAGAATGACGGACCGCATCTAAGTGCCGATTTGTTTTTGTCGAAGTATTCTTCCATAATAGTATCCGTACCACTCCAAAGCTATGTCCTCTCCATATCTACCGATCGCGTCTAAGTTATTTATGGTAATAACTCGCCTGCAAAAACGCCCTACCGGAGCGTCCGGCGAGGGGACCAGCATGTTGAGTCAGGATAGTTCGTCGTTCGTTGAGAAGTGGAAACCGCGCGGATGGCTCCGCGGAGTCCACGGGCAAAACTACGGCAGCCTACAAGGCTTACTATCTCAAAACCATAGATTAACTACAGCCACACCACTGTACGAGTCAAGCAGTAAATATATTTAATAAACCATTATATTAATTAATAATAATAATTAATACTATATAACCACCCATTACCTAAAGCTTAAAGCGGAATAATAAATATTCTATCTTCCTAGCTTTATTAACTATATAATCTTTAAATAATATAACCAATTTTATTTTATATATCTAACTAAACTTTCTTCTATATATATCACTACTAGTAAATGTTTTAATTTATATAAATAATAAAGTATATTATATAATAGATTTCTTTATCCCTAGGGAGCTTAAGGGCAAAAGTCTTTTAACCGATATTCCCGTATAACTAAGGTTTAATACTAAAGCCCCCCTCGTTACTACTTTCTATTTATAAAGTACGTTACTATAATTTATTTAAATACTATAATTAATTATACCTTTTATAACTACTATTAAAGGTACTTCTTAAAAACTTATTAGTACTTTTACATTTAATAATAACTTAATACCTTAGTGCTTTTTATATATTTAATTAATTATAAATAAAAATAGTTAAGCTATACTTTAGAAGATTTAACTCTCTTATATACAGAACCTTAATTCTATACTTTATTAAGTATATAGTAATAAGTGGTAAGGGGATACCTACTATAAGGGTTATATAACTAGGAAGGAAATATATATAACCTATATTATACTACTAAGTTAACTTTTATATACTACTTATATATATAACTCCTAAGTATTAAGTTACTCTCTAGCTCTATTTATAACTAATAAGTATAAATTAAAGAGCTATATATTATTAAATAAAGACTACTAAGTTAAATAAATAAAGCTTTAGTACGTAGAGTATAACTTTATTTAGCTTTTTATAAATATTTAGGTTTAGTATTTAGAAACTATAAGTAGAGTACTTAATAGAATTATAGTAAAGTTTAAGGATTATAAATATTATACGTTTTTGTATTATACTTAGTATACTAAAAACTAATATATTTACTTAAGTACTAATAATACTATTTTAGTTATATTTATATTTAAGAATAATTAACTATTTATATAACCCTAAATTAGTTATAGAGTGTAGTTTTATATTTAACTTAATGTATTTAATTCTTAAAATACTTAAGTTAAATTTTATAACTCTTTTAAAATATAGTTATAAAAAAAAGTAAAAATATATTAAGAATTCAGCTTTATATATATAAATTTAAAGTAAAGGAATTATTAAAATTAAGTTACTTTTTACTAAAAAATACCTAAAAGGTCTCTTTAGTATTATAATAGTATTAATAGTAGTAATACTTTACTCTAAAATACTTTATAGTACTACTCTAAAGGCTATAGCTTTACTACTTATATATATAAGTATATACTTATTGCCTTAACCTATCTTAAACGTCCCCTTATATTACTTTTATGCCCCGTAATAAGGGATATAATAACTAAATTTTAAACTAATATTTATATCTTTTACCCCTATAAGGAGGTAAGTTTAAGTTAATTAGTACTACTTATATAAGTTTTTTTTAAAGTTTATATTAATTATTAGTTTAATTTAGTATAGAGTTATTATAATATATATTATTTTAATTATAGTTTTATTTATACTATAACTAACCCTTTTAACTATAGGGCATTAAGAAATTATAAATGTATTTTATAGTATAATAAGTAATTTAATTCTATTAGTTAATTTACTAGTTTACTTACTCTACTTTAGTAGTATTATAAATATTCTTAGTATTTAAGTTAGTAATATAATATAATTAGTTTTTATTTATTAGTATAAAGTTTTTTTAAATTAGAATAAAGTATTAGGGGTTAAGAACTAAGTAAATTAAGAACTTTTTTTTTAAAGAAGTAGTTAAAGAAGGTAGATGTGGGTTAGGCTACTTTAAGTACTACTACTAGCAATATACTAAAAGTTTAAGGGACTAGTCCCTAAAAAGGAACTTATTAATAGTAGTAAAGCTTAAATTATTATTCTTTTTATTGTTTATAGAGTCTTTAGTAGGAGGAGGAGTTGGCTATAGGGAAGGGGTAGAATATTATATAGCCTTTTTTTTATTATATTAGTTTTACTTAACTTAAGCTATATACTTAAATTTAAGCTTATTTATAATAATAGTCTAGAAAGAAACGTTATTATATATACTTTTATATTTATAAAAGATACTTATAATTACTAAGACTTAACGTTAAACTAGTTTATTATCTTTATAAATTAGCTTTTTATTTTAAAAAGTAAAGTATAACTTTTTAGAGTTAATTAGTTTTTCTTAAATAAAAGCTTAATTCTATTTAGTAACTTATAAGCTATAAGAAAACCCGTTATTTTATTAAACTATTTTTATAACTTATAAATTATATTTAATTAACTTAATAAGGTTGTTTAGGGTACTATAGTTTTTATACTAGGTGTATAGGTTTATTATTATCTATATAAACTTATTATTCCCTTTAGTTCCCTATAAAGAGTTATAATAAAAGGCCTATTTATTAGTTTAGTTAATAATAAAGCTTACTTAGTGGTTATAGTTATACTAAAGTATAAAAATAAGTACGTTTATATTTTGTATCCTAGGTAGGTTGTGTTATTCTTTATTTGTGGAACTGGGCTAAAAGCCCTTTATAAGTTTCTTGTTGTTAGTGTACTAGGAATAGCTAGAGTAAGAAACCTACTAGACTTTTGTTTTTAATTTACGTAAAGATACTTTTAATACTACTAGGGCCTTACTCTACTTAAAAAAGTCTTTTATTTAAAGCTTTTTAATAAAGTTATATAGTTTTAGTTAATTTATATACTAGGTTTTAATTATATTTTAAGTTATATTATTAAATTTAAAACTAGGACTAAATTAAGTAATAAACTTTTTATAGTAGAGTAGTATTTTAGTGTACTACTTAAGAGCTAGGACTAGTTTAGGATTACTGGGTTAAGGATTACTATAGTTAGTATAAAAGGCTTTAGATATAATACTATTAACTATAGTAAAGTACTATATATTATTTAGTTATTAAAAGGTGTAGGATAAACTTGTTATAGTTTTAGGTTTATGGCCTATATACTCTATAAAGGTTTAATTAACCTATTTACTATTATCCTTTAGCTTTTATATTATATCCACTTAATACTTTAGGTTTTAAATATTATTATAACTAAATACTAGAAATTATTTAAAAGGCTATATAACTAAGGGGGTAGGTATAAATTAGGTCTGCTTAAGTGAAATAGAAAGGGTTAGATTAGGTTAAACTAGTGGAGTAGGAGCTTTTTAGTTAGTAATAACTTTTTATATTCTATTAAGTTACTTATTAATACCTATATTTATATAAGGTAAGGCTTAATATCTTTCCTTAGTATTTAGTACCTTTTTTACTTAAACTTACTTTATTTATACTTTAAATGTTTTTTAGTAGATATTAGGGAACTATAGTATAGTATATACAGTTTTTTTAATACTATTTACTATAGCTTAGATTAATATATTAAGCTATAAGTTAAGATATACTACTTAGTTATAATATATTATAATAAAGGGCTTGTATAGAGTATTAAGGGCCCTAGTATAGAAGTAGTATTATACTTAGTTAATAAAGGCTAGTAATAAGTTTTAGACTTTGATTCTTAGTGTTATATTATTTATAAAAAAACAGTACTTAAGAAGTTTAATTACCTTAGGGTTTATAGGTTTATAAAGGGTCTAAAGAAACTTTATTCTACTTATTAGCCGCGTATCTACCTCTCTATTTTACTACTAGTTATTGTAAAACTAGTAGTAACCCTTAGCTTAGTTAATAAGTAGACCTAACTAAACGTTGTTGTTAGGTGTTATTGTAAGTTAGAAGAAGAGAAGGTACTTGATATTCTTTTAAGCCTTGTGGAGAATATTAATAGTTTTAACTAGATTCTTTAGGGAGTCCTAGTCTATTATAGTAATTTTGTTTACTGTTTTATATATCTTATATATAACGCTAGTAATAGTAGTAATAATAGTAGTATAGCTTAGATCTTTATAGTTTTGTAAATAGGCTCTAGCGTTATAAACCTTTACTATTATCTACGCTTTTTTGTTGAAGTTTATTTAACTATTCTTTAAATAAAGGGTAGGTTAGAACCGAGTAGCTAGGGCTTTTAATGACTTAAAGTAGTTAATACTTATATATAGTAGTACCTTTCTAGATGGGCCCGCCTTTAGTTGTTTTTTTTATAGCTACTCGTTTTAAAATATAATACCTAATAGGTTTAAGGTATACGCGGAGCTGCTTTTTAGCTAGTAAAACACACTTATTTTAAACTTAAGCGCTTTAAAACGCGTTTTATCCTTATATTAAAAAGGATATATTTTAACTTAGTTCCTTTTAAATAATTAAATTATAGCTTAAATAGCTCTTTTATTAAAAAGTATATATAATAATGGGTTTTTATTCTTAATTTAAGTCTTTTTAGTAAGTACTATTATAAAGTTAGTTGAAAGTAAAGATATAATAATGAAAAGTGTTTTATATAAATAGAAATATAGTATGTAGATATAAAAAGTATTATAAAAAAGTGGAATAGGTAGTATAGATATTGTAGTGTAGTAGATGTGTTAAGGGGAGGGTTAAAGTTAAGATTATTGTAGAGGAGGGATTATATTAAATAGAGCTGCTAATATGGGGATTTTAAAGAGTAAATAGAAGGTGTTATATAAAGGATTGTACTTATTATAAGGGATAGTAAGTAGGCGAGTATTTTGAGAATATAAAGTAATTTAGAAATAAAAAAAGGATTTTGGGTTATGGATTTTTTAAAGAACTTTTTTAGGTAATTATACTACTAAATTAGTAAAAGGAGCGGTTTTACTATTATACTTTTCCTTTATAACTTTACTTTAATTTAGTTTAGCTGTCTTTCTAGTTAGCTTTTTAAAAAATAATAACTTTGTTCTTAAACCTTTTACTTAACCTTTTTTTTTAATAATAACTATTATTCTTAGCTTTTATTTACTTATCCCTAAGATATAGTATTTTTTTTTTAATATTAAATTAGGTTTATATACTTATATCTTTACCTCTTTACTATATTTTAGAATAATTATTTTATTACTAGTAAGACTACTAATAAGCCTTGAATACAGACCCTTTTTTTTAAATAGATTCTTTAGCTTATTACTAATAAGTTATATATACCTTTTACTATTCTTTATAATAATTCTTAGCTCTATATTACTTAGTTTAATCACTAATTTATAGTAAATAAACTTAATACCTCCTTAGGTACTTTTTATTATTAACGTTTTTTAGTAGGTAGGTTCCTTTTTATAGCTTAAACTTAATATTCTCTAAAAAGAATACTATAAAGTTACTTTTACTCTTAATATTAATACTTATTTAGTAGGTCTTAAAAACTTAGGTTAGTAAATTAGATTTTAGTATAGTATTTTAAACCTAGAGAGATTTAAGTTTATTTAGTATTGTACTAAAAGAAC
Organism: Colletotrichum brevisporum; assembly: GCA_030770045.1. Classification (NCBI taxonomy): domain Eukaryota; kingdom Fungi; phylum Ascomycota; class Sordariomycetes; order Glomerellales; family Glomerellaceae; genus Colletotrichum; species Colletotrichum brevisporum. The sequence goes on along the minus strand of JAUGSI010000006.1, from coordinate 880,749 downwards.
TACTTATTTTTATTATTATATTTTTATTTATTATTTTTTTAGTTTAAAAGATAGTGTATAGTTTATAAAAATTTTTAATAAAAAGGATACGGTATAGAGCTTTTTTGTTTAGGGATATAGGGGTTAAAACGTAGTTCTTTATAATTATTATAAAAAATGGGCTTATACTACTTAAAGTAAGAGTAGTTCTTTTATTTATAGTTTATACTTTAAATACGTTTTACTTTTTAGTAAACTTTATACTAATTATTTTTACTATACTAAGTTTTAAAAGTATTTATATACTTATAAAGTACTTTAGGAAAGATTTAGCTATAGGTATATAGTAAAGGGTATAAGGTATAAATATAATAGTAAGGAGCTTAACGGCTTTATTATAACTTTAGTTATTCTTTAAAGCTTTATATAAATATAAGTTACTTAAATTTACTAAGTAAGGCCTAAGTATTTTTATTATAGTTTAAAGAACTAGGTAAAAGAGTTTAATATCTTTAGTGCTTTTTTTTACTTTTACAATTACCCTTTTTAAAAAGCTTTTAAGTATTTAAGTTCTAAATAAATACTTAAATTCTATTTAAGTATATTTAAGTAATAATATACTATTTATAAGAAGTTGCTTTTTAGTTAGGAAGAAGAAAGGAATAGGGAAGATATAATAGTATTTTTAAAATAGGACTTAGGGTATTTAGTTTTATAAAGAATAAGGGTGTATATAATATATAACTACTAGTAACTACTAGTTATTAAAAATAAAAATATAGGTTTATAAAGTAGTAAATTAAAGTAAAGTAGTAGAATTTTTAGAAGGGTTATAAGGTATTATATAGGAAATATTATACTTTTTTTTTCTATCTTTAATATTTAAAAGTATCTATTCCTAAACTTTTAAATACTTTCTTTTTTTTTAAAATAAAATAAAATAAATTTTTTTTTTATTTTTTAATAAAAAAAATATAATATTAGGTCTATAAAGTAGTAAAATAGGCTTAGGATACTATTAAATAAAGGATAAATAGTGTTTATAATAGTAGGAGTAGGTTCTTTCCTCCTTAGCTAGATAAAGTACTAGATTGTTTTTACTACTTATAAACTTAATAGATAGTAAATAAAAGGAAAATAGTACTTAAATAGTAATAATTAAAGGATAACGGGTATAAAATACTTATAAAACGTAAGGAAATGTAATAAAATTAATAAAAATTAGTAAAGAAATATAAATTTAAAATACCTCTAGTACCTTTAGAGGAAATAGACCTACTTTCTTAGTTTAATCCCGGCTTATACTTACTTAGTATTAAGTTCTTTTTTATTATTTATAATTAATATTATATTTATAAATATAGTATATTATATAATATATAAATTTAAACTAATATATATTTTAAATAAAGTAGTATAATAACTTTAAACTACCTCTACTTTAATTTTATATATATCTACCCCCTATTTATTTAACTTACTCTATACTTAATTAACTTTACTTTATACTTTTAAAAGTAGTTTAACTTTTAGTTTAAGTTTAAAGGTAATATAATAGTTTAACTACTTTTATAAAAATATATACTCTTTAAACTATAACTATAATATTCCTTTAAGTATTATTATAAAAGTAAATATTTGTTTTTATAAGATACTTTTATAAACCTCTATAGTTAGGGCTAGTAGGTAGCTATTAAGATTAGTTGTACTTTTACTAAAGATACTTAAAATCTTTTATATTTTTAAAGGGTTAATTAGTATTATATAGTTGTATACTTCTTTAGGATTAAGTTAATAGTATAATTTATATAGCTAGCTAGGGATAATATAGGAGCAGCTGGGTTATAATTAAATTTGATAGTTGTTCTAGACCTATATAAACCCTATAAACTTTTAATGAATTAGGAGTATAAATATAAATAAAATAATAATTAAATTTATAAGGTTATGGGGGTTAAAGTGCTTTTAGGTTTAGAGGTAAATAAAGTATATTTATATATATTAATAATATTTTATATTACGTTTATAGTATACTTACTTACTACTTAACTAACTATACTTAACAAAGTTAATTCCACTATAATTCTACTTTAATATTATAGATACTCTTTTTAAATAACTAAATATTTTAAAAAGTAACTAAAACTTAGATATTTAAGTTAATTATAAAGGGTTTTATATAACCCTAGGCAAAATAGAACTATATACTTATAGTTAAAACTATTTTAATTTTTTAATTTAACTAAATACTCTTTAGAATAATCTTTTACTATAATATAATATAATAAAACTAGGCTAGTACTAAATAACTACTATAGGTAGAAACCCTAATATAGAACTATAAAATATATTAGGAGTATATATTAATACTAGTATAAATATAAAACCCTTAAGGGAGTAGTTTATTATATATATTAATAAACTAAATATAATTTAGTTTAGGTATTATTTAGCTTATCTGTTAATATTAAATATCCTTTAGCTATTTTTTAATATACTTAGAGAAGGCTTTGTAATATACTTTAAATAGTATATTTTATAAAATAATATAGCTTTATTAATATATAAATATATAAAAAAACTCTTTTTTATAGTTTTAGACTATATAAATATTATTATTACTAAGTTAGAAGTACTAAATAGCCTTAATATAAACTATAGTAAATTATGCTAGTATTTAGTAGTGCTAGAGTTTATTCCTATGCTAGAGGACTTTAAAACTACGTTATAAAATAGTAAAGCTTTTAGATTATAGTTGGGTAAGGATATTAGTATTAGATAATTAATAGAGGAAGAATAGTTTATAAAGTTCTTAAAGAAGGTTGTTTAAAAACTGCGTTTAGGTTTTATAGGAGATACTATAGCACTTTAAGTACTATATAAATATTACTTATAATACTTTAAGTTAGTATAAGTTGTATAGTAGGTGTATAATAGTTTTATATTTCTAGTTAGTTAATAGTTTTTTATTAATAATGTCTTTATATAGTACTAAATTAATACTAGGTTAAGTTATTTTATTATAAAAGTAGTTAAGGGTTTAAAAGTAGTTATAAAAAAAAGATTTTTATTTATAGAATAATTATATTCTAAGTTATAAAACTCTAATATTTTAGAGTTTACTTATAGAACAAGGATCTAGCTATACTAAGCTTAATATATATAAATTTAATTTACTTAAATTAATAAAAGTAAATAAAAAATAACTATATTATACTAGTAAAAGTAATTAGTAGCTTTGTTAGTACTGGGGAAGGGGATAGAGTTAGATTTAGAGGTAGTACTAGCTCTTTATCCTTCCCTTTTAATATTAATACCCCCTAAGATATTAGGAATACTTAATTCTACTATAAAAAATTTAAAAAGGTGTTTTTTTTTATTTATCTATAGGTTTTTTCTTTAGTAGGAACTTACTGTGCTTAGGGACTATAAATTTTAGTAATTAACTTTAGGAATAGTTTTAATATTTATAGAACGACGTTGTTAAGTACTAATACTATTAGTTTATTTTATAGATATTAATATTGTATTAAATATATATATAGTAAGGAATAGTAATAATAAATAAAGAATTAATATAAAGTAATAAGTTAATTTAATACTTTGTGGGGCTTTTTTGTGGTTTTATTAACCTAGGGTCTTTTTTAATATTAATATTAGTTAGTTTTTTGTTTTATTAAAGAGATACTAAAAGGCTATAATATGTGCTTTAGTAGAGTGAGTTTTAGAATAGTATTAATAGGTCCCTTTTATATTTTATTTAAAAGACTAAAGCTAGGCCCTTTATAGGTACTTGTGTTTGTGGGTTTGAATTTATGGTGGTATAAAAACTGCTAGGGATTTATTTTATAAGTTAAATTAATTTAGTTAAGTAGTTTTGTGTAGTTTCTTTGGGGACTATTTTTTTAAGTATATATTAGAAGTGTTACTTTGTGTTAGGGATTTATTAATTTAAAGGTAAAAGGGGAAGATATTAATTATTATATTAATACTTTTTAGTTATTTTATTATTATAAAAATATAAGTAGACTAATAGATAGTAATAGTAATAAATAGTAAAAAGGAAACTTTTAGTAAATAATTATAAATTAAAAAAAATAATTATATTTAGTAATTAAAGTTTTTTTATAGTTAGACTATAGGTTATAGTAAATAGTTTATTATTAAGGGTAAAAAATAGAATACTTTAAAAAAGAAAATAAAAAAAAGGGCTTTATAAACTTATACTTATACTAGTTCTTAGTATAGTAACTAGTAGGTAGTTGGCTGTATAAAATAGTAGTGTATACTACTATTAAGTTGGATTTTTAACTAGGGTTGTTTTTTTTTATTTTTTTTAGAACTTTATAGTTTAAAAATAGGGTTTAAAACTGTAGGACTAAAGTAGGGTTTAAAATAAATAAATATTAAAGTAAAGAAATAATAGAATAAAAAGATATAGATATTATATTATTAAATTTAGTAGGGATAGGTTAAATAAAGTAAGAGTAATAGATAAAAATAATAAATAGTAAAATAAAGCTTTTTAATTATTATTAATAGATTAAAGGAGATAGTAATTTTTAAAAAGAAGGTATTAAGGTTGATTTTTTAATTATTACTAGGTAAATATTGCTAATAACTAAACAATAGTACTACTAAAAAAAGACTAGGAAAGAAGTAGTATAGTATACTTATACTATTTCTATAAGGTAAACTAGTAGGCTACTAGTAGTATAAAAGCGTATAAGTGGTTAGTTTTAGTAAGTTTAGTAACTAAAATTATATAGTATTTTAGAATTTTATAAAACCCGTTTAGAGGTATTATTAATGTTTATAGTTAGGGAAGAAAATATTAATAAAAGAAGTTATATTATAATACTCTTTATTTAATTAGTTATTAAGAAGTAAAAAAATAAGTTAAATAAATAAGGGGTAATAGGAGATAGTAATGAGGGATTATAAATAGTGCTAAGGTAATAAAGTAATGTTGTTTAGTGATGTTTTAACTTAGTAGTTATTAAGGTAACTTTTTTTATTTTTCTAAAATTTACTTATAGGGGTTTTAGTTATATATACTTATTAGATAAAAAAGAAGGGACTATAGATTATTGCTTTTAGTAGTATTATTTATAGTAATGCTGAATGCTTTATATAATAGATTACTACTAGTAATATTTAGTATATCTAGGTCTTTAGTTAGTAGTTAAGATATTCTAGTAACTTTATAATAAATAGAAATAGATATATTAGTAAAAATAAAGTTAAGTTTTATATAAGTAGATTTAATTTAATTTAATTAATAAAATTAATTAAAGTATTACTAAATACTATAAATAATTCTGTTTTATACTTTTAGGATCCTTTAATAGATATAAAAAAGTTAGTAAAAAGCTAGGTTCCTTATAAATACTTCTACTTATTAGTTTAAACTAAGTATAGTATAAAACCTACTAGAGATATATTCTTTAAAGTAAATATAACTATACTATATAATTATAAGCTGTTTCTTTAATAAGTTCTTTAAGTATATATTAGAAAGTGATTCTAAGTAGGGGTTTCCCCTAAGGGTAAGAAAAAAGGTTATAATAACTTTAAAAGTCTCTATTTACTATCTATTACTATCTATAGAGAATACTTTAGAAATAGTAATAAATAAAGGAAGTAGAAGACTAAATAAAATATCTTAACTACTAAAGTTAGTATTAATTTTTATAATACTTAATAATACTCTAAAACTTTAAAGGTTATTAAAAAGTTAAAAGAGATTATATACTATTATAAAAAGTAAAAAGAAAGCTTAAGGGCTATAATAGTTACTTAAATAAGTATTAAAAGCTATAAAATACTACTTATTACTACTAAAAAAGATCCTAACTATACTACCCTTCTAATAAAGTCCTAGATACTATAAACTATAAACTTCTTATAGCCTTTACTTATATAACTTTATATTAAATAGTATAAAAAAGCTAATAAATATAAATAATATTTAGCTCTCTATATATAAATTTAATTTAAAATAATTAGTAATATTAATTAAAAAATAGCTTTATTATACTAAAAGATATAGGGGTTATTTCTATTTATAAATAAGTAGTTAATTACCTCTTTATAACACTTATAAATAACTCTAAATTTATTACTAAATTTCCTACTCTATCTCCTACTCTATTTCTTACTCTATTTCCTACTCTACTTCTTAATTTACTTTTTACTCTATCTTCTTGTTACTCCCCTATATAGTATCTTAAATAATATTCTATATAATATCCCTTTTAATATTCTTCTTAATCTCCTTTTTAACTTCTATTAATTTAAGTTACTTAAAAGTAGTTATTAACTTTATTTTTAAGTAAATATACTTATATAATTCTAATTTTATAGTAGTATTAATAACTTCTTTAGTCTTTATTATTAACTTCTATTTAGTACTAGTATACAACCTTATTAAAATTAAGGACTACAAAGAATTAAGCTAGTTAACTTAATTATTAAGCTAGAATAAAGCCTTTTTAAATTCTATTTTAAAGTCTATTTACTTTTTAAAAACTAATAAACTAGGATTAATTAAGTTATTACTAAAAAAGAGTAAAACAAAGTAAAAGTAATATATACCCTTTTCTACCTCTATTAAAGTCACCTTAATAAAGTTAAAAAGGGTCTTAGTATTATATATATAATTACAGTAGGAGTATAAATTTAAACTATTCTTAAGGGTAACTAATATAGCTTTTTACTCTTAATTAAAGAAGTCTAGCTTTATTATAAAATAATTAGTAATATATTATATAAAATAAGTATATAAATTAAATAAAGCTATACTTAAAATATTTATAGCCCTAAAGAACTTTTAAATACTCTATATAGTAGTATATTATAGAAAGGAGATCCCTTTTACTTACTTTTTTTAGTATTTAGTAACCTAAAGTTAAATTAAAACTTTAATTTAGGGGTTTATAACTAGTTATTTTTTAGTTTACTAAATACTTATTTTACGAGCCCGGAAAGTAATTTTTATTACTATAAAGAATCTATTTTAGTCCTTAGTTTTAATATTAGTTAAGTAAAGTAAGTAGTTAATAGGATTTATAAGAACTAAGCTTAGAGCCTTTTAAAACTACTTAGTAAAAAAAGTGCCCTTATTATTAAGTTTAGTACTAGTAAAATTAATAATACTAGATTTTAGAAACTTATTAAAATTAATAAAGTATTTAAAATAGTAATACTACTTAGGATTTTACTTTACTAACTTGTAGTTAATTAAGTAGTAGAACACTATTTTAAATTAAATTAAGTTTAAATAGGTAATTAATAAGAAATTATAAAAAAAATTATACAATTTTATACAAAATTATAAATACTGGAAAATTTATAGTGGTTCGAGTTATACTTATATATTATACAAATAGTAATTTAAACAATCTTTTTACTCTACTATAAGGGTCACTATAGTTAGTGCAGGTGCTCCTTTTTGGTAGATTTAGAGTTTTAAGATAGTAAGTCTTACAGGCTGCTGTACAAAACGTTAACTAAATTTGCTAAGACTTTCTTAAATTGAACGATAAGGAGATCTCGGACTATGTTTATGCTATAATAACAACCTTAGTTGCCGAAGAGGAATATCCTAGGAGGACTTATATATAGTGCCTTACGCTTCCTAGACCAACTATTGTTATTCTTTGATACCGTTCATCAGCTTCTGCTTCAATCCAGCAACAATGAGCGCGATCACCGTTAACGACCCGCGGTTCGAGTACCGGAGCGCTGAGCTCAACGGGGTCAACTACAACTATATCTATGCGGAACCCCCAGCGGAGAAGGGCAAGCCAGTCGCAACCGTTTTTCTTATTCACGGCTGGCCCGACCTGTCTCTGGGATGGCGCAACCAAATCTCTTTCCTCCTCTCCCACGGCCTTCGCGTCATTGCACCGGATATGATGGGCTACGGATCCACCGATGCGCCTGAAGACGTCAGCTACTAGTACGTTCTATTATCTCGCCATGTTGTTCGATCAAAAGACCCCGAAAGGCACGCTAATACTGACAAGCTCTCAACAGTTCTCTCAAGCGCGCCGCGGACGATATCGCAGCTCTCGCCAGCCACCTTGGTCTATCCCGCATTGTTCTGGGAGGTCACGACTGGGGCGGTGCTGTTGTGTACCGCACCGTTCTGTGGCACCCGGAGCTGATCTCTGCTTTTTTCGTCCTCAGCACGCCCTTTTCCGCCCCGACGTTGCGGTACATTGACAAGGGCCTTGCGATGCCCTCTCTGCGCTACCAGCTGCAGTTCCGGACGGACGACATTCAGGACTACCTCAGTATTGGAGACAGCGGCGCGCAAAACACCACGCGCGTCCGACAGGTGCTGAACACGATCTACGGGAAGACGCTGCCCAACGATGTCTGGGCATTCAATGCCAGCGCCGGCGGGTTCGACCTTGACCTACTCGATGGCGTTACGGAGGACTCTTCGCTTCTGAGCAAAGAGGAACTGGACTTTTACGTGCAGAATTACAGCGAGGACCCCTTTAACCGGACTCTCAACTGGTACCGCGCGGGGGAGCTGGACTGGCTGCACGAATTGGCTCTTCTGCCCGGAAACACGTCGTACACTGCCAAGTTCGCCCAGCCCGCGCTGTACATCGGTGCTCCGCGCGATCCGGCGCTGCCCTTGTCGCTATCGACCGGCATGGAGACGTACTTCAACCACTTGTCCCGGGGCGAGGTGGACACTTCGCCCAACGCCTCGCATTGGATGATGTGGGACAAGCCTGCGGAAGTCAATGCCCACATTGGCAACTGGCTGACAACCTCAGTCTTGGGTAACGTGACTCTGGGACTGAACCTGACAGCCGGGATTGGAGCTGGGTGCGGCGTGGCTCTGCGATGAGACTTGGCCAAGGTAGACCGTAGACATATGTTTCTTTCGACGCCATGGATTGGTTGTGCTTCCTACCTAGTTCCTGAAATCTAATGCCTGATGTTTGTATATTTCAACCTTGATCATATCCACCTGCTAATGATTCGTGAAATCGTCCGTTGTATTCTTCAGTCGAGGCAGCGTTTGAAGCGGGTGGCAACGATACGCTGCCCAGCTCACTAAGCAGGGGGTAGCCATCCTCCACTGCTCCAGGGCGTTCGGTAACGCATTCCTGCTCCGATGAGATGTCCATGATTCGATGTGTCTCAACGGAGCCCTACGGGATGCATTATTAGATGCACGATCCCTGCGTAGGGACCTCCTTCAATAGGATCATGACTTTGCCACCCCTGACTGTCAGCACCTTGAACCGACAGATAGACAACCTCCCTAGACTATCTTTGAACGCCTCCCTTGGAAGACGGATACAGGCTGGCAAATCAAATCGGGAATCGATTGACTACATGTTCCGTGGCTAACAATGTTCCTCGATGCCACGAATCTTGCTGGTTCACGCCGATCCCACGGCAGTTATTCATCCATGTATAAGTACATGTACTGACCGGCATCCAAATCGCCATGGCTCGCGAAGCTTTTGGTTGGAGATTCTCTCGTACAGCGGCGGCCGACCTCCGAGAGACGTAAACCCAGACAGGATTTCTCTCGCACAAGCAGGAATCATGATGATATGGCAATTGACACTCCTCGGCTTCCTATCTCTGACAGCAGCAGCAACCATTTCCGACTGCGCCGCATCGACTGTCATTGAGAGGGACGTCGTGATTCTCGGAGGAGGCGCTTCCGGAGCTCACGCCGCGGTCCGACTCCGCGAAGACTATAACAAGTCGGTTGTGATTGTCGAAAAGCAGAACCGCCTGGTGGGTACTTCTCCGTGGCTTTTCATAAGGGTGAGGACTGATGATATCGGGTATCTACTCAGGGAGGGCATGTCGCGACCTTCACCGATCCTGAGACCAATATTCCTTACGACTATGGAGTCAACTCGTACACCGACTACCCCGGTGCCCGTGAGTTCGTCGGTCGCTTCGATGTTCCGGTACAGACGCCAGCTCGGTTGGCTTTGAACACGACATATGCCGATTTCAAGACGGGCCTGTTGACGAACTACTCGCCTCCCGTGCCAAACGACACCACGGCTGCCCTCCGAAAGTACCTCGAGCTCTGCGAAACGTATGAGGATAGCATAGTCCCCTCATATGGGGCGTTTCCCTATCCTACGGTCGGGATCCCCGACGACCTCACCATGAGCTTTATCGATTTCGCCAAGAAGTACGAGATCGAAGCCGCCGTGCCTCGCATCTTCCAGGTGACCGGCCTGGGTATGAAAGATCTGCCGGACCAATCAACTCTGTATGTCATGCAGGCATTTGGCGCGCCTATCACGAGGTCTTTCTTGGGGATCGTGGGATCTTTCGTCCCTGTTTCGAGGAGGAACCAGGATATCTACGACGCCATCGCCGAGCTCCTCAGTGGCGACGTTCTCTACTCTTCCACAGCGGTCAAGACCGTTAGGACCGATCAAGGGGTTGAGGTTCTCGTTGAGAGCGCCGACAACACTCGCACCCTCATCCGCGCAAAGAAGCTCATCATCTCCTTTGAGCCAACTCTCGACAACTTGAAAGGGATCAGCATCGACGAGGAGGAGACTGCTGTGTTCTACAAGTGGAAATGGTCTACGGTCTATGCCGGGGTTGTCTCTCACCCCTCGCTTCCCAGCAGCTACTCGTATACCAACACCGACCCGGAAACTTGGCTCTCCATCCCGGAGCTTCCGTTCGTCGGCCGCTTCGACTACCTCGGCGGCGACAACTACCGCGTCTTGGTTACCGGGAATTCCGAATTAACCAACCTTGAGGCGCGGGAGCTTGTGGAAAGCTCCTTGTACAAACTTGCAGCCGCCGGTACCGTCCCAAGTCTCGGGTACGAGCGGCTTGAGTTCAAGGCGTGGGCCGACCACGGTGCGATGCACCTCCATGTACCCGCCGAAGAGATTGAGGCAGGTTTCGTCACGGACTTGTACGCGCTCCAGGGTCGCAAGAGTACTTTCTTCACGGGCGGTGCGTGGTCTGCGCAGTTCACGACCATCTTGTGGGAATTCAATAATCGGTTCCTACTCCCCAAGCTTCTGGCGGAATTGTAATGGGTCTTCGAGCGAAGCCAGACATCCAACTGACGATAAGCCAACTGTATCTAGACAACCTATTCATGGCTAGAAAGTATCATCCGCGTTTCCAACACAAGAAAGAACAAATGCGGTGCGTGACACAAACAAAGTCGCACTTTTTCACATAGGTATACAACACTTCACAATCTCGACTCGAACCAGGTTTCACGTGCGAACATCAAGGCAACACAAGTCTGAAATGTACATTGGTATGTATTCTTACACGCAGAGGGATATATCGCGCTATATGTACAGAGAAATAAGGTATACAGGCAGCCTCCAGCAATTGCTTACACGCAGTTCCAGCTCTCGGGGAGGTTGGCGTCACCGGTGCCCTTGTAGACGTTGCGGGCAGGGTACTTGCAGTGCTTCCTGGAGAAGGCGACGCCGGCATCCTTGGTGCCGTTGACGTAGGCGGTGCCGAGGACGTAGTCGGGGGCGACGCCCTCCTCGACCCAGCGGACGATGGCGGACAGGACGTTACCCTCAGGCTCGTAGCCGGCGACAGCGGCGGGCTTGTTGCCGATGAAGGTGGCGCCGGGGCCGCCGCTGCAGTGGTTCATGCCGGAGATGCGGAAGTAGCGGTAGAAGTCGTCGAGCTCGGCCGAGGTGAGGCCCATGGTGCGCGAGACGTGGTTGTAGTAGCGGGCGGAGTTGTCGCTGCTGATGATGGGGTCCTGGAGGCCGTGGTAGTGGAGGATCTTGGTGCCGCGGTCGCGGACGGCGGAGAGGTCGCCCTTCCAGGTCTCGATGTTGAAGGGGTTCAGGTCGGAGGAGTAGGCCATGTCCTTGACGGTCAGGGTGGCGGGGTCCCAGGTGGGGTCGTTGTAGACGACGTAGCGGAGCCAGTCGGTGGTGTAGGGGAAGGAGTTGCCGGCCAGGAGGATGTTGACCGCATCGGCGCCGGGCTGGAGACGGGGGTAGACGAGGGAGCCGTCGACGCCGTAGAGGTCGCCGAAGACGGTGCGGACGGTCTCGGCCTGGGTGCCGGTCAGACAGCTCTCGGTCTGGTTAGCACCGCAGATGAGAGCCTCAGGGCGGTAGTGGCACAGGTCGGGGTCCTCGATGATGCCGTCGGTGACGCCGTCGAGGCCGTCGCACTGCTTGAGGACGTCCTTCAGGACAACGGCCCAGAGGTCTCTAGACAGGAAGGTGGACGAGTTGGCAGGACCAGTAGCCGTGAAGAAGTGGCCACTCCAGGAGGTAAGGTTGTTGAAGGAAAAGGCGGGGGCACCGGCCAGGATACCGTCAAAGTCATCGGGGAAGTCCTGGGCCTCCTTGAAGCCTTGTCTTCCACCGGTGGAGCATCCGAGGTAGTAAGACTTGGTGTGTTCCTTGCCGTAGAAGGCCTTGGTGACCTCCTTGCCAACGACAACACCAGTGTGGAGGGAGCGGTAGGCAAAATCCTCGATGACACCGGGGTTGTTGAGGAAGGGCTGGCCGGCGGTTCCGTTGTGACCGTTGTTCGCACCGACGGTAGCAAAGCCCTGGGACGTGGCGTACGCCATATCCTCGTACTGGATGCAGCCTCCGGTTCCACCGTTACCGGTGCTCAGGAAGCGTCCAGTCCAGTTGGAAGGGAGCCAAGCCTCGAGGCTGATGTTGCTGGTGGCGCCGGTGGTGACGAGCATCGAGATGCGGCAGAGCTCGACGTCGACGACCCGGCTGGTGCCGGAGCAGGTCGGGTGGCGCTCGGGGAAGGAGAGGTTTGCGCCGGCGGGCTCGACGTTAGTGAACCAGACGGTGGTGTTGGCGATGTCGATAGACTTGGCGATGTTGGCGCAGTCGTCGGCGAAGGCGCCCATGACGGCCTGGGCCGCCGGGAGCAGCAGCGCCGCGGAGGAGCTGAAAGACTTCATGTTGGAAAAAGGCTGTTGGAGAGGACAGGTGCCGAGATCCATCTGAACTGAACGTAAGTTGCCTGGGGCTCTACGATCTCTTTATACAGATCGGAGACACGCGTCAGGTGTAACGTCTGTTTAATTTGACAATGTCTATCCGTAGCCTCAGCAGCAGTTCATCTCAAGGCTGGTGGCTCTCGATGCAACGCTGTTCCCTCTCACTCCTGGCCCCCTCACCTCCTCCTCGGCGATCCCATTGGGTCTGGCGTGCCACTCACTGATCGAGGTGGGACGGCAATTGGCACCGGCATGGCATGCTGGCTCAAGCTCTACAGCTCCTCTTTGCCTGGACACTGGAGACTCTGACTGACAGGGGAAACGGGCTGTGCGCGGTTTCCCCACACCAAAAAAATAGACTTGAGGGATTGCCCATGCATCGGCAATAGCGAATGCGGAGAAGCGCGTGCCTGAAGCCTCCCTGCTCAGGAGTGGTAGTACCCGCCGGCCTGTCCTGAGGGAAGAATCTTTACCCTGCCCGGCAGGCAGAATAGTTCAGTAATCAGCATGCTTGGGCCATTAGATAGAGTCGTCAGCTTTCTCTAAAGGGCATGACGGCCGGTGATGGCGTGGAGATGGACCGATTCAACTCTAAAACCCATGATGAAGCTTGTTTGGACTGTGGGGAGGATCACTCTACAGACAGACTAAAATACACTGCGAAAGGAGATGCTGATGGGATAGGGGTTAACTGGAGACATGAGGGGCCACTTGCGTACTGCATGTGGTCAATATTGGCGACCCAAGAGAGGGCCATCAACGTCTTTACATGGTATTCGGGCTTTAATTCCGACAATAGACGGCAAATTCCATCTGTGACTACTACTTACTCGCTGTTGAAATGCCTGTGATGTCTTCGAGTTGTTTGTGGCGTATAGCGACGTCGAGCTGCAAAGTCTTCGCAACTCGCCGGACTCAGTGCCGTGTGGCTCTCGGGCCTCACATTCCACTTTTCATCGGACGATCCGTTGGTGTTTGAACTGGAAAAAGTTTGATGTTTCGAGAGTCAAGGCCGTTACGCCTGGTGAGGCCATCCTTGCCCTGGTGCGGGCATACAAAGCGACAGCTACGGAAACAAAGTAGTTCCATTGCTTACATAGTATCCCCTCGATGGCCTTTACGCGCATACAGTCGTAGAGGGCCCCCTTTTGATTTGCCCCGGGCGGATGTCTGATCTCCCCCCAAAGTCTGGTTCCAACGGTTCTCTAGAGGCTCAAACCCGGCAATCGCACGATCAGATAACTATTGTAGTTAGAGAGGTATCATAGCATGAGATCGCGCCCCTTTGGGTCGCTGCAATCTCCGCTGCACGATCCCTGTTTCTTTGGTTTTTCTTTCCATTCTTCCTTAGGATTCCTGCCTCATCCTGGTCTTCCGCCGCGCGCTACCTGAGTCATTGGCCTCCGCCCCTTTTCACACCACCATTAGGGCATCCGACTCGGCGGAGGTATCGATCTTGACTTCATTCGTAATCCAACGTCAATTTCTTCTGAGAACACCGGAGCGGAGCAGGGCGACGTAAGCACCGGCAAGCGTGCTCTTGATGGCACGATCACGCATATGGATGTCGGCAGTTCTTTCGGTCGTAGCAACTTCATCAAGAGACACCCGCGAGAGGGGAGCTGCCTCGCATCACATGCATACGGCAGTGGGTTGCCGTTCCTACAGTTCGACGTGATGATTGAGTGTTTTTAATATGGGATTTGTCGCCGATTTCCCGGACGAGAGATCTGCTGCGAGCCTCCGAGTCAGTCGAGCGCCGAGGGGGGCGATCAACCTCACTCCTACAGTCATTTGCATCAGCAGCGTCCAAAACCCAAAGTAGGGCAACACTTACCTTTACCAAAAAGTTAAATTTTGCCCTTAAATCCAACATTTTATATATTATAGCTTTTAGTAAATACCGCTATTAAAAGGCCTCCTACCACTACTAAAAACAAATATAAAACTATTTAAAAACTATATTTTAACTAATTTACTACTATAGTACTAAATATTTTAATATACTAACTTACTAAAATTAACTTAATACTCCTATTTCTTAACCTTAATAATAACTTTATTACTATAACTATTAACTACTACTTATAAATAATTTAAAAGTACTACTACTAATATAACCTTACTAATAAAGTTAAATAATATAAAAAATCTTATAAAAGTTGCTAAAAATAAATATTTACTACTATACTAAACTACTTAAGTTATTAAAGTATTATAACAACTTAATACTAAATAAAATATAAGCCTTTTTACTTAAATAATTTAATCTTAGTATTAGTTTATGAATAATTAATTAGTATTTTTAAAAAGCGGGTTAAACTAATAAAAAATATATATTATAGCTACTTAATAAAACTTAAAAAAGAGAATTAAGTAGCTTTATTATACATAGTAGTATAAACCAGAACAACTAATCTTTATTAATAAATTAAGAATAAATAAAAATACTAATAAAAAGTAAATAGAATAAGTACTAAAAAGCCTTATACTATAAAACTTAATAAAGCTAAAACGTAGTTAATAAATACAGCTCCTACTAGTACTAACTCTTAAGGGTATTTTAGATCTTTTTAGATACCTAAGAATAACAAATAGTAATAACTTTATAAAATAAATTACCTAGTATTTACTACCTAAGTATAAAAGGTTTCTTACCCCTTATTTAGTAATTATTATAAATAATACCTCTTTTTACTATTAAAAGAATATCTAGATTACTTATAAAAAAGCTAATATATACCTTAAGTACCTTCTACTATACTTACCTAACTTTAACCCTATTAAAAAGTACTTTAAAGACCTAAAAAAGTACATTAAAAAGAACTTTTACATATATAATACTAGCAATAAAAACATTTATAATTAAATAAAGTTTCTACATAACTATACCCTAAAGGTAAAGCAAAGATTACTATCAATTACTAGTCACTTCTACTATATATTTATGAATTTTAATAGTAACAAAGGTATATTCAATAAGTTTATAGTAGGGGTTATAAGTAGTAAAGAGAGTAGAGATATATTAAGTAAAGTAAACAACAGGTTAAAGCTATTATTAAGCTATAAAGTTACTATAGTTAAGTAAATAAAAAAACAAAAAAATAAATACTAGCAATAGGTTAAAACTATTATTAAGTAAGCTATAAGGTTACTATAGTTAAGTAGGCAAAAAACAAACAAAATAAATACTATAAATAGTACTTATTATAACTCCTTATTACCTAACTCTAATTATATACTAATATTCTTTTTATTAATCTCTTTACTACTTAACCCTATATATATAGTTTATATTATTCTATAAGCTTACTTATATTACAAAGTAGAAATTTACTAAGTAGTAGGCTTTTTACCTCTTTTAAGTATATAATATTTAGTAAAGGTGTATAGGAAAAACCCTAGTAGGGAAAATATATACCTATTTAGTAAGGTAATTAGTAAAGGTTATACATAAAAGATCTATTTAAGTCTAGGTTAGGGGATGCTTACTTATAAGAAAAGGTACTGTTTACTATATACAGCCTAGTAGGGGCCACCTACTTCTATTATTTAAGAGTAGCGTACGGGCTATGCAGTGCAGCTAATTAGAGTCAGTAGGGCCCCTACCCTTAAAACTCTAACGGCTGCACTACACAGGCGCGCGACGCATGGTTAGGGTATAAAACCCTTTAGGCGGCGCAGGATTCAAACCTACTACCTCTACCTCTTGCGAGGTAGGGTCGGGCAGGCTCTTAACCACTAAGCTAACTGCTAACTACTTAACCCTATATCGTTATTAAAATATAGTAAATTAATAAAATAACTTAAAAACTACCTATTATTTAATATATTAATTAATCTTAACTATAATTTAGTAAACTATAGTTAAAGTCTATTAATAATTATTTAAAGTAATATTTAACTCTTACTAAGTAAATTAGTATTAAATTAATCTAAATCGGGTTATAGTAGTTAAAAAGGAAAGGAGATTTTAAATAAAAAGCTCTAAGGAGAGGAACAAAATATTACAAAAAACTACTAAAGTACTAACTCAATTAGTAATTAATTAAGTAATATAGCGTTTTACTTACTTATATAGCCCCTTTTAACTTTAACTAATACTTTTTATAACCCACAATCCTCTTTAACCTTATTTTTAATAAAAAACTCTATAAGGACTATAACTATAGCTTAGAATACTTATAGTTAAGGGCCTATAGAAGTTAGTATTAGTTTATTAAAAAGAACTAAAAATAAAAGTAAAAAGAAATAAAAGGTAGAATTAGACTTATAGCCCTTAGCTTTAATAAGCTAGACTCTAAACTACTAGGTTAACTACTAACAGTAAAATAAACTAGTCTAAATATTTTTTATTAACCCCTTTAGGGTACTTATAGCTAACTATAGCCCTTGTAGCCAACTATAGCGCCTATAACTAAGCACAGTAAATACAGCTAACTATACGCAGGGCTTAAAGCTACTTAGTTAAACTATACGTAACGTACTAAACTCTAAAAGGACTAGTACTTTAGAAGCTAGGTCTAAAGGGTAAGGTACTAAGCTTATAAAAGGCAGGGCTTTCCCTAGCCTATAGGGGTTTAAACTTCTACTTTCTTAGTAAGTAAGTAATATAATAAAATACTAATATAATACTATTACTACTATAATAATACTTTTACTTCTTTTATTTATATATTATATACTAAACTTATTCCTTTATTAACTTTATTAAACTTAATATTATTATAAGAGTATTTAGTAATCTTAATACTAACTTTAATACCCTTATATCTATACTTTGAAACTATAAACCTAGCTTATTAACTAACCCAACATTTCTAGTTAATTATAAAAGTCTATTTAAACCTACTTATTTAATAACTAACTTTATTTTAATTATAAAAAACTAAGATTTATAACTAATACTCGTACATTACTAGCAATATAAGTCCCTAAGTAACTAAGAAACCTAGTTTTCAGAAATTCCTTAAATTATCTAACTTTTTTTAATAAATCCTTAATAAATTCTTATATACGTTTACTATAGTAAACAAATTTAAAATAATATTTAATTAATATAACCTATATAGAAATTAAAATTATATTAGGTTTTACTATTTAGTTTAATTAATAAAAGCTACTACAAATTAATATTAATAACCCTAAAGTTATACACTTCAAGTTTATTAGTTATAATAAACTAACTAAAATAGTTAAAAAAGATATAGTAGGACTTTATAGTTTTTACTATTTATTTAAACTACTTAGTTAGCTATATAATAAGTAGTTTACTCTTATTACTTTTAAAAAATAACTTTTAGTTTTTTAGGAATTCATTTAGTTTTAGTTATTTAAATAAAAAAGATTTTAAACTTATAAAATATAAATAAAATTACTATTCTAAAGTTAAAAGAATAATTAAATTATTAAGTATAGTCTTTAAAATTCTATATAGTACTAGTTAGTAAAGATTTAGTAATAGATTTTAATAAACTATTAGATAATAAAAATAAAAATCGAAATAATAAAATATTAGGTTATATAAAACTTTTTTATAAAAATAGCCCTTTAAGAGTTATAAAAAACTTTAAAATAGCTTTAAAAGTTTAGAAAAGTTTAAAAGAACTATATTAACTAAAAGAATTTATAAATAAGTTTTTTATTTATAAAGAGTTTTTTAATACTACTTCTAAAGACTTTAATACTTTTAAAGAATACTTTAATAAAGTTAAAGAGTTTATAGATAATTTAGTCCTAAATAACTTAGCTTTACTTAAATAGGTAATTATAGCTTAGGTTTTAAATAGTTTAAATACCTTTTATAAGGGGTTTATAACTAATATAACTTAATTTTTAAGAAAAGACTTTAAGGCTTATACTAAAGAGTTTTTATTTATTAATGTATTAGATATATTTAAGAAAAAGAGTAATAATAACTTTATATAATTCTCTAAGTTTTAAATTAAGTTTAAAAAAACTTTTAAATATTAAAAACAAACTAAAGGTTAATACTATAACTATTATAAGAAAACTAGCTATATAAAGAATATTTATAGATTTTTGTATTTTAATAAAGCTCTTAATTAGTTTTAAAAGATATTAAAAAATAACCCTTTTATAAATAATCAAAAAGAAAGAAGAGTTAAAAAATAAAATAAAAGAAAATAATAAGTTAATATAGTTATTAATAATAATTTTAATTTATTAAAAGAAGTTATAATTACTTTAAACTTAATAAATATTAACTTTATAACTAAAAAGAACTTAGATTCTTATATAGAATTTAAAGATATAAAAATTACTACTAAAACCCCTATTAATATAGATTTTAAAACTAATAATCTATTACTAAGTAATTTAATAAACTAGTTAAATAAAAAACTTTTAAATTCTTTTACTTATAAAGGAAAATAACTATTTTATTTAGACTTAGCTATAATAATTTATATAACTAATAACCTATCTCTACTTAATAATATTAAAACTATTAAAATAAAAGTTAATTAGGGTAAAGTAAACTATTTCTTTATTTATAAAAAAGGTAATTTAACTATAATAGTAAATAATACTCTTTATATTATAAGATATATTCATTATATACCTAAACTAGGTATTAATCTCTTAAGTTAAGCTAAACTTACTAAAATAAGTATAGCTTTAATCTACTATAATAAGTCTATATTATATAATATAATTAAAGACAAAGTCCTTTTAACAAGAATAAAAAGAAATAACCTTTACTTTTTGAACTTTAATATAAATAAAGAAGTAATTAATATAATAAAAGATACTATAAAAGAGTTTTAAAGTTAGGGTTAAACCCTAAACCCTAATACTAATATAATAAAGCTATAGTATAACCAATTAGGCTATATAAACTAGTAATCTTTACTTACTATTCTAAATTAAACTAAAATTATGTATAAAAGAGCTGTAGTAGAGGCATTTTATAAACTACCCTATAAGGCTTATATAAAAGGAAGATTTACTAATCCTATAAATAAAAAGTCTAGTAATTATACAAAAAACTACCCTTACTTATACAAAATTACATTAGACTTATATAGGCTTATTATACTTAAAATATATAATAATTATAAGTAGTTTATACTATTTACAAATAAAAAGACTCGTTTTACATAGGGTAAATTATTAAAAATAAAGGAATCTAAAGAGGTTTCTACTACTTTAAAGGAATTAAAATTCTTAGTTAAAAATAACAAAAATAAGTATAAAATCAATTAATTTAATATAAATAGTAGTAAAGAGTTGAATAATAAAAGAATAAAAACTATATATATAAAAAATAGTATAACTTATAATTATAAGGATCCAGCATAAAGCTAAGCACTTAGTATACCTTTAGTGAAAGTAAGGGTAAATATTAGTAGATTTTAGTATAGTAGACCCCTACTAAGCTCTTAGCAAGGATATATAAAGAGAGAATAGGAAAGGAAAGGGGAAAGTTAAGTAAAAATAACTAAATATACTTATACTTATTTTTAAAATACTATTATTAGACCTAACCTAGGTATATAGCCTCTAAAACCTTTATACTCTTTTACTTTTACTTTAATATAAAAGGTTAGTAATAAGTATATTATAGAGGATTCTATATAGTACTATATAAAATACTAGTAAATACCTAATAAACTTTACCCTTAATTTAAATTAAAATAGGGATAATAGGGATATAGTTGATTCAATAGTAAGTAAAGTAGTTTTATAGTAGGATTTTACTAAGAACTTAGTTAATTACTAGGATTATGAGAGTAATAGTTAATATATGTATAGTATAGAAAATATAATAATAAATATAAGTAATATAAAGGGGTTAAGTAACTTAGATAAAAGAAGTAACTTTAATTTATAGTAGTAATAATACACTAGGTATTTATTAACTCTTAATTATAATAAAGAACTATTTATATATGAAATAATAGAAATAGTTTAGGAGCTATAGGTTTAGAATATTTAGTTATAAGTATAACTCCTACTGGATACTTTACTTTAAATTATAGTATAATAAGTTGAAAGTACTAAGTAAGTTATTAAAGTGATAAAGACTATTTAATAAACTATTATTTATTATTTAGTAAAATAGTAGGAGAAATTATTTATACATAATATAACTTAGTTTATAAAGAATATAATTAGTTTAGTTAGAGAGGATTAGTTTATTATAATTAAAGTAGTTTATATATATAGGAAAGGTACTATTATAGCTTAATAGATTTAGTAGGTTATAAGTATATTAAAGTATATTTTGTAGAGTAATTAGTATAGTTATTAATAAGTATTTATTAATAACTATACAAGGGATAGATAGGACTTAGAACTTATGTAAGCTAAGTTTAAGGTTTTTATTTAAAATTAATACATTACTTTAGAATTATAAAAATAAAACTATTAGGATATACTATAAAAATACTATTAAAAAAACAATAAAAAACCTACTACTTTGTTTTATTATTAAGAGGCTATTTATTAAACCCTTAGTAAAAATATAAAGGAGAAAGGTAAGATATACTAGTTTTTTTAGTACCTATATTAGTTTATATATAAGGAGTTAATATATTAGGACTTTAAGTACTTAGATATTTATAAGATTTTAATTTATATTTAATATATTTAAGAAATATTATAGAGGTATAGACCTTTTAGGGGAGCTTTATAAAATAAAAACTATAAAAGATACTATTTCAAGTTTTATAAGTAAGGGAAATAAAGAGTACTATTATAACTCTACTTAAAGGGGAAAGGCAGTCTAAACTATTACTAAATAGGCTATAAGGGTAAAAAGAACTGGCTATTTAGGGCTTAAGGGTTTATAATAACCCTAAAAAACTTAAATATTAGTTATAAGTTAAAAAGGGACTTTAGTAAAGTTATTTATTATAATTATTAAAAAAAGGGATATTATATACTTAATTATAAGGTACTAAAGTAGGATATTTATTAGAATCCCTATAAACTACTATATAGAAGTATTAATATAATTTAAGTTTAAAAACTAAGTAGTTTAAAAAATAAGTAGGTATAGATTAACTACTAACTAAACCTATACTAAAAGCTATTTCAGTATTTATAAGGGAGATAGTTAAAGACTAAGTTATTATTATAGTAGGCTATAATAAAGTTAAAATTATAGTAGATATAGATATTTATATATAATTAGATATTATTAATATTAATTTAGTTAAATAGTTTAAACTTAAAAAAGTATTTAATATAATACTTTTTAAAATTTTAGTGTTTGATAGTTGATTTATTAGTAATATTAAGGTATATTAATTAATTTTGTTTATTAATAAGTATAATATACTTTATAAAGTTAAGTATATACTTATAGTAACGCTCTGCTTAAAGAGTGCTAGAGGTACTTTTTTAGTAAACGATACTATAGGTATAAAAGGTATTTTTATAAATATATGTATGCGAACTTAGTGGTATACTCTAGTATTCTTTATATCTTTAGAAGTATTTATTTAGGATATAATAGAAAATAAGTTTAAGGTATTTATAATATATATTATAGGGGCCTATACTGTAGTAAAAGATAAGGGAATCCTTATTAATAACTTACTTAAATAAGGATATATAGTAATACTTAAAAGCTTTTTAAAAGAACTTTATTCTTATATTAATATATTTAATAAAAAAGTAGTAATACAAGTCCTAATACTAGTAAATACGGAATACTTAATTAACTTTATTAAGGAAAAAGAGCTACTATATAAGCCTATTTATTTAATATTACTAGAATAACTCTAAGTGCTTTTTAAATATATTTAAAATATAGTAGTTTAAGGGTAGATTAAGTTTTTTATAAGTTTAGTAGGAGCCTCTATAATATTTATCCCTAAGAAAAATAGTAGTTTGTAATTATATATTAATTATAAAGGCTTAAATATAATTACTATTAAGAACTACTACCCTTTACTACTTATTAGTAAGTTATTAAATAGGTTTATTAGGGTATAATAGATTTTAAAGATTAACTTTAAAAAGATATACTATAGAATTTGTATTAAGAAGTTTAACTAGTAGAAGATAGTGTTTTATATATACTATAGTTACATTAAGTATATAGTAATACTATTTAAACTAACTAACACCCTAGCTACTTTTAGGTCTATATTTAGTAAGTACTTAGTGATATTATAGATATTTATATTATTATATACTTAGACGATATTTTAACTTACTTTTAAATATAAAAAAACTATATAAAGTACTTAAAAATAGTTTTAAAATACTTAAAAGACGCTAAACCTTTTATAAAACTATTAAAATATAAGTTTTATAAATAAAAAGTTAACTTCTTTAGGTTTAAAATTACTTATAATAGAATAATAATAGACTTAGAATGTATTTAGGCTATTACTAAATAGTTGATACTAGAGAGGTACTACGATATTTAAGGTTTTTCAAGATTCTATAACTTCTACTATAAGTTTATTAAAAAGTACTTATATATTACGGGACTGCTAAATAGGGCCCTTAAAGGTAGTAAGAATGGTACGAAGTTAGGAGCCTTTATTTAAATAGAGGAGATATAGAAGGTATTTAATAACCTTTATTAATACTTTAGTAAAGTACTAATGCTAAAGTACTATAACTCTAAGTTAGATACTTATATAGAAACTAATGCGTCTACTTATATAGTCTTTAGTATAGTATTATAGAAATATAAAATATAATAGTACTTAATTGCTTTTTAGTTTAGGCAACTTATAAAGACTAAGATGCGCTGGGCTATAGGCTAGTAGGAGCTTTTTATAATTATAAAGAGTTTAGACTACTAGGTATAGTACCTATAAGGTTTTTTAAAACCATTTTTAGTCTTAATAGATTACTAAGTACTAAAAGGTATTATAAACGTACCCGCGCGGAATATCTATAAAAGGATTGTTTAATAGGTATACTATTTATTAGTATTTAATTTTAAAATTTAATATTAGTTTAGGAAAACTAACTCCACTAAAGAACTTTTCAAATACCTTAATTATATAAAAGGTAAAATATTAGTTAAAAATATTATTCCTATACTTTAGAAGAAGTTAGTAATTATAGAAGAGATTCTAGAAAATACTTAATAACGTATTACTAATATTAAAACTAAACTAGGTATAGTAATATATATATATATATTTAAGCTGTTTAAGCTAGTATATAACCCTAGGCCTAACTAGCTAGCTTTATAGGGAGAGGATCCTTACCTCTATACTAGTGTATACCCTATAGGGACACTAGTACTTAAGGCCGTAACTATACTATAGTAGTTAAAGTAGTTACCCGTGCTATATATTAAAATATAAATTTAATCAATACTTAGTAAGAAATTAGTTATAACTAAAAGGACTTAACTAGAGCTAGGGTTACTAGTTTAGAATAGTATATTTTACGTACTATAATAAGGAAGCTTATTTAAAGTAAAACGGTATTTAAACTATAACTATTATTAGACTTTAAAAAAATAGTTAAAGGACTATAGGCTAAAGACTAATTCTATAAAAATACTATAAATATAATTTAAGTATATACTAAAACTTACGCAAGATATTACCTAAATAAAAATAGTACTCTATAGTTTTATAAGCAACTAGTACTCCTTAATAAGGACTTATTATAAAAAGAAATTATCTAGGCTTACTATAATAACTTAAGGACTAGCTATATAGGTACTAATAAGATAGTTAAGTTAATCCTTAGAAAGTTCTACTAGGGCTACTTAGTAAAAGATATTTATAAATATATTACCCCCTCTAGAGTGACTAACGGCCTACGGGCTACGTACTTTAGGAAATAGCTATCTAGCTACCTACCTTGTTAATCTTTTTTATTATAGTACTTAAATTCACCTACTATAATACAGCTTCTATAAATTTAAAGTAATAAGTATTTTTAATTAATTTTGTAGACTACTAATTACACTGTTAACGCCACTAAAACCACTAACGCCTTCCGTACGCCTCTCTAGACCGTCCCTCTAAACCTATTAATTCTAATCTAAACCGTTCTGTTACTTCCCTCGGCCGCACAGCTACAGCTAGTCCAGCCGCTCTCTACTATTATTAACATCCCCCTCGATATTTACACAGGCCTCGCTAAACATACTAATATTAAATATTACTAAAGTAGCTATTTAGAGCACTATAGATCTAGTAGCCGTGTCCTTTAGCTAGTTAAAGTATTTATAGTTAGCTTTAGACTATAGAATACTTAAAAGGGTTTTACTTTATAATGTAAGAATTATTATATTTATATTAAGCCTATTACTAGTAGTTTAATAGTAATAAATTATAGTAATAGTAAGCTTCTTTTTTTTATTAGTGAATATACACTAGTTATAAGTTAAGTTAATTTTATTAACCCCCTTAGCTATAAAGTACTTATTACTACTTTTATAGCTAGTTAATAATTATAAAGTTATATAATAGTTATCGTCCTAGTTATAAGGGCGCGGGGCAGGCAACCTTTTATTAAATATTATAGTATATAAAAAATAAAAGGAATTAATAAAGGCCTTACTTACAGTGCCTTTTTGTTTAATTATAAACACTACTAGAGCTCGTTAGGCCCTACATATAGTATAATCCAGCTAAAGCTTTACACAAGCAAAGGTTTGTTTCGACATCGCTACTTATTAGTAATAGCATTATTATTATTACTAAAAGAGTAGGTAAGTAGAAGCGCTAAGGTATATACACTCTACTAAGCTCTACTCAAGACTACTTAGTAAAGCTAGAGAGAGTTAAACCTACTAAATACACTCTATTAGATACTTCTATTCAATTACACTACTTAAAAATATATAGCTATAATATATTCTTTTTTAAAATAACTTACTAGAATATCTATACAAAACACTACTTAAAAAAATACAAATTATAAATATATTACTAAATACCTATAATGCTAAGGAGTATAAGTACTTAAATAT
This sequence comes from Colletotrichum brevisporum, assembly GCA_030770045.1. NCBI lineage: Eukaryota > Fungi > Ascomycota > Sordariomycetes > Glomerellales > Glomerellaceae > Colletotrichum > Colletotrichum brevisporum. The sequence continues at coordinate 854,857 of JAUGSI010000006.1, read as the reverse complement.
AAACTATATAAACCACTTTAACTACTCCTAATACTAATATACTTATTCTAAAAAGTTAGTTTAAATTTAATTATTAAGCTCCTACTAAGTACTTAAGATAATAAGTATATATATAATACAATTCTTATAATTATATATTAAATAATAAAATAATACGCTTTATTATAATATAAAAAACTATTAATGTAGTATAGTTAGTATAAATCTTTTATAAAGAAATTAAATACTGTTTTAGTACTCTAGAAGGTATATTTAGGGATAAAAATAAGTTATTTATAACCTTTTTTTAGAAGGAATTTATTAAAGTAAGAGTAATAGCCCATTAGTTATTTATAGCTTAGTACTTATAAACGAACAGTGTAACTAAACGGGTATACTAGTCTTTAAAGGTGTACTTTTATAAGTATATTAGTGCTATACTCAAACAGTGGGTAACTTAGTTACTGGAAGCTGAGTTTCTATATAATAATAGTAAATATATAACTATTAGGGTTAATTTATTTTAAGTATTAATAGTATATTACGTTTAAGTAATAAAGTATATTTTATTATAAAAGAAAGATATACTTAAAAGTATTAAAGAGTAAATTGCCTATATAGTAAAGGTTTATTAATATATAGTTAAGTATTAGTAGTATATAATAGAGATATAAACTAGAAATTATAATAAGAAATGCTTTTTAAAGAAGTATATAGTTAGAGAAGTGGTTGGTTTTTTAATAAAAAACTTTTTTTATAAGGGTAAAGAGAAGCTAGTCCTAAGATATATTAAAGTCCTTATTATTAAAAGGGTTAAAAATAGTACTTACTGTGTTTAACTCTGAGAGAAGTACTAGTGGTTATATAATGTGTTTTATATTAGCTTTATTAAACTCTGGATAGGTAAAGTAGCTAGGGACTAGGACTTTTTAAATATAAAGAACTTTTAAGAAGAATAGGAAGTTAAGGATATTGTGTTTAATTATAGGGATAGTAAAGATATATTATTCTTTATTAAATAAAAAGGGTAGTCTATAGAGTATAATTTATAAGAGTTTATAAAATACTTAGTAAATACTTTATAAGTTTTTAGAAAATATTATATATAGGCTAGGAAGTTTTATAGGAAATAGGATGATAAGTAGAAATATTTATAATAATAGAAAGATGTATTATATAAGAAGAAAAGTTTTTAGAAACTAAACTAAGAATCTACTTAAACTAGTTAAAACTCTATAGAACTTTAAGTAAAGTTATTTTAAGAACTGCTACTAAAAGAGGAAAAACTAAAAAAAGAACATAATTTACTTTTACTTCTACTACTACTATTACTCTAACTACTACTATTATTATCAATACTACTTATATTTATATTTATATAATCTTTTAATAGAGTCTTTAGTAGAGCTGTGTACTACTATATTATATAAATTCCTTTTTTTTTACTAGTTATAATACTTTAGAGGACTCTGTTTTATAAAGGCTTTAGTAACAAAACGTATACTTAGTTAGTTATTTTTATAAGTTTTAGAAATAGTTTATATAGGTTAGTTTTACTAGATATAGTAGAGTATAGGAGTTTAATAGTACTTTTATTTTTAGTAATAGGATAGTAAAAGGGATTATTAGTAATAAAATAGTAGAGTAGACTTTAGAGTTTAAAAAGGGTAGTAAAGTTGTACTAGTATAGGGAAAGAGTTATAAAGAGTGTAAGTTTAGTCCTTTTTTTATATAGAGTATTACTACTTTTATAGTAAGTTTAGGGGAAACTAAGTACGTAAAGTAAGTTAAATAAATAGGTAATTAACTTTAAGGTATGCAATAGTATTAGTAGTTTTATAAAGAGTTTATTACTTTTATAAGTTAAGTTTTTAAAAAGTATATTTAACTTTATTAGGCTTTTTAGTTAGAATTGTAGAGACGGGGTTTTAGAACTATTTAGTAAGTATATAAAGAGTACTACTAATATACTAAGTAAAGTACTAGAATGACTAGTTAATATAGCTAAAAATGGAACTTTTATTAATAAAATAGGTATAGTAATACTTAATATAGTTTTAGTAAGTTTAGATAATACTATTTAAAGTTATAGGAATTTATAAAAAGTTAGTAGATATTTATTAGAAGTGAGGAAGGAGTGATTTATATAGTAATATTTTTACTTAGTAATAGAGTAAATAATATATATATTAGGGCGAGTTTTAGAAGTTATATAGAATATTTAATAGTTTTTATTTAAATGTAAGATATAGTAAGTATATAGTATAGTAATACTGGGTTAGTTAAAGAAGTTAATTTTAGTATTAACTAGGACCTTAGTAAAGTAAATAGAGTAGATAAGAGTAGATATTGTGTTAAAAAAGTAAATTAAGTATTAAAAAATACTAAAAACGTAATAGTAGTTAAAGAAAAATAAAGTATAATTAATAAAAGAAAAAGGTAGAAGATTGTAGGTTATTAAAAAAGAGAAAGATTTAAGGTTAATGGATTAAGAGTTATTATTATGTAGGCTCCCTTTATAGAATAAATAGTCTAAATATAGTAAGTATATAGGGACGTTATTTATAAAACGTACTAAATAAAAGGGAAAGGTGCGGCTTTTTTACACTTTAAGTATAAAACGTATAATTTATAAATATAACTATAAGCTATTAGACTCTAAAAAAACCTAATATAAAAAATAAAAAAAGTTAGGAATCTACTTTATAGTAATAATAAATAAATAATATTATAGAATATACTTACTAGTATTCTTATAAATACTTACTAAATAAAAGATAAAAGAGTTATAAGTATATAATTAGGATAAATTATAACTAAGAAGGGTGATAAAAAGAATAAATTAATAAAATAAAGTACTTAATTATTCTTTTTATATAATAAAGTAGAAGGAGAGGGATAAAATTAAAACTAGTACAGTAACCCTTTAGTATAATATTACTAAAACAATATAGTATAGTAAATACTAATATACTAACTCCTATATTAATAGTACTAGTATACTATTTTTTATAGTAACGGCTTTAATATAGAAGGTAATAGTATAGGATACTACTAGGGATTAGTAGACTAGGAGGGGGGATAGTATAAGGATTTAGTATAGAGTTAAGTACTTAGTGTACTTTTAGTAAAGGTAAGGGTAAATATTAGTAGATTTTAGTATAGTAGACCCCTACTAAGTTCTTAGTAAGGATATATAAAGGGAGAATAGGAAAGGAAAGGGGGAAGGTAAGTAAAAGTAACTAAATACACCTATACTTACTTTTAAGACACTATAATCGGACCTAACCTAGATATATAGCTCTTAAAACCTTTATAATAATATAAAACTACTTTATATATATAAGCTTAATATTATTATTAAAAGAATAATATATAATATAATATAATAGTTAGCTTTTTAATAGTAAAGTTTATATTAATAAAAGTTAAGGTTTAATACTAATAATAGTATAGTAGTTGCTAGAGGAATTCTAAGGGTTTAAGGTACTTAAGTAATTAATTTAGATATTTAATAAAAGGGTTATAGTAGTTACTACTAAAGGGCTAAAAGTATTTAAAAATTAATATAAAGTTTATAGTTAAAGAACTATAAACGGTAGGACTTAAGAGTATTTAAGTTCTATTTATATATAAGTCCCGTTTTCTATAAATATATCCCTTTATTTTTAAAACTAACATTAAGTATATTAATCTATTACTATAAACCGCTTTTAAAATTATTAGTTCTATTCTAGAACTACTTATTATATATTAATCCTACTTATTATTATATAACTTATATCTTAGTTCTTTTATTTTATAGAGTATTATACTAATATAAATTAATATACTTATTTAACTACTAAGTTCTTTATAAAGTTACTATTAAAGGTTTATTAGCTAATAGGTTGTAATATTAACTCTTTTTTTAAAACGTTTTACTTTTAAAACTTTATTATAAATAGATTATTAGTTTTAAGTTAAGGATTTATAATTATACGTCTTTATTTTTTATAATACTAATAGTATATTAAGTTGTATTTAAAAATCAAAATTATATTTAACTATAATTAAAAATTATAAAAAACCTATACTTATTGAGTATATTAAGTCTTAGTTAATTAATAGTAATATACTCTATACTTATTGTGTTTATATAAAGGTTCTATACTACTTTAGTAAAAAGTTAACTTATTATTATACTTATATTGTAGTAAAAAAGCCTTATAATAGTATTTTAGTAGTATGTACTTATAAGTATTTTTATTGTCTTAGTTTTACTAGTAGTAGTATTAATATTTACAATTTAAAAGTTAAATTTTTAATAAAAAGAGTAAAATAAAAAAGAGAAAAAGGTAAATAAAAAGCTTCTAGTACTTTATTATAAGTTTATATACTTATAATTCTAAATAGTAAAAGTAGTAAGTTATTTAAATTATATTTATATAATCTAAAAAAAAGTCTATAAAAGGTAAACTAAGGCCCTTAAGTAGAGTATATAAAAAGTTAATTAAAAGGATAGAGTTCTACTTAATAGTAACGTATTATTAGTATTAAATACTTATAAGTAGTTTATAGTAAATAGTTTTAAGGTAGTAAACTTAAAATATAAACTATTATAGTTTTTTTTAACTTTAGGAATAAATTTACTAATTTAAGTCTGTTAATTAAAGATATATTAGTTGATAGTTCTTAATCTTATTCTAGGCTAGACGTTCTTAAGTAAAGAAATATTTAATTTGTTTTTTAGGTTTTAGTTAGTTAAATTCTTAATTAAGACTATATAATATATAGTCCTTTTACTAGTTTTTTAGTAATTATTATTTTGTATTATATTTACTACTATATTTAGTATTGTTATAGCTTATTTTATGTATTAATAAAATTAAATATAGGTTTTTATATATTATCTTTATAATTATAATATTTGTATTTAATCAAGTATTTAATTTTTGTATTATTTTATTAATTAATATAGTTAATAATGTATTTAATTTTATATTTTTATTTTATTTTAAATTAACCTTAATATAATTTATAGTATATAAACGTTGTAGTACTAGTTTAAGGAGTAAAATATAAAAAACTAAGTAATATTTTATAGTATTTAGTAGTATTAGTTTAAAATTAACTTTTAAGATTTTTTTAATAATTTTAAAGGGTTTAAGTTTTTTAAAGTTTAATTTATTACTTAGTAATTTAGTTTTAATATTTTATTATATAAAGTACGCACTATTTCTCTCTTTAAAGGATAGTCTCTTTATTCTTAAAGTATTAGTATATTTATATATTTATTATTTAATAAATTCTAAGTTATATTAGAGTTACTTATAAACTTTTTTACTTTCATTAATATAAGTAACTACTTTTATTACTATAAATTCTATTTATAATTTTTTATAAATAGTTAGTTTAAATTTATAGTTAAAGTAAAGAAGTAAGTACTATATACTTTCTTTTACTATACTATTATAAGTAAATTAAGCTATTAATAATAAAATAACTTAATTATTTTATTAATAGTTAATATAATATTTTAAATATACTTTAAGAATTTAGTTAATTCTTTTTATTTTTCTATTAGTTTAAAGGTAAAAAGTAGTAAATAGTTATAGTTTAGATTTAAACTATAAAATTAAAAATTTCTAAAACTTTAAAGTAAACTACGTTCTTCTATTAAAAATAATATCTTTTAATAAACTTTACTAATTAACAATATATTTATTAAAAATATATATAAGCTCTTTTATTATACTTACTTTAATTTATAGGATAAAATATATATACTTAGTAAATTAGTTTATTATAACTAAAATACTATTAAACTACTTTTAAGTAAGTAGTTCTTTTAATTATAATACCGTAATAATAAAATTAAAGAAAATTAATTACTATACTTAATTAAGTACTAAAAAAAGTTAAATTTTTTTATATAACTTATAGTATCCTAGTTTACCTTTATTATAAACTTTATAATTCTTAATAGGTTAGGCTACTTATTTTTATATAACTCTATTACTATAATATTATTAAATACGTTTTTATATTTTAGTAACTCCTTAGTATCTATATACTTTAGTACTATAAATTATTTTAATTATTTTATTAGTTATTTATTTTAGTGTTCTAGTACTGATCCGTTTAGTAATTATAAAAAGGTAAATAGTTAGTATAAGGTTTTTATTTAAGTTCTTTTTGAAACTAACTTAAGTTTTATTAAGGGCTATAGTTTTGTAGTTTAGTTGTTTACTAAAAGTGTTTACTCTTCTGTTTTTTAATCTTTTTTTATAAATAATATAAAAGTTAAATTTTAATAGAAATTCTATTTATTTAATTTATTCTTTATTAAAATCTTTTAATGTAGTAAAGTATATAAGGTTTTTATAGTTAATATATACTATAACTTTATAATTTATTTTCAAAAGTTATAGTTTCTGTTTCTTAAATACTTTAATAATAGTTATAAGTTTTTTATTGTAGATTTAGTAGTTAAGTTCTACTTTACTAAGTTTTTTAGAGTAGAAGGTGTAAAGGTATAGGTGTCCTTTTGCGTTATATTAATTAAGTTATTTACTAATAGTATAGTTTAAGGTATTAGTTTTAACTTTAAATAGTAGGTTTAGGTTAGGTATTGTAAGTACTAGTTTATTAGTTACTTAGTCCTTAACTTTCTAAAACGTAGTATTTTTTTATTACTTTATTACTACTTTATATTCTTTTTTATAAGGTCTATAAAAGTAGAAATGTTTTTTAAATATCCTTTAAGGAATTATTAGTAGAAGTTAATAAATCTAAAGAATAATTAAACGTTTTTAATGTTTTATAGTATTAACTATTTTTTAACTACTATAATTCCTTTTATTTAATATCTTAATAATACTAAGTATAATAGTAAATTTAAAGTAATTTACTTTTTAAGTATAGAATTTGCTTTTTTTAGTTAAATAAGGAGTTTAGCTTTTTATAACTTTTAAAGTACTTAATATACGTATTAATTATATATTTTAAAAGTTTTTAAAAAAATAAAAATATTATTAAGGTATATAATAATAAAAAAATTAAACTTTTTCTATAGTATATAGTTAATTATATTCTAAAATATTATAGGGGCGTTAGTAAGTCTAAAGGGTATAATAAGGTACTTAAAATATTTTTTAGTAAAAGTAGAATACTATTTTTTACTCCTCCCCTTTTTTAATTCTAATTAAGTTATAACCTCTTTTAAAATTAAAAACTATAAACTAATTAGTTTTATAAAATAGGTTTTATAGTTATAAAATAAATAGTAATAAGTATTAGTTTTTAATTATAATATTATTAAGTTATTAATAATTAATATATAATTATAGTTTACTATTTGTTTTTAGTATAAATAGAATTAAGTATCTTATAGGTAATATTAATTCTTAAATATAGCCCTTAACTAAGTATTTATTAATATACTTATTAAGTACTTTTATTTCCTATTAGTTTAACTAATAAATATTATTAAATAATAGTATTTATCCTTTTTTAATAGGGATTTTATAATTAAAAGTACTATGTTTTAATAGGCCTATTTGTAGTATTAGAGTAAATAACTTCTTATATACTTTATATTTTTTTAAAATATATAAAGTTAATCTTTATTAAGAATTAGTTTTTTTTATATTATAGTAAGGTGCTTTTTTTATAATAGCATAGTAACTACTTCCTTAACCTTTAAGTAAGTAATGAATTATAATATTATTATTAGCTTTTTTTAATATAGTTTTTTTAAAGTTAGTAGTTAACTATATCTTTTAATAATTAAACTCTTTTTATAGTTTTAGTAAAAGTAGTTAACTTTTTAATTTATCTATAAGTTTTTTTTTATAACTATAGTATTTTTAGAATAATATCTTATTATTCTATATTTATAATATTAAAGTAGTAGTATATTTTTTAGTTATTGTAGTTTGAAGTAAAGAGTGTAGTTTTATTATTAATAATACTTTTACTATACTATACTTCTTTTCTTTTTAAATTATTAAATAAGTAAGGATCTTTTTATTTTTTTTATAGTATTTATAGTTTACTTATAACTTATAGTAATATAAAGTTACCTTAAGTACTACTATTAATTAAAGCTTTAACTTATATTTTATTTACTATAATATTAAAGTAAAGGTATTCTTTTTTTAAACTCGTTTTTATCATGAAGTATATAGATCTTATTTTAGTTACTTATTATAATTCTTTTATAGTAGGTGATTTTAGGTTTTTAACTACTTTAGTCTTTATTTAGTATACGTTCTTTTTCTATTAGGGTACTTAACTACTTTTTTTTTTCTATTAAAGTATTTTTAATACTAATAACTAGTAGTATAAAGTTAGTTCTTTTTTCTTTTTAAAGTTACTTCTTTTTAAGTATCTATACTTTAATAATATAATAAACTTAATATTAGTTAATATAGTAATCTTATTAGTTTATATTATTAGTATATAGGTACTTTATTAAAAAACTTAAGTTTAGTCTAAATACTACTTTTTTAAGTCCTGTATATTTTTAAATAATTTATATATTAAGTTTATAGTTAAAGTAAATATTCTTTTATAAAGCGTTCTTCTTTTTAAAAAAAGGAATCAGGAGTTAAGACTTTTTATAAAGTATTTTTAATATTTATTATTAGAATACTTTAACTAAAAAATATTATAATATTTTTTATAAAGGAATCTTAGCTATTTATAGTTTTTTAGTATACTAGTAAGTAGTTATTTTTCAGTTTTTTTAATAGAATTATTTTTATAAAAAGTAATTTATTATTTATTGTTATTTAAAAGGATATATAGTAAGTACTTATATTCTTTTTTCTTTATTAGTAGTTTCGTTTTAAAGTTTAAGTACTAAGTATTAAATAGGGCCCCCTAAGTTACTTTGTTTTAAGTATATTAATAGGTAACGTTATAAGGTTCCTTTAAGTTATAAAGTATATCTAATTTATATTCTACTTTTTAGCCTATAGAGTTAACTATAATTCTTTCTACTCTCTTAGTATTTTTAGTATAGAATTATTTAGGTATAAGTAGGTTAGTATATATAGCTATTCTTTTATTCTTTCTTATAAGTAAGGTTTAAATATATTCTATATAATCTTTATTAAGTTCTATATTCATAGTATATTAGAGCCCTTTAATTAAAGTACTAAGTTTACTAATAATTTACTCATTATTATATTTTACTTCTTTATTACTAAGTATATTTAAGTTATAATATACCTATTGTAGGTTTATATTATTAAACTATTCTTTTACTTTTCAGACTAACTTCTAGTAAAGTACTTAATAAGCAATAGTAAGTATTTCCTTAAGTATATTAGTAATATTATAACCTAAGCAGCTAGTATCTTTAGAGTACTATCCTATATTCTCTTTACTATTTTAGTAAATAGTATATTTATTACTATAGTATACTATCTATAATAGTTTAGTATAGCTTTTTTTAAAAACGGTATTAAATTACTTACTTCTTAGTACTAGTTACCATTGTTATTTCCTAACTTAGTAATAGTCTTTAACTATATATCCTAATTTATTATAGTTATAGTACTTAAAAGTACGTCCCTTATTAGGTTCTTATTATTTAATAGTATTAAAGTCTATAGGGCCTAAGTATTACCTATAAGTAGTACTATACTAGTTGTGGTTTTAGTTTAGCTAATTATTCTACTAAGGTTATTATCCCTAACTGTGGTACTAGAGTAGTCTAGACTACTATTAGTATTTTTTACTTAAGTTAGCACCTAGTTATTATTCTCTTTTTTTATAGTAGTTTTCTTATTAATAGTTATTAATCTTAATTATAAATTCAGCATATTAAAAGAAGTCTTTAAAATAATTAATTTTAATAAATTTATCCTTAACTTTATTCTTTAAACCTTAGTAAAATATAAAAATTCTAAATTCCTTAATAAAATCCAGTTATATACTAATATATTAAATTTTAGTAGTATAGTAAATAGTAAACTTAATTTATTTAAAGAAAATAAAGTTACACTTAACTTATTGTTTTTAATTAAAGTCCTAAAATAGAGTTTAAAGGACTTATTTAAATCCTTTAAAAGTAGTAAAAATATCCCTAACTTTACTAGTATAGTAGTCTAAGGTTTTAACTTTAAACAACTATTCTTAAAACAGTTTAATCTACTGAAAGGCGCGTTTATAAAGGAATATAGTAGTATAAATAACGTACTTAGTATTATTTTTAAAGCTATTATAATAAAGACTCTAGTAATTCTTAACTTAAATTAAAAATCCTTTACGTATCCCTAGAGTTTTATTATAAGTAATAAATAAGTTAAACTTAAGTTTCTTATATTTATTAAAAACAAGAGTTTTAATAATACTAGTAGTAGTATAAGGGGTTTAAAGCTAATTCTAAAGTTCTTTATTAGTATTCTTTTCTCTTTTTAAATTAATATGAAGTTTATTAATAATTCCCTAAATTTAAATAAATTTATTTTATATAAACTTAGTAGTTTATTAAAGTTTAACTATATTTCTAAAGTTCTTATTAACTAAATTAACTAGTTATTTATTACATTACTCTATTTTTTTTAATTATTATAAAAAAGTATTAAAAATATCTTTAGTAATAAAGGCTTTACTATCCTTATTATACTTAATATTTAGTATAAGTTAGTCGTCTATATACTATAACTCCTAAACTAAGTTCTTAGTACTTTATTTAAAAAAATTAAATAAAGTAGGGGTCTACTTCGTATTTCTAAAAAGAAATAGTATAAAATACTATTTATCAATATTAAAAATTAACTTACTAAACAAAAGCTATTAAAATATTATAACTAGCCTTTTAATAGTAAAGTTTATATTAAGAAAGGTTAAGATTTAATATAAATAATAGTATAGTAGTCACTAAAGGGATCCTAAGGGTTTAAAGTACTTAAGTAATTAGTTTAGATATTTAATAAAAGGGTTATAGTAGTTACTACTAAAGAGCTAAAAGTATTTAAAAATTAATATAAAGTTAATAACTAAAAACCTATAAAAAGTAAAACTTAAGGGTATTTAAGTCCTATTTATATACAAGTCCTGTTCCTTATAAATATATCCCTTTATTTTTAAAACTAATATTAAGTATATTAGTTTATTACTATAAACTACCCTTAGTATTATTAGTCCTATCCTAAAACTACTTATTATATATTAGTTCTACTTATTATTATATAACTTATATCCTAGTTCTTTTATTCTATAGGGTATTATACTAACATAAACTAACGTGCCTATTTAACTACTAAGCCCCCTATAGAGTTACTATTAAAGGTCTATTAATTAATAGGTTGTAATATATAATAAATAAAGTAAGGACTATACTAATAAATACAAATATTAACTTTAAACTATAGAGAAAAGTTCTTTTAGTAGTAATATATCTATATAATAAACCCCTATATAAGTTAATAGCTTATAAAATACTATATAAAGCTAAGAATAATTTAAAACCTACTTTAAATTATATAAGAGTCTAGGGGAGTATTTATTACTATAAAAATAAAGACCCTAATATTAAAAAGCTTAATAATAAAGCTAAAAAGAGTATAATTCTTAACTATAGTAATAATACCTATAGAATATAGAATTTAAAAGAAAATAAAGCTCTTGAGTTTAGAAATATTAAAGTATTTAAAAATATCTTTATAAAAAATACTAATAATAATAATTAAAAACTATCTATACTAAATAAAATAAATTATCTCTAATTTAGTATAACTAAAAGTAAAAAAGAATCTTAAAGTGATAGTTTTTTTTAAATAGACTTAGATTATAATAACATTAATAAAATTAATAATAATAATAATGAAATTAATAATAATAATAATAAAATTAATAATAATAACAATAAAATTAATAATAATAATAATAAAATTAATAATAATAATAATAAAATTAATAATAATAATAATAAAATTAATAATAATAATAATAAAATTAATAATAATAATAATAATATAAACTTTAATTTAATTATAAAAATCCCCTATATAGATAAAGAGATCCGGGAAAGCTATAGATAGGTGAAAGATTAAGAATATATACTATTTATAATAAAAGACTACCTATTTCTAAATATAATATCCGCTATAAATAGCTTAAAGAATAAAATCCCTTATATACTAAGTATTAATAACTTAGATAAACCTACTATATATAAATAAGTTTTAGAATTGAATAATTTATAAAACTAGATTTAAGCTATGTATAAGGAGTTAAATATATTAACTAAATTAAATACTTAGAGTATTATTGAAAAACTATAATTTATTAAACCTCTAGGAGGTAGATGGGTTTATAGAAAAAAGGCTAATAATGATCTTAATACTAAAACTAAAGAACTAAATAAATATAAAGCTCGTTAGGTAGTATAAGGTTATAATTAATATATAGGTATAAATTACTTAGAAACCTTTAGTACTACTTATAGGCCTGAATCCTATAGGTTATTATTCTTAATAGCTATATAAAATAATTAGGATATTAAGTAATATAACGTTACTAGTGTATTTATACATAATGATATTAATAAAGAGATATACGTTTAAATACCTACTGGTTTTTTTAATAATAATAATAATAATAATAATAATAATAATAAATTAGTTTTTAATAAAGATTATAAAGATTTTAATAAAGAATTAGTTCATAAACTAAATAAAGCCTTATACGGTTTAAAATAAAGTCCTAGACTATAGTATAAATACTTAAAAGATATACTTAAAAAAAAAGGCTTTAATATAATACTTTATAACGAGACTGTTTTTATACTTAATAAGAAAGGAATTAAAGCTATTATAGCTTGTTATGTAGATGACTTTTTAGTTATTACTCCTAACCCTAAAATTACTAATAGTATAATTAATAATATCTTTAAAGAGATTAATATAAAACTACTAGGGGTGCTTAAAACCTTTTTAGGTATTAAAGTAGATATAAATAGGGAAAATAAAACTCTATTTTTATATTAAACTAAATATACTAAAAATCCACTAGTTAAATATAATAAAACCTACTTATATAGGTATTTAATACTTATAAATAATAATATATAATTAGTAGAAAATACAGGTTAAGTTACTAAAGAAGAAATAAAACAATTCTAATACAAAATAAACTCTTTAATATATTCTACTTTAAAAACCAGGCTAGATATAGCCTATATAGTTATATTATTAACTTATTATATAAGTAATTCTTTTAAAAAGTATTTTATTACTTTAGATATAGCGAGTATTAGGGTGTATAAGTGTTTAAGGGTATAGATAACTTGTAGTTATCCTAGGAAGAGATCTATACTATAAGGCGCTATGCTTATTAGAGCGTTATATTTATACTTAGTTACTCTAGTATCTAAACCGTAGCTTATAAGGCTAAAGCCTTAAAGGCTTTATTGTAACACACCCCCTAGTAACGGTAATGTTACTATTAGCTGTATTAAAGCTATATCCCTTACCTCCTTTTTTATTCTAAATATAAATAAATAGAGTATTTAAAGTGCTTACTAAAGTTGTATAAATAAAATTGTATAAAAGAAATATTTTTTGTAGTCGTTTTAACTATAAAGAGTATTTATAACTATAAGTAAAATTATAACTACTATCTTTTAAAGCATAAAGATTTTATACTAAGTAAGCTATAGGTAGTAGGGTATATGTGTTTTTTTTAGCTATTACTTAAAATCCTCTTTTTTTTTTAGTATACATATTTTAATAAATTATAAGTTACTATTTTACTGCCCTATACTCTACGCGCTACTTTTAAGGCGTTTTTATTAATAAAGATATCAAAAATTAAATATTTAAAATACCCCCTAAGTATAAGATAATAGAGGAGTATAAGGTAAAGATTACTAAGAGTAAGAAGTGTACTAAGCTTAAGTGCGAGTGTGCGGTGTGTAGTAGCTCTACTGACTTTACTGACCCTTTTAATACTATTAGTAGCTATAACTATAATAATAAAGAGAATAAGGATAATAATAATAAGTGCCTACTGTTTTAGCTAACTACCCCGCCCGCTATAACCCCTTCCCCTTATAACCCTTTTTTTACTTTAGCCCCTTTTTGTACTCCGCGTAAGAAGAACTGCGCTTTTATACTGTTTAATAAGGATAACTTTAAATATAACCCCCTTTATAAAGGGTACGCTAACTCTAGCCTTAAGGGCTATTTTTCTAGCTACTACCGTATTACTAAGGGTAATACTTAGAACTACTATATATATTATATTAATAGCTATAAGTAGTATACTGATTTATACTAGGATACTGTTTTTTAGTATTACTACTTTATTAAAGTACGCTTTATAGGTATATTATATTATATAAGTACTTTTAAGTACTTATAGTAGTTTAAAACTAATTTAGTTAAATTATAGAAGGTTTATAAGGCGCGTAATAATTCCTAGGTAGTGCTTAACTCTACTACTATACCCTTTTTTATTAAAAGTAAAGTTAAGGAAAAAGAGAAAAAAGAAAAGTCTAAGTTTAAGGAGGAAAAGAAAGAAGAGCTTAAGTTTAAGTTTAAGTTTTTTTTAAAAAAAAAAGAGGAGTTTAATAAGGAGGAGAATAAGGAGGAGATTACTAGTATGCCTATAGGACGTACTATATACTAAGTTTGTGTTAAAGCTATTGTGGGGGGTATTTATTAACTTATAAATAAACTCTTTACTATTATAACTACGCTTAAGTAATTTAAGAGGGTATTTATTAGCTCCTTATAAAGTTAATTAATACTTTTATATATTAAAAGTACTTTTTAAGCCATTATATTCATTTTTAGTATTTAGGGCCTTTAGACTATAATTACTTTACTTTTTTTTATATACTTAGTAAGGTAGTGTGGGCCTTTTGGCTTAATATAATAATTTACTTATAAACTATTTTTTTTCCTTAATTAAGTACTCTTTTTTGTTATACTATTATAATATATATTAAAGTATTATAAAAGTTAAAAAGTACTTTAAAGTACTTAAACTTATTTTTGTAAAGTTTTTAGTAAATCTATTAACTAGTATTTTATTTATAAGTATATATATAATATTAAAGAAGTACTTAGTATATTTTTAATAAAACTATATATTCTAAATATCTATGTATTTTAAGTATATAGCTATATACTCTTCTTTACCTACTATAAGTCGAATTGTTTACTAGTTATTATAGTAGACCTTTTAAGTGTCTCTAAGGTTAAGATTTATTTCCTTAAGGAGTCGTTAAAGTACTATTAATTCTTTAGTAGTATATTTAAGTATTAAGAGCTTTACTTTTATTATTAACGTAATAACTATATTCTATTTTCTAGCTTTTTAGTATAGTAAACTACTAAAAAGCTTAATAATATATTTATAAAATAACCTTTTAATTTTGTATTATTTATAAAAGAAGTATTTTTTATTATGAAAAGTACTTCTATATTACTCCCTACGTTACTATAGTGTATAGTAAAGTAATATATTAAATATAAATAGTAAATAACTTAGTTAATAGCTTTAAAATATATTTAAAAGGGATTTATTAAAAAGTATAAAAGCTATAAAGTAGTAAAAGTAACGTTTAGGTGGATTATAATAGTAGTATAAAGGATTAAACTGACTTTTTTCTAAAACTCCTTAACTTTCTAATATAACGCCTAACCTAGGTTCTTAATAAAGTTAACTATTAGTAGTAGTATAGCTAGGTATAGTGCGTTAATAAGGTTATACTTTTTAATTATTTTATTAATATATATATTATAAACTAGAAAAACATATTATTTAGAATGGTTTTTAATTATTTTAATACTAAAGAAATATTCTATAGGGCCCTATTCTTTAAGCTTATATATATCCTTAATACCCCTAATTAACGTTTAAGTGTACTTAGCTTTATTTAAGTAGTATACTATAAGTATATTATTAACGTAAAATATAATAAAAACGCACCTCTAAGGATCCTAAAAGAGGCATAGCTCCTTGTTATAGTATTTAAGACTAAAGCTATAAAAAGTCTTTAAGAACTCTTTATACTATAAAAAAAAAGTATTATACAACTTATAAAGTACCTACTTAAACTTAATACACTTCTCTAGTTAATAAAAGCTGTTTAGGAGTTTATAATAAATAGATAGAGTATTAGGGTTAAGCTTTATATTTAAAAAGTCGTTTATAATATTAAACTACTAAATATTATAGTTAAACTATACTCTAAAGGATATTAAAAAGTAAAAGGATTGTGCTATAAAAGTAGTAGTATAAGTATGTTATAATAAATTTATATTTTAGAAGTGTCTTTAAATATAGATATATACTTTATAATAGTTAAGAACTTTATTAAGTTTAAACTTATAAGTAAAAACCTACTTTAAAGGGAGGGGTTATAATAAGGCCTTTTAATAGTCTAGCTTTCGCTACGTCTATATAAATATAAACTTATAAGTTTCTTTATATACTGCGTTTATAAAGAGCTTTTAAAACTTTAGAAGAAGCTTTTTTATTACTTTTTATAACTTTAAAGTACTAATAAGGTTATTTATATAAAAGTCACTCTCTTTTATAGTATATTTATAGTTATAGAGTATTATATAAACTGTATTTTAAATAATATAGTATAAATAAGTATAGTTATGTTTTCTATCCTTAAACGCTTTCTAATAATTAAGTATAAATATTATAAAAAAGGTATTACTTAAGTTACTATATAGTATCTTATAAGTATTATTAATATATATATATATAAATAATATAGTTTTTTTTTTAAATTCTAAATTAAGCCCCTTAAAGTACTAGTTACTATATAATAATAAAGCTAGTATATCTTAAGGTATTCGTAGTATATTTAAAAGGATTATATTATTTAAGTTACCCTTATTAATTAGTTAGGCCTCTTTTTATTAAGTAGTTAAAGGTCTATACTTAATAGTTAAAAATCCTAAATATTCTATAGGATCTCCTACGCGCGTATAGACCTAGTTATTTATAAGTTTAACTAGTTTAGGAGGTTCTACTAGCTTAGCCTTATTTATCTTAGGTCCTTTAGTATTAGTAGTTACTTTACACAGCCTTTTACCCCTAAGATATTATAGTATTAATAGTTTAGGGGTAGAATTAAGAATTAATAGTTCTTTTAAAGGTAATATACTATACTTTTTATATATAAAAGTACTATTTAACTTAATAATATTTTATTAAATAAGTTTAGTAAATTATATATTAATAGGCTTATTATTAGCCTTTTTTAAGTTACCTTTAAGGTTTTTTAGAGTTTTATAAACTTTACTTTAAAATTTAAAAGGTTCTTTAAGTTCTAAAATTATAGTTTTTATAATCTCTAAATAAAGAGTATATTTAGTATTATTTTTTAAGTAGAATTTTATTTTATTAAAAGTAATATTATATATAATAATAATTTATTTAATTACGGGTACTTAAATCCTATATAAGTTTACTATTTTAGGAACGTATCCTATAAAGTATTTAATATATACTTTTAGTATAACTTTAAACTATTTTTTTTAATTTCTATTTTTTTTTTATATTTAAGGGGATAGGTATAGTATTTATAAGTATATAGTTTTCTCTAGTAAGGGCGTGGGTTATGGTTTATAAAGTAGTTATAAGCTAGAGCCTACCACTTAAAGTAATATCTAAACTATTCTACTTTAACTTTATTTAAGGAGTACTAAAAGCTTAATTAATATAGGCTTATATTGTAAATATTAATACTTATAAGTGCTAATTTTCTTTAAAAGTACTTAAAAAGCCCTACCCCTTTCCTTATATAAATCCCCTAGTTTATACCTTTTTATCTAGCGCGTTTTCTACCTCCTATAGGCTTTTTAGTATAAACTAGTAGTATTTTAAAATTAATTTCTTTCTTTTATACTTATATTTAAAATATAGTAATACCCTTAATAGTAATTATAGTACGCTTATTATTTATATATATTTTATAAATATTAACTTCCTTATATTGTTTAACTTATTTTTTAAGTGTTTAGAGGACTTTAAATACTTTAGAGTAATTCTTCTTAAAAAGAGTAAAGTTAAAGAGTTTATTAGAGTACTTATTTTTAATAACTAAGAGCTAGTTATTACTATTATATATGTATAGAAAGTTAAAAAAGTCCTAAAAGATATAGTAGTATAGTTTACTAGCTTTATTTTTTAATACTTAGTATAATATTTACTATATTATATATATAACTATATAGTTCTAGTACTCTATACGGGTTAGACTATAAATCCTTACCCCCTAAGTATAATATATTAAGTACTTAAAAGCTTTATAACTAAAGTAGCTTACTCTAAAGTATTAAAGTACTATAGAGTTAATATAATTATATAAAGGTTAGTAGCTAGAATAGTATTATATACGTTTAATAAAATAGGTTATATAAACTAAGGCGGTATTACTAATAAATATAGAATGTAAGTAAAAGGAAAATAGCTTATATTTAAAAAAGTAAATATTATTATAGTATTTTAGAGTTTTTATTATAATATTACTTTTTATATTTTTAACTCTAAGTATATAATTATAGCTATAGTACTAAATACTAGCCTTAGTTAAAAGCGCTTTAGAAATAATATTAATGTAAAACCCTTTAATTACTATAATATTTATAAGTATTAAGTTTAATATTAAGTTACCCTTTTTATTTATTAATATGTTTTATATAATATACTTACTACGTTTTAGAACTAGGATTCTATTTATACTAGTATTAATATAGTTTTCTAGGCTAAAGAGCTTAAATGTACTTAATTCTATAAATACTATATAGTTAATAAAATAAGTTAAGCTGTAGTTATTATATATAGTGCTTTAAGAGAGTAAATAAGTTGATGTGATGGTTAAGAAGATTGAATATTTAACTATATTACTTTTTAAAAACGTATTAAGTAAAAGAATAATGTTAATAATATCTCCTAGGAATTCTAGTTTACTATTTATAGTAGCTAAGAAATCCTTATTATTACTACTCCGTCCTTAATATTATCTTTTAGACTGCGAGTAAGTTATTTTATTAAGCTAGTTATACTTAATAAGCTTTGTTTTAAGGTTCTTTTACTTTAGATTTATAAAAACTATTTTAATTTTACTAATTTTAGTATTTAAAAGGAATAAAATATACTTAAAGTACCTTATTAAGGCTTTACTAAAACGTCTATAGATATAGGTAGGCTATTAGTAAGGCGTTTTATAGGGATATTCTTAAATACTAAATAGTAAATTAGTCTAGCCTATAAAGGTAAAGTAAGTAGCTCTACCACAGCCCTCTATTTAATATATTAATTTATCCCTAACCTTTACTAAAAAGAACTTTTTATACTAATATAATATTAAAGAGTCTTTACTAAATTAAAGCTTTTCTTAGATTCTATTAAGTTACTAGTATCCCTATATAGGGTTGTATTAAGTACTAACTGCCTTAAAAAAATTCTATACTACTAGGATTCCTTAAACATCTAGGACGCCCCCGTATATAGCTTAAAAAAAGTACTTGTACTAGTAGTTATATTACTTCGTAAGATTAAGGTTCGTGTATATAGTGTCTTTAAGAATAGTATTGTATCCCTTTTAAAGTAATATAAGTATAATAAGGTTGTTTAAAGTAAGTTATACTTTAAGCTTATAAATGAAGGCTTAAGTTAAATATAATTCTAGAATAGTAAGCTTTTAATAAGCTAAACTAGCATATAACGGGTCTATAGATAGATATATCTAGTACTAAATACCTTTTAAAGTAGCTATAATAGCTATATAGCGGGCTTAATATTATAAAAAGTACTTAATACTATTTATATAGTCTATAGAAATATCTTCTAGTATTTATTTATAAGAGTAATATAGTAGTACTATAGCGTCTTTATAAATATTTTCTGTATTAGAATTAGTCTACGTTTTAATCTAGGTTTTAAAGTCTACTTTATATTATTTTCTTATAGTTTTATTAATTTATATAAGGAATTTGTAGCGCGTAGGATTAACTAAGTGGATATAGTTTATACTTAGTGCGTTAGGAGTATTTAAATTAATGGATTCCTAAATAACTTAAAGCTCTACTTAGTATTGTAACTCTTTATAGAATTATAACTAATTGTATAAGGTTTTAAAGATAATTATTAAGTTTGTTAGAGTATTATAAAAAGTAGTTAAAACGTTTATTATAAGATAGTATAAAGCTTTTAAAAAGTTTAAGAGAAATAAAAAAAAAAGAGCCTAAAGTTTATATACTTTACTTAGGTAGTTAGGGGTAATAAATACTAGTTAGAAATAAGCTAAGCTTATAATTAGGGTAAGTATTAGGGCGTATAAGTGTTTAAAGGTATAAATAACTTATAGTTATCCTAAAAAGAGATTTATACTATAAAGCACTGCACTCGTTAGAGTATTATATTTATACTTAGTCACCCTAGTACCTAAGGCGTGGCTTACGAGGCTAGAGCCTTAGAGGCTTTATTGCGATATTAGATTAGTTATAGGGATATTTAAATAAATGCCCTAACCTAGGGATATTATATAACTACGCTATTAAATTTAAAATAGTAGGATTTTTAGACTTTTATTAGGCTAAAGATCTAAATAATAAAAAGTCCACTACTAACTATCTGTTTTACCTAGGATTTTATAATATAATTAGTTAAAATACTATAAAATAAAAAATAGTAACTTTATTTACTTATAAAACTAAATATATAGCTCTTACTTAAACTATTAAAAAAGCCATATATTTATATAACTCTAATAATTATATATTTAAATCTTTTAATATTAAAAGTCTAAATCAATCTAAGATTTTTATAAATAATAAAATAAGTTAAAAATTAAATAAAATCCTAAATTCCATAAAAACGTATATTAATATTAAATATCACTTTATAAGAAATACAATAATTAATAATAAAACTTCACTATTCTACATATCTACTAAAAATAATTTAACTAAAAGTTTAACTTAACCTATAGATAAAATAATATTTAATAATTATATAACTATTTTAAATATAGTAAATTATAAAAGTTTTTTATCTTTTCTTAAAAACAAATCTAAAACAAAAAGAAATATAAGTCTATTAAAGAATAAATTTAAAATAAATAACTTATTATATAAAAAATTTTTTCCTTATTTAATATATTTTATTCTATTTTTACTCTAAATACTTTTACCTAAAAAAAAGATTTTTACTAGAGTTTTTATACAAAAGTTTTTAATACTAAAAAAGTCTTTTAATATACCTTAATACACTAAAATCTACAATAAATTAAATTAATATACATTTTAAAGGGGGATATTAGTCTATTATAAAGAACTAAAAATAAAAGTAAAAAAAGATAAAAGGTAGAATTAAACCTACAGCCCCTAGCTTTAATAAACTAGACTCTAAACTACTAAGTTAAATACTAATAGTAGAATAAACTACTCTAAATATCTCTTATTAACCCCTTTAAGGTGCTTATAGCTAACTACAGTCCTTATAGCTAACTATAGTACCTATAGCTAACTATAATAAATACAGCCAACCACACACAGGGCCTAAAGCCACTTAACTAAACCGTATATAATATACTAAACCCTAAAAGGACTAGTACTTTAAAAGTTAAGCCTAAAGGGTAAAGTACTAGACCTGTAAAAGGCAGGGCTCCCCCTAGTCTATAGGAGTCTAAACTTCTACTTTCTTAGTAAGTAAGTAATACAATAAAACACTAATACAATACTATTACTACTACAACAATACTTCTACCTCTTTTATTTACATATTATACACTAAACCTATTCCTTTACCAACTCTATTAAGCCTAATATTACTATAAAAGTATTTAGTAATCTTAATACCAACCTCAATACCCTCTTACCTATACTTATAGTTAGTACAGCAAAAAACTCTTTATTTAAAAAGCCTAAGTTACTAGCACTAGTATTATAAAGTTAATAATAAAATATATCCTAAGCTATTTAATCAAAAGGCTTAACAATCTCCATAAACTCTATAAACATAACTAGCTCCTTACTATATAAATAAAAAACCCTATTATTAATAAAAACTTTAACATTTAATCTAACAACATTAGTAATATCTAGAATAGTACCCTACTTATTAAACTAGTAATTAAAAAGCCCTTTAATAAAGCAAAAACTACTATAGTAGCTATAGAGTAACTTAAATAACACTTAAAAATAACTATTAATATTATAACACTTACCTAGTATAGTAATAAGCTAAACAACAAAGTCATTAACTTAACTACATTATTTAATTAATAAATCTAGTACTACTAAAAATAATAATTAAATAGGTATTTATTACTATAAAATAAAAGTGTAAAAAGGCTTATTTAAAGCCATAAACGTATATAAAGTATAATAAAGTTAACCCTAATATACTAGTAGTAATACCTATATTAAATAAAGTAAAGTTAATAGTACACTATAAACGTTTATAATAGTATTACTTAAAGTTTAATTTAGTTAACTAAGTATTACTATAGAGGTAAAAAAAGCTAAAAAATTAGTTTAAGTAGCTATTTAAATACCCTTACTCTACTATATTTATTTATTTTAAACCTTTTTAACTATAGTACCCTTATGTCTTCCTATTACTAATACAAGGTTTATAAGTAAAGTACTAAGCAAAAAACCACCCTCGCTCTTAAAAAGGGCTTATTCCTATTACTTAAAATTAAAAATCTTTAACTTATAGTATATTTTATTAAAAGTAATTTAACACTAAGTATATAAATAATTTTTACTTTTAGTAGTATTTTTATACATTATCGACTTAAAGTACTACTAATAATATAATAACTACAAAAATTTATTTTTAGTAAACTTCTTTCCTTCTTTAATAGTAGTAGTTATATTACTAATGTACTCCTTTTATTTAGCTTAGTAAAAAGGTTAACCGCTATAGACTTTAGTAAATAAAGTAATTAACGTAGTATTATAAGTAACTTATATTCCTATAGTAGTAGAAATATAGAGCTAAAAAATAAGTATTACTTTAATTCTAGCCTTATTATACTTACTAGCCTTAAGAACCTATTTAGTTAATAAATACTATAGTAAGTACAACTAGGTATCACTAACTATAGTATTATACTCCTCTTAATATACTAAATAAATAAGTTTAGTACCCCTTTTTTACTATTTAATTTAAAAAGTCATATATAATTTAGTAGTCTTAAGCGTAGTCCTAAGTTAAGTATAGATTTATTTTTTAATATTAATAATAGTATTCCTTTACTTTTTAGGTATAAAGGATCTAATAGTATTATACTATATCTTCTATAACTTAATTATATAAAGAAGCCTAGGTAGAAAGAGCACGCTATTAAAAGTTAGTCTATATAAAATATAAATAAGGATCTCTATAAGTATAAATAGACTCTAATCCTTAGTAAAGACGTTATTATTAAAAGGCACTTTAATTTTTAAGTAATATAGAGTATAGGTATAGCTTTATTAAAAGAGAGGCTTTTATTACTATTAAAAAGGTAGATTTTATTTATTATTAAAAAAGAAATCCTATTATTACTAAAAGGAGGGGGGGTCTTATTAGCTTCAAAAGAAAGTAACTAAAGTATTTAACTATTTCTAAAATAGAGTCTCGTCTTTAGTACTATTATTATCGCCTAAATCAATCTTAGTATTATCTTTAGTAAGATCTAATAACTCTTCCAGTAGTACAACTATAACTACTTACTTCTTTATAACTAATTACTTCTTTAACTTAACTACTAATACCTAATATTTACTAAGTTTTACCTACAATAGCATAGAATTAATTAAAACCTTTTTTAACTTAACTACTCACTACTTTACTATTAGTATTTAAATAATTATAATCTACTTACTTATTAACTCTTAAAATACAACTTAAAGCTTCTTACTAAAAGTATCTTTACGTTACTTATAAGTATAAATATAAATAGCTAAAGAAGCTAGTAACGGGTTATTAACTAGATTAATTAATACCTAGTACTTCTAGAGAGGTATTATAGAATAAATTAATTATAATAAATAATAAAAATAATAAATAGTAAGTAAAAATATTTAGTATATTAAAGTATTAATTCTAAAGTAAAGTTAAACTTTACTATACTACTAAAAGTATTATTAAAATAAGTAACGGAGCAGGCCCCTATAACTAACTAATAGAAGTATAAGCTTTATACCTATTAAAGAAAAGAAACGTATAATTTAACGACCTTAAGGCCTTTATATAGGGCTAATTACCCCATTAGTGATGAAATTTGTAGTGTTCTATATGGTGTTGTACAAAAAGCGCGAATTTTCTATATAGTAAGCAGTACCCTACTATAGGTTTTAAACGCTACTAATACAAATAACTATAGCACTATCAAGCTTCGGCCCAGCCCGGGCTGTCGGCCACGGGGCGGAGCAGGTTCTGTGTCATTGAATATCTTGGCAACTCAAGGGGCGAGCTGCCATGCGGCTGTCAGTCTTAGTCTAGCGCCTTCCGAGACCCCTTCCGACGGTTGTTCCGAGAAATGTTCGGCCCAGAAACTGAGACTAATAAAACGGTGGGCAGACGTTTGCACGTCGTACAACCTCGTTTCGTCAAAGCCTATGTTCTACTGCTTGTACAGGCTACCTAGCGTTAGGCTGACAAGTTTGCGAGGTATTTTTAAACAAAGATATCAGGTGTCGTTCCGGTCTTTGTAGATACCTCCTGTGCGTAACCATCAATCTCTGGTGACAATACCGAGGGCACCAGATTGTCTGATGAACCATCACTGCGGACACATCTACCTCAATTTGTGCTTCTATGGACACGACCTCCGCCGCACTGCCTCCCTGATGACCCAGGAAAGACGTGCTCTTTGTCCTTACCAGGGTGGTCAGTAGCAAGATGGAAGGCATCTGGAGGTGAAGGGCTAAGTAGCAACGGCCGAAACATGGGATAAGTCGATTTGAACCTCCCCAGGGACGCGAAGAAAGACCTTCGGCTTCTGCACTATTGCATGCTTCGGATTTGCCAGTCTCGTCCAATTGGGGGCGATGTCGGCATCCACGGGTTGAAAATTTTGGCACTGAAACTTCACAAGCAAGAGGAGGTGGTGACAAATAGGGCGGGCTTTGTGTTTGCCCTGGTTCTGTTGCGCTTGCGCTTGCCATTACATCCTCTCGTCTACTTCTCCGGTTTCACCCCCGGCCTCCTTTACGAGCAAGCTTGCGTGGCCCCATCTTGACGATGTTCCTGCGGAACCTCGCCGCGGTCTTGTCATCAACGACCGTAGCAGCGGCCGGTCAATAAAGTCCGCAGTACTTTGGCTGTCTGATCATTCACAAGGCCCAGGCATTCGACACGATAGATTGGATAACCCAGATCTAAATAAGAAGGAAGTCCGGTGCCAATTATGTTTCACAGGCAGTAGCTGGTGTTCTGACATGATGGATGAAGCCATAAATTGCCGGCCAGGTCTGATTCTGAATGTTGCGAGTTTGCCGAAGAATTGACAGCAACGGTGCCATTGCCCGGCCAATCTTCGTGGGTGTTTGAATGCATCATGAGGGCGCCCGATCACGGGAACATGAACTTGGAATAGCTTCACTGGGTATATCACCTGCACGAAAGTTGTCTCTTGACCTGAGCATCCAACCCGAGTCCAACTGGATTCCAATTGCTCGGGTTCGTATTGCAGGCGAAAATCATCCCATTGGGACAAACAAGCTTCGTTGAGAGGGTGGCATCACCATCTGATGCGACACCAGTGCCAAGCCGAGATAATTCAACCCAAATGAGAGGGCGGAAGGTATGAGCTGCATCGACACCCCGAGAACGGCAATCTCCGGCCAAGCGATTGGCGGAAGGGATATTCCGCATTGCGGCGGGGGTTCCATTTTCTCGGCTCTCACCACCAAGTGCGGTGGAAGTGGTTCTCCCCCTCACCAGTTGGAGTTGCAGGACGATCGGCCGTCTTTCCGACCCAGGATCTGGCAGGACATGAGAGAACATGTTGGAAACCAGGGCCGTTTCCCGGAATGCTTCGTGAGAGGCGGACGCCACGTGCGTGATGTGGTCTCGCCACGCTGACGGGCAAAGTTATTGAAAGCAATGGCCCAACGTTGAAGCAGGGAACAGAGGAGGGGAAACCGGACGCATTCGGCCGAGAGGGCTGCGGGAGCGACCTCCGATCGACACGATGGTACCAGGGCGTCTGGACGGAAGGTTCTCATCCGCCTCGTCCTTTGAAAGCGGGCCCTGAGTCCGATGCCAGGACATTCGACTACAGCGCTTGATGAGGGGAGCATGATTCGATATCGCCGTTGATAAATCTCGAACCTCCCTCTCGAGTCCTCCTCTCGCGGTAGCTCAGCTCGCCCATCCCATCAACACCACCGCAAGATGAAGCCCCTCGCGATCCTCGTCAGCATCTGGGCCCTCGCCCTCGCGGCCCTCGCGGCCGAGCCGGTCCCGCGCGCGACCTTCACCGAGGTGACGGACTACGGCTCCAACCCGACCGGCAC
Organism: Colletotrichum brevisporum; assembly: GCA_030770045.1. Lineage (NCBI taxonomy): Eukaryota > Fungi > Ascomycota > Sordariomycetes > Glomerellales > Glomerellaceae > Colletotrichum > Colletotrichum brevisporum. Next base: position 828,392 of record JAUGSI010000006.1, on the reverse strand, counting down.
GCGCATGTGGCTCTACGTGCCGCGCAACCTCGCGGCCAAGCCGGCGGTCGTCGTGGGCATCCACTGGTGCAGCGGCAGCGCGCAGGCGTACTACCAGGGCAGCCAGTGGGCCATGTACGCCGAGACATACGGCTACGTCGTCGTGTACCCGCAGACGCCGTACACGAGGGACAACTGCTGGGACGTGGCGTCCAAGATGACGCTGACGCACAACGGCGGCGGGGCGAGCAACTCGATCGCGAACATGGTCAAGTTTGTGATTGCGCAGTACGGGGCGGACCCGGCGAGGGTGTATGCCACGGGCATCTCGTCTGGAGCCATGATGACAGTGAGTCTTATTCGAAGAGAGGGCTAGGAGGCTAGGTGCTGACTGCGTTTAGAACGTCCTCGCGGCGACGTACCCCGACATCTTCGCCGCGGGCATCGCGTATGCGGGCGTGCCGGCCGGGTGCTTCATGGACGTCAACGACGTGCCCGACGCGTGGAACATCACCTGCTCGACGGGCCAGTCCATCTGGACGCAGCAGCAGTGGACCAACGTGGTGCACGACATGTACCCGGGCTACACGGGCCCGCGGCCTAAGATGCAGATCTACCACGGGACGGCGGACGAGGCGCTCAACGTGCAGAACTACTACGAGACGATCAAGCAGTGGACGGGGGTGTACGGGTACTCGACGGAGCCGGTGTCGACGACGCCCAACTACCCGCGCAGCCCGTACACCAAGTACGTGTTTGGGGACAAGTTGCAGGTGGGTTGACCTTGACGAAGATGTTCGCTGGATGAATGCTGATGTGAGGAAGACTTTCCTTGGCCAGGGTGTTTCGCACTCGATTGATGTGTTCCCCGAGGAGGACCTGAAGTGGTTTGGATTCATCGTAAGTCTTCGCTCAGGGTATCAAATGGGATGAGTACATCTGAACGAGGACCATGATCAGAATCCCGTCACGTCGAGCTCGGTCCCCAGTACACCATCGACGACGCTGCGAACGAGCACGACGAGGACGTCGACGGCCGGATCAACCACGACCACGGCGTCCGGGGGGTCTGGAACGTCTCCTCAATGGGGCCAGTGCGGAGGCATCAACTGGGCTGGACCGACTTCGGTGAGTTGAGGATGCTTTGGTCCAAGAGGAAGGCTATTGCTGACGGGTCTTGATGCAGTGCGCGAGCCCATTCAAGTGCGTCAAAGTGAACGACTGTGAGTATTCCGCGTAGTGGAGATTCGATATCGCTGATGCTGATTGCTTCGCAGGGTACTCGCAGTGCCAGTAAGATGAGCTGAAGATTGATGAGGGATGAGTAATGGATGAGATGACGATTGAAGGGCTCATGACGACAGACAAAGGATTGGAATGTTTGCGGTTGAGACGCTACTGCTTATCTTGCTCGAACAGCTCGAAATAGAAACACCATAAGGATGTACTGCTGTGCTGTGCTCTCGACTCTGTCATGATGCTGTTCGCGGGTCGTGACGCTGGCTGGACCCTGTGAGGAATGTTGGAATGAGGTATATCAACAGACGAATGCAGCGGGCGCCCGCGAAGACCTCTCGAAGGCTTCCAGCATCTTCATCTCAGACTGGACGGGGCGGGAGCTGAGTCCCGGTCTCGGACTGACAGGTCCTCCGCGAGACACGACATTCCAGCGGTGGAGAAGGGGAAAAAGCAAATCTGGGTCTCGGCAAAGGGCCGGGGCCGAGTCTCAGCGGCAAGGTGAGACACTCCAAGGCTGCTGAAGAAGGTCTTTTGCCTGGGCCTGGACACAGCCTGAGGGTCGGGAGCGAGGATGTGGGCCGGAGATGGTGAAGCTATTCCCACCCACGTGCACGGGTGGTCAGTTGCGATTGATGGGTGAAGTAGAGTCACGTGGGCTGGGCTTCCGGCTGGGTTGTACCCAAGTACCCAAGGCCGCTGGAGTTGGGCGCGGTTGGCGTATGTTGAGTTTCAAGGGTCCCGGTGGCGTCATTCCCCGCCGGGAACCTGGGAAAAAGTCTTTTCTGAGCCTAAAAAGGCGCTTGTTCTGGTTCATGTTCATGGTGAATTAAACGTGTCTAGGCAGGTTGCTCGCTGTTACATAGGCACCTAGAGTATCCGTACCCGAGGTACACGTGTAAACGAGCGACGATGACCTGAGCGCATCGTGAGAATACTCAGTGCCGCTATTTCCGCGAGTCCGAGGACCATGTCTGAGACTTCCGTGTCTGGAACACTTGCCCAATGTCGAGAGTCGAGACACCCGACTCGAATCGGTAACGTGATGTCTGTCTGTCTGTCTTGTCTTCTCTGGACTCTGTGAGTGTCTTGCCTGCCATTGACTTTAATTCGAGGTGGTCAACTGTGGACTCTGCACTCCGGAGCTCACTCACCGCTATTACCTCAGCCATGCAGCTGCAGCGACGGCTACAGGCCCCCGACAGGCTCCCGACAGGCCTTACCCCCCTGCACCGCTCCACTGCCGATCCGAAACTTGGCCGCCCCTCCTCTGTCTCTGACGTAAAGGTGCAACGCGATTCGGCCTAATGAGCCGCTAGACGCTTCCCTCGTGTTGGCCCGCAGTGAGCCGCGCCATTCGCCATGGCCGCCGCCGCGAGGTACTTGTCGAAGTCCCACCCCCGCGATAGACAGGTACTTTGAAATGCACCTTTCTTCAATGTTGAGCTAAGTATCTGTTTATGATGTTTTCTCGACGCATGAACCGCAGTGGACTGCAAGCGGCTCGAGCTTCGTGAAGTCATGCCGCAGTGGAGATGGAGGAAGGAGACACACAGACAAAGGTACCTACCGTACCTACCTACCTCAGGTAGCACCAAGTTCGTGGAAAGAGACAGGCGGCGGTGGCTCCTCCTCAAAAACAAAACGTTGAAACTTTTCTTTTCGGCTTCTTCGTCCTTCCTCCCGCTGTTTTCCCCTCACCTCCCCTCATCACCTACGATTGGATTTCCATGATCCCGACCTTCTCGCGAGCCTAGCCCGAGGCATTTCTACCCTCCCATCCCCTCCCAATTGAGACTCTCGTCAGTCCCGGGGCTTCCTCTTGTTTGTTTATCTGTTTGCTCTCCTCCGATTCGATTCCGTTTGATCAATTGGCCCTGTGCTGTTCGACTCCCCCTCCCAAAACACCACGGAGAAAACATCACCACCGCCGCCATGTCCGACTCGAATTCGACACCAACGCCCTCCGACGATCGTCTGCTGACGTCCGTCATCGCCGAACACCTCCCCGCCGGCTACGGCACCTCGTTCGATGGCACACGAGCCTTCTCCAACGACCTCACCCGCCAGAACTCGAATCCTCCCGTCGCCGCCTCCCCTAGCCTCCATGCGAACGATACCGACGAACCCCAGGAGGTCTCCTCCCTCCTCCTCCCCGGTGGCGACATCCACCGCGACCTCTACAAGATCTCGGCCCGCGAGCAGGGCCTCAAGCGCGCCCAGACCTTCTCCCATCCGCGTCGCTCCGAGTCTGGCCACGAGTCCGACCTCGCTGCTGCCGACATGCTCATGCCCCAAGGCTTCCGACGCCAGTTCGTCATGCAGAAGCACAACTTCACCGCCGCGAACCTGCCCATCACGAGGAATTTCGTCGAGTTTCTAGACTTCTACGGCTCCTTCGCCGGTGAGGATCTCGCAGACTCGGACGAGGAGGCCATCGAGTCGGATGACGAGGATGATATCGCGGAACAGGGACTGACTGGCGGCCGCAACCCTGCCGCGCCGACCGAGACGAGACCGCTGCTAGGACGCCGTCGCTCCTCCCGCTTTGCGCGCAAGGCCGGCGACGCGAGCACGACCAAGACCTTCTTCATCACCCTCAAGGCCTTCATCGGCACTGGCATCATGTTCCTGCCCAAGGCCTTCAAGAACGGCGGCATCCTGTTCTCCTCGCTGACCATGCTGGTCATCGCCGCCATCTCCATGGCCGCCTTCCACCTGCTGCTGCAGTGCCGTGCCCGCTACGGCGGCGGTTACGGCGACCTCGGCAAGGACATTGCCGGCCCGCGCATGCGCTCCCTCATTCTCGCCTCCATCACCCTCTCCCAGCTAGGATTTGTTTGCACCGGTCTCGTCTTCGTCGCCGACAACTGGTTCTCCTTCCTCAAGGCCGTCACGGGCGGCGCGAATCCCCTCGACTCCACCGTCCTCATCGCCCTGCAGGCCATCATTATCGTGCCCCTCGCCTTCATCCGCAACATCTCCAAGCTCGGCCCGTCCGCCCTGCTCGCCGATGTCTTCATTGTCATCGGCGTTGGCTACATCTGGTGGTACGACATCGCGGCCCTCGCCACCCGCGGCATGGACCCCTCCGTCAAGCTCTTCAACCCGACCTCGTACACCCTGACCATCGGCGCCTCCATCTTCACCTTTGAGGGCATCGGTCTCATCATCCCCATCCAGGCGAGCATGAAGAAGCCTGAGCACTTCGAGCCCCTTCTGGCCGGCGTCATGTTGCTCATCACCTGCGTCTTCACCTCAGTTGGCGCGCTGTGCTACGCTACCTTTGGCGACGCCACCCAAATCGAGATCATCGACAACTACCCTCAGGACAGCCGCCTCGTCAACGCCGTCCAGTTCATGTACGCCCTGGCCGTCCTCGTCGGCAACCCCGTCCAGCTGTTCCCCGCCATGCGTATCATCGAGGGCAAGGTCTTTGGCCACCGTTCCGGCAAGAAGGATCTGGTCACCAAGTGGAAGAAGAACGCGTTCCGCACCTCGCTCGTCGCCCTCTGCGTCGCCGTCTCCATCGCCGGCTCCGCGAACCTCGACCGCTTCGTTGCGCTCATCGGCTCCTTCGCATGCGTCCCGCTGGTCTACATCTACCCGCCGTACCTCCACATGAAGGGCGTTGCCGAGACGCGCAAGGAGAGGATCTACGACATGGCGCTGATGACGCTGGGATTCGTCGGCATGGTATATACTACGGCCGTCACGCTGGCGACCAGCTTTCTGTAGTAGAAGAGAAGAGAGTGAGGCTAGCTTAGCCACCTTGTAGAGTAGAGTAGATGATGTGACGTGTATGAATTGTTGTAAGAATGGGAAACATGCCTAAAAGTAAACCAATACAAGCGTAAAAGCGTTGAATTCACCCGCTTGTCTCCACCTTTTCTCTTCAAGCATCTGAGGCCCAGCGTCTTGGCAAAGGCTTCGCCATCGACCTGTTCTGCATCAAGGCCCGCACTTCCTACGCTCGCCGTCGTCTTCACCAACGACGAACCCGAACACCACTCCCCGCCGCGCTGCACACCGCACCATCTCCCGCTCGTGCGCCTTCTTCTGCCCCTCGTTGCGCTTCTCCCGCATTTCCTCCGTCTCCTCAACCCGTTCCGCGCGGCCTTTTTCGCCTCCGATGCTGCCGTTGACCTGCGACTGCCTCTGCGGCGGTCTCACGCGCGTGCCGCTGCGGATCGAGAGGCTTGCCATCGCCGGATCCGGGCTCGGTAGGCTCGGCGCGCAGCCTGAGGATAGCCATGATGACTTCCTCCCCTGGGTCCTGTTCCCGGGGATTATAAGCGGCTGCCTAGGTCAACGCCCTCCGTCTCGTCTTGTTCCTCGAATCACCAAGAGGCGGTCGCTCCGCGCCCGAAGACGGTCCGGGTCCTTGCGCTCGCCGAAGACGTGCCGCTCGACGAGGTCGCAGGGGACCAGAATCCTCGCATCGCCTTTTGCCTTCTTCTTCTTCGCGTTAGGAGATGCGTCTTCGTCGACGACCACCTCCTCGCCCTGCAGGAACCGCACAAACGCTTGCTCGATCTCGCGGTCCAGGCGGCCCGGCTTCTGGCCCCGGCAGCGCGCGGAGCAGTACCGCGGCGCGTCCGGTTTCGAGTCGGACTTGGACTTGCGGCTCGATATGACGCGGCCGCAGGTGCGGCAGTAGGGCGTCGCGTCGCCGTTCGGGAGGAGGTAGAAGGGCGCCGGGGTCGCTTGCGACTTGGAGGGGCGGGACCAGGAGTCCATCCAGCTCATCTTGGCGGCTTTCGGCCTCGCGGCGAGGGTGGAGAAGAGGGATTGTCTGGTTTGAACGGTAGTGAGGTTTCTGGAACAGAGGAGGGCGATTGGGAGTTGGCGCATTGGTGATGTGATTTGCGAGGTGAAAGGTGAAAGAAGGGAGGTTTTGGTGGTTTGGGTTGTTTTGGGGATTGAATACGTCATCGATGACATTCCGCGGGATCCTCCGTGTCTTGGAGCTTGGACAGATTCACCACGAGTTCACAACCAGGGAGGCAGAATGAGGCTGACGTTCTTTTGAAGAATTGAGACTGTTCAATTGGCTTGGTACAAGTCGGATTTAGTTTGAACAATATCATTGACCCGCAGCCTTTTGCCTATTGTAGATCGATTTTGTGTTAGTGATTCCAGGAGAGTCAGATTGCCTGCCTGTCTGCTTCAACATCTAGTTCTCGGAGCGTTCTCGGCGGTAAACTACATGTGAGTCCAGCCGTAACGTTGTTTCGTGACTTGAGTAGCCCCAAGATAGACATGCAGAGTCGCTCCCTCGGCCTAGTCGCGGCGTTGTTTTGTTCCTGCGTTTTCTGGGCTCTCTGTGCTTTGTGTACTTACGCCACATTGACATAAACCCATTGAAATGTCCATTGACAAACTCTCAGCCTCCTGTAGTTTCGTGTCGTCAATTTGCTCAAAATGGCAAAGAGGAATCTCACACTAGGTACGGGGATCTTGTGCGCCTGTTTCAGTCAGACGCGACCCGCGCGGCCAGTCACCGTCTCTCCCACAAGCCAAGTCCGTAGCCGTAAGCACGATTGGGTCACAAACCAGATCCTTCGCGTCTGCTCGTATTTGTCGATCTCCCCCATATCTACCGACAGCCCATCACGCGGGCCGTTTTTTGTGTGCCGTCTCCGATCGGGACGTGGAGCTCGTCCGCGGGCCCCGTACGTTTTGACATCGGGAAGCCTGGGGTTGATGTGACCGTAAGCATACAACACTGCCACGACGTCCGCCCGGCTGAGTCAACATGGAGGTAAAGTTGAACGTTACATGACGACACGGGGGAACACGAGATGGTCGGGCGAGCATCGCTGAGGAACACATCTCGAACGATACGAGAGCACCATGAAACGTCCAGGTCTACCTACCTACCTACCTAGGTATATAAGAGTCCAACTCACCGCCCGTTTTGGACATCTCCATCTCCAGCACATTACCCAAGCCAAAATCCAAAAACCCATCAACCCCAATCATCTCCAACATGAAGCTCACGATTTCCCTCCTCTCCCTCGGCGCCCTCGCCTCCGCCAACCCCGTCACCCGCCAAGCCTCCTCCCAGTACCAAATCACCGACTTCTACGCCGGCTCCGGGCCCAAGTCGTCCATGACGAACTACAACTTCGACGTCGCCATCGTCGACCCCAGCGGCGCCGTCGCCCACGAGGCCCGCTGCTCCGCCAGCAGCGGCAGCAACTGGCACGACGGCTACATCGTCAGCATTCTCTCCGGGACCTGCGACGACGAGGCGGCCGGCTACGGCTTCTTGTTCACGCGGACCAGCACGCCCGAGCAGGGGTACTGGCTCAACATCACCGACGCCGTCGACGGGACTCACTTTGGCGGCAGGTTCTACTCGCAGTCGCTCGTGACGCGCGTGCAGAACAACGCCGACCCGGATGCTCCGGACCCCTTCCCTAACTACCAGCTCAGCGAGGCAGGGACTTCGCAGACTCCGCGCGTTTTGGCTTGAGTTGTTAGGGGTTGGGATGGGTTGCTGCAAGTTGACTCAAACTAGGCTGGGAGGCACTGGAGGATATGCTTGAGGTACAAACGCTATGACACAAGCTGCGTGGCAAACACACTTGGGAGATAATAAGTCGATAGCATGGTTGATTTCGTTCTCACGACGCCAAATTACTCTGATTGCGCTAAATCCATGTGCAGAGCAGTGAGCATCGATGTCCTTTACTATTAGCGTGTGTATGCATTTCTGAGACGTTCATGTCGATCTTGTTCTTCCCGTCATTACCATGCTGCCCTTCCAGGTTTCTAGCCGTCATGTCTCATGTCAACCAACGTTCCCTCTTCGACATCACTTCCCACTGGTCGAAGCCGCCCGTTGAATCTCGCGTGCCTTGTCCATCTCAATCACACCAACAAGCGAAACAAAACCATTTTCAAGATCCATATTTATTGAGCTTTTGTAGGTACTCTGCCCCAGTCAAATGTCAACCCACCTGGCGTACGCCCTGCGCATGTTGAATGCGCCACGATCGTCAGCATCAAAACCTGCGTTGAAAACCTGGTCGACGGCACCTTTCCTGGCCGACTATACCGTTTCAACGTTGCCTGGACTGTTCTGAGATGTTTGGCCTTCCTGAGACACCGATGCTTCAGCCCCTGAGCGATTCCCAGCTTCCGGCGCCGATTGAGATGTTGGGTTTTGATTAGCCTCGTCGGGATCGGGAGGAAGGAGCCCATGGTGGGCAAACGCCGGTATGATGAGGATGTAGGCTTCGTCTTCGGTGTCCGCCAAGCCATCACGCACAACTTCCGTTGCAATCGACTTGAAGACCGAATTTTCTAGCCGCTTCTCTGGTATTTGGACATTCCTCCACCTTGCCCGTTGTTCATCGCGTATCCCGTCAGATCGGGACGTCGAGGTCGTCTGCCCGTTGACCCTCTCGATGACCGAAGCCATGGCGAGCATGAAAAGAGAAAGTAGTTCCTGGGCGTAATGGACTGGTGCGTCAGTCTGACTTACTACAATACAATTCTCGATGGAGGCTGATGATGAAACTGCGCTTTCGCTACCAGTTGGAGTTAGGACGGTTTTCATCAGTTATTCAGGAAGACTAACCTCGACCAAGACGACAGAAACATTCCCAAGTATCCATTGTATCCTGCTTTAGACAATGTGAATACTGACGCCATGCAGAAATAGCAACCAGGAGGTGGGTTGAGCCATTGTCCAATCTCTTTTTCACTTGGCTTTGACCCAATAATGCGATGCAGTAAGTAATCCAAAATCATGGAATGTTGAGTAAATCGAAACGCACGCCGGACCGCGTCAGCGAATAGTGATAAACGCAGGGCAGCTTCGATCAGGTCACGATCCAATAGCTTCCAGTGTCGAGGGCCCAAGCCACCCGATTCCTCGGCTGTTTTTGGCGGCTGTATAGTGATATGAAGCTGTCGTTTGGTTCGTCGCTGAATGTCGTCGTCTTCGGGACTACCATCATTGACACTGAATGCCCAACAAATGTCCATCTCTCCAAAATCATGACCCCCGAAATATGTCTGCCACTCGTCCTTCCAGGTCACCAACTCCTGGCCAACGAGAAGTGCCATGACGTTCTCAATAACATCGCAGAGCCTTTCTGACAACTTTGCTGTAGAATCATCCAGAATGGGAAACTTCCTGTTGAGTCGTAGGTAAGTTTGGAAAGGATCCGTATTTGCGGCGGTGAAGTAATTATCTGCTGCATTATCTGGCCGGAACTCCAGAGCAGCGCGGAAAGGGCCGCACGTGCGGCCAAATAATTGGCCGACGTGTGACTGTCGTATGACATCGGACTCATAGTCGAGACCGCTGATGAGTTCCCAAAATCTCCAACGCTTATCGTAGCCTAGTTCCGGGTTAATCCTCAGAACTGGACCGGGGGCATGATATTTTGATATGAACTTTTGTAATCGGCGGGGCATGTTGGGGTGTCCTATGTCGTAGTCTATCCTCGGTGGCTTTCCTTTGTCGGAAACAATGCGAGTTGTCATCCAGGCGATCTCATGGTTTATCCAATTCGATGAGGTTTCTGGGTCTGAGGTCAGATTCCTTCTGACCCAAGAGCGTACGGCAGTCATAATAAGTGTAACCCCAAGTTGAACAACGGCGGCCGTCCAGTGAAGAGCTCGGAGTCCAACAAATTGAAAGATGTACCCCGCAACTGTGATAAGCGTAGCAGCCATAAGTATGTGTCTGTTACCAATCTTGTCAATTTAGGTTCAATGACAAACATGGCTCATTGCGCACCTGTACCGCTTTGCGTTCAGCCAAGAGATTTTGAGAACCCCGTCGTTGTCCTGGTCGTGAAATATGACACATCGAGGGAACTGCTGCTCTCCAAACGACCGAGCCTGTTGGTAACTGAAAAACCTGACCTTTCGTTTGTTCCCCTCAGTATCCGTAGTTATCGTGAATCTGCGCTCTGTAGTGACTCCTTCAATAATATGACCACAGGTCATTATGCCGATCATCAGACATAGACTCCCCGTGCAAAAGAAGGGGTATCCGTAGTCATTTTCTGGACCTTTGGTCCATCCCCAGTTATTTGCTGCGATTCGAGGAAATGCGAGAGCAAAGCCCTGTAGAGCCAGCCCCAGAACTGCCCACGACCAGAGTTCACCCGACGACACTGCAGCATTCTTGATGTTGAGTGCGATGTTCGGAGCACTATTGGCGATGCTCTTCAGTTCCCTTTCCTTTCTTCTGCCGGTGTAGTCCAGTGGTTCTTCGATCACTCTCATGAGATTCGCCAAAATAGAAATCGGCGCTGTATCGGGAAGGCCATACTCGAGATGCCAGCGGAAACGTGCCGCGGCATTCCGGATTCTTGAAATGTACCAGGGGACATCCGCATGGAACTCGATCAGCCTTTCGTTACAGGCTTGCTCGAGGTTGCAAATGTTTCCATCCATGTCAACCACAAGAGTTGACATATCTGGCGAGACCCCGATAGTACGCACGATCTGCTGTCCATTCCATAGTTCGCAGACGTTTTCGGAGGTCGATGAGAGAACTTCTTGCTCGGCGATCGCCTGGCTCTCCCGTGCACTTGACAAATAATAGTCAGTTAAAGCCATGAGAAAAGCAGTAATGCATTCCTACCGCCCGACAAGTGCTTTGAGGGACTTTGCCCCTCCAACACGAATGGCACTGACGATGATCGTAATGACACCTAGTGGGCCCATGGCTAGAAGTATGTTGTCCGCCCAGCCCATGCTCATGCTGAGAAACTGCTTCGTCACTTGCTCGCCGAAAAGGGTGAGAAGCGGCGCGAGGTCGGTGAAAAGATTATTGGAGAAGTCATCGCCCTCGAATTCGGCTGTCGGAGCCATGTTTGGACGAGTGCCTTCAATGACGCGACCAAGAGGTTGGAGATAGCCAGTCTGATGTCTATCTGCCGACCTCGACTGATGAGAGTCGGGCAAGAATAGAGTAGCTTGCGAGTTGATCAATATTTACTCGTTCAAGATAGGCGAGTTGAGCGGACACTTGAGTCTTTACCGACTGCAAGCCTACTTCATACGAGGCAGCCTGCTCGCTGACATGCCAAAAGCCTTCCGCAGTCTTAGCTGCCAAGATGAGGGGAATGGCCGTTCCACCAACCAAAAGTGAGGCGGCGGTTGACATGCCTTATCCCCGGCCACTGGATCTTGGCGATGCTGAGCCTACTCACAGCCGGCAGGTCAGTGTGTGCCGTCCCGGGCACGAGGAGCTTGTTCCTCCTGGCCGGGCCGTTCCAACCACATAGGTATCGGGGTTGTAGGTATGGCCCTTAGTGCCTCCAGAGCTGACAATCCCGCGTGCAGAGAGGCTGAAGTGAAGCAACAAGTGCCCGATAGAATTTGGCCTCCACCTGCCCGCATGCTTCACTTGGTACGTACTGGTCCAACACAACCGCCTCGATATCAATGTTGCTCTTCCCTTGAGTCTACCTGCGTCTTGGGCGATTTTAACCACAAAATTGCAAGTAATATCTCCAAGCCTTTTTTTTCTCTCAGCCAAAAGGACCCCGACTTTACAATGTGCTATGTTTTGCTTGAATTCTTGTCCTGAAAAATGCTGTCGGTACTACGTGACCTAGGTGACAGCCTTATGGAGTTAGGTCGCTCCTTCCCTCGTTTAGTTAAAGCCTTTTCCTGCCTTGTGTAATAGCGTACCTTCCTTAGAAATTCTGTCGCACATTCTATCTCACACAGTGATGTACCTGTCTGGGTACCTACCTTCCAGGGTACCTTACTACTGCTTTCTACCTACCTCTCTATAGGTAGGTATCTCGCTCTGTACCTACCCAGGTTCTGGCGTACCTTGCTGTCAGATCCCGTTTCCTTCTAGCCCCGACCCCGAGTACCTGACCGAACCGCCTGTCTTCAGTATCTACCTACCTGTATAGGTATCTAAGCAGGTAGGTACGTAGATACGAGGGTACCTGGCCTCGGTTGCCAAGCCCTAGGGTCTTCTCCTTCTCCTTCTCCTCCTCCTCAACCTCAATTTACCCATCTCCTCCCAACCTCTCCTCCTCCATCTTCTTCTCAGAACACGGCACAACATCGTCATTCTCCACCGAATCCCATCGAGGATTTGATCTTGCCAAGCTTCATGTCAATGGCAAGGCGTCACGACAATTGATCCCTTGCAAGGGATCCCCATATTCCCACATCTTCAGAGACTTTTGACGGCCGTCGCCTTTCCCTCCACAACAATGGCTCCGTCGCGATCTTGCCTCCATTCACAGCAAGTGTTTTACCAGTCAGTCTTTCAGCCTTCCATCTTCCTCTCACTTCCCTCTTCTGCTTCACAGCCATCTCTTTCTCTTCCCTGGCTTGGTTCATCAGCTCTCTGCCCCTCAGACGATGGATCTTGCAGCAAAGACGACTTCAATCCCTGGTCTAGGCATTGCCTGTTTACAATGCCCTTTCCGGGGAGGCAAAAATCACACAATCCACTCACCCCAAAACCTCACTAAATTTTCGCACCTTCCTCTGTATGTGTCACCTTTGGGTTTGTGGGCAGTCCCAGCTACTTGGGCAAGTGTGAACCTGTTCTTCCTTTTCTGCCTTCCTTCACCTGGTGCTCTCCTCCTCTCTCTGGGGAAATCCCGTCAACACATTTGATCTCAAAACTTCACTTTTTCACCTTTTCGGCTCCTTGCGCCAATTATCAACACCTTTGCTTGTGGAACCTCCACACCAACCTTGCTTCTATTTCTGGTCTTCTTTATTTCTAACACGCAACTTCACAGATAGGATAACGGTCAAACCAATCAAGCAAGCCACTGCCTTTGCTCCAGGCACCATCAGCCATATATGCTATTGCTACTTTCATTCATGGCATATCACAAGTACTATCACCTCATTCCACTGTTCTGTTCTTCCCTCATTCTCTCCTTCCATCCCTTCTCTCTCCTGTGTTGGGGAAGAGAAGTTGAAGGCTGAGAACATCACGGCTCCATCCGGGTGAGCTCCGAACCCTCGCTCCAAATACCTTCAACCATCGGTCCTCACAACAAACACTTCATCAATCATTTGCTTCCTTGCTCCAAGCACCTTCAACCATACGATATTTACTTTTCGCCTCCCACAAATACTACCACCTCAGGCGGTGTTCCCCATTCTCTCCTTCCATTCCTGCGCTGCCTTGTGTTGGAGACAAGGTAGAGGCCAAGAACGTCCTTACTTTGCCCAGGGCAAGCTTCATAGCCCTCGCTCCAGACACCATCAGCCATATATGCCTTTCTCGCCCGGGTTTGAGAAGACCAACTGCCAGCGTCAGCAAAGGTTAGAAGCCCCCGCTTCCCCTAGGTACACACAGAAAACTAACATCTGTTGTAGTGAGCTCCTGGCCGCTGCTCAGAGCCCCCGCGATTGGACAATGCCATCGTTGAAGAAGGAGACGGAGGCGAGCCATCACCAAGCCGGGCTTCAACACAGCCCCGAGCTGCCAAGGTCATCAAGGACATGTCTGCAGTTCTGGCGCCACCCAGAAACATGTTGTCGATTAAACAGGTGGATCGTTGGAGATCGTGCTTCCTGGCGCGATTGGGTTCTTCTGTTTGGAGTGGTCTGCCATTCCTCAGTCTTCAGCTCCTGTGGTTTTTCTGCTTGTCTGCCAATGGGTGTGGGCGTATGATCACATTTGGAAATGTTGCTTCAAGCGCAACAAAACAAAAAAGACTCCCCCACATATGACAAAGCACATTGGTAATATGAGTGAGCTTGGAAACGTGTTCCTGTGTTCCCTGGTTTTGTACTGTCTGACCCTTTGATTTCTTGACAATATGCAGCCTCAATATCTGTCTCTAATACATCTCAACTTGCTCTTGTTGACGATGCAGTGACCAGCTCGCCCTTGCTTGCTTCCCTTATCCCACATGGGGCCACGTGAGTTGCTTTGTTGTTCACTTTGGACCACAAGTATTAAGATTGGCTATTACAGGTGATGTTGTGCGCCTAATGTTCATTTGAATTTCCCGGCCAAAGCAATGCTTGAAGTTTGGAAGGACGAGAGGCATGCAGCTTTGTTAGTGTTCTGAGACTAGAACCTTGGGATAGTAAGTGATGCTGGGCCACGAAGCCCATTGGTAGAATTACTTTTGAGACGGTTTCGCGTAACACGGCTAACCTGCTCAGATGGATATTGCCCTGGTATTGTTGTCGACGGTAACTACTCACACTAAGGAAACGACCTCCCAGGATCAAACCCACAAAGAGCTACTGTCTTGGCTACCCGCCTGCCAGATGTAAAAAGTGGTTATGTCAACTCCAGTTTTGGAGAGAATTGCAAGGGGGGGGGGGCGGCTCTTGATCTCCCACAACCACTGGTTCTCGGTGCCTTGGAACAAAGAACCCCTCTCCCTGTCTGCTCCCCACCCACAGAGCTCAACTTCATTGGCCATCATCGTCATGCTGTGCCTAGTGACAGAGACATTCCTGTTTCCCACGACGTTGACTCGGACCACAACCCCTCTGAAGCCCAATGTCCTTGGAGGTTTCCCATCCGCAGCAGGCTCCGGCGTTGAGCTCCCGGCCATGCCCTCTGTTCGGGCGCGCTCCATACGAGCCACGACCCGGACTTCTATCAATATTCTTAGGGGCTTTCAACTGCTCGCGCCGGGTGGAACAGCGCGCGCAGCGCGAGCAGAAGAGTGTGTGCAGTTGGTGTGCTGCCCGTCACCTGTCTCATCCCTCATGCTCTCGGGAAGTGTTGGTGGCGCCTCGGAGGGCTGGCAGAGCTCTGACGCCGGGGGGCCGCATTCCCTCCAACGGAAACGATGTTGGGGTGGGGTGGGGAGCGGGGAACAACATCGAGCTGACTGTTTGCGTTTGGCGCGCAACGGGATCAAGTCAATTTGCGCGGCTGCTGTGCCGCCCGTCACCTGCCTCGTCCCTCAACTCACGACAAGATAGTGTTGGCCGGTGGACAAGTTGCCGACTACGGCCGGCGCCTCGGCAGACTGGCGGAGTTATGCCGGGGCGCCCCGGTCCCTCCAACGGAAACGATGTTGAGACTGGGAGGACTGTGGACTACCACGCTTTACCGGGTGGGGTTGCGGGGGGCAAGATGGTCCAGGAACATGGACAAGTCTGTTGCGAGGGACGGGAAGGACGAAGTCTGTTGTTTGGAAATGGATTACATTACAGCCCTATCGTCACTGGCAGGTGAGCAAGCATCTGGCTAGTCCCAGACAGCAGAACTTACGCGGCGGCTGTCAATCAATTCATCTCCTTTTCTTCACTTGGCAACATCACTGCCTCTTCAAGCGGTCCAGTCAGGGAATGCCCAGGCATCTGGCCAACCGAGGTTCACAATGGACGGTAAGATCGATTGATATGTTGTACAACTATTGTTACATGGACATGTTCCGTCTTGTCCAGCAAGGTATGTACAGAAAAGGGTGCACGCTATGTCCAGGTATAATAGTTACAGGTAAAAAAGAACCAACACTTCCTCGTCAATCCCGAAAAGGGCGCATTTACTGGCCGAAGGTGAACTCGGGGATCTCGATGGTGCTGACGGTCCAGGTCTTGCCGCCGTCGCTGGTGGTCATGTCGCCGCTGACGCCCTGGCCCTTGCCCATGGTGTTCTTGTAGTTGGGGTCGGCCTTGTCGAGGATGATCTTGGTGTTGATCCAGGAGTGGGCGCCCATGGTGCCGCAGTCGTTGGCGGCGCACTCGACGGCGGAGCCCCAGCCCTGGGCGTGGCCGTCCTTGGTGGACAGGGTCGAGACGACCTTGTCGTTGATGGAGACAGTCTGGGTGTAGTTGCCCGAGGCGTCGTCGAATTTGTCTGTGAGGTTGTGTGTTAGAGAGGATAGTGCTTTCTGCAAGGCATGGCTTCTACGTACAGTGCATGGTGATCTTGTCGTTCTCCTTGGCGGGGGTGCCGTCGGTCTGGACGGGCATCTGGGAGTTCTCGCCGGTCTTCAGCAGGGTGTAGGCGAAGATGGACCACCTGGGACATGTTAGCCATTGCACGCCTACACTCAACTGGAAAGCATCTTTTTACTCGTTGGAGTTGTTGGCGTCGTTGTCGGCGATGGACTGGATCAGGTCACCGTTGGAGGTGCCCATGCCGACCCAGAGGGAGGCGATGCCCTTGCTGTTGGAGGGAACGTCGGGCAGAACGAGGGTGGAGGTGGCCTCGCGGATCCAGGAGTTGGAGGCGACGGGGCCGGTGCTGAAGGCCGGGCCCATGGCGGCCTGGACGCCGGTGACGGCCGCGACGGCGAGGGCGGAGAGGATCTGGTTGGTGGAAGGCATTTTGACTTGAGTTTGGTGGAAGAGACTGGAAGAGGCTTCAAGGATTGGACCTTTTGGGAAAGAGAACGTGTTGGAAG
The DNA here is from genome assembly GCA_030770045.1 of Colletotrichum brevisporum. Taxonomy (NCBI): domain Eukaryota; kingdom Fungi; phylum Ascomycota; class Sordariomycetes; order Glomerellales; family Glomerellaceae; genus Colletotrichum; species Colletotrichum brevisporum. The sequence goes on along the minus strand of JAUGSI010000006.1, from coordinate 811,830 downwards.
GCAAGAAGTGAAGGAACGATCGACGTTGAGACTTGGTTAACTGAGCTGAGCTGCTGGTTCCATCAACGAGACAGAGCGAGACGAGACCTTCTCTCTTATATCTTGACCGCCGTGACCATCCCGTTTGCTATTATTGGTGGATCTCATACGGAAAAGAAGAGGCAAGGCATGATGCTACGTAGTATCCCCCATCCGAAAGGAAGGCCTTCGACAGAGTCGGGTGTGCCATCCGCGGATAGCGGCCCATCTTGTTTCAACCAGACGAGGTTTTTAGTGGGTTCCGTCGCGACTGATGGGCAGAGGTTGCATCTCGCTTGGGCCCTTGAGATGCCAATTATGGCGAGATCTTCCCCCAACCAGCCGGATAGTGGAATTCGGTTTCGGCTTACCTTTCCCAAAAGTCGAACCGACTGATGGAGGAAACTAATTCTTCCGAGGTAGACTTATAAGCACCTAGTCAGTGTCATTGCCTGTTCGACAAGCGCGTCGTAGGGCCAGCTCGTAGCTCTTACCGCAGCCTAACTCAAAAGGAAGGTTTGAAACCATTACTGCCGCGAACTATTCACTTGTTTCCGTCGTCATGCCATTTACTTGGTGCATTTCTTTCTGTCTTGCCAAGAACCATTGCCGAACAAGCGCGGTAGTGGTTCGGGCGAAAAGGGGTGGGATGATGTCGTCGCCTGGGTTCACCCCGGAAGCGGGGGGACAAGGATGATGGACTTCTGCTCCGATGGATGGGAACTCTCGCCCAGCAATCAATCCGCCGGCAGCAAGTTAATTAACTTGCCGCAACTGGACTGTAAATAGACCGCCGAACCAACCAAAAGCCAACTACACAACGCGACGACCGTCCCCCATTTCTCCACTGGGAAGGTCCTATCTTGCCACCAAGCGAAATTGATGGCTCGCAACTGACCAAAGCAAAAGTGGCATGAGATGAACTGGCCAGCGACGTGGGGAAACTCCTCGGAGACAAAAAAGTTGCTGCAGGGGGTGCGAATTCCCGCGATTGGTGGACGGAAGGTCGAGGAACAGGAGGCAGTCGACAAGCGCCGATCAGTCCTTCTTTTATTCCCCTTTTGTCTCGATGGGCATCTTTCTGCGTGTTCCGCGGACCGCATTTGTGTTGATGAGCCCCGACGCTTTGACCAATGCCAACAATCTAGACCCAAGCCGGACGAGACGTCAATATCGGGGACATGAATATTGGCAATCATCTCGATTGGAGACTCGAATTTTGATTCTTTTGGTATGTTGTGGGACGGTTTGACTGTTCAGGATCAACAGACTCCTTCATTAGAACTGCGCGAGAAACAATGACTGACGCTCAAAACCTTTGTCGCCTTGTAATATCAAAAATGTCTTCTTGCGACAAAGCTGCGTACAGTCGCCGTTGTTCTAGAACTGGCCAAGAGCCTCGATGTCATTCCTTGCGGCTCTCCCTTGCGCAGAACGATTTCCGAGCATGGCTACCAAGGAATGGCGCATTGCCAAGGAGAAAATCGCGGGGAACCCTCCGGAGGGGGTGGATCTCTGCCGCGCCCGCCAAGCAGCCTTCACGCGTTCGCAACAGCTCTAGCGGGGAAACGATATGTCTGGCGTGGCCGTGATACGGTTTTTGCAGTTCCGTAGTATATAATCGACTCCAAGATTCATGTATCCATCCAAAGACGCCTGTAGCCGCCATCCGTGCCGGGATAATACCACGTAGACCAAAAGATGGCACAGGTTTTGCGTCCCACCTGCCGCCAAAATGATGATGATGATGTAGCCTTCTACGGGCCTTCCCCCTCTTGCCGTGTTTAATTTCCAAGCTACCTGTTCGGTTCCAAGGATCCAGATCCAAGGTTGATCATCCGGCCGCTTCCTGCACTGGTATGCAACTGCTGGTCGCTAATAGGACCGGAGACCGGAAACACAATACGCGAACCTATCGGTCGTATCTCACGTCAGAATCCTGATTCTGCGCTATATAAATACGAAATCACCGCAGTGTTGTTCTTGGCGGTGCGGCATATTCATCGTCGTCATCGGGACGGAGCTTATGAAGATGTGCCGACGGCATAATTCGCTCGATAAAAAGCCTCGACTTACTTTGCCCTCAGTGACAGATCCAACTTGATCTTTGCATTACCTTTCAACTCATGGAAGCCATCATGCGTTCGCTTTCGATCACTTTGGGGCTGCTGGGCCTTGCTGCAGCCAGTTTCGTCGACCAAGGACGGGTCGTCGAGTTGAACGGCATCTCTTACTACGCCGGCGGCACCCCCGTCGCCCAGCTTGGCGGCAACTTCTCTCAACTAGTGGTCTTTTCTGCTGCGAAGATCTCGGGAATTGACATGTTTCCACTGACAGTCATTGAGGCCCCAAGCCCAGAGATCTCAGACATCGACCTTCGCAACATTACCGCGACCTACGACACCCTGGATGACGTCTTTCAGCCTGCATTTCTATGGTCCATCTACATTCGAGTTGTGAACTCTGAGAGCCCGGCCATCAGGCTGTCGAACACGTCGGGCCATCTGTCAGAGCTCGAGACAACGCTCCTCATCTCACCGGGAGGTTTCACTGACAACCCGTCGAGTATTGCCACCGCCCTTTTCGATTTGGACCTCCCAAAGGGGCCATATTTCGTATCCGCACGTACTGGAGATATCTGCAAGGCATACCGACTGTATGAAGACGACAACCTGGCGTTTTGGCAGGGAGTTATTGACGACGGTGATGACGGGTTCTTGTCTCTCCCTGCCAGTACCGAAAGTTCCTTGTCGAAGAGCATTGCTGTTCCGTCCCGATTGTATTACACCGAGACCGAGGAGAAGCCCCTCGCCGGCCTTCGTCTTGGAGTTAAGGACATCTTTCATGTCAAGGGCATCGCCACAACCGGCGGAAGTAGGGCCTATTACAACTTGTACGGTATTCGAAACCACACCGCACCCTCGGTCCAGCGACTGCTCGACCTCGGCGCCGTTCTAGTTGGCAAGATGGCCACGTCCCAATTTGCTAGCGGAGAACGCGCCACGGCCGATTGGATCGACTTCCATTCCCCGTTCAACCCCCGTGGCGATGGGTACCAGAGCCCAAGCGGCTCGTCGGCCGGTTCAGGAGCAGGCATTGGGGCGTACAAGTGGTTGGATATATCAGTCGGCAGCGACACCGGTGGCTCGATGCGCGGACCGGCTGGGTTCAACGGCGTCTTCGGTAACAGGCCATCCACCGGAGCCATTTCTCTGGACCACGTTATCCCTCTGACACCCGCGGCCGACACGGCAGGAATCTTTGCGCGGAGTGGGAGACTGTGGTCCAAGGTGACTCAGCTCTGGTACCTTGACTTTGATTCCAACTTCACATCATATCCGAAGACGCTATACAGGCCCGCGGTGACGGGTCCCATGAGCACGGAGTTGACCACACTGGTCGAGAATTTTGTCGGCGGTTTGGAGGCCTTCCTTGGGATAGAATCGACTCCGGCGAACTTCACCCAGCTTTGGACCGAAACCCGCGGCGACGCCCCCGCCGACATCAACGAGCTACTTTCTTCGTTGTTCCGCATCGTATCAAGCTACGACCAGTGGCGTCTCTTGGGGAAACCGTTCTTCGACGACTATGCCGCCAAATTCGACGGCCGCCGGCCGTACGTCAACCCCGCGCCGCTAAGTGCCTGGCAGTGGGCGCAGGCCAACGCGACAGAAGAGGCGTACGCCGAAGCCCTGCACAACGTCTCGATCTTCACGAACTGGTACGAGACGGAAGGTTATGGCCGCCGAGATCCTGAGTCGTGCTCCAAGGCCCTCTATGTCTACCCCTGGTCGGTCGGAACGCCGCAGTACCGCGACATATACGTCCAGCCACCAGCGTCATTTCCTATTACCTTCAGCGACCCAATCATCTCTGTTGCCTCTGGTAGCCCAGAGGTCATTGTGCCCATCGGGGAGGTCCCGTACAACAGCACCAAGACTCTGCATACGGAATATCTTCCGGTCGCAATGGCGCTGCGGATGGCCCGCGGTTGCGATCATCAGCTTGCCAGTCTCGTCGGGAAACTTGAGAGGGAAGGCATCTTACGGCCAGTTGCTGCAGGGCCGAGACTTTTCCCTTGATTTGCCCGCCTAGGAGAAGTACACCCATTGAAAACATTGGCTATGCAGATCTCTCGCTGATCAAAGTATATACTCAATGAAGAATTACCCCGCATGGTATCACCTCTCCGTGACGTCTTCCTATATCGTGTTTCTACGAGTTGATTTGCGGGTGATACCAAGGCGATTACTGATCAAACTTAGGCAATCAAGTCGTCTTGAGATGAATATAGAGGGGATAAGACCATGCGAACCCCCGCCTGAGACTTGCTTCTGAGTCCATGCCATCCTCAAGTTCAAGTTCTTTTGATTAAGCCGTGACAATGCCTTTTTACCAGGTCTTCCACACGTACCCTCTCGCGACGGACCAGCGTCAGTCCATCGCAACCGCTATAACCAACTTACATTGCACCGCCTTCAAAACCCCGTCCTTTTTCGTGCATGTCAGCTTCGTCGAGCAGCAAGCGGCTCCTGTCGATGACACGTACTTTGTAGCCGGCAAACCGCATTCGAACAACTCAAATCGCGTCGTCGGCGTGGTACGAACGTCTCAGAGCCGCACCAAAGCAGACTGGGACGAGCTGGCCGCCAATATTGAAGACGCATGGAATGAGGACATCGGCGGATGCAAGGGAGAGGAGACAGGAGACAGGGCCTTGCTTGATGAGGAAAAGAGATTATCGGCAGTGATGTTCACGCCGATAGTTGCTGTTCGAGAGGGGGGGATGGCGATTCCGGAGGCTGGTCATGAGGACGCGTGGCTGAAGCAGCAGCTTCCATAGTTCAAGGAGATGAGTCAGTCTCGAGGGCTGCAGAGCTTTGCGGATCTCGTGGAGGAGGTGGAGGAGGTGGAGCAGAAGGGGAGGCTCGCCGGTCACTTGGGCTAGGAACCCAGCGGCGACAGTCAAACGCCAGGTTGGGGTTTGGGGCCAATGAACAATTAGGGATGGGCTTTGACAAATCTAGACTCCGAGGCAATTCAGAAATGACAAACGAGTTACCGGCAGTATCCAACGTTTCAACGTCTTGACAAGTATGCATGTTCGAGGGCGGCTGAGGAACGACCGTTGTTCCCGTCCTTGTTCGATGATGGCTGGAAGACAACAGCTTGGGAGAGAGCGTACCAAAGCACACCCGAGTATTACATTCATTGCAAACTCAAACGACTTTAGCCGAATGGGCGCAACTTACCCGGTGGGTGTTCTCGTCATGAACCGGTATTTCTCCATCTTGGGGTTGGGTGAGGAACGATTGAAACTTCTGTGCACGGAAGTTGCCAACGACTTTTCAGTTGGAAACTCTCCTAGCCACTTCTCGAGAAGCACGATCCATGAGTCAAGCAGGACCGCTAGGTGCCCTTCGGCGCAACGTGGCGAGATTGAAACGTTCACGGCCCGTAGATGGGATGATTTCATGGATGAGCCCGGAAGCTTGTTTCTGTCCCGTCAGACGAAGAAGATTCGAGACCACCATGGTCTCTTATTGTTTGGTTTCAAGAATCAATGATACAGGCTGTCATTGGTTTCGTTTGCTGATCTGTACTGACGAAGATGGCCTGGAGCAGGTCGAGTTGCCTCATGGACGAGGTTACGATACGCCACAGCTGAGCTGCGCATGCAATCGGCTTTGAATTGAAAGGAAGATGGATCACAGCTAGACAACCGAGTCGTGGGGGAAAACGAATGGATTCAATGACTAAAATAAAGAACAATGAATTAAACGCCGAAAAGCTGCAATCTGTGTGTGGCTCATTGCTATGACCATCGTCCGGACCTGCAACAATTACATCGCCCCCTCCGTGAAACCAAAACAGAATGCAATGCCGATGATAAAGGAACAAGGAATATGCAACTTATGTCCGAAGTTGGGACGTTTTTTTCTACCGACCGTGCGTAGGTCCTACCGCCCGTCACACACAGTCCCCCTTTGCTTACGCCTTGCTGAGGCCCAAGTCCCCGGTCCTCCGTCGGATCTCGAGCTTGGCCTTGGGGTCGACCTCGATGGTGAAGCCGAAGCTCTGCGAGGCGGGCTTGACGTTCGGGGCGATCCGCCAGTCGTACTTCATCAGCAGGTGGCAGAGGATGATCTTGATCTCGTTGGCGGCGAAGAAGCGGCCGGGGCAGGCGTGCTGGCCGTGTCCGAAGCCGAGGTGCTCGGGCGACGTGCTCACGAAGTGCGCAGCGCCATCGTTGCCAGGTCCGAGGCGCTCGCGCATGCACAGATAGCGGTAACCGTCAAACTTTCCAGGCTCCCGGTAGACCGAGAACTCGCGCATCCGCGAGCAGTCTACCGCAATGCGACTACCCTCGGGCAGCTCAACGCCGTTGGAGAGTGTCACATCCTTGGTGGCCTCGCGGTGCATGGCGACTGGATGCGTTAGTAAGGGATCAGGCGGAGCGAGGACATTGTAGTAAACTTACCAACACCGATGGGCGTGATGCGCTGAGTCTCCTTGCAGACAGAGTCGAGAAGGCGCATCTTGTACAGTCCCATCTTGTTCCAGCCGTCGGTGCGAATAACCTCGGAGATTTCCTTGCGCAGGGGCTCAAAGTAGTCGGGGTTTCTGGCCAGATCGAGCATCACCTGCGTGACGACATCGTTGGTGGTGTGGATGGCGGCAAAGGAGAGGCCAATCTGCATGACGGCGGGATCAGAGACAGGCTCGTCCGAGGACTCCTCACACCACTCGAGGCAGTCGTGGTACTCGGGCTCGTCCTCTCCGCGGTCTGCTGCGGCCTGCTTCTCCTGGCGACGCTTCTCAACGATGGGGTTGATGATGCGGCGCGCGTCGTTCATTTGACCCTGGGCCTTGCGGCTGAAGGGGTTGATCTGGTGCGCGATCCAGCGAAGCGGCTTGGGGAACATGCGGAGGACCTCGGAGGCGAAGAAGCTCGTTCTGGCGTACTCGGACGAGATCTTCAGCCACTTCTGGTTGCGGGCGAGCTCCTCACCGCCAAAGACACGGGTTGAGACGCGAGCTACGACCTTGACCATGTTCTCCTTGATCTTGAATGTTGTCCAATCTGTTACCACGTCAGCGCCTGGCTCGCAGAAGTTCGGGAGAAATCATCTACCTTCAGCATCACCGAAGACGTCGTTGAGGGCCTGTGTCGTCTCATCGGACATCGGAGCCGTCAGTTTGGCTGTTTGTGTGTCAGCATGCGACCTTCACACTCCAAAATCGAGTGACACGCACCAAGAAACTGGGTCAATCGTGTCCGGATGACATGCTTCAAGACGGCCTTGTGGGGGTTCGCCTCTTGCAGCGGCTCGAATCCTGGGAGGTACGCGTGGAAGTTCTTGTTATCGACAAATGTCAGCTGCGTTGCCTCCAAGGTCCTGGAATCCTTCGTAACCCACCTTGTCAATGACGCGGTCGAAGCTGAGGTCCTCGTGATTTCGAATCTCGTTGGCGTACGGAATCGCAGGGAGGACCGTGATGTTGCCGCAGTCGGTGACGATGCTGTACGGTTGACCGGGGTGGCTCTTGCTCCGCCATTGAACGATGGGCTTCGCGTAGAGGGCAAAATCAAGCTTGACCTTCAGCCCGGTGAAATCCCACTTGCTTCTGGGGAACAGCAGAGGCACGTTTGATGTGGGTGCTTGGTCTCCCTTCTGGATGGAAAAGTAAAAGACGAAAAGCAGGAATGCCGTGATGAAGTAAGGGACAGGCTTTTCCATGGGGCCAGGGAAGGCCTGTAAGGACTCAAGAGGTCCCCATGACTGAGAATGGAAGGATTCGTTGGCGGTAGCCATGATTCGGATCAAGATGGACTCGTCGCGGTATGGACAGGCTCCTGAGAGAAGGGAAAGAAGAGAAAAGAAAAAAAGCCAAACGACGTCTATTCTAAGTGACGTCTGGCCTAGCTGAAAAGAACTGGGAGACCTAGTAGGAAGGAATCTAACATGCGCGATGGGAATGCCGGAAGAAAAGGGAGATGGAGGTGGACAGCGCGTCAGACGGGCAGACCTGGACGGACGTATCTTGGCAAAGCCCGCGAAACGCCAACCGACGCAGAACAAGAGCTCGAGAGCTTGGTATCAACCGCTCGTCCACTTCCGCTGCCGTTCGTCGGTGACAGCTGATGGGCGGCGTTTGGTTTCAAGGAACTCGCACCCGCACAGCCCAAGTCGTTTGGCTGTCTCCGCGCATGGACCCCATCCTCGGACGATCTCAGCGCCGATCTAGAGGATAGACTTCGCACGGGGAAGCACGGGAGAATGTCGAGGAGAAAAAAGCGTTGGCAGGAAAGGGCGTGGTCGGTAGGCAGAAGCTGCTGGGCAAGGTGCACGGCTGAAAGGGATTGGCGTTGCTGATTCGAGGTGTTGGAAACCGTCCCAGTGCTTCGCCGCAGACGTTGCGCAGGGGGGAAACCTTCGTGGGGGGTCTCGAGCCACAGACCGCCAGGATCGAGCATCACGGACGTCTCGGAGAAGCTAGAGGAGTCCGGAGTCAGTTCCGAGGGCAGTGCGGAGGCCGGCGGGGGGGGGGGGGGGGCCGCGCCGTTGCGGAAAGATTCTTCGTCTGGTTGAGGATATTTGATCCCCGAAGCCCCAAGTCATTCTCTGCCAGCGTTTTCTAGAAAAGGAAATCTTTGCGTTCTAGAACCAATGTCCAGCAGAGTCTATATTGACTGCGCTGCGATATTTCGTTCGATTTTCGGCTGTTGGACGTCGAGTCGGCGACCACGTGAGTCGAGGGATAAGACACAAACGGCCCGGTTGTAGGGAAAGACCAGACTGAAGCTCGCCGAACGTTGCGGTAATTTCTTTCATGAAGGAAAAATGCGGCATTTGCAACAAGCTTCCTCGTGTAAAGAGAGGATCTGCGTAGGTTTGCTTTTTTCTGCCCTTGAAGAACATTACAGCCGTTCGAGTTCGAGGTTTACTTGAAACGGTCATGGCCAGTCGTGTTTCAATACCGCACAAGAGAATGAGAAACATCAAAGGGGCTGAAACATGAGAAGGGCGAAAGAAACAGGCCTCTAAACAAAGGGGAAGGGGAACCAGTCACTGCTAACCCACAACAGCAGGAGGTGTGGCTGGATGACAGCAAAATTGAGACGGTATTCTAGGCACATTCTAATCGGCGAAGTGGGGACAACTCCTGCATCTTGACCTCTCCGCCACCTTGTTGTTTGATATCTTGTCCGCCCTTCCGACATCAACTGCTGCGCCTTAGTAGCCGCTTCAGATCGATGACTCGCGATGTCTCCTTGAGTCGAAGAGTCAATTACGCGCACATACCGTACTATGTCCGACGACTGATAGCTGGCTCTATATCAAAGGTCCCCTGAGAGAGGTTTGAAGCAAAAAGCGCAGAAAGGACCTGCAGACAGTATCTTCTCAGGGCGAAGTCATCAGCCTTTTCAATGAAACCAAGGGAATAACAGTAGCAATTGTAGTAAAGTATAGTAAAGTAACGGTACATAAAACAGCGGGAATAAACTGTGGTGACAGCTGCGGGACAACAGAGCCCAGCGACGTCATACTGCGGGATGGCAACCCTATTGACTTCTACTTAGCTTCATACCAGTAGCCACTAATTAGACCCCAATAGTAAACCTCGAAGTTGTGATTCCCACATTATCGAGAGTTCACCACTCGGAAAGGACAGAATGTATTTATTGGCCAACAAAACTGATTGCTCCGAAATTGCGCGAGAATCCAATCAACTACCTATCATAGACCAAACACCTCGAGCGAATGCATCCGCCCCCCCCTAATGGGCCTGCCATTCCCCGCAAATTCGCAATATCAACAGTGCTTCCCCCGCCTGGCATTCCGACCGGACTATTTCATCCCATTCTGCAGAGAGAATTCCGGGTGAAATTCCTAGTACTCGCAGACACAGCGGCAAGTGTTCCAGGTGATGACGCAGCCGCCCTGGATGACTCCTGTCATCGACTTCCACCCGGGGCACTTAGAATTGGCCTCACCGATGCACTGGTTGACGCATCGACGGTCCTCGTCCCAGTCTCTCTTGCAGCCTCCGGCTGCCTGCCAGTTCTTGACGGCCAGCAGCGAGGCATCACCCTCCGAGGCGGGGGCATCTGGGTTGGGGTACGGGCCCTGAGTAACTTCGCCAGTTGTCTCGGCGGGTGAGGGGAGGGCCGCGGCGAGGGCGACAAAGACGGTGAGGAGGATGGTCTTGACCTGCATGTTTGCGTTGTTTTGGGGTTGGCGGTGTTGCCTTGAAAATTGAAGTAGCAGATTTGGGTGGAGAGAAGATGACTGTGGATGTGAAGCTCGGTTTGCTCTGATGAACTGACTGAAGGGTAGAAAGCACGAGTCGAGTCTCCCATATATATACAATTCTCGCAGGCGATCATGGAGAAGCTGTTTTTAGAGTATCTCTGGCCGACCTCTCAGCCGTGGTGGTGAGAATAGTAACTGATGTTGCAATCGATCAGCCTTGGACGCCAACGCACAACTCGCACAGTCTCTCTTCCCCGCAAGCAAAGAACGCAGGACTATCGATCAAGGTATCCAGCCGTAAGACGGCGGAACTCAACTCCATGACCGATGTGACATAACTTCTCGAAGCTGAGCATTTAAGCGTCTCAGTGTAAGCGGAATGTCAATTCGTCCGATCAACTCGCGATGTTTCAAGCCTCGCCGTTGATCCCGTCCCCAACTAGGTAGTAAGACACAAGTTGCCCTGGAAGATCATGCCTCTTCAAGGGGGACTCGGGGCTTAGTGAACGCCTCGACCCAGGGGTGTTGTCTCCATTTCTTGCATAGCCAACCAGATTGGCAATGTGCTCTGCCATCCTGACCCTTACGTGCCATTAGGTAACAGTATCTGTCCCAATGGGGTGTGAATATGTGCCGGTTAATCAAAATAGGACATTTTATACCCTACCGAATCGCCCGCATACCGAAGTTAAGCTCGGTGCTACCCGTCAGCCGCACGGGAACGGCGCAGGGAGCGTCAAATCAGGGTCCAAGACAGACAACCCACCCAACCACGGTAGAAATAAGGAGATGGAGCTAAGACAGGAACACAAGTCACGGACTTGATAGGTCAGGGCAGACTTTTAGGTAGTCTCATTAGTATTCGCATCCCGCACCCTCCGGGCCTTTTTTGGACTCCAGGACCGTTCCCACCAGACACCTGGGGCCCTCGGGGTTGATGTTGCCACTGATCTACCTGGCTTGTACCGTATACTTAGCTGTCAGTCTCAGTGAAATACAGAGCAACTTCGTTGAGTAAGACATGTTCAAATTCAAACCGCTGTAGTGCATGCCCGGCTCGTTTTCCCCGCATGTCGGGGATGCAGTTCCGACATCGAATAGCCCTGGCTATGGAGGACGTATGCAGATGATATCCAACTTTGCCAACTTAGGAAGGACATAATGTGCGATCAAAACAGAATGCATGACTCCCTGTTGTGTAAACCGGCTCGATTATTCCACCGCGCCAAGTCACCAGAACATGCACCCTTCGAATCTTGTACCCCTCTTGGGGGTATGCCCATGGGTCCCCTCAGCTCCCTTCCACACGACACAACATGAGGTTCTGTAAAAGGTATGGTTAGAGACGCGCTCCCTTGATGATCAGTCGGGCATTAGCTGAAGAGCTGAAAAAGTGACTGGGAGCAGATATGGCAAGTAGTCGGCTGATCCAAACCTTGACCCCGGACAGCTTGGGTCCACCACAGAGGGGCCAAAAGCATCACAAAAACACCAAAAAACATACGACACCAGGGATTCGCTGGTCGTCACCGACCCAACTACTAATCCGGCCCTCATTGGCTTATCTATGGGAGAGCGGACGGGATACCGAGTTTTCCAATGGGTATGGTCGTATGTGCCGATTTCAGTGATGCTGGGATTCATGTAGTGTTCAGCCTCGCCGCCACGGGTGCTGCGTGAGTTAGCTTGAAGTCGTCTCCGCATCTACTGACGCAGCTAAGACATCTCAAGGACCTGAGAGTCTGTGACGGTAGGTGAGCATCGCAAGGAATCTTTGCAAGGCGACTTTGACGTGGCTGCTAGGGAGCTGATCTCTTTGGGTATATGAATAATGCAACGATGATGTTAAACAACCCAAGGGCTTCAGTGAGCATCTACTGTCCTGATTGTTGGGATTACTCGGTGTCGCTCCGTTGTTCTCTGCAGTAGCTACTCCATCGAGTAAATAGTTTCCAAGCTGCAGCTAGAAGCAGCTTCCGCTATTCTAAGTTACGACGACACCACAGGCTCTCTCTCGAGTACGGCTAGACTCCATCTCAAACTTGCTTTCAACGGAAGATTCTAGGCGAGACATGGCAAAATCAACATTACAGGAGGCGGAAACGGTTTGGGGAAACGATGACGTCCTCGGACAATACGCCATTCGGGACTGATACCCAGTAGTAGCGGATCAGACGCACAGCTTCGCATTTAATCTTTTAAAGTCCGATTACCCCGTACTTTGGGAGGCTTTTGTGGGTTGTTACACTTCCGGCCAACTCCCACGACGCCAAGTTGACAAGACGGAAAACAAGGCACACCCACACACTTGGCTAATCCACAACTCGTCAGCAACGACACTCTATTTCCGCTCCGGGAAGCTTTAAAGATTCCCCAAGCCACGTGCTAATGGCGGAATCCCAGGAACTGGAAATAAAGGGGAAACCTTGGTATGGGTCCGGCACTCGGCCGACGAAAGCCTTGTTTCCACGAACGAGAACCCTACAGCCCGGCGCGAATCGTGATCACGAGAGATTACACGGAAAGACGATTTCCACAAGTCAATGTTGGATGCAAAGTGCCCTGCCGGATCGGCAGGGCGGAAAGGGCTGCCGAGCCTTGCGAGCAGAGCCTCTATATCTATTCGGCTGAGAAGCACGTTTGAACGACGAGCTGTGAAGATTGGAATCATTCGGCTCTGGCATTCTCTTTCGCCATCACTTTCATTCTCTTGCATTCTTCTTGTCCATACTCTTAGACCCTTCGACATGGCTTTCCTCAAGTTCCTGGCAGCGGCCCTGCCGGTCGCCCTGGCGGCTGACATCTTCGTGGCGACCGACGGATCCAACAGCGGCAGCGGCTCGATCGAGTCGCCGTACCTCTCGATCCAGGACGCCATCGACGTGGCGAGCCCTGGTGACACCGTCCACATCCGTGGTGGCACCTACAAGCCGTCCGACAACATCTCCTTCCGCAAGAGCGGCACCTCGAGCGCACCTTACACGGTCCGCGCGCACGACGGCGAGGAGGTCATCCTCGACGGCGACAACCTCTTCGGCACTCCGGTCGAGGAGTACAACGGGGCGCTGCCCAGCTCCAAGCGCGGCATCTTCCAGCTTCGCGGCGCCGACTACTGGCGCTTCTACAACCTGACCTTCACCAAGGGGCCATACGGGGTTTACGTCGAGGACTCGTCCAACAACTACTTTGAGCGCATCACAACGCACACCAACTATGAGTCTGGGTTCCACCTGCAGAACGACATCTCCAACACCGAGATTGTGTTCCTGGACTCCTACTTCAACTTTGACCCGCGCAAGAACGGCAAGAGCGCCGACGGTATTTCGTTGAAGGAGGGGTCCGGAGACGGCAACATCATCCGCGGTGCCCGCATCTGGCACAACTCGGACGACGGCATCGACCTCTGGTAAGTTCCCCTAGCCGTCTTGTAGTCTCCCGCTCATACCCCCAGGGAATTTGGCTCTCCCGTGACCATCCTCGACTGCCTCGTCTTTGAGAACGGCTTCGACCGCTGGAACATGGGCTCCGACCACGAGGCCGACGGCAACGGCGTCAAGCTCGGTGGTGGCAGCTCCGCCTCGGACCGCACTCCCGTTGACCATGTCATCAAGAACACCATCTCCTACGGCAACAAGCGCCGTGGTTTCACGGACAACAACATGCCGGGCGACATGACATTCGAGCGCAACACGGCGTACAAGAACGGCGAGGAAGGGTTCAACACCCGCTCCTCGGTCGCGACCTACTCGGCCAACGTGGCCGCGGAGAACTACGGCACCACCGACACGGACGACCAGTACTACTTCGTCGACGGCGTCACGTCGAGCGGCAACTCGTGGGACGACAGCGAGACGTGGTCCGACGCGAGCTTCGTCAGCGTGGACACCAAGATTGTCACCGGCCCTCGCGCCGCGGACGGGCGGCTGCCTGCCAACGACTTCTTGGTCCCGGCCAACGGCGAGGAGATTGGCGCGAAGACTGCCGACTGGGCGGCGGGAGATTCTGCGTTTTCCAGCCAGGTGAGCCAGCCCACTTCTAACTCTGACTGCAAGCGAAAGCTGAGACGAAGCCTCTAGGCCTAATCAAGTCTGAACGTCGAACTGCGGTATGCAGTGAGAGGGAGTAGTCGTGGGGACGTTTTGAGAGAGCTGAAATTCAGTTGAAGCTGGCTTCTACTTTGTATATACTTCTTCCGGGATCTTACATAACAACATACTTCATCACAACTTTGGGCATTGTTTGGCTTCTCCTTTTGGATTGATAAAGTGGCAGGTTATTCAAGTTGCTTGACATCACGATGTTCGGTGAGAAGACGCAGTCACCGAACTCCCCGGCGATGTGGACTCGGTGCCGCAGCGCTGACAAGGGTCGTGAAGATTCGCCAGGGTCCCGCCTGGTCCCGCAGCGGGGATGGGCCGAGGATGATTTCTAATGCCTGCGTCATAAGTTGGATGGTAGCACGAATTCTGCAGCAGCCCTGATCGTCAACCAACTCGAAAGTCATACGCGTCTGCCAGTAGAGACAAACACTCTCACGTCTCGCTTCGCTTCACGGAAACAAACGAACATATTCAACATGGGCGAAAACATGGTCGACGCACAGGTCCAGCGCTGGCAGACCCGCCAGGACGGCCTCGACAAGCTCTTCCTCGCGTCGGCGCCGCTGCCGCACCCCGGGGAGAACGAGGTGCTCGTCCAGATCAAGGCCGTCTCGCTCAACTACCGCGACACGGAGGTGGCCATGGGCGGCTACAGCCACCACAAGACGATCAACCCGGCCGACGCGGAGCCGCTGGTGCCGGCGTCGGACATGTGCGGCGTGGTGGCCGCCGTGGGCAGCGGCGTGGCGCGGTGGAAGGTCGGCGACCGCGTCGTGTCCATCTTCAACCAGTCGCACCTCGTGGGCCAGATCAAGGCGTCCGACATGAAGTCCGGGCTCGGGTTCCCGCTCGACGGCGTGCTGCAGACGCACCGCGTGTTCCCGGCGTCGGCGCTCGTCCGCGCACCGAGCCACCTCGGCGACGAGGAGGCGGCGTGCCTGCCGATCGCGGCCGTGACGGCGTGGATGGCGATTAACCAGTTCCGGCCGCTCGGCCGCCCCGGGGGCAAGGGAGAGGTGATTGTCTGCCAGGGCACCGGCGGCGTGGCGATTTCCGGGTTGCAGATTGCAAAGGCAGCGGGGGCGACGGGTGAGTCTTGATATGGCTGTTCAAGTAGTCAAGAAGAAGAGCTGACAAAATCCAGTAATCATCACGTCCTCGTCGGACAGCAAGCTCGAGAAGGCCAAGGCACTCGGCGCAGACCACACGGTCAACTATGTCACCACGCCCAATTGGGACGAGACGGTGAACCAGGTCACAAACGGCGAGGGCGCGAACATCATCCTCGAGACGGGCGGCGCCAAGACGCTGCGGCGGTCGTTCGAGGCCATCGGCTTCGGCGGCACCATCGCGTGCATTGGCTACCTGTCGGGCAAGGTGGACGACGAGGAGGACCGGACCAACGTTAACCTGCTGGCGCTGCGGAAGACGGTGACGCTCAAGGGCCTCATCAACGGGCCGCGCGAGCGGTTCGAGGAGATGATTGCCTTTTACGAGTTCAAGCGCATCACGCCTGTTGTTGACCGCGTCTTCAAGTTTGAGGAGGCGGACGAGGCGCTGCGGTACCTGTACAGCGGAGGGCACTTTGGCAAGGTCGTAGTGAGGGTGCAAGAGTAGAGATCTCGGTGTGGTTTCGGTGTAGTTAAATGAGAATGTGATTGATGGCAGTGAGTGAGTGAGTGAGTGATTAAATGAGTGAGTGAAATCAGTTGTGATGAGTGAGTGAGTGGTCTGATGAACAGTGTGATGAGCGCCACAGACTCACTGAGCCGAGGCATCTCATCTCACCATAATCGCCTTAATCCGGGGTCCTCGGACACTGATACCCCGCACGGGGCGGATGGCGAGTGTAAAGTGTCAATAAACAAGGGGGAACAGGGACCCCTGACTCGAACGTCAACGAACACACACCTTTATCCCCTGCAGCTCGCCCGGTTCAACGTCATTCTGCAGCGTGGCCTGTAGCTCCAGCTCTATCCGTCGTGTAGCCCCAGCTCCCTCGGCCGAACTGTTTTGTCCTCTGGGGAGCTTCTTCTCGGTCCTGATTCCTTTGGGTTAGAAATCTCACCCGCAGTCTCACTCAGGCAGGTCAGACGGATACGCGTCAATCTCGCGTGGAAGATCAGGGATAGAGATAGCCTATACCAGGTATCTATCTGTCTTCTCACGTCAGCAAGACGCATTCATCAGGGCGTTAAAAACGGTCTCGCCCCCTCATTACATCTCCAACCCGCCGGAACAGACGGCGTCGCAGATCGGCCTTCCGCGGACCTCGCTCAACTCGGACTGCGCCTCACTCACTGCTCTTGTCTGTGGTCTTTGATTCTTTTGCCTCTTGAGAGTCTTTCCAGCAGTCTCAGCAGTCTCAAAAAAGCAGGCGTCTTCCGGTTCGCTCTCCCATCATCCCACCACGCCTCATCCGACATCCCTTGGAACCAGACCTCGCCCGCAACCACCAGCCTCCTCGGATCTGACAGCTCAATCCAGCTCGACGGCCGACGAGCCAAGCTGCCCTCCGACCAACCAGACGGCCCTCAATCACACCCAGACAGAGCAGCATCTCGACCGTTCCGCCGAGCCGCCATGGCCCAGCACGTGCGCGATCTCCTCCCCTTTCCCCTCCCCCAGACGCCGTCCCAGACCCTCGCCGCCCTCGCCGGCCTGGGCGCCTCGGCCTGGCTCTTAAAGCTCATCGTGAGACACATCCTCCTGCGCGGCCCCGCGAAGCGCTCCCACTCCTCCCCGTCCTCTTCCGGCCCGCACTTCGCAGCAATGTCCGCCGAAGCCCGAGCGAAACTCCAGGACCGGCCGGTGCTCATCGTCGGCGGCGGCCTCGCGGGGCTCGTCGCCGCCTTCGAGCTCTCGGAGCGCGGCGTGCCGACCATCGTCATCGACCAGGAGAACGAGCACAACCTCGGCGGCCAGGCCTTCTGGTCGCTTGGCGGCATCTTCTGCGTCGACTCGGCCGAGCAGCGCCGCATGGGCATCAAGGACTCGCGCGAGCTCGCCATGCGCGACTGGTTCGGCTCCGCCGCCTTCGACCGCGAGAAGGAGGACGCCTGGCCGCGCCGCTGGGCCGAGGCATTTGTCAACTTCGCCGCCGACGAGATGGAGGCCTACGTCAAGGCCCGCGGCATGGGCTTTCTGTTCAACGTCGGTTGGGCCGAGAGGGGTTCCGGCAGGGCGGAGGGCCACGGCAACTCGGTGCCGCGCTTCCACGTCACCTGGGGCACGGGGCCGGAGGTCGTGAGGGTGTTCGCAGAGCCCGTCAAGCGCGCGGCCAAGAACGGCGTCGTGCAGTTCCGCTTCCGCCACCGCGTCGACGAGGTCATCGTCGACGAGGCCACCGGTCGCGCCATCGGCGTGCGCGGTAAGGTGCTCGCGCCGGACGACTCAGCCCGCGGCGTCAAGTCCTCCCGCGAGGTCGTCGGCGACTTTGAGATCCTCGGCTCCGCCGTCGCCGTCACCTCGGGCGGCATCGGCGGCAACGTCGACGCCGTCAAGGCCGCCTGGCCCGTCGACCGCCTCGGCCCCAAGGTGCCCGAGAACTTCGTCGTCGGCGTCCCCGCGCACGTCGACGGCCGCATGATCGACATCGCCGAGCAGGCCGGCGCCAACGTCATCAACCGCGACCGCATGTGGCACTACACCGAGGGCCTCCAGAACTGGAACCCCATCTGGCCCGACCACGGCATCCGCGTCCTGCCCGCGCCCAGCTCGCTCTGGCTCGACGCCACCGGCAAGCGTCTGCCGCCCTTCCTGTTCCCGGGCACCGACACCCTCGCCACCCTCAAGCACATCTGCAGCACGGGGTACGACTACTCGTGGTTCATCCTCGACCAGAGCATCATCGCGCGCGAGTTCGCCCTCTCGGGCTCCGAGCAGAACCCGGACGTCACGGGCAAGAGCGTGTGGCAGCTCCTCACGCGCGTCTTCGGCAAGAAGGGCACCGTCCCCGTCCAGAACTTCCAGAAGCACGGCAAGGACTTTGTCGTCCGCGACAACCTCGAGGAGCTCGTCCAGGGCATGAACGAGCTGCAGCGCGAGCGCGGCGGCCCCGTGCTGGACCTGGCCGCCATCCGCGAGACCATCGAGATCCGCGACGGCCAGTTCGACAACGCCTACTCCAAGGACGCCCAGGCGATGCTCATCAACAACGGCCGCACCTACTGGGCCGACAAGCGCAGCCGCATCGCGCCGCCGCACAAGCTGCTCGACAAGGCCCACGGCCCGCTCATCGCTGTCCGCATGAACCTGCTGACCCGCAAGACGCTAGGCGGCATCGAGACGAACCTCGAGAGCAACGTCATGAAGGCCGACGGCGAGAAGTTCCCGGGTCTGTACGCCGCAGGAGAGGCTGCGGGATTCGGCGGCGGTGGTGTCCACGGATACAATAGCTTGGAGGGAACGTTCCTTGGAGGATGCATCTTTTCCGGAAGGGCTGCCGGTCGTGGCATCGCCGACGAGTTGCTGGGACCGTCCGAGGCCAAGGGCGTCAAGTCAAATCTGTAGACCATGTGCGCGTGTATGAGTGAAGCACGAGGCGGGATAACAACGAGTTGATTCAGATAGCGACTAGGAGTTCGGATAGCTTATAAGCTTGCTTTATTTCAAAAAGGTATCATCATTACTGTCATATCCAGCGTGGTGAACTGTCATTACTTTTGCAAATACGCCGACGTCCGTATCCGCTCCAACTTGACTTCCGTTGTGACCCGGATCTGTCCCTGTCTGGCCCAATCTCCGCTGACCAAGTCGTCCGACTTGCGAACCTCGACCGTCGTGCCCGAGGGCGAGTGCAGCCCCGCGTAGCCGCGCTCCTCATCGCCGATGACCCCGTCGCTTTCCGTGTTGACGATGCCCTTCCTCGACCGGGCGGTGAGCTCGACCTCGTCGTCGCCCCGGCGGGGGTGCGAGCGGGACTGCGTGCTTTTGGAGCTCGTGGCTTTGGACATGGAGTTGCTGGCCTGCGATATCGTCTTGCGGACCATGGACTTGAGCCATGGCGGCGTGTAGTGTGAGATCATAGGGCGGAGATGCGGAAGACAGGCGGCGATGATGTAGGTGCCGGTTTCGATGATGCTCCATCCGACGAGAGCGACAGATGCCCCTGGAACAGGCATGTCAGGACTTGTCTTGAAGTTATAGACAAGGCCGAGGGGTTACTCACATGTTCGATCGGTGAAAGCAGCGGTGCCGAAAAAGGTCACGGCTCGGATGATGGATGCGACGACGCCACTGAGATCGGATGTCAGCCAAACGGCTCGTCTGAGGAGCCCAGGTGTCGGAAGCAAGCTCACAAACTGCCCACCATGAAGATGCCCACCAACGCTATCCGCTTGTGCGTCGGAAGCTTGAGCCCCCAGATGGTCTTCAAGGGCAGCGCCATGATGAAGAAGTCGAGCACGAAGCCCGGGATGCTCTGCGCGTGGAAGAAGGCTTGCACGTCGACGCACTTCCCGCCGGGGATCGTCCGGTCCCACCAGAAAGGTAGCGGTTGGCACTGGAAGCATGCCGTGATGATGAAGGAGAGGCTCGTCGCGGCCAGGGTGCCCAGCAAGATGTAGGCGATGGTGCGCATCGGACCCTTCCAGTTGAACAGGCGCAGATACAAGCACACGATGCCCATCTTGGGCAGCGCCACGGAGGCAAAGTAGATGATCTCGAAGGCCAGGATGCACTTGGCCCAGCCAGCCAGCAGCGCCGGGTGAAACTCCTCGACAAACTCGACGTGTCGACCGACACCACCAACGCGAACCATAACTGGGGAGATAACACACGCGCGTCAGCCCAGTGTCCAAGCGAAGGTTTTCTCGCCCCATGATGATCTGAGGGCGAAACCTTACCTATGCCTACCGCGCACATGGCCAAGTCGACGATGTACGCGGCCACGAGAAAGTAGTCGTCGACGCCATAGCCGCCGGCCGTGAAGCGCTTCGCATACAGCCTCAGTCCGAGGAAGAAGGTCGTGAGAACGGCAAAGGCAATGGAGATGCCGATGAGAGTGCCGCCGGAGTTCTCTGCCAAGTGCTCGGGGGTTATCTGGTGTGTTGTCTCGTTTTCCGCGGCCAAGATGAGGCCGACGTCCATGGTGAAGTGCTAGGTGGTGTAGACGGAGCCAAGGTGAGCCGATCCACGGCCAAGACACGACCAACAATGCATCAAAACCAGTTGCGGAGAGGAAACAAAACCGCCGAGGACGAAGAAACGATATTAATATCTCTCATCCACAGCGGAACGGCAGTACGCCTTGTTCTTGGCGCGGGACCCCTCTTTGCTTTTAATATGTCCCGACTTGGCTTTCAAACGCCCCATTTGCGATGGCAGGGGGGCCAGCCAACATGCTTTTCTTCCTCGAGGCACCTGGTTTTCGGAGGACTGAACATTAAGATCTCCATACGCATGGACCAGACCACGGCCAAGAGTCCCCAAGGACCATGACGCTGCGAGCCCACCTTGTTCTTAGCATATGCGGTATTCTCCCTGTTCCCTAGGGCCCCTTTTTCCTGTTTTCCGGGTTGTCCAGACCTGAAAGGGAGGGAGGGGTTGAGTGAACTGTATGGTTCCACTACTATGTACCACCGTGACACCCTCGTCCGCGGGGGCAATCATCTCGGGCGCTGAATTTCCCGTGCGCTCCTTTGTCAGGCACTAGACTGGCTAGCATCAGCTTCGCTAGCCAGTCAGACGTCGAGCGCCGGGTTGAAGGCGGTTGAAGGAGGTCGAAGGGGGCGGCACGGCGGGAGGGGGAGCCTTTCTCTGCATCGCGGCTCAGCTCGCATGAAACGTCGGGTTCTAGAATGAATGCGGAAAGAGAGTTTGAGATGAGCATGGGAGGCCCCGTCGTGATGCCATCCTGCTGAAGATCGGACGCTGGCTTCTCTTCCTATTCGTCCCAGTAAATCCCTGACTCGCAACATGTGGTTGTCCATCAGCGGGCCTCGACTCCCAACAAGGCGTTGGACCGTGCCGCCGACCACGCTTTCCTGGATGCCTCGAATTGTCCCCTCAGCTGAGAACGAAAGGATGTGTTTCTGAATCGTGGCGATGAGACGTTGGAAGATGAGGAGACGACATGCGGTCATACCCTGTGCCGACGGGGCATGACCTTGCTGGAGGCTGGGCGAATGTCGCTGCCATGCCACTTTAAGTCAGCCATCTGATAATCGTGAAATTTAGAGACTGGCCACCGCCATCAACAAACATGGCAGAGTTCAAGGCGTTTGGCGTTTCTCCGACTTCAACTCTGGTCACGTTCTCCACAATCGGCGAACACGTTGTCATGTAGTCAATCGCCGAACATTCGAGTCGGCAACTCGTAGCGGCGCGGCGCTGGCGATGACTCAGTCCTGTAAACGTCGAACAACCATGTGACCTTGTGAATAGTTGTCCCACGCACTCCTGGCTCTCCCTGCCGGCTTGTGGCGGAAACGGACGCAACCGCGGACCGGAGCAAGAGAGAAAGATTCATGCTGCGAGGTGCTGTTGGCGTGGACTGAAAGAAGCCCTGCACGCGACTCCGGCTACTCCACGGCGATCCATCGGCAACTGAGAGGAGTCGTGGTTACGTGCGTGGGTCGCAGGGTGCGGACGATCCTCGATCTCGGCCATATTTCCTTGTTGTGCCGGATGCAACGCCGCTGAAATAGGAGCAATTATGCCGTTCGGATCTAGTGCCGGTTTATGCCAGCAGACGCGCCAACTTCCAGAGGTCGTTGGTGTATTTCAAATGCGACTCTGGCAAGCGAGAGCTATTTCGCTGATGTAATTCGAGATTGTAATAAGTTGTAACCATCGTCTCTAGCGTGTGGGCCAGTTCCCAGGGTTCTGGTTCCCAAGTCTTTGAGCCAATCTGCCTCCCCAGATGAATGGGCAACTTTCTTTTCCATCTGTCGGTGAAAATTTTAAGATCAGCTGCAAGGCATCCCACCGGGCGTCCACTGATTCGCTGGGTGTTATTGATGCCATCAACAGCAATGGGAAACCAACTCACGATTGGGAGGCAACCCAAAAAAGGCATAGTGGACGCAAACACTGAGAGCAGGTGGCTCGCGGCCTTTGCCTCCGACTTGCCCTGATTGGCGCCCGCGTTGGTGTTGATGGTTGGGTTACGGTGGCATTCGAGAGGTCGGACAGCAGCGGCGCGGTGCCGGATACCATGCAACTTCATTCTACCTCCTGAAGACTTCGAAACTTACAGTTCGGCGTCTATCTCAACCTTTAGGTTGAGTTGATGGTTCGACGCGGATTCCGTGGCCAAGAGTTGGCTAGTTGGATGTGAGTGAAAGCTGAGCCAGGGGCGAAATCAAAGTAAGGCCACGGTGACGACGTCATATCTGCAAGAAATTGAGGCAAGGTCGATATGCCTGGTTCGTGACGGTCTGCCAGTGTATTGATAAATGACTTGCTGTGTTTGGGCATGCATCTCGTCGGGAGACAAAGAGTCGAGGTTGGGAACAGAAAGATTGAGGTTCACGACAATGGCCTAGGAGGAAGGTCGGAGACAATGGACCGGAGCCACAGTGTACCTAGGTACTGCGCTACGTACCTCCCTGCTACTGCGCGCTGCATGCTGGTTTAGGTGCTATTTAGGTGCCTGACCACACCGATCGACCCGGGCCTGTAGTGTACCTACCTGGGCCTCTTGGCTAAGTGCTGAAATTGGTCAAAACAGCCTTGAGAATGTACATGTCCAATGGAGGACCCCACGGCACAGGCAGCCTAGGTACTTACGCTCCGTAGATAGGCACCTAAATACCTGCCCATCACAGACACCTCGGTACCTCTCTTAGAAGCGTCCCGATCGGCGATAGCACACTCTGCGGCGATAATATTTCGAGCACGTGATTCCAGTTTCCCTCGGAAAACTCCCCCGCGGGGAACCGTCCAACTCCTCGTCCATCGTGGGCCTCGCCTGTCCAAATAAGCCCAAATGTGCCGGGTTCCCACGGCGAATTCGCCATGAATCTAACTCAATATTGACAGCCAGACCCTTCATAACACCCCGGAAATGTCGACCGAGGCTGTCGACGCCTCGCTTTCCTCGGAGCGCCCCTACCGCTCCCACCTCCGCCCGGCATGTCTTGCCTGTCGGAAACGCAAGTCTCGGTGCAACATTGACCGCAATGAATCGACTTGTCTCACCTGTCGCGCCCATGGCACGTCCTGCGAGTTCCCGCCTGCACCCCCTGGCAATAGTTCTGCTCCGCGGTCGAGCAAGGCTGCTTGGAGGGCCTCCCAAGCCCGCAAGGCGAGGGATGTCTCGCAGTCCCACGCACACCCGTTTCCCTCGGAGGCAAGCGATGGACCCAGGCCCAATCACTCGCCGCTGGCCGGGTCGGTACCGGCAGTCCGGCCACAATCGAAGTCCTCCGGAGGCGTGGTGTCGCACAGCTCGCCGCACGACGATGGCAAGCACTACGCGGAGCCGATTGCTGGCGGCGGCGAGGACGAGGCACACATCGTAGGCCCGGCAGACATCGAGGACACCCAGGTGCTGGCCACGTACCTCTCCAACGACTCGTCCGTCTTGAATCGCAGTTTACGCAGCAGGATATCTGGCACAAGCCCGCAGCAGCACCCTGGAGGCGTCACCCGGAAACCGGTCGTCTTCACGACGGTGCGTAAACAGCCCCTGGGTGTCCCGAACGACCGCACGCCTGCCTTCCTAAGATGCCAAGTCATTGAGAAGCTGCTTGAGCCCCTGCTGCCGGACGTAATTGAGCTGTGAGTGGTGACCGATGCTGCATTGGAGTAGGCGTAGCGTCTAACCGTTGTTCGTAGGTTCTTCGAGAAGCCCAACCGGTGTTTTCCCCTGCTCGACAGACGTTCCTTTGAGAAGCGTTTCGCCGAGGATAGAAGACACATCTCGCCGGCCTTGCTGTCATGTCTGTACGCCCACACAATGACCTACTGGGCTCAATCGCCCTCTCTCGTCAGTCATTACCGCCCCGACACGAGGTTCATCTGGAACCAGGCCAACGACGCCATGTACTCGGAGATCCACCTGTCGCCTGGGATATCGACGCTCCTCAGCATCCTGCTCAATATTTCCGGCCGACCGGTGACGTCCATTATCGGGAACGGACTGCAGCTGGGCTCTGCCATCTCCTTGGCGCACTCCCTCGGCTTGAACCGCGACCCGTCGGACTGGGACATCCCCGAGGCCGAGAAGCTCCTAAGGACAAAGATTTGGTGGGCCATCTTTGTGTATGA
The DNA here is from genome assembly GCA_030770045.1 of Colletotrichum brevisporum. Taxonomy (NCBI): domain Eukaryota; kingdom Fungi; phylum Ascomycota; class Sordariomycetes; order Glomerellales; family Glomerellaceae; genus Colletotrichum; species Colletotrichum brevisporum. The sequence goes on along the minus strand of JAUGSI010000006.1, from coordinate 787,238 downwards.
CAAGTGGTAAGTGTTTTCTGTCCCGATTCCTGTACCGGCCATTGTCTCTTGTCTAACGAAACAACAGGTCAAGCCTGGCCTACGGCACCCCGCCGCAGCTGAGAAGCGGTCAACACGACGTCTCCCTGCCTACAGTCGATCAGCTATGCGGACCGGCTGCGACCGCCCTCGACCTCGACGCCGCATCCGTGTACCTCGCCTTCGTCGCCCTCGCACTATTCCTCGACCGATACCTCGAACGGATGTACGACCTCGGAAAGACCTCGACGAACGGTCCGTGGGACCTGGAAATCCAGCTGACCCAGTGGGAGGACTGCCTCGACGCCAACCTGCGCAGGAGAATCATCCGCGGTGGAAACAGCCTCGACATGCCAGGCTCGGCAAACCTTCGTCTCGCCTACCTCTACATCAAGCTGCTCCTCCGCAAACGGGAGCTCGATGCCGAGAAGGCCGCCAACGCCGAACCGACAGCCTCGGCCCCGATGCGCTGCTACCTTGAAGTTCGCCGTGCTGCGGAAGATATTGTGCTGCTGGTCCAGGAGTTGAACGAGCACCAGCTGGGCGACTACTGGCTTACCCTGCTCACATTTGCATTGACGTCCACGGCAAAGTTCCTCCTCCGCTGCGCCTTGGAGACGGAGAGTACCATGAGCGACCTCGCGCAGAGCATGTCGCTGAAGCTGGCGGGGGACCTGATCACCGCGTTGCAGGCACACCGGCAAAAGGGCTGGGACTTGGGGGATCTCTGCATCGCGCAGTACGCCGGCATCGTCGAGAAGCTCGCATCGCCCACCGCGATCGCGGACGTTGCCGAGCAGCCAGTGGACATGCCTGACCTACAGGAGTACGTGTCGACGAGCGTCCCAGACATTGATGAACTGTTCCCGAGTCTATGGGAGATGTTCAACACGACTTGATGCAGCCTTGTCGGAACCAATGACGGAAATAACGACGATTTGGCACAGACGTCGCGACGTGCGATCGGGTTACTCCGTTCTCGGAAACTCGAGCCTCGGTCGGCCATAAGCCGGCGGATGGCTCCGACGGATTACTCCGCATCGTTATATGTCATTGCGACCCATCTACAACTGCCTCGAGGATGCCGATGTCTGCTGTCGGAAACAACAGCACAATACCAAGCTAGCACACAGAAGCATGGCAGACATGTTCAGGTCAGCGGGCGGTCGCAGAGCGGCACACGCGATTTACCAGTCGCGATCGGCCTCAGCCCGTTCCCTCAACTTCAACTCCCAACTCTACTCGTATGCCGCATTTCAACCACCCCAACGGAAGGTTGCGGTGTTGTATCAAGCCATCGAACCCCCCATCATTAATGGCGTCCGGAAGCCCATGAAACCAGGCGGTATGTCGTCCCACTTCCTACTCGTCTTTCGCTGTCCTAACAATGCACAGGATACAAGGACTCGGGCGCCGACATCGCTTACAACCTGCAGGCAAGCAATGCCGTCGATGTCGTCTGCCCTGTTTCGCAACCGTCGCCTGAGAAAGATTCGGACTGGAGCTTCCCCGACACCGAAGAAGGCATCCTCCACGCCGTCGAGAAGGGCGCGACTCACCTCTGGGCCAACACCATTCTCTTCGCCTCCCACCCGCTCCAGACATCGCAAGCCCTGAACGACCACCAAGACACGTTACGAGTCGTTTCTCAAAGGCCTCTCGTGGTTGAGAGGTACGACGACAAGGAGCTCGTCAACAATCTTCTCCGTCGCACCGGCGGCTTCACGCTGCCACGAGCCTGGACAATCCACGACGGCCCGACCGCCATCGCCGACTTGACGAAGGAAGAGCTGCCATTCCCAATCGTTGCGAAGCCAATTCGAGGCCGAGGAAGCCACGGCGTCAAGGTCTGCCGAGACCTCCAAGACTTGACGGCCCACGCCGAAGCCCTCTTCAGGGAGTCTCCGACCATCATGCTGGAAGAGTATCTCGCCGGAGAAGAGGCGACGGTCACCGTCATGCCGCCAAACGCAGAGAAGGAAGGCTACTGGGTGCTGCCAATCGTCACCCGATTCAATCATCAAGACGGCATCGCTCCGTACAACGGCGTCGTTGCCGTCACTGCAAACTCGAGGGTCGTCTCGGCGGAGGAAGAGACGGATCCCGCGTACGGACAGATTGCCCGGGAGTGCGAAAGAGTGGCCGAAGTCCTGGGCGTCACAGCTCCGATCCGCATCGACGTGCGGCGTTTCGAGGACGAGGCTGGCTCGAAATTTGCCCTGTTCGACATCAACATGAAGCCGGTAAGTCTGGCTTTCTCTAACCCAACCCGAGGTTCGCAGCTGACATGTCGTTGCAGAACATGACAGGCCCCGGCCGACCTGGGCGCGACGATCAAGCGAGTCTCACCCTCCTCGCGGCTGAGGCTCTGGGATGGGATTACCCCGAACTTTTGAAGCAGATCCTGGGTACATCGTACACTTTGAAGGCATTGAGAGAGCTCAAGCCCAAGGCTGAGTGACGGATATTTGGTTGCTGGGTTGGCTGGAGGATTATGAGGCATTGGGATGCAGTGGCAGGAATGATGAGACGGAAGCACAGATAGACACTTCTCAATACACCCACGTTGTCGCAAGATCATATGAGGCTCGTCCCCCCAACCTCTGCGATACATCACAAAGCTTTCTCCCAGCAATCACCTCAGAGCCCTTTGTGACCCAGGCAAGCACTTACCACAAAGCAGAGACAGACACATGTCGTGGAAGACAGTCACAAGCACAACCACAATGGGAGAGCAGCTTTTTGTGAATGAAGGCAAGTGTATTGGAATGCCAGGTAGCCGCGGCTACACCATGAGTATCATGAATCTCGTAAACCTTGTATCAATCATGCAAAGCGAGCCCTGTGTCCGCCCACCCGTTTCCCCAAACCTCAAGACGACAAAACAGAAAGAAGAAAAAAACCCATGACCAAGTTCCTTGCCTTTTCCCCCAAAGCCAAAACTAAAACCATGTGTGTCCATTCCCCTTCCTGCCTTGTCCCAGCTGGTTGATTGTGGTGGGTGAGATGCTGTGAAGTCAAGTGAAGCTTCCATCAGTAGAGACCAGGGGCGGTCTCCTCGTAGATGGGCTTCATGCCGATGCGACCATCCTTGAGGACAGTGGACAGAGTGGTGGGGGTCGCAGCGGGGGGGTCGACCGTCTCGGTGACGGTGGTTCTGAACATGATGGGGGGGTCCCGAGTAAACTTGACCGTATCGGTGGTGATGGTGGTCAGGATAGGCTCACGGGTGTCGGTATGGGTGATCGGCTTGTGGTGGCAGAGGATGAGGCCACTGTCCTTGGTGGTGCAGGAGGTAGTGGCGGTCGGAGGGCCAGGGTAGCCGGGGCCCTCCCAGGGAAGACCAGGGTAGGGATCAATGTCAGTGACGAAGGGGAAGTCGGTGTTCTGGACCTTGGTGGCAGCCATCTTCTGGGTGCGGGTGGCGTGATGGATGTACTGGCGGCTGATGCGCGAGGTAGTGGCGTCAAGGTCCTGGATGTAGACGCGGGTGAAGCTGTCGAAGAAGCCACCAGCGCCGGTGGGAGTGGCAGTGACGATGACGGGAGGGAGGGGGGCAGTGTTGGTGGTGTTTCCACCGGCAACGGGAGCACCGTCGACAATGGTGACCATGCCAAAGCCAAGGATGGCGGAAGCAAGAACGGCGTTCATCTGGATCAAGGAGGTTGTGAGCCTCTGGACGAAAGAAAACATAGACTCAAAGGAGGGAGGGGAGGAAAGAGGCAGACATGGGAAAAGAAAAAAAAAAGAGATGAGACTTACCTGCATGATCGCGGTTGGGAAGATGAATGAAGTGATCTTGAGTTGATGAAGGTGCTTTGGAAGGATGAGAGAGACAAAAGAGTCTGAAAGACGTTTGTCGAGATGGAAGTGTTGGGATGTGTGGGAGAAAGAAGATGGATGTGGGCGAAGAGAGGTTTGTAAGGGGAAGAGGAGGAAGTTGGGTTGAGAGGAGGAGTATTTATACTGAGGGAGAAGGCCTGGGCCCCACTTTGACTGATTGTGGACGAAATATTCAGATCAACTAAGAGACTGGAGGTCCAAGGTGGGAGAGGTAGGGCTTGAGCAGCTTCAGGCAGCAGGTTAACAGGCGGTTGGTCGAGGTTGGGGGGCAACCAGAAGGCTCAAGGAGACATCAAGAGACGTCAGAGACAAGTGCCCCACATAGACAGAGAAGGCAAGAGCGCGCTGGAGGTCATTTAGGAGGGTGGAGCTTGAGGAGGCAAGGAGATGGGCAGCTGGGTGAAGAGGAAGTATGCTGTGTCACTGCTGGAGCTGGCACTGCCTTGAGTGTTGCAAATGAGTACTGAGCTATGAGTCTCACGTAGTCTATTTCCTCTAGAAGCTATTCTGAGAACCTCAAAGGTGTTACTTGGAGTTTGGATGAGAAGTGGACGCTATCTATGTTTATAATTTGGTTCCCTATCGCAAGTGAAGCCAGGTCAGGGGAGGGGAGGCAGGTTGTGAAGCAAAATCCCTAGTATCACAGATTCCCTGGGCTTCACAGTCATTTTCACTTTTACTATTTTTCTTGAACAAGTGGTTCTTGTGCGTGAAAACCACTGCGCCTAAGCGAGGTTATTGCCTACTTTGTTCTTGTTGCTGGCTACATGTTGTGCTGGTTGACGTCAACAAAATGCGTACCTTCCAAAATTGGGGAGCAACTTTTGGCAGTTAGTTTTGGTCGCTGTGTGGTTACCCCCTGACTCTCTCAGGTATGGGCAATGAGCTGGGAGGTGTTGGCTGAGTCAGGCCTTCCCCCGACCCTGAGTTGAGGCAATCGTGGTGCTACTTGATCACCTAGCTAGTAGGTAGACAGAGTCTCGTAGATTAAAGTAGATGTCATCTAGTTCTATGTTTACGGGGATGAGACGGAGTTGAGACGGAGCTTCCCAGCTTTGGTAGATCTCGCTCATCCGGTTTCGTGTTCAGAAGCACCGCCTTCTTCCGCTTGCCCAAGGCCCATGCCACAGGATCAACGCTATCTCTGACAAGAGGAGACGTCTGCGAGGCTGGTCGGTGATGAGGTTCGGATCGATTGCTATTTTCCGCGGCCGCGATCGAAGATGCTGCTGTCATGGACCCGGAGGATCCCGTTGTATCCCGGGTCAACCCGTTGGTTATTCCATCCGAAGGCAGAGATTAAGCCTTCTTGAGCCCGGCTGAACCTCCCAGCTCTCGGTGGGCTTTCACGACAAAAACGCTGCCGAGATCTGGCAGTTGAGAGTGGCATTGGGAGAGGGAAAGGCTTAGCCACAAACTCTTGTTCTTAGCAGGAGGGATATCTAGAACCATGTTTCTGAGAACTAATGAACCCCGAAAATTCGGGAGGTTGACTTGGGCCGTCAAATCTGCGGTGCATTTTCCAACCCTTTCTCTGGTTTGAGTCGCGATCTCGGTGCTCCTCCGTTCACACCCATGATGATGGATGCGGCTGCCATTGGGCCCCAAGCTTCTGCAAACCCTTTTGGAATCTGCCGTACACTTTCCTGGGGCACCTAGGAGATCCTCGCGTGTGCGCATCTGCGAATGAGTAGGTGATTCCAGCCTGGCTAGCACCGACACCGGCAGATCACAGACCCAAGGGCTAGCCTCCCTTCGACTTGCGAAACAGCGAGGACATCATGGCCGCGATGAATCACGACTATCTGAGACCGAAAAGAACGGAGAGCTCAAGATGAGAAGGAAGAAATGCCATCCAGCATGCTACGAGGCACAGAGAATGGGAGCTTGCCGGGCAGGCCACCGCCGAACTCTCCGCCCGGGAGTTGTCCACGACCCAGTCAACTCAAGTGAGCGGCAAGCAACCCATCTCAACTACTTCGCAGGAACAACGGCGGCAGACTGCCAGGGCCGCAGTGGCCAAGAAACCCCAAACGTCAATTTTTGCTGGCCTGTCAACCTCAACCTTCCCTGGACGCCGTCCTCGAAAGCGCCTTTGTCCTATTGGGAAGACAAGGACCCTGGGTGTGCCATGCGTTTCCGGTATGTTCATCCTTGCTTCGGCCTCGTCGTTCTTACACCGACTCGTATGCGAGAACAGCGCATTGTTCGTTCGCTTCTCTCATAGTACTACTCTCGAACCTTCTGCTCCCCAGCTCGCGACCGAAGCGAGTCGAGAACAGCTGTGCCTACCACCGGGCAGCGGATGTCCTTAACCTAAGGACACACGACGTGGGCGGTGCCGAAAGGTCGCATCTAATTTCTTCTGCCAGCCTATCCAGATGATTCCAGTCTTGGCCCGATCAAGGCGCGGAGTTCAAGACGACGGACCGTCCCCGTCTCTTCCGGAGACGCGCGACGAGAAACCGTCTTCTTCCGCAAACACCGGCTGCCGCATTGCCAAAGCAGATGAAAGCGGCATTCCCATGTCTTCCCCCCCGCCTAAGAGTATCACAGAGAAGTCATCGGCGCCGAGAGATGCCCGTCAAGAGCACTCAAACGCTCAACGCCTCCCCAAGCCTACCCGACAGCGAATGGCCTACCCTTCCAGACAGCCAGACGCGTTGCCGGCGCGACAATATCTGCCACTGGGGTCTCCCAGCTTCGAACAGACAAGATGCGATGACAGGCGTGGGCCGACGGCCGCGTGATGCCAGGTAATGCTCTGCCCGGTCACCCGGAAACTTGAGCTCGTGACTGACGGTTGTAATCATCGCAGGCCCCTCACTCCCAACTCCGTCTCGAGGCACCGAAGCTTACGGCCGCGATTCCTCTCCGAGAAAGCTCACGCCCAGGTTATGGTTACAGTCGCATGGACGGGGAGAACAATCGAAAGATGTTGGCCCGATTCCACGCGGCCCGGGAACGTGCCCCTCGAAGGGGAGTTGGGTCAGAGTCCTCGCGTCGAGGCATCGCCCAATCATGCCACGTTGCGAAATGAATGAGATTGCAGTCTCGACAACTGGCTTTCAATCAGCACGCAACTCGCCGAAAGACGAGGACACGCTGCTTTCAAAATAGGAGGAACAAAGGTATGCTCGCCTGTGGAACACGTCCTCCGCAAAGTCTAACCGTCTCGTCAACCAGATCCAGAGCGGGGCCCCAGAGCCGGACCCTTCTAGCCCGTGCCTTCAGACGAACAGAAACGCAGAAACGTCAGCCCAAGCTTCCCGTAGGCTTATTTACCATAAATCAATGCCGAGAGAAAGAGGGGGGGAGGGGGAAGCTTGTCGAGCTCAACGCGCGCTCTGGACGGTGGGGTTAGAGTTGCATCATCTCCGCACTTTGGTTCAAGATCTGCCCGGCCACAGCCCCCGTCTCTTGGACCTGAATTGACCTTTCATCAACTCCCGCCTTGGTTGTTTCTCCAACTCCCCGCAGATCGTACTAAAGCCGATGGAGCCTAGACCGTGCCGGCATTGGATGCCACCCGCCAGAACACAGGAGGAAAAGTCTTGCTGGACGTCCAGCGTTGCGTCGTGGAGCTCCACTAGAGTCCGAGGCCGGCTTTCTGTCCGCTAGATCAGAACCAGGGTGCCCAGGGGTGGAGCAGGGGGAAAGGAGAATTGTTCCTCTTGGAGACGGAGGGAGAGAGTCATGGTTCATGCGGGGTAGCATCGCCAAGAAAGAAACGAGACATTTTGACTTTTCTACTTGTTGTTTACACCACCAGTTTCCACGCATTCCTTGCGCCGGCCAGACTCCGCGTTGCTCTCCATCTACCGGCCGCTAGAGTTCCACAAGCACCTTGACTCTACTCAGACTACCGAGACTAAAACGGCCGCTTTCTTGGACTCCGAGTCCCATACCAACGTCATTGTGTTCCCACCGACGGAGATTGTGAGCCGGGGTCTCACTGCCGTGTCCAGGGACTGCGTCTTTTCACCGTCCGTCTGTCTGTCCGTACATGGCTGGGGATCGTCTGGAGCAGGACGGGGATAGGGAGCAGCATAAAAAAGCCTCCTCCCATCCCTCGTCGTCGTCTGGCGGTGAAGCTGTTGCTGCTGCTGCTACTGCTACGGGCTCCCGGTTCGGCTTCTCTGAGTTCTTCCAAGGCATCGGCCTCCCTCGCGACAGCCTCGCCCTCCCCTCCCTCCAGCAACTCGTCCTCTGGTTCCAAGCCGCGAGCATGTCCCTCGTCAACGTCGACCTCCACGCCCTGGCGACGGGCGGCGCCGGCTACCTCGCCTCCATCAACGCGGCGAACCTCACCACGCCGGCCATCTCCCTCCTGGCCTACCAGCCCGCCTTTGCCAACGTCATCGGCGCCAACGCCACGGCCCGCAAGATCGCCGACCTCCCCTGGCAGGCGTTCCACGAGGGCGGCGTCTACAACAAGAAGGACAACTCCCTCTACGTCTCGTCCAACTACCAGTCCCTCGCCGACAACATCAACATGACCATCATCTCCCTCGACGACTACTCCATCACCAGCTCCCAGTTCCCGGACCTGGCCGAGGCCAACGGCGGCACCTCGTACTACCCCCCGGGCGCGGATCAGTCCGCGACGCCGCCGATGCAGGTCTGGTGCGACGAGGGCGACTTCGAGGCCTACTCCAAGCTCATCGCCGTCGACCCCAACACCAACAAGTCGGAGCCGCTGCTCATCAGCTTCAACGGCCGCAACTTCTCGTCCGTCAACGATGCCCGCCAGCACCCGACCACCGGCGACCTGTGGTTCACCGACGCCGAGTACGGCCTCTTCCAGCACTTCCGCCCGGACTCCCAGATGCCCACCCACGTCTACCGCTTCGAGCCCTCCACGGGCGTCGTCCAGGTCGTCGCCGACGGCTTCCAGCAGCCCAACGGCATCGAGTTCTCCCCGGACCTCAAGACGCTGTACGTCTCCGACACGGGCGCCCAGCGATACACCGCGAACCTGACGGGGCCCGCGACCATCTACGCGTTCGACATCGTCGACGGCAAGCGCCTGGCCAACAAGCGCGTCTTTGCGTTCGCCGACAGCGGTTTCCCGGACGGCGTGCACACCGACACCGAGGGCAACGTCTGGGCGGGCTGCGGCGACGGCGTGCACGTCTGGAACCCGGACGGCGTGCTGCTCGGCAAGATCCACCTCGGCGAGGTCTCGAATAACTTCGCCTTCGCGCCGGGCAAGGTCTTTGTGTTCTCCAACTACCGCCTGTGGGTTGTCGAGGGCGTCAACGCGCTCGGCAGGGAGGTGTGCAAGGACTTCGGGGCGGACAGCGACCTGAGGTGCCGTCGGTGAGAACCTTCGGCACATGGATGAGACGACGAATTGGCTTTTGGTGCCTGGCAGTCCCTCATAGAAGTGCGCAAACTCACTGGGTAGGGTGTGACAGTGCCTACGGGGGCCTTCTCGAGACGAGGGGAGGCCGGGATGTTTGACTAGGATTGTCCCATAGACGAAACTCTAAAGTAATAATAACACGATGGAAACATCAGATCACTGATTGCGCAACAAGTTAGCTGAGTTGACATATTTTTATTTAGTTTCTGTGTATTTAATGTTGTCCTCAGGCGTCTCCGTCTCCCATCCCATCGCATGACTTAACTCCTTCTCCTTCAGCCCCAAATATCTCACAACCGAAAACTTCCGAATGCCTTCAATTATATCGAGTGATCTCTTGTTTTGGGTTGGTTGTCCGTGAGTGAGTCGTCTGCGCCGAGGGTGAATTGAATCTTGCGAGGTGGTGTTGTGATAGCTGAAGCTATTCGTGGCTGTGTACGTAAGCGACTGCTTACTTGAGCGGCTTACCTAAGTGACTTCGCTCCGTCTTCTGCCCCTATAAGGGGGCCTTTACTTTTACTTTACTATATTATAGGACTTAGAGATTAAGCCGTTACTTTTACTTTACTTTAACTACTTATACTTAGCTGTGTAATAGTTATAAGCCTAGTTTATACTATACTTTTAAACTACTATTTTTAAAGTAAATATATTTATTAAAAAAATATTTATATAAATATTCTTTTATTATAATATTTTAATTTTTTAATTACTATTTTAATTTAACTATATTAAGTTTAACTTTAACCTTTTTTCTCTTATTCTTCTATAAGTTTATAAAGTAATATAACTACCCTATATAATTTAAAAACCTTTAAATTAAAGTAGTTGCACAAGGGGTCTAGCTTTAACTTAACTCTAACAATTTAGTTTTACTAAATAAGCCCCTAAAGGAGGTATTTTTAATTTTATTTATTTAGTAGTTTTATAATTAAAACGCAGAGGTAGAGAGAATTTATTAAATTCGCTTTAGTTTATAAGAGAATAGTACTATTAAGCGCTAGTTTAGTACTTTAATTAAATATAAAAATAGTATTAACTTTATAAAGGCCCTTAGAGTATAGATTTACTTTTAAAGTAAAGGAAAGTAGTTTAAAGGCGCTCTAGGGTCCTTTTTAAGTAATAAAACCCCGGGTAATTTAATACTTAATAGTGATGAACCTGAGTTAGAGCGTAACCCACTTTTTACTAAATAAAGTAAAGGTGTGCTTAATAACTATTTTAGTTATATTTTTAATAGAGTTATTAATAATAAAGTTTAGAAGTAAAAAGTAAAAGCCTTTAAGAAGATTAGGTTATATATTAATAAGTTAGTGTCTCTAGATATTTTTAAATTAATTTAGTTTAAACTTTTTAACTAAAAAGATACTTTTCTTTATAGTTTACTTTAAAGCCTTTAAACTTAATACTTTTTAAGTAATACTAGTTTTTTAGTTATAATATAATAAGAGTACTAAGTAATACTAAAAAAAGTAAATAGTAGTACTACGCTAAGTGTTTAGTTAAGGGAATTCTACGCTATATACTTTTAAGTAATATAATACTACCTCTTAAACGTAATAGAACTACTTATAGTTTAAAACTTTTTTTTTACTATAGAGTAAAGGATTACTTTAGAATAGGTACGGGACGAACTTAAGTAGGTTTTTATAAAGGAGAGGCTTAATTAGACCTAAATTTTACTTAGGGACTATATATTTATATTTAAAAACTTTTTTTATAAAGACTTACTTTTTAAGTTTAGAAGTAAATTATTTAGTATTTTTTTAACCTTTATAGGTTACTTTAATACTATAATTTTTAAGGCCCTATAATTCTTTATTACTAAACTTAAAGGAATTTAGTATATTTATAGCTAAGACTATAGTTAGGTTTTTATAAACTGTAGACGTGTTTACTTTGTAGTTTCTAGGTAAAGTAACTATACTATTACTAAGGTTATTCTTAATAAAGTTAAAGAAATTTAGAGGAAACTTAATATAAAGGAGTACTAAGGCTTTTTAGTTAAACTTACTTAGGTTAGTTAAATTAAAGTTAACTCTTTTTGTTATTTAGGTCTAGTATACTTTACTAAATAAAGGAAGAAAAAAAAGGGAAGTAAGGATATAAATACTTTAAATACTAAAACTACCTTTAAGCTAACTCTTTTAATAGTATACTAAGTTATAGTTATAATTAGTAGTAAGCTGGTTTAAGAAGCTTTAGGGACCCCTACTTTATTTATATATACTATAAACGTTTTTTCTACTTTTTTAACTACTCTTTATACTTTAAGTATAAGTACAGTATTTAATAACTATAGTACAACTTATTTTATTAATAACTTTTTTTTTTTTAAAAAGGGCTTTATTTATCTTTTTAATAAAGAGGGATGTATTAAATTAGGAACTACTTTGTACTTTATTTTAGTAGTAAGTATAAGGGTTATAAAAAATATACTTAATAGTTTAAATAGGCCGAATACTCTTAATTTAATACTAATAAATGTTACTTATATAGAGAACTTTTATATAAATATTATTTTTAAGGTACTTCTATAAAAAAAGGGTATTTAGTATACTAGTTATAATACTTTACTTTGTATAGGTAATAATAAAAAGAGTTTTATAGTTAAGAAGTTAGAAAAGAGGATAAATATTATTTTTTTTGAATTTAAAGTTATTTTTTTTTATTTTATGTCTTTATGTATTTCTATTAGTTTTACTATAACTATAAATATAGTTATGTTAGTTATAGCTTTTTAAAAGTCCTACTACTAACTAAAAAACTATAATAATAATCCCCTTATATAGTATTTTTGCTTTAGTTATTTAGGACTTAAGGTGCTTAGTTATTTTTTGTATAATACTTAGGGGGTGAGATTTAAAGGCTTAATACACCTTTAGTATAAGTATTATATAACAATTTATACTACTTAAGTAGTTTTAAAACGAACCTCTAAAAGTTAAGTTATATAGTTATATAAATAAATATTTTAGGACCTTTTTAACTACTCTAAGGGGTACAATTAAAACTACTAGTTTATAGTAATTAAAAATAAGTATACTAGCTACTTTTTTATCTTTCTCTATATTAATAAACAATACGAATCCGTTTTTTGTATATTAAAGATATTTAAATGCTAAGTAGCAAGGTAGTATAGTATATTTATTTATAAAATTTATTAAAATATTAAATATATAGTAATTACGATATATAGTTATACTAAGTACTAGTAATAGGTTTTAAAAAAGGGAATTAAAATTAAAACAACTTTATTATATATAAAAGAACTAAATAAAGGGGGCGAGTACACTAAATAAAAAATAATACTATAAGTTATTAAGATATTTATTTTGTTTAGCCTTTTTTTTATTTTATAAATAAAAGTAACTATAGTTATAGCCTTTTTTTATAATATAAGTCCTTTTAAATAAAGAGTATAGTTTTTTTTAATTTAAGTTAAAGAAGCCTAGTTCTACTAGTACTTTTGTTAGTAGTAACCCTTTTACTAAGCCCTTTTAATACGCAACCTTTATCCTTACTAGGGCTGGACGTATATATATAGTTATAAAGTATACTCCCTTAAAAAAGACTATAAAGTAAATTAAAGAAGATGCGACTTTAAAGTAGAAGTAAGAGTATACTTTAGATACTTTATGGGATATATTTTAAATACTTATAACTTTTATTAAATTTAAGTGTTTTTATTTAAATAAGTTATTATTATATATAATATAACTTTTAATAAAATAAAGTTTTATTTAAAGCTTAATACAAAAGTAGTAGAGTAAAGTAAAGTAGCCCGTACTATAGTTAAAGCTATTTAAAAGTTTATTTCTTTTTTTAATACTAAGTTTTAAATTTTAGGTATTTTTAAAATAATTAATACTTTATTAATATATAATAAAAAAAAGCTATTTCTACTAATACTTACTTTAATAACTAAAAACTTAAGTAAGGGTATTTTAGAGGTTAATTTAAAGTTATTTAACTAGTATAGGGGGTAGCTATTAACTTTAGACCCTATGCTAGTATTTAAAGAGACTTGGGATTGTATACAGGGAGTAGAAAGCCCTATACTTAATATAAAAGTATATTAAGCCTATAAACTATTATTATTTCTTAACCCACTTTTTACTTTAAAAGTTAATTTTTTTTATAAAAGGATTAAAAATAAAATTATTATAATAATTAATATTAAGGTTCTATAAGAACTAGATACAAAAGCTAAATCTCTCCTACTCTAGGAAGGCAACTCGCTTTTTCCCCTAATATAGCTATATACAGATTTAAAGGAGATAAGTAGCTTTTTAGAGGGATTGGAGTAGGTATATAACTACAAAGATTTAAGTTAATCTAAATTAAAGCCGCAGAGATTACTATACTTTTATAACTACTTTGTATTCTTTAATACTAAATGTAACTAGAATACTTTTTTTAATATATATATACTAGATTGTAACTATACTCTAAAAAAAGTAACTTAGGGATACTATATATATTACTATATAGTTTTTACTTTAATTAATAAAGTAAAATAAGTTAAGTTAGTTATACTAAATATAAGGGTTTACTTAAGTTAGTTTAGTAAGGCTCTAACTATATACTAGAGTATTTACTTACTACTATTAGAACTAAAGAACTGCTTTTATAAAGTAGTTAATAAGGAGGTATTTAAGTTTAAAGAAATGGGGGTATAGAAGGTTATTAATTCTTATAAGGTTAAAGTAAAGTTAATTCCCTTTAAGTAGGTATTTACGTATAAACTTAACAAAAATAGGTATTTTTAGTACTATAAAGTAAGGCTTTACGTCTACGGGGATCTTTAGGAAAAGTATTCCTTTAAGTAGACCTACACAGCTACACTTATAGTTTATACTTTTAAAGTCACTATAGCCTTTATAATATAATTTAACTTTAAAGTTAATTAATTTAATATAGTTAATATATTTTTAAATACTAAAAAGGGACTTAATAACCCTTTAGTTATATACTACTTCTCTAAGGGCTTTAAGTAGAATAGTAAGCTTCTTAAGCTTTACTACACCCTTTATAGCTTAAGGAATACCCTTTTTCTCTAGTATAAAGAGTTCTCTTTAACCCTTTAAAGCCTTAGACTTATACTAACTAATAAAGACCTATGCTTTTTTTAAAACTACAACTACTATATACTTATTCTTTTTTATATAAATAATATCTTTATTATAAACTATAGAGATAACACTATAAAAGTAAAGTAAATTATTAAAGGTATTAAAGTAAAGTACAAACTTAAAGAGTAGGGAGCTATTAAGTAGTACTTTAGGATCTGGGTTATTTACAACTATAAGGTAAAGAAGATTTATCTTACTTATAATTAGTATATTTAATGCGTTACAGAGAAGTTTAGCTTTATAGACTCCTACTGCCCTTTAACTCTATTACTACTTACCCCCCTTAAAAAGAACACTAAAGACCCCGTTAGTACTAATATAAAGCTATACTAAAAAAAATTAGTTTAATTCTATATACTATAATTATAATCTACTTTAATATAGCTTTTATCTATACTATTTTTTTAAAATTCCTAATAAACCCTTTTTATAAATACTAAATTACTATAAATTAAATTATTTATTACTTATACTATATTTACTACTTTTTACTTTACTATAGTAACTTAGGGGATAAAGAAGCATAGGTACTTTTAATTACTAGAGATACTTTATTTATAAATAATAAAGAAACGCAAAGGTTATTTTAAAAATATATTATTTTACTTTTTAGTAGCTCTTTTTAATAAAAAGCTATAAAGTAAAATACTATAATAACTTTAATAACTAAGGCCGAGCTTTTTAACTTTAAGTATACTATAAAAAAAATAATTACTCTTAAAAGGCTTTTTAAAAACCTTAAACTTAAACTAGGTGATATATAGTAAATCTACTATAATAACTATTAAACTATACACTTTATAATAGAGAAAAGGGAGTATATTTTAATAAAACTTTACTATATTAATATATAAAATATATAGCTTTACTAAGAGTATATTAAAAAGTTATTTAACGTTATTTATATACTAACTAACAAAATACCTACTAATAACTTTACTAAAGTACTCTTTTATTTAAAGTTCAAACAGTTTAAAGTACTCCTTAACCTTTAAAATATTAAGTTATATATTATAAAGAGTAAAGAGAATGTATAAGGTGAATATAGTCTTAGGCCTATATTTATTTAATTCCTTTTAGTTTAAGGACTAGGGAGTATAAAAAGCTTCTACAAAAGAGCCACTACTATACTACACTAGGCACTACTACTATACTAAATACTACTATTACTATTAATACTACTACTAAAATAGACTTATACTTTTATTATTACTACTACTACTAAAGTAGACTTATACTAAGTTAAAGTTAGGTAATACTACTACTATTAAAGTAGATTTATACTTTTTTATATTTAGTCTATAGAGTATTTTTAAATATATTTAATATAGACTAAAATAAAGAGGCTGTACTTTAATTAAAGTTAATTATAACTAGAGTATTAAGGTTTACTTAAGTGATAGTTAAATATAAAGGCTTTTTATTATAAGTAGGAGAATAGTTTTTAATACTTATTTTAACTACTTTTTTAGGGGTCTATAGGGTAATAGCTACTTTAGATAGCTTTAAAGGAGTTATTTTTATAAAAGTTATTTTAACCTTAAGAGCCGGTATTAAAGAGACTAAAGCCTTTCCCTTCTCCTTTTCTAAGGGAGTTAACTTTTAGCTACTACTTTTACTCTTTAGTATAAATATTAGTAAAGGCTAGGCCTTTATATTATTAAGGGCTATAAGGATAATATACTTAAAGTCCTTATACTGGGCTATAGTTTTTATAATAAGGAACCTGTTTTATTAGTACTAAGTAAAGTTATTACTAGGAAAGGGAGTATAAGGCTTTTTTTTATTCTTATAGTAATAATACTTTAAGTTATTAGTTAGGGCATTATATATACTAGGGTCCTTATTAATTAATATACTATAAATATATTAAATATAAATAGGAGTTTTAAACTAGATGCTCTTACTATTAGAGACTACTATACTTTTAGTTATATTAGAATAAAGTTAGTAACTAAACTAAAAGGATAATATAAAAAGACTAAACTTACTACAACTACTTAGGAGTGGCTTAGGCGTTTTAAGAGTAGGGAAAGGAGTGTTAGTAGAAGGTCTTAAACTTTCCTTTTTTATAACTTCTCTTTAAACTGTAGTAGGTTAGTTAGTAGAAGTAGTATTAGTTGCTTTTTAAGTATAGTATAGAGTTATTTAAAATAGTTAATATAGACTTATAGTAATAAAAATAAAAGTAATTTATTTTAAAAAATTACAAACTCTTTATAGTTAATTAATTAAGTAGCTACAAGGGTAAAGCACTTTTTTTTTTAGAGTTTATATAAATATAAAGTTAAATATAACTTAACTAAAATAGTAATAAATAAACTTACTATTAGGGGGGGCGGGAGTAGTTTTTTACTTAGGAGGCTCTATAAAGCCCCCCTTACTACTAGTATTATTAAGTTAGTTTAGATTGAAATGCGTATTAGTTTAGGTAATAATAATACAAAAAGGAGATAATTAAATATATTAGTAGTAGCTTTAGTGGCTGTAGTTGTAGTTACTATAGTAGTTATGGCTTCCTTATTAGCCTTATCCTTTGTGCGCTTTGTAGTGCGCGCTGTGTGGGTAGGCTTAGTTTACTTCTTTTTAGAAGTATTATTGACTATTATATTATATAAACTATTAGAATACTATATTTTAAACTAAATACTATTAATACCTTTAAACTATATAAAGTAGAGTATTGTAGTGTTAAGGGTGAAATTAAAGGTATTTGTACCTTGTGTGGATATTGTTACTAGGAAAGGAAAAGAAAAGAAATTAGGGCCCTTAAAGGATTATTATTTACCTACTTCGAACCGGGTATTTACTTAGATCTAGCTAATTAGAGGCGCTTAAGGATATTTATTGATTTTTTTACTTACTTTTTGCTATATAGATAAAAGTATAACTACTCTAGTAATAGTAATAAAAGTATTGTAATAAGGTAAAGGTAGTATTAATAAAGTAAAGGGATTTTTATTTTATTTATTAGTTTCTTTTATAATACAAAATCTTTTATTTATACTCTTTTTTATTAAATATTAATATAAATATTTTTAGTTATATATTAGAAGGCTGTGAGTATAGTGTTTTTAGACTTTTTTTAAGTCTAGGGGGGTGTGTTATGATAGTTAAAGCTATTTATGGCTGTATATATAAGTAACTGCTTACTTAAGCGGCTTACTTAAGCGACTTTACTCTATCTCCCGCCCCTATAAGGGGGCCTTTGCTTTTGCTCTGTTATATTATAGGACTTAGAGATTAAGCTGTTACTTTTACTTCGCTTTAACTACTTGTACTTAGCTGCGTGATAGGTGGAATGTAATTGGATACACAGATTGAAGGGTGAGCTGGATTCCGAAGGGCCCGGGGGGAACTATTAGATTGGTAAAGTGTGGCTTTGCTAACGTGAAGATATCGCGGCAGGTCGTTCGCCGGTATCGCTATCTCTAGTTTGCGTACTTGACCGAGCCGTCGTCGTTATTGCTCCGCAAACTAAGTAGGTGCTTTAGAAGCTTGGACGTTGTCGTATATAAAGTGTGGACTGATATACGGTCGCTTTAGGCTTCTAGGCGGAGACCTAAACCTACGGTAGTGCCGTTAGTACGATGCCTTCG
This sequence comes from Colletotrichum brevisporum, assembly GCA_030770045.1. Taxonomy (NCBI): domain Eukaryota; kingdom Fungi; phylum Ascomycota; class Sordariomycetes; order Glomerellales; family Glomerellaceae; genus Colletotrichum; species Colletotrichum brevisporum. The sequence goes on along the minus strand of JAUGSI010000006.1, from coordinate 769,275 downwards.
CGTGTGAAGCGGAACTCCCGTCGACTGCGAGGAGGGAACTTACTGCAAATATCCTGGATAGTAGACACGATTGCCGACGCCTATCTCTGCGAGGGGAGTATTTATGGGTGCTGTAGACGGCAGAGATGACCTACCGCAGTATATTCAGGTTAGCTGCGATCTTGGCGCGTAGAGACGAAGCCGGGTGGAAACATACCAAGTGTCGTGACGCGGAGTTGTATCGTATATGCACGCGATTACCAGCGCTGTCGATACCACTTTTGCAGCGTCACACCAAGCAAACATTGCCATGCCAGAAGTGAACACCACACCCAGTGATACAGCCCACCATGTCACCGGGCCCCATGCTGATGTTTTGGGTCTGGATCCTCTCCAGACCCAAAACATGTTCCGATCTTGACCTCCTGGGGGTTTGGGAGAACCCAAAACATGTCCTGCTATTGTGTGGCCTGGGGGCGCAGGACATGTTTTGGGCCTGAATCTCAGTCTCCCCCCCGGGAGGCAGAACATGTTTTGAGTCTGAATCTCCAAGACCGAGGTAGCTTGCGGATGGGGGCCCGGTGACATATCTTCCAGAGGGAAGAATTGTCGAAGACGGTAACATATCTTCCAGAGGCAAGAATTGTCGAAGACATGAAATTTCGAACATAAATTTCGAACTCAGAAGGTTCAAACTTTCTGGCGGCAATATGCCGGCCGCCCCAATTTCTTCGGAGCGCGTTGAAATTCATTGAGATCGAGAACGGAGAATTTTCTAACGTCAAATTTCGAAGGGCTTTGAACTCAAAGTTCAAACAAAACTCTCACATCCCACAACGGGACGTATTCAACATCAACGTGAGGATGTTGTTGAGCCAGGTAGCCACGCACCCAGGAGACGAGAGTTTTCGTGGGAGACTGAAGTGACGGAAACGGCCGGAATGAAATTTAGCAATGAGATTTCGATCCTGGCGACTTGGTGTTAGACTTCAAAGTAAAGCGTTGGCGACGAGATGCGTCCGACGGTACTCACATCCAACTTCGAACTAAAAGTTCGAACGAAACATAATTCTTCGAGGTGCAGGAAGAAAGCATCATACCATGCTGGGCATGCAATGCCAAACAAAATTTCCCGAGGACCCTGGGAGAGCCGAGCCAATTCTGGTGGAGAGGGAGGAGATCAATGTCGTCTTCGCCGGAGTACTGGTGATCTCTTCCAACGCAGAACCAAGTTAGCAAATGGTCACCCCTCTTGGAGATTTTCTGCAGTTGTGGGTAGGAGGAAATAGCAGGACTTACCAACCAATGCCCGTGTGGAAGCACGATACGATACAAACTCCCAGAGAGCAGATGAAGCCCACGGAGATGCCCGACGGGGGAAATTCTGCTTCAGACGACCACGGCATTTTGGAGGTCTCATTCGTCTTGATCCCTGGGGCTTGGAGATGTTTGGAGTCCCCCCTTTCAGTCGCGGTGGCGACTTGTCCCATCAATGGTGGCCGTTTTATTCGCATTCGAACGAGAGCTCTGAAGGCCCTGGGTGAGGAGGCGTCCCACTCTGACCAGTCATCTTTCACCACAGCTGTGATGAGCTCTCGGCCACGGAGGGCCCAGCCACAAAGGCGTCATCTCCTATGTGGTGAGTACGTTATCGGTATCGTTTGGTTACCAAGGCTTCGTTCTTGTGTTGAGATGAGTGTTCCTGGAACCAAATGAGATAGTTGCGAAGTTCTCATGTGGCTCAGTGAGCTGGCGACCAGCGCCGCTGAGGTGAGTTGCCCTGTCTGAGATGTTAGCCGGGCAAGAAAAGCCCAAACGCTCGTTGGAGATGCGAGACGAGCAGCGTCGGTATGAGCAAGGCGGGTCTGAACATACCCTCTGAGGCCGAGGCTATTTCGTCCTTGTAGACGTCCCTTCCCAAGGTTTTGTGTTTCCCTGCCGGCATCTTTGTCTGCCAATGCTCGGGATGCCGTGAAAGACAGCGAGTCCCTGTGATTGCCATCTGTTTCAAAGTCAGAACGCGTGTTCGACGCCTTCTCATGGACGATTCAGATGTTGCTGGAGGACTTGGAAAGGCTGGGGGATGCTTACGCGATGGTACCTGAGGGCCGCAGGTTTGGAACGCGGCGGGAACAACTCATTCTGATGAGCGTCTTGTTGCAGGTGCTCACGAGATGGGCTGGCTTCTCGTGGCTCTCCAAGACACTCTTGACAGAACTGTGTGATGAACCAGCTCTGCTAGTCGCCGAGACTGTTGCGAAAGGAAAGAATGAGAGAGTGCCTGGCTTGGTGTGAACTGGGCAGTTTGTAGACAGCACCCCAGTTTTGAAGAGAGAAAATAATTGTCATGGGCATAGATTGACGTCTTTTTGCGAAATAAATGACGAGGCACCGCGATGAGAGTCAAGATTTGAGAAATGAAAGGAGAGAAGCAAGTGGGTGTGAGAGGTGAACAAGGTGAAGTGTGTGTTTGTGTGGAAGATGCTGAGAGCGAGGAGGGCAGAGGAGAAACCCGTTAGGGTAGGAGGTACCCAAGTAGATAGGTACGTACCTACGTAGGTATGCCTTGTAAGTGATTCACTTTCAGAGAATAACAAAATCAGCCCGGAGGGCAAGTGTGTTAGGGCTCGCTGCGCGTGTTGCTGAGGACGCCATGTTGTTGCTGGGCAGGCTGGTTGGCTGGCTGCCGGGCAACCCAAGCCCTAGGTAAGAACGGCTGATCGAGACTGGAAAGAACGACCAAGGATGTCGAAGATTTCATGGCCCTGTGAAATTCAAACTCGGGTGTGAGGTTCTCAAGCTCTGGGTATTTATGTGACTCGGTGCTCGGCAAGGTCGACGCAGAGCTGCGGAATCGCGGATGAGAAGGAGACAGCCTCGACCTGTCTGATATTGCCCAACAGGAAAGACATTAGGAAGTAGACAGAAGTCCTCAGGGAACGAAGAGGTGAAATCAGTAAACGTGACGATGTAATCTCCTCTGAGATCCCTCGGGAGACAGGAACATGCCCTCAGGCTTCCCGAGCCACACGCCGGAATCGAGGGCATCACGGCCTCCCGATGGCCATCCAATTCGGTGACGTATGAAATAATAGCTGGTATACATTTTCCAGGAGACAATGATTCACTGCAACTCTTTGCGTTGGCCTTGGGGACGTCCCATTTTCGGAAGGCGCAGGAGGCTGAGCCTGACATCCACATATGGCATGGCCGCAGAGCAGCTCAGCTTTGCCCTACGTGTCTCGTCTCTGGGCAGCTGAGCAGTATGTCGCAAATGGGCCCATGTGCTTGAATTCTGAGAGGTACTCGTGCGTGCTAGCACCCGCGTCACGTTAGAAGCCGTCGAGAGCTGGAAGGGAGCCAAAACCGTAGACTCCTCCGTCGACATGTTACAGGTGAGAATTTCGGGCCCGATCTGCGTCTGCCATTTGGCCTGAAGAGTCGAATAATACAGAAGTCTATACCGGTTCCCGTGTATTTGACTCTGCCCTGTCAGCTTGGCGCTGGCGTCGTGACCCACGAGAGGGATGAGATGTTGCATCGGAACGTGATGTTTTCGCCGTTCATTCCTTCCGACAACGACAACAACAAGAACAGCGACGACTCCAACGACAAGAGCTACGGCAGTGACGGGAGATAAAAACAGTACTGACGGTTTCCGATAGCCACTGTTGACGAATCTAGTATGTTTCATTCAGTCTCTGAAGCAAAGATTCGGAACAACGAGGACTCGGGATTTGTGTTTGCGAACTGTGTTCGAATACATGCACTGCCAAGTCAGGTTTCAGCAATCGGAAACTGAAGTCTTTTTGGACCTTTTTTGGTTCTCTTTGTTGCAGGAACAGCTCATTTGTTCACTTTCAGATCTGGGTACACAACATGGAGACAATGTCTACTCGCGTTCCCTTCAGAAGACGCCAACGATGAACCCTACCTACATTTAATACCCCGGTTTTGAAGTGGACGTTTGATGGGAGCGCCCTGTACTTAGTCAGCCACATCTTTCTGTCGCGGCATTGGCGGAACCTTGTCACTCGTTATGTCGCCGTAGGTGTTGAGTTGTCAACCTGTGGTAAGTTGTTTGAGTTGAAATCCAAACTCACAGGCTCCTGTTCAAATTGAGGTTAATCGCAGGCACAAAAAGCTCCACAGACACAATAAATGCTGTACTGGCTCGGCACTGACAATAACAACGCCAGTGTCAGCGAAAACGCGAAAACTTGCGCAATTGTTCGCTGACTCTTGCCGAAACGGACGAGAAGAGTTGTGGCGAGCGAGTTTCCTAGACGGTACGGTACGCCACCCGACGCCGTAATTGACGAAAAGGAAATATACCGGACGTCGCTTCTGGTTTGGGCCCCTCCCCGGGAGCGAGCGACACCTATTTCGCGTCAATCCGGCACCGAACCGAAAGCGAGATGGTGCCGCGACCTCACTTGGCGGCGCCATTCCCCGCGGGATGCAACGTCGTGCTAGGCGATTTAAGATGACGGACGGTGATCCGCCGAACGATCATCTGCAACTGGATGACAGGATCCATATCGAATGAGACGGCGTGGGAATTCTCGAAGACATGGATTCTTATAACAAGGCCGGATCGCTCCCTCGATGTTGATGTTGACTTAGCTAGCTGACGGGTTCATGCGAACAGCGTCTCCATGGAGCTCACCAACCTCCTCCTGTTCATCACCGGCGTCCTCGCGACGGCCGCGGCCGCGAGGCCCAACTGCCCCCGCGATGAGACCTTCCAGAACCCGGTCCTCTACGAAGACTACCCGGACAACGACGTCTCGGTCGGCCCGGACGGCGCCTTCTACTTCTCCGCCTCCAACTTCCACTACTCCCCGGCGGCGCCCATCCTCCGCTCCCTCGACCTCGTCAACTGGGAGCCCGTCGGCCACTCCATCCCGCGCATGAACTTCGGCGAGGGCTACGACCTCCCGCCTGGCGGTCCCCGCGCGTACCGCGGCGGCACCTGGGCGTCCACCCTGCGCTACCGCGAGAGCGACGGGCTCTGGTACTGGATCGGCTGCGCCAACTTCTGGATCACCTGGGTCTTCACCGCCTCCTCCGTCTCCGGGCCGTGGTACAACCGCGCCAACTTCGGCGGCGGGCTGTGCATGTACGACAACGGCCTGCTCATCGACGACGACGACACCATGTACGTCGTCTGGGGCAACGGCCAGGTCCGCGTCTCGCAGCTCGCGGCCGACGGGCTGAGCGTGACGCGGACGGAGCAGGTCCTGCAGGCGTCCGACGTCAGCACCGACACGGTCGAGGGCAACCGCATGTACAAGATCAACGGGACGTACTACATCCTCAACGACCAGCCCGGCTCGGCGACGTACATCTGGAAGTCGGCCAGCCCCTGGGGACCTTACGAGGCCAAGCTCCTCGTCAAGGATGTCGCGCCGCCGCTGCAGGGGGGCAACTCGCCTCACCAGGGCAGCCTGATCAAGACGGCCGCGGGAGACTGGTACTTCATGTCTTTCACCTGGGCGTACCCAGCCGGTCGCATGCCGGTGCTGGCCCCGATCACCTGGGAGGTGGACGGCTTCCCGTCCCTCGTTAAGGGTTCCAACGGCGGCTGGGGCTCGTCCTACCCGATGCCCCTCCCCGCCCAGCCGCTATACAACTGGACGCGGACGTACACCTTTGACGAAGAAACTCTGGGACCTACGTGGGAATGGAACCACAACCCAGACGTCGCCAGCTTCTCGGTCGGCTCGGGCCTGACGCTCCGCACGGCCAGCGTCACGGAGGACATCTACTCGGCGCGCAACACCCTCACGCACCGCATCCATGGCGAGTTCCCCTCGGGCACCGTCGAGATCGACTTCAGCAACGTCGCCGACGGCGACCGCTTTGGCCTCGCCGCGTTCCGCGACCAGACGGCCTACGTCGGCATCCACCGCGTCGGGGACACGTACCTCCTCAAGGCGGTGCACGGCATCATTATCGACGAGTGGTCCGGCGAGCCCGTCTCCCCCGGCACGGAGGTCGCGTCCGCTGCCGTTCCGGCGGGCGCCAAGAAGGTGTGGTTCCGCGCGGAGCTGGACGCGCGGCCGACGGGGACGCGGGACGCCGTGTTCTCGTACAGCTTCGACGGGGTGTCGTTCACGAAGTTTGGAGACACGTACGAGCTATACGGGGGCTGGGCGTTCTTCATTGCGTACCGGTTTGGTATCTTCAACTTTGCGACCAAGGCTCTTGGGGGGTCGATCAAGGTTGAGTCTTTTACGGCGGCCTAAGTTGGTTGTAAAGGGGTGTATTGTTTCGGAGTAGCGTCAGCACCCGTCGTCCAGCACTCAGTAAAGGAACCTGATGTTGCTCGAAATCTTCTGTCTATTTTCTTGAAGCTTTTGGACCAATGCCGAGTGAACATATCTCTTAACATTGTCACTTCAACCTCTATTCAGGCACACCACCATCGACCAGCATGACGTGCTCCATCTTCCCAGTTTCTAAACCGGGAGACCCATTCCTTGCATGTAACCAGCACGGCGTAAACCACTCAAGAACCCCATTGCCGCCCAGACGCTTCAATCACGTCAACGAGCAAAGCAGACACAAGCCGAATCGGAACCCCTCCGTTCCGAGATGTGTCATAGACTGTCAACCACACAGACGGGGCAGAAAATCTCCAGCTTCGGCCGTCCGGCGACCTCATCACGAACCCCAGATCGCCCTGCTGTCAACTGCAGGAGACAGGCCGCGGGCCATTCGTACATCGGCGCAAATCACTAATCGCCGTGATAAGGGGGTAGATAGCACGGTAACACGAGTACGGCATGACGAAGCCTGCTACGCGAGGTGAACAGCAAGGTAAGTCCTGGACCAGCATCATCATGGCACGCGGTAATAGTTAAGCGAGGGAGAGGCTACGCGCAGGAACGCACCCGTCTATATATACACACAAGTCTCTATTGGGAATAGACTTTGAACTAAGATTGCGTGCATGCAAATCTGACGAACCAACCGCATCTCGAAGACGGCCCGAACAGAGTTCTGCACAACAGAAAGCGTTATAGCGCGGCCACTCGGCCGCTGTGTTTACAGACGATAGCAAATGACTCGGATCCGGAGAGTTGGGGTACACCGACATCCCAACGGCTGAGATGAGAGTTTCGAAACAGCGCGTCTGAACAGCACCCCTACCTTTGTCAATGCCAACTCTACTGACTGCTGTCACCCGTGCCGTTCTTACCTTCCGACTTCCGAGACCACGTTCAAATTCGGTGTTTCGGTCCGCGGAGTCGGCACAGCGATCTTATATCTCTGGCATTACTGATCACAGACTGCCTGGGTGCGTGCGTGCGCATCCGTGAACCTGCAGCTGGCAAGTTACTGCCCAGCAGAACTGGTATGGCTATCAACGGCACGCAGCGAGCTATGCCAATAATAGCTCACCCTCAACGCCGACGGGGTTAAACTTTTACTTTTGCAGATGGTTATAGTCTGCAGCTTGTCTGCATCCTGCAGGTTGGGGTTTGCAGCACCGGCTCCGACTACACACAAGTTGACGGATGCCAACTATGAGGTTCGCACATAACCCCAGGCCTGGCACCCTCGGGAGAAGAGAAACGGGGCAGGTCACATCATCACTGGGACTCTCTCATGTCTTGGAACATCACGAAGCCGAGGCCATGCTGCAGAACGGTGGCCAGCCGCTCAGCGAGGACAGCGTCCTCGAGCCGATATGCGTCCAGTACCGCCTCTCGCAGACGGTGCCCACGGGTAAAGGCATAACAACACATATCCGGCTGCTCAGCGTGTGCGAAAACGTGCTCGCGACGGTTCACGGTGACCGCGACGTACTGATATGGAACCTCGCGTCCAATACACCGCCCCAGCGGGTCGACATCGACGTGGACATGGACCGCGTAACCGGCATCGCCTTCTCGCCAAGCAGTAGCAGCGTCATCGCTCTCGCCTTCAAGCTCGGCGCGACGCACGAGGTATGGATTCACGACTGGACGACCCGCACGCCAGAGGCGAGGCTGCAGCCGGGTATCGACCCTCACTCGGTACAGTTCTCGCCCGACGGGCGGTTGCTCGCGTGGATATCCGGGAAGAGCATCGACGTGTGGGAGACGCTCATCAACACGCACGTGGCGACGCTACGGGAGGGCAGGAAGAAGACGGCAAACGGGCTGCCGGGTGTGAGCAAGTTCGCCTTCACGCCGGACTCGAGGCAGATCGCGACGCTCGACGGGACGGGACGGATGACGATTCGGGCAGCCGGAGAGGCGGCGTGGGTCGAAGGGCAGGACCGGGAATCGCTGGCGAAGACGTCGTGGGAAGGGGTCGGGCGGGAGGCGATGCAGCTCGTCGCGGACGGTCGTCGGGTGATGGCAGCATGTCGGCAGACGGATGGAACGAGCCCGTGGACGTGGAGGTTGACGACGTGGTGGCCGGAGAACGGGAGTCGGGCGGAACTCGAGATGAACGGGTGCGCGTTCGCGTGTGTGCCGCGACACGGGAATTTCGTCGCGACAGTACAGGCCGATGGCGGGCGGTTGCGGATTCGGGACTCGAGCAACGGCGTGTGTCTCGATCAGTCGACTCAGGGTATCGCGAAAACGGGCAAGACGCCGCTCGTCATCGCGGGTGTCATCGCCGTGGGTGATCGGGTGATGGTGACGCAGATCGCCAACGGGCGGACGATGGTGTGGAAGTTGACGGCGGCCGACTAGGGCTCCGCGGTGCCCTATGAATGTAATGGCTTGCAGACAAGGTGGTTCCCGTGCGTTATCGTGAGGTTTCGCGTGAAGCCCTATGCATCTACAGCGGCGAGATAAGCACGATCTCGTAGACGTGTGACTGGCCATGCCGATCGCCCGTTATGGATGACATTTTCCCGGCATCTGGACATCAACGGAAGGGTGGCCGAGTTGGTTATGGCGCCAGGTTAAGGTCAGCTTAACATCTGTTTCCTGGTGGGGCAACCCGCGCGAGTTCGAGTCTCGTCCCTTTCATTTTTCGCATATTCCACGATGGATTCGGGGAATGGGGAAACAATTCTTCCTTTTTCTTGCTCTCTGATCACTGACCAATCGAGAGATGCTCGCCGACATGTCCCCTTTTCCTCGCATCGGGGTGGGAACGAAGGCCATCGAAGGACGGCCGGTGGGTGGAGATGCTCCCAACGGGTCAAAGTGGAGCTTTTCGGATACGAAGGACCTGTGAGAAGTTTGCATCGGTGGGGCCGGGACCGACGACGCGCCGTTGACCAACCAGGACGGCCCTTGGGGGTGCACAGACGCTCTTCTCGCCCGATTCATTCCCGGATGTGGGTCCGGACGGACGTCCACCGACCGGTGTCACAGTCTTCCCTCCCACTGGACGTGGACCTGGAGGTGCCCAGTTATTAAGTACAGGCGACGCTGTTACCGCCGTTTTTAGGGGGGATTGGGGGGTCCAGGTACTTCTGCACCATCGCTAGGGGGCCCCACACAGATGCTACACTCGCTGAAATTGTTGGAACACGCCGTCATTTAAAACAAAAATTGCACTGCTGCACTGTTAGCTTTTGGGGCAACGGGGGGCCACGGGTCTCCATTGTACAGGGGCCATCGGGCGCTTGAAAGTTGAGGCCTCTCACCGTCTGCATAATAGCGCATCTAGCAAGGGCCTGGCAGGGTGTACTTCAATGTCCAACGGCTATTGCCAGCTGCCTGGACCGAGGATAATTGATTTGAAGATGCCTGCCCACTGCGGTATTATTCTGCAGGCCACAAGAAAGAAAAGCGGCTTGTGATCGGCCTTCTCGAAGACGGCTACTACCCGGCGATTCGTTGCTGTGTGTTCGATGCAGCTGCCAGCTGGCGCAGGGAAGGCTCGGCATGCCTCGTTGGACGCTGACCGACGCATCCTTGTGAGTCTTGGAAGTTGGTCGCTGGGCGGGAGGGAGCCCTTGCTCGTGCCGTCTCCAGAGTCCAGCATCCGTATTATTCCCTCTCTTTTGGTGTGTTGCGGTCAGGATTTCTCGACGGGCTCGTCGTGCTCCGCACTGCTTTGCGAGTGTCCATACATTTCACTTGTCCGCCCAAACTTTGACCATTCCGTTTCGTAATTGTCCGTTGGTCGTGTCCGATGCGGTATCCCGAGCGCTTGATCTTCTCGTCTAAGTCGGGACGCCAAACGTGGCATGCGAGAAGCCTGGGACTGTCCACAGCGAACCTGGCACTGCTACTCCATACCGATCAGCAAAGGCCTCCAACTGCTCACCGGTCGCATGAAGTCCACACGTGATCGGGGACGCGGTGTCCATTCCGAAGGATCACTCCACGACTATGCGCCATCCGAGTAGAGTAGCCATCCGGAGGTAGGGCGAGATTGTGACGGTCGTCCTCCCCACTCGCGACCGTCCAAAGACGCGGCATCTGACGACTCCTCGGTCAAACGCGAGATTATCTTATCATCGGTGTTGGCAACCTGGTGTTTTGGCCGCGAGTGTCGGGCAAGGGGTGTATCGTCTACGGATACCACTGCGAGATAAGCTGGAGTCTGGGGTTCTGTAGGTTCGGCGCCCCCCCACGCGAGAGCCCCTATCCGACCGACCAAGAAGTCAAGCGCGGCCATTCCGGATGTCAGGATACTCTTCCGCGGTCTCCTGATGGCCCTCTCGAGGCGGTTGCCAATGCTGATGACGCCGACGAAACTCCTATCTTTTCCCTTGACGGAATCCGGGGTTCGTTGGGGGGCGGAGCAGTGACATGTCACCCCGGATTTCGGTCTCGCTCTCCGCATGCCGTCGAGATGCCTTGATATCAGGAGCTGGACGACAGGCGGCTTCCTATTGACTTCGTCGGTCTGTCACGGTATCGGTGTTTTGCAAGGGCAATGGCTGTCGGATCGGGGCTAGCATTGCCACCAGCATCGGTGTATCGGAGTCGGAGCCGTGTTGCGTATCGGTGGTACCGCAGTGATGGACAGGAGTCGGCTGCAAGTGGTCGAACATGGCCTTGAATCCAGCCCTGCGTTTCCCTGTTGTTGAAATCTCGAGAAGCCGAGCATTCTCCATGCCTCGGCCATCAGGAGAGGCCTAGTTCGTGTCCTATTTCCCGTTCCATCGACTATCAAGACGCAGTGCAGTTCCTTGCAGGCAGGTGTTGATCTATCGATAGAAGCACGGCTGGTGTGCTTGGCTCTCGGGGCGTGGTGTTTCGATCTTTCGACACCGATGTCATCGTCGAGGACAGGGGGCTGCATCGCGGATAACTGCAGCAGATAGTTCGGTAGGGTGCGCGGTTTCGGTGAGCATCGGGGTGGGCGGACGGGAGGCTGAAGCAATCGACAGAAAACGGAAGAACAGGAAGATCAAAAAGAAGGTGAGAACAGGAGAGTCCCAAGGCATAAATAAGGGCAACGTACAATGTAGCCTCGCTTTGGGCCTTGTGGTGGTATTTAGCAGGAACAGCCTTGTCAGCCTCTCGCCTTGCAGGAAGGAGCTCAGGAGCGACCGGAGAGTGCGAAAGTGCGAAGGTGCGAAGGTGCCAGACCGGGCAGCACCTTCCCCAACAAGTGAACTTGTTTGTTCCTTCCGTGACGCATTAGAAATCAGAAATCAGAGGCACGTGAGACGGCCAGTTGCTTCCATTGGACCTTCCCCGGCGAGTGAGGGCATCCTCCTACACCCGACTCTCCTCCACATCATCATCACACCGCTGCTGCTGTTACTATCCATCGATGCAGGGCATCCGTCCCCGCGTCCACCTTGTTCTCGACGACCCCTCGAGAAATCGCTCATTCACGTTGCATTCCGACTTCATCCACAGTTGTCCCAGTCTTGGCGCCTCAACTCTACTCGAGGGAGCCGCAGCGGGGGTGCAGGTCGTCCTCCATTCGCCTCCCCCATGTTCCTTGCCAGCTGCTGGCCGCAACATCGCTCTGCATCGCTCTGCTGTGCTTCGCTGCATCGATCCGGAGAATTTCGACGCAGATCTTGCCCTTCCGCCATTCGAATCGTCGTCTCCGCGAATCGAATCCATGGCTGGCCAGCGGCGCGGCGGCGCTAAAGGCGTTTGACGTGACGGAAGCGAAGGAACAGGACCGCTTGCTCATCCTTGACGGCCTACGCCCTGCGGGCGTCAACATGCATTCGCCAGCCTTATACCGACTACCCGTCTGTTGTCACGTCGAAACCGACACGTGTTTGTCCTGCAGCTTTCCTTGCTTGCTTCGATCACGCATTGCCGGGTCGGGGCGATCTAGCCCTAGTGTATCCGTAGGCCTTCCAGAACATCCATCTCGACGACCTCATCTAACACGTGTCTCGGTCAGCTCGGTGAGGACCAACCGGCCGTCTCGACTCCACTTCTTCCGACCTCTTCGCCTGCCGTCAGCAGTCCGATGCCGTACCTCGCTTCCCACCTATCCTGATACGGGCATTGCTCTCGTTGTCCAGTGCTCGACGAACGGTCACGACGCTGAAGGCGATGCAAGGCTGCAGGATGGCGCTTCCCTACATTTCAGCCTTTCCCCAGATTCGATACGTATCGATACGTATCGTGATGGGCGTGTTGCCCCTCCTGTTCAGCCTGCCACAGGGTCTCAGGGTTCTTAAGGGTGCAATAGATGGGTTATGGCGCCATCGGTGAGGCTCCCCGAAGACCCAAGTGGGCGGGACAGCGAGCAATGTGCCTGTCGCTGTCGCGTGCGCTGCTCTGCACTGCGCTTCGATCGGATGCCGTTCAACCCCCCGGCCTGACATCCTCCACCAGCGAGCCGGGTGTGCGCAGAGGTTGCGAGGCTGTCCGACGGTGTGCGGTGTCCCGGACGCACCAAACTGGAGGCTGCTTGGATGTCCATCTCGTCTCGTTTGCCATTCCAGGAATCGCTGCTTGGCTCGCACGTCGGCGGCAGCTGTGAGTGGCCAACAGACAAAGGTTGCGGTCTAGTATCTCTCCCGCGGCAAGCCGGCGAAAAGATACTCTTACGTACGACTCGATGTGGTCCTAGGCTCGGTCAGGTAGGTGGGCGGCCCATCACTGGATTCTCCTCACTGACATCAGCACCATATCAGGACCACTCACGAAGCTCGACACCTCCTCCCACGGGAACTTGCAGGCCTCTCGATCCTAGCGGGCTTGGGTCGTGTCAGGGTGGTGTGGCCGGCCCCCCATGCTCATGCGAAGAAACAGCCTTGGGAGTCTGGGACGACGTTGCGGCGTCCGGGGGGAGCCCTGGCGACGCATCTCCATCTTGCTCCATCCTCCTCCATCATCCTCCATGCCTCTCCAGTCTCTCTCCATCCAAGCGCGCCCCGTCCGCTCCTACTCGAACGCTCACTCGTCCGCCGTCAGGTCCTCCACCGCCGTCGGGATCAAGACGGCACGACGGAAGATTGAAAACGACTCCACGACTCGCGTCTGGCGAACCAACGGCTGCATGGCGTGGAGAGCCCGCTGCGTTAGTCGGGCAACGTGGGCCACATACCTACGTCATAACGGGGACCGCCCGCATGGTGCGCATTGAGCGGCGTCGAGCATGAGGACAGATGGAGAATTGAGGACCAATTTTACGGTCTCAGAATTCGACTTTTTTTTTCTGCTTGCTGCTGTTCGTCTGTCCGCCTCCCGCTCCCTGCTTCGCTCCCCCTCAACAGAACGTGGAGCACTGGAGCCTCATCCGACGACTCGCTGGCCTCGCGATTTCTCGGTGTCGTCCACCTCGGCGCTGGCGGATGAGGGGAAGGGGCAAGCCAGCCAGGAAGCGCGCGTTGGGCGTTGAGACAAGAAGCTGAGGAGCGCCTTCCGAAGGGAACGAATGCAGTCCAACGCCTTTGCCCCCCACTCCCCTGTTCCCTTTGGGCGGGCCCTGCGGAAATGCGAGAGAAGGCACGAAGAATACACCAAGAATCCCGAGCTGGCGTCGCCGTGGCGTCGATCTACCTGGTTTTCTAGGTACTCGAGTGTGTAGCTTTCAGCCAGCGAACGGCACCCAACGCCTGACAGCGACAGTTCCCTCGGAGTGCTGTCCGAGTGCTTGCTTGCCGCATCGGCAAAGAGCCCTCATCCCTCCCTCATCAGCAGTGTCTCTTCCCCGGCCTGATCCAAGTCGTGCGACATACTCGCGCACATCCAGTGGACAAGGCCCGAATGGCGCGCCCAGACCAATCGGCTACCAGCTAGCTGCAAGGCAAGGCAAGACAGGGCGAAATGCAAGGCAGCAGCATACATACCTACCTAGCCGAGCATAGCAGCGGACCAAAGACGATTTGAGTAGCACCGACTTCTTCTACCGTGGCTCGAGGCCAGAGGCGAGGTCAATATGGTTTACGCCTACCGTCGATAGCGCGGGAACAATTACCGCAACCAGACCCCAGAGCCGACACCGTCAGGCCGTAGACGCGCTCCCACAGGCTGGAGGAAGAAACCTGGCCTTGGCGCCACACCAGATACGGCTGTTGCGATGCTGCCCTCACGGTTTTGGATTCAATACGGATACCACATGCCTGGCCCTGCAGTCTTTGCAGTGTCTCCTCTGCCTTGTTGCTCAGCTCAGGCTTGCTGTGCCGCGCGACGTTGAGCGTAAGCGAGCGAGCCATTCCACACTGCCAGTCGTCCCTACCACTTGCTGACGGCTCGGCAAGTCTTGAGTGTGTGGGCGGCAAAGATTGCTGTGGCACCAGTCGAATCCACCGGGGATCCCGAGTCAGACAGGAGCCCGAGATAGACAGGCAGAGGTTGAGGGAACCTGCCCTAAATATTACCGTCAAAATGACCACGGCCGAGGCTCTCTCTCTTTCTCTCCTGTTTCCCGCCCTCTCTATCTACCTATTTATCTCTGGTTATGCTCCCGCAAACCAGCAGATGGAGCGACTAGACAAAAAAGAGATAAGCCGAACACTCCACGCCCAGCTTCCAAGCACCCGCGGACACACACCACCCGGCCGGACGGGCAAGGCAGGGCACTGGACAGATAGCGACAAGGCACGACAGACAGGCGCGACAAGGGGGGGGTGTGTCCGACAGGGGCGGGGGGGGAGCAAGGACATGGACAAGGGGCGTCTCTACATAGAGACACTGGACTTCCTCATCTTCTTCGAAGGGGGGCCCCCCGCATGGCCGCGCCCACATCCAATGAGGTGGACGTCATTTTTTGGTCCCGGCGAACGCGACACAAGCAGGCACCTGATAGCGCAGTTTAGGGTCCTTCGACAAGTCGTTGGATGGTGGTGGTGGTGGTGGTGAAAGATGGATACCGAGCTCCTGGAGGTGTGTGTGTGCATGTGCAGCACAGCGCAGTATGTGTGAGGACGCCTCAACTCAATCGAGTCCTTCCCTGCAACGGCACTCTCTGTACGAGACTGTGTGTACTTGTCTCTGACGGCCTGTCAAGTCTGCTTCTCTTTTGGACCCTTGCCTATTTTTGCCTCTTCTTTTTTTTCCTCTTCCGCTTGTTCTCTCTCAATTCTTTTTAAACTCTTCATCATCCCCGTTTCCTCGTTTTTTTGGAAACACCTCGATCCTAACCACCAAGGACGATCACCTCCCCCCCTCCCTCCCTCTCCCGCCCTGAATTTTAAATTCATCCCTTCGGCTCCGACAGTTTTGACCATCGACTGCCTAATGTCAATTCGACTCCTCGGCTCGTCCTTGTTTTAACCTTTTCTCTCTCTTTTTATCCCACCCTCCTTTCCGGTCTCACTTGACATTCGACCTTCGTCCAATCATCCAACATGACGCAGTTTGTCTCTCAGGATCCCGGTGCTCGGGAGCACGATCTCGGCTACAACGCCAAGGTCGATGCCAAAGACGGCTTCACCACGCGTCCTTCCCGTTCCGACGATGGCTCGGCCGACAACATGCTCGAGCAGCTGGGCTACAAGCCTGAGTTCGAGCGTAACCGCTCCACGCTGCAGGTCGCCTTCATGTCCTTCGTCCTTGCGTCCATTCCTTACGGTCTGGCGACCACGATGCTGTACCCCCTGGCCGGCGGCGGTCCCGTCAACATCATCTGGGGCTGGCTCGGCGTGTCTCTGATCATCATCTGTGTCGCTGCGTCGCTTGGTGAAATCACCAGTGTTTACCCTACTGCCGGAGGTACATACTGACTCCTTTCCCTTTTTTTGCGTGTTTGCTCGGTGCTCCGTTCCGTCGGCCTGGCGCCACCCACACCGGCGGCCCGGTCCCCGATTTTTCATTTGTGCTTCGCCGAAATGCCGCTCCCGGATGACTTGACTCCAAGTGCTAACGACGGTTCAAACAGGTGTTTACTACCAGGCTTTCATGCTCGCGCCTGCCAAATGGCGCCGCGCGGCTAGCTGGGTCTGTGGCTGGCTCTACGTCGTCGGAAACATCACCATCACCTTGGCCGTGAACTTCGGAACCGCCCTGTTCTTCGTCGCCTGCATCAACGTGTTCGAGTCGGAGCCTGGCGTCGGAATCCTCGCCGGCGAGTCTTACCAGGTTTTCCTGATCTTCCTGGGCCTCACTTTCCTGTGCAACGCCGTGTCTTCTCTCGGCAACCGTTGGCTGCCCCTCCTTGATGTAAGAAACAACAAAACCCGCAGGAGTTTCCCCCGTGAAGTGAGGACGTTACTAATATTGGTATTTTCTTGCTAGACCGCTGCCATCTTCTGGACTTTTGCTGGTGTCTTTGCCATCGTCATCTCCGTCCTCGTCGTCGCCAAAAACGGCCGCCATGATGCGAAATACGTCTTCACCCACTTCGAGGCCAACTCTGGCTGGACTGACGGCTGGTCTTTCATGGTCGGTCTTCTCCACGCTGGATACGCCACCTCTTCCACCGGCATGGTCATCTCGTGAGTGCCCGCAACCACACAAATTTCCCTCGTCAAGTTTGGGATGGTCCGTTAACAAGCTTTTGAACAGCATGTGCGAAGAAGTCAAGAAGCCCTCCATCCAGGTCCCCAAGGCTCTCGTTTTCACCGTCATCCTCAACACCCTCGCTGGCCTTCTCTTCTTGATCCCCCTCGTTTTCGTTCTTCCCGACATTCAGGTTCTCATCAACCTGGCTTCCGGCCAGCCCGTCCCCACCATCATCAAGAGCGCCATCGGTTCTTCGGGCGGTGCCTTCGGACTCCTCTTCCCCTTGATGGTCCTCGCCGTCCTGTGCGGTATCGGATGCACAACCGCTGCCTCTCGCTGCACCTGGGCCTTCGCCCGTGACGGCGCCATCCCCGGTTCCCGCTGGTGGAAGGTGGTCAACCCCAAGCTGGACGTTCCCCTGAACGCCATGATGCTCAGCATGGCCGTCCAGATCATCCTCGGTCTCATCTACTTCGGTTCCAGCACTGCCTTCAACGCCTTCTCCGGTATTGGTGTCATCTGCCTGACCGCCTCGTACGCCTGCCCCATCGCCATCAGCTTGTTCAACGGCCGCAAGCACCTGGAGGGAGCCAACTTCAACCTCGGTGCCTTTGGCGCGTTCGCCAACGTCGTCGCTCTTGGTAAGCTTTTTCCCGTCATTTCTACAAAGCTTTGCAAAACACCACTAACACACCTTCCAGCCTGGTCTTGCCTCGCTATGCCCCTCTTCTGCATGCCCACCTTCGTTCCCGTCACCGCCGCGACCATCAACTACGCCCCCGCCGTCTTCGTCGCCGCCTGCGCCATCTCCGGCATCTGGTACATGGCCTGGGGCCGCAAGAACTACGCCGGCCCCCCGTCCGAGGAGGTCCAGTACTAAGAAGCTGCTACCCTCGCTATAAGAAAAAGAAGAATCGCTCGAAGAGATCCGATGCATTACTGCGCCCTAGACGACAGAAATGTCTTCCACGGCCGATTCGGGCCGCCACCACAAAATCTAGAGTCTCTACCACCACAGACTCCACAAACATAACGTACACACACGGCGCCATCGAGGGTCTACTTTCACACTTGGAAACAGTGACAATGGGAGTCACCCTCGCAGGTGGGCCGGATTTTGCAGGGAGGCGCTCCACGGACTAAGGCGTACTGAAGGCAACGGTTCCACCAAAAAAGAAAAGCGGGAGAGAGAGGGCGGTTTTTGTATATACCATGATACCCAAGTGCTTAAATCCAATTCATGAAGCAAACCCATCGTTCATTATCAATGTGATTGTTATTTCGGTCTGTTTGGCACCTTTCTTTGGGCCACTCTTGGGGAACGAAGTCCGATTGTACAACTCGACAAACCACGTGTTTCGAGGTCACGATTGACGACTGAGGCTATTCGCAACTCTCGACAATTTCAAACATCGAAACATCCTCATTGTCGACGTCACTGAAAACTCGAGTTCCGCATGCCGAAATAAACCCGCCGGAAACAGATTCAACCATCACCCTCGGGCCTCCTCGTCCGATCGTCCCGCTACACTGACACAGCGATGCGGAGAGGCTTTTGCCAACGTGTAACAGGGACCGCCCCCCTCCCAGAATGGAGACAGCATAATACTGCCAAGCTTCCTCGCCCTACGTACATATCTTTCCCTTCCGTCCGTCCTCGCGGCTAACTTTCCGAGTGCACCACCAAAAACCCCCGTGGGGGATGGACCTTGGCCGCCAAGTCCGAAGGGGGGCCTCGTTGATCTCCTCCAGACGGGAATTGGGGGTGGATTTTCCGGTGGTGACCTTTTTGTGCAGATCAGATCAGGGGAAGGTATCAATGGGCAAATTTCTTTTCACATGGTGAAACGACGTGACGAGGATATACGCCGTATACGAAGCGCAAGAAAAGATTTTTTTTTTCGGACTGCAGCGGTGATGTCTTCGCTGTCCGGCCCCGCATCAGACGGATGTGGAGGTGGAGAGGGGGACCGTTTGACGGAACTTGTCCGTATCTTGGCATTTGTCTCTCTTTTTTTTTTTTTTTTTTTTCTGTTGCCGATTTCCGCCCCTCGGGACTTGTTTCTCTCAGACTGACGGCATTGACGAGGACCACACACACACACACCACAAGTTCATAGTCAGCCTTGTTTGTTCTGTGATAGGAGAGAGGGAGGGGATGTCCTTGAAAACGCAGGTATGTGCGAATCGTGAGGGTGGTGGAGGGGCGGTGGAGGATGTCCGGTGCGGGATGATGACGTCGTCCATCGGCCCCGTCTTTTCTTTCTGGAAGATTTCCGGTTTTGGGGGAGTGGAGGGGCGGGATTGAGATTGATTTGATGGAGAGGGAGACCTGGCTGTCTGCTGTCGGGTTGTTCACCGATTGCGTGGTCCCGGTGTGCTCGGTGAGGTGCGAAGTGAGCTGGGGATGACTTGTGGATGGGGTGGCATCGCAGGGAAATGCGACTCTGCTAAGCAGAGAAGCTTTCATCCGTGACATAGACAATATCTTTTCTTTTTATTCGAACAGAAAGTAGGATTTGATTGATGTACCATTCTGTCTTCACTTCCGCCACAGCCTTTGCACTCGCCGTTCCCCATCTCTTGCTAGCCCATCCTGACCGAAGTTTTCTCTGCCGTCTTCTCAATCTCCTTGATATCTTTGGCTGTAGCTCTTATCAACTTCGAGGTTGTCTCGTGCTCACAGGCCAGGACGGCAAGTGCAGAAGACTTCCACAAGGGGACCTGGCGGCTCTTCCGGTTGATGAAGATAGTGAGACCCGTGAACAGAATCGCAGCCAGCTCGATGGCGGCGGGGACGACCAGCCAAAGCCACCGGATTGTGACATATGCCTCGGTCAGCATCATGTCTCCCCTCGCAAGTTGGCTGTTCGGCCCCGAACGCACGTGATCCGTCATGCCGGCCGCCATCTTCTGAAACCGCGCGCCGATGTCCACGTCGCCGAGAAGCGCGGCACTCAGGCCGATGTTCTTGTTGCCGTAGAACCCGTCTACCCACTCGGTTGCAATGGTAGATTCGAAAAACGTTACTAATGAACTGATCTGGCGGTTGCCGATTGCGAATGCCGGGATGTTGTCAGCCTTGGATTCGTTTGTAGATAGCACCGTTTCCGTCTGCGTCCAGGCGTCCTCGCCACCCAAGTCCATCTCCTCAGTCCTTCCAAAAGAAAACGCCGTTCCGTTGGCATGAGCTGTGGTATACCTATAGGCTGTCACCCACAGAGAGCAGTCCGTGATGTTGATATTTTTCGGCTTGAAGCTGTGGTCGGAGGTCGACCGATATATCGCGAATCGGAGGATTTCCGGGCTCGTCGCCGGGCCTCTGGAAACGCCCATCCGGAAGCTGGTCCGATAATGCGTGTCGACATTCTTGGTCGAAATATTCAAGCCCGCCGGCGTCGTCATATTGCAGTAGTTTATGGTGCCTTCTTTGACACAGGTTTCTGATCGCAGTGTAGCCTGGGTGACGTTCTTGCATTCAGACCTGAATCCTAGAGACATGTACGACTCTTTCCAGAAGCACTCTCTAGGACAGTTGAAAGAGGCAAAAGTGGTGATGTCGTAGAGTCCTTGCACAATGGCGGCTTGCATGTTGGGCTCCTGCGGATATTCGATGCCTGCGTAGTGAAGAAATGTTACCGATATACTCTCGGTGTGCTAGATCAAGAGCTGTGCTTACCGTTATAGGAATACTCATTACGGCTGTATGTGTGCGCAAAGCCAAAAGTAACTTCGTCTCCATTGCCGGGCACAGTGAAACTTCGTGTGTCGATGTTCACCACCTGTTGTGCTAGGGGTGCGAACCCGAGGCGGAAGATCGTGATGAGGGCCCCAAACGTCGCTAGATTCCACTTGACAGTGGCAAGGAATTTGATAGACCCCCAGGGACCACGACTGGCGCTGTCAAACCTTTCAAAATTTTCGAGTTTCTCGGGCTGCCTCCTGAAATAGAGCCACTTCAACTGACTGATGCACTCGCTCACGCTGTGCATGAGAGCTGCTGCACAGGCTGTCGTCAAGAGAGAAACGAGCGCGTTGATTGAGACGGGATGCTTCCAGGATGATAGGGGCTCGCCGTCAACCTGCCAGAAAATGTAGACAACTCCGGCGAAAATAATCAGGCTGGCAATGGAGGTGAGAATCTCAAGGAGCCATTCGGATGAGGACAGAATGTTGTAGCGAGTGTACTCCGTACGGACCGAACTCGACGAGTCGGGGTCATCGTCATGGACACGAGCACGTTCGTACTCGGGCTCCGAGCCCCAGTACTTTCCGGACATGGCGAAGTTGTACAGACAATGTCTGGTCCGGCCAAACCCGGCAGCAAAGGTCTTGAGATATTTATGCCCCTCTTATCTGGGTTTCTGCCAGCCTTCTCTCACATCCCACCCTTGTCTTCTGCGGTTAGATACATGCAGGCCAAGAAGTCTCAGGGGGGTTGTCATGTATGCATTCCGCAGCCTGATCTGGCTCGGGATCAGGCTGAGAGATCTCTGCAAATCACTTTCCTCTTTCATTGCACTGCATGTCAGCACTGGGTCTGGTTTCCAATATTTCGTATGACTGCATGACGACGTGGAGGACATGAGGCACAAGACCAAAGACGGGGGGGGGGGGGGAGGTTTCGACAACTAGCCTGACTTCTGTCCGTTGCATTGGATGCCGATGACATTGGCGGAATGTTTCCTTGACTGACGCTGACATACCGAAGACGTGTGGTTACACGAGCGTTCTCAGTTTGCCGTTGGGCTCAAAGTCGCAGTGGAGGCTCGGCATTTCACACCTGCCCCCCTTTCATTGGGCGGACTTCAAGATGTCCTCTGGCGAAGAGGTGCCTCTGGGATCTTGAAGGGTTTGAAAGGCGTGGTTTAAATGGTAATTGTATCTGAGAGGCGTGGATAGTTATTGAGTGGCGGCACTGATCTGCCGAGATTGTAATCCACGGGCTCTTCATTGAGCCCTGGGGCGGATGTTTCCGAACAACGATGCCGTCTTTTGACTTCAATGACGTGAATGCATGGCTTCATGGAGATGATAAAAGCTTTGAGAATCAATGATTTTCGATGCCAGGTAAGCTTCGTTTCATCCGCAGCTCGGTGAGAGAGGTAAATGAGGCTTCCCACTGTGACGATGCGTCATTTCGGAAGTTCTCGATCACCACCGAGAAAAGCACGAGAGAGAAGTTGTGTACTCGCTATTCCGAAGTGGTAGGCATACATCTCACACATTCTCTTATAGATATCGATTACAAGTCCAGACTGCCCAAAATCGCCCCCATCTTTCCGGCGTTCAAAGCTCGGGACGGCTGGGAATGTCTGCGTCGGCGTCCAGTCTCCGCCTCTAGCTGCAAACTATGGTGCCAGGCATTAGCCACCTCCAGCTTACCTACCTACATGTACCTGGGGCATCTTCCTTGAGCCCACCTAGCTACACGCTTCCCTATACACTGAAGACGGACACCGCCGCAAGTTAGGGACTTTGGTCACCGGCCTTTTTTCACTTTGGGCGACCTACATCTCTCCGCGACCTTCGGGGTCGGGTACCCGGCCGGAGGTTGAGTTGAAGAAATGATGCTTTTCCCTGGAGTCTGAGGCGAAGCAGTCCGCGGTCGTCCACCTGCGATTGTGCTGACCAGTCGCGAATGCGGATGGGTACAGAATCGTCTGCAGAAGTCCGCACCACGAGACGCAGCCATAGTCGGCACGTGGACGGGTGCCGAAAACGCAACCGGGTCTCCCTGTCAGCGAGAGGCTATGCTCTGCTTCTTTTCCAGAATACATCTGGCCTCCGAACCGATCCGATCCCAGCAGCTTTCTTCATCTGTCTCTTATGTCAAGATGATGGAACTCGCGGGTACGGCGGTCTGAATCTTATCACTCGGCCTGCAGCTCTATGGCACCATCACGAAATACCTCGACGTCGTCAAGGGCAGGGAGCGCGACGTGGGCTCGGGATGACATCAGGCCCAGGCGCTGCGGCAATTCCTGGCTGTCATCTACAGCGTTGTTGGTCAGGCAAGGAAGGCATATGCGGCACCGAGTGACGCCGTCAAGGCTTGCCTCTCGGCTTGCGGGACAGACCTGAAGTCGTTGAGAACTTGAGACCCTGGTCATCTGCTTACAAGGACCGACAACTCCGGTTGCCACGATCTTGGCAAAGACGAAGTCTAAGATTAGCAAATGCAGCTTCCCTTTCCTAAGGGAGAATATCCTCAAGCTTGACAAGCGGCTCCTCTCGATCAACCAGGTTCTCAAGACTGGCCTCCATGCTCTTGGATTGTAAGCGAACTTTCAACCCTTAACTCGTGTTTTGGATAGACGGCACTACCGAGACCAGACACCTTGTCAACAAAAATTAAGGCGTCGTCTGAGGCTTTTAAGCGTCTCAGAGCAATAGGGACGGAAATAAGAGGCTACCAAACTTCTCACAGCAGATATCGGCAGCCATGATCCACCACACGAAAGCTCCTGACCAAACAACAGAAAATATCAATTCGAGTCGAGGAGAACTCTCAGAACATTCATCGAGCTGTTCAAGAGATATAGAGCCGCCTCGGAAGCTTCGAAGAGCTCCTCACGCAAGTCGCTGAGGGCACCGAAGACGAGTGTGGCGCCAACCGCAAAGCAGCCCGACTTGCTGCATGCCCTTCAGATTTGAAAACAACGTGCGACGAGCTTCTTTCATCAACCGCAAGTCGCTTGAAAGCCAAGCCCCTGTTGGAATCGCTGATTCAGGACAATGGACCGGTTTCGCTTGGAAGTTTCCCACTTGCTTCTTCACGAGGCGTCGAAAACTGCTACGCAACAACAGCACCAAGTCTCGGACGTCGTCTGCTTCAAAGGCCCACACTGATGGATGTTCGTGCTACTGTTTCCCAGAAGGCTGTACACCTTTGACGAAGCTATTGGGGCCGCTCGTCGACCGTATGAGTGAGAAAATCTCAGGAGGAAGAAAGCAGGAAGCACCGGAGCTTTTCGACACCACTTGTTGGATCGTCCTTCACTTGATTTACTCACGACAAAGGGGGCTCCTCAAGCCTCGGCAGAGCGGGTTGTACCGCGCAGTCTTGAGATACTTCGCGTTTTCCGTACTGGACCCCCGATATGCTTGTTGTCGGCTTGGTCAACCGAAGGCAGAGAACCTAGACGAGGACGCTGTACGAGAGATCCACGAGGAGGACTCAGTCCGGAAATCGCTGCTGAAATACCTGTTCGCAGGGTTCCAAGAGCAGTGCCGCAATGTCGCCCCCCTTGTGACGTTTCTACGAAAGGTATGGGCTGCCCGAAAGAGTGCGGTTATGAAGAATCCGAGAAGCGCGAGGCTCGAGATAGCGCGACCCAAACCACGCCGCTCACTGTGACAATCTCGAACGGCTTCGGCACTGGGCCGTGATACGGTTCATCCCCCTTCGCCGCAGGATCTCGGGATATTGGCTTCGGCCATCGGCATCGCAAGCATCCGACCCCTCACCGAGATTTGGCAAAACCGACTACTATTGAAGGAAATCCAAGAAGCAAGTACCACCCATCATTTTGCCGAGCTCGAGAATGACGGTGAAGTTGTGCGGGGTGCATGAAAGGCCGGCGTGCCTCCCAGCCAGGCTCCGTGTTGTGATACGCTGGGTCTATCCAGGATCAACTCGGATAGCTCCGGTGCTTTCCATAAGCATTTCTCCTCCCGAACTTCATCCAGAGGAACCTTAACTAAGACTTTCAATCACCTTGAAGTCGGAAGATCAATGTGTCGATGTCCGAGCCCAGTCGCCCGAGAATGTGGCCACCGGGAGAGCTCGGCAGAAAAGGGAGCGAGAGGGAAGACAGGTTCGAAGACATATATAAAAGAATGTCTGGTGGCCAAGTAAGAAAGAAATAGAGCAGCATCATGGCATGGCAAGGTGGCACTATCCATATTCCAAGATGAAGTTTGCGCTCCCCTTCTTGTACGCCCTCCTCGTAGAGGGCGCTGACCTCACTAGCAGAGATTTTCACATCAACATCAACGATAACACGGGCGCCGTCGACGCAATTGCCGATCCAAAGGCGGAAAATGTCATGAATTGGCTGAGCACCGGCTCTAATGCGCCCTGGATACCGACCGGAAGCCGTTGGGGCCTGGGATACGCCGACCTCGGCCAGGACTCGCTTCACCGCGCGTTTTGGAACTTTCCTCGGATCAAAAAGCGCGGCGACGCAGTCGAAGCTGTGTACAGCACCGGACACCTAGAGCTGCGGTTTGTGCGACGCGTTGACGACAAGGACCAGTCTTTCACGGAAACATACACGTTCAGGAACAAGGGCCCCGATGCAGTCGAGCTGGCGAGCAAGGGAGCGACGTCCGTGGGAATTTACACGCCTTTCAACGACCATTACACAAATACCTCGGACTGCGTGGCGGCGCGGTCACACGCGCACATCTGGGCGAATGGAGGCAGTTCTTCGTGGGTCAAGTTGAACCAGATGGGCGGCAGGTATCGCAATCTCGGGTTCGTCCTCACGAAGGGAGCCCTTGCCGGCTACAGCGTCGAGTCACGAGATCCGGTGACGCTGTCTAACACACGCGGAGTTTTCCTCCTCCATCCGGTCATACCGAAGCTTCAACCTGGACAGTCGAGCACTGTTGAGTGGAAGTGGTTCTGGCATTCCGACTGGGAGGACCTTTTCGAGCAGAGTGCGGCCCGCTCCGAGCAGTTCGTCCGCGTCGAGACGGACGCGTATACGTACGTCGCCGGGGAGACGGGCTCCATTTCCCTCAGCGGCGCGTCTGTCGACCCCGACACCAGAGTTAACGGGCAGACTGTGCGATGCAAAGATGGCGTTTGCTCATTCAACTTTACCGCCGACCGACCGGGGCAGATGGCCCTTCAGATCTCTACAGGCGCGGGATACAACTCGACCATCTTTCTCCACGCCGTCTCCGCGTACGATGAGCTGATTGACAGCCGAACCAAGTTCATCATCGAAAACCAGCAGGACCACGAACCGAACACGCCGGCCGAGGGCGCGTATCGCGTCTTCGACAACCAGGCCAACGCGATCGTTACCTGGGACAACGGCAGCGATCGCAACCCCGGACGCGAGCGCGTGGGCATGGGCATTCTCACGGCGCGCTGGCTGAAGAAGAACCCCGACAACACGCGGGTCCGCGAGTCGCTGGAGAAGTACTACGCCTACGTCTCGACCAAGCTGCAGGAGGAGAGTGGTTTCGTACGCGATAGGCCGATTGGTATGGAGAACAGCCGGAGGCGCCTGTACAACTGGCCATGGGTCCTGCAGTTCCACATCGCCGTCGCCGCGCTCGATCTTAATCTCACGGGCGCGGTCGCCGAGAAGAGCCCGATGGAGCGCTTCATGCTGACGTTGGAAAACTTTTACGCCGAGGGCGGCGGGGAGTTGTATGCCATCGGCCTACCTTTACTCGAAGGCTTGCGAGCACTGGAGAGGCACGGGAACGAGGAGTGGCTGGCGCGGGCGAAGGAACTTTTCGTTTCTCACGGAGAGATTATTGCCAAGAGGGGCCTGGACTACCCCATGTTCGAGGTCAACTTTGAGCAGTCAATCGTGGCACCGGCGGCCGTGATGCTTCTCGAGCTCTGGCGGTACACGGGAGACAACAAGTGGCTAGAGGCCGGCAAGCTACACCTCGACACACTGCTTCTCTTCGCCGGGAAGCAGCCCGACTACCGCCTCCACGATATCGCTATCCGGCACTGGGACGGGTACTGGTTCGGCAAGGATCGGATGTGGGGGGACACGTTCCCGCATCACTGGAGCGCTCTGAATGGCGTGGCCCTCCATCACTATGGGAAAGGCTTGGGCGGTAAGGCTGGCGAGAGCGAGGGGCTCCTGAGGATGGCGGACGGGATCATTCGCAACAACCTCGCGGTGTTCGAGCCGGATGGGAGGGCGTCGTTTGCGTACATCTACCCGGCGTCGGTGAACGGACGGAAAGGGGACTACAAGGACCCCTACGCGAACGACCAGGATTGGGTGCTGGCGCACCTGTTGCAACTTGAAGCTGACGGCGATGGTGGAGTGATGTGATTACAGAGTTTTGATTGGCAGGATAACGCGACGAACTTGTGTCAAGGTCACGGGTTCAAGCGGATAAAGAGCCATATTGTTAACTTGTATGGTATGTACAGGCAAGCTAGCCTAACGGTTGCCACTCCTGAGAGGACACAGATGAAGGTTTCCTTCATCGTTTCGACATGTTGCTAGACTTGGGCAAGACCAGGCCCTTCATAAACACTCTTCGGTGTTCAACTACAAAGCATGTGATAATACTAGCTCGCTGGAGGAGCGCCGGTATAGCCGTTCCAACCCACTTTCCACCAGTTCGCCGACGGGGTAGTGACCTCCTCGACGGTCTGCGGGAAGCACGGCGCCCCGAACATGGTCGCGTGCGGGCAGGGCTCGGTAGCAGACCGCCAACACAAACAGGGCTGGATCTTCGGGACCGGGGCCGGGGCCGGAGGGGCTGACCTCCTACTCGCCTCGTAGGCCACAGCGTTCCACAAACTTTCCCACCCGGCGGGGCGCACGGCCGGGTTCTCCAACCGGAGACCAACATCCCGCTCGCCCTGGAGGGAGATGCCGGCACAGGAGCTGATCGGATCGACGTAGACGATCTCACCCGGGAGGAAGACGGGCTCGCCGCAGCTCGCATGCTTCTGGGCGCGCGAGGCCAGTATCTCGGGCCGCTGCTGCTCGAGCAGCTGGCTCACTCCAGCGATCCAGTCGCCGATGGTGAGAACTCCTCCCTCGGTCGACGCGCGGAGTGTCATGGACGGCAGGGATTCGGGCGGCCGGTCAAGACTGCAGCAGTGGACGCGCCTCACGGCCGGGACCACGAAGTCGTCGGCGTACGGATCGGTGCCGGCTTGGGCGGCTACATCCTCGACGAGCCCCCAGCCGTCTTCGCCGGGCGCGGGGGCGACCATGCGCGCGCCGAAGGCTGCGATGGCGTCTTCGTCGTCCCACTCGCCGTGGTTCTCGTGGTCGGCTAGCCAGTACTCCAGCCAGAAGCCCATGTCGGACAGGCGGATGTCCATCGACGAGACGGGCGGTCGGGTCAGCGGCTCTGCTGCGATGGAGTGCGTGTTTGTGCCATCAGTGTAGGGCTGTTGGGAAGAATTCATGTCTTCGGCATCGTCCAGTACGCGGATCGAGGAGAGGGGTTGCCACGCTTGCCAGCGGAGGCGCAGGATATGGGGAGAAGGCTTCACACCGCCGTGGCTGAGACGCCATTCGTAGCTGGGGACAGCCTGGTTTGGGTCCGGGTTCGGGTTGGATGGTGATTCTTCTGCCATCATAGTGGTTGTTGACGGTGTTGTTGGTGCGGAAGAGAGAAGAGGTTTGACCAGAACGTGCATGGTGCGGGAATGCGGTCAATTAAATAGGTAAGCAGGTTACGCTAGGTCACGGCGCAGCAAGGCAACAATCATTGGGGCAAGTTAAGTAACCAACACCAACAACGGATATCACATCTTCCTTTACTGCCGTCTAGACATGTTTTATAGTTCGTAATATCTTGGATTAACATTAAAGGGAGGTGCGCTTAGTGCTAATCGCCCCCATCCTCTTGTACGTTCTCCGTCAACCAGACATGATCCATCACTGACTGCCCCCTATCTAGATGAGCTTCTTGGATCCAGGTGCCCTCACGACCTTGATGACGAGCCCCGTGGGCTTGGCACCGCTGGCTTTGTACTCGGCGGTGTTGTAGTACGGGTTGGTCGGGTCCGTCTTGATGCCGACCTGGCCGCCATCGGCAGCGCAGCCGATAAGGGAGGCGGCGCGCTGGGCGGGGGTGGCGTCGAGACCGCCGTCGATGGTGTCGGCGATGTCGGCATACAACACAGAGGGAGTGACGCGGGGGCCCGTTTGCTTGGCCAAAGGCAGCACCGTGCCGGCGCCGGGGACCTCGATGCCCCATTCCTGGCAGGTGAAGCCGCCGGGCATGGTGAAGAGGGCACCCGGCTGGGTCTCGCCGATGTAGCGCAGGTAGTCGGCCACGTACTGGAGGTCGTCCAGGTTCAGGCCCTGCGAGGAGCCACCGTCGACGCCGTAGCACACCTTTTGCACGCCCTCGCCGCACTGCGCGGATGCCGTGGAAGCGAGGAAGAGGGCGGCGGGGATGAGGGACGAGAAGCGCATGTTGAACGTTGATCGGGATGGTGTCAAGAGAAGAGGCAGGAGTGGATTGAGAAGTATCCGAGGACGGTTTGAATACTGGCTGCGACTGAAGCTTGCTTGCTGGCTTGTTGCTTGCTTGGGCAAGCCTCGTATCATGGTCTCGCCACCATGTCATATTTATATCTCAGACGTCTATCACCTTGGCAACCCACGAGATTATTCCCAAGCTCCTCTGTCGCCTTGAAAAGAGAAGGCAAGAAGCATCCAACGGAGACCTTGCCCGATCGAAAGCTGCCTAGCGAAGGGTTGAACGACTTGTGTTGATCTCCACCCTCGGGCAACACAAGCACTCATCACCGCATGACCAGAGACTGCAAGGTATGTGGAATAAAAGTCGCCGGTAGCCCACCAAAACGATAACGACCTGATATTTAGGAAAGTCTCGGTCACAAACGGCTGACTTTCTTGGCGGCCATCTAGTCACTCTGCGCAGTCAGCGCGAGGTCGCAATATTGGCCCTGCAGTATGAGGGCGCAGCATCGTGCCAAGGCTTCAATCTTATATGCACACCACGTCTCACGGCACCACGTCGGCGAAGTCAACAGGACCCTCTAAGGCTGTGGTAAAACTGCTCACATGAATTCTTGCGGGCTGGCGCGGTTGTCAGAATAACTGGGTACGATAGGACCAGCCTCGGCGGCCTCCTCAAGTTAGGTACAGAGCTGGCATTCACACAGATCAGCACATTACGGATGCCTACTTGGACAGAGAGAGCCCTTGGGGCTGTATAAACCCACAGAAACAGAGAAAGCAGATAGAACTTATGGCACAGTTCAGGACGAAGCAAAAAAGAAAGACAGCGAGGTTACAGATGTGCAGCTTATCAGGAAAACCATAATTAAATCGAATGGAGTGAGTCATGTATGGAAAGAATGGAAAAAACCACCGTTCCGCCAGATTATGTGTATTTGCTACTTCATTTGCCAATATCGCCTCGAAAAGCCCTCTAAGTGCTCGTCGGTGCCGTGCTGGTGGTGGTGCTAGTACCGCACTGGCCAAACCCGGCCTGACACCCGGCGCCGCAAAACTCGGTAGTGGAGCCACACCGGCCGGCCGGTCCGCAGCAGTTGCCCCACACGACGTTGCAAGTATACCCCTCGGCGCTGCCGTCCCCGCACGTACCGTCCGGCGTGTTGCCCGTCGGCCATGGGAGTTCGATAGGCGGCAGAGGCTCCTCGACCTGCGTGCAGTTTCCCATGTCGCACTTGCCGACGCCGCAGAACTCTTCGCCGGTGCCGCAGAAGCCCTCGAGGTTACAGCAGTCGCCCCATTTGCCAGCGCACCCGAGGCCTTTGTGTCGCCAGCCGCAGCGACCGTCGAGGGACCAGATGTTGCCGCCCTCGCAGGCGCCGGAGTGGCAGGTTCCCGGGGCGCAGTCGGCGTCCGTGTCGCCGCAGGTCCAGGTCTCGGAGTTGCAGCACTGCTTCTCGGTGCCGCTGCAGATTGCGTTGTTGTTGGACGGGCCGCATTTGCCATCTGGGGATAGGAGCGGTTGTCTGACTAGAAAACAGCGTGTCAGCATTGTCGTTCGCTTTCATATGCTTCTCGTTCCAGGAATAACGCACAGCCAGCGACGCAGTAGGACGTGGAGGGCTCAATGTTCGAGCAGTCGTCCTTGAGGAGCGGGTTGAGCATGAAAAAGCTCTCGACGCTGATGAGGTAAAAGTCGGCCATCTCCTTGCATGAGTAGTAGCCGACGACGGCGCTCGACGTGCCGTTGGAGCGACACACGATCTCGCCCACCTCGGGCGTGGACGTGGGACCGACGCTCGCCAGCCGCCCCCATTGGTGAGGCCGGCACTCGTCCGCGCTCGCCATCCGGAACGAGAACAGCAGCCAGAGCAGTGGCAGCAGCAACCGCGAGCTGTAAGTGGCCGACGAGTATGGCATGTTTGGGAAAAGATGAAAAGTTGATGCTGGCCAGGAGCGAAGATGGGGTCAGTGATGTCTACATGTATCGTTCTTCAAGACAGGAACGGATACCGAGTCTGAGCGCTGAAGCGCTTCAAGGGGGTTTGTCGGTTAAAAGACATATCGACTTGTGTGTAAGACGATGTCGAAAAGACAACTCTACAGCCCGCTTGCATACAACTCAATGTAATTGAAAGATGTATACTGTTCCGAGCCAAGACACGAACCAAGAATCATTAACCAAATTGAGTATCTTCTGTTTTCCCATGCGCACATCACAAGTCTGCCCTGCATGTCTTATCTGACCTGCATGAGGCCCCTTACCTTGTGTTGGTGTCCCCGTTGCTATTGGCGCAATGTCGCCGGTTCATGCGGCACGGGCTGACTACCCGTTCTCATCACGCCGCATCTCGGTCGTACCTGCAGGCTTTCCATGTGGCGGAATGGCTTCCTCCGAACGTAGTATCTGTAAAGATGACCGTAAAGCGGTTCTTCGAGGCTTTCCGCATCGTATGTAGGTACTTGCAACTACCTAATCTGACAGAGAATGCCTATGTACCCGTAAAGACGTCCGAATTAAGCTCAACTGCCCGAATAAGCTCAGCGCGACCCCACACCCTGGACAACGTACCCGGTCCAATCAACTTGCACCGACCGTAATTGAGAAAGGACGCAACCAACAACCCGTGCCACGCCTCGTCGTAAGAGTACTTTTGTGGCTTTTTACACCTCCAAGTTAGGTATCAACGTGCGAGAATACTCGGTCCGATACTGCGCCGTCGTATTGCTTTTCCAATATTGAGACCCCGAGTCTCATGACGCCCGAGAGTGAGCGGCGCAGCCCTATGGAAGCATGGGAGACATCGTTGCAATTAGTAGATAAGCTTGACTTTGTCTGACTGTATCCGAACTCTGTGATACAATCAATACATGTAGGGAACTTTACCCCTCGTCGCCGAGACTTTCGATCAGGCCGTGGCGCTGCTCGGCTGCGGCTTGCCCGGATGTCGGTGTTGCGTTGGGACTGAGGCCGGCGAGATGATGGTGATGAGAGGCCAACATCTGCATGATGCCAAGAGGTTCAAGAAGGAAGGCTGCGAGCACAAGGCAACAGAGCTGGAGAGATGTAACGTCCGTACTCGGGGTGAAGGGAGGGTGGGAGATGAGCATGACTGCCAGAGGCCGGATGGCAGGAGCGTAGAAAAAGGGAAGACATGCACGATGTGAAAGAAAAGTTCAGAGGCATCTGAGCCGTATCCCCCCTTCACTTGAACCTTTCTTTTGGTGATGCTTCTATCCGCAGCACCTTGATCACGATCAACATTGATATTCCATCCCTCTATCCTTTGTCTCCTTCTTTCTCGCGGCAGTCTTCGCCATGGCTGCCGCGCGTCTATGGCTATGGCTACGGCTGTGGCTATGGGCATCGTTATCACTATCACCATCGCCGCCAGCCGCACAAGCGCAGTTCAGCCAAAACTACCGCTGGGTGTACGACCCTGTCCGCGACGAAGACGTCCCCTACTGGCGGCCGACCCCAGATGTTACGCAGGTGCCGATCTACACGCTGGCGCCGCACGTGGTGGTGCTCGAGTACAACTGCGCCTACATGACGGCCATCTGCCAGAACGCGAACCAGTATCTCACGAGTCCCATCAACCAGGCCAGGCGGTGGCAAAATGTCTTTGCCTTTGATGCCAACAGGCAGCGCTCCAACGCCCGGGGCAACCGCATGTGCCCTACGGGCGTCAACGGATGGAAGTCTCGACACCCATGTCCCGAGGTTGCGGGCACTCCAGCGGGAAACCTGGCCCAGCCTCCGATCCAGCGGTTCGACCGGGGGGCGCTCCCGGTGCCGGCGACCAACCAGTGGCCGCACGTCGCGATCCAACAGCCGTCTTTGCAACCCAATGGCCGTCGTCTCTTCATGGTGCAAGATGCCACTGACGCGGCGGGCAACGTGATACAGTCCAAGCTCGAGTACACGTGCGATGAGTTCCCCATGCGCAGCACCGTTGAGGGCGGCATCGGCCTGCCCGCGAACGTGAACCCCGGCAACAACCCTGTCGAGGGTCGCGGCCAGCCTGGCTTCACCCGGTGTGCCGCCAGTCGGTGGTGCTCGCAGCCGGGTGCTGCTGGCATCGCGTCGGAGCAAAACTGGCAGGCTCGGGGCCAGATCATGCTGCACACCGCGCTGACCGCCACGGGCCTGCTGGTCGATCCCGACTACGCGAACAACCACTTGACCCGGCCGACCATCTTCCATCTGCGATTGTCCAACTTCGGGCTTAACGGCGTGCCCGCGACCATATATAGGGGCATCCCGTACAGCCCGGCCAATGTGCCCATGAACTCGAAGCGCAGGCGTGATCTGGAGGCGCTCCACCGCAACGCCACGGCCTTTCTGGACTGGGCAGACAAGGCTACGACGGCGGAGCTTCTTGCGGGCGAAGGTGGTAACCACGTCACCCGCAGCCACGTCATAGTCAACAGCACCGAAGAAGAGGAGCTGGAGTCGTTGCACGCATCCATGTCCCTTCCCGACTTGGGCTTCGGGATGGACTTCGGCTCTGATGTCGGCGCTGACATGGTCGAGCCGGAACCAGAGCCGCAGCAACAGCAACAGCCCCGGAGCGAGACGGTGGCCAGATGGCATCTCACCACCCCTGGCGGCAAGCTCCTCCCCCGCGCCCATCTGCTGGCTCGTCTCAACACATCGGGCCTGCTGACGGAGCAAGACGCCACGGCGGCGCCGCTGTTGCGCAACGCGACGCAGAAAGACCTGGATGAGGCCGTGGCGCTCGTCAACGCCGCAATCGACGAGTCAGCACGGCTGAACGAGGCGCGTTACGCTAGTCCGGCCCGCAACGTGTACCGTCTCAGACCCGGCTCCGAGCCGAGTGGGGCCGGTGCTCGCCTCGCGGATCCCGGTCCGGAAGAACAGCCGCCGCCGCCATTGCTGGAAATGACCACCAAACTAGCCGCCGCTGCCGCCTTGGTTGCAGAGGCCGAGGCGCTGCAGCTCGAGCTGGGTAACAGCACCGCGTCGGCCCGTCGCCGGATACGGAAACGTGCGGGTACCTTTTGGATGGAGCACATCGCCCGCAGAGGCACGGTGCCCCTCGGCGACGACCCGGATTACAAGGTGTTCCGTAATGTCATGGACTACGGCGCCAAGGGCGACGGTGTCACGGACGATACGGCGGCCATCCAGAAGGCCATGGACGACGGGCGTCGGTGCGGCAAGGGCTGTAACGGCTCGACGCTCAAGAACGCCATCGTGTACCTGCCGCCGGGACGGTACCTCGTGTCCCGGACCATCTCCGTCATTTTCGGTACGCAGCTGATTGGCGATGCTTCCGACCGACCAACAATCGTCGCAAGCGCGCGCTTCATCGGCCTCGGTGTCCTGGCCACCGACGTCTATACGGGTGGCGGTATCGGGACGGACGGCCTCGATCAGCAGTGGTATGTCAATACGGCCAACTTTTACCGCCAGATCCGCAACCTGCGTATCGACGTGACGCAAACGCGGTCTGCTCAGAAGGTTGCCTGCCTGCACTACCAGATAGCCCAGGCTACCAGCCTGCAGTACGTCGAGCTGATCGCCAAGGAGGGGTCGCAGCAGCGTGGAATGTGTAAGTCTTGATGGCGTCCATTCATCCGGGTGCTTTCAGCTAGCTAACAACTTCTTCTCTTGTAGTTGCTGAGAACGGCAGCGGCGGCATGATCTCCGACATCACCTTCAGGGGTGGCGAGTATGGTCTTTGTAAGTTTTATCTTGTTCCTTCACTCCTCGTTCGGAGGGAAACCTGATTCTAACCGACGACTCCTGTCTAGATGGAGGAAATCAGCAGTTTACGGCCATGCGTCTGACCTTTGACGGCTGCGCAACGGGCGTGCACATTATTTGGGACTGGGGCTGGATCTGGAAGTCCATCACCATGTCCAACACGGACGTCGGGTTCAAGCTGATGCGCGAGGAAAAGAAGGAGACCACGGCGAGAAGCACCAGGTACAAACGCCAGACGGGCAAGAACAGCGTGGGAAACATCGGCTCTGCGTCCTTCATCGACTCTTCTTTCAGCAACGTCAACACGGTCGTCCTGGTGGCCCCCATCGACCCGGAGCCCGGCAAGGGCTCGACCGGCGTCGTCATGGAGAACGTCCAACTCAGCGGCGTCGGCAGAGCCGTCGCCGACTCGGCCGGCAAGCTCCTCCTGGCCGGCGGCAGCAAGCACGTGGAGGCATGGGCCACGGGTCCCATCTACAACGCCGCCGGGCAGCGCGAGTTCTCCGAGGGCGAGGACATGGCGAGGTGCAAGCGCGAGGTCTCGCTGCTCGACACTTCGGGCGGTGCCGGCGCTGCCAAGTCGCCGTACTATGAACGGCCAAAGCCGCAGTACGAGGGCCGTTCGGCGGGAGACTTTGTGCACCTCAAGGACTTTGCAAGCGGCGATGGTGTTGCTGACGACACGGCCGGGGTCCAGGAGGCCCTGATGCGCGCCGTCGGCGGAAAGATCCTGTTCGTTGACGCCGGCACGTACCTCATCACGGGGACAGTGACGATCCCTTCCGGGGCCAAGATCGTGGGCGAGGCGTGGTCCCAGTTTGCGGCGACAGGTTCGTACTTTGGTGATGCCAACGACCCTAAGGTGATGTTCCGTGTCGGCAGCGGGGGCGAAACGGGCGACGTTGAGATGCAGGACCTGCTGTTCACGACAATCGGGCCAGCGGCCGGCGCGGTCCTGATCGAGTGGAACATCAAGGCGTCGAGTCCCGGAGCAGCGGCGCTGTGGGAGTGCCACGTCCGTATCGGTGGTGCTCTCGGCACGAAGCTCAACCCAGACGAGTGCCCGCCGCTCACGAGCGGCACCAACCCGCCCGGGTGCCAGGCGGCGAGTTTGATGATGCATATTACGCCGCAAGCCTCGGGTTACTTTGAGAACATGTGGCTGTGGGTAGCGGACCATCTGATCGACGACTTGGACTGGAACGACGCGAACAACACCATGGTGAGTCTTCATGATTCTGACTCCAACTCCGAGAAAGTTTAATCCGCTGACATGCTTCTTTACAGCCCCAACTGTCCATCTACGTGGCTCGTGGTCTTCTAGTTGAGTCTCAAACGGCTACTTGGCTGTACGGTACCTCATCCGAGCATGCCGTGTACTATCAGTACAACCTACATCACGCGCGTAACATCTTTGCCGGCATGATTCAGACGGAATCTCCTTACTTCCAGCCTGTGCCCGAGGCCCCCGCGCCGTTTGAGGATGCCGTCGGCCAGTTCGCAGGAGATCCCGATTACAGCTGTGCGGGTGACGACTTCGACGGGTGTGACTCCTCATGGGCATTGATTATGCGCGGCTGTCAGAACATTTTCATCGCCGGCGCCGGAATCTACTCGTGGTTCGACACGTACACGCAGGACTGTATCGGGAAACATGCCTGTCAGAAGGCTCTGGTCTTGCTTGATAACAACCGAGCCAACAACCGCATCCAGCACCTCATAACCATCGGCGCAAAGTACTCGGTCGTTATTGATGGCACGGGCATCCTCGATCTTGACAACCTCAACGTCGAGTCGCACCCGCGCTGGTCGCAGATCACCTGGCTTGACATGCAAGCTGAACGCGGAAGCCACATCTCGCCCGAGAGCGCCACGGTCATCCCCTTGCCTCATACCACCGTTCCGGCTTGCTCGACCTTCACACTCGGCGATGGTGCCGCCACAGATATACCTCGGCTACGACGTGAGGGTGCCCAGAACAGCGACCCCGGTCCCGGCCATGACCAGTGCCCGGCCTGCAGCTTCTTCCGGCTCATCTCTTCGACATGCTGCGGTTCTGGCGGAAGCCTGTGCAACCCCATTGCCATTCCTGCCAACACGCCTACGCCTGCCGACATCGAACTACCCGCAGGCTTCAAGCCGAACCAGCCATTCGTCGACTCGGGCGGTGTCGAGAGGCCCGCAGACAGCCCACTGCCTGAGGAGGCGACGATCCCAAGCGGTACTGAGTTCCCGGAGCCCTTCATCATTCCCGGCGGTCAACCTCTAGCAGGTGGCGAGGACGGTGGCTCCGGCTCCGAAAACGACATCTGGGTGCACCCGACTATCTGGGATCAGCCCAGCCCGACGGTGTGGTGCGAGCCTCCCTGTACGATCCGCCTGCCGCCATGGACGCGAGCAACCAGCACTATCGACTATCCCATAGTCACCGTGACCGACGGCTCGTGGACATCCAAGGCCACCCGTCGCCCCATAACCGTGACTGAGTGGGTGTTCGAGCCCATGACCATCACCGAGTCGCGCCGTCCCCCTCGACCGACGTCGACCACCTCTTCGTCAGATGACGACGATGACACCATCATCGTGACCTGGCCCAAGTTCGATTCCACCACCACCTGGCCGCCCATCACCTACACCAAGGACGGCACCACCCGGAGGACCCGCCCGGATCCGAGCGACCCCACCCACCCACCGCCACCGCCGCCTCCGGGTCCGGATCCCCCTCCTCCGCCGCCGAAGGGCGAGTGGCCCGATCCTCCCATCGTCATCGTCAACGGAAAGCCGCCGCGGCCCACGACGACGCCGTGCGCCTTCCCGGCCTGGCAGTGCCCGCCGCCGCCTGGTACCCACCCAGATTCGCCCTGGGGAGGCGATAACCCCGACGACCCCGATGAGGAGGAGGAAGACGAGGAGGAGGAGGAGGAAGCCATCTGCTTTGCAGACGCACAGGAGCCTCCCCCGGACACGACGAGTGAGAACCCTCAACCAGGCCCCACAACGACCGCGCGCCCGACGACAACCTCCCGCCCTCCCGACCCGGAACCCACGCCCGAAAAGGAGTGGAAGCACCCCGACCCCAGCCAAAACGAGAAGCCGCACTGTTACAACGGCGGCGAGTACACGATCCGCAGCCTGGCCGTCGAGGCGGCGCGCGAGTTCTGCAAGGAGTCGGTGCCGAGGGTCCTTACGGACGGGCGCATCCGCGGCAAGAAGCTGGTCCGCAACCAGCACAAGGTCGGCGGCGGGCAGGCCATTCTCGACCTCGAGGTCCTGCACGACGACTGTGAGTACATCCACGATGAGGACGAGTGCTACCTGTACGCGCGTGTGCCTATCGATAGCTGCGACTGCTCTGGTGAGGGTTGGAAGCGCGGCGGCGAGGTCAAGAACAACTGCCTACGAGTGAGGTTCGACCCTCAGTTTCTGGAACAGGACGACCCAGGGTGTATTCTCTGTTTGAACCCATGGAGTGGTCTTGCAACCTCCTGGACTTTGTAGAGTTTGGTCAAGAAGGGGTAGAAAGCGTCTTCAGCCCAGCTTCCTTATTTTCTGCCATACACGCCAACAGTAGTAATTAGTGTATTCCAGTCATGTACCGCAGTCTCCTTATTTGACAATGTTCTTCATCATAACTGCAACTACATATATTGCCATTGGGTTGCCCCTCTTGAAAGCAATCTCATTGGGTTTATTTGGCTTTCCGAGGACTGCCGTGGTTGATACCCTGAAGAGCTCTGGGCAGTATTCTAATTTCAGTCTCTCAATTTGTGGACTTCACGTTTCTGTCTAGTGTTGACCCAGAAAAATTGAAAAAAGGTGTTGGGCTTCTACAAGAGAATGGGCGTCTCATTCCAAAAGCTTTGATGGCTTATGTGGCTGATTAAATGGACCACAAGCAATTCAAAGGAACGCCATTGCAAACCCAAAAGCCCTGGATCGAGAGCACCTATCTTTTCAGCCCTGTGCGAAACCCGGGTTTCCACAAACTCTTTTGCATACGAAATTGTTCAAAGTTCTTCCTAATAGACTTTAGCCTTTTGAGCTGTCATGCCCTAACCCTCGCCAAGTCGAGAACTCGATCAAAGAGCTCTGTTGCTACAATATTCCCAAGCTGGGTTAGGATCGCGACCTTTCCAACGACTTCCACGCCTCACTTCGAGCAAGCCCCAAACCCCGAAACCGAATCGCATCACCAAACGCACGCGAAACCTCCCAATCGTCTTCGAAACCCCTTGCTATCTTCACCACCACCAGCATGGACAAGCTCCCCGTCGAAATGCTCCGCGAGGTCCTCGAATACCTACCGCTGCGGGACAAAGTGCTCCTGAGACGCACATCTGCAGTTTTCAACGCCATTCTGCTCGATCAAATCTATAAGAAGCTGCGCCGCATCCAAAAGCTATGCGGCAGGAGGCTTCCCCTCGCCCACGTATACCCAGCGGACCTCCTTGCCGCCTTTGAAAACCTCGTCTCCAACCTCGGGCTCTCGGAGAATCACGCTCCCTTCCACGACCGCTGTATCATACCATTTGGATATCGCAACAGGTCTGAACCTATGCCGGCAGAGTTTACTCTTTTGGGCACGACTCCGATGTCCTGTTTTATGCACCTATGCATTTTTGAGATGTACAGAGAGGAACGGCGACTCCATCTATGCAGCATCCCGGAGACCCCCGAGTGTTTCGTTGCCTTCCAGGTCATGCCTAAGGAGAGCTTTCTATCATCGTGCACGGGATTGGACGAGAAGACATGTCACCGCTGCAAGACTAAATACTACAAACCTCCTCACAGCCTAGTTTGTCCCAATGGTGACCGGCGGAAGCTCAACCCTGCGTATAGCATGAGCCGTTGGTGGACAACACTGGAGAATG
This sequence comes from Colletotrichum brevisporum, assembly GCA_030770045.1. Taxonomy (NCBI): domain Eukaryota; kingdom Fungi; phylum Ascomycota; class Sordariomycetes; order Glomerellales; family Glomerellaceae; genus Colletotrichum; species Colletotrichum brevisporum. The sequence continues at coordinate 729,749 of JAUGSI010000006.1, read as the reverse complement.
AGTTTGGGGAGTATAAGGCAGGGAGGTATACAATCGAAAACTTTCCGTGTATGTTACGTCCAATCATCAGGTACGAACGCAAGACGTTGTAACGACCCGAATTTAAAGCAGTCGCACTTCTGTCTCTGTAACAAGTAGAACGTTTCCTGCGCTGTAAGTCAATGCTCAGATCGACGTGGAATAGGCGCAAGTTTTAGCCATAATTGTGGCCGGACCGGAGCCAGAATGGTTCTCCATGTCCCGATATTCAGGCGAAGCAACAGGGCCCGGACAACTGGTCTACAGCCCCAAGAGTAACGATGCACAGTCTGCCTCTTCTTGTCGAAACCGTCAATCGTGCCCATGGTTCCTCCAAACATAAGGTAGTCATCCTTCTGGCCTTTCGGGACAGTACGTCCCGGAGATCCAAGCACGTCAGAGAGAGCCTCCCAAGACCGATAGCGACGACACAACTTCCGGGACGCAACTCGTTTATTGGTCACATTTCCCCACGTAGATATGCTGGGCTTCTGCAGTGATCGTTTCTCAAAGAGTGCCAAGACGGCAGGAAGGAGAAAAACGCGAGAACTTTTCACCCTAACTACATATGTAGCCCTCCCAACGGGCAGTACTGAACGAAAACTTCCCATTCTAGGCTGTGTATGCACGGAATCGTTATCATGACTGGCCTTGTTAATGAGGCCAGTACAAATGCGGGTGTCCGGACAACAAGTAGACCAAGATTGACGGCCGTTGCGACAGTGTTCGGGACCCTCGGAACCCCATACCGATCGGGACCATCCGCCTGATGTCATTGATCGCGCCGGCCACTGATGCGGAGGTCCAGACCATGTGAGATCAGATTGAGTTCCACATGAGATTCGTCCGAAGGCCTCCTTCTACCGGATCGAAGTTTCGTCTGTCCGTCATAGAGACCCGACTTACCATTATTCTCACCAGGACGGCAGGTTGGGCACATGGCTCCGTCCATCGATGACCAAAGTCTGAATCAGAAATGATCCCATCGCTAGCGAGGCGAAATATTAGCTTTCGGAGATTTCAACGACCGCATCGGGCCGCCTCCCTCGATGACGGCCGGTCCGGGTCAAAATCAGGCTACCCAATACAATAAAGCCAATCTTCCTTTGCGAGGATCGGGGGTGGTTTTCACCCTGGGACTGAACAAAACACCATGGAATATTTTCGAGATACAGCGTTCGGACAGACTGCCAGGCTTGTCACGGGCAACAAGATCCTCCAGCTGCAATACGAAGAAGAGCGCAACCCGGAGTTGTGGCGGACGTACATCAACGAGGCCAAGTCGGCCAACGCCGCTCGGTATGGGCAGGTCGAACCACCAGAAAATGAAGATGCTGGCAGGAGGAGCGTCAGTGATACAGAGAGCCAGGTTGTGGAAACAGGCAGCCTTAGGGACTCGTCCACCACACTTGCCTCGGAAGGACACGATTACAACGACGTGATTGGATTGATCGTCGACCCCGAGAAGGGGAAGAACGTGAACGTGGTTGACTTTCTCCCAAATGATCCCGAAGTGGGTTACATGGATCAAATAGTGTAGTTTCAATCGTACTGACAGCCACACAGAATCCCCAAAACTGGAGCTTGCCCAAAAAGGTCTTCGTCACCTTCCAGATTTGTTTCCTTACAATCGGGGTCTACATCGGCTCAGCAATATACAGTGCCGGCCTCATGGACGTCATGAGAGTGTTCGGAGTTAGCCAAGTTGCCGCATTGCTAGGTCTCACTCTTTTCGTTGCCGGTTATGGACTGGGACCGGTAGGTCATCCATCGTCGACTCACGACAAGATCCCCTGCTAACCGATGGCCCGACTAGATGATATGGAGTCCCCTTTCCGAAATCCCACAGATCGGTCGCAATCCAATCTATATCGGGACTCTGTTTCTCTTTGTCCTACTTCAGATACCGACGGCTCTGTCCGTCAACTTTGGCATGCTCCTCGCCTTCAGGTTCCTGACGGGTTTCGTCGGGTCACCTGTCCTCGCCACTGGAGGCGCCACGCTCGCCGACATATGGACACCACGCAAGAGAGCGTATGCTATTGGAATATGGGGAGTTGCAGCTGTCTGCGGCCCAGTTCTTGGCCCCCTGGTCGGAGGCTTCGCAGTCACGGCCAAAGGATGGACGTGGGCGATATGGGAGCTAATGTGGCTCAGCGGTTTTGCCTTCGTCTTTCTGTTATTCTGTCTCCCGGAGACGAGCGCCCAGAACATCCTCTTTCGCCGCACGAAACGACTGCGGAAGTTAACCGGAAACCAGAAACTAGTCTGCGAACCAGAGCTGGTAGCCGAGTCCATGTCGGGCAGGGACATCGTGATGATATCTCTTGTCCGGCCGCTCACCCTGAACTTCACTGAGCCTATGGTCTTCCTTCTCAACCTTTACATCGCCCTTATCTATGGTCTTCTCTACATCTGGTTCGAGTCGTTTCCTATCGTTTTTAATGGCATCTACGGTTTCAGTCTGGGTCTCCAGGGTCTGGCGTTTCTAGGCATTCTCGTCGGCGCGCTGATCGTCATGCCGCCCTTCTTTTGGTATCTGCACCGCTACGTGGAGCCGCAATTCGACGCCAACGGAGACATCCAGCCCGAGAAGCGGCTGCCAGCTGCCTTCATCGGCGCATTCTGCGTTCCTATCTGCTTATTCTGGTTCGGCTGGTCCTCGAGACCCGACGTGCACTGGACCATGCCCATCATCGGCTCAGGGTGGTTCAGTGTTGGGTCCTTCCTACTCTTCAACTCTGTTCTGAATTACCTCCCGGACGCGTATCCATCGTATGCGGCCTCGGTTCTTGCGGGCAACGACCTCTTTCGAAGCTCCTTTGGCGCCGGTTTTCCACTCTTTGCCGGGGCCATGTACGAGAAACTTGGCGTCGGCTGGGCCAGCTCTCTGCTGGGCTTCCTCTCGATTCTCTTCATTCCGATCCCGTTTGTATTGTACAAGGTTAGTGTCAACGAACAACAACTGGTGAAAGGGTTCAATGCTAATGATTGCTACAGGTTGGAGAGAGATTGCGCAAACAGCATAGCAAACATGCCAGGAAGGATATTTGAGCGCCTCGAAGAATGGCAGCTCACTGGGCGCGGACACATCGCGACCGAAGATACACTCACTCAATGAGGGAGTCCGTGGCAGTTTGGTACAGGGTTTAGGTTGCACATACTCGTGATTTTGACAGGTATGCAGCCGCTAGCGAACTGAAATAGGAGAGGTATTTTGGTACAATTTGCGGGAAAGCCCGGTTTAAATGCTGTATCTGAATAGCTTGTCTTCCTTGTCCGTCAAGTCTGTCTCCGGCGCTCCAGCAGCGTCCAGGACCACCTCTCCATGGGTCGCAGCCGACCCAATACCACTGGCTGCGGCGGATTCTCTTTCAGAGTTGTCCCGGGAACACAGGATACGGTAGGCAACAATGACCACGAACAACAGACACCACGTCACAATCGCCGTCACGACGCCGTTGAAGTAACGCGGCTTCTCTGTCCACAGCTGCGGTGCTCCGATGCAACCGGCGCAGTAACCGATGAAGAACATTGCGTTGACGATGGCTCGCTTGGTGTTGCCCTTGACGTTGGATGCCGTGAGAGAGAGAAGGATGGACCAGACGGCAGTAATGCACGACGCCTAGGAAAGAAGGGGTCAGGACTAAGAATGAAGATGTGATAAGGGTGCTTGGGTACATACCAGCCAGGAGGCTCCGATCATGCCCCATCCAGCGTCGGTCGATAGCTTCATCAGAAGCACGTTGCCGGCCAAAGGCGGGAGGATGAGCACCAAAGCGACCAGAGTGCGGTTCTTAGGGAACAACATGCAGCCGCAGACTCCGAGCCACAGCATTCCAATCTGCACAGCGCCTGGGATAGTCAGTTTTGCATACTGCGACTGATCGTCAAGATAAGTCCTTACCGGAGGGTGCGGTGTAGAGCATAGTCTCGAACTTGTCGTAGCCGATTGTGTTGATGACAAGTGACGCGAACTATCAAACCCCAGTCAGAACCGAAGGTAGGTCATTCGGATAAGCGGACTTACCGTGAGAACTGGTGATTGCATTGTGACGAGAACACCAAACCAAAAGACAAACCACGTCTTGACGTCAAGAAGGGCCTCCTTGAGTTGGCGCATAGAGAACGAGGTCTTGTCACCACCCTCGCGGTCCTTGGCCATGCGAAGAGACAAGACTTGCTTCTGGCGTGGGGTCAGAAACCAAGCATCCTTCGGGCCGTTCGGCATGAACAGGTAGAAGAGAACGCCAGACGCGGAGGTGATGGCGCCGCAAACGAGGAATAGAGTCCTCCAGGGGGCCAGGGCCAGGGCCTCGTTCCTGGCGATACCGTACATTAGCAGGCAACCGCAGATCTGCGCCACGCCATTCATGGTGATCCAAAGCCTGAGATAGACGTTAGCTGGGCTCGTCATGAGGATTGCTGCGGGACTGCTTACGCAGTTCGAAGCGCGTGTTCGCCCTTGCGGTACCAGATGCTGGTGATCGTGATGAAAGCCGGGGAAACAGCGCCCTCGGCGAATCCAAGAAGAAAGCGCACTGCGGCGAACCCGGCGTAGTTTTGAGGCGCGGCAAGGCACATGCAAACTATGCCCCAAATGACTCTGCAAGGATTGGCAGTCAGTTCAGACCCCGTTTCGCATGAAAGAGGGCAATGGTGCTTACACAGTCACGCCGACAAACTTGGTCAGGTGAAGTCGGCTCATCAGGTAGATGAAGGGGTATTCAGAAACAAGCTGGCCTAATGCAAAATGAGCTGCTCGAATCTGTCACGCTGCGGGCAGATACCACGTACCGATGTAAAAGATCGAGCTGCACCACGAGTACTGCGTGCTCGTCAAGTTTAGGTCGGTGATCAGGCCAAAGACCTGTTCTCGCCTGTAAGCTACTGTACTAGTCGTCTGGGTGCACAAAACTTACACTGGCGTAACTAAGACTTTGTTTATCCAAGTATTGGAGGAAGAAGACGAGACACATCTGACACCAAAAGTTAGTTGTTTCCTTCTCCAACAAGGCATGCATCGTCGCTCCATACCATCGGCAGGATTGTGCAGTCTATCTTGCGCAGGACTGCTCGTTCTTCCTCCTCCGTGTAAGAATCGTCCAGCTCGACCATCCGCCCGTTCTTTCCGTCATCGCCACCAAGCTGGGCTTCGTCTCGCGTCTTGCTCAAGGTGTCATGTTCGGGTTCGGTGGATAAAGCCATTCTCGTATCTTCGACGTCAGAGTTCGTCTGTTTGATGCTCTGTCTCACAAACACGCAGAGATGCCCCCAAAGACGGGCTTCCACACTTTTAAGAGAAGACAAGCGGGTTTAAGTCCACTTATTATGCCTGTCACGCTCCCAACCCTGGGGTAGAGTCCCGTTGATTCCCCGCACCGGTTGCGCATATCAGGGAGTCATTTCGTTTGATCCTGCGATATCTGTGGCCCGTGATAGCAGCGATATGGGGGTGGGGCGGGCCATGTTCCCGACGCTCTCAGCGGAGTTGTGACACATTCCCGACGCGGATATCGGCAACTTGGTTCGGCTCGTTGCCAACACCCCGGCGATAGAGCGGCCGAAGACGGCGACAAGGACATGGCTAGTATGATTGGCGGTAGGGCCGGGGATGGTCTGAAAATGGCCGACCAAATAAATATTGAGATGTCCTGATAGTACAGTCAGCTTTTGTCGAACTAGGCCATGAGTCGAAGTACCTCTGCGCGTTCTCCAAGGTGAACTCAGCATTCCGAGCTTCCCCTCACTTCAACGTCATATTCACAACCTCAAAGAGACACCGAAACTCGTCCAAGAACCAATTCGCCATGGTGTCCGAATCAGATCTCAAGCCCTGGCTGCGGGCGCCTACCCGCCGATACATCCTCACCAATGCCTCCGTCGTCGACGTTGCCACCGGCACTTTGAGGAAGAATGCTGCGGTGCAGCTCAAAAACGGCTACATCGATGCCGTTCTTGACTCGACAGAATCGACGGTCGCGGCTGCGCAAAAAGACGGCTTCGAGGTCGTGGACTGCAGCGGGAAGTTTCTCTGCCCCGGCCTCATCGACTCCCACGTTCACGTCATGGCCGTGCCTGGCTTCGGCGATCTCTCAAAGGCATTCGGCAACCCCAACGACGTATCGCTCCTCCGACAGCCTTACGTGTGCGCGCAGATGCTGCACAGGGGCTTCACGAGCGTGCGTGACTGCGGAGGAGCCCTGCTTGCACTCAAGGAGGCCATCAACGACGGCGTGTTCCCCGGCCCGCGTCTCTTCATCTCAGGACACGCGCTATCGCAAGCGGGCGGCCACGGCGACTTCCGGGGGTCCCACGACCATACGGCGTGCTGCGGCGGGTCGACGACAGGTCTTGGACGGGTCTGCAATGGCGTTCCGGAGTGCATGACAGCCGTCCGCGAGGAGATCCACACCGGGGCGGACTTCATCAAGATCATGGGCTCCGGAGGCGTGTCCAGCCCGACAGACAAGATCGACCACCTCCAATTCACGGGGTCAGAAATCCAAGCCATGGTTGAGTGTGCCGCCAACGCCGGCACGTACGTCACGGCGCACGCATATACGCCCAAGGCCATTCGACACTGCGTCGAAAACGGAGTACGAGGAATCGAGCACGGCAACTTCATCGATGAGCCAACAGCGAAGCTACTTGCTGAAAAGGGCGTCTATCTAACTCCGACGCTGATTACGTACGCCGAGATAGCTTCGCCGAAGTGGCAGGGATACCTCCCGCCCGAGTCCAAATCGAAGAACGAAGAGGTCCTCACCGCCGGCCTGGCTGCGCTCAAGACAGCGCACGACGCTGGCGTCACCATATGCTACGGAACAGATCTTCTTGGGCCCCTTGGCGCCGCGCAGTCTTTCGAGTTCTCTTTGCGTTCGAAGGCTCTGCCACCGTTGGCAGTTCTGCAGAGTGCCACGCTCAACCCCGCGCGCATGGTCGGTAGAGAAGACTCCCTGGGACAGATCAAGGCGGGTTTCGAGGCGGACATTGTCATCACAAGTGCCAACCCCCTCGAGAACGTGGCGATGTTCGATAACCCAGAGGCAAACGTCATGGGAGTGATCAAGGAGGGACGGGTGTACAAGAGTAGGTGGGATGGTCTCAGAGAAGATACAGCAGTACCGATCAAGGTCATGCCGGAGGCGAAACCAGCGCTTTGATCTAGTTGAATAGTTGTAGACCGAAGTTGTTTGTAAGAAAACTCACTCAAAGAAGCCAGTCGGCAAAAGCAATGCTATGATACGAAAGCATGAACCCCCAATTATTTGTGTGCGTCATTTTTCAAACTCGCTCCAGGCCCGCAAAATCAGACAAGCAATCGGTTGAAAAGACCCCATTACCTCAAGCCCGCTGTAAAATTTAGGACATCCATTCCCGTCAGACCCATCATGTACATCTGGTCGTCGTTCCAGGCAAACGATGGCCATTCATCTCCGTCTAGTTGTAGCGGCATCATTTCAGGAACCGGAGTCCCTGACCCTGCTTGAGGAAGTTGAAAGCCGGCTGCAGACATCTCCTGAAGCTGCAACGCCGCCGCCTCGTCCCAGGCGGACGATAGCATGATATCAGGGACAGCTGCACCGCTCGAAGGGCCCTGCGCCTGATCTTCTGACCGCACCGAAGAGGACTCATCGTCTGATGATGTCTCCGCAGCCTCGTTGTTCAAGAGCCACTCTGCCCAATGGCTATAGCCCGCTCCCCGATCAGAGGAGGAGGATGGCCGGTCATCGGGACGGCCCGACTGAACGCTCAGCAGCTTCGCCCTTGCCTCGTTAGTGATAGACTGCAGGGCCTCGACGAAGCGCACGCCGGTACGCGCCGTAGCGTTGCCGCCTCCCGCCATCTTCCGCAGGCATTCCATGCCAAAGGTCACGCGCCCGTCGTAACCAGAATCTCGGTCGAGCACACCGGCGAGCAGTGCGATGATGGTCGCAACGCTGCAGCCCTGCAGGTCCGTAAAAGAGAAGTTGGCCATGTTCCCGCTGCGGCTGAGACCTTCGAATAGCTCTAGCATCTTCCTGGCCGCCCTGATGCAGGCGTCGGACGATCTCTGAACGTCGCTTCCGACGCGAGGGGGTTCGTCATCCGGGGCGAAGACAGCACGGAGACGGGCACGGACAACGGTGACGACCGCCACTTTGCCCATGTCGATCCACGAGAAATAGTAGTTCAGATGCAAGTGGAAGACGGCGCGGTAGCTCGGAGACTTGGGGTGGATGTTTTGCAGTTTGAGGGACGCTGGGAGGGTTCGCTTCCAACTCTTAAGGGTTTCTTCCCGTTCCAAGGCGGCGCCGGGTTCGGAAAGTCTGTCGAGGATTCGTACTAGCTTCGCGTTCGCAATCTGGTGTTGAACGTTGTCGACCTGCTGCAACGAGTCGCGATGTATCGGCCTGGGTAGGCGTGCTGTGATTATGTCTTGGGCGATAGATCTCGGCCTGTTGAGCTTGATTGTCACCGTTCTATAATATGTTAGCTTGTTGCCCTCTATCAACGTCAAAGGGCAGACTCACCTCTCCAGAGAGTAGATGGACCACCAAAGCCGCCTCCGCGTCTCCCTCTCATCTTCGCTGAGCGTTGGATCATCCGGCTCCAGATGCAGGCCAATAGCCAAGGCCTTGCGAAGCGCAAGTCCCATGTAGACATACGAAGCGCTGATGGCACTCGCGGGCATGAGATACACCCCTAAGACGTATGCTGCCTGCACCGAACGTAGTGACGGTCGGTCAGTCAAGTCCGCCATCAGAACCCGAGCCTCGTTGTAGAATATCCTGCTCGGGTCGATGTCTTCTGGCAGACTCGCGCTGGCCATGTCGTCTGGCTTTGCTAGGCTTGTCCAGTGACTACCCAGAGCAAACACCGCCAGCGCCAGGCAAACGAACCCGGTGTCGGTCCTTAGACGCGAGGACTCAGAGGCGTAAAAGCTCTCGAGCTCGGATATGAACTGGGCCTGGTCAAAGTAGAAGAACAGATCCGTGCCGTACTTGATGCACACCGAGACGAGGAAGTCGGCGACGGACCGGGGTGGAAACCTTCTGACGGCCTTCTTGACGCGCCGCAACTCGGCGTGCTCTGCTGGAGGGGTGCGTGATAGACGGGCTTGCAACTTTGCCATGTCCCCTTCTTCAGGCGTTTGCTGGGAATCCAGACAGAAGGCCTCGCGAAGTCGACTTAGGAACCTCGGCCACATGAATGCCTCAGAAGGACCGCCACCGCCTGGAGAGAAGTCATCCTTATACTTTGGCCCAGTGTCGAGTGAGTTGCCGAGGACGCTCCAACAGACGGCCGAGGAGCATCATCACCAGCGGCAGTGGTCGCCGTCGTCCTTCTCCTCCTCTTAGCCATGGAGTCTCTCACGATAGCCTCCTCAGGGCTCCCCTCTCGTTCGAACCTACATGGATGAGACCCCTGTAGACACCGCAGGCAGGACCCAGAGGTTGTCGGGACGCACTTGTTCTTGCGGGCCTTGCAGCGGTCGCAGGCGCGCGAGGCACGCTTCCGGTCCGCGTCGGCAACCCTACGTCGCTTCCGCCTGCGTAGCGCTGCGGCGGAGTCCATCGGCGGGTAAATGGAGTACATGTGTTGGCGGGAGCATAGTGAAGGGGGGCGGGCAGCAAATTGTCGTACGATTGTGCGGGAGAAAGACTGAAAATATTCATTTGTTTTCTCCGCATTTCGGTCGCGATGCCGGTGATAAGGACCCGCTGACGGGAGAGACAGGGGTCCGGGGTTGAGCACGGAGACGGGGGACTGATACCAGGGTGATGCTCATTGACAAGGGAACTGATTGCGGACTTGTGTTGTCCTCTAACATCTACATAAACAAAGGGAAACATTCTTTGAACAGTACGGAAGGGACTAAGCTGCCCACCATCCAGAAATCATCGTCACCCGGCGCTGGGGCCGGCTGGCCGTCAGCGCCGAAGGTTTAAGCCCGGAGTTGTCGACCGACGGGCCCCAGTATATCTCCAACTTCCTTCATAGCCGCTAAGATCTCATGTTGTCCCGGAGCTCCTGCTCAGATGCAGACTGCTTCAGAGGAAGGTTGCCTCTTCTTCTGGCGAGCGCGTTCTTGATAGTCGCAAACAACCCCGGCATCTCGGACCCGGGACCATTCATGATGGCACCTGGGTGTACCGCATTGAAAACGGCAATAGCAAACACCATCGGCACGGCCTCCAGGACGTAAAAATAGGCTTCGTGGGTGATGAGCTTGTTATCAACCCCGTGTCCCGATGAGAACTCGACCAAGCGGTAGATGATGCGGACGGTGATCATGCCCAGCGAGAAGTACAACGCCCATGTGAGAGGCCTCCAAGCGCGGCTGAGGTTCCCGACAAGGCTTGCCCGGCGCATGTCGCGCTGAAACACGAGAGCCAGGCCGACGAAGATGAGAATGAAGAACTCCTGCAGGCCGATGCCGCCCATGTAGATGTGGATGGCGCGCATCTGTTCCTCCGGCGGGGTGGTCGGGCCGGCCATGCTGCCTCCGACAAGCTGGATGATGAAAGAGATGACATCGAGACCCACAAATATGGCGGCGAAGGTCGAGGCGGGGATGCTGAGGAGGGAGCGGGAGGGATGGAAGAAGTGTATCATTCGGCCGAGAGTCATGTAGGCGAAGGCATTAACCCCTGTTCTTGGTCAGCCCCTACTCTACTCTGCCTGGGAGGCTTTGACAACTAGTGGGAAGGATACTTACATAGGGGCGCAAGAAGGATGAAAATCTGAAAGATGAGGAGGATTCCCGTGTTTTGCTGATATCTGGAGCTCAAAGCTCGGAAGGCGAACGCGAGCGTCTCCCAGGTGCTCGCCATGCTAATGACCCAACACCACCTCTGTCGTCGGTCAGTTTCGGGCGATTCCATGACGACGACTCTGGACGACGTACGAACCTTCTTGTGCATGGCGGCCTGCCAAATGTGGACGGCGGTCAAGATGCCAAACAAGACGGCAAAGACCATCGCCGCAGCAAAGCTGGGATAGTAGTTCCATAGCGCCCCACACTCGCCAGGCGGGACGTAGCCATTGGCATCGGGCTCGACTGTCTGGACGCAGGTCGGGATGGAGATGTCGATCGTCTTGGCCGGGACGGTCACGTAACTGTTTGTGACACCGGGAATCGTGATGTGTTGGGTGGTGATGAAGTCCCCTGTAGGTGCCGGAGCTGATGTCGAAGAGACGGCCGAAACTTGACGCCCATGGAGATGGTCTATGAGAGTTGGCGTAGGCAATGGGACGGCTGGCATAGCAATTGCTGAAGTTGCCAGGGCTAAGGTGATCAAAAGGAAGTGCATCTTGACTGAACTTAAAGTTTGATGATGGTAGGAAATGTGCTAGGTAGTGTCTGTTATTTGGTCTTTCGAATCCATCTTGGATGCCCGCGTCGAGATATTTAAACCATTTAACACAAGTTTTCTGTCAACAGTCGTATTCATGTTATTGAGAATGCCTAACGATACACAGCCCCGAGAGTCTTCGCGGCCTCCAAAACGTCGTTACATAAATTCGCAAGCCGGCCAATCGCAGTCAACAGCGCTACAGTCCGTTACATCAGCGGCTTCCAAAACCCAAAGTGGGGTAACACTTACCTATACAGAAACGCCAAATTTTGCCTATAAATCCAACTTTCTTTATATAGTAGCTTTTTATTAACACCACTATTAATACTACTATTAATTAGTATCCTACTACTACTATTAAAAACAATTATAAAGTTATTTAAAGACTATATATTACTCTATATACTATAATAACCCTAAATATCTTAATATACTAACTTACTAAAATCAATTTAATACTCCTATTTTTTAACTTTAATAATAGCTTTATTATTAGGGCTACTAACTATATTTAATAAATAATTTAAATATACTACTATTAATATAACTTTATTAGTAAAGTTTAATAATAAAAAAGATTTTATAAAAGTAGCTAAAAAATAAAAATTTAGTACTATACTAAGTTACTTAAATTATTAAAGTATTATAATAATTTATTATTAAATAAAATATAAAAGTTTTTATTTAAATAGTTTAATTTTAATATTAGTAAATTAATAATTAATTAATATTTTAAAAAAGTAGGTTAAACTAATAAAAAAATACATATTATAACTACTTAATAAAATCTAAAAAAGAGACTTAAGTAGCTTTATTATATATAGTAGTATAAACTAAAGTAACTAATCTTTATTAATAAGTTAAAAGTAAATAAAAATACTAGTAAAAGGCAAATAGAATAGGCTCTAAAAGGCCTTATACTATAAAAATTAGTAAAGTTAAAACGGAGTTAGTAAATATAACTCTTACTAGTATTAACTCTTAAGGATATATTAAATCTTTTAGTATACCCGGGGACAATAAATAGTAAAGACTTTATAGTATAAATTATCTACTACGTATTACCTAAATATAAAAAGTTTCCTACCCCTTATTTAGTAATTATTATAAATAATACCTTATTTTACTACTAAAAGGATATTTAAATTACTTATAAAAAAACTAGTATACGCTTTAAATACCTTCCACCATACTTACTTAACTTTAACCCTATTAAAAAGTACTTTAAAGACCTAAAAAAGTATATTAAAAAGAACTTTCATATATATAATACTAGTAATAAGAACGTTTATAATTAAGTAAAGTTTTTATATAACTATACCCTAAAAGTACAGTAAAGATTACTATAGATTACTAATCACTTTTACTACGTATTTATTAATTTTAATAGTACTAAGGGTATTTTTAATAAATTTATAATTAAGGTTATAAATAGTAAAGAAAGCAGAGATATATTAAATAAAATAAGTAATAAATTAAAACTATTATTAATCTATAAGGATACTATAGTTAAGTAGGTAAAGTAAAAAGGAAAAAACAATAGCAACAAGTTAAGGCCGTTATTAAATAAACTGCAAAAATACCACAGTTAAGCGGACAAAGTAGAAAGGAAAAAGACACTATAAATAGTACCTATTATAACCTATTGTCTAACTTAAACTAAATACTAATATCCTCTTTATTAATCTCTTCACAACCCAACTCCATATTATCCTTATTAAATAATAAATTAATAAAATAACTTAAGAACGTTCTATTATCTAATATATTAATCAATCTTAACTATAATCCACTAAATTATAGTAAAAGCCTATTAATAATTATTTAAAGCAATATCTAACTCTTATTAAATAAATAAATATCAAATTAATCTAGATCTAGTAGTAGTAGTTAAATAAAAAAGGAGATTTTAAATAAAAAGCTTAAGAAAGGGGAGAAAAACCTTATAAAAGACTATTAAAGTACTAACTTAGTTAGTAATTAATTTAGTAACGTAGCGTTTTACTTACTTTAGTACCCCCTCTCAGCCTTAACTAATACCTCTTATAACTTATAATCTTTTTTAACTTCCTTTTTAACAAAAAACTCTATAAGGACTATAGTAGTAATATTAAATATATATAGTTAATTTTAAACTATAAAATTAAGTAACTTAATAATCCCTATAAACTTTATAAATACTATTAATATCTCCCTACTATATAAATAAAAAATACTATTATTAATAAAAGTTTTAATATTTAATTTAACAATATTTATAATATTTAGAGTAGTACCCTCTTCGTCAAACTAGCAGTTAAAAAGCCCTTTAATCAAGCAAAAACTACCACAGTATTTACTTAGCTGTTTAAGTATTATTAAAAGACAGTTATTAATATTTAAACACTTACCTAGTATAGCAGCAAACTAAACAAAAAAGTTATTAATTTAATTACAGTAATTAATTAATAAATCCAGTACTACTAAAAACAATAATTAAATAAAAATTCGTTACTATAGTAAAGGAGTATATAAAGGCTCGTTTAGAGCTATAAACCCATATAGAGTAAAGTAAAGTTAACCCTAATATACTAGTAGTAATAGCTAAGTTAAAAAAAATAAAGTTAATAGCACACTATAAAAGTTTATAACAGTATTACTTAAGGTTTAACTTAACTAACTAGGAGTAGCTATAGGGGTTAAAGAAGTTAAAATATTAGTCTAAATAGCTATTTAAATACCCTTACAATTTAGCGTTTAGACTAACGGCCCACGGGCCACGTGCTCTAGAAAACCGTCCAGCCACCCACCTTATTAATTTTTTTCATCACAGCACTCGAATTCACCTACTATAACACAGCTTCTACGGATTTAAAGTAATAGGTGTTTTTAATTAATTTTAACTACTAATTATACTGTTAACACTACCAAAACTACTAACGCCTTCTTAGCTATTAGATTTTACGTATATTTATATATATATAAAGCTATACCTTAAGGGCTATTAACGCGTTCTTTTTGCTTTAACGGCGCTGTAGGCCTTTAAACCCTCTAAATATAGCTATAGCCTTTAGAGCTAGTAAAATATTACTCCAGAGTGGCTATTAGCTACTTTAAATGCTAAAATCCGCTTATACGTTATAGTATACTAGTGGCTTTAAGCTACGTAATTTAATATACCTCCCTAGTAAGGGCCTTTTAAGGGCCTTATTAGATTTAATTATAAATAAAATTATATACTAGCTGTACTTTAACTGCTTTATAATTACTTTTATATAGCTTGCTTCTCTAGGGCTATAATTCCTTTAAAGTCTTTATTTTAAGTAGTTTTATTATTTTTATTAAACCTTTATCTCTATAGTAGGAAGAGTAATACTGTTTTTAGAGTACTTAAGAGCTACAATTCTTTTTATTTATTCTTTATTAGTAAAGTTAAAACCCTTATAGTATTTACTTTAAAGTTTAGTATTATAAAGTACTTAAAGTTAAGTTATTTAATTTACTATATTAAGTTGTTTAAAGAAGAGTTTGAAGTAGGCGCTAGTAAGTAACTTTGTAAGGCTATTTACTATTAACTATACTATAAGTTAATATTTAACTTTAATATAACTTTTTTAAGCCTTTTAATATAGTTAGTAGTTATAAATATTAATATAGTAAAGCTTTATATATAGTTAAATTATTTTTTTATTAATAAAATAGATTATTTATTAATTATTATATTAAATATATATACTTAGTATAGTAGTATTAAAAGTAGGAGCGGTACTAAAGGTCTACTTACTAAGGTCTATATAAAGTATAGTTATTAAATAGTTTATAAAAATAGCCTTTTTAGCTACTTAAGAGAGAGTAAGAAGTTTAGCCTTAGTTATTAATATAGTTATAGTATTTTATTTATTAGGCTACTACTTAATAAAGATACTAAAAAGTTTAATTATAAATACTTAAAAACTTTTATAGTTAAGTATATTATTAGTAAAGCTAGTATCTAAAGTAATTACTAAATCATTATTAAGCCGCTTTTTTTATAACTAAATTTAAAGTAAAGAGTATACTTTATAAAGAGGTATTTAATTACTTATTCCGCTTCTTTAAAGTGCTTAGGACTAGAGTTATAGTTAAAGTATATAAAACGGTTTATTATAAGGACTATATTTAGTTTTATTATTATTACGCTATATATAATTAAACTAATATTACTTTAATAATAGTTAATATTTATATATAGAGTAGAGCCTTTATAAGGGAGTAGTTTAAGTAATTAAATTAAAAAAGTATATAGTTACTTTATTTATAGGTTTTACTTTTTTAAGTACTTAATAACTTTATTAATATAAATAGACTATAAAAGCTAAAGGTGCTTTGTAGTGTAGTTGTGGATAACTTTGATTTCTAGGAACTATTATAAGTCTTTACTACTTTTAAAAAAGTATTACTTTTAAAATACTTTTATAAATAAAAGGGCTTTTTTATAGTATTTAGAGGGGAAGTATAGGACGTAGTTATTAATATAAAAGAAGAAGATAATATAGTTGTGTATTTAATAGTAATTCTTACCTACTATACGCTTTAATTTAAGTTCTTTTAAACTAGCTTTTAAATAGTATTACTATAGAAGTAAAGAGTAGTATAGGCTATAAAGCGCTTTATTAAGTTTAAGGATATACCTAGGCTTTTAATACCTAGAGGGTATTTATATATAAACGTTTTTATTAAATAAAACTTATATAAATATATTTATTATATTATATTATAGGAGTTTAAAATTAAAGTAGTTTATAATAGTTATAAGTATTTAAAACAATATACTAGTAAGTATTAAAGTATAAGTATTTTATTCGTTTCTTAACTACTAGTTACTATGTATAATAAAGTGCGCTTTAATTTTAAAGAGTTTTTTATACTTATTTAACTTATATGTATATATTTAATAGTATTTTAGAATTTAAGAGTTATTAGTAGTGTTCTTAAGAACTTTTTTTTAAGAGTTAGTTCTGTGATAGTTTTATAAATAGTTTACTTTAGTTGTTTGTATTAAAATTATATAAGGGTAAATTAATACTTTTAAATAAAACATAAATAGGGGCTAGAGCTTTTGCTAGGGGGTACTAGGAGTAGGAACTTTAGTTTATAGTTAGTATAGTGCTTTATACTTATTTAATAAAATCTAAGTACCTATAACCCTTCTTTATAACTAAATCTTACTATTAAAGCGTTTAAAATTTATATTTTAAGACGCCCCTATAGTATATTAAATACTAGGGGTCCCCTTTAATAGGTTATAAGTAACTAAGTAGCTAGTTTAGAAGTAGCTTTACTATAAAGTATTTTAAAATAATAATAGGGTACTAGTTAAAAAAGCAGCTTTATAAAATATTTATTTATACTAGAGTATATAAACCACTAGGGTGGTTTAGTTTATAGGCTTAGTTATAAATATAGACTAGTAAAGGTTTATAAAAAAAAGGTTTTTATTTACTAACTCAGCCGTAATTTACTTTTTTAAGTATTAGTCTTTTTTAATTAGTATTTAAAAAAATAAAATAAGTAAGTTAAAAGGAGTAAGTAGGAGTTTAAAGTAAGTAGAAGAGTATTTATAATTATAGGGTTTATTATTATTAAGGGTAGTATTACTTAAATTAAGTTTATTAGAAACGTTATTAGGGGAGTTTATAAAAGGGGATACTTTATTATCTTTTTTACTTAATAAGAACGAGTAGAGCTATATTTAAGAGTTAGTTTTACTAGCTATAGTAAGGCTTTTTTAAACTTACTAAGTAATAACTTAAAAGTTAAAGTTATTATAGTTATTAGTAAGTAAATTTAGGTTATTATTATAGTATTCTTTTTTATTAAATATAATGTTGTATATAGTAATAATTTTTTTAGTTATGGAGTTTTATATTTAATATTAATTTATAAATGTATAGCTAATAAGGAAGCCTATAAAGGTACGGTTGTAAAGGTGGTTGAGACGCTTTTTTTAAGCTATATAGTAGCTATAAGGGCATACGCTTTATACTTATATAATTTTAAGTATATAAGGCTTAGTTTTGTAGTTTTATTGCTATGGAGCTGTTAGTAAAGTACTTTATATAGGGTCTTTTAATTAAGGGCTGTTTAAGGTATATAGTTATAAAAATAGGTCGCTGCTTTATAGATATTAAACTATACTTTATAGAGTAACTTACTATTTTTATATATTATTTAAGCTTTTATTTTAATTATAGTACTAACGTACTTAGTACTACTATTTTAATTTTATATATATAAAATAAATAGTTTAATATATTTACTGCGCCTTTAGAGGTTATTTATAAAGTAGTAGTACTTTTTAATTTTACTATTATACTTAAAAGTAAGTATCTTAATATTATATTAGACTTTTAAAAGTAAAATAAACTTTTTAAAAACCTTAATAAGTATTTCTATACTATAGTTATATAAGTAGTAGTTCTATAAGTACTATAAAACGTAGTTAGTAAATACTAATATAGATATAAACTTATTATAGCTTTTAGTATATAAGTAGAAATTAAACGTAATACACTTACTAGAGTAGGTATACGCGTTACTCTTCCATAACTTATAGTTAATAATTTACTTTACTTTACTAATACTATAGGTATTATAGTTTAAAAGGGTATTACTAAGTGCTGTGTTAGGGGTAATAAAGATTTAGATACTGTAGACTAATAAGGAGAGGCGCTAGAGTGGTTTAGGGCTAGGGTAACTAAGCTACTAGTACTACGTTTCCTTAGAGCCTTTTAAAGATCTTTATTTTTATTAAAAGTACTTTATTTAATAGTATAGAGTATATGTATACTAAACGGCCTACGTAGAGTCTTTATATATAAGTACTTTATTAAAAAACTTATTATACTTTAATACTCTTTAGTTATATATAGTTTTAATAAAGCTAAAAAGGGAGTAATTAAATTTATATAGTATAAAGCACTACTTAAAGTACTTATCCTACTAGTACTTATACTTATAAAGTTAGTTATAAAAAATAAAGTTAGTTACTATAAATATATATAATATAACGTTATATAAGTATAAACTAAATTATTTACTATTAATTAATATAATATATATACTTATATTTCTATATCCTTTAATTATAAGGGGCTTAAAGCTAGTTTATAAGTAATTACTTATACTAGCTATTTAAAAGTTACTAAACCGTTATTTATTTTTAAAAATATAAATAAACGCACTAGAGTTAAGGAAGTAGGAGTTTCTAAGGGAATATAGTAACGGGCCCTTACGTTAAGTAGCCTAAAACACTACAAGTAAGTACTTAATACTCTCTATATAGCAATTATATAATTACTAACTTTAAATTTCTTTAATATACTAAATTAGTTATTTATTATTTATAAAGTTCTTTTTAACTCTTTTATAGTAGTAGTTAAGTAGCTTTTACTTATTATATATATACTTTAAAAAAGTATAAAAGTAATTTTTAAAGTAGTAGTATATAGAGTATACTAAGTAGAAAGGGGCTAATAGAGTAAAAAGAGTAAAAAATACTAATAAAACTTTACTCTATAATTTTTTTAAATTAGTATTATTATATTTATAACTATTAAAGTACTTAAAAGGGCTATAAAGAGCTACTTTATTAATAATAAAAGCGCTTTATATACTTTTCCTACGTTCTATAGACTCTAGTATTTATTTAATCGTAGCAGTTATTTTAGTAATAACTTTATTAAAACTATAGTTATCCTAGCTATTACCTATTATTATATAATAGTTTTTAGTTTAAAATTAAAGTAATAAATAGTTAAGGAAGTAAAGTAGTTTATAGATTTATAGATTTCCTTTATAAACTACTTTAAACTTAATAGTATAACTCTTATATATATAGTTAATTTATATTATAAACTATTTAATTATAGTAACTCTTATTATAAACTATTTAGTATAAAGCGTAGTAAAGTAGTTAATATAAAGCTAGTTAGTATATTAGTGGTATATGCTTTTTATAAGTTTAAAGTATTTATAAAGGTTTTAAATTTAAACTACTAACTCTAAAGTACTTAGGTAGTACTAAATCCTAAGCTTTTTAATAATAGTACTCTATATTTAAAAAATAATAGTATTCTTAGTTTTTTTTTACTTTTAGTATATTATTTTTATAGTATAGTATAAGGACAAAGAATTAATATAGTACTTAAAAGCCTTTTTAGAGAGGTTAGCCGTTGTTTTAGTATAGTAGTAGTTTACTACTCTAAATAGAAGTAAAAGGTTCTTTTTTAGAGGCACTTAAAGAGGAGGGTTTATAGTAAGCTTATCTACTCTAAATCCTATAGTCTAGGAGTAAAGGGCTTTTAGCTTAGGGCCACAGTAAGTAATGGACTTTAAGTAGTTATTAAGGTATAGCTCTTAGGGTAGGGCATTGCTAATAAGAGGCTTTAGATCTATAGAGATCGGGTTAAGAGCTTTTTATATATTAAGGGTATTTATAAGTACTTAAAAGTTATAGAGTTATAGGTACTAAGTAGCTGGGCCGTTAAGAATAGTTTTTTAAGGGGTTAAAAGAATATTTATAGTAATTTTTATATTTAATAAAGTAGTTTAAAAACGATTAATTATATATAGTAAAAGGGGTAGTAGAATAAGACTCTTAATTATTAGATTTTGTGTATATTTATATGTATATAAAACTATACTTTAAGGGCTATTAATGCGTTCTTTTTGCTTTAACAGTGCTGTGGGCCTTTGAACCCTTTAAACGCAGCTATGGCCTTTGGAGCCGGCGAAACGTTGCTTTAGAGCGGCTATTGGCCACCTCAAACGCTGAAATCCGCCTATACGTCGTAGTATACTAGCGGCTCTAAGCCACGTAATCTGACACTAGTAGACCGTCCCTCTAAACCTATTGAATTTAATTTAAACTAAACCGTTCCTTTCCTTAACTATTAAATCCCTTTATAACTAACGCGCTGTTGTCACAGACCACGCTACAGCTAGTTGACCTAATTAGACCGCTTTTCCCTACGCTCGTTAGTAGACGTTTTGCTATATTACTAGGCCTCGTTAAACGTACTAGTCTTTTATAGACTCTAGGGAATTTATAGTTATTGTTACTGCCTTTATTACTTATTTAAAGTAGTATTAGTTATTTTTTAAAAATAGTAAGTTTAAAATTTAATTTAGTATTAAATTAACTAATAGGTTTATTTTAATGTTTCTTATTTAGCCCCTATTACTACTAGTTTAAAAAAGGTAAAAGCTAAAAATAGCGATCTAGATCTTTATATTTAAAGGTTAGGCTAGTTAGTTATACTATATATTAATAGTATTAATACTAAACTACATAGCTACGTTACTAAGCTACTTAATATTATTTTTAACTATAGAGACTAGGTTGTGGTATTTAATATTTTATAGCTAGGGGACTTTTGTATCTATAGTAGTTTTTACTATTTTATTAAATTCTTAAAAATATAGAAAATAAAAGGAATTAATAAAAGCCTTACTTATAGTACCTTTTTCTTTAATTATAAACGCTACTAGGGCTTGTTAGGCCCTATAGTACGTTACGGCGCCTGTAATCCGGCCGAAGGTTCGTATAAGTAAAGGTTTATTTTAATATATTAGTTGCGCCCGCCGCTTATTAGTGATAGTATTATTGTTATTGCTGTAGGAAGAGTAGGTAAGTAGAAGCGTTAAAGTACGTACGCCCTACCGAGCTCTACTTAAGACCACTTAAGCTAGAGGGGGTTAAACCTACTAGATACACCCTATTAAATACTTTTATTTATTATACTACTTAATAATATATAGCTATAATACATTCTTTTTAAATCAACTTACAGAAATATCTATATAAGACACTACTTAAAAAAAACACAAACAATTTAGCGTTTATTTATTTTAATTATTTCTAGCTACGTTAACTATAGCACCCTCGCATTTACTAATCGCAAGTACAATACTAAGTAGTAGTTTACTAAGTATAATATTAGCCTCCTTTTTAAACAAGGCCCTTTACTACTCCTTAATATCAAAAAGCTTTAACTTATAGTATTTTTTATTAAAAGTAATCCAACACTAAAAATACTAGTAATTTCTACTTTTAATAGTATTTTTATAAACTACTAACTTAAAGTATAGCTAATAATATAGTAGGTCCTTAAACGTATCCTATATCTTTTTCTTTACCCACTTAATAGTATTAAGTATCTTATTATTAATATACTCTTTTTACTTAGTTTAACAAAAAGGTTAACCACTATAGTCTTAGGTATATAAAGTAATCAATATAGTATTATAGTTAACTTAGGTCTCTATTATAATAGAAACACTAAACTAAAAAATAAACATCGCTTTAATTACAGTCTTACTATACTTACTAACTTTAAAAATTTAATTAACTAATAAGTACTATAGTAAATATAGCTAAGTATTATTAGCTATAGTATTATATTTATCCTAATATATTAAATAAATAAATTTAAAACCCTTTTTTTACTAATTAACTTAAAAAGTAATATATAACTTTATAGCCTTAAGTATAACTCTAAGTTAATTATAAATTTACTTTTTAATATTAACAATAGCATCCCTTTACTTCCCAAGTACTAAAAATCTAACTTTATTACACTATATCTTCTATAACTTAATTATACAGAGTAGTTTAGGTAAAAAAAGTATACTATTAAAAGTTAGTTTAAATAATATATAAATAAGGATCTTTATAAGTATATATAAATTTTAATCCTTAGTAAAGACATTATTATTAAAAAACACATTAATTTCCAAGTACTACAGAGTATAAGTATTACTTTATTTAAAAGTAGACTTTCGTTATTGCTTAAAAGGGGAGTCTTATTAATTATTAAAAAAAGGAGCTTATTATTACTAAGAGAAAGGAAGCTTTTATTATTACTAAAAGGGAGTAGTTAAGGTATTTAGTTATTTTTTAAATAAAGTTTTATTATTAATATAATAACCCTTAGTACTATTATTATTACCTAAGTTAACTTTAGTATTATTTTTAGTAGGATTTAATAGCTTTTCTAGTAGTATAAATATAACTACTTACTTTTTTATAGCTAGTCGCTTCTTTAGCTTAACTACTAATACCTACTATTTACTAAGTTTTACTAGTAATAGCCTAGAATTAGTTAGGGTATTCTTTAGTTTAACTACTTACTACTTTACTACTAGTATTTATATAATTATAATCCACCTACTTATTAATTCTTAAAATATAACTTAAAGCTTTTTACTAAAAGTATCTTTATATTACTTATAAGTATAAGTATAAATAACTAAAAAAGCTAGTAATAAATTATTAACTAAATTAATTAATACCTAGTGCTTTTAAAAAGCTATAAAAATAGCTTTATAGTAATAAATAATAGAGATAATAAATAGTAAATAAGGATATTTCAAGTATTAAAGTAAGGTATTAATTCTAAAGTAAAATAGCTAAGTTAGAATCTATTACTACCCCCTTAAAAACAGTAACACTATACTAGTATAATAAATATGAACTCTATATATACTAAGGAAAAAAAACGTATAATTTAATAGCCTAAAGGCCTTTATATAGGGCTAATTACCCTGTTAGTAATGAAATTCGTGGTGTTCTATGTGGTGTTATGCAAAAACGCGAATTTTCCGTGTAGTAAGCAGTGCCCCACTTTGGGTTTTGGAAGCCGCCGATGCAACGGACTGTAGTTCAACGATAGGCGATGTCAAAGCGCGGGAGGGTCGCAGGGGGGCTCAACGCATGTCAGCACAGCCAAGGCCTCTCGTTCGCGTAGCTTGCTAGCCTTCAATTACATACACTAGCTGCATCACAGTTCACGATCGCGTCGAGACATGGAGGTTGAAGACCGAAAATAGTAGTAGTTATTGCTTGCGCCTCAGCTGCACTGAAAACCATGCGTCCTTGACCGTGACGGGACCCCCAGGCTGTCTCATCAAGAGACTGATCTTCTTCCAGACCGTCACGTCCCCGTCCTTCCCCAGTGAAACCCGTGACTCGTTGTGCATGGCGAAGTCTTTAATGCGTCTCCCTTCATCAGGGAGGCTTCCGTCGTCAGCCACATCATCATTGTCGCCGTCCGGTTTAAGGCGAATTCCATGCTCGACCTCAATCATTGTCCTCCCCAGTGCTCGGACAATGTTGTTGTCCCAAAGCGTCTCTCGCTCATGTGACAGCGTCCTCATCACCTTCAGCGCGGCGAGCCGCAGTCTCAATGACCGGCATTTGATGACCACAAACCCCAGCAGAGGGCCGAACCCCATCTCAAAAGTGAACTTGGCGCGGAGATGGCTGCGCTGCCACAACCGCAGGACGGCGTCGGCTTCGTGGGCAAGGTCGATCAGTCGTTGGAACCTGTCAAGGTGCTGGTCAAACACCGTCTCCTCGCGCGACAGGCAGGCGTCGATCCAGATCCTGCCAACGAGCCAGCCCATCTCAAGCAGCTTGGTCGTCAAAACCTCACGCTCAGAAACGCGTTCTGTATTTTGCTCGATCTTCTCCCTCTTGTACGCTCCAAAGGCCGCGTCCCAGCTGTCCATCCCGGCGACAATCTTCCGCCTCTCCTCGAGCGTCGAGTCGTCGGGCTCAGAAACTGTGTCGTCTCCTAGGCGGTATTCGTCTGCCGACCGGATGAAGCGGATGGTCCGCACGATCAGCGGATCGTGTGCCGCCTGTAGCTCTGCGAGGGTTCTGAAAGGCGCAGTCGGAGTGCTTGGGGGGACTTCCAGGAGCGGAAACGTCTCGGGACGGACTCCGAAGAATAAGGGAAATACCCCGAGGCGGCAAAATGCGGGTTCCAGATGGTCACGTATGAAGCGCGACTTGGCCTTGGATCCGTTGAGGATTTTGATGCCGTGACGCGAGTGGCTGATTGCTCCGATGGTCTCGCCCCGGAGCATGTCGATGCAAGTGAACAGTATGCAAACCAGAAGCACCGTTTCCGGGGTATCCGTTGTCCTCAAATGCCGGATGGCGTCGTTGTAGTTGGTGACGGCAAACATGTTTTGCTCCTCGGCAGGCTTCTGGAAAGGATTGCCCTTGAACTTCTCATAGAGGGAGCTGATGGCCAGTACGGCATGCTTCACAGCCACTTCACGCTCCGATACCTGAGGCACAACATGAGTCCAGAAGTAGCTGTCCATGGGCCCGGCAAGCACGGGGGCGACGACCGTCCGGAAGAAGCCCCAGGCCCGGGCCTCCGGCTCGGACGCGGAGTGGGTCGGCGGAGGGCACACCCGGAGCAGCTGGGCCCACGAGTACGAGCCGTTCGGAGGCTTGACGTAGCCGTCGCACTTCCTGCCGGTGCTGACGCAACGGTTGCATGCCGGACGAGCCTCGTCGCATTTGACCTTGCGGATTCTGGGGCTGTTTAGCATCATGGCGTCAAAACATATGCATGGGCATCGAGTGTCATACTTGCAGGTAATGCACCCGGTCTTCACCTTGGGCAATCCATGTCGAGTCATTGAAAACGTTCTTCTGCGACGGAAACTCGACTGAGAGCTGGGTGCGAGAGACAGGCCGAGCAACCTAAAGGCGATCAAGGTCGCGTTAGTCAAGATGCGAGGCGACCTATGAAAAGGTGAGCAATTGTCAACTCAGTCTTCAATGTCCAGGGACTGGGACCCCCTTAATTATGATGTGGACTGAACCACCGATTCATCAGCCACAGGCCGTGACACTAGCGCTTTGTTTCAGGAGTGAAGAGGCGACACAGCCCTGGTGCCTAGATCGTAATACTAGCTCGTGTTGAGCTTCTCAAAAGATAAGAACCAAATCCTTCGGCTGGATTTGACTAACTGGCGGGGCAAATGCGATCGAGCCAATGGCAACAGAAGACGAGAGAGCCGAGGCGCTTAGGTAAAAGATGCCTGTGGGATAGTTAACCTTCAGTGTCATCTCGTCTTGCGCAACCACTAACAACACCATCTTCATCTTGAAGTTGGTGTGAACGCGCAAATTTGAACTTCTGTCATAGAAACCAATGAGACATTCGGTAGTACCGGGAAGGTTCTTTCCTTTCAGTACTCGTCATCTCTTGGCACGTTTCTACCACGGATGCTCATCCTAGTTATCGAACCACATGTACGAACAATACGAATAATGCGACAAGAGCGACTCTGGCTGTGCGGTAACTATCTGAAAATCAGAACCACATTCGGAATCCTTTCCTGTCCAATTCTCGTTCGCAATGATGCGAGCTGTCATCAGACTATGCCGACACTCCAGAGTCGCGAACGTTCAGGTGTAGCAGCTCGATCAGGCTACCCGACTGGTTGGCATGACCTTTCGCCAACTTCATTGACTTCCAGTGCGCGACATCTTGAAGCTTTGCACCAGCAGCGGCTCGAACCTTCAACGTCCGATCATGCCGAGTTTCCACCCTACAGAGCTGCCCCGACCACTCTACGAATTAGGCCAGCAGTTCCGCGGGGCCTGTTCCCTTTTCAGGTGTATAACCAAGCCTAAAACCATTTCCCATTAACTCTGCTGCGTGAAGACGCTCGCTCGGTGCCGCCGGCTTCCCGTCTGTCCCGGCTTCGGGACCCCACCCTCGGCCCGTTGACCCGAAAAGGCATCAGGCCTTCCCACCACGGAGTCGAATGTGCACCGGCATTCCGTCACTGCAGTGGGCCGATCCATGATCGGTTTGGTAGCACTGATCCCCTTCTACCGAAGGTGACGGACCTCGTTTGCTGATGGAATTCAGTCAGCCGTTTACTCTAGGGAAGCCAGGAGGAAATTGACAAGACTTACTGCATAGCATCCCACTCATCATAAGCGCTTTCAATGTCAAACTCCCTCGCCACGTAGGCCACGGCCAGCCTCAGTTCAGTCATGGCAAGCTCCTGTCCGATGCATACCCGCGGCCCGGTTCCGAACGCCCTCCACGCTTGCTTCCGCGGGTACAACGGGTCGTTCGGGTCGGTGGTCAGCCACCGCTCGGGAATGACCTCCCCGGCGCGGTGCCACACATCTTCCTCCCTGCAAAGCGAGCGCACAGCGTCGATAACGAAGAGGTCGTCGGTGGGACAGAGCACGCCGGTCTCCGGGTCGAGGTACTGGTTCTCGGGCGTCCCTTTTCGGGCGGGCGCGGCGGGCGCGTAGAAGCGCAGCGTCTCCTTGATGGTGGCCGTGAGGTACGTGAGAGAGTTCAATAGGTGCGGCGACTCTATCAGCGTCTTTCCGATGTTGTCGGCGTCCCCGATCACCTCGTCGAGCTCGGCACGGATCTTGCGCGCGATCTCGGGGTTCTTGGCCATGATGTGCAGCATCCAGCAGAGCGTCGTGGCCGTCGTATCGTGGCCGGCGAACATGAAGACCTTGAGCTGCGCCATGACAGTGTCGATGAACAGGTGGCTCGGTGGCAGCGTCGTCGAGAGCGACATGGCCTGGTCGAGAATCGTCTTCGTACCGTCTTCATCCTTCCGCTGCAGGCACCCCATGACGGCGGGGTAGAGCTCGGTGAACATGATGGCCTTGTCCCTGGCTATGGCCCACGCGCGGCGGGGGTCGTACCACTTGATCCTGTCGAGGACGCTGAACCGGGCCATGCAACGCCCGATCTGGTCTATCAAAGCAGTCCTCAGCTTGCTGGGGCCGCTGGTTTGCTCGTTCATCTCAATTCCCAGGGCCGCCCGCGCAATGATATCGATAGTCAAGTCCGTCGTGATGTCCTGCAGGGGAAAGACCTTGCCCCAGCTGCCTCCAGCGCCAGCTCGCTGTCTCAACCTGTTTGCAAAGACCTCCACGTCGCGGACCATGCCCGGAACCAAGGTGTTCACGTTCCTCTGGCTGAAGGCGGGGTTCAAGCGCGACCGCCACGTCTTCCACACGTCGCCTTCCATGCTAACCAGGTCGAGGTTTTCGGTAAGTGGTCGGAAGAATTCGAACGTGTGGTGGCTCCGCTTCGCGTTCGGGTTGCCGATGGCCATCGTTGCATACTCCGGGTCAACAATCCACACGGCCGGCGGGCCCATGGGCCAGTTATCGGTGTAGATGACGGGTGGGCAGGTTTTGCGCCCGGGGAACAGTGTCCGCCAATTCTCATAGATGACATAGGGGATGTAGTTCGAATGAATGTCTTTTGGGAGACTAGACATGAGCTTCAAGAACACGGGGAGGTGGCCAAAGAGCAGCGAGTGAGGCATCATGGGCTGGTGTCGTCGTCAGCAAGTAATGATCGAGATCGTCTCGTGATTGTTCTACGCACAACTCCCTGCTTCTTCCATTTCCAGAACGTATACCGCACTTGCACGAGCTTCACCAAGCTGTACAGTAGGGCGAGCACCGCGAGGGTAATGCCGATGCGCACGGCGACGTTGACGGGGCCGCCGCCCCCTTCGAGGTTGATAAATGCCATCTTCAGGCCGTGGATTGTTCAAAGCAAACCTCGAGCAATTCTCGCTGCAACGGACAGCAGCCCACGAAACCTTTTATAGGTATGTTTCTCCGGGCTGGGGTCCTGGATGCCGAGAAAATGGCACGCATTCTCCGTATTCTCTTTGGAATCCCCGCCTTCTCATTGGCGATCTCGTCAAGATGCATGCCCAGTCTGTGATATGTCATAGTTCCACCGGCTAGGCGAAGGCTCCTCGTCTAACAGCGGCCCGGGGCCGATGAAAACGAAACCTACCGCGGGGCCCGCGCAACATGCAGAACAACGGTTAATATCTGTTGGTGATCGGCCAGCCGATGGGGTCGATGGGGTAGGAGACAGCATCGGAAAACTAGGGACACATGCAAGTAGCCAGGGTCGGAATACGATTGGGGCAGTTGTCCCGTTACCACCGGCCAATCGAGCACTTTTGATAATCGGAGTTGCTTTGCCGAGGCAGTCTCTGCATTCGGATCCGCATGCCGGCAGCCGCCGTTGGACGCG
Source organism: Colletotrichum brevisporum (assembly GCA_030770045.1). Lineage (NCBI taxonomy): Eukaryota > Fungi > Ascomycota > Sordariomycetes > Glomerellales > Glomerellaceae > Colletotrichum > Colletotrichum brevisporum. The sequence continues at coordinate 701,512 of JAUGSI010000006.1, read as the reverse complement.
ATGGCGATGTGTCCAGATGCACTTCTCTGCTGTGCACTAGGTAGTCTCTCTATTAGGCAGGTCAACAGTGGCTTTCATTCAAATTTTCTTCCATCATGGATCGAACCGAATTATAGGATGCTTGCTTGTGCGAGTTGCTTGCCGCCATGAGTCACCCGGCGAGAACGCTAGTGCCAAATGGTGAAGGCTTCATGTTCACGATGATGCTGATCATCGCTTTTTAAATACTGCGATACTCCTCAGCTCAGAGAAGCACGGACGGCAGGACGCGACAGAGCACAGATCTGTTGAAGAATCGTCAGCCCTCGTTTCACAGCAAGCCCAGCACAATCGAAAGTATGAGCGAAACAGACCCAGACCGCCCAGATATCGTCGCCTTCATGGCACGAGCCGCCTCGGAACTGAAAACCATGCTCGCGACTCCCAAAGACGTTTGCAAATTTGGCGACAACCCAGCCCTCGCGGACGAGCTCCTGGGGCTCTTGCTGCAAGGAAAGAAGACGTCGACCACAACCTGGCCATTCCCCAAGACTCTGCACTGGGGAGTCGGCGATCTCTCTGTGATTCTCGACGGTCGAGGAGACCCCAGGGCGATTATTCGGACGACGTCGTTTGTGACGTGTCGATTCGGGGACGTGGCTGAGGATTTCGCATTGGCGGAGGGCGAGGGCGACTATGAACAATGGAGGGAGGGACACATCCGGTACTTCAAGAGAGTGGAGGGAGGCAAGGGCTTTAGTGAAGAAGTCGAGGTTCTTTGTGAATGGTTCGAGGTTGTTTATCCTGTCTTGCATGGTCGCGAACAGTAATAGAGCCAGGTCATGAAAGGAGAGCAACTCCAACTGCCCGTCGACAAACCAAGTGCGCCAGGTGGCGACAACTGGCTGGGCGACGCGAGAGTCAAAACGTGCCCGAGGGGAAAATCGACCACCAAAACAACAAAACACAACTCCCAGGACTTAGTAGAGGCAAAAGCAAAAGGATTGGGCCCTAACCAGGGATCGAACCTGGGACCTCTCCCAGATTGAGACGTTGAAGACGACCCTAAGGGAGAATCATACCGCTAGACCATCAGGGCGGAGATGCTCGTGATGAGCTGTTATTGTCGAGTCAGCTGGTAAGATTTCACCTCATGCTTGTTGTGTGGGAGGGCTCTAGGGCTTTGGTGGACCCAACCCAGGGGCCTTAGGGACGAGATGAATTCCCCATGCGAAATGTCGTTGCACTTGACGCTGATGCGTTCAAGCCACTCTTAGTCCTTCCATGTCGTCGTCAAGGGACTTGTTCGTTTATTATCTTCCTTGTACAAAACATCCAACTGCCAATCGCAACGTACATCATACAGTACCAACGCCGACCAACGAGTTACGACTACACCTCCCTGAAACCGACAACTACGTGAAGTTGATGCCGCCGTCGACGATCTGCGTCTGTCCCGTGACGTAGTCGCTGTCTGGGCCGGCCAGGAAGCTCACGAACTTGGACACGTCCTCGGGCACGCTGGTCCTCTTGAGGGCGATGAGGTCGTTGGTGAACTTCTTGATGGTGTCGCCCTTCTTGGCGCCCGTCTTCTCGCCGAGCTTCTCGTCGATGAGGTCCCACATGGCTGTGCCGACGATGCCGGGCGCGTACGCGTTGACGGTGATGTTGTGCTCGGCGTACTCCATGGCCGACGCCTGCGTCAGCCCGCGGACCGCCCACTTAGAGGCCGAGTAGTGCGACAGCAGCGCAAACGGCTTGAAGCCGACGATGGACGAGCACCCGATGAGCTTTCCGGGCGCCTCGGGCGTGCAGTTGCCCTGCGCGATCATCTGCTTCGCCGCCGACTGGTAGCAGTGCTGCACGCCGAAGACATTGACGCGGAACATGTTTTCGAAGTCTTCCTCGGTGAGCTCAAGCAGGGGCTTGACTTGGGCGATGCCAGCGTTGGCGATCCTGTCACATCGCGTCAGTTATGCTTCGTCGCGTCGCTCTGTCTTGGGTATGAAGCGCGCACATTGTGTTCAAGGGGCCCAGCTCCTTGACCGCCTTCTGGATCATGCCCTGCACCTGGTCGAGCTTGCGGACGTCTGCGATCGCCACGGTCGACTTGCGGCCGAACCCTTGGATCTCGTGGGCCACCTCCTCGGCGCCCGCCTTGTTGGCGGCGATGTCGTTGATGCACACGTCGTACCCATCGCGGGCGATTCGGAGGGCGATGGCTTTGCCGATACCGCGGGCGGCGCCAGTCACGATGGCGACACGGCTGTGAAGGTGTTGGTTAGCCGAGCCATGACAGGAGCAGGATGCTGACCCCGTCAACAGAGACGTCTCTGCTTCAGTCGCGTCAGACGAGGGCAACGAACCCCAGATGAGCAGTCGGTCGGAATGCTCCTACGAAGGCGCTCATGGTGAATTCGTTTCGCTTTCCAGGGAGTGGTAGTAAATACGTCGTGCGGTGGTAGTTCACAGGGTCTGATCCTTTGGTCTCGTCCGAGAAGTTCAATCACGACGTCCACGAGGTTCCTTATGAATGAAAGCAACGCCAGCCACGACTAGGTATGATACGATGTTTGATCCCACGGAGAGTGACCTGACGAATACCGCCCTACCGTCGACGAACCCCGCCCTGTTGGTCCTCTAAGAGTATGACATCGCAGACGTGCGGGGGTGGGAGCTTGCCGTAGACTCCCCGAGCTTCCTCCATGGCGGAAACTGCCCATGCGGGGAACTTGGTCGGGCGGCCGGATCAGGATCCTTGGTGAGCTTCAGGATTGTTGCGGCACGAGCGGGGCATCTCGCTGTGTCTCGTACGACGAGCACCGTCCGGGATCACCTGAGAAATCACCAGACGGCTGGGGAATCGCCTCGGCGGGCGTGGTTCTCGAAGGGTTCTCTCCGGGTTTTGTAGTCATGCAATCTCAAGAGCCTCACGATAGCGCGTGTTCCGTCATTTCGATAAGCTCACTCGCGACGTGTTGTACCGAAAGACCCGAATAGCTTTGGTTCGGAATAGGTTATCCGAGGGCGACCCCCACGATGCCATCCATGGATAAATGCCTGGGGCCCTCTTCCATGGTTCCAACGATCGAAACGTCGGGAATATCCGGCATTAGCCATTCTTTGAGGACGTTGTCAATTGCGCTATCGCGTCGGGCAACGTGACGTACAAACATCATCTTGGCAGGCCTAGATTCATAATCCTAGTCTCTTGGCGGGTACGCAACAGCTGCGAGCTGCGAGATCCTTCATGCATCGATGATCTTTCGGGGTGCAGGATATGCTGCTTGTGGTGATCAGTTAACTCTCGCTCACGTCAGACTGAAGCAGAAAGCTGACATCTAGGTAGTTACATCGGATCAAAGGGAGCTCCAATTGCCGAGATTCGGGAGGAGGAGCTGCGCTGGAATGATGCAATGAACAGGATCAGCTCTGCAGCACGGTTATCCCCGAAACCACACATTGCTAACAGATAAGAGTCAACTCTTAGTGCCGGGCTTCGGAATACCGATGCGCATCAAACGCGCAGCAGATCCAGCAACAAGATACGCCAGCACCGTACTTGAGCTCTAACCTGAATTAAGCTTGCCTGTAGCTGCCGGGGATGCCGAGTCTAGTCGAGAGAATCAGCACTGGTGGAAGGATGATAGAGTTTGGCCAAAGCTTCGCCGTCGTGCCGTCTTACCACACGTCAAGTCTCATTCCGGCGAGACCAATGAGCATCGACGGCCAGAGTCATGTAGAAACCAGAATTCCGGCACGATGGAATGTTAAGGGCCGAGCTTCCGGAGTCGAAACAGCAACAAAAACAATGATGGCCCCGGACTTTGGACATCCGCAGAACTGGCTCGGCAGGAGGAAGACTTCTTCCCACCTGCCGTGTGGACAGCGTCGAATCTCAGTCCGGTACGTCCGGGTCATTGCGATTGAGTAGGTCACAATGGCACGAATCCGGGCTCTGATCCTCGGACTCCTCGCGGCAGCTCGCGTCTCTGCCAATCCACTCCAGCGCCGTGGCAGCGCACCTACTTTCTCCAGCCTTGTGGTCTTTGGGGACTCGTTTAGCGACAATGGTATGGGCATCGGGGGCAATACGGCGTGACAATCGTTGACGATAGAACACAGGCAATGGCTCGGCTCGGGTCTCGAATGGTACCTGGCCTTCGGACAAGTAGTCAGTACTCTCTCTGGCCGTTAATGGAAACCAAACTCACCGATTGATAAGCTACAACGGCCGATTCTCCAACGGCCTTGTCTGGGCAGAGTATGTAGCGGCCAACCTATCGATACCGCTGTACGACTACGCCGTGGGTGGCGCGACCACGTCTAATGAGATGGTCCAGGGCTTCACGGGACCGCAGTCGTCGATTGCCGTCCCTTCCGTGGTTGACCAGATCGTTTCGTTCTTGGGCAAGACGACCCCGCAAGGCGCGAGTTTCTCAGCATCCGACACGACGGCGATGGCGACGCCGCTCTTCGTCTTGTTCGCCGGCGCCAACGACATCCTGTTCAACTCCAACATAAGTGCTTCGCAGTCGTACCAAGTACTCACCCGGGCGGAGTCTCAGTTGAGAGACGCGTACTCCACGGCCGAAGTCCTGACCATCTCGCCGCCCGACTTGGCCCGACTGCCGTACGGCTTCTACGCGGACGACCTCGCGAAGCAACAATTGGAAACGTTCACCGACCTCCTTGGGAGTCTCCTGGGCGGCTCAAGAGCGAGGGCTGTTAACGTGGACCTTCGGCCGCTGTTCGACGACTTCGAGTATTACGCCTCACCCGCGGAGTACGGCTTTTCGCCCCTTGGTAAGTATGGAAGTTGTTTAGCTGGGGCGTATGGCGAGACGCCCAACGTGACGATCTGCGGGGACGCCGAGAAGCAGGTATACTGGGACGAATATCAGTACGTTAAACTTTCTTCTCTCGCCCTCTTTTCTTCTCTCTCTTCTGTAACGCGTCAGTATGATTGTGTTAGTTTGTCGGCTGGTTCTAATTCGCTGCAGTCCCACTACCCACGCGCACTCGTGGATCGCCAGGCGGGTGCTTGATGTGCTGAGTGGCCCGTTCTGATCCCAGGCTTGAAAGCTGGGCTAAGTCCGCGGGTCGTCCGAAGTCTTTGCTGCCTCGGTTTGAGAGAAACGAACATGGGTTGGTGTCACGGGAGCTTAACTCCCCCCGAGAGGTCATGTTCCTCATAGAAACTGTGCACTGCACAGTAATCCTGTCTCGGGAGTTTGTAAGACAGAAACAGAAGAAGCAAGAGGCAGGCTGAGCCGAACAGAACCAGGCCACCAAACAAGCAAAACCGATTCCCTCGAACGACCCGAGCCAGTCGCGTTCCTCCCAAAAGGGTGTCTTGGACCAGGGGCCCTCGCTGATGTTTCCATAATAAGCCATCAGATCCCTGCCCCTCAGCCCATTGTCAACCGCTTTGTGTCAAACAAGCACAGACTGCTTTTTTTGGTGCGATGCTGGCTGGGCCAGACCGAAATGCCGCTGACAAAGATTGGGTTCAGGGGCTTTTTCTTGGGCAACAGCCACGATTCTGCTGTTGATCATGGCAACATATCTGTTAGCGGTGAGCTTCATGATAATAGCTGGGCTGAAGAGCTATATCTCCTGTGGATACAAGTAGGAAGCTCAAACTTTCTGCCCTAAAAATGGGTGTTGGCAGTCTCCAGCTTCATGCTCCGCGTGAATGCCCAGAGGTCTCCATCGAGCTCCATATTGTGGTGAATTTCAAGTAGAACATCCTGCAGAGGCGAGAGGTCCTGCTCAGGGAACGATAGATTTACGGCTTACACTGCATTTACCAAAGATCACCACGTCAGGACATTGCGAGTTGAGATGGCCCATATTGCTTCAAGCTAATGATAAGTGGAAAATTAAACCATGACGCGGACAGCAATTAACCTCTTAGGCGCTCACTATCACTCCCACCCAGCCAACTCTTTCAAGCTAGTCACCGAAGCCGGAACCCTGAGACGGGAAGCGGGATGGATCGTGGCATCGCGTTATGGTTATTGCATCCGAACCACCAGGCACCAAATCTCGGAGTTGTCTCACCGATTCACAGCAATTTCAAGAGAACTGGGACGATTCGTCAACACCGCGGACATGACTTCCAAGTTCTTGAAGTCCGAGCCTCGCCGCGCACTGCGTGTTTGTTGAAGGCTTGACGGTAAGGTAGCATCGAGCGCAGGCATGTCCCCTGGCCTCATTTAAGCGCGACGTCTGCCATCCGATGGACGCGTAAGTAAGACATGGTCCGCCCCCAGTGGGGACGGGGACCCAAGCAGCAACTTAACCCCGAAAAGAATCAAGAGAAAACCCCCGAGGGCCATGTGTCTCCCCCTTTGCCCTACATGTCAAGGTGAAACGACGACGACGACGTCTCTCATTTACAGAAAACGGGCCATCGTCGGAAAATAAAGGGAAATAAGGGAATTGAGGAATCAGTGGGGTCTTCTGGCCCAATTTTCCCTTGAAACACACCCTCCAGAAGCAGGCGATCCCCGTCTCTTCCCTCGCCATGGCCCATTAGACGGTCCACGAGATGGGCTGAACCTCCCATCCAGCCACACAACGACAAGTCAAATTCTTTGACCCCTGGGGAAGATCTGTCGTCCTGGTCTAGAACCCTCTCCGTCATTCTCTGGGAAACTTGTGTCGAGGCCTACCAAAGCTCTGAGCACATCTCCACCATCCGCACCATCCACACGCGGAACTTAGACGCGCGCGGCCCCTCTTGGCCCCTGAGATGCCGTCGTTGGAAATTGACAACAATTTTGACACCCTTGCCCTTCTCACCTATCAAATCATGTCTGGGACGATCCCAGCCAAGTCGAGCCTTGACGCCCTGCCCAAGCTTCTTCTAACTGAGCCGCAGAGCAACTACCGGATCGTGGCAACTATTCCGGGGCTACACCTGGTCCTTAGTGGGCTAAGTTAAACGCCCACATCCCGCAATTCTGGGTCATGCCCCTTGCAAGTGCATCTCCCTCCGATGGCGCAACTGATCACCACGTTTGCCATGTTGTGGTAAGTTGCTGGATCAGTTGACGCAATGATGGTTGCCCGTGGGCAGTGGCCGAGGTGCTTGGGCATGGGAAGTCTAGTCTAGATCGATATAAGATCAAGTCTTTCTCCCAAAAGACGTGTTTCTCTTTCCCTCTTCATCCCATCTCCCATCACTTTCATTCAGCAACCGAAGCAAGTCTTCTTTTTTCATTCTTGATACCAAGCTTTCGTTCATTCTTCGACACATTCCTTGACCCAACCCTTTCCAACCTCACAACGAAACTCTCAGTCATTCCCAAAAACACCTCACAAGACTCAAAATGAAGGCCAACGTTATCGCTGCTACCCTCCTCGCCGCCTTCTCGGCTGGTGCCTTTGCCCAGGACGGCGAGGACAACTTCCCCACCGACCTCCCTACTGGTTTTCCTACCGCCTTCCCCACGGGCTTCCCTACCGGCGAGCGCCCTACTCAGGTCCCCGGCGCGGCCAAGCCCTCCGGCGGGTTTGGCGGCGGTTTCCCCGGCTTCCCTACCGGCTTCCCTACTGGTTTCCCCACCGACTTCGGCGGTGCCCGCCCTACCCAGGTTCCCGGCGCTGCTAAGCCCTCCGGCGGTTTCGGTGGTGGCTTCCCCGGCTTCGGTGGTGAGCGCCCCTCCGGCTTCGAGACCCGCATCCACACCCGCTCCCGCGGCTCCGGCGGCGAGGAGGACGGCGTCGACGCTGCTGCTGCGACCGATGCTCCTACCGGCACCCAGTCCGCTGGTGCTCGTCCTACCGGCAAGGGCAAGGGCCGCGGCCGCGGCAAGCACTCCGGCCGCCCCTCTGGCTTCCCCTCCGGTCGTCCCACCCAGGTCCCCGGTGCCGCCCAGCCTTCTGGTGGCTTCGGCAACGGCTTCCCCGGCTTCGGCGGCGAGCGCCCCTCTGGCGCCCCTACCGGCGGCTTCCCTGCCCAGCCCACCGAGGCTTAAGTCGAGACGATCGACAAGGTTGGGTGTTCACTCTGTGATCCGGAAGAACTTGGGCTTCGTCAAGGCCGTTGCTTGAACGACTTTGACTTTTTCTGATGGAAGATGTCTTCTTGCTTGACTTTCTTACTACTCTACGCGGAGCTTTCATTGTATAAATACAAAAGCCGCTTGAGTAGCTGGCTGGTACATTAGCACGGGCGTTTGCTTTCTTGTCACATGATCAATCAGAGCACTCGTCGTTTTCCAACCTCTTCCTTCTCTTTCGTAATCGTGACTGTCCTTGACCTTGATATTAAAGGTTGTTTCCGAACGCGAACTGATACAACCTTGACTCGCTGAACACAGCACAGCCTAGACTATTCGTCACCTGATGCTGAACGGCATGCCGCATGGGCGACACCCTGATTGGACTCAAGAAGCGCAGAAACGAAAATTTCCAGTTGCCAAACAAACGGGTTGAGTTTGTCCGGTTTCACTACAAGGGGTTTGAGAGTTGATTCGCAAGTAGTAGCTTCAAATGATCATTGTTTCGAGTTTTCCTACATCGTATCCTCCCGTCATCCGTTCATCAAAGTCGCTTCTCGTCATGATTCGACCGTATCTATCCGCTCTCTTAGACTTCCTTACAGGAGCTGCACAGCAGCCAGGAAGGCAGCTCCCAACACGACGGCGGCGGGCTTGTTGAGGTTTGCGCCGCTCTCACCGGCGCCATCAGTCGACTCGGCAGTCTGTCTCAGTGTCAGCTTGCGCCTCTGATTCCGGCTTCTATATCATGACTTACTCCGCTGGAGGTCGCCGAGGATCCCGTGGCAGTCGTGCCCGTAGCAGTAGTGCCCGTGGCCGTGGCGTCGCTGGACGAGTTGGCGCCGGCGGGGGTCGCGTCGAGCTCGCAGGTGTCGGCGGCCTTGGTCACGCTGTCGCCGTAGTACTGCCAGATGTCGAACTCGTTGGCGCACTCGAGGCAGCCCTCGAAGAGGTCGACCCAGGTGCTGTTGTCGCAGAATTCTTCCATGCGGGCGCCACGGATGGTGTAGCCTGGTTCGCGAACAGGGTTAGTCACGGGCTCACCGGGAGCTCTTCTCGAGGATCAATCTTTACCGCAGTCCTCGTGGCACTCGGTCTTGGCGGGAGTCATCTCCTGTCGTGCGTGGAGGGGAACGACAGGGAGCCAGTCAATGGCGGCGGCCGTGGAGGCGAAGATGGCGACGGCGGTGGTGAACTTCATTTTGGCGAGGGTATATGTATTATGTACAGGTGGCGTGTGGAAGTGGTGAAGACGGATGAGAGAGTGATCAATCGGTCACCGGGGACCACACCGAGATTATATAGATGGTTGCTTGGGAAGAGGAGGCAAATTTGTGCCGCAGAGCAGCTCCTCTTGGGATCCTCTGGTCCCTGGATGGGCTGATTGCCTGCAGAAACGACAAGACTTGGCCAATTGCCTCGAGCCGACGGGCGAATCACGCTGTGGCGGCCGAGGCTGCCGAGTTCCAAAGTTGTATCGCTGCAGATTGATGTGGATAGCCGAGAGTCTTGGTAGGCTGAATCGGAGAAGCACTTGGTGTCCTTCGATCGTATTTCATGAGTGTCTCAAAAGAGCAAAGACTCAGCAAATCAAGAACGAATTGACCCGTAACAACAAACTAAGGCCTAGGTTGAGAATGTGAGTAGAACGATAACTCACTGGACTTTGAAACTGCATAAAACACAACTGCAAGACGCACGATCGAGCGCCACCTCGTGGCAAGGACCAAGTCAAGGGGCGAGGATGCCACGGCCCCGGGCGAGGACCAAGATCTCGGCGTGAGCATCTATTGGCTGTCAGCATCTAATCAGATGATCAGATACGTTCCTGGTATCCGCTCGCAATCTATTGGTCCGTCCCCATATTTGTCGGGTTTGCCTCAGGCCGGACGTATTTTCAGGTTTGGGCCTCAGGTGTCAAGAAGTATGACCGGTACGTACACTTTCTCGGGTCCCTTCCTTCCATCCTCCGATCAACCGGCTCCGTCTCGTCTCCGGCCGAACTGGCTATCCTATCCGCATCACGAACCGGCCGGGCCTCGCGTGGGACAATCACGGAATCATGAAAGGGTTGGGCACGAACAGGCCCGGCACACCCCGGGCGGCCTCGTGCCAATCCTGGCTCAATGTCCGTCCGCCAGTGGAGTCCGTTCTTGCGGTGTGGACGTTACCCTTGTCCGAATCGTCTTTTCCCCCCGGAGACACCCAACCACCCCAGTTCACGATGCCCTCTCGCGCCAATCACGACCCCAACACCGCTCACAGGGCACGGCTCCCTCGAGTCCATCCGGTTCGTTGACGACATCCTTGCGGTGGGCACCTCAACAAACGACCAACCGATCTAGCATCCAGACGAACCACGCGCCGGCCCCAGCAGCTTTACCGCCTCAAGCCCAGCCTGCAGATGCATGGACAGCGCAGATGCGCTAGCCCTCTTCCAGGTCGAGTCTTCAACCAAGAGAGAACTTGCGCCGGCCGTCTGCGCAGATCGCGGGAGAGGACAAGGAGAAAAAAATGTGACGGGAAAAAGTGAGTGGCTGATCGACCCGACGATGCCCACCGCTCGTCGTCCGGTCCACCGCCCCTCAAGCAAACCCCCGGAGGGCTTGCGTGCTTTCGGGCCCCGTTGATCGGGTGCCCATCGTGAGGTCGGTCGGCCTATTAAAGACGGTCGAGTGCCCGCATCTCTTGGATTGTTTCTCTCTTGGAAGACACCCTCTTCCGAGGTCACCCTCGAGAAACACACCCCCAATAACATCACATCATGGCCCAGGCCTCGCCCCCGTGGCAGAGGCTGCTGGGGCTCCTGTCGGTGCTGCTGGCGCTGCTCCTTGGTCTCTCGACCGAGAAGAACGGCGCCGCCGCCGCCGGTTGCCCCGCCGAGATTGTCTCGGCCTCGGACAACACCTGGTCCGTCGACTTCGACAACAGGACCGACGTTGCTGAGAGTGAGTTCTTCCCCTTCCGATTCATTTCCGTCGTTGTCCATGCTAACTTCTCCAAAGCTCCCAGAGAGAGCTCGTACGTCGAGAGCCTGAAGGAGGAGTTTGAGAAGCTTGAGGCGACCGGCTTGCACGGCACGGGTATGTTTTCTTTCCCCATCTTGTTCACTCGTCGACACGTCAACTGACATGTCAACCACCAGGCGCCCAAACAAGCTTCGAGGACTTCACCGTCGAGATCCCGGCCTCGTGTCTCAACGGACCCGCCAAGAACAAAAACGAACCCCTCGCGCTGCCCGTCAGTCTCGCCAGTCTGCACCTGCGGACCATCCAGACGTGGGCGAGCTACATGTAACCTCGGCGGCGGTTTTGTCCTTTTCCGAAAGACCAAACCGCCGACACGAGTGATGCAAGGAAACCCCATTGCGACCCGTGTTGGAAAGATTCCCCGATGAGAGAAACGTCCGACACAGCCTATACCCTATATACTGTCGGGGTATGCTGAGTGTGACACGAAGAAAGTCACGCTGAGCGAGCCCCGAGACCGGGTGCCGCGTCCATGAGATTCGCGGCCCTCACCACATCGCCAACGAATAGCAACGACATGATTTTAACGAAACGAACGAAACCCCACGAAAAAAACAAGAACCACAGCATCCATGACGGAAAAAAACGATGCTCGATGAAATGATTCCCCCCTGACGTCCTCTCGCGCCACGCTGAGAAGTACGATGGAATGACTCTTCTATGTCCATGATACCTAGTTCTTTCCTCTTCACTGAGGATTCGGCCACTTGGCCCTTGAATACAAGTTCTCCTTTGTCTTCACACAATCAAACCGTGCCTCTGTTGTGATACCGTGATGCCATTCAGTCTACCTCTGCTTTGAACACTCCTAGGCCCGAGGCGTCAAGCCAGATCGTCTTGTGTAACACATCCCGAGCCCCTGGAAACCATTGTTCCGCTGAGGCCTCAGACTTGAAAAGACCACCGGCAAACGCGCCCGGGGCCCTGCTGCCTCTGGCTCAGGCGAATTGTCCCAGCCTGACACAAGGTTGAAGCCACGTCCACACCACAATCCCGGGCTACCCTCAACTCAGTTCCACAGCAAAAATCACTCGCTCGGAGGTCGACGAGGTGTCAGTGTTACAATCGGACTCGCCTCCGCTTAATCACTTGGCACAGAGAACCGGGGCACAGTTGGGTCACTCAAGCTGTATTCGATTCCAATCTCCTTCCACTCCAGCCAGCAAGTTGAGTCTATGCGTGGCGAGATCATGAAAGAAGCCACGCCATTGGACAGAGCATCATTGTCCAAAGACTGACCATCAGCCAAGCCAAGACACAGCCAACATTGACTCCGGTCTCATCGCGTAAAGCAAGCCTGCACAATGAAATCCCAGACCATTAAAACAACCCAGACTCCACCTTCCCATTACAAATTTCCTTGAACATTGCAGTGGCCACGGCACTGGGGTCAGAGACGCAATGGTCGTGGTTGGCACACGACCTGTCTCCGTGGTCTCTTCGCCAGGCTTGATGACGAGGCCTGGTAACGAAGACAGTGGTCTTCGCAACGGCCCCAGCGGTGTGTGTTGCTAGCACTTTGTCAGCAAGGGAACATTGAAGGAGAAGCATCGTGACTTACCCGAAGCAACAACGACACCGGCCGGGGCCGATCCACCGGCGTGCCAATCGGAGTCAGTCTCTTCAGCGGAATGCTCAGGCTGAGCGTATGTATTGAAAACGGTCCGAGGCCGACCGTTGACGTTGGTAAACCTTCGTGGTGGGCTCACCAACGCGAACTATGACGGGGATGCGGGACGGTCCCTGCCCTGTGAGCAGACATTGAAACTGCTGGACAGGCTCAAATCAAGGCCTGGAAGCTGTCAGCATGTGGCCCAGGTGGTTGAAGGATGAGATACAAGCTTACTTACATTTCACCCGAGAAGGATGGTGGTTGCACACTCTGGGCGGTACTGAGCGGAAAGCGGGTGTCTGGTAGGAACAGAGATGTCAGATTGAAGGCTGGGCATAACCAAAGATGGACTTTCGGAGGGAGAGACTCACAGGTAGTTGGAGATGGAAGGCCACCACTAATTAAGAGCTGCAATGGCATTGCATGATGTTGATGGGCTTGAAGACAGCAAGAGAAAGGGGTGATCGGGGTTTCAGTGTTGAGGCTTTGCTCTTGCGAGACTCGGGAGTGGAAGAAATTTTCAGGGCCTACAGGCACCTCGGACTAACGCAGATTAAAAGCTAGGCAGGCAGGCACTGAAATAAAGGCAGAGAGCAAAGAAGAATGCCAGTTCGGGTAGTAACACGTGACGCCTGTCGTTGCCTCTTTTGACAGAAGCAGCATACTGGAGGCTTCACCGCCTTAGGTGTAACTGGAACAGCACGAAGTTGCTTTCTGGAACAACAGATAGCAGACAGATCCAACGCAGAACACTGAATAGAAAGACCTCACTTGAATGCAACACCGCGGGAATTTTCCATGCCCAAAGTGGGCTTTGATGGTGCTCACAGACTCACAAAGAGAGGAATCAGCAATTGGCAGGTGGGAGTCCCAGCAACAGAGATATTCCAATCCACAAGAAGCTGAAAGAAAACAGCATATAAACCACATCACAGAAATTCATAGAGCAGTGTGGGCAATCAAAGTTTCAATGTGTGAGCTACCTGAAATGAAAGCCTCCGAAGTGCAATGTGATCCAGCCATTCTCAGCTGACGTGAAATACCCTGTGGCACCATCGTCTCAACGCCATATCGTGCCAGATTGCCCAGATGAACCAGTTCCCCCAAATGTGTATCCCAGCCCTCAAAGTATGCGTTCATGCACCCAAGATGCAACCGAGATGGATGTCAAGAGGATGGAAGACTTAGGCGCGGTCAAGAATGGAGCTGCGAGTGCCAATCTCGTCGCCGCACCAGAAGGTGGCGCCCTCGTTGCGAATGCCGTCATCTGCGCGAGGGGGAAGGAGGTCAGCAAGTGTTTGAAGAGGAGGGAGGCTGGGATGGGAGGAAGAGTAGACTGACTGAGGTCGATCTCGGCCCAGACATGGCCGCGGTCAGCAGCAGGAAGGCAGATGCACTTGAGGTTGACGTCTTTCTTGTTGATCTTCGTGATGTCGCAGCCCTTGCAGGACTGCTGGAACTGGCCACTGGTGATGCAGATGTCAGTGAAGTCCATGGATAAGAAGTGAGAAGGGAAAAATTACCGCTTGGCCCAGTTCAAGACACCCTTGTTGTTGGAAAGGCAGAGGTTGAGGTTGATGGTAGTCTTGTACTCAAAGTCGTTGGGGTCGGGGCAGATGCCGTGGAGCTCCCACATGTCGTGAAGAGGGCGGCGAATGCGGACCAGCCTGATGTCGCGGCAGGAACCGGCGAAGCCGCCCTCGGCGCGAGCAACGTTGAGACTCATGGTCTCGTTGCCGATGGCCGCGGCAGAGCCAGAGCCGGCGCCAAAGGCGGTGATGAGGGCAGCGATGGCGGTAGTGAACTTCATTGTGATGGTTGGAGAGGGTTGATGAAAGTATGGAAGATGGGCTTGGTTTGTGTGGAAGAGGGATGAGTGAAGATTTTCAGTGAATGAGTTGGGTTCAGTTGAGTCGCGATTGATGTTGAGGATGAGAGGTGGGAGAGTGAGACTAGGGGAAGATATTTAAGGACTGACTGGCCAGGCAAGAACGGACTTTAGTGATTCAGAAGGGCAGTCACAAAGAAGACAACCATTGGTAGGAGCTCATGGATGAGATGAGGTCGTTCTTTCCTGTTTCCCAAGTTTGCTCTCAAGAGTCACGTGGCTGTGAGGTCGCTAACACCAAAGGGGGAATTGAGGTCAAGTTGGTGATGTTGTTTCAGCCAATGAGAAGCTTCTGCTGTTGATGAGAGTGAGTTCCCGAAGTACGTACTCTCTCATGTCACTGTAAGAAGTTCTTTGGCACTGGAAAGTACCCAGGTAAGTACCTAGCCTGTGGTGTTCGCCGAGTCTTGGGCGACCTGGGGGCTGAAGAGGTCCCTTCCGTAGTACCTAGGCTGGTTGTATCTACCTATGAAGGAAGCCCAAATCTACTTGGCAAAGAACCTAAAGGGGGCCAGTTGTGAGAGAAAGTTGCTATGGCAGACTAGGCGATCTTATTCCCAAGCCCAAGTGACTCTTTGAGACACATCCTTGACTTGAATGTCTGTCAAACCACATTGTCCCGCACAATGGCTTCTATGCTAATCATTCCAAGACTCAGATGCAACGCTTTCCAATTGACAAGAAAGTTTCATACAAACCCCACGAGGCCAAGGCTACTGACAGAGCCATCGACGATGGTAGACAAGAACCAACTTCGGCGGAGGGAACCAGCCACGGAGCAGTCATCGCCTATTCATTCCGAGTCATGAGGCCGTACATGGCGGAAACAGTGAAACGTCGAGAACTCGGATGTCTAGCCGGTTCAAAGCAGGGCAAGACCACTCTTCAGCAAATCCTTGCTTGAATTTCGTTGCCGCAGCCTCAACGCTTTCCCAAGGCGCCGTGTTCCGGCGGGACAATGAAGTAGGCATCTTGGCAATTGTTAACGAAGTCGACATTTTCCTTGTCCCAGTTGCGGATTGCGTTGGAGGACATGTCACCTGGCTCTTGAATTTCTAATCCGAAGGCGTCAGACTGGACTTCAAGAAGCCAATAAGAGGGAAGCCCTCTTGAGTCTGTAGCTGTTTGTATTGCTGACCATTACTCGACCCTGGTGTCTTCCATGGATAGGTTCTTTGTGTTGCTTCAGTCCCGGAACAGCGCAGACCTGTTCCGCCCCAATGCCAACTCATCAACTTCAAGTCCAAAGAGACTCGACCTCAAAGAACGCCAAACGCCTCCTCTGCGTGAATGTCAACCACATGCCTGGGAACCCCGCCTTGCAGCAAGGTTGTATCTGCCAAGCCGACAATCCCTGATCCCCAGATGCGCTCGATTCGAAGGCAATTGCGAAACCTCTACTCTCTCGGGCGACGGCGGCCGACGCCATGCACAATCTCGAAATCTGCCCCGAGTCCCAGCAGCAGATGATTGGCGATGGCCCCCTGGAGACCGCACTAATGCAGGTTGATGCATACCGGCGGGCCGCTGGCGTAGCATTCGGGTGCCAGACGGGAGGAGACCGTGGTCCGCTTGCTGATATATGGTAGGGTTGTCATTGGGAGCCATCGAAGACCGCTCACAAGCGACATGCATCAAGCCGTAGACGAGTCGAGGCAGACCGACCTCTGACGAAGTTCTTGGCCCGCCGGGGTTATGATGTAGGCAAAAGTGCGGGGGTGGTTTCACGGATATCATTTATAACAAAGAGGAACCGTCCGCAGTTTGGTACATGTCGAAAGCAAGCCCAAGACTTTTATTCCCGCCACCCTGTGAGTGTCTTTCCATCATGGGGTTCCTGGGATCGCTGTCAGACCAGCCGGTCTTGCTGGCCCTGGGCCTCGCCGGCCTGCTGGGTCTCTACGCCGTCATCAACAGACTCATTCTCTTCATCAAACTGCGGAATATCCCTGGGCCCTGGTGGGCACACGTAACGCATGTGGCTCACAGCAAGCACATCATCGGCCCGAGTTGTCACGAGTGGTATGGGGAGATGAGCGACAAATACGGTACGTGACTCTCTGCCAGACATTCACCCCGAGCAAGTGCAGATACTGACAGCCCATCCTACCCAGGGCCAATTGCGCGCATTGCTCCAGGAATCCTCATCACGTCCGACCCCGAGGTCTGGACCCACGTCAACAAACATCCTGGCTACAAGAGGACGCGGTGGTTCTACAATGCCATGCGCCTCGAGTACCGGCGCGACAATGTCTTCTCCGAGACGGACAATGAAATCCACGAGCAGCGGAGGAAGCTGATGGCCCCAGGCGTAAGTCGATCTACCTGTCTCTCCAATCCGTTCCAGCCGCAGCTGACGCGTCGACTTCATCACAGTATTCCGGCCGCGAGAACCTCGCCCTCGAATCCAGCATCAATGAGAGCCTCGGAGAACTCATCAACCTCATCCGCACGAAATACATCTCCGACGGGCGCGTCGTCCCCATGGACCTCGCCAAGAAAGTCCAGTACTTCACCCTCGACGTGATCAGCGGCGTCGGCCTCGGCAAGACCTTTGGCATGCTCAAGAGCGACAGCGACGTCAACGAGTACCTCTCGAGCACCGAGGAGGGCATCAAGATCAACGCGTTCGCCATCGGCATGGGAACCAGCTGGTTGGCGCAGGCGCCCGTCATCGGACGATTCATCTGTCCCTCGGCCGAGTCGCCCGGCGGCTTCGGCAAGATGATCCGCACCTGTTTCAGCTACGTCGACGAGCGCACCACCATGGACACGGACAAGCGCTCCGACATGCTCGCCTCTTTCATCCGCCACGGAATCACGGGCGACCAGCTGCGGTCCGAGGCGCTTGAGCAGATTGTGGCAGGATCCGACACCACTGCCGGCGCGATCCGCGGTATGCTGCTGCTGATCATGACGAACCCCCGCGTGTACCACAAGCTTCAGCGGGAGATCGACGAGACGGTGCGGGAAGGCATCGTCCCGGCGAAGGGAGAGGGAATCATCTCCCTGGAGCAGGCGCGGAAACTGCCCTACCTGCAGGCCGTCATCCGCGAGTCCATGCGCCTGAGGCCCTCGGTGGCCAGCCTCTTCCCGCGAGACGTACCCGCGGGCGGGGACACAATCACCATCAACGGGGAGAGTGTGTTCATCCCGGGCGGAGTCGAGATCGGCTACTCTGCGTACGGGTTGCACCGGAGCGAGGCGATTTACGGCGCGGACGCCAAGGCCTTCCGACCAGAGCGATGGCTGGAGAAAGACGCCGACAAGCTCGCTTACATGAAGAGCGTCAACGACCTTGTGTTTGGCCACGGCAGGTTCATGTGTCTGGGAAAGCCCGTTGCACAGATGGAGCTAAATAAGATACTCTTTGAGGTATGTTGCGTTTTCCTTCCTCCATGGTCCCAATATCCGCTTCAAATGTCAAGGTTTCTAACTTCTCTTGTCACATAGCTGCTACGCAACTTCGAAATGGCGCTCATCAACCCGGAGCGTCCGTGGAACTCACACAACTGCATGGGGCTGTTCATGATCTCCGACATGTGGGTACAGGTGACGGAAAGGTCTTAGATGGCTTGGGCGAAGGATTCTGGATGAAGAATGCGTGGTATCCCTCAACATTGACGTCGGCCGCATTTCTACGCCGGCCGCCTCTTTAAGGGCTTCTTGTGCATCGTACATTGACTACAAGGCGTGAAGCCCATTCAGATTCGGAGCCAAGGGGCAGCGTGGTGGGGGAATATTGACATGACGTTGGCCAGTTTTAAGGATAACCAAACACGACATTTAATGAACGAAACAGCTACTCAAGAGCAAAGCAATAAGCACAAAATCCAACAAAAAACATCCCAGTTTCAGACAGAATGAAGACATTTGGCGTTCGAGCCAACACCGCCCACTGACAGCCACGAAGGAGCTGCACAGGTCAGTCCGAAGGACCGCGCTCAACATACCCGGGTCGGTGACATAGCTTACCTGAAGAGACAAGGCTCTTGGATACCAGACTCTCCAGCCAGAAGTGCCCACTAAAAGCCGGGGAGAGGAAGGCCGTAACAGTGCGTGCGCTTATTAGCAGCATCGGCAGTACTGGAGGTATCGGCCTTGACCATGGCCCCCCAGTCAGTCCGAGCGTCGACTTTGGCGGGTTCGGGGCTGTTGATGACGGCCCCTAGGACGGTGCTCATGGCGGCAGCAACGAGGCCGGCGGAAAGAAACTTGCTAAAGTGCATGTTAAAGTGCTTTGGAAGATCTTTGCGTTGGTTTGAAAAGGATTCTTCCGTTGCGCAGGGAGATTGTTGTTTTCAAGGGACAAGCAACAAGCTAGGGGTGCCTGAGCTGCTCGATGATTCTGGTTTTGAGAGTTGGAAAAGGGGCGGCCCATGCTGCGATATATATACTTTTTGAATATTGTTAGTTTCGAAAGGTCTAGCTATGGTTTTCTTCTTGTCGTTCGAACGTTTTCTCTTTTCTCGTCTGGACTTTCCGTATTCCGGCCTGTGACTGACATGATTCCACAGATCAAGACTTCGAACTTCTACTTCGGGTCTGGTCAGAGGCTGAGGGTTTCCCAAGGATGCCATCCTCAGTATTTGGTGTGAAGAAAACACAACCAGCCAATAACTATTTGCAAAAAGAGTTTGTTAAAAACCAGCCTGCTTCAAGAAAGACGCCGTGAGACACCAACATGGGAGGTGAGGCTGCCCCGCGGGTGTCACTCGGTGTAACCACACGCCTTACAAGGGCATATCGGGATCCAGAAGGTGCAGAGCTACGGGAATAGCTGCATAATCCTCTCGGGATCACTCGGCTTAGCCGCTGCGGCGACATCTTAGATGGCGAAAATCACCAGGCAGGATCGACAGGCATGGAAACACACTGCAGAAAAGTAGATGGCCAGCTAGACTCAGCCTCGTGTACTGAAGACCAAAACCGGGAATTATGTTGTCTTGGCTTTGAGGGGCGTCTCGGGACGGAACTGCGTGGACAACTGATGGTGTGTTCCCCAAGTCTCTTTTGTGCCGGTACAAACAGGACTGGAACTTTGTCAAGATCACATCTTCAATCACAATTCTACTAGCTGGAAAGGCTTGGATCTTGATATCAATCTCACCGCCCCGAGATTTATTTCTTCTTGATTTCTCTTCTTCCTTCGTCTTCGCCCATCTTCTCGCACACGTGTCCAGCGGAGCAAAACCACAAGTCCCAAAGTCCAAAGTCCAAAGTCCCCGCCACTTCCAAAACACGGCATCAATGGCCTCCCCAAATGTTCAACCACGAATTTCCTCCAACGTTACCAGGTCCCAGAGGCCACAGGCAAATCGCGTGGTCTTGGAACTCCACGCCTCCAGTCCGAGCTCGGCAGACCGGACCGTCATCGCATCCGAGTTGGAAGGCAGGCGCACAGCCTGGGAGCAACAAGTTCAGTACGCTATAGGGGTTTGAGGGGTTGGTAAGAAGTGCCACGTACTGTGCTCAAATGGAGTCGGTGTACTGGGTGGTCCGGGTGCGATCCTCATCGGCGGTTTGCCTCAGACACACTAACACCCAGACCACCTCACATTCGCTGCATGTATCCGAACAGCAATTCTTTGCGAGGAAGAGGCAACTGGGACGCAACGTTAGCCGTCGAGCTGTGTGTTCGGAGATGCCGTTGACTCACCAGACAACACCATCGACGTGATGTGAAGCACCCGCATTCACACACTTCGCCAATTTCATGATGCTGTGGTGGTGCCTGCAGACACGGGTTCGGCTGGAAGATTTCGAAAGCCGGGTAAATGGGTGCCGCGAGCAACTCGAAGAATGAATTGATGGGGATGTAGTGTCAATTTCGAGGTGTAGAGGAATGGCCGATGCCCCGGCCGGGCGCCCCCCGGCCATGTGGCCGAATTTGATGATTGTGTGGCATTCGGCACACATGGCCTGTCGATGGGGGAATACCGAATAGACGGGAGCCAGACGCCCCCGGCCGTGTGGCCGGATTTCATGATTGTGTGTCATCCGGCGCACACGGCCCCAAATTGATGAGAGCATAAACGACAGCTGGCCACCCCCCGGCAATATGTCGTCAATCGTTACGCCGTGTCGGTGAGGGTGACCAGCTGCCGCCGCCATGACCAGCCAGGTTGGTGAGAGGACTCCTGGGTGTGTTAGCCAGTGTACCATGTCTGGGACGAGTGTCTTTGTTCACCTCTCCATCGTAAACTCCGTCGTGAAGACCGTCTTGATATCGAGTTGAGCGAGATATACCTCTTCGGAGGCAAATAAGACTGCACGAGGCAGCCCGAAACCAATTTCTTCTGAGCACATTGATGGACATAAGGTGTTGAACACCTGACTGTGACGACAGAGTCAGCACTGGAAAGTCTGAGCATGGAGGAAGGAGATGCGCAAGAACAGCTTCGTGTCAAAAAAACACGTCCTGACAAGCCGTGAAGCCCGTGTGAGACGGGCGTCGCGTCCGCGAGTCCAGACGTGCCTCGGAAACTTCCAGACACGCGGTTCCCAGGGAAACGAAGTGATGGCGGAGAGAGGTGAGGCAAATGAGGATGCGAGAGAACGAGAACCAAACATACCAATTTCCTCAGAGCATTGAACTGAGGGCTCCGCATACGACCTCAAAGTTGGAGAGCTTTGAGCCATGCCTTCGAGAATTGACATCGAGGGCCCGAGGCGAGACATTCTTGAAAAGGCCCGAGGCCGCGAGCGCCGCCGCCCGTGATCGAACAGGCGGAACTGGACGGCGGCACTCAAATTTGAGGAAGTCAAATTTTCTCCCAAGAACACAAAGACTGGTAAGCCTGAAGCCGGCGGACGACCAAACCAACAATGCGTGCTTGAGGAAACGGCACGGCCACACGCAACTTCTGCTTGGGCGGAGAGAGACGCAGAACTGCTCGGGGTCAAGGTTGAAGAACCACACATGCAATGTGTGCTTGAGGGAGAAAACACCAAAGATGTGAGAAGGAGGAAGGAGAAACACACACACATGCAATGTGTGCTTGAGGAATGGTCGAGGGCAACGTCCCAAATGTATGTGTGCTCGAAGGGACACAACACACCCGGGATGTGTGCTTGAGGAAAGGGCCGAGGAGACCCTTTCCTCAGCTGAGGCTTGTCGAATGGAACCGTAATTCATCGTGAGGTCGGTAAATTTCTTGCTGAGCCCATTTCAGCGACAAGGCGTCGAATCTTGAGAAACATGTTTCCCCCAGAGATTGGAGGCCAATATCGTTTGACTGGTGGTGCTTTCGGCCATTTTCATAGCATCGGTTGAAACGCATTTGTTGTTTGAAGCAGAGGAGAGGCAAAGACTCCAGATGGGGATTTTGAAGAGGTCAAGGTTGGTGTGAGGGATGGGAGAGAGTTGCTGGGGAGTTTTCTTTGTCGCTGCTCTTGTTATTGTGTGTGACGTAGGTCCCTCTCGCTTAATTTGGAGGTGGTGAATAGTTGCTGGCAGTAGACAAAGCAGAGTCAAAAGAGGAAGGCACAACACAGCCCCAAGCAGGTGCAGGATTTTTTGTTTTCTAGTAAAAGAAAAATAGTTTTTAAGTGGGTTGAAATAGTTGACTTGTTTCTGATATTTGAAGACATTCACAGAGTTGACAACTCTTGTGTTACTGGCAGCCCGGTTTCGTGACAACCGACGGCTTCGTCCCACCCCTTTACGTGACGTTGCTTTTCCGGGGCGGGAGCCCGGGCCAGATGGGTGACCCGGGGGTCCTAGGGCAGGAAGCTTCTGGAAGTACACTGGAAGATGTGCTGAGAGAGAAGTGGTCTTGTGTCGCGATGAGCCTTCTAAGGCTCCAGCCTCGCGCGCCGCGCCTCAGGCACCAGGGTGACTAAGTATAGATATAACGCTCTAACGAGCACAGCACCTCACAGTATAAATCTTTTCTTAATACAACCTCAATTTAATATACACTTATATACCCTAACCTTACTATAGTTATAAGCCTAATTTATTTCTAATTAGTATCTATTACTTCTAACTACTTAAATAAGGTATATAAACTTTAAACTCCTTTCTTTTTATCTTTTTTAAGCTTCTAGTAGTACTATAGTATCTTATAATAAACGCCTTAACTACTCTCTATAATACCCTAATAAGCTTAATAATTATCCTTAGGTCTTTAAAAAACTAACTATAATTTTATAAAAAGTTATGCTACTAAGTAAAGCTTTAAGGAGTTTAGTTATACCTTAACTTAAACGCCTTAGATATACTAAGTATAAACTATATTTACTTAATTAATCCTACACATACTAAATACTTTATATAAGTTAATAAAGATATAAAAAAATAATATAAAGTAAATGTTAAGACTTAACTAGACGAGTAGACAAACCCTAATATAGGATAACTCTATAATAATACTATAAATCTATTATATTAATTAACTAAATAAATATTAAGAGATATAGTAGTAAATTATATAAATAATATTAAATACTCTTTATAAAAATAAGTATAATACGCGGCTATTATAGCTACTTTAAGAAGTATTTAGTATTAAATAAATTAGTCTATTAACTCCTTATATACTGGCCTAGTTTATTAAAAGCTTACTACTTTAGGACTATACTTAACTTAAGTATATATATATAAGCTTAAAGTATAACTTACTCTAAATAATTTAGTTATTTTAATATTACTTTAAAAAAAGTATAATACTATCTTTAGAGATGCCGTATACAAAAACCTTAATCCTACTAAGTAGTACAACCACTAGTACAACTACTTCTTTTAAACTATATATAGGGGCGTTCTAGAGGTTTAGGGAGTATAGGTAGTGTAAAATTTTTTTAAAGTAGTTAGTACTTAATATACCCTTATATAGAAAGGCCAGTAGTTTAATAGGATCTAAAAAGAGCTTTAATTTAGTAAAGACTCTTTAATGTTATATTAGTATAAAGTACTTTTTTTTATAAAAGTTAAGAATAAATTAATATAATAAATAGGGGCCCGCAGTAGAGCTACTTTTTTTACTTTTATGGGCTGGACTAATTCACTATTTAGTATTTAAAAATACCCTTATAGAACGCCTTATTAGTGGCCTACTTATACCTATAAACGTTTTAGTAAGGCCCTAATAGGGTTCTTTAAGTATGTTTAGTCCCTTTTAGACGCTAAGATTAATAGTATTAAGTTAGTTTTAGTGGATTTAAAGTGGGAGGACCTTAAGAAGAAGTTGATTAAGTGTGGCTGGTTAGACGAAAATACACTTTTGTGTTTTAAAAAGAGATATTAGGGACGTAGTGGCTATAATAGGGACTCTCTAAACGCTATGGGAGATGCTTTAGAGGTTTTAGGAGATATTATTAATATTGTATTTTTGCTTAATGCTTTTTTAGGAGGTGATATAATTAGATACTTAATTTTTTTAATTATTACATTAACTTATTTACTTTTCTAAAGTACTGTGTATAATAATTACAGCTTAACTTACTTTATTAACTATATAGCGTTTATTAAACCCAGTACGTTTAAGGCCTCTAGTTTAGAAGACTATATAGACGCTAGTATAAATAGGATTCTAGTTCTTAGACACGGGACTTATATTATACAAAGCGTCCTAATAGATAGGAAGGGTAACTTAATGGCGAATTTAATACTTACTAACGTTATAGTGATAAAGGGTTTTTATATTAATATTATTTCTAAAGTAGTCCTTTTTAAGGCTAGTATTTAGTACTATAGCTTTAACTATATACTTAGGATTAAAACAATAGAAAATAGTATTGTAGTAAAGACTCTGGAATGCTGTAACAATATCTGTTTTTTTAAATATAAGTTATTTTTTTTTTATTTATATTTTATATTTATTAGTAATACTATAATAGTATACGTAACTTAAATTATTAAACGCATAAGATACTATTTTAGTTGTTAATCTCTGTGTGACTGTATTAACTCTATAGTACTTTAGTACTTTAGGGTAGGCTACTTTAGTTATAAAGCTTTTAAGTACTTAGTATACTGTACTTAGGGGGTAAGGATTTATAGCTCGACCTGTATAGAGTACTAGGACTGCGTAGTTATATATACAATACAGTAAATATTATATAAAGTATTTAAGAATAAGACTAGTTAACTATATTACTATATTTTTTAGAACCTTTTTAATTTTTTATACGCGTATAATAGTAATAACTAGTTTTTAGTTATTAAAAATAAGTACTTTAGTAAGCTTTTTAACTTTACTCTTTTTAAAAAGAATTACTTTAAAGTATTTAAGGTCCTTTAGACGTTTAAGAAATAGGTTAGACGATATAAGGGACTTAATATTTATAAAATACGTATAGATAACAAGTACACTATAATTATTATTAAAGGTGTTACTAGTTTTTAGATATGGGTGTGAGAAGAGGGTATTAATTTTAAAATACTACTAGTATATACTAAAGAGTCTGTAGGAAGCGTTAAGTATGCTGGATAAGAGGGTATAAACTAGGGGATTTGTATAAGGGAGGGAATAGGCCTTTTTAAGCGCTTTTAAAAAGAGTTAGTACTTATAGGTATTAATATATTTAATATAAGTCTATATAAATTAAGCTCTTAGTGCTCTTTAAACGAGGTTAAAGTAGAATAGTTTAGATATTACTTTAGGTGGTAGGCTTTGGTTTATAACTACTTTATAGACTGCGACCCGCGCTCTTATTAGGGCAAACTCTGCGTATATAAATACTAAGCTTACCTCCTTAAGTATAAAAAAGAAATAGGAATTAAAAGGAAATAGTTTAAAGTTATACTAAAAGTATATATTAGATACTTTATAGGATATGTTTTTAAAATAATAAATTTATATAGGATTTAAGTATTTATACTTAATTAAGTTATTATTATATATAACGTTACTTTTAATAAAATAAAGTTTTACTTAAAAAATAATACTAACTATACCCTTTACTTAGAAATTATATAAATAGTTGTTTTAGAGTTTAAGGAGCCTGTAGAGTTTTAAAGTAAGGTCTATAAGACCCTTAGAGACCTTAAGGGCGACTAAGAAGAGGTTAATAATAAGTCTACTAAACTATAAAATACTAGACTTGTTTAATAAAACATTATTAAACTAAGTAATACTTCTGTATATAAAGAGTATAGTATACTATAAAATAGGGGGCTAATATCCCCTAACTTTACTTCTAAGCTAGTCTTGTAAGACCTTAGGAGTAAAAGGCTATATAAAGTAACTACTAATACTAAAGGACCTAAAATAAATAAAGCTAAGTTAGTAGAACTTTTTAAATTAGTTAAACTTATAAATAACTAGGTCTATACATATATAAAAGATTCTATAGAATACTTAGGATTTTTAACTATTAAGTATAGACCTTTAACTACTTAGCTAGAAGAAGCCTAGCTAGCTAGCAAGGATAACTTAAATAATACTATTCCTTTAAATACTCTAGGAACGCTTTAAAAGGTACTAGCTTTATCTATACGTAGTAGTTAGTACTTAATAGAGCTTAATTTAGAGTCTAAAAGAAGAAACTATATTATTTATATATATATTAATAATACTTATAAGATACTATATAGTAGCTTAGGTAATACCTTTTTTACTATATTTATACTTAATTAGTAAAAAGTATTTAAGGATAGAGGATATAAATACGCCTATTTATACTATATTATTTAAAACACAGTTTATATAATACTCTATAACTATAAATATACTATAAAAAAGGGAGAGTTTTACGCAGATAACTTTATTAGTACTTTAAAGTTATAAAAGGCTATAAAGAAGCTTTTTCTAAAGCTTTAAGAGCTTTTTATAAACGCAGTATATAAGGAAATATATAAGTTTACTTTTATAGGGATATAGTAAGAGTTAAATCGTTAAAAGGCCTTATTATAACTCCTCTCCCTAAAATAAGTCTTTATTTATAAGTTTAAACTTAATAGTATCCTTAACTACTATAAAGTATATATTTATATTTAAAGAGACCTTTAAAATATAGATTTATTATAATATACTTACACTACTATTCTTATAGTACAATCTTTTTACTTTTTGATATTCCTTAGAGTGTAGTTTAATTACGATATTTAGTAGTTTAATATTATAAACGCCTTTTTAAACGCAAAGCTCGACCCTAACGCTCTACCCGTCTATTATGAACTCCTAGATAGCTTTTATTAACTAGAAAAGTATATTAAGCTTAAGTAGGTGCTTTATGGGCTGTGTGATACTCCTTTTTTATAGTATAAGGAGTTTTTAAAGACTTTTTATGGCCTTAGTTTTGAACGCTATAACGAGGAGCTATACCTCTTTTAGGATCCTTAAAGGCGCATCTTCGTTATGTTTTATATTAACAATATACTTATGGTGTACTACTTAGACAAGGCTAAGTACACTTAAATATTAATTAGGGGTATTAAGAACGTATATAAGTTTAAGGAGTAGGGCTCTATAGAGTATTTTTTTAGTATTAGAGTAATTAGAGACTATTTTAGATAATATATTCTCCTAGTTTATAATATATATATTAATAAAATAGCTAAGAAGTATAACCTTATTAATGCACTATACCCGGCTATACTACTACTAATAGTTAACTTTATTAAGAACCTGGGTTAGGTGTTACGTTAAGAGGTTAAGGAGTTTTAGGAGAAGGTTAGTTTAATTCTCTATACTACTATTATAATCCGCCTGGACGTTACTTTTACTACTTTATAGTTTTTATGCTTTTTAATAAATCCCTTTTAGGTATACCTTAAGGCTACTAACTAAGTTATCTACTATTTATATTTAATATATTACTTTACTATATACTATAGTAGTGTAGGGGGTGACGTAGAGGCACTTTTTATAGTAAGAAATACCTTTTTTATAAATAATAAAAAAATAAAAAGATTATTTTATAAATATATTATTAAGTTCTTTAGTAGTTTACTATACTAAAAGGCTGGAAAATAAAATATAGTTACTATATTAATAATAAAAGTAAAGCTCTTAATACTTAAGTATACTACTAAAGAGTTAATAGTACTTTAACGACTCTTTAAAGAGATACATTTTAACTTTAGAGATACTTAGAAAGTTTATTACAATAACTAGTAAACGATCCGCTTTATAGTAGGCAAAGAAGAGTATATAACTATATACTTAAAATACGTAGATATTTAAAATATATAGCTTTATTAAGAATATACTAAGCGCTTTTTTAATATTATATATATACTTATAAATAATATACCAGCTAACGAACTTACTAAAAACTTTATAAAAAGTAAGTTTAAGTACTTTAAAGTACTCTTTAACTTTTATAATACTTTAGTATATATTATAACTATATAAAGAAAAAAAAGGAGTACTTAAGTAAAGAGAAAAGACGGTCTATAAGTAAGTTATTATATTAAGTTAAAAGGCCCGTACTACCTTGCTAGGCGTATAGAAGAGAGTAAAGTAATTATAACTTAAAGGTCCCCTAAATACTAAAAATAGATATAACAGCCTAAAAGATACTTTTAAGGTATAAGAGTATTAATTAACTCTATAAAGAGCTAATAAATACCCTTTTAAATTACTTAGGCGTAATTATAGGTAGTAAAGAGCTTGTTTATAAACTAGTAGATACCCTCTATAACGGCCTTAGTATAAACTCAGTATACAGTATATTTTATAAGTATACTAGTAATTTCTTTCTCGTCCTCTTTTTTATTAAACAACTCCTTTTTCTCCTTAAACTCTTCCTTTTCTTCTTCTTTAGACTTAGCCTTTTCCTCTTCTTTCTCTTCTTTAACTTTACTCTTAATAAAAAAGGGTATAAAGTTAAACTTAATAACTTTTTATAAGTTATTATGTACTTTATAAATCTACTATAAAGTTAAATAAGTTAATTATAAACTACTAAAAAGTATAAAAAAAACTTATATAATAAAACCTACTTAAAAAGTATACTATAATAAGTTAGTAATACTAAGATATAGTATTCTAGTAGAGGTTAGTATACTACTTATAGCTGTTAATATACTAAACGTAGTAGTTCTAAGTATTACTCTTAGTAATAAAGTAGTAGCTAGAAGAGTAGTCCTTAAGGCTAGAGTTAGTATACTCCTTATAAGGGGAGTTATACTTAAAGTCGTCTTTATTAAATAGCATAAGGGCACAGTTCTTCTTACGCAGGGTGTAGGAGGAAACTAGGGGGGGAGAGGGGTTACGGGGGGAAGGGGTTGTGCGGGGCAGGGTAGTTAGTTAGAATGGTAGGTACTCTTTATTATTATTATTATTGTCCTTACTTTCTTTATTATTATAGCTACAGCTATTAATAGTATTAAGGGGATTAGTAGAGTTAGTAGAACCACTACGCGCTACATACTTACACTTAAGCCTAGTACACTTTTTACCTTTAGTAATCTTTGCCTTATACTCTTTACTTATTATATACTTTTTAAAAAGTATTTTAACTATTTAATTTTTATATATTTTTATTAGTAAAAACGTTTTAAAAGTAGCGCGTAGAGTGTAGAAAGGTAAAGTAGTAACTTATAATTTATTAAAATAAGTATACTAAAAAAAAGAAAAAAAAAAATTTTAAGTAGTAGTTAGAAACATCATATATATTCTACTACCTATAGCTTACTTAATAAAAAATCTCTATACTTTAAAAGATAGTAACTACGATTTCAGCTATAGTTATAAGTACTCCCTACAGTCTATATAACTATAAAAAATATTCCTTTTATATATTTTTATTTATATAACTTTAAAAAGCGTTTTAGATACTTTATTTATCTGTTTTTAAAATAAAAAAGGAGGTAAGGGATATGCCCTTAATACAGCTAATAGCGACATCACTATTACTAGGGGGTGTATCGCAATAAGCCTTCTAAGGCTCCAGCCTCGCGCGCCGCGCCTTAGGCACTAGAGTGACTAAGTATAGATATAATACTCTAATAAGCACAGCGCCTCACAGCATAGATCTCTTCTTAATATAACCTTAATTTAATATACGCTCATACACCCTAACCTCACCACATCTTAGAAATCACACTGTGAAGGAAGCTGCAACACCCAACCTGGGTACGGGGTTGAAGTGGTTGGCACCCGCGTCCATTTCCAAACAACCTAATGGGAATCTCCTCTCTCGCAAACAAACCAGGGAATACAAATAAGATTGTGTACTTAAGACACAGGACAGAAGTTTCAAAAAGCAGAGTACCCATGTCAGCCTTGGTGTTTTGCCGGAGGAGGCGACGGACTCGAGAGAGGAAGATCTCTCAAGTTGAGTGAGATGGCTTCCCGAAGAGGTACATATTCAGCAGAAGCCAACTCACTGACTGTGTATGTTTATACCTAGCTTAACACCTAGACCTCGGGCTACTACGGCCTATCAAGCGGGCGCTGTGAGATGGAGCGTAGCACCAGTACCTACCTGGGTGGACAATGGCCTATGCCCCAGGCAGTACGTCTGTCGAGACTGACGAGCCCCGATGTGACAAAGGAGGGGGAATTCAGAAAACTGATAGTAGCCAAAATAAATAATTAATCTCATTGGATGGCGCACAAGACTGGCCTGAACAGTAGAAATCATCCCCAGCATTACCTCTGAGTGACGCCGGACATGAGCACGCTTCCCTACAAGTCTCAAACGACATCCCAGGACAAATGCTAAACATGCGATACATGGCACTCCTACTCTTTCTGTGAGTAAATACACGAAAGCGAGAAACCCGAGACAGAATCCTAAGCGAGCAAGATGGTTGTACGTTCCAGCTCCAGTTCTTGCACCAAATCCGCCCACTTCCTCCCCGGATGGAGGGCCATCATCCCGCATCCCACCCGCTCGAAGACTGCGTGGCCATCCTCAAAATTGTCTGTCTTCATAATAAACAACCCCCTGACCCAGTAGTCTTGAGGTCGCCATTGGTCGTAGTTGGCATAATACAGCGGACAGAAAACCGCCTCGGAGCCTTGCTCTGAGACGCTGTCAAGGTCGTCCACCAACACCATAAACGACCTTATGCTGCTCGCACTCTCAAACATTTGAGGAAGAAAACACAGGTAAGATGGATCCTCCTCGTTCAGCTTGACATACGGTTCAAGCGTCAAAGTCCCCCCAATCAGAAAAGCGGCAAGACTAAGCATCGAGGGGTACTTGGATGGTCTGTCTTCTGTTTCGGAGCCTCCCGAGTATCTCACAGCATCTGCAAGAGCCTCAGCATGCTTCATACTCTCTTGACATTGATCGAATTGCAGCCGTTCGAACATAACGACTCCATCCGCAGACGCCCAGCTCCAGGTTGGGGGCCTATGAAAAATGAGTTGCCTTTCGTTCGTCTCGGGGAACTTTGTCCTGGATGTCGGCTCCCATGCGGTACCAAAGAAAAAGCAATTGCTGTGGCTCCAGTAAAGACTCCTGGCCATTGTTTTCAGGAAGTGTCCCTCCACGTAGTCGTCTTTCATCGCCTGGCCCATGCGAGCAGCTATGGCAGAGATTGCGACCAGCTTGTCCGATTCAGGATACGTCAACCAGCGGCACGTGTAGTTATAAACAATACGAAACCATGTGATGACCAAATCTTCAGTCTGTGACACGTGCGGAATCCGCGGTACGTCTATGGCTTGGATTTCTTCGAAAGGCCTCGAAAGGTGTGCCAGGCCATCTGGAAACGTCTCGGATGCGTGACAAAGTCCCTTGCAAGTCCAAGACATCTCCCCGACGCCGAACCCTGTGCCGCGCGGGGGAATCATCCTCTCTTGCAAAGCCCATGCCCGGCGGCCTAGAGGCTGATGACTGAGCGACCTCAGAAAGTAAAGGCTTGGGACAGCAACGCTCGCGTGCTTTGTGAAGCCGTCGCACTCGAACAGCCCATCTGTCTGCAAGCTCAATGGCGACAAAAAAAGTCCCGGGTGACCCGACCAAGACGCTCTCGTGAGGATGGGCAGCCCGGTAGAGAGCGACACAAATGCGGCAGTTCGCATACACATCCTCCATCCTCGTCGACTCGCGTAACCAATCCTCTCTGCTATCCGGCCCCTCCTGAATGATACAGAGAGAGTCGATCCACAGGTAACGGAAGCCCAAGCTTTTTGTGAATTTGATGGCCTCTTGGAACGCTAGGGGCAGCTGGGTGTTAAAAATGCCGGCCTGGAGAATTCCGCTTGTTGAAGCTGTGAGGCGGATGAAGGTGTACGGCGGGGGCCCCCAACAGTAGCTGAGAGCAGCGTAAGGGCCACGCAGAGTTTCCTGCTTCGTCATGACAAGGCGTACGCTGGATTTTCGCAGTTCAAGTAACCTAGTTGGGTAGAAACTTGGCCGTTTCGGTGTCACACATTCGGTATGCTCTCGTAAACAAGTTCGTAACCAATTCCGAACAGTTTTTACAGTCTCTGAAAGTGGCAGCGAGCCCCTCCTATCGGCAACTGTTGTGTTCGCGCGAATAGAGGCAAGAGGTGTGACGAAAAAGCATTCCGACACCGCGAAACAGTCGAAATTAACAATGTCGTCCTTGAGAATGCCGATGGTGGCCTCAACATGTAGCTGCGATCCATCGTAAAAGAAGACCCATGGCCGTGAGGCCAAAGTCGTCTCCTTTCCCGTTTTAATCGTGGCCCGAAGCAAATCTTTGCATATCTTGCAACCACTGGCAGCTGCCTCGGTGAGGGCCTCGAGGTTTTGGTGATGAGGACCAGGGTTTTCAAAAGTGTGAACGATGTCGCTTCTTTGGAATACGCCAGTACATTTGTCGCAAAGCGAATCCATCTCGCAGGGAAAACATGCGGGTTTGGGGTTGTTGGCTTGTGGCGCGAAAGTTGGTGACCCACGGTTGTGTGTATGTGGTGATAAATACAGGAAGCCCGAACACCGCCACGTCGAGCGAGGAGGTTGGCTTTAAAGAACGAGGTAGGGTCTCAAGGCAAGCTGACTGCTCTCTCTCTCGGGCACCTAGGTATCGATTGGCTGGCGGCTAAAAGCATTGCTCCATCTCAGAGCCTGACCCTGCGCCTCGATGAGAGTGAAATGTGATATCAGCCAGTCATCTGGGAGGGCCCTCCCTATACGGCGGCACCGGGTGCCATACCCGGTGTCAGCTAACCCTTCCTGCAAGATATTTCCACTTAGATACCCTGCTGATATGACTTCTATCATTATTGTTGCTGTTGGTACTGCCGTTACTAGGTTTACTATTATGACTATCGTTACTGTCATCGCTATCGTCGGTCACTGTCGTCGCTGTCATTGCTATGCTACCCAAGATTTCCCGCCCACTGTGGCCTACAATGCCAGCAACAATGTCGCGCATAGGGCACCGAGGTAGAGGCCCAGCGACGGGGCCATGCCGCTCGCAGCGTCTGGCTTGGCGGTGGTGGTCGCGATGGTGCCGGGGGTTGTAGAGGTGGGTGTCGCATCGTCCTGCCGAAGGATGTAGATCTCGCCGGTGCTGTCGGACGTCATGAAGAGACGATCCTCGGCGTCCCAGGCCAGACCGACCGGGCGAAAGCACTGGTCGGGACAGGCGCTGAGGTCCTTGTTGTACATGATGTTGTTCAGGGCGTTGGTGGAGTCGCTACCGGCAACGGGTTCGCCGTCGACAAAATCGACGGCAGTCAGGGCGTAGCCGACGGGGTCGGGGCGATTGACTGTGGTGCGTTAGCTTGCCGCCGTGGCCTGAGGAAACGCTTATACTTACAACTACCGCGGAACGACATAAAGGCGTGAGAGCCGTCTTTGCTGAATTTGAGGAACACGGGGGACGTGTGCGACTGGAAGGTCAGACGCGGGGCAATGTAGTCGTTGTGGCAGCGGGTGTCGTTCATGGTAGCATTCTGCTCCATGGAGAACTGGTCGCCGACACTGAGAGAGTCGTTGAGTGGGATGCTCGTGTCCCAGACGGCAAAGCAACGGGGGTAACCGTAGTTTCCGGCCTCGGTCTCGTTGGCGACGGCGCCGAGAAGGTTCAGCTCCTCGCCGGGGTTGTTGTCGTGGATATCGACGCCGTTGCGCGTGATGTCATCAATCGAGTTGTCCATGGCCCAGACATTGCCCGTGGCGGGGTCCTCAGCGACGGCGACGGCGTTCCGGATACCCCAGCCCAAGAGCTTGCCATCCGTGTTGAAGTCGTAGGGGTCGTTGCCCGACTTGCTCAGGTCGAAGGCCTTGACCTGCGCATGGCCAGTGGAAGAATCAAGAGCGTCCATGTCGAAGTTCTCGTCGACGCCGCGGGAGACGACCAGCCAATTGCGAGAAGCCTCGGACATGACGAGGGTACGGGTGGTCTGGTCGTTGTTGGCCATGTTGTCGATGACCACGGCGGGTTCCGCGTTGACGGTGCCGGCCTTCTGATCGTAGGCCCAGGCGAGAACCTTATCGACAGACGAGGCATACAGAGTCTTGCCATCCTCCGAAAGGGCCATGCCGTGAGTCAACTAGAGGTATCGCGTCAGCAGTTGAAGGCGATTAAAGAATGCGGCGATGCCTCTTACACGGGCGTTGTCGATCATGAGCTTGCTCTCCAGAACCCTGAGACACGTGCCGCCATTGTCTTCGAATGTGACGCGGTAAACGCCGACGGCGGCATCAAGAATGAGCAGCGCGCCTTCGCCGTCGACATGAATTGTGCGAGGCTTCTTGTAGCCTGTGGCAACCAGCTGGGCCTGCCATCCGGGGGCGAGCTGAGGGGCGTTGTAGCTCGGGACGAGAATGTCGGCGCACTCCTTGGCAATGACGGCCGTAGCGGCAGCCGCGGCGAGAGCAGCAGTACGGAGACCTTTCATGTTGGTGAATTAGGGAAAGCAGAAGATGGCGGCGTCGCAAACCCGAATCGGAGCGGTGGTCCGGCTTTGTAGATGGTGAAATGAAGACGACCGGTCGGTGGCAAGGTGAAGGCGAGCTTCCCAACGACCGGAGCGAGGTCTCGGTCGACTTTCAGGGTAATGGCAGCTATTATTTCAAACCCCCACATAAAAGGCCACCATCCGAGTCGGTTTGCAGACAATGTGCCCCTCCTTCTGCGGCGGCTGGTCGAGATGCCTGCGAGCAGGCAATGCTCTGTGCCGCTTTTGGAACATGGAGCTTCCCTAGCGCTATCGGAAAACTGCGGCGGGCCCACGGTGCTGCTGACCGGAGGATTTGGTGCGCATGTATGGCCATGACGGACCGCGATGTTGGAATTGCTTTTGTTGCATGTCATTTTCCCAGGTCATCATGGATGGTCGGCAAGGGCATCGCGAATCATCGCCAAGGAATTGAGTTTCGATATGGGCCCGGCCCGGTACCGTGGAAGCAACGAGAGGAACCAAAGAGCACTCGGGCGTATCCCGAGGCGAGGGTCCTCGGGGTCTGGAGCCGATTCGGCGCAGTGCAGCATGGGCGGATGGTTTCTGGGCTGACTGGTGCATGGAGTGGTGCAGTAGTTGCAGCAAAAGGGCGCTCTCTCTCGCCAGTCGAGGCTTTCCATGGCCCATGAGGGAGGAGGGCATTGGCGGTTGGTTCGATGTGGGGGGAGGAAGGAATAAGCATGCGAGACAGCGTTAGCTTCGTCTTGTTCGGTGGAAACGAGGATCCAATTCCAGGGCCCAATGGCGGCCAAACGAGGCAGGCCGGAGAAGTCGGTGGTCGGCGTGCGGGGTGCAACGGGGCCAATGGCAGAGGGTCGAGGTCTTGAGGTGATGCTGCGAGCATTTGGTGTGGTGTCGACTCTGTCGAGAAGGGAGCTTCACGATGTTCGAGACATGGCTGGCAGCGCAGGGAGAGGGCGTCGGTGGTGGTTCATCTTGGTGGTTCGGTGCGTGACCATTGACGGAATCATCCGCCGACAGTCGCTCGAAATGCTTGGTTCCTGAATGGTGTCTCGGCCAGCAAGGATGGATGCACGGCGAGGTTGTGGTGAATAATAACGGGCAGAAGTTCGAGGTGGTGGTGGGCAGTGGTGAGGTCGCTGTGGTGGTGAAGGGAAACAATTGGCGAGGACAGTGGGGAGAGAGAGGGAGTGCCGGGCACTGGCCGACAGGTTGCGTTGATTATTGCTGGTGGCGTGGAAGGAGCATTGGTCCTCAGTTCTGACGGAGGTGGAGAGAAGGTGCGACCCGGGGGACGTTAGGCGGTGCCTCTTTCCCTCTACTATGGTAGAGCCCAGAGTTTAGGTAGGTACCTCAGGTGGTGTAGGTACCTGTCTAGGCGTCCGCGTACCTTCGTACCCCTCAACGGCAGGCACCTTCCGCGACTTGCACAGAGTCGAGCAATGTCTGAATTTTCTCTGGATGCATCACTTCCACCATCACCAGAAGATCCGATTCAGACCTTGCGCGACCATCGTGCGACCTCAATTTCGCAGTCGAGAGAGGCCAAGCTAATAACCCGAGATATCCGTACTCCGTACAAATGGAAGGAAACCCTCATGCCTAGCACCGGAGTTTCGGACGGGACTTGGTTGTCCAAGCCCTGCTGCCCTACGGATGCTCCGTACAGGCGACAATGATCCAAGAGCAGCTCCAAGCGCGCGGCCAAGGGCCTCTTTGTTTCTGGATTTCTTCTGCGCCCTCGAATTGACCAACCACTGCACTGGGCGATTGATTTGATGGTCTTCTCTCGTGGTCACAGCACTCGAGAGTCGACAGCAGCAGCAGCAGAAGCAGCAGAAGCAACAGCAATCACTCTGCTGCTCCCCAGAGTCCAGCGAGGGATGCGAAGCCGAAGCCCAGACCCCAAGCCCGGCTAGACTTTCTTGGAAGAGTTACACGACCATGTCGTGCTTTCCACTGGAAACATGGCACACCAGGACACCCACGGCAGTCAACAAATTGCGTACCCGTCTGGAGTCTGGAGTCTGGAGAAGGGTGCTCGCTGCCCTGGCCTACCTACCCAGCACCTGGTGTAGCCCGGCCGGAGTCTACACTACGGAGCACGCTACCTACCTAGAGTTTGGGGTCCAAGATCCCCCTCGAGACTTGGTGACATGCACTAACACGCCGCGTGGTAGCAGGTCGATCGCATCGCATCGCATCCCGAGGACGGCGACAAGGTGCTGTCGATGGAGTCGTGGACAGAAACGGCACCCCGCGGGCATTACGGAACTGTCCTGCCATAGGACACTGTCCAGTGGAATGGCCTGCCCTTGGTCCTTGGCCCCTGGCTGTCCTTTTGGACTCCTCTCTGTTCTGCCCTGTCGCCATGTTCCCTGTCGCCGTCGTATCGCCCCTCCATGCCGAGTCCCAAGAGCCAATTCTTGGCATTACCATTCGCAGCTTGGCGTGCTTCAGCCCATGCCCAGCCGGTGTTCGTCTGCCCTTTTCCTTTTTCTTTCTCTCGAGTTGGGCTGTGCCCGGGCTAACAGCATGGTACGCACAGGCTCTTGTCACTGTCGGACGTTCATTTCGCGCATGTCAGACGCTTGCCGCCCATACGAGACGAAGAGAAGAACGAACCCCCAAGTCCTTGAATCGAGTGCCAGTCGGTTGCCTTTGAGGCTTGGCTTATTACGAGACGAAGTAGAAGCAGGAGAGAGGAAGACGGGAAGAGGAGAGGAGAAGACGAGAAAAACAACAGCGAAAAGAAGACACGACAACGGCACAACGGCATTGGCATCGTCTTTTCCTCTGCCGTGAGACAAACCCAAGCCAATTCAATTCGATTCATACCTACGAAGGAAGACCACGGAGGAGTACATTCGCTGCTGCTGGCAACGTGCTTCGTCGTCCGTCTTGGCCACCACCCCGTCCAAGCTCCTTGGCTAACCACCACGGTCACCACCACAAAAAAAAAAAGGCCAAGACTCCCCCAAGACGTCCCAAGACCTCGCGAGACCCTCAGCGTCGGGCTCCCACCTATCACCATGTTTCTTGGCGGTCTCCGCCCATCATCAACCGGTTGCCACGCTGCCGTGCCATGCCCGCGATTGTCTCTCGCCAAGCCTGCGGCCTCACCACCTTTGCCCTCGTCATTGGTGCCGATTCCACCGCCGCGCCCTCGCCAAAGCCAAAAGGGCCCTTTGCTCCAGCGGGACAGGCGGAGCACAAGAAGAAAGCCCATTCCACCTGATTTGATCCCGTCCACATCCACGCAGCGCCTGTCTCCCATTTCGCCCGTTCCCACCACCGCCCCTTCTCCTCCTCTCCGCTCTCCTCTGTCGCTCTGTCTGTCGTCCATCATCGTCGTCCGGTCTCACCTTTTTGTCGTCCGCCATCGTTGTCGGCTCTCTCTTTCTCTCAACTCCCGACTCTCTCTCTCTTCCTCTCTCTCGCCTCCCCAACTGCAACTCCAGGGCACAACTGAGGGTATTCCCATCACGTTCGGATACCAAATCCCGTGCGACTTGGCGGATCCCCCGAAAATCAAAACCAAGATACAAAGGAGACAAGCGCAGCGCCGATGCCCCTCCATCTCGAGTTCGTATGACGCGTTGCGAGACCCCCAGCCGGCCAACATCCGCTCCTGCTGGGTCCTCTTCTTCCGCTCCCTTGCTGCCGCTTATTATTATTTGAAGCTCGGCAAGGTACGGCGACCTGACGCCGAGAGCTTGCGCGCGACATTGGCCCCCGTCTCCGTCTGTCCATCTTCTTCTTTTAATTCCCTTGCCGTCGGCCTCCCCCCTCTCCGACGAGACGCTCCAGACAGACGCCCGACTTCACCATAGTCTTGTCTCCGCGCGACCGGTCGACTTTTTTCGACCTCTGGACGATCTTGACCTTCCATCTCAAGATACTTGATGGTTGTCGACACAGACCATCTGTAATACGGCATTTGCAGGCCACGGCCGATTGCGTTGTCTCGCCCGCAGTTTGCGACCGCATTCGGCACCCGACCCACACCCACGCACGGCCTACACGATGTTATTCGCAACCACACAACGGCTGTTGCTGACGGCCCTCTCGACGACATCACTGCTCTTCTCGTCGCCAGTCTCCGCCGCCGCCATCGAGGCGCGACAGGGCCCCGGCCCCGTTAGGGACTGGATCACCATCGACTCGCATGGCCAGCCCAAGACCATCACCCCGTCCGTCGTCACCACCGATGGTGCCACCACAACCCTCAGCCCGCCGCCGTACTCCCTCACCGGCAGCGTCTTCACCGTCACCGCCACAAATGGAGCCGTAGTCACCAGCACCGGCGTCCCTCCGCCGCCCCAGGCAAGCAATACCATGGGCTTCGGCGGCGTCTTCTCCGTATGCCACAACAACCCCGGACCCGACAGCCCCTTCTGCCAGCCCCGAAGTGGTAGCACTCTGCACGTGGAGACAACCTACTACAGTAAGCTTAAATCACCCCATCTGAATCGCGGCCCCTCCCTCGACTAACACTTCCGCCCGCAGTCACCTGGGACACGTCTTTCTTCGCCGACCCTACTACCCCGATTGGCATCGTCGGCTACGATATTAGCAACACCGGTAACATGGACGCCGCCCCGGCCTTCTCCGTCACCAACATCCGTGGCGGCGACGGATGGGTCTACTGGACCCCGAGCTTCAACGACCTCGAGGGCAAGGACTCCAACAGCATGACCCTCATCCTCATGTACAGCGATCCCATCACCGAGGAACAAATGAACGTTACCGGACCTGTCTTTACGATCCGCCCTTCCCTCGATGCCGACGCCAACTCCAATTCGAGCCCCAACCTGCTCGTCATCTTGCTACCCGTCATTCTCATCACTCTCGCCATCGTCGCTGTAATGCTGTGGCTCTACTACCGCCGTCGCCGTCGCCACGCGGCCGCCGCTGCCGCCGCCGCAGCGAAATACCACGAGACTGTGGCCGGCCCACCAAAGACCCGCAGGACAAGTCGGAAGACGCAGGCGGATATCGGGCTCGAGCCGACGAGTCCGCCCGCATCACCCGGAACGACGAACGTGTTCCAGGAGGAGGTGCGTAGGCAGGAGAAGGAACGAGAGTGATTGT
This sequence comes from Colletotrichum brevisporum, assembly GCA_030770045.1. Classification (NCBI taxonomy): domain Eukaryota; kingdom Fungi; phylum Ascomycota; class Sordariomycetes; order Glomerellales; family Glomerellaceae; genus Colletotrichum; species Colletotrichum brevisporum. The sequence goes on along the minus strand of JAUGSI010000006.1, from coordinate 662,150 downwards.
TGTGTTCCTGAATGACTGATGGTTTCATGATTACAAAAGGGACTGTCCGATGGTAAGCGACCACATCGGACGTGAAGCGAAATCGCCTGGTGATGGCTTTCCGGCGGTGCGCTCGAAACCCTCCTACGGGGGGGATTTAATGACCAGATATGACGAATCAAAACAGGATGGCAACCATCCATTTCACGTTCAACCGTTTCCGCCTTTCGATTGTGCAGGTGCAGGTGCAGGTGCTGTGAGGGTCCACGAGAGTGTGTGTTGTGAGATGCGGGCGATATCTGGAATCATTCCGCGCGAAAGGAGCCAGTTCCAACTTGACTTGGGGCAGTCGTGTGAATTTGTATCCGGTGGAGTTTCGACAGGTCCATGCAGATGATTTCTCGACAGCGGCTCTCAACGACTGATGGCCACGCTTATCATCCCCTCGAACCTTCCGCTTCGGCCACACCGTATCTCTGCTAGTCCATCGAGACGGACGACCGCTTTCTCACCACAGTTCGACTGACTACGGCTGCATCTTGTATCGTCAAGTTTGAAAACCCTCACTCACACTTGCAGAAACCGCCGTACTCGGCCTACCCCGCGAATTCCCTCAGCCGGCACGACGGCCAGGGCGAATAACAGAATTATCCATCTCGACCACCCTTTGTGTGCCTGCGTTTTGGGAGATGCTGAGGAGAACGAGGATTCGGTGATGGAATGGAAGTTGTACTGCCCGGACACTGGGTGCCAAGGGGGTGGGGGCCGTCATAGGCATCCTGCATGGAGAGGCTTGCGGAGGTGCACGAGAAGGGGACATCCGAGGTCGCTGAGGTTGAGGACAGCGGGAATTACGTGGCTGAGGCGAGTCCCAGGGGTTCGTGAAGGTCATCCTGGAGTTAATGAAGAGTGAGAGGTGTGCATGTCCCTCAGCTGCATGAATTAGACCGCTGTTCTCTCGTTTATCTTCAACCTCTTGCTCTCCGACGAGCCCCTTGATCCTTCGTGAGCCAGGGAACGACTCGGGGCTGTTTCTGCAGAGGACGGTTGACAACTCAGATGGAGAGCACGAAGGGCGACCTGACGGACACTCTGATGAGCTGCTAGAACCATGACGCCTGGTATTGATATTTGAACCGAATGCTCTCGTCAGAGATTGGGAAGCATCAAACAGTCTCGCGTAAGCTAAGGAGTCTCTCTTCGAACGCACAATGCCGACGGCACACCCGTGGACATCGCGATCCAACTCCCTTTTGATATGCAAAGATGAGGCCTGGTCCCTCTGCAGTGGTCTGCGAAATACATGGCCTCGGGCAGTCGAAACACTCGCTTGTCGCCATCATGAATCAAAGCCTTGGAACAAACTTCTTCCCCCCATCCAACGAACAGACGCCGTCCGTCATCTTGACCATCTCCTTTCTGAGAATCTTGCCAGTCGCGTTCCTCGGCAGTCTCTCTACAGCCCACACGCCGCCCCTGAGCTTCTTGTACCCGCTCACCTGCGCGTCTACGCTCCTCTGGATATCTTTCAGTCGCCTGAGCATCTCCTCTTTCCTCATCATGTCGCCGTCTCTCAGCACTACCCACGCCGTCGGGAGTTCCGTCAGCTGGCTCTCGTCCCACAGGGCTCCTGCCCCTGACTCTCTTACAAAGGGGTGGGAATTGAGTATCTGCTCCAGCTCGGAGGGGCTCACTTGGAAGCCTTTGTACTTGATCAAGTCCTTTGTCCTGCCGACGATGAACAGATACCCCTGGTCGTCTATCCGGCACACGTCTCCTGTATTGTACCAACCATCTGCAGGAAAAGCCTCTTTGTTTGCCTCGGGGTTGAACGCGTACCCGCGTGTGATGTTCGGCCCTCGAAGCCACAGCTCCCCCGGACCACCGAGGGGCGCATCCTCCGTCGTCCCCTCCTTCTTCAGCGCGGCCTCAATACCAGGCAGCAGCTTCCCCGTCGACCCCTCGGGAACATCCTCGTCAAACGCCTGATACGCGACGTAGCCCGCCGCCTCCGTCATGCCGTACGCCTGCACAAGCCTCCACGGCGCCCGCGCGAGGAGCTTCCGGAGCTGCTCGGGCTTCAGCGGCGCGCCGCCGATGGTGATGACGCGCGCGGCGGAGAAGTCGTGGCGCTCCGCCACGTCCGAGTCGGCCAGCGCGAGGACCACGCTCGGCACGCCCTGGAACGACGTCGCCTGCGCGGAGCCGACGAGCTGCGCGAACCGCTCGAGGTGGTACTGCGGCATGGCGTGGTGGAACATGCCCGTGTAAGGGCCGAGGAAGAGGGGCGCCGTCGTCATGGCGATGTGCGCCCAGGGCGTGAAGGCGACGGTGCGGGAGGAGGGGTTGAAAATCTGGCGGTTCTCGTCGAGGGCCACGAGCTGGAGGACGTTGGCGACGAAGTTGCGGTGCGTGAGCTCGACGCCCTTGGGCTTCCCGGTCGTTCCGGAGGAGAGGTGTATTGATGCCAGCCTGTTCGAGGTGTCTGACCAGTGCGGGATCGGCAGCCGGTCGGTGGTTATGAAGTCGTCTGGTATGTGTCTCACTTCTGCTGCTGGCTTGATGATGGATAATAACGTTGGAGGCTCCCATGGCAGCCCTTGCGCTGCTAGCTCTTCTCTCGCAGCATCCACGGCCTCCCGGACCATCTCCATCACGGGCCCGTAGGCCACGATAAAGCGCGGCCGCGAGACGGCGAGCGCGTGGCCTATCTCCGATGCCTTCAGCGCATGATTCACCGGCGCAACGACGCCACCCGTCCACAGGATGGCATGGAATATCTCGAGAAACTCAACGCTGTTGGGCAGCACGATGGCCCATCGGGATTGATCCGGCGGGCTCAGTACGTCGGTCAACCCCTTTGCGATCCGGCCGGCGCGGTCCCGCAGCTCGCCGAGCGTGATGCTGCGGTTCGTGAGGCTATCTGCGGCGATGATGTGTGATTCTGGCAGCGGTGTGGCCGTGGAGTGAAGTAACTCTGTGAGATTCAGGTCTGGAGGTATGCTGATCGGTCGCGCTGCGTATGTTCTCATCGTTGTCGCAGTTGCCGTGGCTGTTGCATTGCTTTTTTGAGTTTGGGTATGTTCGAGTCCGGACGAACTAAGGCGACGTCGAGCAGCCCAGAGAATGCCAGGATCAGGTCAAGAACTCGTTCTGCTACGTCGGCTTTTCGGTACCGCAAACAGACGAGCTCGGGAAGAGTGTATCGCGTCTCTAATGGTTGCCGTCTGATGTCTGCCTCATCAGCTTAGTCAAGAAGACAAGACTCGGTCTGGCGGTTGTCATCTGCAGTTCCGGCTCAGGACGGCGCGGCTCTCTGCATTATGACCGCATAGAAAGAAAGGGAGGGGGGGAAGAGAGCTGACAAGGAGCATGTCGGCGGCTGAAGCGGCGGTTGAAGGCTGCAGAGTGTCACATCGGACAGATCGACGGCAGGAGGGGGAAGTATTCGGCGAAGCGGGGAGAGTGAGGAATGTCCGTCCGCATGAAGCCAAGCTGCCGAATCATAGGCTGCCGGTAGAGCTCGGGGACGTCCCCGTCGACGTGGACGAGAAGCTCCGGCGGTGATCCTTGTGTGTTTCCTCGCAGGCCGAGGTGTAAACGTCCAAACGCAGCCGATGCTCGAGCGGCGCTGGCCTCGGCAATAGAGCATCAGACAGGGCTGATACGAAAGAAGTAACTCGATTACGGTATCGTTTTCGTAAAAAAGAAAACGCCGAATCCTTGTGTTGCTGAACACGAGCCATTGTTGCTCGTCATCGATTCTCTCGCGATGGCCTCTCGACGGCCGATTCGCATCGGCAACTGCTCGGGCGCCATCAATGATGGCATCGACCAGATATACCGCCTCGCCAAGTACGGCAACGTGGACGCTATCACGGCTGACTACCTCGCCGAGTTCAACATCGCGTGGAAGGCCATCGAACTGCAGACGCGGCCGGACCTGGGCTACGAGGCCGGATTCCTCGAGCAGCTCTCCTGGCACGGAGGCGACGCCGCGCGCCTCGTCGCTGAGAAACGCATCAAGATCGTACACGACGGAGGGGCGCTCAATCCTCGGGGCCTGGCCGAGCGGACGCACGCCTACCTCGAGAGCCTCGGCATCCGCGGATTCAGGGTGGCCTGGGTGAGCGGCGACGATGTGACGGCGGCAGTCAGGAGCGGCGCGCTCGGGCGAGTCATGCGTCACCTCGACCAGCCGGGCGTCGAGTTCGATCCCCAGAGAGAGGGCGCCGAGAACGAGCTTCTGGCTGCGAACGCGTACACCGGGTACGCGGGCATCGCGAGGGCGCTGGCGGACGGCGCGGACATCGTCATCTGCGGCCGGTGTACGGATGCCAGCCCAGTGATGGGCCTCGCGGCGTGGTGGCACGGGTGGGAGGGCACCCGGCACGACGTCCTCGCGGCGAGTCTCGTGGCCGGGCACCTTATTGAGTGCGGGCCGTATGTGACGGGTGGAAACTTCTGCGGCCAACGCGAGGTGCCGAATTTGTATCGCGCCGGGTTCCCGATCGCCGAGATCGCGGCGGACGGCGGCGTGGTGATCACGAAGGCCGAAGGGTCGAACGGGCTCGTATCGGTCGACACGTGCAAAGCGCAGCTACTGTACGAGATCCAGGGCCCGTTGTATCTAAACCCTGATGTTGTCGCCGACATCGAGGGCGCAAGCTTCTCTCAGATTGCTCCGGATCGGGTGAGGTTGACGGGAGTCAGGGGCCTCCCACCGCCACCGACGACGAAGCTGGCCATCTGTCTGCTCGGGGGCTATCAGGCCGAGATCTCTGCGTACGCTGTCGGCCTCGACACCGACTTCAAGTTTCAGGTCCTCAAGGACCAGATCCTAGGGCAGATCAGCATCTCAGACTTTACGACGTTTAGCATCGAGAAGTACGGTTCCGCGGCAGCCGATCCGCGCTCGCAAAAGTCGTGTACCGTGCAGTTTAGGATGTTCGCTCAGTCTCGCAAGAAGGAGGCCTTTGACCGGTTTAGAAAGGCCGTCTTCTACAACGGCCTTCAAGGCTACTGCGGACTGCATCTCGGCATGGACTGGCGGACAATGGAGCCGCGGCCGTACGTGCGATACTTCCCTACGCTGATATCGCAGTCTAAGATACCGCTGGCAGTAAGCTTCGTCGGCGGGCAGCAAGGCACCATGGTCGAGGCCAGGCGTGATACAGAGTGCGAACCGGTGCCTAGACAACGTGACTACGATCCTACTTCTACGGTTGAAGAAGTGTCTTCGTCGCTGACGACACGAAGACCGTTGGGGGACCTGGTGTTTGCCCGGAGCGGCGATAAGGGCGGGAACGCAAACGTGGGTTTCTGGGTAAGAGACCGGTCGGCGTGGCCCTGGCTACAGGCGTTCCTCACCAAATGCAGAGTCATTGAGCTTCTCGCCGACGACTGGGAGGACAGATACGTCGTGGAGAGGTGCGAGTTTCAAGGGCTCTGGGCAGTGCATTTCGTGATCAAGGGGATTCTCCAGGACGGCGTCAGCAGCAGCAGTATCTTGGACGGCTTTGCAAAGAGCGTTGGCGAGTTCCTGCGGGCAAGAGTCATCGACTTGCCCGTGGATTTGGTAGAGGCTGAAGACGGGCGGAGAGCCATAGCCGAGCAACGGACTCGACAGTCGAGGCTGCGACGATCAGGGCTTGTCAGTCGGTAATACCAATGTCATTTGAGTAAAATCTCGGCTGTTCTGAATGCTTTGGAGTATACGGCACTTCCGAGGTCATAGAACACAGTTGTTCACATCATCTTTGTTGACTGTTGTACCGAGGACAACCAGCTCATGCGGGGAACCTCGGCCGACGTTTACAGGCCAATAGACCGCTAGAAGTGCCGTGCGAACGGTGTGTCTCGGTCGTATTTAGCGATCAGCTTCCCCTGTAGCGGTGTCAGTCTGAGGGCCGTGGACATTCATGCCCTCACATCTCGATCTTCACTTCACGTTTTATCTACACGCAGCACTTTCACAGATATTCAATCAATAGACCATCAGATATGGCTGCCAGTGACAGGCCCGTGAAGAACGCGTCGGGTCGATACGACAACGTCGACTTTCGCAAGGCCGCTGGGTACGAGCATCCCCCCATCAAGTGCAGCTACAATCGCCGTGATGTTCTCCTGTTTGTGAGTTGCGCCCCTCGACTTACACGCCGTCGGCTCTGGCTAACAGATCCAGGCCAATGCGATCGGTGTCAAGAAGGATGAGCTGCACTTCCTCTACGAGCTCCATCCTCGCTTTGCCGCCTTCCCCACGTTTCCCATCAACCTCGCCTTCAAGCAGACAGACCAGGACGTCTTTGACTTCATCGCCCGCACAACGTCGGGCGAGGTCCCGGGCGTCCCTCCGTTCGACGCCCAGCGCTCAGTGGATGGCGAGCGCGGCATTGAGATCTTGAAGCCCATCCCCGTGTCTTCGGATGGTCTGGATCTCGAGATTCGCAACAAGGTCATTGGCGCGTATGACAAGGGTGAGTAATGCCAGTCAAGTAGGAGACGAATAGAACAGCACGTTGAGTGGGCACAACACAGGTGGCGCCATGATCTTGGAGGCCGAACAGCTCCTTGTCGACAACAAGACCGGCACGGCTTACACCAAGATGACCTCCACAGCCTTCGGCATCGGCCAGGGGGGCTACGGCGGCCCCCGCGGGCCGGCTAAGAAGGCCGCGACGCCTCCAGACCGCCGCCCGGATGTGGTGCACACCATCAAGACGACGCCGGAGGCCGCGCTGCTTTACCGCCTCTGCGGCGACTACAATCCCATGCACGCCGACGAGGCCTTCGGCCAGCGCGCCGGCTTCAAGGGTTCGATCCTCCACGGGCTCGGGACGTGGAACATGGCCGCCCACGGCCTGCTGCGGCAGTTGGGCGGCAGCGACCCGGATCGGCTCAGGGCGTACGGCGCGCGGTTCAAGAGCGTCGTCTACCCGGGCGACACCCTCGAGACGCGCATGTGGGTTGTCGGGAGCGAGGGAGGGGTGGACGATGTTGTTTTCGAGACGGTCGTCAAGGAGGACGGTCGGGTTGCGCTGTGAGTTGCCTTTTCCTCTCACGCGTTGCTTGAACACACATATTCCTAACCCCAAACGATATCCGAGATGTTGTAACCAAGTTTCCGGCAGCTGACACATTTTCACAGATCCAACGGCTATGCCAAGATTGCGAAAGCGAGAGTGAAGCTGTGACCGATTTGCCGAGGCAAAGTCCGAGAGTGCCGAGATGTGGTATTAAACGATAAGAGGGGAAGCGGAAATCTTCTCTTAGCATATCAAGCAGAGTTTGCGCCGAGTCTCATCTTCGTCCAAACGGGGACCAAGTCGCGAAGTTTGATCTGCCCGCGCTGTAGTAATAAGAACAAGCGGGATAAGCCCCCGAGTCAGAACGTTTGTGAGACTCTTTACCTCCTGAGTCGGGCAACAGCAGGCAGTGCCATTGTGTTATGGTTCCGCGGGAAAACGTGGTGTTCCAGGAGTATGCCCGCTGGTCTGTAGTTGAAACGACGGACGAAACGGGTAAAACGGGATGAAATCTTGGTGTTTTTGGCATCACGATGGGTGGAAATCGTCAAAAATATAGATCTTGATGATAATTGAAGCAAACAGCAAAAGAATTGCGCCGAGGGGGAATCGAACCCCCGGCTCCCCGACGCTGCTGGATGGCAACGGAGAATTTTACCACTAAACCATCGGCGCTATGTTGGTGATCTGGTGTGCAGGCAGAGGCCGACATACTGTCTAAGACCCAAGGCGCAAACAGCCCCAGGTGTGGTATTCCGCTCATTCTCATAAATGCGAAGGAAGCCACTTTGGATCTCTCTTCTCACGATATGCCGCCAAACCCTCGCTGGCGTTCTTGCTCCGGAGCATCGCCTCCGCCCACAGCTCTTGTCCGCGCATTGTCGCCCTACTTACGCCCGTCTCCCAGGCCTCTCTCGCCGCTAACCTCGTGATGATGACGCTATCCGGGCTTAGCTTCGCAATCTCGTCGGCGTAATCCAGCGTCCGTTCCAGCAGCTTGTCTTGAGGCACAATCTCCTTGACTAGCCCCCAGTCCCGCGCCTCCTCAACGGACATTGTGCGGCCGGTGAGGATGAGGTCCATCGTGCGGTGGTTGCCGAATAGCAGCATGCACCGGGGCAACGCGCCGGCGAGGGCGGAGACGCCGCGGAGGACTTCGGGGAGGCGGAATGTCGCGTTCGGCGAGGCAAAGATGACGTCTGCGTTGAGGATGGCTTCGAATCCGCCGCCTAAGGAGAATGACCAGGTTAGCTAGCAATCACGTTGCGATCTCGGGACGCAGCAGACGTGCCGTGGGCGTGACCATTGCACGCGACAATGATGGGCTTCCTCCCCGTCCGATTGCTCATGCCGGCGAACTGCCCCTGGGGGTACTCAAACGCCACATCGTTGGTCTTGATGATGTCTAGACGTTGCTTTAGGTCCATGCCTGTGCAGAAGGCTTTGTCGCCCGCGCCCGTGAAGACGGCGCATCGCAGCTCTGGCTCTGCATCGTACCACTTCCACAGCGCGCCGAGCTCGATCGTCGCTTCAACGGGAAGACAGTTCATGTGCTCTGGTCGGTTGATCGTGACCAGCAGGATGTGTTTCCGGGGAAACGTGACGAGACTGTGTTCGACGTGGGGGTAGGGGTTCACAATCCACGAGGGAACATGATTCTTTGTTCTGGGCGTTGCCATGGCTCTTTGTTGGTGGTTGTGGTGTCGAGACCACCAACAGCATACGACCTGAGGTTTGCTCACAAAACCGTCGCGACAACTCAGGCTCTCTCCAGCCAACCCGAGAAACTCACGCGTGTAAAGCCATGCCGAAGTGCGTCACCGCCGAGCACCCCGGCAAAGCTACACAACCGTGGAGAAGGACGAGCACTTCCGCACAGAGCCCATCTGTGTCTCCGAGTCTTTCTTCCCCCCCCAACTCTGTCTCTTTCAGTTCCCCTCAGTGGCATTCCAAGCGCAAAGTGAATCACTAGCGCCCATGCGGTCAGGATGATCCCCCTCGGCGCGCATCGCTGCAGGGCCGTCCGTTGCCCCCTCCCTTCTTTGCCGCTCTCCATGTCTATAACGCGCCGTGAAAGACGCCGGGAGCATGTCCCAGCGTGTTTGAACGGACCGTGATACAGCGCGAGTCATTGGTTGTGATCCCAGGTTATCGAAAGCTAAGTGCTGCGCCGAGGCAGATCGCCGGAGACTGTCCCGGCGTGGCATCGCGAGTTCATATTCGCAGCTGTTCTGAACACCACCATTGCATCGCCATAACCATCTTGGACCATCTGCACCATTCAATCAGACAAAATGGCAGATTCGCCGACAGAAACGCCACCTCCCCCGACCCCGATATTCTTGAAGCTCAGCTACCCCTCGCCCCGCGTCCTCCTCGTCCGCATGGACAGGCCGAAAGACCTCAACGCCATGTCGACGGCCGCGCAGTGGGAAATGGATGCGGTATGGAAGTGGTTCGACCAGGAGCCCAACTTAAGCGTCGCCATTATCACGGGCACGGGACGAGCCTTCTCGGCCGGCGCTGATCTCAAGGAGTGGAACAGCAGCATGGCCGCGGACGCCGATCCGAGCAAGCGGATGGGCAACGCTCCCGCATTCAAGCCTTTGTCGCGCCGGCTTGGCAAGAAGCCAGTCATCGCAGCAGTCAACGGGCTAGCTATGGGCGGTGGCTGCGAGTTCGTCGTCAACTGCGACCTCGTCATCGCCGCGGACGACGCCTACTTTGGTTTGCCTGAGGTGAAGCGCGGCATCGCGGCCATTGGGGGCGCCCTCCCGCGGCTCATCCGCACCATCGGCCTCCAGCGAGCAAGTGAGTTTGCGCTGACGGGACGCAACGTGTCGGCGCACGAGATGGCGCAATGGGGCATCGTGAACAAGGTAGTGCCCAAGGAACGGGTCGTCGAAGAGGCTGTGCGCTATGCGAGCATGATCGCGGCCAACTCACCTGACGCCATCGTCTGCACCCGCGCCGGACTGAGACAGGGCTGGGAGACGGCGGCCGTCGAGCGGGCTGTCGAGTGGACGCTCGAGAAGGAGTTTGCGGAGTTGCAAAAAGGCGAGAATATGCTTGAGGGTCTCAGAGCCTTCACCAAAAAGCGGGAGCCCCGGTGGAAAGGTAGCAGGCTGTGACGTGCCATGCCAAACCAAAACAATCTTTTTGTTCGAGAAGGAATGGGAGGTCGAAATCCCGTCGAGAAACTGCCCGTGCCTGACGAACTGGTTCTCTGTGTGCCCAACTGCATGGCTGCTTTAGTTGGTGGAATGCTTCGTCCGAAACGACACGAGGGACGCGGTAACCAGGTTGGACCTGCTTGCTCTTCGTCTGTGAGTAGTTAATCATCTTTACTTGGTATATTGATGCAAGGCAAGAGACCAGGTGACGGCATGTCAGCTTCCACGCATCTCAAGCGGCTCTTGGAATCCCTTAACTGCCACCTAAGAACGCCCATGTAACTCCCGACAACACCACCATCCCACGTCAGACTTTCGAGTCAGCAGTGAACTAGTGAACCAGCGCCCGTCGCATCGAAAATGCAGCGTCCGGGCATTGGTCGACAGCCCAAGGTGCTCGGGACACGCGGTGATCTTCCCCGCAGAGAAGCACAGGGAGATGCCAACCTCGCCACTCCATGAAGGAGGTTTCAACGAAGTTCGAGTTTTCCGGGGGATACCTGGCGGTGTGTCTGCGGTGGAACGGTGAAGCCCGGAACATGTGGCAGCACCTAGGGAGAAGCGCACATCGAGTGAAGGGAGGGCTGACGGACGCCAAAGGCTGTGCGCTCACGCGTGGGTGTGTGTCTGTCTTGGGGTTCATCTCACCCTGGGCCCGTCAATCAATCTTGGACATGCCCGCTGCGCATCGGTTGTCCTCAATCGATATACCCCCTTTTTGCTATTATTGATGAGAGTGAGAAACACGCGGGCTGTATAAGACTTCGAGCACGGCCTTCGGAAACGCGCGAGCTCGACATACCTCCCCTCAGCTGGCCTGTCTCATCCCGAAAGCCCAACTTTTACGAACATCGACGTCAAGAACACTGCGAGCTGGTTCCCGCAGATTGATATCCGGATAATCCATCATGGATATCTCCAAGACCGAGTCGGTGACCGAGTTCAACCGGACGTCGCTGGACAAATATCAAGAATTCGACCGGGACGATGCCTCCTCGATCCGGTCGGAAGCTCTCGGCGACGATCTCCCTCCCGGATACTACTACTCGCCTCGGTTTCTCGGCGCCCTAGCGGTTAGTTGAATCACGATGAAGATGAGGATTGGCCTGTACTAACGCTATGATAGGGGTTCTGTCTTTCGGCGCTCTCGGCCTACATCTTCTTGATCTTGCCGACCAACGTCTTGACGTTCATCAACGCTGACATCGGTATGAACTCGTCTATAGTGACGCGAGATATCATTACTCACTGCTAAAGGTCCGAGCCCGTACATTTCTTGGGTCAACATCGCCCGAACACTCTCTCTATCCTTCACTTACACCATCCTCGGCCGCCTGTCGGATCTCTTCGGGCGACGGTGGTTCTTCATCGGTGGCAACATCGTAGCTATCCTTGGTATCGTCATCTGCGCCGTCGCGCAGAATGTCAACACCCTCATCATCGGCGCTGCTGTTTACGGCCTGGGTGAGACTGTTCAGCTGAGCTTCAACGTCGCCATTGGCGAACTGGTCCCCAACAAGTACAGGCCCATGGTCTTGTCCTTCATTTTTGCGACCAATGCGCCTATTGCGACCTTTGGACCCATTATCGGTTTGGCATCCCCTTTTCCGTTTTGAACTGATGCAGATATCTAACATTAGACAGCCCGAAAGTTCGTCGAGAACCCCAAGCTTAGCTGGAGATGGTGTTTCTACATCAACATTATCGCAGTCGGCCTCGCCATTGTTCTCTTGTATTTCTTCTACCACCCACCCACGTTCGAACTCCTTCACGACCGAAAGACCAAGAGACAGTTGCTCAAGGAGCTTGATTGTAAGTTCACCTGGACCTAGGTGTTTGAAAGCTCTCCTGACTTTGGGTACAGATCTCGGCATATTTTTGTGGACCGCCGGCCTCACCCTGCTCCTGATGGGCGTTTCTTGGGGAGGTGTTATGTTCCCCTGGGACTCGGCCGCGACCATCACAAGCCTGGGTCTCGGCGTTGGCCTCCTCGTTGCTCTCTTCTGCTGGGAGGCCTTTGCCGACCTCAAGTACCCTGCGATCCCCATCAAGTTCTTCACCAACCGTGGCTTTATGGCTCTCGTCTGCTGTGCGACGGTCGCCACGATGTTCTACTACTCGGCTGTTCTGCTCTGGCCGCAGCAAGTCCAGGCCCTGTACACCACCGACATCAACTACGGCGGCTGGCTGTCCTCCACGGTTGCGAGCTCGACTGCCCTGGGTCAGGTCTGTGCCGGCGCCATCGTGAAGTGGGGAGGCAACGTGCGGTACTGGATTATCTTCGCGACCTTCGCCATGGTGGGATTCGTCGGTGCTCTCGCTTCCTTGACTCCCGAGACCCTCAACACCGGCATCGCGCTGACGATTCTGGGCCCCTTCTTTGTGGGATTCATTGAGCTGGCGTCCCTGGCCCTCGCGCCTCTCTTCTGCAAGCCTTCGGACATTGGCCTTGCCTCAGGACTCCTCGCGTCGATTCGCTCGGCCGGAGGCTCCATCGCCGTTGCCGTTTACACTTCGATCCTTTCCAACCGCCTCGCCACCACCATTCCGGCGGCAATCACACAGCCAGCCATCGCCGCCGGACTTCCCGCGGCCCAGATTCCCGCTCTCGCGAAGGCGATTCAGTCCAACAAGCTCGCGACCTTCCCTGGCTTAAGCAGTGCTGTCAAGGCCGCCGTGACCAAGGTCTTGCCAACGGCGTACTCCAAGGCATTCGAGACGGTGTATCTGGCCAGTCTGGGCTTCGGAGCCATCGCGATCGTAGGGTGCTTGTTCTCCAAGGATGCGCAGAAGCACTTGACGGATAGGGTTGAGCGCCGCATGGGTGACGGGAAGAGGTGAGATATTTACGAAGGCTCGGGTCGGAGGATTCCGGATTGAGGACAGCAAGGTTGCCACATTGTCGCTTCGAAAGCAGACTGTTTTGAGGTACTGTCATCATGAGATATCACACAGCGAGCAGTACAGCGTTGGATTATGCGTGCTTTTAGTCGCTGTTTTCAGATTGTCTCAGCGAGCATCTTGAATCAAACTGGCTAGATCGCCTCTTCAGGGACCCCATAGACATGCCTCGGCCCGCTACCCGCTGTGAGGAATTTTGCTACTTGGATGTCACCATTTGAACCATCACCTGGCTAAAGCGATATGGATGGAACCGCGTTGAAGAAGAATGTCTAAGTAATAAAGTGTGCCTCAGATGATTATGCGTTTAATATCGCCCAGCCCGAGTTTGACTCGATATCACATGGAAAATCCTTAAGAGCGGGGGAAGTTCCTGTCCGGTTGATTTCGGACTTGGCGATTGAGTATAACTGAAATTTACTGGATTACTCACCTGGTGACTAGTATTTTGGGGGATAAATCGGAATAATCATTCGAACAGACCGACAGTCTCCGTACCTAGCCCCGTTCATTTCGTGGGTAAGAGTCCCTAGTGCGTTGCTCCGTAACATAAAAATAGCAATTCCCGAATAAGCGCACTGCATTTCAACGGGGCACATGACACAACCCTCAGCTTTAGTTTATTTTCGACGTAGAAAACAGTATGTGCGTGTTGCTGAGAAGGAATAATTTGGGAGCTTTGGTCTCTTCGGATCACAGTTGCGTGAAGTTTGACTTCTGTCAGCCACTATCGCGGAACTCCTCTTTCGCTACTAAGGTGCGTGTGTAGAGCGGGGAGATGACGATAAATATCTCGATACCGAAACATATATCCGGGCTTGACTATACCCGAGAGTTTATCAACAAGCTTTTCACAGATTTAGGCCTCCGAGCAACAACAGCACCGTGAAGCTAATTCTTATAGTTACTACCTACCTTGCGGCCTTCCGTAGACTTCCATCACGTCGCCGTGCTTCACCAAATTCCACAAATTGCTGCCGTCAAAATTATTTCGACGCAATGTCTTTCTCCGAACAATTCTCTGGCAAGGTCATTGCCATAACCGGGGCTGCTTCCGGAATTGGCCTCGCAACTGCACACCTGTTGGCCGAGCGCGGCGCCAAGCTATCTTTTGCCGATGTTCAAAAAGAGGCACTGAAGCAGGTGGCTTCCGACATCAGGGCCGAAATCCCCGAGACTGAAGTCATCAAATTCGAAGTCGACGTCATGAACTTCGACCAGGTCGAGAACTGGACCAGAGAGACGGTGAAACTGTGGGAATAACCACATCGGCGTCAGCCACAGCTCTAGGTGGCTGACAGCTGTGTGGCGGGGCACGGACCTAGCTCCACCGTCACATAGGCATCTTAAGCCTTTACTAGGAAGGCTTATAATCTATATATCTTTAACCTTAATTACTAACCCTTATATTTATAATTAATTACTATTTACTTACTCTATATAAACTAATACTAATTAGTAGTTAATATATATAGTTACTACTACTTTATAACTATAAATTAGTAAGGTTTTATTTAAAAAAATATTATTATAAATATAACTAACTAGACTTAGAACTAGCTTATTAGTAAATAACGTTTAATATATTAAGCCTTTATTTAATAGTTAAACGGACTTAGAACTATTTTATTTAAAAAAGCGTCTATTATATACTAAACTTATTAAAAAGATCCTTTATAACTATATAAAACTATAATTTACTACTTTAAACTATTATATTAACCCTTAAAGACCCCTTAAGCCCTTCTTTAACTTTTAAAGCTATTTTAATACTCCTTCCCCTTCTTTTACTATATAACTATAGAGCTTTTTATTAAAAAGCCCTAAGGCTAAACTATACTTTATAATAGTACCTAAAAGTAAGTTAAGTATATTACTAGTTACTTATAATACTAGTAATATATATTATACTTTAAAAAAATTATAAGATTACTAGAGTATTTTAATACGCAACTAGAGACCTTAATGTATTAAACATTACTAATAGTAATTCATTATATAAGTAAATATACCTCTAAGACTACAGTTTAGGGAAAATGCCTATATTTAAAGCGTTATTAGTTTAATAATTCCTTATTAAAAGTCTTTTTAAATAATAGAATTCCTAGTATAAAAGTAATTTCTACTAGTATATAGTATTAATTAATAAACTACCATAAAGAAGGTACTTAAGTAGTTATATTATAATAGGTCCTAGGTAAAACTACTACTAGCTTTTAGTATAGTAACTAAGTAAAAAAATAATACTAACAATATATTTTATATATTACAGAAAAACCTCTTCTTTATTCTTTATTCTTATTATTTATTACTACTACTTTATTCCCCTTAAATAATACTAAATAGTAAAAAACTAATTATTTAATAACTATTTATATTATTATTAATTAACCATAAAGACTTTATTACTGAATAACTATAACCATTATTTAGTTATAAGTACTTAGTTACTTTTATTACGGGCTAATAAGTTTATTAACTATATAGCTATAGTTAAAGATCTAGAACTAAGGCTTAGGAGTCCCCTTTTATATACTAAATTTACTTAAATTTATTAGAATATAAAAGGAATTGACTTATTTAAAGAAATTAACCTAAGATAGTAAAGTAAAGGTACTATAAATTATAATACGCCTAAGTAACGTAAAACGTTATAACTTAATAATAAGGGTCTATAGTAACGTAATAAGAAAGTTAATTAATATTAGCCTTGTTTAGAATCCCCTTTCTTATTTATTAACCCTAGTATCTATTACCTTTACTATATTCTTACTACTAGATAATAAAAAGGTAATAATAATATCCTTAGTACTATAAGGACTTTAAGAGATTCCTTTTAAGTAACTACAACTATACTATTAGTTAATATAACTATAATAAAAAAACTTTTAAGAAGGTAGTAAAGGTTAAGGATAAAAGAAAAGGCCGCTTATAATGTTTTTATAATGTTAGCTTTAGGGACTAATTAGGGCTTACTACCCTTAGAGTTAATAGATTAGTCTAAAGCTACTATAACTACTAGGGAGACTAATAGGGCTATAGATACCCTTACCCTAATACTCCTAAATATTATCCTTTAAGCTATTAATATAACTATTTAAGGCCCTTAGTATAATATAGATCCTATAATAGAACCTAGAGCTAAAATACTTATAATAGCTACAGCCTACTATTAGTCTATTAAAAAGAACTAAAAATAAAAGTAAAAAAACACAAAAGGCAGAATTGAACCTACAGCCTCTAGCTCTAATAAGCTAGACTCTAAGCTGCTAGATCAACTACCTGTAGTGGAATAAACCACCCTAAATGTCTCTTATCTACCCCTCTAGGGTGCTTATGGCTAACCATAACCCTCGTGGCCGACCACAGCGCCCGTGGCCAACTATAGTAAATGCGGCCAACCACACGCAGGGCCTAGAGCCACTTAGCTAAGCCGTATGTAACGTACTAAATCCTAAAAGGACTAGTGCCTTAGAAGCTAGGCCTAAAGGGTAAGATACTAGGCCTATAAAAGGTAAGGCTCCCCCTAGTCTATAGGGGTCTAGACTTCTACTTTCTTAGTAAGCAAGTAATACAGCAAAACACCAATACAACACTATTACTACTACAACAATACTTCTACCTCTTTTATTTACATATTATACACTAAACCTATTCCTTTACTAATTCTATTAAGCCCAATATTACTATAGAAGTAATTAGTAATCTTAAAACCAACCTTAATACCCTTATACCTATACTTATACCTACTATATTAATAACTACGCAGTTAATAAGATAGTTAGTATAGAACTATATAACTACTTTTACTTTGACTTTACTAAATAAACTATTAATACGTTTAAATACGTAAATAAAAACGTTTAGTACTATTTTAGAGATTTTCTTTTATATTATAGTATTTATATTAACTATACCCTAACTAATAAATATATTATATATAAAATCTATACTCTACTAATATTTAACGGGTTCTCTATATAGTCTAAGGACTAAATTAATATTATAATACAACAAAACTACTTTTTTAAAACTCTTATAGAACGTTCCGAGTTTTTTAATAAGATTTTTTTACGTAATACGTGGATTTTGTTACCTAGGGATTATAGCTTTATAAAGTCTTAGCCTTATAAGACCCTAAAAGCCCCTAGAGATCTATAACCCCCTTTACTACTACTACTAAAACATAAGTAGTATAAAACTTTATTATAAAATACCTATTAATACTACTTAATATAACAATACCTTATCTACCCCCCTCCCCCTTAGTAGCCCGTCTTTAACTAATACTAAAACTACTATAATAACTATAAAAGAGATAATACTAATAACTATAGCTTTATTTTAAATAACCCTTTATTATTAAAAGTACTTATTAACTTTATAAAGCTTAATAGTAACTATATAAAGTATAGTAGTAGTTAATTTAATATTCTTATAATAAAGATTTAAATATTTTATTAATAGTATTAGTTTATTAGTATTAATTAAATATAATACACTAGAGTTATTTTAATTATACTTAAGGATTAAGTTCTAATATACTTCTTTTAGTATCTTTATAACTCTATAAAACCTTTAAATTAAAATACTATAATTAAACGTCTCTAAAGCTACTTTAAGACTAAAACGATACATTAATAGTACTTTTTTAAATAGTAATAATCTTTTTTTATCTATATAATCCACAAAAACCTAATAAAAATAAAAGTAGAGGCGCTTAATATACTAGTTAACTGCTTTATAGATACTTAGTTTATACTATTAACTAGATTATAAACTAAGGATACCCTCTATAATTAACTTATACATATACTATAAAGTAAAAGAATGCAGTCTTTACCTCTATAATTCCACTATAAACCTTACTAGAATTATTATATAACTATAATCCTTTATTAGTACCTTTAAATTAACTTAAAAAACGCCCTAGTACCTAACTAAGGCCCTTAAGCTATATAGTATCTATATTATTAATTAAATATATAACTATAGTAGCTAAGGCTACCCTAGGAGAGGAAGACTATAAGGATTATAATACTAGAGACTATAGGAAAAGAATTATTGTTCTTAATACCCTTTTAAATTAATAAATAATAAGAAGTGCTATATTTATAGTAAATTAAGCTATTAATTATAGAAACACTCTACTAGAGACTATAGTAAAGTATATAACTACTACTACTAAGCTATTACCTTTAAGACGTTACGTTAATATCCTTTTAGTAATTCTTTATAAAGTATAAAAGTAATAAAATATTAAATAATATTTAGAAGTATAATAAGGAGCCTATAAATAGATACCTTTTAAATAACAAGAATAGTAGAGCCACAGGACCCTAGTTAACTATATTTATAACTACTTATTTAATTAAAAAAAAAGTTAATAACCCTAAAATAGTAGTAACCCTTATTAAGTAAGTAGCGGCCTATACTATAATAATAGAAAGTATAAACTTAATAAAATTAATACTTTATACCTATAATAGCTAATATTCTAAGGCTATCTTCTAAAGTATTATACCTAATACTAGGGTAGTAGAGTTTTCTATAGTAAGCTATAGTTAATATATAGCCCTTAAGAAAATAATCTTTCTTAACCTTAAGCTTAATACTATAAGTACTAATAGTATATTAATTTACTTTAGCACTAGTAACAGCATTAAATCCCTTAAATCGGTCAAAATCTCCTTACTTTTTAAAAACATCATTTTCTATATTATACTAACTAATACACTATTTTTACTATACTTCAAAAATATAAACTACCTAGAAATTATATTTAATAATATTAATAACGTCTTACATAAAGGAAATATTATAGTACTAATTATTTAATAATAGAGATACAGCTAGCTACTATTTAGTTATAAGTAAGTAATAGTATACTACTACTTTACTACTAACAAGCTTTAACGGCTTTACTATTAATTTACGTACCCTTCTATTATAAAACTCTATAATATACCTAAAAAGACTAACTATTAATTAGATATTTAAATATTAAAGACTCTAATAAAAATATACTACTACTACTAACTCTATAAAATAGTACTTTTAAAAATTTCATTTATATTACAAAATAAGTATAACTTTAACTATAAAGTTATTAGGAATATTATATACTTTAATAAAACACTAGTTATCTACTTTATTAATACTATAACTAAATTTACTACTATAAGGTTTATTAAAAATATATCTACTAAAGTAGCTTAGAAAGGTATTTATATAGCATAAATTAACGTATACTAGGGACCTCTTAACCTTTTTATAACTAATACTATAATAATATTTAGAGCTATAGAGTTTAAAAAATATACTAAAGAATAAGGAATTACTCTTAAAATTATACCTATTAAAGTCTATAACTTTATTAATAAAATTAAAAAGTACTATACTATTTTAAAGTAAGTTTATTAAATCTACTATACTAAAAACCTACTCTTACTACTTAAAATTATACTCTAAATGAATATTAAGAATATTAATAATATAATAGGCCTTAATAGCCTTATACTAACCCTCTTTATCTTAAAAGTATACTTATAAATTAATAACTCCTTTCTACTAGCCCTAAATATTACTAAGTACACCCAGGTAATTAAAAAAGCTAGTAAAAACATCTACTACTTCTATACACAGCACAAAGTTAATAGTACCCTTAATATATATAATAAGTTAAAAATACTTAAAACTTTAAAACTTCTACTTTAATTAATAGTTTAAGTATAGTATAAACAAAGTAGTTAGTAAGGCCCTTATTAATTAATTTTAATAAATAGTAAAGAATATATACTTACCCTTTTATAAAGCCTAAAGTCCTTTTAATTAATAGTTATTAAGCTATACTATAAAGATATTAATAATATAGGTTCTAAAATCCCCTTTTTACTAAAAGACCCTATAATAATTAAGCACAAGGCTAAGGGTAGAGCTAAATATAAGAACGAGGCTAAGAAGATTCTTAATAAAATTATTATTAATACAAAGCCTTTCTCTACTAAAGACCTAGTACTAGTAAAAGCCCTAAGATAATAATAAAACTAATTATAAAAGACCCTAGTTATAACGTTTATTTTAGCTAAGAAAAAGGCCAATTTTACCCTTACTATTAAGCTAAAAAAGCTGGGGACCAAACAGTACCTTCCCTCATAGGTAGGTATCCCCTGACCTAGACTTAGATAAATCTTTTACGCACAACCTTTACTAATTACCTTACTAGATAGATGAATGTTTTCCCTACTAGGGCTTTTCCTGTACACCTTTACTAAATATTATTATATACTTAGAAGAGGTGAAAAGCCTTCTACTTGGTGAATTTCTACTTTATAATATAAGCAAGCTTATAGAATAATATAAACTATATATAAAAAGCTGGGGACTATTACTACCCTAGGGGAGCTATTTTAGAGGTTAATTAAAAAAGAGATTTTAGCTTTATAAAACTATAATATTTTTAATATTATTCTATTTAACCCTAAGGTCTATAGTAGGTTTAGAATATTTAAATCTTATATTATTAATAAAATTAAAGTAAAAATAATAGATTAACTTTATAAAAAGTCTTACTTTATTATATAAAACTATACTAATAACAGAAAGGCTATAATCTTAACATAGTCCCCTATAATTTAAAGGTTTAGTTAATAATTAATCCTAGTACTTACTTTAATTTTTATATAAACTAGTATAAAGCTATAGTTTTAAAATATTATATAAGTCTATATATAATTAAAAATATAGTTTAATTAAATTATCTTTATATACGTTTTAGTTTAGATCTATAACTAGTACCTAAATAATACTATTATAGTTATTAAAAGGCCTCTTTATAGTATTATAGAGACTAGGATAGACTAGTAGGTAATATACTATTAGTACTATAAAGAAAAGTTTAAGATAGGTATATTAATATATAACCTATACCTTTTAATATTACTAATTAATAACCCGGACTTTACTTTAGTTAGAATATAAATAAATAATACCCTTAGTCTTTTAATAAACAAATTTTTGACCTGTAAGATATTAGAGCTTAAAGAGGCGAACCTTATAGCTAAAAAAAAATATTCTTAACTCTAAAAAAGCCGCTAATATTTAATAGTAGTATCTTAATACTAAAGGGTAAATCCCTTATTTTTTATTAAAAGGGCTAAAGTAAAAAGCTTATAATTATTAAGTTTAATAAGGATTAAAAGACTAAATACGTTTAATAGTATACTTAAGAAGTATATATTGTATTAATTTATTAACTTAAGGTATTATATAACCTCTTTATAGTAGCTTAATATTAAGAACCTATAAATAAGAATATTACTATTTTTAATAAGTAATTATATTAGTAAATGAATAACTAGTACTAAGAATTAAAATACGTCTCTTTTAACCTTAAAAAGAGTAAGTTCTTTATTATTATAAATAAATTATTTATTAATAATATAGACTTTTTATTCTAACTAGAATTTATTATTATTTTTCAAGACAATTAATCTATTAGTAATAATATATTTAAGATTTATAGTAATATTATTTACTATAGCTTAATCAAAAGTAAATAAGTTATAAAAAGCGTCTTTATTTTAAAGATCTATACTATAACTACTAGCATTAATATAGCCTATGCTATTATAACTACCCTTAAGTTTATTACTAATTACTTAAGTATTCCTCTAATTCTATTTATTATATATACTAACTCCTATTTACTTTATAAGTACTTTATTAAACTACGTACTACTAAGAAAAAACTACTAATAATTAATATTATAGTATTAAAATAATTCTATAAGTATTAAAAGTTTTAAAAAATATAATAAATTACTAAATATAGTAATATTACTAATAGTTTTATAAAAATAAAACTAAACTATACCTTTAAGGACTTTATTTTAATAAATAAGACTATAATTAAAATAAAAGGCTAAGTAATAAGAGGAGGATAAAAAGAAAGTATTTAGGCTAAAGAGATCTATAGATTTAATAAAAGAGCTTAAAGTGCTAGGAAATATAAAAAAATAGTAGTATTTATAATAGTAGTTAAACCTTTAACTAGAGTCTATAGTTCTATTAAAGATAAAGCTATTTAGTTTTAAAAAGACTAATTAAAAAGGGATTAATTAAAAAAGCTTAAAAATATTGTTCTTAGGCCTCTTTTAATAAACCCTTAGTTTAAAGAAATAAATAACTTAAAGTACTTTTATATAAGGCCTTAGACTATAAAAAAAAAATTACTATTATAGGAATAACTATATTAGTGTTAGCTATAGTTCTAGGTAGTTAATAGCTATATAGTAGGGTATAGACCTAGCTCTACTATTATATAGGCATCTTAAGCCTTTACTAGGAAGGCTCGTAATTTATCTATCTTTAACCTCAATTACTAACCCTTATGTTTACAATCAATTGCTATTTGTTTACCCTGCGTAAACCAACAGAAACACTTTGGGAGGCTGGACGGCGCGGCTAACATGGCCGGTGTGCTCCCCAAGTCCATCGGTCTTAGGGGCATCGACGAGCAAGACTTGGATGAGTGGAACTACGTCATCGGCGTCAACCTCACAGGTGTCATGTACTGTCTCAAGGCGCAGCTGGCGGTGATTGAGAACACAGGAGCCATCGTCAACGCCAGTAGCATTGCAGGACTGATTGGCCGTGCCAACAACGCGTCGTATGTAAGCAGCAAGCATGGCATTGCAGGTCTGACGAAGTCCGCCGCCAAGGAGAGTGGCCCTCGCGGTATCAGGGTCAATGCAATCTGCCCGTGAGTAGAAACGGGCATGATCCCCTTGGCCGTTCCAGCACTAATTGATTTCCACAGCGGCAAGATCATCACTCCAATGTCGGATGCTTCGAGAGCCATGAAGATCGACAACGAACCAGCCATGAAACGTCCTGGACAGCCGAGAGAAGTGGCCACTGTAATTGCTTTCTTGTTAAGCGAGGAGTCGAGTTATGTCACGGGCGCGTGCATTGCAATCGATGGTGGATGGAACTGCTGAGTGTGATGAGTCTACTGGGCTGTCTAGGACATCAATATCGAGGGTATGATGCCCTGAAAAACTGGAAATAGCGGTTAAGAAGAAGGGCTGTACTGTGTAAGTGGTTGTATCGACGGATGGCATTCCTCTGGTAGACGCGAAACAGCTCATACTAAGTAGCTTACTGGGTAGTTGAATCAAGACGTAGGTCCTGGATATTCGTTGGTCTAAATCAAAACACGAAATGAATGCCTCAGATGCGTCAAACAGATATCCAGCCATGAAATCACCATTAAGTGGACATCTCCCAACTTATCTGTTGACACGGTAAAGCTCTGCAATTATATTAAGTCAACTAATGTGTAGAATAACAGCAACGGATTTAAGTGGAGTTACACTCAATGGCATTATAATCAAACTACTTTTACTCTCAGCTCATTCGCTGGGTAGTTAACCCCTACTTGATCTCTTCCAATCTTCCTCGTACGTCTTTTTCTAGAGTATGCTAAACCTTTCGTTCATCCGGTCCGTATTCCGAACGGAAATATAACTGACGAAGACGGCCCAGCCTGGTGTAAGTTACCACTGGAACTTGAAGGCCCATCTAGGTAGTACGCGCGGAAAGGCAAGGCAAGTTGTCGTCCACGTGATTGACGAAAATGCCAATATGCATTGTTGAATAAGGATGTTTCTGAGCGGCGTTGGGTCTGCAAGACCCATATACCGACTTCTCAGTGCATATTCCTCTCGAAGGTCGGGTGTCGGGGTTTCATATGCATTGCCATTGTCAGCCAGAGCCCGGCATGTGGGCAGAAGAAAATACCAATAAAGGGGTAACTTACAGCACTCAACGGCCAGTCGCTGCCTCTCCTCAAGTCGCGCCCCTCAGAGGACACTCAGCCCTCGAGTTGCATACGACTCGTCGCTGCTATAACAACAGTCCCCGAAAACTGGGCAATCAAATCGAGAAACAACTAACTGAAAGTTTTTGCCTTGGTGATTGTCGACGAAGCCGGTAACTAGAAATCTCGCTCCCCGTATGCGAGACCGTCCGCGCCCGGGGTAATAACGCAGAAGCAGAATGCATTTCTGAGGAGCGTCGCGTACCAGCTCGTCTTCGGGCGGGATGCGACACTCCAAACGAAGTTTCCGGAACCCATATCCGTCAGACTTGAATGGTAATGTGACAACCATCTCTTGCGCAATCATTCCCTTTGACTCGATTAGACAGATCATGCCTGATATGAACTCATGTGTCTTGTCCTGAGAGATCATAATCAAACTCCCGCTGTCGCCGATAGCTTGTGCTGTTATGTTTTCACATCCCTCAAGCAACTCAGGTCCCGGTGCTGCTGGAACCCAGCGGTCGGGATGGTTCTTTCCCGCCAAAGGCCGGGTTGCACGACCAAACATCATCTCTACTGGAGAACAATCCATGCTCTGAAGCATGACTTTGGTCCGGTTACGAAGGCGTGGAATGGCTTGGATTTGGGAGGCCTTGAAGTCCGTGAGATTCGCTAGGATGACGTGGATGTCGTCCATCTTTGTCGAAGAACGCCTGGCAACAGTATTCCACATGGATACAAAGTGCCAAGACCTTGCGAAGATGTCAACTGATATACCATATACACCATATGGACTGTCCCTCATCTCCATCCACTTCGCATTCGTCTGAGCCTGTTTGTAACATGCCTCCTGCAGCTGACAGATTAGAATGCTTTGAGGGAATGATCCACCGGCAGCCCACAAGAATCTCCAGGTGTCGATTTCGAATGCCTTGACGCCTAGGCACCAGAAGACTTTGAGTAGGACAAACGGGTATCGTTTCCCAAGCCTGTAAATAGCCCGTGCTGGGAGCACGGAAATACTGGAATCTTGGTTCGGGCTAACTGCCAAGGAGAGACCCCGAAACTGAACCAGACATCTCTTGGCGAGCATTCCTTCTTGAAACGTCCAACACCGACTGTTCCATTTGGATGTCAAACATCTTGCCCAAAGGCTCTCTAATGGCTCAGTTTCCGATCCGGGACCCTGGAACTCTTCGTCCAAGACTAACGTAGCTTCAGCCCCGGAGTACACAATAGCCATCTGGTCGATTGCCTTCAATCGAAGGTCTTTGTGTTGTGGCTTGGCCGGAATACACAACGTATCCATCCAAAAGACGACCACCCCTGGACAGCGACGGCCAAATGAGATGAGGTTTTTGAAAGGCGACTGTTGAAGCATCGTCAATGACATATGCAAGCGATGCAGTTGGCAGCCGGGCAAAGCGTTCACTGTTGTGTTCCCCAGGCCGTCTGCCCAGACGTGTGATATTGCCGTATATCGAAGCTCGGATTTGAGAGGTACGACATCAATTTCCAAGCCAATCCAACCCCACACAACTTGCAACAGGCCGTCGTGGCCATTCGCAGCAGCTTTCGGCTTCATAAGCACCAGAGAGTCCGGCGAAGAAAAAGTAACATTTGTCCATGAATATAAGGGTAGAATTGTACTGCAGGTCTTGATGTCAGTCGTGTAAACGTCTCCACGAACGGTCGTTCCATACAGCGTTCAAATCAAATTTTCCAGTTGTCCGACATGCGAGAAACACCATTCCCGTCCTTTGCGGATCCCAGCGGCAGTCCTCAGCAACAATCCTTGAACAGACGCCGTGCTCATCAACTACATAATAATTGCCGCTGCTGAGACGGTCTAACCAGTGGAGTGGTCATATAGACATAGAAGTATGTATTGAAATGTTGAAGGATGTCAGTGAGGGAATTGACCGACGCGGCCGATCTGTGCCTTTCAGGTGTATTGCTCTTAAGTATAGTTGGTGCCCTCTGCCGATGCTGGCCCAGGCTTATCGTCGTATTGAGGCGGTATGAAACCTTGGGTTGTGAATAACTCGCAGGTTCTTTCAGCAAGCTTTTCCCGTACTACTACTTCCTCCCGAAAAACGCGGGTACATAGCTATTACTCAGAAAGTAACGCCACACCGATCAGTTTATTAAGAAGACTAAGAGCAGTAACGACAATTTGCCAATAATCACGGTCTTGGTTTTTGGTTTTTTTCTCTTTTACTACGGTTAGGTACAGTTCTCAATATTCGTTGCTGGCAACACTTCCCATCAGAATATCTGGGTGAGCAACAGCTCACCAATCACCATTTGAGTAGTCCCCTGATCTAACGAAGAGAGGGTTGAGAAAAGCGGGATCATCCCTCACTCGTTTTATGATACCAGCAGACTCCTCAAACCCCGAAATGGTCGTTGTGAGTGTGTTGAGCGAGTCAGCTACGCCTCTTCGTCGAACGTTGAGCAAGAAAGATATGATAGGCCCTTGATATCTTCCTCTCTGTGTCCCGTAAGCTCGTAGTGCTCGATTGACTGAATCCCGTTAGTGGCTAAGGTAATATGATTGGGCAATTTTGTCCTACCCAGACTAGCCTCGAAGTGTTATTTCTTCTCACTGTTCTGAATATGGTCAGGGACAGAAGATATGATGCAGCTGCCACCTCACTTGGCCTGATACCAATGAACGTCTCGTCGAGCACCGTACCCGCTGCCAAGTATTTTGCTAGCTGCAGTACGTCATGATTCGTGTCATCCACAAAGGCTATGCGACGCAAGAAATGGAAAGGAGTCGGTTGTAGGATACGATGGTTTAAAAGCCTCAACAGCTGCGCTTTTATATACGGTACGTCGTCTTCGTCGTAGCAGTCGCTGTACAAAGCATGAAGATCGGTCACCAGGGGAGCATGCTCTGTCCCACGCTGGGCTTGCATTGCTAGCACAAAAGCGACTGCCCCTAGGAATTCCAGATGATTGACTCCGCTCATCTTCCAAAGCAATCGGTCCATCCAGTTGACTGTTAAGAAGACCCTTTTGAAGGAAGCGTTGAACTGTTTGCAGTATAAGACATGGTGCTTGACTAGCTTTCAATGATTGCCCCATTCCAGGTCAGGCTGGATGGCCTTCTATTGCCCAAATGGAAGCATAGTAACCTAACTAATCTGTTGGTGGCTAATAACTTAGATCTGAAGTGAATAGTTAAGGCAATCTGGTAGACACATGTACTCTAAGGCGATATTGGGGCTTATCGGTCCCTTACAAGGCCAGCTTTGGAAACACCTCTTTTTGAGGTTTAAGGAGGGTGACTTTGCAGACATGTCAATACGTTACGCGAGATTATTTTATCTAGCATAGAAAGAGTACTAAGTCTAGGAAAAGTGATAACGTTAATGAGCTTAACTACTTCTGTCCCGGATACTGGATACCGCGACTAACTTAAAGGAAGGGGTTAGGGTAGTCCTAGTGAAGATGAAAATTGACGAACCCTTTGGGAGGGGAGGGATCTGTAGGAGCTACTTAAAGAGCTGTTATAGTATAAATGGTGCTTATAGGGTAAGGGTCCCTGTATGCTAGACAGGACCCCTGGGCCCCCTACTAGGCGGACTGGCTGTAATGTTTGTAGCATATACGTAGTTAGTTGGACTAGGGGTAAGCATTGGAGCCATCGGCTCTAGCCTGCTTGTAGTAGTAGTGAAGCTCGTCTCCGCTAATGTGCTTTGCTGTAGAGTTGTAGGAAGTAATGCAGTAGTTTGAGTCCGTAGTGTGTCTTATGGACTAATGATCGACATATGATTAGTGATCCGGTTATAAGGTGTGCCGCCTTTGTGAATCACAAAATTATACAAGACAGAGTAGAGAAGACGTATAGAAGCACTGATGATATTGGGGTATTGAGACTTACCACGGTGCAGTCAGGGCACTGGTCCCACTGCTTGCTGCCGGTGTTGCGTTTGCGGTAGGCCGCGCAGGCCTTCTTAGTAGCCTCGGCATTCTAGGACAGTCAGTGGTCAACTTAAGGCTCGAGGAGTAGACGGGCATATATCAAACAAAGTATAGGACTCTTACATCGCCGTATGCACGGCCCATAATGCGGCTGCGGCCTAGCTTCAGGGCCATATTGTCCGAGGTGTTACGCTTCTTGGGGCATACGTTATTGTTGTTGACGGGCTGGATCTTGCTATAGCAGTAGCTGTAGTAGTGAAGGTCGGCAATAACACTAAGACAACAAGAAAAGTTGTTAGTACGAGAGACTAAGGGAAGAATTAGAACACAGTAAAGTAGTACCCAGTGGTGCTAGCAAGCACAACGAGGATAAAAGAGAGCTGCATTTTAATAAATAGGTAAAGGAAGGTTGTTGTAAAAACGAATGTAATGATGTATGGATGATAGGCAGGCTAAGGTCCATGTTGAGGATACTTCACAACCTTTCGACATGGACATTCTGAGTCTTATACACAACAACGGCAATACATATCCGCTCTCTACCTAGTTGAGCCGACGTCCAGACCAGCTGGTGAAGTCCGACCTTCCTCATTCGTGCTGAGATTAACAATCAAATCCGCCCGCAGTCATGATCAACAACCGAGGCTTGACTCGACTCAGCCCGAGGAACTCAGCTCCCTTTTGGAAGGCGTTGCGTCTAGGCTCTAGTATGTTGTAACATTAATGTAAAGTGGGCTTCTCATCAATACCGTCAACTCGGATTCCCTTAGCACCCCGTTATTGTTGTTATTGTTGTTGTATTTAACGCCACCGGGCCCCCTATAGGGGTAAAAGGCGACCACGCTAGTATTACTGCCTTAACGCGCGTTTATATATAAATACAAGTACAATATATATTTATCTACCGTTTATATATAGAGTCTTTTTATATTCTATATATTATAGTAAATAGTAGTAGATTTACTAGTAGTATTTCTTTTTATTAGTTTAAACTAATAAGTAAAGTAGTAGTTATAAAAATATTAAAAATAAGTATATATAATAAACTATTTAGTATTAGCCCCTCTAAAGGGATTATAGTAGTTACTTGGTATAATAACTTTATATTAAAGTAGTATTAGTTCGCTTTTTATTAAAAAAAGAGTCTAAAACTAAACTAGTTTATCTATAATTCTAAAAGTAACCTACTATAGTCTATTTTAGTAAGTCTAAAAACCAAAATCCTACTAATTTACAGTTTTTAAAAAAGGCTTTAAATAGCTAAGTCTATAATTTTTAAATTTAGTTAATATAAAAGTATAGTAAAAAACAACTAATTATATAAAAAAAACGTATATATAAAGAAAAAGAAGGGTTATATATATAGTTAAAAGGGTCTTTATAAAAGTCCTTTTAAAAGAATTGACTACTTTTATTTATTATATTAAACTAATAATAAAAACAAATCTCTTTAAAAAACTAAAAAGTTTGAATTAACTTTATAAACTCTCTCTAGTCTTTACTAAATTAATTTATAATATACTAGTTATATTAAAACTATATCCTTAAGTTTTGTACCTTATAGTAAAATAAAAAGTATTCTAGTATTTTATCTTTACTATATAAGTATTTTAATTCTACATCCTTATAGTTTTATTTATAATAATACTTAATATAGTTCCTATAGCCTAACTTAATAATAAGTAGTTAATAAAGCTCCCACTAGAGTAAAGTTATTAGCTCTTCTATAGAACCTAAATAAACTTCTAAGCTAAGCCTTATATACTTTATATTACAAATTTTAGTTTACTACTAATCTTTATAAACCTATTAAAAGTTCTCCTTTACTCTATACTTAGTATAGCTTTATATAAATACTCTAGTATTAAGGTCCACTAGTTTTAATAAAGCACCCCTCTTTACTAATTTATTAACTATTTTATTCTTTAAAATCCCCTTATACCCTAGTACCTACTATACTATAACTAAAATACTAACCTTCTAGACTCTTCTATAAAAATATAAAAACACAGTCTATAAAAACCTAAATAGTACCCTAAGTATATAGTTAATAGCTACTATATTATTAAAGTATACTATAATCCCTATAGTATTTAGTTCCCTAGTATTAAATACTATAGCTAATTCTACTACTACTCCCTTTACTTTAATATTAAATACCTTAGTCTTTAATAGCCTTTATACTTTAATATAAATCAAGTTCTTACTTTAAAAAATCACCCAATTATAACTAATAAACTTAGTATTTTACTAAAAGCTATTTATATAAATAACTATATATATTAAAACTAATCCCTTAACCTATTTCGTATACTATTCTATTTTATTATTCTTAATACCCTATAACCCTAAGTCTACTGTATTAAGTATATAGTCTCTCTATACTAGTTTAAGTCTAAAAAAACAAAACATACTACCTACTATATAAGTAAGCACTATTAAGCGTAGTACTTTTCTTGAATATACTTCTACCTAACTCCTCTATATAAAATAAATTATAAATAAGTAATCTTTATAAAAACTATATAACCTAATAGTATACTTTTTTTAAATATAGTTAAGTAGTAAATATACTAGTAGTATACCTAATTCTTAGAGTATATACAAAATTCTTATAGTATACTATACTAAAACTACCCTACAAAATACTTTATTAATAGCTACTGATAAGTAGCTTATAAACTCTTTAAGCCTAATACTAATAAATAAGTATATATTTATAGTATAGTTATACTTTATACTAAATTACATAGAACTTATATACTAGACTTCTACCCTAAATATTACTCTTAAAAAAACAATAGTATATACCGCTTTCTT
Source organism: Colletotrichum brevisporum (assembly GCA_030770045.1). Lineage (NCBI taxonomy): Eukaryota > Fungi > Ascomycota > Sordariomycetes > Glomerellales > Glomerellaceae > Colletotrichum > Colletotrichum brevisporum. The sequence continues at coordinate 631,494 of JAUGSI010000006.1, read as the reverse complement.
TATAAAAGCTAGTAATACACTACTATTAACCCTATTAAACCGTTAAATATATCCTATAGTAAAACTAGCTTTAACTACTCTATTCTTAACGTATTAATAAAAACTAAACTTTATATTAAACCAAATCCTAAGCCACTTAATAGTATTCTTAGGCTTAATCTGAGGTCTATTATATATTACCAAAGGGAACATTTACTTAATATTCTTTCTAGTAAAGTATACTAACTCTATTGTTATTAAACTAAAAGTAATAGTATTTTCTTTACTACAAACTAGTATCTCGTTAAAAATCTTTTAAGCCCTATAAATAGTCTTTTCTAGTATATTCTTAATTACTAGTATTCTATAATTATTAGTATACTTAAAACAAAAGGCCTTTAGGCCTATTTAGTAAAAAAAGTTAATATATAAAAAGTATAGTACTAATAAGGTAGGCGACCCTTAGGGCAACCTATAAGTAAAACGTATTATTAATAAACAGTATCCTTTATACTAAATACTTACTATTCTTTAGTCTATAAAGTACCAAACCTAAAAGTTTAATAGTTTAAACTAGCCCTATTCCCTAAACTAACTATAAAACTACTTTATAAACACTATATAAAAGGCCCCTTCTATATTAACCATAATAAATATAACAACCTTCCCCCTATAAAGTACTTCCTTTATATTATAAATAAAGTATTTTAAAATATCTAATAATAATAGTAAAAACAGTACGCTAGTAATATATAAATAAAGAATCTTATACTTAATATATATTTAAGCTATTTATTTTATAATTCAATACTTAAACCCCTTTTTTAATATTAAAAAAATAGAATTAAATACCAGCCTTTATATATACTAGTATTTTTATTAAACTTAAGTATTATAAAAATTTTAACCTTCCTCTACATAAAAGAGTAGTAGCCTATTCTTAAGTAAGCTGTATATAACTAAAGTATATAGTTCTTATAAGCACAGGTATAAAAGTATTAAGGTCGGTATTAAGATTACTAAATACTTCTATAGTAATATTAGGCTTAATAGAGTTAGTAAAGGAATAGGTTTAGTATATAATATATAAATAAAAGAGATAAAAGTATTATTATAGTAGTAATAGTATTATATTAGTGTTTTATTATATTACTTACTTACTAAGAAAGTAGAAGTCTAGACCCCTATAGGCTAGGGGGAGCCCTGCCTTTTATAGGCCTAGTACCTTGCCCTTTAGGCCTAGCTTCTAAGGCACTAGTCCTTTTAGAGTTTAGTACATTATATATAGTTTAATTAAGTAGCTCTAGGCCCTATGTATAGTTAGCTGTATTTATTATAGTTAGCTACGGGTACTATAGTTAGCTATAAGGGTTATAGTTAGCTACAAGCACCCTAAAGGGGTTAATAAAAGACATTTAGAGTAGTTTATTCCACTATTAGTAGTTAACCTAGTAGTTTAGAGTCTAACTTATTAAAGCTAAAGGCTATAGGTTTAATTCTACCTTTTATTTCTTTCTACTTTTATTTTTAGTTCTTTTTAATAGATTAATATCCCCCCTTAAGATGTGTATTAATTTAATTTTATTACAGATCTTAGCGTTCTTAAAGTATATTAAAAAACTTCTTTAGTATTAAAAACTTTTATATAAAAACTCTATAAAAACCTTTCTTTTTAAGTAAAAATATTTAAAGTAAAAATAAAAAAAAATATATATTAATACAAAAAACCTTTTCTTTTTAATATAATAAGTTATTTATTTTTAACTTATCCTTTAATAGATTTATATTCTTTTTTATTTTAGTTTTATTTTTAAGAAAAAATAAAAAACCTTTATAGTCTACTATACTTAAAGTAGTTATATAATTATTAAATATTATTTTACCTATAGGCTTAGTTAAAATATTAGTTAAATTATCTTTAGTAAATATGTAGAATAATAAAGCTTTATTATTAATTATTATATTTTTTATAAAGTAATATTTAATATTAATATACTTAACTTTTTTATGAAATTCAGGATTTTAAGTTAGTTTTTAAGCTACTTTATTATTTATAAGAATCTTAGGTTTATTTAGACTTTTAAAGTCTAAAGATTTAAATATATAATTATAAGAGTTATATAAATATATAGCTTCTTTAATAGCTTTAGTAAGAGCTATATATTTAGCTGTATAAGTAGATAAAGCTACTGTTTTTTATTTTATAGTATTCTAACTAATTATATTATAAAATCCTAAGTAAAATAAATAGCTAGTAGTAGATTTTTTATTATTAAAATTTTTAGTTTAATTAGAGTTTAAAAGTCCTATTATTTTAAATTTAATAAAGTAGTTGTATAAAATCCCTAGGTTAGGGAATTTATTTAAATATCCCTATAACTAATTTAAAGTAATAAAATACTCTTTAAAAGGATTACTTATATAATAAGTTAATAATATAACTATAAAAGCTATATTTAGTTTAGTTTTTAAGGTAGAATATATTAAAGAGTCTATTTTTTATTAGAATTATTTTTTTTCTTTTAGTAACTTAACCTGTATTTTCTACTAATTTTATATTATTATTTATAGGCGTTAAATACCTATATAAGTAGGTTTTATTATATTTAACTAGTAGTTTTTTAGTATATTTATTTTAATATAGAAATAGAGTTTTATTTTCTCTATTTATATTTACTTTAATACTTAAAAAGGTTTTAAGTACTCTTAGTAGTTTTATATTAATCCTTTTAGAAATATTATTAATTATATTATTAGTAATTTTAGGGTTAGGAGTAATAACCAAAAAGTTATTTATATAATAAGCTATAATAACTTTAACTCCTTTTTTATTAAGTATTAAAACAGTTTTATTATAAGGCGTTATATTAAAGCCTTTCTTTTTAAGTATATTTTTTAAATACTTATACTATAGTCTAGGACTTTATTTTAAGCTGTATAAGGCTTTATTTAGTTTATAGACTAATCCTTTATTAGAATCTTTATAATCTTTATTAAAAACTAATTTATTATTATTATTATTAAAAAAACTAGTAGGTAATTAGACGTATATCTCTTTATTAATATTAGCGTATATAAACGCACTAGTAACGTTATATTATTTAATATCCTAATTATTTTATATAACTATTAAAAATAATAGTCTATAGGATTTAGGCCTATAGATAGTACTAAAGGTTTTTAAGTAATTAATACCTATATATTAATTATAACCCTATACTACTTAATAAGCCTTATATTTATTAGGTTTTTTAGTTTTAGTATTAATATTATTATTAGCCTTTTTTTTATAAACCTATTTACCTCTAAGAGGTTTAATAAATTATAGTTTTTTAATAATACTCTAAGTATTTAATTTAGTTAATATATTTAATTCCTTATATATAGCTTAGATTTAGTTTTATAAATTGTTAAATTTTAGAACTTATTTATATATAGTAAGTTTATTTAAGTTATTAATACTTAGTATATAAAAGATTTTATCCTTTAAGTTATTAATAGTGGATATTATATTTAGAAATAGGTAGTCTTTTATTGTAAATAGTGTGTATTTTTAATTTTTAAGCTATTTATAGCTTTCCTGGATCTTTTTATCTATATAGGGGATTTTTATAGTTAATTTAGAGTTATTATTATTATTATTATTATTATTAGTTTTATTAATATTATTATAATATAAGTTTATTTTAAAAAAACTATTACTTTAAGATTCTTTTCTACTTTTAATTATACTAAATTATAGATAATTTATTTTATTTAGTATAGATAGTTTTTAATTATTATTATTAGTATTTTTTATAAAAATATTCTTAAATACTTTAACGTTTTTAAACTAAAGAGCTTTATTTTTTTTTAAAATTCTATATTTTATAAGTATTATTACTATAGTTAAGAATTATACCCTTTTTAGTTTTATTATTAAGCTTTTTAATATTAAGGTCTTTATTTTTATAGTAACAAATACTCCCCTAGACCCTTATATAATCTAAAAAGGGTTTTGTATTATTCTTAGCGTTATATAGTGTTTTATAAGCTATTAACTTATATAGGGTTTTATTATATAAATATATAGCTACTAAAAAAGCTTTTCTCTATAGTTTAAAGTTAATATCAGCGTTTATTAGCATAGCCCTTACTTTATTTATTATATTACGTATTATTCTTTTAATAATACTATTAAGCTTATACGTATAAAGTAGTTTTATATTATAAGTTATACTATTCTTTATATATATAGTTTTTATTCTTTTATTATTAAACTCTTTACTACTATTTATATTAAATTAATTAATTTTATACTTATTTTTATTATTTTTAACTAAGGATTTAAATTCCTTAAAAGTAGTAAAAACCTCTTTAAATTCCTTTATTTTTAATAATTTACCCTATATAAAACGGGTCTTTTTATTTATAAATAGTATAAACTATCTATAATTATTATATATTTTAAGTATAATTAGTCTATATAAGTTTAATGCAATTTTGTATAAGTAAGAGTAGTTTTTTGTATAATTACTAGACTTTTTATTTATAGTATTAGTAAATTTTCCTTTTAAATAGACCTTGTAAGGTAGTTTATAAAATGCCTCTATAGCAGCCCTCTTATACGTAATTTTAGTTTAATCTAGAATAGTAAATAAAGATTACTAGTTTATATAGCCTAATCGGTTATACTATAGCTTTATTATATTAATATTAGAGTCTAGAGTTTAATTCTAACTTTAGGACTCTTTTATAGTATCTTTTATTATATTAATTACTTCTTTATTTATATTAAGGTTAAAGAAGTAAAGGCTATTCCTCTTTATTCCTACTAAAAGGACTTTATTTTTAATTATATTATATAGTATAAACTTATTATAGTAAATTAATACTATATCTATTTTAGCAAGTTTAGCTTAACTTAAGAAATTAATACCTAGTTTAAGTATATAATAAATATTTCTTATAATATAAAGAGTATTATTTATTATAGTAGTTAAATTACCCTTTTTATAAGTAAAAAGACAGTTTATTTTACCCTAATTAACCTTTATTTTAATAGTTTTAATATTATTAAATAAAGATAGGTTACTAGTTATATAGATTATTATAGCTAAGTCTAAACAAAATAGTTATTTTTCTTTATAAGTAAAAGAATCTAAAAGTTCTTTATTTAACTGTTTTATTAAGTTACTTAGTAATAGGTTATTAGTTTTAAAATCTATATTAATAGGGGTTTTAAAGGTAATTTTTATATTTTTAAATTCTATATTAGAATCTAAGTCCTCTTTAGTTACTAAGTTAATATTTATTAAGTCTAAAGTAACTATAACTTCTTTTAATGAATTAAAAGAGTTAGAATCGTTATTAATAACTGTATTAACTTGTTGTTTTCTTTTATTCTGTTTTTTAACTCTTCTTTCTTCTTTATTATTTATAAAAGGGTTATTTTTTAATATTCTTTTAAACTAATTAAAAGCTTTATTAGAATATAAAAATCCATAAATATTCTCTATATAACTGGTTTTTTTATAGTAGTTATAGTATTGACCCTTAGTTTATTTCTAGGGTTTAGTAGTCTTTTTAAACTTAATTTAAGACTTAAAGAATTATATAGAGTTATTATTACTCTTTTTTTTAAATTTATTTAATAAATTAGTAAATAAAGACTTAATAGTATAGACTTTTAAGTCTTTTTTTAAAGATTAGGTTATATTAGTTATAAACCCCTTATAAGAGTTATTTAAACTATTTAAAACTTAAGTTATAATTACTTATTTAAGTAAAGCTAGGTTATTTAAAGCTAGATTATCTATAAGCTCTTTAACTTTATTAAAGTATTCTTTAAGAGTATTAAAGTTTTTAAAAGTAGTATTAAAAAACTCTTTATAAGTAAAAAACTCGTTTATAAATCCTTTTAGTTAATATAGTTCTTCTAAGCTTTTCTAAACTTTTAGAGCTATTTTAAAGTCTTTTATAACTCTTAAAAGGCTATCTTTATAAAGAAGTCTTATATAACCTAATATTTTATTATTTAGATCTTTATTTTTATTATTTAATAGTTTAGTAAGATTTATTACTAGATTTTTATTAACTAGTATAAGTACTACGTGCTTATGTGCGTAATTAATTACTAAGTTAGAAGGTGCCGTGCTTTAAATACGCGACTATAGCCTAAAATGCCATAGTAGGCGCCTGCTCTTTTACTTAGAGGTTATAAGCCTACTTACACTTCTATATTACGCATATCACCTTGTATATTTAAGTCCCGACTTACAAACTAAAATATATAGTTTCTACCTAGGGCCTAGTTACCCCTAGGGTCTTTACGCACTTATAAAAATTATAATATTATTAAAGAGACCTAGTAATCACATTAAGGGGGCATGTAAGTACTACGTACTTGTGTGCGCAATTGATTACTAAGCTAGAAGGTGCTATGCTTTAAATGCGCAACCGTGGCCTTAAATACTACGGTAGGTACCTACCCTTTTACTTAAAACTAGTACTATATAGAATCTTAGAAACTATACTTAATAATTTAATTATCCTTTTAGCTTTAAAATAGTAATTTTATCTATATTTTATAAGTTTAAAGTCTTTTTTATTTAAATAACTAAAACTAAGTAGACTCCTAAAAACCCAAGAGTTATTTCTTTAAGATAATAGGAGTAAACCACTTATTATATAACTAACTAAGTAGTTTAAATAAATAGTTAAGACTATAAAGTCCTACTATATCTTTTTTAACTATTTTAGTTAGTTTATTATAACTAATAGACTTAAAGTTTATAACTTTAGAGTTGTTAATATTGATTTATAGTAGCTTTTATTAGCTAAGTTAGATAGTAAAAGCTGCTATAATTTTAATTTCTATATAGGTTATATTAATTAAATATTATTTAAAAATTTATTTACTATAGTAGGTGTATATAAGGATTTATTAAGGATTTATTAAGAAAGGTTAGATAATTTAAGGATTTTCTAAAAACTAGGTTTTTTAGTTACTTAAGGACTTAAATCGTGGGTAATTTACGAGTATTAGTTATAGTTTTTGGTTTTTTGTAGTTAAAATAAAGTTAGTTATTAAATAAGTAGGTCTAAATAGACTCTTATGATTAGTTGGGAAGGTTAGGTTAGTTAATAAGCTAGGCTTATAACTTATAAGTATAGGTATAAGAGTATTAAAGTTAGTATTAAAATTACTAAATACTTTTATAGTAATATTAGGCTTAATAGAGTTAGTAAAGGAATAGGTTTAGTGTATAATATATAAATAAAAGAGATAGAAGTATTGTTGTAGTAGTAATAGTGTTGTATTGGTGTTTTGTTGTATTACTTGTTTGCTAAGAAAGTAGAAGTCTAGACCCCTATAGGCTAGGGGGAGCCCTGCCTTTTATAAGCCTAGTGCCTTACCCTTTAGGCCTAGCTTCTAAGGCACTAGTCCTTTTAGGGTTTAGTACGTTATATACAGTTTAGCTAAGTAGCTCTAGGCCCTGTGTATAGTTAGCCGCATTTACTGTGGTTAGCCACGGGCGCTGTGGTTGGCCATAAGGGTTGTGGTTAGCCACGAGTACCCTAAAGGGGTTAATAAGAGATATTTAGAGTGGTTTATTCCACTATTGGTAGTTAACCTAGCAGTTTAGAGTCTAGCTTATTAGAGCTAGAGGCTGTAGGTTCAACTCTACCTTTTATCTCTTTTTACTTTTATTTTTAGTTCTTTTTAATAGACTAATAGTTCTTAATATATAGCCACACTACCTAAAGTATAAAAATAATTATCCCGTCTACCCTAAGTATAGTATTACCTACTCCTAAAATAGCTTCTTAAAGCTCTTTATTACTAATATCTATACAAAAAAGTATCTTACACCTCGTATATATATATTGTATATTAAGTAGATTATCTTCTATAAAAACTACTTTAAAAAGGAACTAGTATAAAGCCTTATTTTTCCTAATAAAGTTCATAACTATATCTTTACTATCCTATAAAAAACCTATATTTAGGGCTTAGTATTATACTATCCTATTACTTAGTATAAGTTAGTATCTATTTAAATACCCTTAATTTAATCTTACTATATCTTCTATTTAACTTCTATTATAACACAGTTCTAGTCTTTTCTTACTTAACAAGTATCTTCCCCCCTTAAATCAGCATTATATAGGATCCTCTATCTCCTACTAATAACAATATATTTATTTATTTACTATTACTTCCCACTACTAACATTCCACTTAAACTTCCTAATAGTTTTTAAACTTACTTATAAAAAGTTAATAAAGCCATAAACGACTATATTAAAGTCTTTAGTTATATTAACGTCCTTACTTAATAGCTACTTATTCTCTTATATATAATCTATAAAACACTCTAAGCCTTTATATTTTAAAACATAGTCATTTACCTTTAACTATAATATCTTTACTAACTCTACTAAAAGTATAATTATAACTAATACCTTATCGTCAAAACTAGTAGTATAATATCTTACTACTAAAGTTTTAGTACTTAGTATATTTAAAATAATAAAATTAATTATATTACCTAAATTATTTATAAATTTACTAACTTTATTAAAAAGGGTAATATCTACTAAATCCAGCTATACTACTACTTATACTAACCCTCTATTACTATTAATTTTAAGTTACTACATTATATATTTAGTATTCCAGTCCCCAGTAATTATAGTATTCTTAAGCACCTCTTACCTTTCTAATACCCAAATCACAAAAAGATAATTCTACTATTATTAAATATTAAGTATATAATAATTCCTTACTATGACTTTAATAATATCTCTATAAATTCTTTTAGTAATATAAAAAGTCTGAAAGGTAAGGAGTATTTTTTTTATTATATATTAGTACTTTTAGGTAATTATCTATACCTATTTAAGTACTAATAAGTAAATATAATTAATATTTTAAGTATATTTTTATTATACTTTTTATAAAAAGCACTTATAGTTCTTAAATAAATACAATATCTACTCTAGTAGTATATATAGTTTTAAGGACTATATTATACATCCCTAGTACTTTTTATACATTATTTTAAAATACTTTTATTAACTTATTTATTAATTCTTATTAACGTACTAGGTTTATTAAGCAATATACCTTAGTTTCTTAAGTATTAACTTATACTCTAAGCCTTTATCCCCTTAAAAAAGCCTCCCCTCTAGTTATACTTAAAATACTTAGTATCCCTTCTTTACTTAAAGAACTATTAAATTACCCAGTCCCTAGAGTTATATTCATAGGATTAGTAACTTTCTTTTTAGTTTTAACTTTTACTATATAGTAAAACTTTACTTCTTAGTATTTAATATTAACTCTTTTCTTTTATAAATACCTCTATACTACTCCTTTAACCTTCCTAGGCTATATAAAGCATATTAAATTCTTACTTTTATATAGTTTAAAGTAGTTTACGCACTAAATACTAAACTTATACTCTCCCTTATATATATACTTACTATATATTTTATATTACTAGGCTTAATAGTAAGGTCTAGTACTATACTAGTTAAAGTATTTTATATATTACTTAAAACTAAATCTATTCTTTAACTTTTTTTTAAAAAAAAAACTATTATAAATCCTAAAAAGTAGCACCTTTAAAGCAGAGGAAATTAACTAAATCTATTCCTCCCCTCCCTTAGTACCCTACATATACCTATATTACTTTAATATTAAACCTATTTTATACTTAACCTCTACTTTAATAATATCTTCTTTCTTTTACCTACTACTAATAAAGTTAAAGTAGTTATTAATTTATCACAGAAGGGTCCTGAGGGTAGGCTGGCGCGCTACTAAGAGGCTCTATTGACTATAATCTATACTTAAAAAAGGAAAAAAATCTAGTGCTATAGGCCACTACTGTAGAGCTCTAAAGGCTTAGAGATTTTAGTAGTTACGTGACCTATAATAACTTAACTAGTACCTAAGGCTACAGAACCTTTAGCGCCTTTAAGCACCAGAATCAAAGCAGCCAGGCCGGCACTATAATATCACCCCCTCTTTTAAAAAAGGCGATACTATCTATAGCGTTTTTAAGTATAAAAAGTACTACTTAAATTTACTACTTTTTATCTCCTAAGTTTTATTCTCGCTATAGGGCGGTAAGTAGCCTATAGTGTTAAATTAGTAGTAGAATTTAGTGTTAATTAGTAGTTAAATTAGTACTATAGTACCTAAAACTACTAAGTTATAGTTATAGGAACTTTTTCTAAAATAAACTAATTAAAGGCCCTGTATAAATTCTGTATAAAAAACCTAATTAGTTAAATTATTTAGCTCTACCCTAAGCATTTAACACTAGTACTTTTAAGCGATTTTAGTAGTTATAACTATAGCGTTATTGTTTAACGTAGTTAGCGCCTCTTTATTAACTATAGTAGCCCGCAGCTATACCTCTAGGTGTTATAAGGGCCCTACAGTACCCGGGTATAGGTTATAAAAAGCCCAGAGGGCCTCCAAAGCGTTCTAGAAGTTCTTAGTATTATACTAAGTTAGGTCCTTATTATAGCCTACTTAGTCTACTCTATACTAAAGCTTATAGTACTATAACTAGGATACTAAAACCTTTTAAACCTTGTATTTTAGTTTATTAGTATACTATATAAGTAGAAGTAGCTCTATGACCTATCTTAGTAGCGGGTTATTAATAGCCTTTTAAAGTTTATTAAAGTAAAAAACTAAGTAGTATTAGTAGCTTTTAAGTAGGTTTAGTACTTAAGTGCTATTAGGGTCTACTTTTATAATTTAGTATAGGTTGTTTTAGGGTATTATAAGTTTAGAAGGATTGTTTTGGTGCTAGTCCTCTATAGAGACCTAGACATAGTTATCTATAGCGAGGTTATTTAAGTGGCACTAGTAGTCTATAGTACGTTTTTATTATACCTAAGTCTTTATTATTTTTTTTTTATAACGTTCTAGGTGCTATAGATTTACTTTACTATTTATTAAGCTTTTAAGTAGTTTAGCTTTTTGTAGGTAGTACTAAATACTATAGTCCATTGTTCTTAGTTAAAGCTAAGGTGCAGCGGTCGCTTAAACTTAATTTTATATAATAAAAGTTTAGTAGTTTTATTAGGTAAAGTAATATAGGTAAAGTCTATAGTAGGAAGTATTTTACTTTAATTATTTTAGTAGTAGTTAATAAGGGGACGGAGTTATTATGTAATATACTAGTTTAGGATTTTAGTCTGTCCGTTAGTTTAGAAGTAGTATACTATAAATAATTATATTTTAATATTATAGATTTTATAAAGTTTTAACTAGAAGTTAGAAATAAACTAGGGGCCTTAGTTAGAGGTAATTATTTTTAGAAGACTAAAAATTAATAGTATCTTTTTATAGAATATTTATACTAAGTCCCTAACTATAACTTCTTTATAATATAGTGTTAAAATAGTGCGTTTATTTAGGTAGTTAACTACTACCTAAACTACTATAAATCCCTTTTTATTAGGCAGTAGTGCTATAAAGTTTATAAAAATATACTACTAAGGCTAGTTAGGTACCAGAAGGGGCTAAAGCTTATCCGGCACCTAGTCCCAGAGCTTATAAACTTAGTAATATATATAATAGTTAAGAATATAGCGTTCTATATCTACTATAAGTTAGAACTAGTAGTACCTCTTTTTAATTATTTTTAGTATCTTATTTTAATTAAAGTATATTAATAGCTTTTATCTATAGGCTTTTTATATTACCTAAGTACACAAAAACTCCTTTTTAGATATAATTAGTTTATTATTTATTATAAGTAGGTTTATATCCTTTTAAATTTTTTAATATTCTTTACTAGTAGTAGCTATTTCTTATAAAAAATAAAGGGATTTAATTATAGGTTTTTAGTTTAAAGTAAGGATTCGTTTAACTAGTAAGTAGTTTTAGAGTTTATTAGTAGGTTTTATAGTGCTAACTATAATAGTCTTTATTATTTTAGTATTTTTTAAAAGTTAGTGGAGTTTTATAGTGATTTTAAGTGAGAAAAGGTCTAGTGTTAAAAGAACCTAAGTATAACTAGTGGCCTTAAGGGCCTTTTGTATAGTAATATTTTTAGACTTTTATAAGAGGGTATTAGTTAGTACGTTTTCTTAGCCGGGGTAGTACTGAATTATAAAGTTAAAGTCTACTAAAAGGCCTAATTAATAGGCTTACTAAAAGTTAAACTTATACTTAGTTATAAAGTATAGAAGGGCTTAGTAGTTTATAATGACTTTGAAATGCTTATAAAGGGCTACTAAGTCTACTCTTTATTCTTCTATAGCCCGTATAATAATAAATAACTCTTTATTATAGATAGAGTAGTTTATTTTAGTAAGTACTATTGTTTTAAAAAAGAAGGCTATGGAGTACTAGGTATTATTATTAGGCTATAGTTATAATATAGTGCTAGTATAAATAGAGTTAGAGGCGTTTGTTTTAAACTATATAGGTAATTTAAGGTACTAGTAGTAAAGGATAGGTACTAATGTTAGTAGGTCCTTTAGTTAGTTAAATGCGGCTTTATAGTTGTTATTAAAGTAAAAGGGGACTCTTTTAGTTATAAAGTATACTAGGGGACGAACGACTCTACTATAGTTTTTAATAAACTACTAGTAGAAGTTATAGAACCCTAGGAAGGACTAGATACTTTTAATAAATATAGGGGCGCGCTAGTTTTTTACTATACTAACCTTTTTGGGGTTAGGCTGGATACTATTAGTAGAAATAATAAATCTTAAGTACTTAGTAGTAGTAATACTAAACTTACACTTTTTAATATTAGCTTATAAACTAGTGTTTTTTAGGTGTGTAAGTACTTTAGTAATTTATTTCTAGTACTAGAGGGGGTTTTTTAAAAATACTAAGATATTATTAAAGTATGCTATATAAAAGTTATTTAAGTATTCTATTAGAACGTTGTTTATATACTACTAGTACGTTACAGGGCCGTTATAGAGGCTAAATAGAAGGACTTTATACTTATAAGTACTATATTAGGTTCTAAAGGTTATTAAGTCTTTATAGTTTAAGTATATTTAAATTTTATAAAAGGCTTATTAGATATTTATTTTAGTAAAGATTTTTAAGTAGTTAATTTATATTAGTGTTTTGTTAATTAGTAGTAGGGGGTATTAGTCCTTTTTAGTAATTTTATTTAGTTTATAGAAATTAATATAGAAGTAAAGGCTCTTATTAGTTTTATAAATAAATAGTGTAGGGGAGGCTTATAAAGTATTACTAGGGGTGATAAATCCCTTATGTAGGTGTTTTAAAAGATATTTATGGGTTACTTTTAACTTAAGTAGTAACTACTTATAAAGGGGGTAGTAGGTAAGTTTATTATAACCTCTTTTTTTAAGCTCTATTTTGTGATTATACTAGCAGTACAGCAAGAGAGTATTACTAGTAGTTTTACTAAAAATATTAGTAAATTACTAGAGTTTAATAAAGAGCTTCTCTTTAATTAAGCACTTTATTTCCTTTATATTATTTTAAAGGGGGTAGTTAGTTTTAACTATATTAATTTTTTTTAACTTAATTAATTAATCTAAGTCGTTAAGGGTAATTAATCTTAGTTTCACATCCAGGCGTTTTAGGTTTATTTTAAACTTAATAGCGCTAATAAATACTAATTCTATATTCTATTATAGTTTTTAAGTCTTTTCTAGTATAGACTAGTACTTTCTAGGGCTCTGGGCTAGTTTTAACAAAGCTTTAGTACTATAAAGCGTATATTCTATTTTATATAAACCTTTAGTATTATTAATCTTCTAGGTGCTAAAGAGTATAGTTAGCGTTGGGTACTTTAGAATTTACTAGGGTACTTAAAACTTATACTGGTTTTATTAAAACTTATAGTTATAGGATATTATATTAACCTTAAAGGCGGCCTACTTTTTATTAGTATTTATTTAGTATTTTAAGTTAATTTTATTAGGTTTATAATACTTTACTAAGTTATAAATAATAGTAAAAAGTAAATTTCTAACTAATAGTAGGTTCTTAAGCTACTGTAGGCGCCTGTAGTATATATTTAATAAAACGTTATAGTATTTAAACTAGACTCTTTTTAGTATTAAGTTATAGTGCCTAGTATTTAGCTATAAAAGGGGTGTTTATAGTAGGATTTAGTGGTTAATTTATATATTAGTAGTTTATACTATATTAATATTATTTAATTATTTATTATTAAATCTTATAGCTAGAATAGAGTACTATAATTTATATAAGGGGGCGTAGTAAAAATTCTATAGGGGGCTAGCTAGGGAGGTATTTATAAAGGCGTATTTATTTACTTTAGTATTAAGAAGGGCGTATATATATAATTTATATTTATTAAAAGCTAGTACTAGTTCTGTTTTTAAGAGCTATTTTTTAATAATTCTTTTTAAGTTAATAAATATTAACGCTAAGTATTAATTTTTATATAATCTCTTTTTCAATTAAGAGACTTTTTTTACTAGGGGCTTTAGTTTTTTACTATATTAGCGTCTCTAGTGGGGGTCTATAACTCTGCAATAGCTAAAGTAGCTTTTTTTTTAACTGCCTTAGAGTATAGGTACTTACAGGTACTATAACTAGATTTACTATAAGTAAAGTAAGTACTAGTATCCTTTAGGTACTAGTATAAAGCTAAGGGGAGCTTAGTATAGCTCTAGGTATTATAGGGAGTTGTGGAGTTACTACGAGATAGTATAGTAGAGGCTAATATACTAGAACAGCTCAGAGTTACTCTATAAAACTACTTCTCTACAGCTTTATTAGTACTATAGAGGTCTATAACGTTAGTAATAGTAATAACTATCTTAGTATATTTTTAAAAGTTAAAAAAGGTATTTAAGTAGACTATAGTAGCCTAGGTTTAAAGGGTAAAAGGTAGTTTATAGTAGAACTTATAGTACTACTAGTAGTTAAAGAGGTTAGTTTTATAAATAAGTTTAGTAAACTTAGTATACTGTGTTTAAACGTTAGTAAAAGTAATCTTTATAGCCTCAATCTTTTACTTAGTATCTTTAATCTATATATAACTAATAAAAAAAGAATAGTACTCCTAGAGTATAGCTTTTAAAGTCTTTATAACCTTATTTTTTACTAAAGGTAATATTAACTTAAAAGTATTACTTTTAAAGTAGCTAATAATATAGTTAAGTTTTTAGGTATTAGTAATATTGTTTTTTTAGGACTAGAAGTAGTTAGTAATATAGTAGTACTAAATGCCGAACGGGGGGTTCTTTCTATCTTTATCATCCTTTATACTAGTATAAATAGGGATTTTAGGCTCTTTAGAGCTACATTCTATTTCTATAGTAGTAGAGAAGGCGATAGAGGGTTAGTAGCTTGTTTTTAAGCGCTTAATATAGTTAATAATAGTAGTAAGGGTATTATTAATATTTAGTTTTAAGAGATTACTTTACTAGGAGGCTATACTAAATAAGGTATTCTTTAGCTAAGTAAGACACTATTAAAGGGCTTTATTAGTAGTAAAAGAGAGTTTTTAGTTATAAGCTATTTTAGTCTTTTTAGCTTAAAGGGCTTAGATATCCTTTTAAAGCTTTTAGTTATTAGTTTCTAACTAAAGAATATAGTTATAAACTTTATAGAAGTTTTTATATATAGTAATATACTAGGTATAAAGTAACTAAGCTTCTTAGCCTTAAGTACTATAAACTTTAATTTATATATTAACCTACTTAAAGAACTTTTTTAGGTTTTTTTAATAGAGGTTTTTAAAGGCTTTTTAGTTCTATAAAACCTAGTAGTTATTACTAAAAAGAGGGTTATTTATAAGGTAGATATTATGTTTGTATAGGCCGTTAAAGTATATATAAATTTTAGTATAGTACTACTCTATAGTAGTATTTAGGGTAAGGGTATTAAAGGGCTACTTTATAAAGAAACGTTTAGTTTTAAAGAAACTAATTAGAACGGGCTTAGTACCCTCGGGGGGTGCGTATATAGTACAGTAGTCACTTTAATACTTTAGAGGTTTAACTATATTATTTATATTAATAACTACTCTATCCTTAGGGCCGTAACTATAGGAGTAACTAAAGTTATAAGCTATTTTTAGTATAGTAGTTTAGATATAGTAGAAATAAAGGGGGTGTATTAATTATAATTAAAGTACTAAGAGGTATATATTAGCTATTATTTAGTATTACTTTTAGTATAGGGATTACTAATTAATAAGGAATTAATTTAGTAATATTATACTACCCGTTACTAGGGAGAAAGAGTTAAGGAAAAGTATAAATAATATTACAGAAGGGTCCTGAGGGCAGGCTAGCGCGCTACTAAGAGGCTCTATTAATTATAATCTACACTTAAAGAAGGGAAGAAATCTAGTACTATAGGCCACTGCTATAGAGCCCTGAAGGTTTAGAGATTTTAATAGTTACATAACCTATAATAACTTAGCTAGTGCTTGAGGCTATAGGGCCTTTAGCGCCTTTAAGTACTAGAGTTAGAGTAGCTAGACTGGCACTATAATAAATTATAACTAAAATATAGTAAATAGTATATATAGTTTAAACTATAAATTCCTTAATACTTACTATATTAAAGAGTTTAAGTAACTTAATACTATAATTAAATAAAGTCTTTTTATTTCTATTAGTTACTAGTATAATTATAAAACTAAATAGTACTTAAAAAACTTTTTTAATACTATACTTATTAAATTAATTTAAGTTTATAAAAACCTAATAAATAGTACTTAAGTTAAGTTAGTATTACTTATTATTAAACTTAAAATAAAAAAAACCCTATTATTTTAAATTTTATAAACTTCTCTAACTCCCTTTTATATACTACCTTAGTAATTCTAAAGTTAAGAATCTTTTTATATAGTAGGTTATTATGAATTAAGTCTTAAAGCTACTACTACTTAAGTATAAATAGTTAAAACTGTTATATAGGCTTTTAGTTAAAAAAAGTATTATATTAACTAGGCTTCTTTATATACCCTATTTTTACTTAATAAGTACTTTAAAGTCTTTATAAAAGTCTATATATAGTACTAAATAGTAAACTTGTTTTATTTATCCTCTTTATAAAGTATATTAATAATAGTTTCTAAACTAGTAATAATTTATTTACTTATAAAGTATTATTAGTTATAAAGTTCATTAATTTTACTAAATACAAAAATTTCTTAGTTTCTACTTATAACTATTTAAGAGTCTTTATAAGTCCCTTTTCTTTTAGTTATTTAGTATTTATTATCTTTAATTATTATTAATTTATAATTGTAAAGCGTTTATATTACTTTTTACTTTTTAATTAGTAATTCTTTATAAGTAATAAAGCTATTTTTAACTATATAGTTATAAAAGATACCTAGTACGCGCCTAGTAGTAGGTAGTATTACTACTTGTATAGGTAGTAGTAGTATAGTACTGGCTTAAGCCGGTATTAAAAAAGGGAGGGGGGGAATTATAGTATTAGTAAGTATAGTATAGAATAGTAGGCCGTACTAACAGCACGTGCCAAGAAAAATAAATAGGAGGGAAGGTTGCCTTAGCACCCCGTTACTTAGGGGTAGACCGGTACTCTACTAATAAATCCTTACTACACCGCCCCTATTACTATCTCCCTTACTTCTAATTAGCTATTATACAACTAAAGCCTTTTATTATAATAACAGTTTAACTAACTATTAGGGGGGTTACCTAACCTAACCTACCCGTTTAGGAAAAGTATAAAAAAAAAGAGGTAGGGGTAGGGAATTAATTAATTAGTTAAAAAATTATATATAGGTCTAGGTAACTAGATTTTTAATTAGCTATATATAAGTAACTAATTATACAACTAAGCCCACTTTTACTAATTAAGCACCTTAACCTACTAAAGTATAAATTCTTTTTTCTTTTAACTTTACTTCTATTTTTTATCTTTTTTATAACTTTAATAATTTATAGCTCTTTTAAAGTACTTCTAGAATTAGTAATATTAGTACTATAGTTAAACTTAAAAACTCTATAAGTATCTTTTAGAAATACTCTTAAAGTACTTTAAAACTAATTCTAAAATAAGTAGTATATATTAAGTATAAACTAGGTTAGCTTAACTCTAAGGGTAATTAAGTTCTTAAAAACAGCTAGCCCCAGTATTCTACTAACTTTTTTATTTAAAAGGCTAATACTATAAATTTATAAGTCTTTTTAAAGCCCTTTTAAAGTACTTTTAAAGCTATTTTAACTTTTTTTTTAAAAAATAAAATAGAACTACTACTATTACTTTAGGTAAGGTTTACTATTATTACTTTTAAAATAAAAGTACTATTACTTATAATAAAGTTAGTATATAATCCTTTTTAAACCGCTTTAGAATTACTTTTAATATACTTCTAAAGGTAACCCTATTTATAACTAAGTCTAACTTTTTGTACTATATTTATAAATATAGTAACTATAGTAATAAAACTTTATTTATAGTTAAGAACTATAAAACTAACTTTATTAAAGTAACTAAAACTAAAGTAATAATTAATAAGTACTTTAAAACTATTTTTAAAGTAATTTAGAACTAACTCTTAAAGAATTCTATAAATACTTTTTTATCCTTTAAGTTAAAAGTAAGACTTTTATAAAAATTATTATTTTTAAAAAGTAAAAGTAGCTAGCTACTTTTACTAAATTAAAGTTTTTTATTAAAGTTAAAAAGGAAAATAAAAGTATAAATTCGTAACTACTTTTAAAGTATTTCTAAAGCCCTTTTAAAGTTTTTTTAAATTAATATTACTTAAATACTTATTTTAACTAGTTACTCTTTTATTTATAATAAAGCTAATTACTATAATAACTATAAAAAAACTAATACTAATAAATATAAGTTTCTTAACTACTTTAAAAGTACTTTAGTACTAATTTTAAAAAAGCCCTTTTAAAGAGTATAAGGTTAGTTACTTAGTTTGGGATTGTTTTAAAATTGATTTTAAGGTTAAGGGTATTATTAAGAATAAAGAGGAAGAAGTTAAGGAGTAAGTTTTAAAACGATTCTTAAAGTACTTTTAAATTGGTTTAGGATAGTTTACTTTTTCTTAAGTATTTAAAAAAATACTTTATTAAACTACTATAGAGGTAGTAGGTACTAAATATATCTACAGCTTAACTTAATTTCTAAAGTGATTTTAGACTACTTTAGAAGTATTTTATAATTTTTAAAAGTTAAAGTACTATTTATATAAATTATAATATTATTTTATTTATATATAAATTATATTAATATTTAAAATAAATAATAAAATAAATATATATTTAATTATAATATATATTTATAAATTATAATACTATATAATATTAAAAAGTATATAATATATTAAATTATAATTTTAATTAGTATAATTATTAAATATATAATTAAAATTATAAATATTATATATTTATATTATAAAATATTAAAATAAGAATAAAGTATTTTAAAGTAGTTATTATTTTATATAATAATTTAAATTTAAGTATTTAAATATATGTAATATATATAATATATTATATATATTATATTATTATTAAGTATATTAATATATAAATTAAATATAAATTAAAATTATATATTTATAAATAACTTTTAAGTTAATACTATATAATTTAATATAAAATAATAATAATTTTAAAATTATATATAATAATAATTATATTTATTTAAGTTTTAATAGTTTTATTATATTTTATAATATATATAATATATTTATTAATATACTTTTAAATATAATTTAAATTTAAGTATTTAAATATTTATAATATATATAATATATTATATATATTATATTATTATTAAGTATATTAATATATAAATTAAATATAAATTAAATATATATTTATAAATAACTTTTAAGTTAATACTATATAATTTAATATATAAATAATAATAATTTTAAAATTATATATAATAATAATTATATTTATTTAAGTTTTAATAGTTTTATTATATTTTATAATATATATAATATATTTATTAATATACTTTTAAATATAATTTAAATTTTAGAATTATATAAAAACTTAAAGTAATATTTTTAATTTTTAAATTATTATAATAACTATATATTATAATTTAAATATTTATAGTTATTATTTAAATTAATTATAACTATAAAATAAGATATATATAGATTTTAAACTAATTAAAATATATTTTATAAAAGTAATAAATTAAATTAAACTTTTTAAACTATATATATTATAATAGTAAGTTTATTATTCAAAAAGTAATTTATATTTATATTTTTAATAAATAATAATTACTTTATTATTAATATTATAATTAAAAAATACGTATATACTACTATTTTAAAAATTAAGTATTTTATTAAAAAAAACTATTTACTTTTTTTTAAATATAATATATAATTAAAAAGTTTAAGTATATATTATAATATACTAATATATATATATTATAATATACTCCTAAAAGTATATTTATTAATATAATAATAAATATACTAATTTAAGTAATAATTTAAAGTAATTAAAAGTAATTTAAAGTAATTTAAATAGTACTTTAAGTAGTAGTTTAAATAATAGTTTTAATAATACTTTTAATAATAGTTTAAATAAAATATATTTTATTAGTAGTATAAGTATATAGTACTTATATATTTTAAATTTACTATATACTAAATTAAATTAATTAGTACTTATTACTATTAGTATATAGTAGTAATATAACTCATTAATTTAATATTAATAAATAAAAAGTTTTTAAACCTTTTTTAAGTTATAAAGATTTAAACTATTAATACTATTTTAAGTATTAATAATTTACTATTACTAATAGTTCTTTTTTAATAATATACTTTTAAATTAAACTTTATAATTAATAAATATATAAAATAGTTTAATTAAAAAGTTTTAATTTATATAAAAGTAGTAAAATAAACCCTTTTATATTTAATTTATTTTTTATAAACTAAATTATTCTAACGTTTTATTTATTTTATTATATATACTATTAAATAGTATATTTTACTTATTATATATACTATTTAATAGTATTAAAACTTAAAGTATTTAATTAATAAATTAAACTTTATACTATTAAATTAACTTTTTTTTATATTAAGTATAATATTACTATAAAGTCTTTATATTTTTAAGTATTAATTTTAATACTTTATATTTATATTTATGTATAATAATATTTAAAATAAAATAAAGTAAGTATAATAATAAATAATAAATTATTTTTTTTAAACTTATTTATGTTTTATTATATATATATATATAAATATACTCTATTTATAAATATATTTTATTTATATATTTTAAAAATATAATTTAAAAGTTTATAATATATTATTTAAAATAAATTAAAATTAATATAAATTAATAAAATACTTTTATAAATAAATAATAATAAATAGCTTTTTATTAAATATTATAAATTATTATATATATTAAAATAAATAATAAAAAGAATTAATAAAAAGTTTATTTATAATAGTAGTATTCTTTAAAATATATATATATTACTAAAATTTCTTAAGATTTATATATATAGTATAATTTTATTAAATATTTATATAAATAAAGCTTTATTTTAATATTACTATTTATTAATAATAGTATTATTATTATTATAATATATAAAGTAGATAAATAAAAGTATTAAAGTATATATATTTTATTAAGTTTTATTTAAAACTACTTTAATAAATTTAAAAATAATTAATTTTATTAAATATACTTTATCGGGAATCTTTTATTTAATTATACTATTTAAAAATATATTTAAAACTTAGAAATAATAATAATTAACTTTATAAATATAAAAATATATAAATATATAAATATATAAATATATAAATATATAAATATATAAATATATAAATATATAAATATAAATATATAAATATATAAATATATAAATATATAAATATATAAATATATAAGTATATAAATATATAAATATATAAATATAAAATATATAAATATATAAGATATGTAAATATATAAATATATAAATATATATAAATATATAAATATATAAATATATAAATATATAAATATATATAAATATATAAATATATAAATATATAAATATATAAATATTTATATAGTTATATATTTATATAAATATATAAAATATAATTTAAAAGTTTATTATTTATAAATAAACAAAATTAATAAAATTATAATAAATTTAATACCACTTCTAAGCTACTTTAAAATTACTTTAAATACTCTATTCTAAACGCCTCTTTTTTTTCTTAATCTCAAGCTACCTTTCCTTTTATACTAACTTTCTCTCTTTAAACTCTAAACACCTTTACTTAATAGTTAAATAATACTCTTCTAAATCTATTTTAGCTTACTCTTAAAGTACTCTTTTATCCTAAAAATTAACTATAGAAGCTCTTTGTAAGTCATTTTAGGCCCGTACTACCCTTAAGACTAATAGGGACTATTAATACTTAACTCTAAAAAATAAAAAGTAATAGAGATACTTTAGTCCTTACTTAATTAATTTTAAAGGGGTTTAGGACTAGTTCTAAATAACTTTTAAATCACTTTAAAAAGTAGAACTTAAGCTCTATAATAGTAAAAATTAAGAAGGGGTTAAAAGACGTTAAAAAAGTAGTCTTTTAAATTATATATTATTAACTATATTACACTCTACATAGTTTTAAATTTAATACACTTCTAAATTAACTTAGAAGTAGTTAAAAAGTACTTAAAGGAATTACTTACTTAACTTCTCTATAGTAGTTTAATATCTATCTATAATAGAAATATTATACTATATAAATTTAATACTAAGGGTAGTAAAGATTTTATTCTATTAAAGGATTTTAAGGTTATATTACTTATATTTAAAACCACTTTAAAAGTACTTCTAGAATAAAAGTAAAAGACTTATGTATTTATATATAAGAGTAGGTTAATATATTAACTACTTTAGTAATATAAAGTCTTATATAGTAACTCTATAATATTAGTATTAAGAGTAAAGAGGTTTTAGTTTTTTAAACTAATTTTAGAGCACTTTTAGTTTAGTTTATAAAATATAGTACGTTATTACTTATAGTCTACCTAGCCTACTAGTTAAGACTTACTTAAATATATAAAAAGGTTAAAGTATATTTAAGAGTAATTTAAAAGTACTTTACTTATATTTTAGTATATTATAGAGAATATAGTAATTACTCTATAACTAATAAAATAAAAGGCCTTATATTTAATTTTAAAGTAATTTAAAAGAGTGGTCCTTATTAGTATAATTTTCTATACCTTGATTAAAGTGAATAATATAGTATTATACTATTTACTTAATATACTACTCTTAATTATATTATTAATTACTTAGTTTAATAAGGTAGGACCTAAAGCCTTTTAAAATTAGTTTTAAAGTACTTTAAAAGTAGTATTACTTACTAATAATATTTTAGTAGTTTTAATTAATAGTTATACTTAGTAGACTATTACTATAGATATACTTTTAATAAACCTTATATTTAATACGCTTTTAAAGTAGTTTAAAAACGATTTTATATATATATTTATATATACTATTAGATTTATAGTTTAAAAAGACTTAAACTAATAGAATAGTTAAAAGGTATTAAGTTTAAAAGTAGTTTTAAATTAAATTAAAACTACTTATACTTCTTAAAAGTTACTTTATACTAGGCCTAAATAACTTTAATATTTTAAAGTTTAGTTATATACTTATAATTTATATTAAACTAAAATATTTTAAAAGTACTTTACTTTTAAAGCTTTATTTACTCTTTATAAAAATAAATATAAAAGTAATTTAAACTGTCACTTTTAAAGAATTAAATATACTATATAATAAATTAAAAAGTTATTTAGAAGTAGTTTTAAAGGGTTCCTACTTAATAGTTATTATAGTATTAAGTATATTAATACTTATACTAAACGCTTAACTTATTATAACTAGTAGGGTTCTAAAGAGCCTTTTACTTATAGATAATTAACTATAAATAATCTAAATTTAAAAGGCTTTAGTAAATATTAAAAATTAATTTACTACTATATTTAGTATAGAGTTTAGTTAACTTATTTAACTAGAGGAAGTTATTTAAAAGTAATTTAAAAACTATTTTAAAGTACTTTAAGAATTAAAATAATTTATTTAAACTTATTTATAGTTTATTAATTTTCTTTACTATATTTATAATTCCTTATATAATATATAAAGGGGTAAAAATAAGTAAAGGGGGGGGGGTAGGTATAAAAACTATAAAAGGTTATAAGAATAACTAGAGTTACTTCTAAATTAATTAGAATAAAGTAGTTCTACTTTACTTTATAGTGAATTTATTAAATTTCTAAGGGAATAAAGTGTATTATATTTAAAAAACGTTTTAAAAGTACTTTTAAATTACTTTAAAACTTAATATATACTATAATAAAGGGTCTTTTAATAGTTACTTATAAATAAATAATAGTTTTTTTAGGGGAAAAAGGGTAATAAAGCCCTTTTTAAAATCTTTTAAATAAGTTTTAAATAGTTTTAAAACTTAATAGAGGGGTAACTAATATAGTAGTTTTAATAACTAGTTCTAATTTAGCCTTAATAGATATAAAATACCTAAAGGTATAGCTCTCTAGAAATACCCTAGAAGTAGTTTAGAATTAATTTTAAGTAACTATAAAGTATTTATTTATTTAGTACTATAAAACTTATATTTTATAAGTCTTAAGGGTAATATTATAAATAAAATCCTTTTTAAAGTAGTTAAACTATATTTAAGTTTAATTAAAAAAAAGTAAGTAAGATTTTAAATTATTTTTAAAGTAGTTTAAAAGTTAAAATACTTAACGGCCTTTTTTAATAACGTCCCTTTAAGAGTCTAGATATAAAGATTTATAATATTATTAACTATTTTAAAAGTAATTTAGGAGTAATTTTAGATTAGTAGGGTTTAGTTATAATATAAATATACTTTCCCCCTTATATACTAGTATATTACTTATATATAAACTATACTTTAAAAAAAGGTAAATATAGTTTATTTAGGTACTACTTTTTATTAGTAGTTATACTAATTCTAAAATAGGTTAGAAGTGCTTTTAAAGCGATCTAGAACTAATATACTACTTTCTATAGTTATTTTAGAGTTTTAAGTAGTAATACCCTAATATTAACTATATAAAGAATACTTATTAAACTAGTTTTAGGGTATTTAAGTATTATAGGGTAGTATATAATTTTTTTAGTTATTAAAGAGGTATTATTAATACTTTAGTATTAATTTTACTTTATTTAAGTAAAAATAAGAATAGGGACTAAAGGGGTAGATTAAAATTAAGTATAGAATTTTTAAAATAATTTAAAAGTAGTTTAAAAGGGGCTTAAGAGTTTTTTATTTTAATTAAAGTTAAAGAGTTAGTAAGTTATTTAAGTAAGTACTAGTAATAAATAATTACTTTTTAAGCTTTATAGTCTAGTTTATTTTTAGGAAAAAGGGTAAACTTTGTGGCTTATAGTTAAGGGAAAACCTTTTTGTCTACTATTATTAGGAAGTACTTTTAGAAGGGTTTAGAATTAATTTAAAAAGTAGATATTGTAGTTTTTATTTATTATAAAAGATAAAAAGTAAAAGGAGGGATAGTTTAATATTACTTAACTATAAACAGCTAACTTTATGGGTCCTCGCTTAGTTAAGTAACTAGTAGGCCTACTAGGCCTAATGCGGTAGGTCAGGTTAGGTAACCCCCCCCCCCCCTAATGGTTAGTTGAACACTAGTCTCCCTTTTATTTAGATCCGTTAACTAGTGTACGACTCAAGACCCTGCACACCCATGTGGTATGGGGATACGATGTAGAGGTCGGTCAGGTGGTTGGCTGCGGTATTTCACCGCCGAGAACGTGTAGATCGGTATGGTTCCATTCCGCATGGACTTGACATTCATCATCTTAATGTATTGCCAGTACATTGTTTCCGTAAACCTCTTGGTGTCTGGACTTGTCCTGGCAAAACTTCTTGGCATCGGATGTAAGCGTAGACTGCCAAGCCGCAGCGAGTGCGATATTAACAGAGCGCATGAGTGAACTCTTGAATAGGCATTTTGGTCACGGGCGCCGCTGACGCAAAGGGCCTGAGAACATAGAATGTCGATAAACAGATCATTTTACACTGGGGTATCTAATGGCCTGGTCAGGCGCGAGGAAACCAGCTCCTGATAGAGCACGACTCAGTTCTGCGCTGCCGCGCGAAATGTCACGGCTCTGACTGAGCTCAGGTATGTGGAGTCGTGGACAACATGATCCTAGTTGCTAGGGCTAATACAAGCTCAGCGAACCCACATGACAAGGCGGGACTTGGGGCAATCAGACGCCTTTTGGTCGTAGTCGTCCATAAAGCGAGTCCGCAGAGTTGAGTGCGGCAGGCAGTCGAGCTGGGGCAGACCTTGAGCACTGGGCTAGAGACATGGACCGTGGCATGCGACGATACTACTGTTAATAAACGGTGATTGTAGAGCTGTGACCTATTAGAGGTTCGCCCATGCTGCCCCGCAACGGGGAGTTAAGCCGCAACACGCGGTCTTAAGCTTAGTTGTAAGTAGATCTACGTGGCACGAGCTTAAGAACGTCTTTAGGCTTTGGCCTCCAAGATACAATGGCATTCCCAATAGTCTAAAAGTCTTGGATTATTAAAAGGTCTTGATTTTAGGTTTCGTTAACGCTGTTATAGAACTTGCCATAGGTCAGTAGAGTCCAGAGATGGTAGAGATGTCTGATTTTCACCGCTGCGGGGGAAATCGAGTGCAATCTTTCAAGCTGTTGAGCATGGCTGCAAGCGGACTCCTGATCGGCAACGCGGACTTCTCGTGTGGGTTTTCTCCCATCGACCTGGTTCCTTGTCGAGAGCCGTTGTTCTCGCCAGGCCCGGCGACGGCGAACAACGGCAGGGTCTATCCGAGTCATGAAGGCCCACGAATCCAAAGAAGAAGCCCTGCAACCTCTGTGGCCGTCGGACTCGTTTCCTGATTCATCAATTTTTGTCTGTCGAGGCTGGATTCAACGTATCGCCCGCTTCTTCTGTGTCAGCGTGACCACCGGTAGCCCCTCGCAATTTGACTAGGTAGCTGATACGTCCGAGTCACATGAGAAGATAACATATGGTGAACCAATATTATGACTTTGATGTTGACGTCCACCAAAAAACGACGAGTTGTACGCCTGCTCGTTCCCACGGGATTCGATATGGCGACCCTCACGATGGGCGACAGAGCGTCATTCGTGGACGATTTGTAAAAAGAAGACTCACGCGGGCAACTGATGACTCCAGCGATTCGTCAGACCTTGTCGTTTTCAGAGATAGGATGTTCTGCGGGACCTAGGTGATGTCGTATCACAAAAAACCAGGACTCGGCTGGGCCGAGGGATCTTTGTATGTCACCTGGGCATGATTACTGCCTTGAGATAGAAGTCTCCTACTTACCGATCTGTCGGGTAGAGTATGGTGTACTAGTATTTCCAGAAGATAAAAGGCAGCTTCAGACGCACTTCCGTTGTCAGGTTATTCTTCTCGCTGTACCATCCCATCTCAATCAGTCTCTTGCTTTCTACATCAAAATTCAAAATGCATTTCGCCACCGTCCTCCTTGCTGCCATTGCCTGTGTAACTGGGTAAGCCGTCGGCTCTTTCCCTGACGAGATCATGTCTTACTTACAATACATAGTGTTTCTGCCGACCTCCACTATCGCGCTTGGTGCGCGGACAAGGAGTACGATGGCCTTCAGGAGTCCAACCCAGCGGTATGCAAGCTCTCGAGTTCATGTTGATACCTAGACAGCTCTGTATACTCACGCTACTAACTCCACAGAACAACGATGCCACCGACAAGGCGTGCGTAAGATACCGCAACCGCAACACCGGCAACAAGCAGTGGGATAAGTGCCCCGACTGCACTGCTGTAAGTCTTGAGCCCCGCCCCGCACGGCACTCGTGAATGCTTGTTCTTGCACTGACTTGACCGATTCAGAGCTTCCGCGGCGATCTCAGGGTCTGCAACTCAGCTGGAAAGCACATTGGCGGCGACGAGTGGAACTACTACTGCCGCCAGGTCGGTGCCGACAAGGGCATGGCCTCATAGAGTCCCCGGAACTGACCCGCTCGATAAAGAGAACGGTGACTCGGGGGGCCTTCAACTCCGTCGGGTTTGAGGAAAGCGTTTCTCTATAGATTTGTGTAACTATTTGTTGAGGCACAAGTGGCCTATGTGTGGTCGATTGTGGTGATGTCTTCAGGAGAGGGATCCCTAGGCGGCTAATCCGCCTAGGGGTCGAGATGCCCTGGAGAGCAGGGAGGCGCGGGCCGCAAATCACGGTCACGTGACCGCGGCCTAGCGTGCTCCTCCACGCTATTTAACACTGTGAATGCGTTCGCCACCAGTGCCGTCCTCGCGCATTGAAACCAACGGGATCTTTCCGGTCGCCAGAATTTTGACCACTTTCTCCTCATCGACTCCGAGTAAGTCGTATGCGCAGCTTTTATTGACGTGACGTGTGACGTATTCCGCCTCGGAAGTGTTGTAAGCGCTACACATTGACAAGGTGCAGATGGCGTGTGAGATGGTCTTGGGCTCTGTCCTCAGCAAGGAGGACAGATAGTACATAACCATACGAGAATCGTGGCATTCGAGGTTCAGAATTTGATTTTTGCACCAGCCTTTCCGTACCATATGTTTATACAACAGACGTGACAAGGCGGGTAGCTGGTCAACGCCACCGGAATCGATGCCACTGGGCCTTTTGCTGTTACCGGTCGTCTGTGCATTTCTTATGAGGTGTGACTTTTCGTGCTGCTTTGGCGTCCCCAATCCAGAGTTAATAGCCCAGAATAAATAACAGGACAGAAACTCGACGAGAACGCAGACAGATAGATAAATGGCAAGCAGGTTATCATCGCCGTCCCTTACGTCTTTGAAATCGTCACAAATTTCTTTCGCGTCAGCCAATCTCAGGGGTAGCTCTTCTGCGATCGCTGCAGGACAGTCGTCACTCTGCAGTTTAACCGTTAGCCGATCTATCAAGTCCCGGACGGGTGATGCGTCGATAACGTCGCAAGGTTCGCCGTTGACAACGCCGCGGCGAACAAAGTTGGAGCGACTCGGCGGTTCATCGGCAAGTTTGTCGACATATTAAGCCAAAGAACAGCCACTCCTGAAGCTCTCCAGCATACTGTCGCGTGGGTGCTTGTGAAGAACGCTCGAGCAGGCGAATGTAGATAGTGTCATCGTCGCCATCGTCGAATTGGTATCAGGGCAAATATGGAACCACTATGGGCGGCAACGTGGCGTCGGGAGGATAGGGCAGGTAGTCCATTCCGAGTGACAGAGAGGGTGATCTCTGATTGCTCTAAACATTACAGTCAGGAACTGGTGAGAGCGATGGATGAGTGAGTCATTGTGGTCAGGCAGAAACACGATGAAGAGAGAAGAGGGAAACGATTCAAGTTGGGGCTCTCGAGAGAGTCGCGTCAGCAGTGGCTGTACCGCCCGACCCCTCATCGCGACGCGACCAGGGTCGTCTCAACCAAACAAGAGAATCAACTCCGATTGGCCATCTTATTGATTCTGTCACCATGTGGTCGGCCAGGTGAGAATTGGCACTATCAGGGGCCAGGGCAGTTGAGAACGACATCAATTGACTGCTAATGGGACATTTACGGATAGCAGATCTCGCCGAACGCATTTTTAGTAGTGCCGTGTTCGAGTACTCCGCACTACCCGCCCATTCCTTATGTGGTACGATTGGAGACTGAACTGATAGCGATTTTCTAGCTCTAGACATTTCCCCGATTGTCTCATCCTTGAACAGACACAAAGTGGAACACCGCACACGACCTATCAAGAAGTGGAAAATCTCTGCCAACGGACGCCGAGCCTCAAAAAGACCCGTAAGATGCAGGTTGTCTTGGTATTGGCTTCTCCGATGCAACGTTCGCCGCTCTTCCGGCCACCCAGCGTCGCATTCGGTTTCTCGCGGAGGGAACTTCTGCTTATCTGGATAAAGCTTGGCTCTCTTGGCAAGTCCAGCAAAACTCTTCCCTCCTTCCAGATCTATACTGGATCATGACTTTTAGGCCGATCCGAGCGCGGGGTAGGGAGCCGAGAAGAAGAGGCGAATGTGCCGCACAAGACGGTTGCTCCGGGTCGGCAATGTGTCGTGCGTACACCGTTGCCTGCCAAGCAGTTTGTTTCCTGCCTTTCTGGGAACCCTTGAAAACCTCGGGAAGTCAGAGGTGATGTCACGTCTAGGAGGAGACAAGATCATAAATAGACGGAGTTGCTCGCGTCGCATCTCGGCCCCCGGTTAGTTGTGAGGACCCAGCCTTTACTCGGTGCAACCCCCGAACGCCTCCGCGAGCCTCAAGAAACCCGAGCCAAGCTTTCTCCTGAGACCCGAGCCCGGACGACTACTCACGATGCGCTTCACCTCCATCACTGGGGCTGTGGCCCTGGCTGCCGCGACTGTGCAGGCGCGAGAGATGCCCAAGGACGAAGCCCGTGCTGCCGGTAAGTCCAGTAACAACCCGGAAGGATCGTTCGTTGCTGGAGACAGTAATTGATTGAAGACAGAGCTGTACGACTCCGGTATCATCCACAGCAGGTTGATGGCCAAGAAGATCGTAAGTCACCAGCCAGTCTCGGTCCTTGGCAAGGTAACTCACACGGGAGACAGGCCCACTGGGAGGCTGAAGAGGCCGTCGGTCTCATGAACTCTTCTCAATGGCCCCGGCTCGACTACACCAAGTGCGTGGACGGTTACGCCGACGCCATCCCCGGAAGTCCCCTTCACAAGTTCAGGTGCAAGAACGTTAGTGGTTGCCCCTCATGACGGCGCTCCCCGATCGTGTGCTGAGACTGGAAATCAGATGGACCTCTACGACTTTGTTAACCACGCCACTCTTGGCTCTCCCAACACCGACTACCGTGGTAAGAGCGGTAGCTCTTCTTGGGGTTGGACGGACCCTGACTCTGGCCGCGAGTTCATCGGTAAGCGACCCGACGCCCTGCCCGGTGTATGTACGGTTCCGTAACTAATGGCATGTTTCAGTCAGCGGCATGTTTGATGGATGCGCATTCATCGAAATCTTGCCCGAAGGCAAGATGTTCAACCTTGGATTCCTGTAGGTTCTTCTGGAATCGCCAACGTCCGCATCGTGACCCCATTTGCTCACGGATCCCAGGCCTGTCTACTCACCGATCGGCGACCGCGCCTATTGGCATGAAATCCGCCCCTACCTTCATTACATGCTCATCGGCAGCGAGCTTGAGGGACACGGCATTCAAATCTTCGACATGAAGAAGGTAAGATGACTTTGCTTCAAGTCAGCCGCATGTTCCATTTGCTGACTGCCTTGCCTAGCTTCTTGACATCGACCCTTCCGAGGCCCCAGTCCTCTTTTCCAACGACAAGGACCTGACGGGCCACTACATCGAGAGTCTCCCGCTTGGACGCAGCCATAACGTTGTCGTCAACGAAGAGGCCAAGTACGCCGTTGCTGTCGGTGTCATGCCCCGTACCGAAGGTTGCATGGGTGGTCTGCACTTCTTCAGTCTTGAGGACCCCAGCAACCCTGTTTACCTTGGATGCGACGGCCAGGATGGTTACGTCCACGACGTGAGTTCCCTTGCTTTTCCGGCATCACCATTTCTCAAGTCTCGCCTGCTGATCTTTCGAACCTTTCCAGGCTCAATGTGTTATCTACAGGGGCCCTGACGCCAAGTACTATGGCCGCGACATCTGCTACGGCTACAACGAAGACACCATCACCATCTATGATGTCAGCGACAAGAAGAACTCGAAGATTATCTCTCGTACATCCTACGAAGGCGCTGCCTTCACCCACCAGGGCTGGGTGAACGATTTGAACTGGCAAGGTACGGACAACTACCCCTTCACAGACATGCAACATGATCGCTGATCCCAGGTTCTAGAATGGATCTACATGGACGATGAATATGACGAGGATGAGTTTGTCGGACCTGCTGCCGATGGATACCCCGTCACTTACGTTTGGAACATCACCTCTCTCGAGAACCCCATCCAGACCGGTATTCTCAAGGGTAGCGTCAAGGCCATCGACCACAACCAGTACGTCGTGGGCGACCTTCTCTACCAGTCCAACTACGGCGCCGGTCTCCGCGTTTGGGACATCTCGTCTATCCCCCAGGACCCCACGGGCACCAGCGCCTGCGAGATCGCGTACTTCGACATCTACCCCGAGGACGACTCGCTTCCTGGCGGCGGTGCTATCCAATTCTCCGGCAGTTGGTCTTCCTATGCCTACTTCAAGTCAGGTTTCATTTTCGTCAACACTATTGAGCGCGGAGCGTACCTGGTCAAGATGACCAAGCAGGAGGCCTGCAAGCCTAAGACGTGCAACGCGGACAACTGTCTTCGTGCGCTGAGGGCTTCCAGCGTGCCCGGTCGTCTGGAGGAGTCCCAGGAGTTCTGCGGCGAGTTTACCAAGACATCCGTGGCGGATATTGCTGTTGTTCCGGAGTACGCCGCGGAGGCCTGCCCGACCAACGTCATCTCGAGGGTGAGCTCTGCCTGCTCTTGCTTGCCTACTCCCACTGCCTAGAAAACTAGAGGCCCAAGGAATTCAAGAGCTTTAGCTGCATTAAATAATAGTGACAAAATTCTGTTGCCAGTCAAATGTGTATCGTCGCCTTGCTCATCACATCGCCAAAACAGAGGAGTAATGTTTCGGTCACAACGAGTGTAGACTTTCACCAAACCGGTCGATTAGTAGAGACTTGAGGTACCAGCAAGAAATATGATTTTTGGTATATGATGTAAAGTACAAAAGATGATCAAACAACGCCGATCTATATGCAATCCCCAAAGACAGTTGAAACCAATGAGACAATTTGTCCAACTTCCACGCTTATGCTTGCCCAAAATCCACCCGATCAGACAGACTCTTTCAAACCCAATGAGCGCGCTTAGCAGGCGGCAGAGGCGTCGGTGGACTCGCTGGAGGCAGCGGAGGTGGTGCTAGAGAAGCCGGGGGGAGCGCCGCCGGGAGCAGTGCCGTTGGGGGGGCTGCCGCCGGCACCGCCAGCACCGCCGCCAGAGTTGGAGTTGGCAACACCACCGGAGGAGTAGAGGAAGGCGGCGGGCGTGACGGTCTGGCTAAGGGTGGTGTTGATGCCGAAGGCGAGCCAGGCAAAGAGGCCGTCGCTGACGCTCTCGCCGAGCAGGGTGTACTCCATGACGGGGTCGACGCCGTCGGTGGCGGTCTCCTCGCTCAGGATGCTGTCGTCGGCGTTGGTGGTGAGCTCCTGGGTGTTGGTGCTGTAGGGCTCGAAGACCTCAACGGCGGAGATGAGGTCCTGGTCGAAGAAGGCCTGGCCGACGTGGCTGGCGGTGATCTCGTTGCCGAGGGTGTTGTTGGAGTAGAGGGTGGCGTTGTGGTGGACCATCAGATGGATGTGGGTGGCACGGGAGGTGTAGTGACCGGGGAAGATGGACTCGAACTGGGCGACACCGTCGGAGTCGGTGGGCTGGATGCCGCGGAGCCAGGTGTTGTCGATGTTGGTCTCGTCGGAGGAGTCGCCGTTGCCGCTGGCGACGATTCCGGAGTAGACACCGGTGGAGTTGCAGTGCCACATCTCGAGGTAGACGTTGGGGACGGGCTCGCAGGTCTCGACGTCGATGACCTGGTAGTCGAGGACGATGTCGACACCTTCCTGCTCCTCGATGATGTTGCGGCGGACATACTCGCCAGAGACGTCTGCGTGTTTTGTCAGCATATGATGCCAAGCTTTGCGATTCAAGTTGAGCGCAACTCACAGTAAGGACCCTGGGTAACCTCAGGGGTCAAGACGCAGGAGGCGTTGCCGGCGAAGAGGGTAGCAGCGTCAGTGTTGAGGGTGTAGCCGGCCTCGGTCTGGTTGTGGGAGGTAGCAAGCACGGTGGCGGCGTCGCGCTTCTGGATGTTGCGCTTCCGGCGAGCCTTCTCAACCATGGCAGATCGGCGGGCAACGTTGCGAGCCGTGACGCCGCGGGCCTTGAGGGTGTCGGCGCAGTGAGCCAAGCTAGCGCGCTTAACGTTTCCGAGAAAGGCGCGGCGCTCGGCAATCTCCTCGGTGAGGTCGTGGCCGGGGTGGGCAGCGGCGCCGCAGAGGAGGGCCAAGCCGGAGGCGACGGTGGAGAAACGCATGTCGGCGGCTGTGGTGTCAGGAGAATCGTTGGGGTATGTGGTGAAAGGTTGGTAAAAGAATGTGTTTATACGACTTGTTGAAGGGAACAAGAGGATGGTTGGAAGTGAAAGCGAGAGGTAGATGGTTGAAGAGTGAAAGTGATGCTGGTGAAGAGCTTCTTTTCGGTTTTGGAAGGAATCGAGGTCGTGTTATTATACTCAACGACATGACATTCAGACATCATAGACATACATACCTTCCCCCACGAGCCGCGACCGTGCCACGACGGGAGTTCATCGCATGAGTTCGATTGTGGGGACCCGACCCATGCCGGCCAGCCTCTATCTTTGACTCGGGAGACGTGGACGGTGGCTCCGCGAGGCTTCGATTGCGACTGAGCAACGTCAACCTTCGTTTGCTGTGGGGAGAGACAGAGCCTCGGCTGGTGGAATCCCTGGACGACGACGTCTCCCTTACCCCTTAACTCCCGTTTCTGCAAAGGCCATCAACATCTTGGCAGGGGCCGAAGCTGTAGTCGTTGGTGTGTTGGCCACTGACGTCTTCCGCATAACAAATCGGCCCCGGACTACGACATCCACATAGTCTAAGTTTTCTGGATCATATCCCGGCAAGATGACGACCGGACTGCTCCGTAGGGCCAGAGCAATAATCCGGAAGAGGCCCTACGCGCAAGCTGTTCCGGTGATTGTGGAGTCGGCGCCGCCGTTTAAGCCTCCTTTTCCTCGGGAATCGCTCCCACATGCCGAAACATCCCACATTCCCGGAATGAGCCCGTCCGTGAAGACGCGTTCGCTGACGACGTTGACCAATCACCGATTCTTTGTTGTCTACCCGGCGCTGTACAGTCATTTGCATCGGCGGCGTCCAAAACCCATAGTGGACTACTTACTATATAGAAAATTCGCGCTTTTTACACAACACCACATAAAACACTATAAATTTTATTACTAATAGAGTAATTAGCGCTATATAAAGGCCTTAAGGCTATTAAATTATACGTTTTTTTTCTTTAGTAGGTTTAGAGTTTATACTTCTATTAGTTAGCTATAAGAGCCTACTCTATTACTTATTTTAATAATAATTTTAGTAGTATAGTAAAGTTTAACTTTACCTTAAAATTAATACTTTAGTATACTAAATATTCTTATTTACTATTTATTATCTCTATTATTTATTATAGTTAATTTATTCTATAATACCTTTCTAAAAGTACTAAATATAAATTAATTTAATTAATAACTTATTATTAGTTTCTTTAGTTACTTATACCTATATCTATAAGTAATATAAAGATACTCTTAGTAAAAAGTCTTAAGTTATATTTTAAAAGTTAATAAGTAAGTAAATTATAATTGTTTAAATACTAGTAGTAAAGTAGTAAGTAGTTAAGTTAAAAAAGGCTTTAATTACTTTTAAGTTATTATAAGTAAAACTTAGTAAATATTAAGTATTAGTAGTTAAATTAAAGAAGTAGTTGGCTATAAGGAAGTAAGTAGTTATAGCTATACTACTAAAAGAGCCGTTGAATTCTACTAAAAACAATACTAAAATTAATTTAAGTAATAATAATAGTACTAAGGATAAGACTCTACTCTAGAAATAGTTAAATACTTTAGTTACTTTTTTTTTGAGTTAATAAGACCCCCCCTTTTCTTAGTAATAACGGGATTTCTTTTTTAATAACAAGTAAAATTTACCCTTTTAATAGTAATAAGAGTCTTTTTTTAAATAAAGCTATATTTATATCCTATATTACTTAAAAATTAAAGTACTTTTTAATAATAATATCTTTATTAAGGATTAGAGTCTATTTCTACTTATAGAAATTCTTATTTATATTTTATATAGTCTAACCTTTAATAGTATACCCTTTTTACTTAAGCTCTTTTATATAATTAAGTTATAAAAGATATAGTATAATACTATTAAATTCCTTATACTTAAAAAGTAAAGGGATACTATTATAAATATTAAAAAATAAATCTATATTTAACTTAGAGCTATACTTAAAGCTATTAAGTTATATATTACTTTTTAAATTAAATAGTAAAAGAGGGGTACTAAACCTATTTATTTAGTATACTAAAAGGAGTATAATACTATAACTAGCGATACCTAGTTATACTTATTAAAGTATTTACTAACTAAATAAATCCTTAAGACTAGTAAGTATAGTAAGGCTGTAATTAAAGTGATACTTATTTTTTAGTTTTATATTCCTACTACTATAGAAATATAAACTACTTATAATACTATATTAATTACTTTACTTACTAAAGTCTATAGTAGTTAACCTTGTTATTAAATTAAATAAAAGGAGTATATAAATAAAGTAACTACTACTATTAAAGAGGTAAGTAAGTTCATTAAGAATAAGTTTTTATAACTACTATACTATTAGTAGTACTTTAAACTAATAATATATAGAAATACTACTAGAAGTAGAGATTATCTATATACTTAGTATTAAATTACTTTTAATAAGATATACTACAAGTTAAAGATCTTTAATTTTAAGTAATAAAAGCAGGCCCTTTTTAAGAGTAAGGCTAGTATCTTACTTAGTACTCTACCTATAGACCTTATACTAGTAATAGAAAAACATAAAAGTACTATAGTTAAAAAGGTTTAAAATAAATAAACACAGTAAAATAAGGGCATTCAAATAGCTACTTAAACTAATTTTTTAGCTCCTTTTACTCCTATAGTAACACTTAGTTAACTAAGTTAAACCTTAAGTAATACTATTATAAACTTGTATAGTATACTATTAACTTTACTTTATTTAATATAGGTATTACTACTAGTATATTAAAGTTAACTTTACTATACTTTATGTACATTTATAGCCCTAAATAAGTCTTTTTATACTCCTACTCTATAGTAATAAATACCTATTAAATTATTATTTTTAATAGTACTAAATTTATGAACTAAATAATATAGTTAATTTAATAACTTTATTGTTTAGTTTACTATTATACTAAATAAGTATTATAATGTTAATAACCATTTTAAGTATTACTTAAGTTACTCTATAGTTACTATAGTAGTCTTCACTCTATTAAAGGGCTTTTTAATTACTAATTTAATAAGTAGGGTATTACTCTAAATATTACTAATATTATTAAATTAGATATTAAATTTTTTATTAATAATAGGGTCTTTTACTTACGTAGCAAGGAGCTAACTGTATTTATAAAGTCTATAGAGATTATTAAGTTTTTTAATTAAATAGCTTAAAATGCGTTTTATTATTAACTCTATAATACTAGTACTAGTAACTTAGGCCTTTTATATAAAGAGTTTTCTACTACACTAACCCCTATAGGCCCTTAACTATAGGTATTTTAAATTATAACTATAGCCTTTATAGAGTTTTTTACTAATAATAAAGCTAAAAAGAATTATAAATTATAAAAAGTATTAGTGAAAGTTAAAAGGGGCTATATAGATATGTAAAACACTATATTACTTAATTAATTACTAACTAAGTTAGTACTCTAGTAGTTTCCCGTAATATCTTCTTCTCCCCCCTAGAGCTTCTTATTTAAAATTTCTTTTTTTTTAACTACTACAACTTAATTTAAATTAATTTAATACTAATTTACTTGATAAAAGTTAAATATTACTTTAAATAATTCTTAATAAACTTTAATTATAGCTTAACAAATTATAATTAAAATTAATTAATATATTAAATAATAAGTAGTTTTTAAGTTATTTTACTAATTTATTATACTTGAATAATAATATAAAGTTAAGTAGTAAAGAGATTAATAAAGAGGATATTAGTATATAATTAGAGTTAAGTAATAAGGAGTTATAATAAGTACTACTTATAGTATTTATTTTATTTATCTTTTACTTACTTAATTATAATAACCTTATAGCTTACTTAATAGTAGCTTTAATCTATTACTAGTATTTATTTCTTTATTTTTTTACTTACTTAACTATAGTAACTTTATAACCTAATAACAACTTCAACCCGTTACTTACTTTACTTAATATATTTCTACTCTTTCTACTACTTATAACCCCTACTATAAACTTATTAAATATACCCTTACTACTTTTGAAATTAATAAACGTATAGTAGTAGTAACTAGTAATTTATAGTAATTTCTGCTCTACTTCTAGAGTATAGTTATATAGAAACTCTACTTAATTATAAACGTCTTTATTATTAGTATTATATATATAAAAGTTCTTTGGAATATACATTAGATCTTTAAAGTACTTATTAATAGAGTTAAAGTTAAATAAATATAGTAAAAGGTATTTAAGGTATAAACTAGCTTTTTTATAAGTAATTTAGATATTCTTTTAGTAATAAAAAAAGGTATTATTTATAATAATTACTAAATAAAGGGTAAAAAACCTTTTATACTTAAGTAGTAAATACTAGGTAATTTACCCTATAAAGCTATTACTATTTATTATCCCTAGGTATATAAAAAAAATCTAAAATACCCTTAAGAGTTAGTACTAGTAAGAGCTATATTTACTAACCGCGTTTTAGCTTTACTAATTTCTATAGTATAAAGCCTTTTAGTACCTATCCTAATTACCTTTTACTAATATTTTTATTTACTTTAAATTTATTAATAAAAATTAGTTATTTTAGTTTATACTACTATATATAATAGAGCCACTTAAGCCTCTTTTCTAGGTCTTATTAGGTATTTATAATATATATTCCTTTATTAATTTAACTTACTTCTTTAAAATACTAACTAATTATTAATAAACTAATACTAAAATTAAATTACTTAAGTAAAAAAGCTTATATTTATTTAATATTAAGTTATTATAATACTTTAATAGTTTAAGTAACTTAGTATAGTACTAAATTTCTATTTTTTAACTACTTTTATAAAAAGATTTATATTATATAACTTTATTAATAAAGTTATATTAATAGTAGTATTTTTAAATTATTTATAAGTAGTAGTTAGTAGTTATAGTAATAAAGTTATTATTAAATTTAAACAATAGGAGTATTAAGTTAATTTTAATAAATTAGTATATTAAAATATTTAGTACTATAGTAGTAAATTAGTTAAAATATAGTCTTTAAATAGCTTTATATTTGTTTTTAGTAGTAGTAGAAGGCCTTTTAACGGTAGTATCTATTAAAAGCTATAATGTGTAGAATATTAGATTTGAGAGTAAAATTTGACTTTTTGGCATAGGTAAGCGTTGCCCCACTTTGGGTTTTGGACGCCGCCGATGCAAATGACTGTAAAAATAGATCGAGTAGGCCATTCAGCCGG
Organism: Colletotrichum brevisporum; assembly: GCA_030770045.1. NCBI lineage: Eukaryota > Fungi > Ascomycota > Sordariomycetes > Glomerellales > Glomerellaceae > Colletotrichum > Colletotrichum brevisporum. The sequence goes on along the minus strand of JAUGSI010000006.1, from coordinate 592,091 downwards.
GAATCTAGACTCTACGCGGCGAGCTCGGGAAGTTTTCTGCTTACCCACAGAACCCGAGAATGGAATGGCATCTCTAATTCTCACCGAACTTGCGGGGTTACGCTCACGTTCAGCCAATTGCAGTAAGTTCTAATAAACAAACCATCTTGAGAGGCTACTCTTATTGCAGGGAACCGAGCGAGGTCTGTCACTGTGTAAAGGGCGGTGCATCCGCCACTACTGACGAACGTGCTCGCAGGTGGCTCAGTTCGGAATGCGGGGGCTGCTGCGCGTTCAGAGCGGAGGAGACCTACGTTATCTTCTCCCGTGAAGGATTTTGCATTTCCGAGTTGCCAGGCATGGCTGGATCAAGACAACAAAATGAAGTCGAAATTCGGGGAAAGAGTTGAGGTCTGGGGATGCAGGCGTCATGTTTAGACCTAAGGACCGCATCGATAATTCGAACACCCTCGCAAGATAGGCTTTTCGTGTTTGGTCCGATCTTTCGTCCCAGGCTGGCACCATTAATGAAGATGATCAAAGGTTAACCATCTGCACGTTTCGTCCGATGATGCACCTATCTTGATGTCAAACGAGGTTCGAATTTCGGTCGTGAACTTCACAGGTCGCATCACGATGCAGCCCTAAGGCTTGGCCCTGTTGATCCAGAAAGCTTTCGAAGACCTTGAGAACATAGTCAAGACCCAAGACGTTCCACAGGTTTTGCCAAGCATTCATCCATGATTTCTTGTATCCAATAACGATCCGGAAAATGTCACCTGCCATGTTCCACGCCTCAGCGTCGTCATGTATACGACTCGCTCAGCCTTTAAGCTCAAGCCGGACCTGGTCCTCCCTGTCACCAACCACCAATTTTGATCGATGAAGTTGCATCTCTCCTCAAATTAGGCACTGTCTGAATGGTCAGAGTCAGCGCAGTTCTCGCAGTTGCCGATTGGGCATCTTCTATTTGAGATTTAGAGCAGAGCAGGCATCTTCGGGAGGTGGCAAGGCCAAGACCGCACGGGACGGGACTCAGCAAGCCCCAGTCAGGACAAGGAACGCGCAACCACAGCCCCTAAATTTCCCATGGTGTTACAACAGAGCCCTAATTTAACTCGTCTTAATCCTCCATTATCCTATCGTAGCTTTGTTATTGTAGATCCGTAGACGCATCCCTCAATCAAGGCCTTGCGTGTGACCGTGGTGTCTACCGCGTGGCCCAGTCGTGGGTTGCACCGCACTGCCATCCCCCCATTACCAGAGTGTTGAACACAGGAACGGTCGATTGAAAGGCGAATTCCAGACCATGAAGCATCAGCAGCTTTTGTCCCCAACACTCCCTCGGGAAATCCAGACATCAACAAAAAACGTTGTGTTGTTACGTGATTGTAGGAACATGCTGACAAACGAAAACACATGAAACCGAAAACTTTCGAACTTCGCATCAACTACCCAGCAAAAACCTCCGTAGAAACCCCGTGCACCTTAGGCCGGGTTGATGATCAACTCAATGGTAGTGCAAGCACCACCCGGCGGTGCTGTCCCAGCCTTGAACGCGTAGACATGCATACCCGACCCCGAGTTGCCATCGCCAGTGCTCGACTGCTGCACGCAGAACTGATATTCCACCCCACCGACGCTCATGAGCACCCTCGAGCGCCCGTCGCTCAGCGTCGTGTACGAAAACACCTTCATCGCAGCACTCGGGTTGTTGGACCAGTACAGCAAGCTGTACGAGCCTGACGTAGCGACGTAGTAGTACGCGTTGTGCGTCACCGAGTACAGACTGCCATCCGCGGCGATGATGAAGGTCTCGCGGCTGCCCTGGAGGTAGTAGTTGTCCGTCATGTGTGTTGCGCTGTCCGAGAGGGCGTACCCCGAGTTGCCGTTGACGGCGGGGCTCAGGCCCATGTAGCCGATGGTGCCAGTGGGCGCGTTGGGAGCGACGTTGATCGTGGTGGTTGAGGTGACGGTCTGGACAACTACGACAGTGCTGGTGGGTGCAGTGGTCGTAGCAAAGGCTTCGCCGTCGGTGACGGTTCGGGTGGTCGTTGCCGAGACAGTCGCAGTCGTGGTTACGGGCGTGGCCAGCATGGAGCAGGCGGAGGAGACGACATCGGCTGAAGAGAGATAGAATCAGTACTTTGTAGTTCTTGGTGAAAAAGATGGACATAAGAACATACCAGGGAAAGGGGCTAATCCGGCTGGTGTAGTATCACGACGCCCCCTCATCTTGAAGGCGGCCATCTCAGGCTCGGGCAGCACGATGACGTCGATGTAATTGCCATCCGCGTCCTTGGTTCCATTTACGAGCTCGTTCTCCCTTGTCCACAGACCGCGGCTGATCTTTTCTGAGTGGTCGAGCGGGGTGAGGTCGTCATGAAGGCAGCTGCTCGTGGGGCGAGGCGGCAGAGCTCGCTTGAGCTGCCTGGTCACGGCGACCAGCTGCGTCGTAGTGCTATAAGAGGTCACGAGCGGGGTAACAGTTGCGACGTTGGTTGTCGAGGGGACAGTAGCGTAGAGGGTCGCCGTTGCGGTAGTCTTCGGCGTGGTGTATCCAAGCAGTGACGAGCAGTACGGCTGCAGGCTAGAGGTGACAATGGCGGAGCTGGCAGAAGGGACGGGACATGGGATACGGGGCTTGCCTGGGTTCGTGGAGTTGGTGTAAGTGAAGCTGTAGGAGATGGTGTACTTGTCGCTGCCACGGTGTTGGCCAATGTTTGTCGCGTAGCTTGGGTCCCATGACTTGGAGTACTACATGACATGCTATTAGAAACCAGCCTTGATAGTAAGTATTCGGACTAAGACTTACGAGGGAGCAGTACTGCCCCTCAGGCACACCGTTCTTCAAGACGAAGAAGGTGTTGAAAAGCTGACACGTCTGGGCGGGCGCGTTCTTGGGCGGGTGGCGGAGGTTGTACTCAGACTGCGCCGTGCAGGCCGCCGCGCAGAGCTTGGGGTCAAAGGGCCCGTTGGTGAAGATCTTGGAGCCCATGAAGGTGTTGTAGCCGCCGCAGTCGAGAGGCGCGTTGATGGCAGCGTCTCCGAGGTAGACCGCGGCGTTGAAGCCGGCCTGGTTGTCTGCGCGCTGGGCGACGTAGCCGTTGGAACCGGCGATGACAACTTCGAACTTGTTGCGCCACTGGCCGCGGTTGGTCGCGGAGCTCTCGTAGACGGGGCCGCCCCAGAAAACGCACTTGATGACGTTGGTGCCGGCCGGGTTGGGGCAGCTATCGGCCGGCTCCTGGATCATGTCAGAAGGTGTTTCTCTCAGTCATACTGTTGTGCAAGCATGCTTACCAGGGTAGGATCGCGCTCAAAGTAGATGTTGAAGGCGACGCAGCCGTTGATGGCATCGCACTTGGAGGCGCACAGGTTGGTGTCATAGCTACCAAGCGTAGTGTAGCCCATATATCCGTAGGCGTTGTTGGAGGCCTGCAGGTTCTTGCTGGTGTTGAAGTAGCCGGCGGGAGTCGCGGCGTTGTTGGCGGCCGCCGCGAGGACGGTCGAGCCCCGGAAGGCGTCGGCGGTGTCCGGGTTTACAACGGGGCTGGCTCCACTGGGCTGCGGGGAACACGGAGCACGCGCGGCAAGGGTCCTCTTGTCTACCGTCGCAGGCGTGGTTGCTTGCGGAAGAGGATTAGCCATGACCTCGGCGACGATGCTGGCGGCGGCGGCGTTGGCATCGTATGACACGATGGTCTCGGCGGCTCCGATGGGAACGGTAGCACGAGGCGGCTCAGGAGCGTCGTCGATGACCTGCCATACCAGGTCCTGGGCTTGGGCTAGCGCAGCGAAGGCGCCGATGAGAGGTGCAGACCTCATTGTTGCTACTGATCAAGAGAGCCTCGACTGAAGATATGTGCTTCTAAGTGTCGAAATCAGTCTCGGAAGTGGGAAAGAGAAGTTGTGATGCTCGTGGATTGCTGTGTTGCTTCTTGCTAGCCACCTAGTATTAGTTGGGATACCGGTCTCTATATACGTTTTGCGATACCATCCTGGTCATGCTCTAGTGACAGCCATCGGAGTTCTATCAAGCCTTAGCTTAACATGAGTCTTTCCAGCTCTCCTCACGGCCGCCTTCACGATGCATACGATAGTGGTGAAGCTCAAACTTCATCCCTAGAACTGGACAGGGTAAGACGTCGGAGCTGAACCACGCAAAAAGCCATGTGTTCCATAACCTATTGTCCATCCTCCCCTGCTAGTTGCCAAGTCTGGACCGTTGCCGACAGATGCTGCACCGCTGCGGGCGAAGAGGAGGCCTAATCTGGGCTGGCTTGCTGGTGGATGTGGATGGGCACACCACCACGTGGACCTGGGGATGCCCCCATCGCTGCCTAATCTGGAAATTCTCAGCTCTGGACGTGTGGGGAGCTGAGATGCCCAGTCGACCCAGAAATTCGGGTTTGAGAGACTGGGCTGGCTGATGGGGGTCTGGATTCGGATTGGCAGGGGTATATTACAAGGGGCAGATGCAGCTGACGATCAATAGTCTCAGCCCAAACAACATTACCACGGCGAAGCGGTAAACCACGGTCTGGGAAGTCTTTTTAGACCGCATGTGAGTTGTATACGATCAATCCTCATAGCGACACGTCGGCCACGAACCTGCAAGATTGCCTCGGCGTCGCCGCTGCTAGGAGTATCACTATTGTCTTCGTTGGGAAGCGCCTCAAGGCGTCTTTTTAATGGATTTTCTTACTACTCCCAGAGGCGGTCTCTGGTTCTTCTCGTTCCCTCCCCCCCGAGGTTCTACGCATCCCCAGATTATGAGAAAAGAAAGTCCATTGCGGTCTAGACCAGGCTCCGCCAAACAACGAAAGTTATCCCTAAATAGAAGCCGTGAATCCAGCTTCGTGGTTTGCATCGAGGTGAAATTAGGTGCCTGCGCGATTGCCTGAGAGGGGAAGCTCATGTCGAAACTCCAGATGATCTTGGAATCGAGTTGAAAAACAAGACGAACGTTGGGTTCGACCCGTGTAGTCACATACGACGATCCTCCGCAAATAAACTCCCGGTTGTGGTGACTTCTGTTGACTCCAACAGCCTTAATAGCTTGCTATCTGAATTGGAGGCAGACCCAACACGGAAACCCCTACCCCCAAAGTAGCCGTTTCGCCGATTCCATCTTCGCTTGATGCCCCCCATGTCATGTTGTCTCAAGCTTTTCTCTTGAAAGTGGCCATCGAACGAAGCCGTACGGGAAAGCCCGGTGGCTGCCTGTTGGGAGGTGTCGTTAGTGCCTAAACATAACAAGCAAGGCCACATGGTTCCATACCTTCTAGGTGACACCTTATCAGTCAAAGATCCTCCGATTTGTCAAAGACGGTCTTGTTCATCTTGAACCAAAGAATAGTCCTGGAGTCGAATTTCTATGGTCTCGCTTCGATCTTGGCGTCAATTCGCTCGTACAGCTTGCCCTCCTTCATCCAGATGTCGAGCTCGCGGGGAGTAACGTTCAGGCCAATCATGAGGTGGTGGTAGAGAGTGAGGAGAATGCTCTTGGCGTTCGAAAACCACATCGGGTTGCAGCGATCGAAGCCGTAATCGCTGTTGGCCTGTTTGTCAGTGGGTAGCAAGTCCTCGGCCAAGGCATCTAGAATGATGTCGGCGGTAGTCTTGGGACGTTTGTTGCAGTCGGACATGTGGGCAATGATGCCTTCGTGGTTGCCGATACCTTCGATCATGTACATCTCGCATGCCTTGCAGCAAACCCAGTCGTTACCACACGCGGCACACTTGCGAGAGGTTGGACGTTTCTTGCACACGATGCAAATTCCCGAATCTTCGCTCGGGTCGGGCTCCTCGTAGGGGTCGTAAGCATCCTCTGAGTCTTCGTACTCATCCGTCTCATACTCATCCGTCGCCCAATCTCCATCCGAGCTCCCGTCCTCGAATCCTTCGGTGGACGGCAACAAGTGACCAGCATCGGAAGCTTGGCTCATGTTGGAAGGTTGATCACCATCGAAAGACTCGTTGGCGTTATCCATCTTGACGTGGGTGGACAAGTACAAGTCGCTTGTGCCGTTTGTAAAGCCTCCCGGGGTAGACAGGAGGAGTTGTGTTGGAGAAGGGGAAGAGACGCAGCAAGAGAGAATAGTAAAAGAAATTTATGCTGTTGAAATCCGGGAAGTGGAGCTGAGGCACTTAGTTGACTAGAAGTGGCAGGAAGGACGGTGCTAAATAGAAGCAGCATAACTAAAGGAAGGAGCACAAGGATATTCTAGAGACAAAATATTATCTTTTTCTTCTTTTTTCCCCTTTCGGCTGTTAAATCTAAATTCCTAAAAGTCGGGCATCACGTATTCGAGGTCGTGACATGCTGAAACTTGTAGAATCATCTAGCGTCTATCAATGGAAGAAGCAAAGACGAAACAAACTTTACGAGAAAGGGATTTCATAGAGACAGGCGAGGAAAGAGGCATCGAGGCAGCTATTAAGACGAAGAAACGACTCGGGATTGTCTTTTCTTAATTAAGGCCGGGCGACAGTGCAGGAAGCCAAAGGTGAGCTTTGTATTCCAGGGCTTTGGTTAGTCAAGTAGAGATCCAAAGTCTCAAACGTTCAAAATCAGCGCAATTCAGAAACACGCACATCTCACTTCCGGATAAACTTAACATCCCCAGTTGCCCCGGTCATCACAGAGAAATCGAAGTCATGAAGCCAGAAGTCGACCACCTCGAATGTTAATAATCTTCATCCTTGCTATCCTTGTGTCTCAAACTCCAATCCATGTGCATTCCATCCCCGTGACAAATTTATCCCGAAGCTCAGCGCAGGTGATTTCGGATGTGTTTCACTCGGCTCAAGACAAAAGCATGGCAGATCTGCAAGCCTTCCAGAGGCCAGCTCCATCCATCTACTGCAGAAAATGAAAGGAGACCGCGTGTCCCATCTTCAAGGCCAAGAGCTCACCGACTAGATTTTTGGGTTGGTCTCCGTAGGCAACCTCTACCCCCCGCCTCTTCTTCTCCGCCAGCGCCTCACGGTATTCCTCGTCGGCCGAAGTAACAGCATCTGCATATGTCTGGCCGGTTCTGACAATTCCCATCACGCCATTGCCATCCAGGCGCACGGTATTGACTTGGTCAGGCGGGCCCTGGTTACCGTAGGCGTAGAACATGATGATCTTGTTGTCCAAGTGAGGGCGGGTAAGGATGTAGGCGATGTAGGTGCTATCCTTGAAGCGACCGTCCATGTCCTCACGTATGAGATTGTACCAGTCTGCTGCCTCCTCGCACAGCCTGGCAAGCCTGGAGCCGGTGGAGGGGACGGCCATCAAGGCTGCGTCAATAGCAATACGTTCCTCATCGGTGCCAATCTGGTCAAAGATGTACTTGTGCTGGAGGAACCAGTCGAGCGCGGCGGCGAGCTCAGTAGGGGTGTTGGGGGCGGCCGCGTGCTTCTTCTGGAGGCTGTCGAGGCGGGCCAGCATCGTATCCTTCTCGATCCACTTGCGGATGTCGCCCGGGTCCAATTTCAGGTTGCGAACGAGGACGCGGTAGAGGTTGAGAAGGGCAAACCTGTGCTTGACCTGGTAGGCGCGATCGAAGCGGTAGGCCTTGGCGGTGATGGGGTCGGAGGGGGGCATGTCGCTGTCGATGGCGGCGATGAGGATCTCGGAAGGGATGGTTGGCTGCGAGCCAGTGTTCGAGGCAGCAGACTGTTTGCCTCTTCTATCTTTGATGAAAGTCTCCGTATCCTCGTCGGCAAGCTTCTGTAGGTCCTCGCGAAAGCTGGCGACATACGCAAGCTCGTAGTTGGGACTTAGGTCGAGTCCGATCTTGACCTTCATTTTGCCTGAATCGGAATCCCTGTCCCACCAGGTGGTTAGATGAGAAGATAGTAAGGAATAGATATAGTCACCTGCATTCAGATAGAAGAGTTTGTCTTGCTGAGAGATGAGCTGATGCGTTATGTTGGAGTGTGGGAGACGGAGAGGGTCAGCAGGTGTTTGGTGGAAAAGGCAGGAACAAAAAAAAATCAACTTTTGGTCCTTAACTCTCAATGGCAGGCAGGGAGCTTCACATGGTAAAGAAGATGGCGGTCTGTCAGAGCCTCCATTTAGTCGGTCAACCTAAGGTCGACAAACAGCAGCCGGCCAGCAGGCCATGCACAGCATGCATGCATTCTTTCACTAGGCTGTTTGTTGAATTCAAAGCGGAGAGTGCAAGCCGGGATCTGGCATACGCGAGATGATTCTTGTTCAATGGTGATTAAGTGAGCCAACATTTGAGGTTATTCACAGACAGTCCATTTTTCCTGTGTCTACCCCAATACACACCCCAGCAATGGATGACAAAGATTTACTATGGTTGGCTGAAATAATACCTAATTATCGGATATGCTTCAGCGGCTTCTTAAATCTCCTATTCGAGTCAGAAGTTGATCAGAGCTCTTAATGTCGTTGTCGTTCTCAACCCACTGGTTGTCATTGGTAAACGCAGGCGAAAACGAGAGTCGCGAGGGCTCACCGGTTGTCGACGCTGAGTCGCATCCATCAAATGCCCAGGCGAAGACTAGGACCAGGGGTTGTCCAGCGGGACTTGCGGGAAGTGGGAATAGGAATAGTACGCGGTGCCGCTCAGCCACTGCATAGGTTACTATGCATGTCGCCGATCTGAGCCGGCCGGCGTGACACGCCACATTCTTGACGCGTCGTGGGCAATGGGCCGCCTGGAACGACGAGAAATCCACCTCGGTCAGCCGAGCCCCGAAACTCTCGCCATGACAATTCCACGATTGGATAACGACGATCGGAACCAATCTTTGCGTTTGATTGCCTCTGAAGGCGGTCGGAATCTTGTCGCTCAGCTTCTCGACGCCCAGACCGCTGTTGTCAAGCAATCGAAATCGCTCCAGTTCATTAAGGAGCTCGACTGTTTGTACCTCAGTCAGAGCCGGAAGCGCACTGCCGACGCCGGGCACCCGCATTCCCAAAAAGATCAGCCCACATGGAAGCGCGAAAGGGGATTCGACGCCCTGGTACGGTCGGATTACGTTGCCGTTTCGTGGACATGGGAGGTTTCGAAGGACTTCGAGGACCACACCGCCGGTGGGCATTTGGTTGAGGATGCAGACGGAAAGCTGCAACAATCCCAGGTGCGCGACCGGATCTTCGATCGGATTCGCCGGTACGTGGACGCGCAAGAAGACGGTCTGAAGTACGTCTGGCTCGACCGTCACTGCATCTGTCAGGAGCCGGGGGAGGAAAAGAACCGGGGGATGCAGGCGATGGACCTGGTGTACGGGCACAGCGACCACCCAATTGCGCTTCTCGCGCGGCCGATCGCGTCTCAATAGGAGCTAGACCTCCTAGCCGACATCATCCGAGGCAATCTTGTCTGCAAAAGGTCATCCGTTGACTTCGCCCTGATGACCCCGACCGGCTTGTCACTCGAGAAGCTCTCGGATGCGCTGGAACTTCTAGACGCCATCACATCTGACTTGTGGTGGAGCAGAGCCTGGACGTTTCAGGAGAATTACCGCAGCGAGGCCAAGATGAAGCTCCTGATCCCTCATCCTCGGGAGCTTGAGGGTAGGAAGAGACATGAAGAGGACATCTTCGGCAGCATCATCGGCGAGCTCTCGATTCTGTCACTCAAATTTCATAAGCAAGTTACGCGGCTCTGCCTGGCTTGCCAGAGGCAACAACCCAACCTTGCCGACACCGCAGACCGTATCCTGAAAAGAGCGTCTAACTACGAAGTGCTCTTGCAGGATACCACTCCTGGGGCGCAGTATCTGACTCGGTGGTCTCAGTCGCCGAGGATCATCAAGGACGTCGAGCCTCGCGGAAGCAAGTACTGTTCTGACAGGCTTGCGATCATCGCGAACTGCTGCCATTACTCGACGCGTCTGGACGAGGCGGAGTTGCGCCGAGAGGAGCACAGCATCAGCCTGGCCATGTTGGCGCTGTACCTCTTGAACGGCGAGATGATGAAGAACCCCCAGGCGAGTCCAAAAGAGGTGCGAGCTTTCCAGGAGATGACCGTTTCCACGTTCATCGAGGAGGAGTCGTTTGATGGATTCTGCCCTCCTGGCTCGAAGAGTCCTCTAGCTTTCAACAACGGATGCCGCTTCATCAACGTCGAGCTCACAGAAGACGGGATAGAAACGGCCGGCCACCTTTGGAAGCTCCATCGCGTCATCCAGACCCGGCAGTTTCCCAGCCGGAGGCCCATCATGCAGGAGAGGAGCCGCGATGCACATAGCCACGTCATATGGCGATTGAATCAGCTGCAGCATATTCTCAAAGCACTGGGATACCACCCCCTCGCTTGGCAGCTTGCCACGTTTGTAAATCGGAGCCTCAGGTCGAGGATCAATGGTTCCTTTTCCCAGGCATACATGCGAACGATGGCCCGAATGGTAGTTGCGGCCATAGATGCTCAGAAGCCCCTCTGTCTCGGGGGTCTCTTGGAGGGCGGCGATGACACCTTCACGTACAAGGGCATATTTGTTCTTGACGATTATGATGAGATCGAGATCAGCAGTCACTGGGGGACTGGCTCTCCGAGCGACTCCGAAGACGACGTACCAATCTATCGAGACGATAACGACTCTGGGGACTCCGACGGCAGCACCGACGGCGAAGTAGACGTGGAGACTGGTAGCTTGGAGGCGCCTGTCTTCGTGTTCACGTCGTCAAAGCCGCGGAAAGAGCCGTCGGCAACGATGTATCCCAACGACATTGACAAACACGTCTCCATCGAAGTGCTTTCTCGTGACTTGGAGAACGGAAACTACGGCGACGGCTTACGGCCAACGCTGTTCACAGAGAGGTGGATACATGGGCTTTGTTTCTTCGGGGGGCACTCTCGGCAGCCGGTCCTTTTTCCGTGGCATCCTGCGTTGCGTGATGTTGAGTGAACGCTTCTATTTCCATGGAGGTATACCGTGGCTCCCGCTTGATATCCTCGATCATAGCAGTCCTGTAATTTCATGCAGAAAGACAGCTCCGCAATTCGTGTAAGTCCAGTTTAGCTGTAAATATATGTCCGAGTACACTTAATTCAAACTGATAAAGAAGAATCCACTCACTGGAGGTCATTTATTGAGCTCTCGACATTGCCAGGGTCGATCTACCGGCTTCTCTGCCGGTCCATCCATTCGCAGATGCTTGAAGAAATGACAGCCAAGCCCCAGGCTACAGGAGTAGACTAGAATAGAAGACCTAATGACTTGGAAAAGGGTTTTCTTCTGGGATCATTTACTGTGGCTGGCGTAGTCCTTCCAAGGATCATGACATAATTCGAGACTTATTTTTAGTGTTTGAAGTAAGCTTCGTCAGGCCATGTCTATAGCCTTGAAACCATCTCTCATTAAAACAATGTCGTCAAATTTGGCCCAAATCAGCAGCAATGCCTGCATCCATAGGGGCCCACGGCCTTCAAATCCACAACAACCAGACAGTAACGACGCGTATTGTACGGAGTAGATGCCAACATCATCGGAATGAAAGTCCGAAAGGTGCCGGCCGCGTTTGAATGAGACAGATCGTTTAGGTCGTCCTCGGACCTTAAGACCGCTGCTAGATGCATTCCATGGGCTCGCATCCCATGGCAAGACTGCATCATTCGGGTCACAGTGCATGTGGATGGCAGTACAACAGGGTACTCTAAAATCCGAGCAGCTTGATAACAGCTCCTGGGACCTTTCCATGCGCCCATGCCTTAGAATGCAACGGGTTCTCGGCTATACTTGACTTAACGACACGCTCTGGGCCTATGCAATCAATCTCCATGACCCGCCAGTGCTTATTCAGAAATCGCAAGCGATGTGTAATCCACGGGCAGAGGGGTGACATCCACGATTTTTTGATGCCAAGCTCACGACCAGACCTTCATCACAGCATGCGCCAAGAGATTCCTCTAATGAAATGGAGATGTGTGTCCGATTCAGGCTAGTGAAGCGGGACATGTTGTGCCGGCTCTCAGCAACTTGCAAGTCCGATGTTGTTGCAATTACAGTCCGCGGAATACGGCTGCGCAATTCGAAATAGGCCCGGAAAGAAAATAGAATGTACGTATCACTTTTATTTCAACGACCTCTCTGGCTGTTCTTGGCACGTTTAGAGTAGTTGAAGGCTTCGTCCAAGGGGACCTCAAAGATTGGACAATACCTGAAGACCTGGCACCGGAGCCACCCGAGAGATGAGGTGAAATCCTCTACGTTTGAAGATGTCCGAGCACGAGCACTACTTGCACACATGGGTGCTAATAATAGACAACGATGATGGGCTTCAGACCGCGAGGGAATTGGTTGCAATTCTGTCATTCATCCCATGATGGGATGGTTGAACGGGATATAGACGATTGAGCCGCAAATTCGCAACTCGAGTGTCGTCGTCAACTTCGTGGCTTGGAAGATTGACGAGTCACGCTGGGTCGAGAGGGCCAACAAATTGAGTCGCGAAAATTTCACCGCACCACGATTCATGACAGAGAAGTCTGTTTCAATCCAAGCTCCGAAGGGGGAAAATGTGCTTCTTGTTTATTGGTACTTGCTATGCTGTCATAACTCATCCGCCAGCCATCTGATGACACGAAGCGACTCCATCACGCTTTGGTGCCGCTGGCTCACCTCGCGCAGTGCGTAATTTCCCATCAGCATCATCGGTGAGAAGGATGCCCCCGGAGAGGGCTCCGAAAATCCATCTGTGTCCTGACTCGCCCCGTCCTGGAAGTCAAAGTTGGCCGACCCTTGCATCATGACTGGGTATCCCCCCGGGTTCTGGCCCTTGACCTGGCCGCCGGCCATAGTGTTCTCCATCGACACGGCCACGAAGCAGCTTTCGGTGGACTTGTGAAGTCTCTTCATCATTCGGGCGAGGAGGAACACGACCGAGTTGACGTCCAGGTCGAAGGAGCTGACCAGGTTGAACTTGTTGAGGCTGCCTCCAGGGGTGGTGCTGAAGAAGGGTTGGCCGAGGCTCATGTCGCTAGGGGGGCTGGGGCCTTGGCTTTGTCGCGAGCATTGCAGACGTGCCCTCAGAGCCGAGAGAAGTTCGTCATAAGAGTCCAGGAGAAGGAGGTAAGAGGTGATGAAGAGGGAGATGGTGATGGCGTAGTTGGGGTTCTGTTGCTGTGCTGGTTCTGGTAGCGTATACGTCGTGGCGGGGGCGACGAAGCCTGCAGGGTCCGACCCGGCACCCCATGAGCAAGAGAGAGGCGAGACGGAGCGCCGACCCTCAACGCTGGGCCGCAGCTGCGGCAGGGTTTCGACGATTTCAATGAGTGTTTCGGTGGAGTGTACTGCGGTGTTGATCACCGCTGAGAGGCCGTCAATCTCGTGTGTCTTGGTCGCGTTCCTGGAGAACAGCCGAGTCTGCAGGTCGAGCAGACACTGAGCCGCGGGCTCCGTGGACTTGGGCTCCGGTGAGGGAGGCAGTGTGTCGCAAGCAAAGGACTCCGGGTGACCGAACTCGTCCGTTTGGTCGCACCCCGGCATCCACGCGTCTTCGGACCCGTTCGGCAGCGAGCCGACCGTCGTCGGGGGTGTGAGGGGGAGGGTGTGCATGTCGGGGACCAGAGAGTGCTGCTCGTGGGCGTCAAGGAATCCCATCGAGTCGTGTTCCATCCACCCGGCCGGGACCATCTTGGGATCGCTGCCGTGCAAGAGCCCGAGCAACGGATCTTCGAAGTTCTCCGTCCAACCGGCCTCCTCCGCAGGGTGGCTCTCGATGATACCCAGCCCGTACTGAAACTCGTTTGTTGTGTCGTTGTTGGTCGTCGACATAATGTCGGACTGATTTGACTGGATTGTTACGCTAGACATTGTCGAGCCTCGACGGTAAGCGGCCGAGGGAATGGTTGTAGTTGTGCTGCTGTTGGTGTTGGTGACGTCCTGGCTTAACCTCTTCTTGGCCGGCCGTCCCATACGTCGTGGCGGACTGTAGAAGCAGTCGATCTGAAGTCGTTGGCATCTCTCGCACTTGGCGGCCCCCGATTCCCGGGAGCACCGGCTCTTGAGGGCGCGGCAGCGATCGCAGGCACTTCTTTGTGAGAACAGCATGTTGGCGGTGGTGTCCAGTGGTTCATGTAGTGTACATGCACGACAGTGGTGACAAGAGATGAATGATGTCAAGAGATAGTTCAGCGGGTTGCCACGGAAGCTTATATCTACACAAGAGAGAACAGCAACCTTCAACATCCACATAGTCTCTTCAAAAATAGTCAACCTTGCCAAGTCGCGCACTAGCCACGCCAAGTCTATCAGCGTCGTTCGACTCATGTCGGGGTTCTTGCGCGCGGGGGCGGGGGTTGTGGGAAGAGCTAGGAAGGGCAAGACGACATGTCAGATCTAGATGAGATGTCTCGGCTGAACCTGCCCTTCCGCTTTGGGACTGGGCATCATGCGCATTGTCGATTTCTTATTTTAAGGTTTCCAGGAAACCTCTCACGTATGATATTGTCGACTCAGCGGCCATTCGAACGTCAAGGTGCCGATCCGACTTGGCGCACATCGCCGTTGCCAACTTACCACGACTCTGGAATGTCTGCCAACCCCATCCCCATTGGACGCCCAGGAAGCACGGGTTGCTGAGCCCATTCCCGCTTGGCTGGGCGGAACCGCTCCGTTTAACCGCCTGTGTAGTTTCCAGCCCATGCAACCATATCATGTCCTGCCGAACCTTGTTTGAATGGAGGCCCACCGTAGAGTGGTACCGAGGACAGGGCTTCGGGGTTGAGAGTTGCTGCCGCCTTGCCTACACCAGTCAAGACGTGGTAATAAACCTAAAAGCGTTGTGGTGGGCTGTTGCGAAGACGGTGACCATGCTCTGCACCACCATGGTCTAAACCTGTTGAATGCCACACCCAACACTTGAGTGCTCTCTTTGTGGCAATGTCCTGGTCCCGTTAACCAGTCAGACGTGGTTCGTGACAACTTCGCGACTCTTCTAAAAACAACACGTTGCCAAGACTCAAGGCATCAAGTGGGGGGCTATTGGGAACTATGACTGCCAAGAGATTGATAGCATCTGGTTTGGAAACGAGAAGAGGGCGCAATAAATGGCACAGCGCTGTTCCCACCCAGTTAAACCAGGGAGCATGTGCCCAAAAACAGTCAATGTGAGAGCCTCACCGAGTCTTGGCAAGTTTGAGCAGCACGACTCGAGAGGAAGGCCCTGCCACACCGACTCCCAGATCAATTTGCGCGAATAAAATTAGAGTTCTCATTGTCTTAACTGCGGCATACATGTCATTATTATTACTAGGTACTCCTCTTTCAGGGTTGGCATGGACTCCCTCCCCCTCTGGGCCCATCCGGCCTGCCGCCGAACGTGCTCAGCGGGCACTATGGCCCGCCGCCGCGGGTTTCTCCCGTCGGCGCCGCTCGATCGGCGGCTGTGGCACGTGAATTCTTTTCTTGGGGGCTGTGTCTCGTCCTCGGCGCTAGAACAAGTAGACGGGGGCATGGCTTGGGTTCTTGGCGATTGGGAGTAAAATGAATTAGATCGAGAAACAATGCGAATGCCGTACCTTGGCAAAAACGAGGGGAAGAGGGCGTAAAATGGGAAAACCTTGGTGGAAAACCTGCTCAGCAGGCTGAGTTCGTTCCATTCCTCATCACACCCTCCCCCCAACGACCAGACGTCACCGCGCGTCGGAAAAGCGCTCCTCAGCCAGCTCTAGACGCCCGCCATTGACCAAAAGCGACAACTCGGCCACTGGAGGGGGTTTCCGAATACATCTCGGGGAAATACCATCTTGGGACCAAGTCATGTCCGCCGCTGTGGGACGACAAGATGAACTCGTAGATCGCGCGAACTCTATCCCGGGCAGGGCTCGTTTTCGCCTCCCCCCGCGCACGATCCAACGCTTTCCATCTATTGTGCGGGCGCGCAGCGACTTCTTGACTCGAGGGCGGGCCCTGGGGACCCTGAAGATATGTCCAGACGGTCATAGCGCGCTGAACTGGCTGCGTCTCCCGCATGTTGTCTCTCAGGTTCGTTTCAGCATGCCTCGCGGGCGGCTCTTTTGTGCGCACACGTCGTGGAGCAACGCATTGTGGGAAGAGAGGCCGTTGCCCAAGTATCATGAGAGGGGCGGGTTGAGCTGAATTCAATTCTTTTTGCTAGCGTATCGACTTGGTTGATCTTAATTCATTTTCGCCTATAGCTGAATCAATCCATTGGAGCCCACACCATGTAACTTCGGGAGACAAGATAGAACGAGTCCAGTCTCGCATAGGTAGTCTGGTAGTTGAGCAGTCAACAACGAGAACTGATTTCCGATTACATAAAAACCCATCAAGCTTTGCTGATGTGCAACGAGTCAAAGTTTAATAGTCATCAACCGCGTGGCCTGGGTCGAGTGCATCGGACTCCGCGAAGGGTCAACCACGGAGTAAATTCTTCCGGCGACCGCTGCACCCGGTGGCCCCGAAAGCGACCAGTCAAACAAAAATCATATTGTCGATGCTGGGATAGAAATGAGCCAGGTTTTCGTTGTTCCGCCCCTCGCAGATCGATGGGCTGAAACACACTCAGGGCTCTCTGATGTGGTTGGTTTAGCAGTTTAACAAGACAGAACGTGGCGGTTTCTAGGTGAAAGACAACCGCAAGAGTCAGGTCAGCGGTGGTGAGCCCATCCTCACCCGTTGCTTCAGCCGCCCAGCTTACCTACTATCCCCCGCCCCCCACGAGTAATGCCTCCCTAGCCCACTTCCCGTGCATGACCGCAGCCTCGACGCAAGAGTCAGATTTTCCGAACGAAGCGGCCAACCGGACTCTGCATGAGACGTGTTTGCTTGGTCTTTTGAGTTGGTTGTTGACGCGTCACTGAACTTCGGGAAAAGCTGCTTCCTGTGTCTTTGCTCCTCCTTGTTGCAGAAAGCCGCGGTCTCGCGATAAACACGTAGACTATCTCACCTTGTTTGCGCACGAGCAGGCTCTTGCCATCCTGGCAATGATACCTGATGCCTCGCTTCACCATGGCGATCCACTCTGAGCCGCCGAGCCCGAATATCACTTTGTGACTGAACTTAACTTTAACGGCCATGTGGTTGAAGTTGGGAAGGTCCAATGGACCAACTTCTGACCATAACTGCGCCGCTGCCAACCGCAACTTCTTGGCAGTCCATGGATACGAAATGCTGCGGTAAATAGATTGCGCGTCCGGGAACAATTGGTTATAGACATATGACTAATATTTTCTCGCCCTGCTGTAATATCTCACTTGAATGAGCCGAACTTTAAACTCCCACACAATCAAGAACTCGAGTCAGTCTTCGGCGGTTTCTTGTTCGGCCGAATGTCCTTCCACCCCATGCCCCAGGCGAAGCAGAATGACGCGATTGCGAGCCCCAAAGACAAGTAAAACTCCCTATTGACGCTCGTAACGTACGCTAGCAACACTCCCGGCAAATCGTTCTGAGCGACGGCTTTGCGGAACCCCGTGGCTCCGGCCTCGATCACGACGGCTGGGTCAACGTTTGGTGCGAACTGTGGGAGTTCCTGCTTTAGAGCACTGACGAAGATGGCGTTTCCTATGGCAAGGGCAATTGAGGCACCCATGAACTGCGAGAAAGTGATGAAAGATATGCCGACAGAGATCTGCTCTGGGGGAAGGTTGGCTTGCACAGCAATGGTTGGCTGGATGCGACATGATACGTCAGTTTCTGTTTCTCTCGGCAACGAAAAGTTGGGGGAAATAGCTCACAAGTTGTAAAACCACGCCACGTCCAAGGCCGGTGAGAATCTGGAACCCGACCCACTGCGCGACGGGCGTCGTTGGCGTGAGAGTCGTGAAGAGTCCGCTGGCAATAATGGTTGCAGCAGTACCTCCAACTGCCCACGGCAAGTAATAGCCGAGCTTTCCGACTGAACGATTGGAGAGAGCAAGGCGTCAGCCGAAGTCTCTTGGTAAGGTTGTTGGATGTTTCAACCGTAACTCACCTAATATACCCCCGCCGAACGCACCAGCAAGCTGCGATAAGATGCTGGGAAGGACATTTACGCCGCTCTGAGATGGAGTCGCGCCCTGAACAGCTTGGAAGTAAAGCGGAAGCAGGTAGATTTGGACCATGGCGGAACCAACCATGGTGATGCTCGTTGCTCCGGCACACCAGACCGGTCGCTTCCCGGCCATAGACGGCGGGATCAGAGCGTCGTCCCCTTTACGGTAGTTCCAGGTCAGAAACGCGACGAGAGCCACGCCAGAGCCGCAGAACATTCCGATGACTATCGGACTACTGAAAGGGTACTCATTTCCCCCTAGCTCAAGTGCCATCAGAAGTAGCACGGCAGACCCGGCGCAGAGCACAAAGCCGACGAAGTCAAGATACTGGTGCAACCGCGGAATGACTGCCATTGGGCTCGGTTTGGTAACTTGGTCGGGTATGTCGCTCCACGCGAGAAGCGGCAGAGCGAGTCCTCCAATTGGAAGATTGATGTAGAATGCTGCAGCGATCCATGTCAGAGCTACCATCTATTTCGAGAACTTTGGGCAAATCTAGCCGTTGACCTACCCCATCTCCACGTGCTGTATTGAGTGATTACACCGCCGAGAACAGGGCCGAAGACGCTACCGCTATTCGCAACTGTGTGACTTGTCAGCTTAGTCAAAATGAGTTATGATGAGTGGAACTTACCGCCAATGAGCAAACCTGTCAGCGCTGGATGTCCATGTCAGCAATAGTTCGGCATATCTACGCAAGGCTTTGTGCCTACCGGGTCTTTTGTCCAGAGGAACAGATCCAGCTATTATCGTGAGGCCGCCGCTCAAAATGCCGGCACTACCCATTCCCGCAACTACCCTTCCGACGATCAGGATTGTGGAGTTGGGCGCCGCGCCGCATATCAGAGACCCTAGCTCGAAGACTACCAAGAAGGTGAAGAACGACCACTGCCGGTGTAAGCCGTGCTGTACGTCTTGAAGAAAATCCAGGGTTCAACATGCCTTGGTGCTGAAGTAACGATACACCTTTCCAGTCAGGGGCTGGAGGGCGGCGTTGGCGAGATGATAGGCGCTGCCGTACCATCCTATGTCGCCCAGCGAGTGGAACTCGTCGGTGATGGCGGGAATCGCCTGTCAGTTGTCAGCTAGACATACGCCATTTGCACCAGGAAAGGTGACTCTAACGGTGACAATGATGGAACTGTCGAGGAACAGGAGCCAACAGACAATCGCCACGCAAGTCATCACCACGAATAGCTTGGTGCCCGACAGATACTTTGGTGTCTGAGGCACTGTCACAATGACAGGCTCGTCTTCTTTCTCCTGCTGACGTGTGCTTTCTGTGCTCATTTCGACGCCCTTCTCCTCCAAGACTGTCCGGCTGCTGTTCTTGTCGCCTGCGAGGCAAGACGGAAAGGTTTCTGTGGAGGTGAGGCTCAGATCAATGGAGAGCCTCTGCTTGTCCGTGATGGTGACGATGCTGCGTCTCCGCACCGTGGAGGCCCTCCCCATAGAATAAGCATCCAGATCGCGATCCATGGTGCGAGGCGAGTAGACTTTCGATCCGCTAACAAGATTGAGGCGCAAAAAACCCCTCCAAAAACGGGGTCTCGATACTTGGCGGGAGGGGCGGCTGGTGGCGGTGACCCCAGGTTCGGGAGAGCCTCTGGTAATATCTCTGGGTACCGCGCTCCCAACCCTAGACAAGGCTTACTTGATTATGGCTCAGCGTCGACTGGAAGATTCCGTAGCTATGGGGAAAATAGACTTTGCACGACAATCTGGATGGACCTTACGAGATGCCAGGTAAACACGAAAAAGGGGGCACTCGGCGTCGCAGACAAGTCAGGCGCAGATGCCCATGAGTCGTGAGTGTCATGGATTATGGGTCTGTCTCTCCTCAGCTACGTTTCTGGACGAAAGTCTAACAAGGGCTATAGCCCGCCGAGAGACAGGACACTCGGAGGCCAAGGTGGCTTGGGCTGTGGATCAGTTGTACGGCGACTGGTGGTATGTTCCGCTCCCGGCCGAGTGCTTGTCAGTCGATTCAGTGCGACCACTGGCGAGGCAATTAGCAGGGAGTCTCACGGGCAGGGATCCTGTCTGTAGCGATTGGAGTTTCTGGTACGCCTCAGACGCTTGGCAAATCAGCATTGCCGTGGCTTCGGGAAAGGCATGGATTGAGACGAACAGTATAGACTTGAAGCCGGACTCAGAGGCCGAAGTTATCGTTTGACAAGGCATTGAGAGAGGCCGAGGCCGAACTTGACGTACTTTTGCTCAACTTAGAGTTGCTACCCTGCAACTAAGTCTAAAACATCAGCCGAGGATGCAACAGAAAAGTCAGTTTTTCCGACAAAAACTATATTTTCCGAAAAGACGGAGCAACTCCCGTGACAAAGGGTCGTAGGGCCCGAACCGAACGGCATGACTTGCGATGACGGAGGAAGTCCGCGCCTTCTTCCCGCCAGCCCGGTCAGCTGCCGTGTCATGACTGATGGCTAGAAAGATGCAATGAAACGTGATACGTGCACACTTTCAAGTCCGGCGTCCTCGCCAAAGGAGGAACGAATGCCAGGGCTCTAGTCAAACTGTGGTTTCTTGGTCAAGTAAATAGAGTTTCTGAGAAAACAAGTCCGTTACCAGCAACGGCAGTGAAATCGTCGGTGAGGCGTTAGCGTGAATACCTAGAACCAAGTTCATGACTCAGAATTAACTGCGCTGCGGGAACTTTATCTTTTCTGCAACAGAACGGTCTATTGCTGCAATGAAGACTTCGATAGTTTCTATCGATGCATCTAGCTTTGCTGGATTGAAGCTCAATTTCCATATATCATGACATTGGCGATAGCTCTACCGACCTCGTCTCTCCAGCTGAGGCTGCATATTCGTAATTGAATTGAGATTGATCACAACATTACCGAAACAAGTGGCAATTCTAAGTTAATAAATAATCATGCAAAGAATGATTCGTCAAAAGGTCGTCGGTAACTCGAGAGAGCGTCGTTCTCTCATAGGGGCAGGCCGGCTATTAACCCCCAAGTGGTAACACATTAACTATGATCTATATCTTTTAATGGCACCGATCGCTGAACCTGCCAAGACATATCATCAGGGTACGCACCGATTACAGACAACTGTTAGATACTTTCCGGTCTAGGGGCAACTTGGTAAACTTTGGCTTATGCATGGGTGCTAGTTCGGGCCTTTTTCCAGCCTGTAGTTGAACATCTACTGTTAAGCGCCCGCCGTGCAATTTCTTTAGTTTCTAAGCGCCCCCAAGTCGTCTCTACTTATATTTCATAAGAGTCTGGTTCGGCGCAACTGTTGCAAAGACATTCGAACTGCAGGGAAATCAACACATGTTTTGCTAGTTTGTTCGAGTAAAGTTAAGAAACCCGGTACATGAGAAGCAGGAGCCACGGCCGGCCAAGTATAGAAGTCTGTGCTTGTGTCGCAACAGCTTAAGTTAAGAGTGCTGTTGAGATTTCAGTTTCGTCAGTTTGAAGTGAAGCGTTGAAAACTTAGTAGGTACCCCAGTCGCTATGGGACGTACTGGTTATATAATACGAAACTATCATAGATGTGCTTTTGACACTCAACGTGCACCAAGGATTTAGGTCTCACGCCATGGTTATAAGACTTGTGTATAAGAATCAAGAACCACTAGCTGCTAGAGCTACTACCTTCTTTTGCGTCCCCGGTCTCAGTCGCAACTTAATTCAGCTTCCATCAAACCTGAAAAGTCCCACTTCATGCGAGCTAAAGAATCCCTCTTAAGAGCATTCTAATTTAATTGAAAATCAGTCGTCTGAACATCCCGCAGAAGCCATGATTATGAGCCATCCTGACGTATTTAGTAACCTAAGCCCCATGGCCATGAGGGATAATCTCGGACTCATGCAGTCAGCCGAGAACGTAGCGGGTATGACCCTGGGCACGCCGTTGTGCCCGCATCACACCCGCTTTATAGTCCGAGCTGCCCAACCCATGTTTGTTAGACATAGACCTGCCGGTCGAATGTGGAAATTTGCCATAGTAGGAAACCTCGTTGATTTATCATCAAAGACGGTTCTTTTGGATACCTGGAACAGAACTGAACAGTCGCATGTGGCCTGTATACCGTCATCAAGCGCTAATGGGGGCCATCCGTGGGTACTTTATCATTTCCCCAGGATCTTGACCGGGAAATAACGTTGTCATTGTCTCAAATGATTAGCAAGACGTTACTTGGAAATCGTACGTGCCCCGGCTGGCTTGAAGTATTGCAGGAGGAATAATCCAGTCCACTAACATACGGTGTGCTAGGTATTCGTCTCCAATGCTAGACTGTTTCAAGTTTCTATATATGTGAGGTTGTCTTGACGTGAAAAGCTTCTGTTCCTCGGTCATCAAAGACAATTACAAACTAATTCTACAAGACGGTATTTTAAACTACAGATAACAATGGCCGAGTCAAGCGTCGTCTTCATTACCGGCATCAACAAAGGTAAGTGTCCTCCAGCAACAAAGGCTTCAAAGTCGTTTTGGACCACTAGAAGAACATTGCTTTCGGGCTGCCTACTAATCATTTGTCCATAGGTATCGGCAAGAGAATTGCAGAGAAGTATCTCTTGCGCCCTCAGCATGTCGTCATTGGCAGCGTGCGCGATAAAACGAGCTCCGCAGCTCAGAAGCTCAAGAGCCTGCCCGTCGCAGAGGGCTCAAGTCTCCTGCTTGTCAGCATCGAGAGCACCTCGGCAACCGAACCCCCAGAAGGCAGTCAATGAAATTGAAGCTGCTGGCATCAGCCATCTCGATGTTGCTATCGCGAACGCCGGCATCTCGCCAACCCCCAGGCCGCTGGACGTTGTCGACGTCGAGGACGTTGTCGACGTCGAGGACGTGGTGAACGCCTTTCGGATCAATGCCGTTGGCCCAATCCGTCTTTATCAGGCCGTCAAGCCACTGTTGGAGAAATCTGCCTCCCCCAAATGGGTTTCTGTGTCCACTGCGGCATCGTCCATCACCAACTTGGAAGTTCACAATGCCTCCTTCGTTTGGGCCTACGGCGTCTCCAAGGCCGCCCAAAATTGGTTCACAGCGTAAGTGATATGTTAGCATCTATTGTACGCGGAATCAATAATAACAACTTCTTCAGGGCCGTTCACAGCGGCAATGAGAGAATTACTGCCTTTGCTATTCATCCTGGGTCAGTTCTATGTACCTGAGAGTATGACGGAAAGCTAACTGTTATTTAGGCTGGTGCAGACGGAAATGGGCAATGGGGGTGCGCGCATGATGGGGATGAAGCAAGCACCAACTACGATTGAGGAGAGTGCTTCCAAAACGACCGAGCTTGTAAGTTTCTCTAGTACTGGGGCTGATTACTATGGGTCAGGGGCTTTATGCTAATAAAACTGCAGATCGACGCAGCAACAAAGGAGCAGACGTCTGGGAAGTTTATAAATGTCATCGACCAAGGGGAAATCCCTTGGTAAGTGGTTGCGGTAACTAAGAACGAGACTTTCCCTTGACGTGTTGTTGATGATGTTGGGGTAGACGTAGAGTTTTACTATAGGGGGTTGAAATTACTAGGTCTATTCAGCGGAGAAGACCATAGGGAAAAGGCCGATGAGTTCCGACAGAGTAGTGACAACAAATGAAGCCCAAAGGTGACGGTAGAGCCCAGCGACGAAATCCCATACTAGTTAGTAATTCTAGGAGGTAAGTAAACGAAGGCACAAATAGCAAACCTCTAGATGTATGTGCTTCAGCACCCGCTTGACTATGCGGCATTTCGCAGTCTTGGGACTGAAAATATTGATACCAAAGATCAACAGAACTTTACAAACCAGATTATACTTCTTCCAAACTCACCAGATATCGATGATACGAAATGGCAGTCACGGCTTAGAGTTGGGACCCGTGTAAGTCACCTGATAGTTGGAGATGAACGAATTCAGTACTTCAAAAGAAATGACCATTTCAAGAAGTTGCAAATAGTAAATCATCGGTGAATTTCTAAGCGAAAAAAAGCAAAACTCCCAAACTCGCATCCTAGCTAGGTGTACAACAAGTCAAAATCGTTTAATCCGGTCAAATCGGCTCCTCGCCATTGATATTTGAGGATTGGCCATAGAGAAACTCCTGTGTGAAAGAGTCTCTCTACCCCTCTCCCCCGAAGAGCTCCTCTAGATGTTGCACAGGAAAGAAGAAATGTCGTCGTTCATGGTGCTGAAGTTGGGGTTGCCGCGGATGTCAGACACCTCGCCAGTGGTGGCGATCTGTCCGCCGCCGTTGCGGCAGCCGGTGTCACTGTAATAACAGCGTAAGAATGAACCCAAAAGACTGGAGAAAGGAGGATAACTCACTTGTAGAAGATGCAGTTGAAGCCGTTAGCGTTGAGGGAGCTGACCTTGTCGTTCAGTCTTCCTACGTTGGAGACTATGAGATGTCAGTCGAGATGCCAAAAAGACAGAAGAAAGGAATAGACCAACCGCAGAAGCCAAAGTTGAAGTTGATAGTGTCGCAGTCAGCCATGCCCTTGTCGCTGCAGATGGTGACGCTCTGGTTGATCTGTCTGTCCTCAACCGCCTTGGGAGTAGACTCGACGGGAGCCGCGAGAGCGACAGCGGAGGCAAGGACAATGGCGATGATGGTCTTGGAGAACATTTTGAAGGTGTTGGGTGGAATTGGTCAAGAAGTAGTTGGAAGTATGTAGAAGAGAGAGTGATTGGAAAGATTGGAAGAGCTGATGAGCTGAAAGATTGTGTGATTGTAGAAGAGACTGAAGTGTGATGAGGATGAGAAAAGAGATGCTATCTTCGGCGGAAAGAGAATATCTTTTATAGAGATTTTGAGCTGCCTGATAGCAGACTGACTTGACTGACAATGCTTCACGACTCATCTCCAAGTCCGTCCTCCGCAACAGAATGGCTAGAACGAGCCTGTCTAGTCAGTCACGGAAGCACTCGGCCACTTTCTTCCCGTGCGTGCTGCGCCTTTCTCTGCGTTCTGTGTTTTCTCTAAATTGAGGCAGATGCCGAAATTCATAAAAATAGGCATTGAAGATATCTCCCCAAGGCCACAGAGTGGCTTGGACAGGCTTGGCAACAACAACACCTGACTCGGATCGTGAGGTCCCAAAAAGCCGTATCTGGCATAAAGACTTGAGGTGATGTCCGGTTTAGGTGGAAAATGTTGATTACTCGACAAAGACGACGGGCCGCATAAGATTGTCTTTTAAAGTTCGGATGGGACGTCGCGACTTTATTGGTCTCGAGGAGGCTAAACCAGATTAACTGTAGCTGTTGCAGATTTAAGCCGGGGACTGTTGGTTCAGTAACGGCCAGATCCCTTCAGATCGACCTGGATGGCTCCGGATATACGGCCTATGCGGGCCTCACGGGCCACAGAGAGGTCTTTCTACCGTCGGATCTGCCCATTAGGGCGCACGTAAAGCTTCCAGCATCTCGGATTCGCATGTCGTCCCGTCGAACACTTGGGCGGATTTCGGGACAAAGGACATTTCCGTGGTCGGTGCTCTTCATATGAGATGCGCCCTACGCTTTTACAAGCCACCTGCCAAGGCCTTTACTCGATGCAGATTTCAAAGTCACTGTAATTGGTAAAAGCATCTTCTCTGTCGTGTGATGGCAGACTTTCGGATTCGCAAAGGGCAGCAACTAGAGGAACAGAGGAAGAGAAGGACGGAGAGACAGACGGGGAGATAGGAGCGGAAGAGATGAGGAGCGGAGGAGACGAGGAGCAAATGACTTAGCTATTCTGGTGAAGGCCGTCGTCGCGAGTTAATCATGGAGGCAGACTGTTGCTTCATATTACTTGACGGTCATCACCTTGTATAAAGCCCAAGCCATCGCCGCTCTTTGTGTCGATTCTTCACTCAGTCATCACTTCCAATCATCCCAGACACAAGTCTCTATCCACTCTTTTCCGATCTCTCAATACATCTACACTATCGTTAACCACTTTTCGGCTCCCAAGTCAAACCAAAACCTTCCCTTCAAGATGAAGTTCACCGTCATCACCAGCCTGCTCCTCAGCACCCTCAACCTCGCCCAGGCAGCGGCCGTCGACCCCGTCGCACACCTCAAGGACCGACAGGTCGCCGGCGCCATGGAGACGCAGAACCTGGTACGGGCCGAGGGCATCCTCAACTCGGCGCGCTCCTCGTCGGTCGGCAAGATCCGCAGGCGCCGTCTCCAGGAGGCCCAGGAGCGACAGTGCACGAAGCAGCCCGCCACCGACTGCAATAAGTGCATGGACACACAGGTGTCGACTGCCATCTTCGAGGTCATGGAGTGCGGCATCGCGGCGCTGGGCGTGGGCGCGCTCACCGGTGGCGCAACGGCCGCGCTCGCCGCGATGGGCTTCTTGGTCTGCGACGGCGTCGTCTTCAGCGCGTATGAGAGAGGATTGATCGAGTGCAGAGCTTTCTAAGACGTGGGATGGTACCAGGGATGGGTATGTGAAGATTCATGCACAGGAATGAGGACGGTCTGGGAGGATAGGTCTCGTGGTATCTCTTGGAAAATTGCTTCAGATATTGATCTCATCAAGATTTGCTTGCCGAACAACTTTCATAACACTGAGGAACTGACGCGTTGTGATTGCATAACCCACCAGACGGGAGTAATGGATGCGGAAAGAGGGGAGAGTTGATTGTGGACAAGATATCTCGGCATATCACGTCAATATGCATCGAGTGGAAACTCTCATGGCATTCCACACAGGTTCTGGCCAAGAGCCAAACGTGCCAGGTGAAACAGATATCAGTATTAGAGCCTAACCCAGGCTGACTTTGAATGTTCTATTCGATGCAGTGCTCGCACAATATGCAACGTCCTAAAAGCAACCTGTCTTTCAAGGCCACCAGGCCTGTATGCTGGACTCCAAAAACACCATGCCTATGCACCGAGAGCCGCCCGCGTGTGATGCTCAGGTTTCTGGGGATATAATTCGCTTTTAAACAGCAGTGGCGAGACCGTCGTAGGCACGGTCGACAGTGCGGCCACCCATTCCAGGGATGGTCCTCAGCTGCGCCAATGACTCGATTTCACCGCCCTCCTCTTCGTCCCTCGCGTCGAGGTAGTCGACAAGGTCCTGCGCCTTCTTCGAGCCAAAGCCGTGGAGGCTCTTGATCTGCGCGAGATCGCGGGAGTTGACAATGTTCAGCAGGAACTTGGTGTTGGGGGATGCCGGGCCGCTCGGTTCCGGAAAGACCAGCTTGGGCGGCTTTGTCGACTTGGCCTTTCGGCTCTTCGACTTGGCGGCGACGTCAACGAAGCTCATATCCTCGTTCGCCTCGGCCTGGTACTCGTCGTCGCTGTCGTCGGCTATCCTCCTGCGCTTCTTCTCGTGTCTGTCGCCTCTGGCATCGCCCTTCACAGGGGAGTTGACCTCAATCTCCCTAGGGGCCTCGTGTCCAAGCTTGTTGCGCAACTTTTGGATCTTGCCGAGCAGCTTGGCCTGGCCCGGGAACAAAGGGAGAGCCATCTCGTACATCCTGAGCGCCCCGGCGTCGTCGCCGGCCTCCTTGGCCTGGCGGGCTGCCAGGAGGTACCGGAGGCCCTCTGAACGGGTGTCATCCCTACCGCGCTCCTCGTTTTCGATCCGGCGCTCCAAGGCCTCCAGGCGGCGTTGCACCGCCTCGTTGATATCAGGGTGCGCAGGGGCCGGGGCCGGGGTGGGCTCTGCCGTCTTGTTCTCTCTCGAGCGGAGAATCTCGCTGACCTTCTTCTCGACCAGCGCCTCCAGTTGCTCCGCAGAAATCGAAAGCTTTTGTTGAGACGCTTGGGACGGCAGGGCAATCTGGGTGGGACGGACGAGCTTCGAAGTCTTGGGGGCAGGCTCGCGCTCGACGACAGGCTTTCGGACTTGGGCGGTGTTGGCCGTCGGACGCGCCGTGGCAGCAGGTTTACTGCGGTCAGCGAAAACGTTAAAGGCCTTGACCGGTCTGGTGGCGTCCTTCTCTTTCTCCTTCTCCTTGGCGGCAATGGTACCGCTGTGAATGTTGTGCGCGTTGGCCAAGGGCCGTAGAGGCTGGCGGTGGGCGAGGGCAGATGCACCCGAGTTCGTACGGGGAACCTGCTTGAAGACGACCTCATTCTCGATTTCGCGAACCTCGATCCGCTTCGCTCTGGAACTAACATTGAGACTGCTGAGGGTGTCGAGGTGGTAGCTGCGGATGGGTGCCAGGTTCAAGATCATGATGGTGATGCCGTTGTTCTGGCCCAGGCTCAGGATCCGCGTCATCTTGGATTCCCGGTAGGGGATGCGCTTGTCCTGGCGGGAAATGGCGTCGATGCACTGCGACAGCACGAAGAGACTCTTGTTGATGGCAGCGGATTCGACGAGCCTTTCCTTGCCGTTGTCGGTGCGGCGATTGTCCTCGGAACCAGCCAGGTCAATGGCGGACGCGGTGCTCTCGAGCACTTCGTCTCCGGTCGTCTGCGTAACCTTGACTCTCAGGATGGCGTGGCTTCGACTGCTGTGGGCATTGAGCTTCGTGGCTGCGGTGACGCGGTTGTTGTTCGCCTCGATGTAGAGCTCGGAGAAGTCCTCGAGGCTCTCGCAGGCGCGTTCCGACAGACCGACGACCATGGTCTTGCCATCCTTTTCCCGGAGAGGCAGGCCAGAGGCGCTGCGCTTTTCGGGAGGTTCGAACAGGTCAAAGACCTTATCGTTGTAGATCTCGTAGTATGACAGGGCGACGTCGACGGTGGTCTGGCCACCGGTATCCTTGTTGATCTTCTTTCCGCGTCGGTAGACTCCGCTGAGCAGTCTGGGGATGATGCCTCTATCGGCGAGCTTCCGGCCGCCTCGCATCGTGTGCGTCTTGCCGGTTCCCGTGACTCCGTACGCGAAGATTGTAACATCGAGACCTTGGAACAGCGCCTTGATATGGGGCGCGACTGCACACGTTAGTAAGAGGGGTGGTTCGACGCAGACGTGAACGTATACGGCGTACCCTCGTTCGTGAAGAGCTCTTCCTGGTTGGTCTGCTGGTCGTAGACGCTGTTGAAGGCGAAGGAAAACTCCTCGCCCTCCTTCTTCGGGTTCGGGATCTTGACCAGTGTCGGGTGCTGGTCGCCAGGGGTGCAGTCGGCACTGACGATGGTGTCCTTGTCGAGCTCCTTAGGCAGGAGAGGACGAATCCGGGCGACCACACGAACCGACATCGTGGGCCAATGCAATCGACGCTGCAGCAATTGAGGCAATTGAAGTCGATGGAAGGGTGACGACGGTAGCAGCCTCAGCAAGGGAGGGAGGAGGTCGTCAGGGAGGCTGCAGAGGCAGGTGCTGAGGAGCGTGTCGTCGTCGACGGAGTTCGACTTGGACGCGTAGACTGGGGGGGGAAATTGGCAGTGACGAGAAGAGATTTGAGGCTCTTGGATGAAGTAAGCACTGCCTTAGGTTCGAGGTTTGTGCAAGGAATAATATGAAGAATCGGTGAGAGTTGAAAATGGGTCCGTGAGACCTTGTCAACAGGGGGGAGCGTCATACCAATCGCCAGGGGCAACGGGCGCTAGTGGAAATACCTAGGTAAGCGAGCGGACGCCCCACCTGTAGCCAAACACGTGAGCAGTGCGTTGATTGAATAATTTGCCCAGGACGTGGACATGCCATTGCTGACATAAGCTCTGCTGGATAATTAGCACAAACTAAGGTTACCACCTGGTAATGGCCGAGGAAGGTACGTCCCTAGATACCTAGGTGCCTAAGGTAGGTACGTCCATCCACTGATCGGATCCCGGTAGACAGTTCTCCCGGGGGTGATCCGATTTTTTGCCGTCGGCGGCATCGTCAATTCCTTGTGAGGCGTTGGAGCTGCACTGGAGCTTCGAGGCCACGACCCGACCGACTTTTCGACGTCACCAGCTTCCCCCGCTCTTATGCCCGCCATGCGCGCCCAACTGTCCCTCCTGCGGACGGCACGCATTGCGCAAAGGGGCGCAACGCCGTCCTACGTCTGCCGGCAGTGCAGGACTATCCAGATCAACGCCGCGCCGACGACCGAAGCTCCCCGGGTTGGTGGCGACGTTTTTGGAGCTCGCGCCGGATCGAGAGACGCAGCCGGTACGCCCAGCTCCTCGATGATATTTTGTCTTGTGTAATGCTAATGTCATGTTATGTAGACGCACGCTTCGAGGTCCTCGGCTCGCCCTACTCGCTCCTCTCCGTTACCCTCTCGCCTTCCCAGCAGCTCTTCACGAGAAGAGGCACCCTGGTCGGCGTCGCGGGCAAGGCTGAAAACGTGAGGCTACAGTAGATATCCTGTATTTTCTCTCATATGCGCTAACTTCGGTCCCAGGCCCAATCCACCCTGTCGATTCTCTCTCCCTTCACACGAGCCTTCCTCGGCGTTCCCTTTCTCTACCAGCGAATCTCCTCCACGACGCCCCTCACGGCCCTCATTTCCACCAAGTCGCCGACCACGACCTTCTCGGTGCTCCACCTCGATGGCACGACCGACTACATGATTACCCAGCGCAACGCGCTCCTTGCATGGACCGGCCACACCCTCTCCGTCTCCCCTCGCATCAGCCGCGGTCTCTCCGTCGCCCACTGGGGCAACACCCACCTGACTGGCCGTGGCCTGGCTGCGCTCTCGTCTCCTGGTCAGATCTACGAAGTCACGCTTGCCGAGGGCGAGGAGTTTGTCGCCCATCCGTCCAACGTCGTCGCCTACGCCGTCTCGAGAAACCCTCCCCTGCCCTTCCGCCTCAAGTCGAACATTCTGCGCTTCCAGGTCCCGAGCATCACCGGGCGCCTGTTCCCCGAGACCGAGTTTATGAAGAACATGCGCGACACGAGCACATACAAGACTCTCGCCCGCTGGCTCTTTACTCTGCGCACCTCTCTCCGACGCACCATCTGGGGCGACCGCCTCTTCCTCCAGTTCCGCGGACCCACCACTCTCTTGATGTCCAGCCGAGGCGTCAGGGTTGCCGACTCTCTGACGACCAACGAAGTTAACGAGATCGCAGACGCCCCTGCCGGCGTCGTGCCCCAGACCGTCGAGTTGACGTCGAAGCCCAAGATCGAGGCCAAGCCTACATCTGTTGAGCAGCCCCCTTCGGCCATCCGCGTCGCCAGCGTTAGCCGTGATGGCAAGGTTGACTTTGAGGATGCCAAGGACCTCAAGGAGTTTGTGAGGTGAAGATGGAAAGCAACAGAGCAAGCAAAGAGCGGACGCCGCGACGTCGCGTGAAAAAAAAAAAGACTAGCGCGACAACCATGCCACCAGCCCAACGGCTGACGAATGTACATTTACTGTGTAATAGAACAGAGCGGACTCGAACACCAGTATCGCGGCGGGCAAGTCAAGCGCATATTGCGCCCTGTCGGCGTCAGCCGCACGTGTCATTGCGGGTTCTCTTGCGGATGCTTTTTGATGGGAAGAGAGACCTCGGAGATCTGAGCTAGAGGCTGCTCGTTTTCCGACCCTCGGCCACGGCAATAATACCTGCGTGGCGGCGTCTCGTGGCGGGCGTTCTATCGAAAACAAGCTTCACTCTGCACGCCCACGTCTTGCTCAGTAACCACCACGTGGTGATAGCTTCCGCGACGCGAGTCTACACGAATGGATGCCACAGGGGCATGGAGGACACTAGTCATAGGTGCGATTGCAGTGGTTCAAATAGCTTTAATAAGCGGTGTCTATTTCCGATCCGAAATCCGAGCACACCACCCAATTCCTATGACACCTACGACTCGTGATTGGACGTGGAGCCGAAAGATTCTCTTTTGCCGTCATTCCAGAAATTCGGGCTCTCGCGCCTTCATCCCAACGCCGAGCGCAAGGGTCCATCCTCTCCCCCACACTACCTATTACACCCCTGCTGGGGTTCCCCGGCAAGATCTCGCGAAGCTCCAGAACCCGATTTTGGCCTCAGCGCTGAAGAAGATATCAGATGAAGGACTATGGCCTTTTAAAACATTGTTATATATGATATGACAATTAACGAGACGCATTTGCCACCAGCTACTTGCCTCTGCCTGACCGGCTCCCAATCGGCTAAGAGGTGCCGTTGAGAGACATTACGGACCATGAGCCACGCAACCGCTGACCGGGTTCCTCAGCGCTAAGCAATCCCGGGCGGTTCGCGTTAGAAGGTTAGAACAACGTTAGTCTTGTCAGGGAAAGGAACGATGCGATCCAGGTTCCGACATCCGCTTCCGTGAACCGCTTCCACGCACCCAACAACCATCGGAAACCGAGCATTGAGTCACAACGCCGCAGATTCAACTTACCATCAAATAGATCAGCCGCGACGCCATTCGTCCGACGGTTCTGTGGCCCAACTGCCTAACCGGGGGTCTGGATGTATCCATCATGTCACACCGGCGCCGCACGTTAACCCCGGAGGGGAAACGGTCAACCCTGTCCTCCTCCTCTTCTCCGTGATTTAGTGTAGAGGCGGATCCAGACATGCGACAATCGAGAATGGCATGGCCATTAACACCGAGCATGGGTTTGTCATAGGCAGGCCGGCTTGCGTGCTGCGAGCCGTCATACCCTGGCTTTTTCCCTCCGAGCAGCGGCGATATGAGTTCGCGAGACAGAGGGAATCCTGCAGACAGTAAGCAAAGGCGCGAGATCAACGCGAGATGTTCATCCATCTCGGTGCGTCCCCATTAATAATCTTCAATCTCACCCGTTGTCGACTGAGCCGCAATATGGCATACCTTTTAACATCCGCAATCACGACACTTGAATCCTCCCCAGACATAAGAAGACGACAAAGTAGCTCCTATCCGATTTACCCCCAGGCCCTCTCGAAAGACACACAAGCCTGTCAATCAACTAGGATCATTAGTCGACGATCAGTTCAAGAAGAGGAGAAAAATAGGAGAGGAGATAGTCGCCCCACACCTGCAAGGGCAGAACCTACACCTTTCAGTGTTTTCCTCGACAAACCTGCAACGCTTCAACAAAAGGGTTCCTGTACCCTGATAAATTGAGGCAAACAAGACAAACCGAACAATCTTTTGCCAATAAGCAACACGGATGACTGCAGACATGCGCACTCACGACGCGCTTTCCACGTCGTCTAACTCGTCGACAATCATGGAGCAGCCCCAAGCCACAGACCTCGAGAAGGCGGACCGATCGCCGTACGCGTCCTCCGCCCACCCGTCTCTCGAGCGCATCCCCTCCCAGCAGCGCGAGACCGAAGCCAACATCTACCCTGAGCCCGCCAACGTCGTCGAAGCGGATCTCGAGAAGGGCGGCTTGGCGCCGGCGACCGCCTCCCCCTCAGATACTCCGGCCTCGGATGCCAAGAATGGCGGCGCCCCCTCCGGCCCCCCGCCGGGGATGAGGCCGGAAGACTTCCCGGACGGCGGAAGGGATGCGTGGCTCGCCGTTTTCGGTGGCTGGTGCGCGCTGTTCTGCACCTTTGGCTTCATCAACTGCGTCGGCGTGTTCCAGGCGTACTATCTCGACGGTCCCCTCAAGGACTACCCGTCTTCGACGGTATCCTGGATCACCAGTCTTCAAGTATGGACCATGACCTTCATGGGCGCAATCGTAAGTCCTCCGACTCAGTAGTACGTGTAACTCCGCTAACAATCGCAGTTCGGTCGCGTGTACGACTCCTACGGTCCGCGATACCTCCTCTACGGCGGCACCGTCGTCTACGTCTTCGGGCTGATGATGACGTCGCTGTCCACGCAGTACTACCAGTTCATCCTCGCGCAGAGCCTCGTGTCGTCCATCGGCTCGAGCGCCGCCTTCAACGCCTCCATGGCTTCCGTCGTATCCTGGTTCTTCCGCCGCCGGGGCGCCGCGCTGGGCATCATGGTCTCGGGCTCCTCGCTCGGCGGCGTCGTGCTGCCCATCATGATGTCCAAGATGATCGAGCAGGTCGGCTTCCCCTGGGCCATCCGGGCGGTCGCGTTCCTCTTTCTGCTCCTTCTGGGCATCGCGTGCCTGACGGTCAAGTCGCGTCTGCCGCCGCGGCCCAAGCCGTTCGTCTTCGACGACTATCTCGACGGCCTGCGCGACCCGGCCATGGCCATCACCGTAGTCGCCCTATTCCTCTTCTTCTGGGGCATGTTCCTGCCCTTCAACTTCGTCATCCTGCAGGCCCGCGCCCAGGGCATGGACGAGAACCTGGTCATCTACCTCCTCCCCATCATGAACGCCGTCAGCATTCTCGGCCGCATCATCCCGGGCATCGTCGCCGACAAGGTTGGACGGTACAACGTCATGATCATCATCACCTTCATCAGCGCCGCCTTCTGTCTGTGTTTGTGGATACCTGGAAAGAGCAATGCCGCCATCATCGTGTTCCTGATCGGCTTCGGATTCAGCTCGGGAGGATTCATCAGTCTGGCCCCCGCCTTGATCGCGCAGATCAGTGACATCCGACAGATCGGGGTCCGCACCGGCACGGCGTTCGCGATCCAGTCGTTCGGCGCGCTGACGGGCAGCCCTATCGCTGGCGCCATCGTCGGGTCGCAGGGCGGGAGCTACCTGGGCCTGCAGCTGTTCTGCGGCTTTGCCATGCTGGCGTCGGTGGGCGTCTTCTTCGCTGCGCGGACGACGCAGGTCGGCTTCCAGCTGAAGAAGGTCGTGTGAGTTTCGAGTGGCATCGACCGGGAAATGATAATTAGAGCAAAAAGGAAACACAGGAGGGATTAATAGACGTCAACGGGATAGGAAAGATGCGAGCGCCAGGTATAGGCCAGCATGGTAGACGTGTGATACCCGGGCAGCCAACACAAGGATGGCGCCCTCATGAGTAGCCGATATCGAACTTCAATCGAGTGGAAAGAACCTTCATCCAATGTCTCAGGGGTTCTTCAGTGCATTTATGTGAGTTCCCGACGTGACATGGGACGGAGTTCCCCCGCGCTGTCCGGAGCTCCGCGGGCCAAGACAACCAGAGATCTAGTCAACCAGTGAAGCTGACACGCTGACAAGGGGTGTCGAAGCAATGAGATGATCACGAGAAACCTTCATGAGGCGATGTCGTCGCTGCCCATTAACGGTATGCATCACACCTTTGGTGTCCTCTGTCGTCTTTAAAATTAAGACGGCGGGCTGTAATCGAAGCCCACTGCCCCTAGGCCGCCAGCTTGTGAGTCCATCTCACGAGACGACTTATCGCGTGCATCATCTCATGTCTCACTCGGCGCTAAATGCTGACGTTAAAGATTCAGCCTATCATCATGAAGATCACCCGCAGGTCATTTTTGAAAAGCCCTGCCAGCTTGAAGACACGGTTTTGTTGAATCACCTCAGACCAAGAGCGTCGCGACTTGAGTTCAGTGTCCTGCCACCTCAACCATGGCGATCCCTGACATAGACGAGGGGCTCGCTGCTCACCTAAAGTCTCTTTACGCCGCATACCGCCACACCAAAGACATCGACGCCAAAGGGGCCTTCTTTTCCCCCGCATGCTACCAGATATGCCGGCCCAAACCGTCATTCGCCGCCAGAAATCGGGAGACTATCGTGCGATACCTCCACGAGACCGCCCCCAAGAATAACTCCGCCGACATCGCCCCAACAACGAAAGGCTGCTACACCATTCGGCCCCTGGGCGTGGAAGAATTTGAATTCGGAACCGATGAGCATGTCCTTCCTGCGGGCTTCGAATCGTCAGAGAAGGTCAAGAAGAAGGCCCACAAGGAGGGCTGGGTTGGCATGAGGGTGGACTTGTGGAGTGAGTTGATTGATCAGACGGAACAGAACGACGATTCGCTGCTCGTCAAGGTTCAGTATTGGTGGAGGAAGGAAGGTGAGGAGTGGACGCAGATCTTCCACGACATCATGTACATGGGCCCCAAGGACGGAACTCGGGGCTCACAGGGCGAGGTGTTGGAATAAGCCGCATGGTACAACGGTACGAGTGAATGATATCCCGTCACCACACCATATTGTTGCTGCCTGTATCTCGTCTCCGTGATATACAAATGCCGTTGCAACGTCTTGCAGCTCTCCAACACGTTCTCACCAGTGCCAAGGATGACCTTCAAGTCACGAGAACGAGCGAGCATCCCGCTACCGATGCGCGATCCGAACCGGGAGCGCAATGAGACTAGGCTAGCCTCGGCTGATGATCTACTCCAATGTACCCCGCAGACACCATCTTGATCTATTTATCTGCGGATTTCGCACCTCTTCAAGTCGAACCTTCACAATCAGAGTGGCGTCGAGCACCTAGGAGCAAACAAGATGTCGTCCACCTTCTCCAACATGGAATCCCTGGAGATGACGACTCCATCTGTCGTATCACATCGGACGGAGGGAGACGAGGCAAACGACCCGAATAGCTCGACAGCATTCCACGGCCCGCAGCATCAACTAAAGCCGACCGACCGGGGATTGGCGGCATGGAGACTCCTCCTGACCGCCTTCGTTTTCGAAGCTCTGCTGTGGGGTATGTTGTTGTCACTTAGTGGGAGTCTTGGACGTCGATGCTAAACTGTTGTTCGTTAGGATTCCCCTTATCATTCGGTGTCTTTCAGAACTATTACTCCAAGCAGCCGGCGTTTGCCAGCAACCGATATATCCCAGTCGTCGGAAGCGTCGCATCCGGCATCTCATACCTGGGAGCTCCGGCAATCACGCCCCTCATCAAGCGTTTTCAGAGGTATCAGAGCCTCATGATATGGACTGGATGTGAGTATCGCTTCCCTCGCCGGTTTTGTCACTACTGATGTTGCATCTAGGGGTCGTATGCATAACCGGCGTGGTTCTCGCATCTTTCTGCACGACAGTCGAGACGCTCATCCTCACCCAGGGAGTCGCCTACGGCGTAGGATTTCTGATCTTTTACTACCCCATCCTCAATATGGTCAACGAATTCTGGATCACGCGCCGAGGAATGGCCTACGGCCTACTGTGCAGCTCCTCCGGGGTGTCAGGGGCTGTCTTCCCGTTCTTCATCGAGGCGTTGCTGGATAAGTATGGCTATCAAACCACTCTCAGAGCCGTGGCGGTCGCCTTGTGTGTTTTGACAGGGCCTCTCATCCCGTTTCTCAAGGGCCGTCTACCACCCTCACTGCAAAGCACATCAACGAGAATGAACTGGAGTTTCCTCCGAGATCCCCTCTTCTGGGTGTTCTCGATCTCCAACGTCGCACAGGGGCTGGGGTACTTCTTCCCGTCGCTCTATCTTCCCTCATACGCAGCATCGATCGGCCTCAGCGGCACGGAAGGTGCTCTGCTCCTGGCGCTCATGAGCATATCACAAGTCGCTGGGCAGCTCACCTTTGGTTCTCTCACAGACCGCAAAGTCTCGCTGGAAGCTCTGACCACGGTGTCGACTATCATATCGGCGACCTCAGCGTTCGCGTTATGGGGCCTCGCGCAAACCCTGCCACTGCTCATTGTCTTCGCCTTGGTATATGGCTTCTTTGCGGCCGGGTACACGGCCATGTGGGCGCGGATGACCACGGCCGTGAGTACCGACTCGACGGCCGTTCCCATGATCTTCAGCCTGTTCAACTTTGGAAAGGGGGTGGGTAACGTGTTGGCTGGTCCAATTAGTGGTAACTTGCTGTTTCAAATGACGTCGGCAGAGAGCTATGGGCTGGTCAAGTACAGAGGTGTAGTCATTTTTACTGGCTCGTGCATGATTTTCAGTACCGTGGCCATTGGGTTGAAGTATATAAAGCCATGTTGGCCGCGAGAGGGGTAGGTGGTGAGATCCTGCAGAAGCACATCGAGGACTCGATGGATCAGCGTCACCACTTCGTATGAAAAGACGGGGAGTCTAGTCGAATCCTCGAATTTCGCGAAGGCGTAAGCGTCAAGAGAGCACAACTGCAGGAACACACGATCTTGGATGACCAGGAGTTGTCGAATCTAGGAGTGGAGCAAGATACATCGCTGAATTGTTTAAGACCATGCCACAGCGGTTCAAGAATACAACCGGGATGGAGGATAACATGATTGGCTGAGTGGTTTAGTTCCAACATGAACGACATAGTACTTCGCAGGAGACACCCGCTGTGACCCTAAGCGGACCTCCCAACGTCCCTCAAGTCGGAAATGCCATCAGAGGTTTTTCATAGAATCATCTTCCAGTATTCACCAACCAGGTGATGTCCGAAGGATTCGTGTTCCTCGGAACCCGCGAGTTCAAAGCCTGCCCTTTTGTAAAGGCGCCTGGCTCCTTCCAGAATACTTTGTGTCCAAAGCGAAATAGACGTATAATTCGCTTCCCTTGCGAACTTGATACATTCCTGGATCAGTTGCGTCGCTAGACCCATCTCCCGAGCTTCTTCTTTGACAAGCAACAGCCGTATTTTGGCGACTTGCTTATCATTTGGATCCTGCACGAGCATGATACACCCAAGAAAGTCGCCATCTCTTTCGGCTATCCAGCAACGTTCTTTCTGTTGGTCGAAGTTGTCGATGAAGTCGGCAGTGATTCTGGCAACGAGTGATTCGAATGTTTGATTCCAGCGATATGGTTCTGCGCTGTAGACGACTCCGTGGTGGTGGATAATTAAGCCCATGTCACCGGGACCATGGTTTCGTAACTGAAATTGGAGGTTCTGTTGGTTGCTAGCCATGGCGGGCTCTGTGGCGAAATTTCTCCTAGTGAATCTTATGGTGACGGACAGTTGGGAATGCAATGTCTGTGATAGAGCAATTGTGAAAGACTGATTCGAATGATGGCCTTGCGATGTTTGATGAGTACAGACGACTTGTTAGACACCTGCTCATTCTCCTTCTCTCCATTTCATTTTATGCAGTTTTTACTATTCTGTGTTTTCCCTACATGTTCTGTCAACTCCATCAATCTCAATATCCTCCATGTCAAAGAAAGGGCGTGCCTTAACTTCTACATGTGCATTATGGGGCAGGCGCTAGGTACTAGATTCGGGAAAGCTGGTGGGACTTACTCGAAACGCAGTGTGGGAATCATTAGATTTGGAGGCAGCACTTGGCATTACATATTCAATTTGACACTGACAAAGTCCATGCAAAGTTAACTCGAGCACAAGGACTGCCGTGGCGGCCAATCCCTTCTGACGGGTCTCGGAAAGCTCCGCATATCTTTTATCAGGATTCGGTGGGAAGGCTGGAGACTTCGCTGGAGAATTGAAGCGGGGTTGCCAATCTGTAGTAAACTGCATGAACCGGCTGTTTCCTTGTGTTACCGGGCTTTG
The DNA here is from genome assembly GCA_030770045.1 of Colletotrichum brevisporum. Taxonomy (NCBI): domain Eukaryota; kingdom Fungi; phylum Ascomycota; class Sordariomycetes; order Glomerellales; family Glomerellaceae; genus Colletotrichum; species Colletotrichum brevisporum. The sequence goes on along the minus strand of JAUGSI010000006.1, from coordinate 553,062 downwards.
GTGTCACATCTGGAACGAATGGCAGTATCTGGACGGTTGAACACTGGGAGCAGATTCCTATCTTGCGACATGGCTATGGCAACACCACATGCATCTTGCGGTCGAAATTCGCAGCTTCGCGTCGCGACTCCGGTGTTTCGGGCGTTTTGATAGGACGTTATGTTCCAGCTGAAATAGCCACATCCAATGCGGCTGTATTAGCTGAAACCTTCCTTCTGGGTCTGCGGATGGCTGGAGAGATAACTTTTCTCATTTTGTGGCTCTTGAGGCTGTCGTACAACCTCGTGATGCGGCCTATTCCTGCAACATCAAAAGTTCACTGGCCCACTCGGCCGTAGCCTGCGTCAAATTGTCTCTTTGCTTCCGGGCGTGTTTTCCAACTTCAGTAGTAATCCGGTCTTAGCATTCATTTTAGGGCGAAGAAACCGAGGTGTAGCGAAACGAACCGTGACTGGTTGCACTTATACCGAGATAAGGTGTTATACCTTGGACATGGGTAAGCATGTTTTGGGTTGGGCTACATTTGAGCTGGTTGGCAGCCCCCGAGGGGATTGCTTCCACTTGGGAAGTGGAAATAGATTCAAAGTTATAGTTTGTGAGCCTGAGCTGAGAAGTTTGGCTACTATCCTTCTAACATCCAACTTCATATGATACTACCAGCTTTGAAACATCTACCGTCCAGCAGGATTGACCACGAGTCTCATCGCCCGACATTTTGGCGTCGGTGTCTGGCTCGGGTACTGTATCCGACGCTTGTCAGGGGAGGGGGCTGGAGAAAACGGGAGGCATCCAACTGACCTCAAGCTGCGCCTCCTCCGTAAAGCTCAACGTGGTGTTTGCGGAGACTTGCGCAATACATGATTCAATGAAGCGAGCAGCTTCATGACACCAGAGGAAACATCGTTTGGCTGGGCACGTCAACTTGCATGATGGGCCAGATAAGTACGGCGGTCTCACATGTAGGTGAGCAAGATTTGGAGCATGATCTGAATCCAAACTACCCGAGCAAAGCCTAGATTCGCTCGGCTTTGGATGAGATACAGACCAAATTGAACTATTTAGACTGAAGACTCTGGGACGAGTAACGTAAATGTCGACAGTGAGGATGAGGGACTTGAAATCAAGGATGAATGTGCATCCATCGATCAATGCCAGGACTTACAGATTCCAGCCTTGAGTGAATGTGTTCTTTCTCACTAGATACACTCGCTGCGAGAACTTTAAAAGCCACCGGGCATAGGTTGTCTAATTGTATATCTTGCTCAACAACCTCAAATATCTCAACTGACCTCGAGAGTTCTTGGCTTCTCTCAGCTCACATCTATTATCCATTTAACAAAGTAAAACACGGGTGGTCCTTGGTACAGTTCGCCAGGCTCAGCCCAAGTGGTGGTGGAACGCAACATCCATTCCATGCCGAATCTGGGGGTCGAACCATTACCTAGAAATAGTGTTAGAGGGCTACCGCATGCTGAAGCGGAGCTGAAGACAACAAATAACAGGGCGTTATTTCCGTGGCCACACTCATCTTGCCCCATCGTTGCAGTTACTCGTCACTTACTCGCCTGTCCCACTGAGACCCATCTGGACCACGATCTTAGTGGTGTTTGCGGGACAAGTTTGATCCTGACTCGAAGGACTTTTGGCGATGGCGCAATTGATGTTATGTACGATGAATTAAGTCGGCCGAATGCACTTCAGCGTGTTTAAGCATGCTGCTTACTGTGAGTCCTAATCAATTGCTCTGAGCAGGTGACCCCCGGGTGATGTGATTGATGCGGTTGAAAAAATACTGGAGTGGGAGGCATTTTTTTCAACAGAGACCACTAGGCCATCCATGTAGGCCCGATTTCTCATGGATCACCCCTGCCACAGGATCAAGGTAGAGTTCTAGAGGCGTGAAAAATGAGCCGTGGATCCGAGTAGATCCGTATGATCGCGTGTCCAAAGCAATATCTAGGTGAAAAACGCCGATGACACCATCGCAAAGATCCACAGCGGTCGAATGCTTTCAAAGCACCTCCCACATCGGGAAACCGTTCGCGATGCGCCCTTGGAATGAGCCGCTGTCGCTATAAGACGGGATCGTCCGGCCGGGGATGTCCCCCAGGCTTGGCTGACTTCGCTCCCGTGCGGTATTCTTTTCCAAGAATCTTGGCGATTTGCCGCTACAACGACCTCCACCATGTCTCCGTCCACCCAGCCCCGACAGCAACACGGCGTCGCCAGTGAGAACAACACAGGCGGTGACGATGTCATCTCCGTCGACTCTCCTCGCGATGCTGGTTCTGAAAAATCCTCCAGCGAGCCCGCTGTTCCTTATTCCGAGGGCGACATGGAGAAGCCCCCGTTCGTCTTCACGACCGAGAAGAACGGCTCCGAAGAGGCTTTTGACGAGAACGACCCCCGGCTGAAGGACATCCCACCTTATGTTCGCCGCATCGTGAGCCTGTCCGACGATCCCGAACTGCCGACGCTCACGTTCCGTTACTTCGTGCTCACCATCGTCTTTGTCATTCCCGGAGCATTTCTCAGCATGATGAGCCACTTCCGCACGACATATGCGCCGTACTCGGTCTTCTTCGTCCAGATTGCATCTAGCTATGCTGGAGTTTGGCTCGCCAAGATTCTGCCCGCATGGGAGGTAAAGGTGCCGCTCACAAAATTCAGCTTCAACCTGAATCCCGGCCCTTTCAGCGTGAAGGAGCACGTCTTGATCACCATCTCGGCCGCCTCGGGCGCAACGTACAACCTCGGCTACACCCCAATTGCCATGGCTGAGCTCTACTTCAACTCGCGCATCAACCCGGCGGCAGCCATTTTCTTCATGTGGGGCATCGTCTGGACAGGATACTCGTTTGCCGCTCTCGCGAGGCAGTTCTTGATCTATGACCCTCAGTTTCCCTGGTTTACCGCGTAAGCAGTCTCAACTTCCGGCTTCGAGTTGATCAAACACGTTGACACGTTGCAGTCTCTGCCAGACGGCTCTCTTTCAGACACAGAAAAGCCAGAGAGAGAACCCTACCGCCTCTTCGCGCAAGCAGACCAGGGTATTCTTCCTCGCACTCGCCGGCATGACACTTTGGCAGTTCCTGCCCGAATACGTCTTTCCGATGCTGGGCTCTCTGGCCTTCCTCTGCTGGGTTGCGCCGAACAACGAGGTCGCGAACTTCGTGGGTGCGGGATTCGGCGGTATGGGCATGCTCAACCTGTCGCTCGACTGGTCCAACGTCTCCAGCAGCGGCAGTCTGTTTCTGACGCCGTGGTGGACGCAAGTCGTCATGTTCCTGGGCTTCGTGTGCAGCGTCTGGATCCTGATTCCCGCAGCCAAGTTCGGGAACCTGGGCGAGTGGAATAAGCATCTGATGTCCAACCGGCTCTTCCTTGAGAACGGAACCTCCTACCCGATCACGCAGCTCCTCACCCCTGACGTGTCCTTCAATGAGACGGCGTACCAGGAGCTTGGCCCTCCTTTCGTCAGCACCCACGTGCTCTGGACGATGTTCATGGATTATGCGGCTTATACCTCGGCGATTGTCTGGGCTGGTCTGTTTGGATACAAGACCATCAAGAACAGCCTTCAGAAGCTGCGCGAGCGCATCAAGAGTGGTGCGCAAATCAGCAGCCAGTACGATGATCAGCTTAGCATCCTGCAAAGATCGTATGAGGAGGTCCCCTTGTGGTGGTTTCTCGCCTTGTTTGCTGCTTCTTTCATTGCCTTGGTTACTATTACAGCCACTGGCAACATGGTACGCCTTTTTTTCTTGCTGGAAAGCCCACAGTCACTGATCTATCCCGTAGTTTATTCCTGTCTGGACGTACTTCGTTGCCATCGGCACTGGTGCTTTCCTTGTGGTACCTCTGGGCTATCTCTATGCTCTGTCAAACTTCCAGTTGGCAATTGGCACAGGTGCGTTGATGCTTGACAGTGGGCTAAGAATGACTCTGCTAACCTCATGAAGTAAACGAATTGCTCTACGGTCTCATGGTCAACTCCGTCAGTGGCTTCAAGAACCCGACGGGAGCCTCAGCATACGGCGCCATTGCAGGTAACGCGTGGTACCGAGCCCAGCTCAACCTCCAGGACATGAAGATTGGCCACTACATGCATCTACCGCCAAAGACCGTCTTCTTCTCTCAGGTCTTCGGCAGCTTTCTGGGTATCCCCATCAACTATGCCGTTGTCCGCTGGGTACTCGATACCAAGTTTGATTACCTCACCGGAGCGAAGGAGGACCCTGCTCATCAGTGGACTGCCCAGTCCCTTACGTCCAACTTGACCATGGGGGTGCAGTACGTGCTCATCGGCCCGCGTCGTCTTTTTCAGCAGCACATCTACAAGGTGCTTCCCTACGGCTTTCTCGTCGGCGCATTCCTTCCCGTCCTGATATTCGCGCTCCATCGCCTCTTTCCGCGGGCCAAGTTCCACCTGTGGAACACGACAATCTTCTTCTCTTCGATGGCCAGCTTCTATGGCAACATCAGCACTGGCTACTTCAGCAGCTTCATTGGAGGCTTTGTTGTCATGTTTTGGGCGTACAGATATCGATATGACCTTTGGTGAGTACACATCAGTCGTTGAGTGAGTTTGCAACTAACCTAAGTTAACAGGGCCCGGTGGAACTACATCCTGGCGGCTGCTTTCGACGCGGGTTTCAATTTCAACATGCTGCTGACTTTCCTCTTCTTCGGCGCCGGCAAGATTGTGACCATGCCGTACTGGTGGGGCAACAACGAAGCCAGCTCTGAGAGGTGTTTCGCTCTCAGTTAAGCGAGGGCGAGCAGATGGCAGAATTCAATCTGTGCAGGGACATGGAGAGCTGATGGCTTTCAAGGAAAGTCGGTAATACTCAATAGGCTTGAAGTTCAGAGCAGTAGCACTGCTCCTAGTTAACTTGAAGATTTGAGATCATCATGGAAGATGAGACTATTCACGACTACCATGTCTTGAATGTACGCTATCGCTACAAACATGATGGCCAGAAACTCACCAGCCAACATCTAGCTCATCCACTTGACCAAACTACACTACTCAAGTCACCTTTGGTCCAGTACCCTTGACCGCCGCCAAGGTATATCTCGTTTCGTTCATCGAACGATTCGCGCATTTCGTCCCATTGCGGGGTGGTTGGCTCCTGATCAGATTCTGTAACTTCGACTCCTGGCGGGAGTTTGAATGGAGAGGAAATTCCGGCTGGCCAGCAATGTGCCAGGTCCCAAAACACGTAGGCTCTATCCCAAAGCCAAGCGTTGCTTTTCGTCATTACCTGATGCCACTCTCCTCGGTCCGCGGCGCTGTGTGCGTCGTGCCACGCCTGGAACGGGCCGTCTGAATCGTTGGCATTTTGACGATATGACAGCAGCGACTGGAGTTGTGCCGTGTCCAAGTTCTTGAGTTGCGTGTTCTCAACAACCGCGTTAAGATCCCGGTAAAAGTACTCCAAGCTGTGCGGTAGGTTGGTACGTCTGCCGCTAAATGCGGATATCAAGAGGGCTTTCTGTTCGTCGAAGGATGCCTCCTCTGTGACACGTTTGAAAAACCCAAGACCTTGTGAGAGCTATGAACAATTGTCAGGTGAGAGAGTACGGTATTCTTGAGTCGAAGTTGAGACTTACCCAAAGCTGTCTCCACCAGTTATTTCCGCGGGACGACAAGTAGTCAATCGAGAGCTCTCCTAGATAAACGTCGTGGAAAAGAACGTCAAAAGTGGCTGCAGGAATTTCTTAGCACGAATTCCAGAGGTGGGAGAGTGTATGCGGGAAGGCGATATACCCTTAGAGAACTTGGATTCCAGAAATTCGTTCACGCAGCAAAGCTGCTCGTTCTCCCAGGGCGGACTCGGCCCAAAAAACTTGAGGGACATGATCTCTTCGAAGCCGAGAGGGTTGATGATGTCGGCGTTGCCGCCGTCAAATCGGAACAGCGAGTAGAAGAGCTCCGCGCGGTAGAAGGGCCGACAAAATCGGCTGTATTCGTCGGCTGACAGAACGACGCCCGTCACCGGCTCGTCAGAGCTGCCCCCGCAGATGCGGCTCCAGGCTTCGTGTGCGAAGTTCAGGGACAAAGCATGAATCAAGTTATGCATGTCTGATATCCTTCGCAAATGGCTTCGAGGCATCGACGACAACCGTGCAGACAGCTCCGCGGGCTGATCGTTCAGCTCGTCAAGCAGTCTATTGACTGCCTTTCGGTCTGCCGAAACCACTCTGGTGATCAGATGGCGTGATCGCGGTAGATGGGATGCTTTTTGTACAGCGACTGCATAGGGGACCAGGTTGGGCGTCACTTGTCGTTGAACGATTGAAGCTCCGATCCCGGGAATAGCTTTGAAAGAGTCGTAGATGTGGCGGGAAGCAAGGAGGGCCGAAGATAGAGACCGAATGTCATCTAACCTCCCCAAAATGGAGGCTACCAGCTCACATGGCAGGTCTGTAATGAGAATCATGATGAGTTCTGTAATTTTTGTTCATGAAAACTGATCGAAAATTGAGATGAAAGAGGGAAAGTATTACACGAGTAGCTCGTTGTTGCCTGGTGGTTGATGAAGTTGGAGGATTGAATGCTGCCTAGCTCGGCTTACTGCACGATTTGGGGCACCCCACAGACAGCCCCCTCACCATCGCAGGCTGATTTTCCCTGTATTAGCATGTGAGCCAGTATCGGGTGAGTCTTGTAGTACGAAGCCGTGCATGTCCTATCAAATCAAATAGGCACTCATTGTTGTTTTCTCTTCTTAGCTAGAAGGGTCTCCTAAGCTTCTTAGAATAACAATACTGAAGCAAACTCACGATAATTCGACATTATGAGCTAGCCAGCTTCGCAACAAGTCGAGAATCCCCTGCACCCTAATCGCCGCTATTCTGAATGCTTATCATGGTTTCGGCAAAACTCAACGCTGGGATTCTACGGTATAGAATGTGGATATGGTTTGGATGCCCATGATGGCTAGTCCCGTAGTCTTTGTCTGATTGAAGCCTGGCAGTGGCTGCTTCAGCGACGTAAATTTTAGGCCAGAGAACCAAATGTAGTAGGCGCTGACGGTGAGAAAATGCATCAGTATGCTCGACTTCAAGAACCATGTGACAGTATACTCTCTCGACATCGTGGTCTTCGACCTTGCAGTTGACCTCTTGGAGATTCTTATTGCCCTCCTTTTCGTGTCCATCAACACAATGCCAACGAGCTAGCAAAGACCCAAGGGTCGATGGTAGCCCCGCAGACCGCAAATAGTGCCAAGGGGGCACGGTGATAATCGGGCATATTTTGCGACACCAAGACATTGCTGAGCGACTCAGAAGATTGAAATAGCCCATTGGTCTACTATGAAACTGCCAGCGGACTATGGGTGCGACACGGTGTCGTATAGACCTGGCAAAGAGAGTTACGTCAGACTTATCAACAGCCCACGCGGCAGTTGATACGGTTTCGATGTAACAAACGCTGATGCAGCACTAACCTAGGCAGCCGGGCAGCCCAAGTTCGAGGCATTACGGGGCACTGCAGGGGCCTCTACGATCATCGCAACCCCCCTAGAGGACACTAGGCAATGTCACAAATTGCTGCAGAGGCCCCCTCTGAAGCCCCTGTTTTGTAGGGACCTGTTGGGTTTGACATGATTGCCCGTCATGGAAACGTTCACAAACCGTAGTCTCAAACGACATAACCTCGGTGTCAACGACGATAGCAACACCTACTGTATTGAAATCATTAAAATCGTCGGCGGATACTGTGTATTACAAGTGCCGGGAATGCTGTGACATTTTGGGTAACAACGGCTATTAGTAGACTGCACAACAGACCAGACCCTAGAAATTAGAACCGATGGGAACTGCCGAGCCAAATCCGGGAGATTTTACGGTACGATTGAATAGTGCAGACTTACACAGACTGGCTGGCCGTATACCTGAATGAACAAAGAGTGCACTGCGGTCGAATTGTAGATGTCTTGACGCTGATAAAAATGGCTTGTGTTGATCTGAGGAAGAGATGGTTGCTAGTGTTGTGGAAAGGAAGTCCTCAGGCCATAAGCCGCGGTGGCAGTGAAGCAGCCGCATTAACGGCTAAATTACGAACCAAAAAATAGTCTAAAGGGATGCAATTCCTGAGTCGCACACGGTCTCACAGCAGAACGCAACTCATGTGAAAATACAACCACCGGCGAGATCACATTTTCAGCACATTAATAGCAACACGGGCATGTTATTTTAGGCTTCAGCCATAGAACCTTCGTACCTTACAGTGAGGATTCAACTCTGACCCAGCCGGGTTCTCAGCACGTATCCTATTCGGGACATGGTCTTGGAGCCAAGCATCCTCCCTGCCAACGAAAACCTTCTCAAACAACCTCACGAACCCCGCAACCACGACCACCAGGACCAACGCAGAGAGAGTAATACCAGGTCAAAGTACGAAATTCATCCATTTTACTTGGCATTTTCTCACTTCAGCGAATGACAAGATGCTCACCCTGAGCAGGGGGGATGCTGAGTCCCGGGCGAACCATACTATTATGCATGTATTGAGATCTGGTGCAGCAAGCCACGCCCGCCACTCGCCGCAGCCAGACTGTAGTGACGTGCTCTGACTTGAGTGATCTATGATTTCCTTATAATAGGCAGTCGACTGCCCCTCTCATATTGGGTACTGCCTGTCTCTGTTCAAGCCACGGCTTCGTCGGTCCCCGAGACAAGCCCAGGCCTGCTGTCGCAGCATCGACCGTTCGCGATCTCAAGCGACTCTTGGTGGTCAATTTGGATGCAACGAATGAGCTGAACACCACTCTAGCTCGATCTCGAAAGATAAACAAGAAACGAAAATGTCTGAACATCAGCACTCTCACTCGACCGACGCCGGTTCGATGGTGATGCCCGTCATCTTCCACACGACCATGTCGACGTCACTCTTCTCCGAGGCTTGGACCCCACGCACATCCGGCCAGTATGCGGGAACTTGTATCGCTCTGGTCGTCTTCACCATCATTCTCCGGGCTTTGATTGCGTTCAAGCCGAGACTGGAGGCTGCGGTATGGAATGCCAGGGACCGTAGCCCAGAGAGGGGTAGGCTTTTGGTCCGAGGCGACGACGAAGCACAGAAGGAAGGTCAGCGAGTGGAAAGAGACGCTGCCGAACTATCGAGTCAAGCAAAAACGCCACATCAGAAGAACGACGTCGGGCATTTCTTAAGAGAAGTTGGATTCAGCATTTCAAAGGCGCTCTGCGACGTCGTGATCGCATTCCTGGGATATCTACTGTAAGCTGCTCCCGCACCCAACTCTCTCGACACTCAGCTAACAGTTGAAGGATGTTGGCAGTAATGAGTCTGAATGTTGGCTACTTCCTTTCGGTTCTTCTCGGCGTCTTCTTGGGGACTCTTGGTCTGGGCGGTATCGCAAGGGACACTACGTTTGACCACTGCGCTTAACATATATGACAATAACAAGAATTCAAACTGGCCGGAGCTTCGTGGATCAACGGGCTTTGGCGAGCGATAGTGTCGGAGCACGAGGACAACGTTGTCGGGTTGAATATAGGATCACCGTTGTCTGGAACTAAAACAATGGATCACGAAGCGCCGCTCAGTTTTGTATGTTGCATGTTGGATGTTCAATTGAAGATACAGTTAACGAAGGAAAAAGACCTTGCTATGCAACCAACCATCCCCATCCTCCTATCGTATCTGCTCGACCGCGAAGACGCCAACGATGAGACCCTGTCTATAGACCGTCTTGAATACCTCCTGAAAGTGAAACTAGTTTTAACATGCAATAGGCTCCAGAATAGCTCAAGCTGTCCTGTGACTAACCCTAGTTGTACTCCAACAACTTCGCCGCCTTGCCCATCCGGCGAAACTGGCTCCTCAGCGGGCCAACATCCGCGCTGACGAGGGTGTTGACCCATGTGTCCTCCTTGGTGTCTTCGCTCTTGACCTTGACGCTCGCAGCACCCAGAAGAACAGGCTTCATGTTGCCGTAGACGGTCTCGTACTGCTGGGGCCCCGTCACGAAGGCCTCGTGGAAGATGCCGATGTGGGGGTACTTGTCCTTGATGCTGTTATACCAGTCCCAGGTCTGGCGGTGCAAGGGGTCGTGGGCGAACTTGTTGAGGCCCTCGACGTCTCGGAAGTAGTATATGAACATGTTCGTGTTGTTGCGGTCGGCCTCAAGGGACTGCCACGACGACGTGTGGTATAGGCCGTACTCGTCGGCGCGGCGATTGAGATCCTTGTTCATCTTTTCAAAGAAGACACCCATCTCCTGACCCCCGCCAGCGAGCACGCCGAGGGGGTGGTTGAATCGCACGCCGAGGTGGAATACGACGAGCGGGCGGCGGGCGGGGACAGCGGGGATCTTGCCGGTGGCCGGGTCGGGAAACTGAGCGGAGACGCGGCCGGGGATCACGCCTCGGGTCTCCGGACTCGACCCGGGAGAGCGAATGTTGATAATGGTGGAGACAATGGAATTAAGGGCGATAGCGCAGCACGGGATTACGGCATACTTTGTCGGGAGGATGAGGAACAGGATGGTCTGCATTAGCGCTCCGATGGCGAAAAGAGTGGTGAGCGTGAAGCCGTTCTTCACAGCGAGCTGTCGGGATTGTCAGTGAGTCGCTCAAGGCCAGAAAGTGTGGTGATAACATACGGGAGTATTGTCATATTTTGGGAGCCTAAAAGGACGAGGCGTCGGCCTCAGAAGGCCGGGGAACGTGTCTGTGGTGTCGGCCATTTCGAGGAGGACAAGTTTATCAGTTGGTGTTCCTTGGGGGTCCTAGAGTGAGATTGAGTGATGATTTGACTCTTTTCGTAAGATGAAATCGGATGATCTGGAACTGCTATGTGTCTTGTAAGTAATAGAAGACATTTAGATTTAGATACAGGTGCGAATGACTTCTTAATATTTCTTTCACGAGAAGGGAAGCCGAAACTCAATTCACCCTCCGATGAGAAGTGGACAACAGACTCCGCCGCGGAAGGTCGGAGGGTGATCGTATTTTGGCCCCGTTAGCGCTAATGCAGGGATTCGCGGGAGGTGTCTAACCCAGGCATTACTAGCCCTTTTTGGGCGGCCGTAGGAGCATGATCCTAGTCTCACTCTCATAGTCGACTCGTCATCATTAACAATGTTGCTGCCGGGCGGCGCAAGAGACATGAACAACGGAGATACCGTCGACGCAAACAGTGAGTCAATCACCACAGAAGAAGCTGAGCTAGCAGGGCATTAGAAGAAATCGGTGTTCTGTTCCTCCGCCGCGGACCAACTTGCTCGCGTGTTTGGCATCCAGTCAAGCCACGCACGCGCGCCTCTTCGACCCATGAAATGACGTCTGATCCTTTCGCACTCGCTTTTCGGAACAATTGGGGCACATACTACTGACATTGCTCGCCCAGTGTTGTGGCATTTGAATCACAGACGCAGCGATTGGACACCTCGTATTCTCACTCGGGATGTTTCTCACTTACTGGGGCGTAACATGCGGACGATACCCACTCACGATCTTCAAAGCCCTGTCCTTCTCTCACGTAGGTATCGATCATTAGTTGAAAAATCGACTTCGTGGCCAACCTGTTTTCCCTCTTCGAGATCTCGGCCTCAGCGTACACTTCGGATCCTGAGTGGAGCTGCCCGAATGAAGAGGGCCTGAAATACGCGTGGCGGCACCCGTACTCGCATTTGAGGGCAACAGTAAGCGCAAGTCTGAAATGTGATGCAAGTCAAAACGAGAGTACCAAAAGACTTTCAATATCCCTTACTGTGTAACGCTGAAGCCCCAAATGGATTGGTTATACTATGCTCCTCAAATTGACAACAAGAACTGATGAATTGCACCAAGCAAGTAAACAAGCCACAGCCCCCAACCGGCGGCTGGTCTCGGCGTGGCACAGGGTATCATGAAACCCCCCAACTGACAGACTCCAGACGCCTCGCTTCCGAGTAGCTATACATATGTAAAGAGAAAAACACAATATGAGACAGTATGTTCATTGACCGCGAAGCACCTTCGAAAGGTTAGGTCGATTCGTCATCGCGCTTGGTGGCATCGCCAACCTTGACCTGCTCAATGTCCTCCGCCTGGCCTTCGAGAATCTCCAGGCTCTTCTTCTCGCGGTTGTGAAGGACCATGATGACCAACACCGTCCCGAACTGCAGGATGTTACTGGCCATGACCCAGTACCAGCCAAATTTGAAGCGAGGAGCCTATCCGAGGTCAGTTGAGTGCTGTATGTGCTCGAAGAAGATTTCAGACTTACCTGAGGCGTCGGGAAGGTCACGATGTTCAGGCCAGCCAGAAGGGCCTGACCAACAGCGTTCATCGAAGCGACAACAACCGCGCGCTCCTCGGCAGAGCGGAAGGTGACCTCGGAAGCCCACGACATGAAGAGCGGGTTCAGCGCGCCTCCGAGTCCGGCGACGTAGAAGGCGAAGAACTTCAAACCCTCCGGGATATTCCAGGCAGCCATGCAGACGGCTCCGATGGTCATAAAGCCGCAGATCCAGATGGACGGCAGCCAGCGCTTGCCGGTGGCGTCGGCCCAGTAGCACCCGACCAGTGCAGTGACGATGGAGAGGGCGGACTGGCCAGTGGGCAGGTTGTTGATCTGGCTGATAGTGTAGCGGTCGTCATGCGCCTTGAGGTAGAGGTTGAAGGGCTGGCCGTTCGTGATCATGGCCTGGTTGAAGACGAAGTAGAGGAATACGAAGCCATACCAGTGCCAGCTCTTGAAAACGTCGGTAATGGCCTTGCGGTCGAGCTTGACCTTGGGCGCCTCGGAGCCGCCCTCAGAGACACGGCGTCGGGCGAGCGCGATCTGGTCGGCGGTCAGGAGCCAAGAAGGGTTCTTGGAGTCTGGCCGGGCGGGGAAGACGGCGAGACCAAGGAACGCGACTGGGAGGGTGATGCACCCGCAGACGATGAAGAGCCAGCGCCAGCCGGCAAGCCCGTTGACGCCGTTGAGATTGGTGTAGCAAGCCGTCTGAAAGTAGCCGGCGAAAATCTTGGGTGCGTTAGTTACAAGTTCCAATAAGCAGATCAAAAACATCGGAGCTTACAGTTCCCAGGGGACCAGCAATGTAGAAGAGACTCAGGCGGCGAGAGATCTCGGTGCTCTTGTACCAGCATCCGATGCAGTAAATGACACCCGGGTATGCTACACACTCGAAAACACCGCTGAAGAACCGGATGATGTAAACGTGCTTCATGTCCTTCGCGTATGCCGTCAGGAGGGTCAAGATTCCCCAGAGGACCTCGAAAGCGGGAATCAGGAGGTTTGGTCTGCGTTGAACGTCCTCTCAGCAACGATCAATATTATACAAGAGACAACGCAACTTACCGAACACGGGTCAAGATGATGTTAGACGGAATCATGGCCGCGCAGTAACCAGCCTGGAAGACGCCGGTGGTGTACTGAAGGTCGTTGCCGCCCATGCCAATGTCCTCCTTCATTCCACTAACGTACGCATTCTGAAAGGCCTGAAGGTCGAGGAACTGCACAACAAGAATTTAGAATCAACGATACCGTGGAACCCTTCGACAACACTAACCTTGGTGAAGAACGTCAGACAACCGAATGTCAGAATCATAAAGTCCAACTTTCTCAACAACGCCTTCTCCTCTTTGGAGGTGTTCTGCTCGTACCACCTCCACTTGTCATACCATCGCTGACTGGGAGCGACCGGCTCTGAGACGCTAGAAGCAACAGTTGCGCCCGCCATGATCGTGATCTCTGTTTCCGATCTCTTCGTGCGAGGCCCAAGAACTCCGAAGTTTGTCGAACGTAATGCTGTTTCGTTGACAACGACTTCGTCGCAGGTGGAGCCGAATAGGCGCAAAAGTGAGGGGTAACAAAGTCGACAAGAGGCGGAGCAGACGACAAGATGCTGCTGCTGCGGTTCGTGAGGGTGGAAGCAGAGGGAGAAGTGGTGGCGTGATCGCGTATTATATCCGTCCTGCTCCTCCTCCTCCGCCTCCTCTTTGCCATAGCAAGAATAAGCCGTCGGTAAGTCTCAGCCGGATCGAGACTTGACGTCTACGTGGCCGCGATGCTTGTTGTTGCACTGCAGAGGCAAACGAGGAGATAGGCTCTCCGGATGCCGAGCTGGGCAATGTTGGATCGAAGCAACTCGGAACGGTTGGGCCAGCCCCCTCGCTATGCTCCACTACAGTCCACCTGAGGGGATGCCGGGCGAGATAATGAGATAAGAGGGGGCGGGCGTGCAGCAATTTACTGCACGACGGGAGTGAGGGGGAACGGCAAGGATCGGATGAAGCTAAATGGTGGAGCTCCAACTGTCAATACCACGCCGTATCTCTGAATCCCCTCGTCCCCTGGTTTTCCGAGCTCGCCTCCACCTCGTCCATGGCCCGCTGCGTTTGCGGGGTACAGCGGAGATCTCGCCGCTGCCCTTGTGTAGCCTGACTGTCAGGATGATGGGGAGGGGGTTCTTACGAATGCGTCGACGACGATTTGCTCATGTGCCGTTGACTTTGATGGACGATCGTAACTGAGTACCGACTCATGTGGAGCAAGGTCCTTTACGTTTGATGTGCGTTCAACCAGAAGATAGTCCACCCCGAGGATGCCTCAGCACCACAGCTTGAGGGAGGAGCTTTCGCGTGAGCATGACGCGGGGAGCTGCCGGGCGTGCCATTCGGATAGAACCTTTCGGGCCACATGTCGGTGCAGCGTAGGGAGATCCGAGAACGAGTCATTGAGTAGGAGATGAAGCCTATTAACTTTAACTTGAGCCATTGGTTGGTAGAGGCTTGCGTTGCGTCCATGTGCCCGAGTCATCACAAGAACAAGACGAAGTTATTCGATATGACTCGAGCAAGCAAAAGTATACTCCCAGAGTTCAAGCAGTGCCCGCCAACCGCAGAGAAATTGGAGTACGTTGACCTCGTGAATCTTGACTTTTCAGAATATGACGACCCGACTACCCGACGGCATTTAGCGAAATGTTTGCTGGACGGAGTAACCACGCATGGGTTCTTGACAATATCCAACCATGGCATTCCCGAAGAGTTGTATTCTTCGCAAGTCGACCTTGCCCACGCACTTCTCACAGTTCCAATCGAAGAAAAAAAGCCCTACGAAGCAACGCCGGAGCAGGATGCGCGGGGCCGATATGCTGGGTTCAAGCCTGCTGGTGTGCTCGGGTCTAAAGAAGGCTTCCACAAAACGGTTGATCACTACGACATCCCGGCATGGAATCCAGAAAACCGTGTGCATCCTCCGCTTCTGCAACCGCACATGGAGCAGGTCGCCGAGCTGATAGGAGTGATGCGCCACGACGTGTTGCAAAAACTGCTAGTACTCGTCTCAATGGTGTTGGGAGTCCCGGAAGACCAAATTCTCTCAACACACGCCACGACAGACACGACCGAATACCTCCGATACTTGCTCTACAATCCGCGACCTACATCGTCCGCCGACAACAACAGTAAATACCGGGACTTATACCTCGGAGGTCATACAGACTGGGGCTCCTTCACCCTTCTTTTCTCTCAGCCAGTGTCTGCATTGCAAATTAGAACATCTTCGGCGGAGTGGAAGTGGGTGAAGTACATCCCCGAGGCACTCATCGTCAATGTCGGCGAGGCGCTGGAGTTGTTGACAGGGGGCTTGTTCAGAGCAAGTATACATAGGGTAGTGAAGCCCCCAGCGGACCAAGAGAGAGCGAAACGGATCGGCGTCGTCTACTTTGCCCGGCCCAGCAACAGCCAAAGGCTTGAACCCATCGACAGCCCCTTGCTGAGAAAATTAGGCATCGACAGACCGTTGGATGAGAAGGTTTACACCATGTCGGAATATTTTTACGCGAGGAAGCACGGGTATAAGCGGCTGGATTTCAATCGTCGCAGGCCAAAAGCTGAAGTATGTCAAGCAGGGATATGAAGGTCATATGCATCAAGTCTACACTTTGCTGTAATCAGTTCAACCATGACAAAGACTTTCAACATTTCTTGCCTGTACAAGCTCTCTCAGACCAGCCCGAAGACTCACACTTGTTGACCGACCCCTGCCGATTCCGACTCCTCTGAAAACCCTCATTTCCTCCACTTTGATCCACAACCACGCACACCAATGCAACATAATCTAGCAAATGGACGCTTCTGGGCAAGGAAGATCGACTCGGTCTTCTTCATCATCATCAGCGCCGATGGTTTAGTGGTAAAATTCTCCGTTGCCATCCAGCAGCGTCGGGGAGCCGGGGGTTCGATTCCCCCTCGGCGCATTTCTTTTGATCGTTGCGCTTTCTAACTGTAAGTCGAGCACTTTGCAACTTTTGTCACAACCCAAGCTCCAGTCAACTTTCGACTGTATTACCATGAGTGCCAGATATATCTTCCATCAGTGGTTGGTCAACGGAGTTGCTGCGGACTAGCTTCGAACACGTACTAAGTCGGGCAATTGGGTTTGCTAACTCCTTGGTATCTTCGCTCCCATCATGTGTATTTCACAACGTATCAGTCCCAATTAGCATGCGGCAATTCCAAGGAATTATTCTGTCATGAGTCATAGTATTACGTGCGTGCGATCCAAGTATTACCGCATCCTTATTTGTTTGCATCGCGCTCTTTACACGCCTCCGAGAAGAAGTCGAGACCAGCCTCCCTCCGAACTGAACCATACATGGAGCTGCTGTCCAAGGGCCTGTCCTTCTCAAACTGCCTCGCCGCTTCCATATGCCGAAGCGCTGCCTCGCTTGTCTCTAGCCTCGTGCCCGCATCCTCGGCGCACTTCAGCGCGTGCCTCAGATCCTTCATCGCCAGCGCAACATCGAAGCCAGCCTTCCCATCTGGCGGCGGCGCGTACGCTCCCGATGTGATACGCTTGCTGTAGCTCTCCAGAACGGGGCCAAACATATCGGATATCATATTCTCCAGGATCGAAGACCCGAGCCCGGTTTTCTCAGCAAAGACGTGAGCCTCGGAGAGCACCTCCATGAAGGACACCACGACGATATTTCCGGCAATCTTGAGGAGGCTGGACTTTGTGACTTCGGTGCCCATGGAAATGACAGAGCGACCCATAACGTTGTTGAGGTAGGGCGCGATCGCTGTCGTTGCGGGCTCGGGACCGGCAATAACGAAGATGAGCTTGCCGGCGGCAGCCATTGGGGCGGCACCGAAAACAGGAGCTTGGAGGCCGAAAGTTAGCTAGGTATATGCTTATTGGTGCTTCTCCCTTCGAGTTGCAACGCTTACCAGCGACAAATAACCCGCCCGCATTGGTTATTTGCCTCGAGACGGCTGCTGATGTATCTGGGTGAACCGTGGAGCAGTCTACGCAGATTTTGTTCGTGATATCGCCAGATTTGACAATCTCGTTGGCGGTGTCTTGAAGGACAGCATCATTACTGACCTGTATCACTTGTTAGGCCAGATAGACGTGATTGAACGAGTGCCGGTTTTCACCTACACAGGAGAAGATGATGTCGGACCGCTTGGCTACTTCGGACACGGTCTCTGCGGGGATCGCTCCGAGCTCCTTCAAAGGTTCGCCCCTAGACAGCGTCCGGTTCGTGTAAACGAGTGGCGGTGCTCCGGACGTCGACAGAAACTTCTGAAGGTTCTGGGACATACCGATGCCCATGGAGCCGAGACCGACCCAGCCGACTTGCTTTCCTGCCATGGCAAAGAATGAGTAATGGGGATCGAATTCAATTGCCACGAAGTGAAATCTGTTGCAGCGAACAATACGAGTAGGCCGCATCGTTTGGGAGTGAGATGTCACTCGTTGATAATACTTGGTCATTTGCCGATGGCGGCTTCCGAGCCCCGAAATCCCCGGAGGACGCCTCCGAAGGGGGGTTCGGGTCCTGGTCCCTGCAAGTCTCGCCTCGCAGAGTACCCTGTGTGTGTGTGGGTGGATGCCGCTCTCGACCCCGGAAAGTGTGCTCCACGTGGAGAACGAGCTTCAACTTTGAGCTCCACGTCGAGACGGTGACTGTCGAGATACCGGTATCGTGGATTCAGAAATGGCATGATAACGGGGCGCGGAGAGCTGGCCAAAGTCGAAATGTCTGATGGTATTAAGCTCCTAACCTGCCGGCACTGACAACTGCCTCAAACATCTCAGAGTCTCATCAGCCCCAAGAGATTATAGACCTTCTATCTTTTCCTATTATACCCACATACGTCATACAAAACACATTTGAAAATGAGTTTCGGAAAGCTGTACTGGTACCCCAAGGCGCCTCGCGCCACTCAATGCCTCTACGTCGCCCTATACAACAAGTAAGAGCCTTGAGACGATCCGGTTCCCCTTTGGAGAAACCATGAAGCTAACTGAAGCTTTCGCCAGGCTCGACATCGAGTTTGTAGAAGCATGGCCAATCAAGGTGGACGCCAGCAAGGGCGGCGTCGGCGAGGAATATCTGTCCAAGTTCCCTCCTGGAAAGGTCCCGGCCCTCGAACGGCCAGACGGCTTCACCTTGTTTGAGAGCATCCCCGTTGCGATATACTGTGAGAGAAACGATCCATAGCTGGATACTTGGAGCGGATCTCTGACCGAAGGACAGTGGCGAAGCAAGACCCCAACACCAAGCTCCTGGGCTCGACGCTCGAGGAGGAGGCAACGATACTGAAGTGGGCCTCTTTCGCTAACAGCGAGCTCCTGCCGCCCATCGTGGCGTGGATTAACCCGGTTATCGGCAAGGCGCCGTCATCGCCCGAGATCCTCGCGGCGGCGGAGAAGAATAGTGAAGGCATGGTCAGCGTGGTCGAGAAGGCATTGGCAGGCAAGAAGTTCCTCGTTGGCGACCAGCTGACTCTGGCGGATCTGTTCGTTATCGCAGCGATCGCAAGAGGGTACCAATTCGTGAGTTCAGCCATTCAACTACCCGAGCCTTGATTCTAGGCCTACCCCTCCGGCTATCATGATTCTACGGAAATCAGGGATCAAATAGTTGCCCCGCAGCCCGATCCGATGTCGGGTGAGTCCAACATGCACTAACTGCTGCTTTCCCGCAGGTGTTTGCCAAGAAGTGGACTGAGACGCACCCGGCTATTCACGACTGGTACTGGCGGATCAAGAGCGACGATATCTGGAAGAAGATCGACGGCGAGCCCTACGTGCTGGACGAGGTTGGCGGCAAGCCGATCTGAGGGTAGTAGACAAGAAAAATGCAATCAAGTTGAAGATAAACACAACCTTTGGTGACACAACAACGCCACGACGCTTGATCCCGGCAATCAGTGCGATATCATATCGGAGAGAGGGGGACACCCCTGAAAGCGGAGACTTCTCCGCACATGATGGATAAGAATGCTGCATGGCCGGTTAATCAGCGCGGACTCGAGCTGAGATCACATCTCTAGACAATACCGTCTCTAATTGGTCTGAATGCGACGGGAGGAACCGTGATCAAGTTATCTCATCATTCTTACTTTTGTCCACCTCACAGCTTATCACGTGGGTGGACAAGCTTGACCCAATGTGTCCTATCTGCTCTCCGGCGTCCACTCCGAATCCCCTAGTCTTGTCCTCGGAGAACCCCCCGGTCGCCCCTGTCCGTTCCCCAGACTCTGGTGCAGTTCCATTGACGATGCCTCGTTTCTCGATCTTCAACACACGTCCAACAAAACCGAATCTCTTCTTCCACCTGACACCATGGATGATTCGCTTCCTCGGCCTTTCAAGTGTGCGACTTGTAAAAAAGGATTCACACGCCAGGTAGGTCTCAAATCCCGCTGACTTGATCGTGCTTTTCTTCGGTTATGGCAAGACTAATACGAGCTGCTGCCTTGCTACGTATAGGAGAACCTCAAGCGCCATGTCAACACTCGTGAGTAGTGCCATCGGCCTTTCGGGTTGGCCTGTCGCTGATTGATATTTTGTTAGATCACAAGGGCAGAAATGCTCCTGTGTTTCCCTGTTCACAATGTAGCGCCAAGTTTGCAAGGAGGTGAGCACCCCCAGGAAGCCAGATCCAAGCACGAGCAGCGTGTGTTCAATCAGACGATTCGCTTCGTCGGGGAACCCGTAGTTGACACTTGACGATGACGCGCAGTGATTTGAGAAAACGACATGTCGAGAACTGCCACGTCTCGACGTCGGCGTCCCCTCCGAAATCTGTTCCCCCGCCCTCCATGGCACCGACCGTCGGCGATTCGCCGGCGACTGCGGCATGGTTGGACGTGCTATTGACGCATCCCCCGCAACCCCAAGGAGACATGCTCGAGCCGATGCAGCAACTGAGCCAGACTTACGAACATACATCTTCTTCTGCGTGAGTGCGACGCGATCTGTCTCGGTACTTGTCAACCACTAACGCATGGGCGTTGCAGTATCTCGAGCGAGATTCGTTGCGTGGAGAGCTTCTTCGAGGGGTTCCATCGCAATTTCCCCATACTCCACGAGGGCTCCTTCCATATCGTATCGACCCAGGTACCGCTCCTAAACGTTATTACGTGTATAGGCAGTCTCTACTGCGAGTCCACCGTCGACGAAGTTGCCCGGAAAGCCGTCTTCGAGTCGACGCTGTCGTCGCTTCAGCAATACGTCAGTCATTCATCCGCAATGTAGAGTCGACGTAGAAACGCAAGACTGATTCATAGGCTGTTGCAGGTCGAACAAAACCGGTCGCGATACCAAGAAACATGGGTCCTCCAAACCTTCCTCCTTCTCGAGTTCCTCGGCATCTACGGAGGCGACGACGCTAGCTTCCTCAAGGCGCAGCGCATACACCGGGACCTCATTGACGCAATACGCCTCCTCCAAATGTCGCAGGACAGCTCGCTAGAGTCTATCTCGATGAACTCGGGCCAAGACAGTGGCTACGGTGAAGCAGGCGACGACGATGATATCCAGGAGCCCGTCAGCGCCGAGGCTCTGCAAGAGCAGTGGCACGACTTCATCCGCAAGGAGTCGCGGAAACGATGCGTGTACATGTTATACCTCCTCGACTCTCAGCTCGCGATCCTATGCAACCTGCGACCGATGCTCTCTTCCCTTGAGATCAAGTACGACCTCCCCTGCTGCGAGGATATGTGGCTGGCGCGGTCTGATCGGGACTGGTTCGAGAGGAGGAGGCAGTGATTCAAGTCGTTCGACGAGCCTGATGACCAGGCGTACGCTCATGAGACGCCGCCGAGCCAGGGCTTCTTCTATGAGGCCTCCCAGACCTTGCTGCACGCCACCCGCACCGACAAGGAGCCGGGCGAGGAGAGAAGGCGTCAGCCCAAGAAGCTGCGGCTGCTGTGGGCGTCCCCCTTCGCCGCTGTAATCCTGGTAACGCAGCTGCAGATGATGGCACGGGAGCTCACCCACGCGAGTTGTCTCCTCGAGAGGCCAAAGGCGCAGCGACGGGCGCTCTCTATCCTGACGGACAAGCAGCACGCCCAAATCTCTCAGGCCCTCAAAGGCATTGCGGAGCTGGTGCCACGGAACCAGAAGCCCGTGTTCAGCAGCTTCTTCGACTTCGGCCGCATGGACGCCTTCCCGGATCCCAGTGACGACCAGACGCCGCTGTGGCACACATTCTGGATTCTATGGTACTACACCTCCATAACCTTATCACACCCGGACTCTTTGCTTGTCAGTGGAGTGGTCGAATCCAATCTACCGTTGGCAATAGCGAGTAAGTGACTGACTGACCTTCCCGTGGCAAACCTGGCCGAATTCTAACTGATATAATAGCGGCCGGACATTTGGCTACCCCAAGGTGTAAGGACAAGCGAGACATATATGAAGACCGCGATGTTTTTCGAATAGTGAGCAACCCCTGGTTTCATGCTTGTTAGGAGACTGCTGACTGAATGCATCAGCTCAACGACATGGAAATGGCCCTGGATCTTCTAAACCCGATAAAATCAACAGCTCCGCCGGCGCTCGAAAACCCTTTCATAACGCTTCTCGGTTTCAAGATCTGTCTGGTAGGCTGGCGCCTTGTCCGTCTGACTATGCCAGCCGCCCAACGAGCGGTTCTCGGTGCTCACAACTCTGGCATACCGATAGGGACCAGCAGCAATGGCAGGTCTAACCCGAGCCGCTTTGTGTTGGACGCAATCATGGCCTGCGTTGACACCGGCGCTGATGATGACGCCGAGAACGCGGCTGCTGCTCTGGTGATGCTGGATGAAAGGCCGGTTGATCTCGCGAGAAGTGAGGTCCGCTTCTTGCAGTGGATAGTTGCCAACTTCACCAAGAGAACCACCTGGCCTGTCGGCAGCTGGGTTGCAGCGGTGATGCAAGAGAGCTTGGCCAAAGCGAGAGAGGCATACGCAATGCCCCTTGCTGAATGAAGAAGTGAAACTGATGACTGATGAAGACATGCTTGTATGGGAAGGACCAACGTCAGGAGGATGATGTACGATATGTTGTCGTCAGGACCTACGTACCGAGACTGTGACATCGAAAAGAAGTCAATCCAATTAAACCATGTGAAAATTGACAATCGCATGCTAGCAACAGATCCATTCACCCATTCCCAGTTCCCACCTCGTTCACATCACAAATGCGACTCGCCGATGCTCATTCATCTGTGTAGGCCCGCGTTCATGTTGCTTATGGTATACGGTGATGACCTGAACGCCGCTTCCCCGCCTGGCATGTATCAAGGGCAACTCGCCGAATTCGATGATCCGTTTTTGGAGCAGGCCTGACCTTCTTTATCGCGGCAACTGCCAGAAGTGCAAAATAGCTTCGCGCCGCTCGCAATCTCCTGGCACTCGCCTCTGGCAAGGCATTTACCCTGTTGGGCCTACGATCAGAGAGTCAATTAGCAACTGGTTGAGAAGCGACGATAGGGAAGTGCAACAGTGACCAAGCAGGGCCGCAGGACGAGAAGATATGAGAACGAAGGACGACGCGAGACGAGGACAGGCCCATCGGCGTGACACGAAATGGCGGGACAGCTTACCAGCACTGTGGTCGAGAGACCAAACACCGCGGCGATAATGAACTTGTTGAAATGCATTGTGATTGGAATTAAGCGTAATTTGGAGATTGATATTTAGTGTGATAGACTTGGGATGATTCACGGAGGACACTTCGATACGGTGACGCGCAGACGTCGATCTTTTATTTATGAGAACCTGCCGACGTCAGCCCGAACTTTTGAATCGCGGCCACCTGGTAGACCAGGGACGAGCGGGCCACCCAATCTACTCGAGACATTTCTTTTCCGGTTAAGGTTTTGGATCCCTCGTGGTGGGACGCTGAGTTGCCGCGCTTGTCGACGTCAGGACCCTAGTCATCTCGAGGAAATGGAGGAGAGAAGGTCTCTTGACGCAGCCTGGGACCGGACTAAGCCGACCTGTCCAGCCGCTGGCCCTCCAGATGCAAGGTTGGACCTCATTAGATCAGCCGAACCCGTCAATCATGTGTCGGTTCGAGACGGCTGACACGGCTCTAAAAGTGGGATTTCTGAGACACGTTACGAGAGAGAGGTGGCCAAGTTGCGAGCTGGGGCCATTCATCGGAGCGCGTCGTTGGCCGCACGGTCCGAAGTTCTGGTTTCCCGCGGAGTGTGAAGCCGACTGCCGAGCTGTAGAGGTGACGAGACAGATTGAAGAGGCGGTGCGCTTCAGATACAAGCTAGAATAAGAGTCGTTCTAGACCGATTACAACTCTCTATTGCAGGGTTTCGCCCGCTGGTATCCCGAGGGCTTATTTCTTGAAGGGCAGATGCCGGGTGATCGTCCCAACTCTAATCCTTGGAGAGTGACGGAACCGTTAGAGATGGGCTGAGTTCTAAGGACTCTCGTTTGAACATGAATTCATTGGGGAAGCCATCAATAACGCCTATTCAAACCAACTATCAAAACACAAGATCTCCAACTGCCTCCTTTGCCCTGTGACTACACCCACCCCTAAGTGGACTTGACGGTGGGAAGACTGTACTGAAGACGCGGCACGTTGTCAAATTTTCCAAGGCTCTTGTGGCCCTCGGGATCGGGGTATTCGCCCTGCAACGCCGGTTAGTTAGCGACGCACGTGCTAGCTACAGCGCCAAGGGGAGTGCTCACATCAAAGGGATCCTGGTGCTTGCCCTCCTCGCGGGGGCGGTCCATGTCGAAATCGTATCTCTTCCAACCTATGAAAAGATCAGTCGGCAGCTGCGGTTAACGCGGACTGAGGGCTTTCTTACCGTGCTTGCGAGCATCAAGGTAGTCAGCCATGCAGAAGACCCTGTCGTCCATGGGCTTGTCGGTGCCCATGCGTTGCAGGAGCGGGGAGTTCTCGACGGGGACGAGCACGCGGTCATCGGCCGGACGGGAGAAGTAGATGACGCCGATGCGGCGCAGGTGACGCTGGTCCTCGGGCGGAGTGGTGACTCTGTGGATCGTCGCTTTGAAGAGGCCGCCCGTCAAACGCTCGAGAGCCTCGCCAAAGTTGACAACGATGCCGTGGGGCTGGTCTGCAAAACGGGGTTAGCATCGCGCGTCCATACCTCAATGTGCCACAAAAGGTAGGACCTACGCTTAACATATCTGTAACGGCCAGTGTGGTGGCAGAGGACCTGCAAGGCAGCAACGGGCTGTGAGAAGAGGAATGTCCAGGTGCCCCCTGAGTTGGCCAGCAAGTTAGTCACTTCTTTCTCACGGTAGTGTTGTTTATGGTACTCACAGTCCGTGTGGGCGGCAAGGAAGATCTGGCGGTACTTCTCACTCTCCTCTTTGGTTCGGGGTTCGCACATCATCTAGGTAAGTTGCGTCAGCAGAAACGTCGAGCCAAGAGTTTCTTGATACTTACGTAGCGGAGATACTCTGTCTTGGAACCGCCAGGGGCGTGAGTAGAGAGCACAGCCTCCTCGGGCACCTCAAGGATATCGGCAACGATCCTCAACAGCTTGACGAGGATGTTGGTCCGGATGTAACTCATGACCTCGTAGGTCTCCTCCATGAAAGGTCGGATGATTTCGGGGTGGTCGCGATTCTTGGGGTCGTGAACCAACATGTTGTAGTGGTCCAAGGCCTTGGGGAACCCACCCTTGTGTCCAAGGGGTCCGGCGGGTTTGTATCCGGCGTAGAGACCGCGGGCATCTTCCTCGGGAGTGACTTGAGCACGCGGCCCGAGTTAGCCTTCTCTCTTCTACGAAGTCCAGATGAACGGCTGTACGCACCTTCGTAAGGGGCTTTTTCATCGGGCTTCAGGGTCATGGCTGCGTTGGCAATTCTCATCTGGCGCTGGTACGTTTCATCCGAGATGCCATGGTTGGTCAAGGTCAGGAATCCGTAACCGGTCGCGGCTTCGTAGAGGTCCTTGGCCAATTGCTTGCGGCCAGCAGGGTCGTCGAACTTGGCGAGGTCAATCTTCACGAGGTCGACGTAATCCACTGCGAAGTGTAAGAAAAGGGCTAACCCAGATGTTGCGATGGGTACTTACAGTCCTCCTTGGTCGGGGGAGGTGGTGTGTAAGGCGGGAGCATGTTGATATCGGCGACCATGTTGGGCAGCTGTGTTGTCGATGAATTATTGGAAGAGGGGAAACAGTTGAGATCTTAGTTGATGGGGTTGATGTCGTTTGCATTGGCGGCCTGAATAGCTGATTGCGTGATGAGTGAGTGATTGCAAGAACCTGACTCGATCGATCAAGTCGAGGTTAATATATGATTGTGTGACTTTCTAGGCGTTCTCTTGAACAAGAACTCTATGACAAAGAGATCTTTCAGAGATGTTGCTTGGATCCTAAAGGACGCGAGTGGCACGATGCTCCGCGAGACGTCCACAGCGGCACACCACGTCCTCCTCTCTTTGATGTTTGATACCCGAACGTGGAGCTTGCGGCGGATTTCGATATCCCTGCGGCTCGACTATCTGGTCTCCTGCAGCAACTGTGGACTCCGAGTACCGTGGCGACGTGGATTGCTCGCAGTAGCTCCGCGCGGCGTGGGGTGGAGTGAGAGGACGTGGAGCTCCTCTTCCCCGCGCCGAACTTCGAGGGAGCTCCTCCCGGGGTAGAGACCACGACGGTGAAGCTTATCCACGCTGCGCGACTCATTTACTGCGGGTAAATGTGTCGGTACTATGTAGATTGCTATCGGAGGACGTGGTAGGAGCTCCTTTTGGCTTCAACGAATCGGCGAGTTGGCCGTCCTAACGCAGTCCATCCTGTCCACTTGAGTTATTGCCTTACCTCGGTTAGTCGTCCCATCGACTAACAACAGTCCAACAGGTCTGGAGGCAATGGATGTCACGAGTTTCCTTTCAAATCATCACTCAATTTATCTTTAGATATTGACACAAATGTTTCGTTTTTACACGCAGGCTTGGACAAAGCTGGGTTCATCAACACCGTCTATTTGGCACCGTCCTGATGACCTTGATGATTCTTGTACAGACAACCGCTTTCCGTCTTTACTAAACAGAGTTATAAACGGCGACGTACTCGGCCTCGTAAGTTCCGCCAGACGCGGTCGCGTTGATGGGAGTCTTAAAACCAGCAACTCCGTCAGGAAAGCCCCCATCGATAGCCAAGTTCATCAAGACGAAATGGGGCGTCTGGACCGTCTGCCGCCACACGGACTCGGAGAACGACGTCTCGTCAAGCTCGTGGTACTTCACGTCGTCGACGAACCAGGTCAACGTCTCCGGGGTGATGGACCGATCGACCTCAATGGCGTACGTGTGAAAGTTGCCCGGGCAGCGGCTGTTAGGACAAGGTCGGGAGTCACCCAGGCCGTTTGATTCATTGCATTCGCCGCCGGGGTTGATGTCGCAGTGAAGGACGCCCCAGACGCGGTCCACGGTGTTCACGTTCTCCATGATGTCGAACTCTCCGATGCCTGGCCAGTTCCTGCGCGGGGGTATCAGCACATGCCATCCGCAAAGCAAAAGGGCTCGTTATCTTACCAGTAGTTGCCTCGGTACTCGGCGCCGAGAGTCCAGAACGCCGACCAGTATCCCAGCCCCTTGGCTTCCGTACCCAGATCGGGGATCTTGATGCTGGCCTGGATCCTCATCTTCCCACCGGGCTGGGCCATGAAGTCCGCCCGCTGGGTCTCGATACGTGAAGACGTCCAACCGCCCTGGAGGTCCCTGATGGCCGTGATCTGCAGGTTTCCCTTGCCGCTGACGCGGACATTCTTCGTACTATTCGTGTAGGTCTGGATCTCCCAAGTACCCCACGCCGGAGGGCCACCCGGGTAGCTGGTCCCGGTGTCGATGATCCAGTTGTCGGGATTAGGCAGGGAGTTGCGGCGGCCGGTGAAGTCGTCGCTCCAAGTCACCTCGTAGCCGGGGATCTTGGGCACCCCCGTCGCCTGGAGGACGGGCAGGGCCGACAGCAGTGCCGCCAAGGACGTGGCATAGGCCTTCATGTTGGGCAAAAAGGAGTGAGTTTTGAAAGGAGCGAGATGCACAAGAATGTGGTGAGCCCGTTGGCTGAGAAAGAGCGACTACAAGGCCTCGAGATCAAAAGAGTGGACGTGGCGCGACGAGTGGTTGCCGATTGTCATGGTGGTCGAGCTGTTGGGGCTTGCTTCATTATGTAGTACGGTCTGGATTTTGATAGGATCTTTCGGAAATTGTCCATCTGCTTGAATGGGCATCTCGGATCTTGGCAGACAAGAATTTTGCCGTTAAATGATCTGCGTAATATATTTTAGTTCGGCGACTTTTATATAATCACAGTACACTCTTCACGTCGAAAAGTGCCTAGAGCTGATAAATTTAGCAGGAAGAAGGCGCCGAATCTGACAACTCGCCGGATGCCCGGGGACATCTGTCGGTAGAGTCGCAATATCGAATCTCGAGTAGAACAGGCTTCGATTGGCTCATTTCGATTCATTTCGCCCCTCAATGTAATTCGTTGATACCGTCATAATCATATTAGTGATTGGGTCAGCTTGGCGGTATGTTCGTACGGGATGCATGGATGACAGCGGGAACTCGACGTTAGGGACTTTGGCCAGAGAGAAAAGGGGCATTTGACTTTTTACAGTAACTGAATCAAGTGAAAAAGGCCTTTATTAAGAGCACTTTATTTCTTGCTATTCCTTGTCTTTTGGATTCTGTTTACTAATCGCGAACACACCTAATCCCCCTCCCACCCAGGCCGGCGCCTCCCACCGGATGCCGAGGCCTATGCTCCGTTGACTGCGTCATTAGCATGACCATTGGTTGTCTTCTTGAGGTGCGCCGTGTTGCCAGCAATACTCCTCTCCATGGTGATTCAGCCAGGCCTTCCGATGCGGCGCAGCAGCGACTCGGCCCGCGCAATGGGCTTGACGGTGACCGGGTACTCCTCGGCGTGGAAGTTGTCAGCAAACTTCCTTCCGGGGTTCTGCGTCCGTAGAATCTCGAGTATCATGTCCCAATTCATGGGAAAGGCAAAAGCGAACAGGCGCTCGCCCTTGACGTCGGGGAGGACGGCGGCGGCCAGGTGGAGGGCCGCGTCATCCTGGACATCGACGAAGTAATCTTGCGTCGCTTTTAGTCGCCCGCACTTCATTTATCTTGAGGATCGCTATCATTAACTTACGAGGCAGATGCCAGAGCTCGTCTAGACGTTTACCCTCGAACAGGTCTACTATCATGCCGAAAGAGGATGCCGTGTTGGCCGGGTCGAGGCTCCTCCCAAAGTTGAAATCAGGGACGACTGACAAATGACTGACGTTAGCTAGGCACTTCGTCTCAAGGCTAGGTGCATCCAGGATCCACGCGTAACTTACTCGTGTTGACGGCAATATCCGGTCGTCTTGTCGCGTTCGCCTTGTAGTACCTCCAGATGCTCTGCTCCTGCTCCATCTTGCTAGCGCCGTAGATGGCACCGCCATGCTCGAGGCCAAAAGGGGGCGAGGACCACGCGATTTCCTTTGCGTCCGTGCTGAAGGTAGACTCATCCACGGTCTGGCCCTTGAGAGCGAGAAAAGTCTCCTTCTTGTGAGGCATGAGCGTTGATGCGGATGAGGTGAGGACGAAGCGCTTCATGTTGGGCTCCTTGTAAGCAGGCTCGATGGCTATCAGGCCACACTTGACGGCGCCGCCGATCACATCAGCCGGGTGTCCGTTGAAGTCTATGACGGTAGCGGTGTGAATGAATGCTGCGGCGCCTAGATACGATCAGTTCGGCTAGATTCGGGGGAAAGGGGTGAAGAAAGAAATGTCACCTTTGATTGCCTCATCGTAAGAGCCCTCCGCCTGCATATCCGGCACGACATGCAGCTCAAACTTGCCCTTGCCGTACACCTTTTCGAAATGAGGGACCAGCCATGCGCTCTTCTTTGGATTGCGGACCGTTTCTCGCACGACATAGCCGGCTTGGATGAACTGGTCAGCAATCTGAGAGGCGATGTACCCGTTTGCGCCGGTAACGACGACGACAGAGCCCTCGGGAATGGCTGGGTTTTCGATAGGTGCCATGTTTCCGTCTCAATTAGTTGATTGCGTGATATGTGCTGGTGTTATGGTTGCGTCTGTGTGGTTGATGCGTAGGGAATCGGATGGCAAGTCGACACCCTCAGATGGGAGAGATCAGCAAAGTCGTGATGTATTGGGGCAACCTTCTTGGTCGGGCTCTGGGCGCCATCTTATATCATCAGTTGAACCGCGATGTCGTTTTTGCGTCTTATGGCTTCGGACTGGCGAACCCGTCACCGCCGCTCCTAGAATACGCTACCGAGACTCCGGGATGTGGGTCGGCGACTCGGACTCGACGGGATGCCGCCGAAACACCAAGCGGAGATAAGTGGGGTTTCTCCGTGGTGATCTGAGCCGAACTCCGGACTAGATGCCTTGATCTACCGTAAAATAGCTTGAAAGAATCAGCGACCTAGGATTTCGAGCAGCGGATACAACCGTTCATCAGTCCGTCGCGTCCGTCTTAGGTCCACATTGGCTGTGGGAATAACCACATCGGCGTCAGCCACAGCTCTGGGTGGCTGACGGCTGTGTGGCGGGGCACGGACCTAGCTCCGCCGTCACATAGGTATCTTAAGCCTTTACTAAGAAAGCTTGTAATCTATCTATCTTTAACTTTAATTACTAACCCTTATATTTATAATTAATTACTATTTATTTACTCTATATAAACTAATACTAATTAGTACTTAATGTATATAGTAACTATTACTTTATAACTATAAATTAATAAGGTTTTATTTAAAAGAAATATTATTATAAATATAACTAATTAAACTTAAAGCTAGTTTATTAGTAAATAACGTTTAATATACTAAGTCCTTATTTAATAGCTAAATAGACTTAAAGTTGTTTTATTTAAAGAAGTATTTATTATATACTTAACTTATTAAAAAGATCTTTTTATAATTATATAAAGCTATAATTTATTACTTTAAACTATTATATTAACCCTTAAAGACCCCTTAAGCCCTTTTATAACTTCTAAAGCTATTTTAATACTCCCTCCCCTACTCCTACTATATAACTATAGAGTTTTTTATTAAAAAGCCCTAAGGCTAAACCATACTTTATAATAGTACTTAAAATTAAGTTAAGTATATTACTAATTACTTATAATACTAGTAATACGTACTATATTTTAAAGAAATTATAAAATTACTAGGGTATTTTAATACTTAACTAGAGACCTTAATATATTAGAAATTACTAGTAGTAATTTATTATATAAGTAAATATACCCTTAAGACTATAGTTTAGGGGAAACGCCTGTATTTAAGGCGTTATTAGTTTAATAATCCCTTGTTAAAGGTTTTTTTAAATAATAGAATCCCTAGTATAAAAACAATCTTTAGTAGTATATAGTATTAGTTAATAAACTACTATAAAAAAAGTACTTAAATAGTTATAATAGGTCCTAGCTAAAACTACCACTAGCTCGTAGTGTAGTAACTAAATAAAAAGACACTACTAACTACGCATCTTATGTATTATAAAAAAACCTCTTTTTTATTCCTTATTTCTATTATCTATTACTACTACTTTATTCCTTTTAAATAACACTAAATAGTAAAAAACTAATTACTTAATAACTACTTATATTATTATTAATTAACTATAAAGACTTTATTACTAACTAACTATAACTATTATTTAACTATAAACACTTAACTACTTTTACTATAGGCTAATAAGTCTATTAACTATATAGTTATAGTTAAAGATCTAGAACTAAGGCTTAGGAGTTCTTTTTTACATACTAAATTTACTTATATTTACTAGAATATAAAAGGAATTTATCTACTTAGAGAAATTAACCTAAGATAATAAGGTAAAGAATCCCCTTCCTTATTTATTAACCCTAGTATCTATTACTTTTACTATATTCTTACTACTAAATAACAAAAAAGTAATAATAATATCCTTAGTACTATAAAGACTCTAAGAGATTCCTCTTAAGTAACTATAGCTATAGTATTAGTTAATATAGTTATAATAAAAAACTCCTAAAAAAGTAGTAAAGGTTAAGGATAAAAACTAAGGCTACTTATAATATTTTTATAATATTAGCCCTAGGAACTAATTAGGGCTTACTACCCTTAGAGTTAATAAATTAGTCTAAGGCTACTATAACTACTAGGGAGACTAATGGGACTATAGATACCCTTGCTTTAATACTCCTAAATATTACCCTTTAGGCCGTTAATATAACTATTTAAGGCCCTTAGTATAATATAAATTCTATAATAAAACCTAAAACTAAAAAACTTATAATAGCTATAGTTTACTGTATTAGTACCTATATAGTTAATAAAATAGTTAATATAAAGCTATATAACTACTTTTACTTTAACTTTACTAAATAGACTATTAATACGTTTAAACGCGTAGATAAGAATATTTAGTACTATTTCAGGGATTTCCGCCTATATTATAGTATTTATATTAACTATACGTTAGCTAATAAATATATTATATATAACATTTATACTCTACTAATGTTTAATAGGTTCTTTACATAGTCTAAAGACTAAATTAATATTATAATATAACAAAACCACTTTTTTAAGACTTTTATAGAACGTTTTAAGTTCTTTAATAAGATCTCTTTATATAATATACGGATTTTGTTACTTAGGGATTATAGCTGTATAGAGTCTTAGCCTTATAAGACCCTATAAGCCCCTAGGGACCTATAACCCCCTTTACTACTACTACTAAAATATAAGTAGTGTAAAACTTTATTATAAAAGGCTTATTAACACTACTTAACATAATAATACTCTATCTACCCCCCTCCCCCTTAATAACCTATTTTTAACTAATACTAAAACTACTATAATAACTATAAAAAATAATACTAATAACTATAGCTTTACTCTAGAAAACTCTCTATTATTAAAAGTACTTACTAACTTTATAAAGCTTTATAGTAACTATATAAAGTATAGTAGTAGTTAATTTAATATTCTTATAATAAAGATCTAGATGTTCTATTAATAGTATTAACTTATTAGTATTAATTAAATATAATATACTAGAGTTATATTAATTATAATTAAGGATTAAGTACTAATATACTACTTCTAGTATTTTTATAACTCTATAAAACCTCTTAATTAAAATACTATAATTAAAAGTCTCTAAAGCTACTTTAAGACTAAAGAGATATATTGATAGTGCCTTTTTAAATAGTAATCATCTTTTTTTATTTATATAATGTATGAGAACTTAATAAAGACGAAGGTAGAGATACTTAATACATTAATTAACTACTTTATAAATATTTAGTTTATACTATTAGTTAGATTATAAACTAAAAACGCCCTTTATAACTAGTTTATTAATATATACTATAGAGTAAAAGAATATAGTCCCTACCTTTATAATCCTACTATAAACTTTACTAGGATTATTACATAACTATAATCCTCTATTAGTACTTTTAAATTAACTTAAAAAACGCCCTAGTACTTAACTAAGCCCTTTAAACTATATAGTACTTATATTATTTATTTAATATATAACTATAGTAGTTAAGGCTGCTCTAGAAAAAAAGACTATAAGGATTATAATACTAAAAACTATAAAAAATATTACTATTCCTAATGCCCTTTTAAATTAATAAATAATAAAAAGTACTATATTTTATTATAGCCAGCCTTCTAACAGTAAGATTTGTATTAATAAAAGCTAAGGCTTAATGCTAATAATAGTACTACTAGTTACTAAAGGGATCCTAAGGGTTTAAAGTACTTAGGTAATTAGTCTAAGTGTTTAATAAAAGGGTTATAGTAGTTACTACTAAAGGGCTAAAAGTATTTAAAGATTAATATAAGGTTAATAACTAAAGAACTATAAAAGGTAGAACTTAAGGTACTTAAGTCCTAGCTATATATATATATATTTCTTTAAATTACCCCCTTAGTTCCCTAATCTATAGTATTAAATTAGAATAGTGTTTTTATAATCCCGGGGGTTAAATTAATTAGGATTAGTAGTAAGTCTAATTAATTTAACTTTAGTATATAGTTCTTCCGTTCTATGATAAGTATTATACTAATATAAGCTATAGTTGCCTATTTAACTACTAAGCCCCCCTACAGAGTTACTACTAAAGGTCTATTAACTAATAGGTTGTAATATTAACTCCTCCCTTAAAGGTCTTGTTTTTAAAACTTAGTTATAAGTAGGTTGTGCCCCTTATTTCGGGGTTACACTATTTTTTATTCTATTAATATCTATACTAATACTATATTAGGGTGTATTTTAAAGTAAAAACCTAATTCCAAAAATCGTAAAACTTAAGAGTAGTATACTCTTACCTTAGTAATTAAATCTAAGGGTATTAACGTTATACCTTATTCTCTATACTTTAGGTTAAATAAAGTCTATAAAATAAGTAAAAATTTGAATCGCTATAGTAAGTATATGCGTACTAGTATAATGTATTATAATAGAAATAATATAGTAAATGCTTGTAAGTATCTATTTATTATAGAGGATTCTTTACTAATTAGTATAGTATTTTACTATTTTTTAGAACAGTAAAAGATTAAATGGGCCACGTAGGAGGTGGAAGAGGCCCTTAAGGTGCTGTAGACGTAGCTTACTACTACTTTAGGTCGTCTTTTTTGTTTTTATTATTAGAAGTACTTTCTAAAGAATTATAGGTTAGAGTTAATTTATTAGGGAATATAGTCTTTTAATAAGTTAGAGATAGAGGATTGTTGTTTTGCTGCGTTGGAATTTTAGGTAATGTTGGATCTTACCGGCTAGGGCGCTAGTAAGTCTTTTTAGAATAATTTAAGTATTAGTAATTTTCTAGAGTTACTTAGTATTCTAGTTATATCCTTAGAGGGTACTAAGGTTTTTTAAACTATTCTAAACTAGGCGTTCCTAAATAAAGAAATATTTTTATCTTAATATTACTTTGTTTTTTCTTTTTTTATACTCTTATTATAGTTATTCTAAGTATTATAAGTACTCCTAAGGTTCCTATATGTTTTGTTTATATTTATATTCTATCTATTTAACTAAGTACTCTTCTTTTCTTTACTACTTTCAGTAGTCTAAGATCTAGTTAACTTTGTATTTTTATTTTAAGTTAACTTTAATATAGTTTTATATATAGGATCCTTTTAGTACTAGTTTAAGTAGTAAAATATAAAAAACTAAGTAATATTTTATAGTATCTAGTAGTACAAGTTTAAGGTTAACTTTTAAAACTTTCTTAATAATCTTAAAGGGTTTAAGTTTTTTAAAGTTTAACGTATTACTTAATTATTTAGTTTTAATATTTTATTATATAAAGTACATACTATCTCCCTTTTAAAAGGATGGTCCCTTTATCCTTAAGGTATTAGTATATTTGTATATATATTATTTAATAAATTCTAAGTTATTTCAGAGTTATTCATAAATTTCTTTAATTTAATTAACGTAAATAACTACTTTAACTACTATAAGTCCTACTTATAGTTCTTTATAAGTAGTTAGTTTAAATTTATACTTAAAGTAAAAAAGCAAACTTTAAGTACTTTTTCCTACTATACTATTATAAGTAAATTAAGCTATTAGTAATAGAATAACCTAATTATTTTATTAATAATTAATATAATATCTTAAATATATTTTAAAAATTTAATTAATTTCTTTTATTTATTTATTAGTTTAGGGGTAAAAAGTAGTAAATAGTTATAGTTTAGATCTAAGCTATAAAATTAGAGATTTCTAAAACTTTAAAGTAAACTACGTTCCTTTATTAAATATAATATTTTTTAATAAACTATACTAACTAAGAATATACTTATTAAAAATATATATAAGTTCTTCTATAGTACTTACTTTAATCTATAAAATAAAATATATATACTTAGTAAGTTAATTTACTATAACTAAAATACTATTAAACTATTTTTTAATAAATAGGTTCTTTAATTATAGTAATTTAACAATAAAATTAAGGGAAATTAATTACTATACTTTATTAAGTACTAAAAAAAGTTAAATTTCTTTGTATATTTTATAGTGTTCTAGTTTGCTTTTATTATAAACTTTATAATTTTTAATAACTTTAGTTATTTATTCTTTAGTAACTCTATTACTATAGTATTATTAAATACGTTTTTATATTTTTATAACTCTTTAGTATTTATATACTTTAGTATTATAAATTATTTTAATTATTTTATTAGTTATTTATTTTAGTATACTAGTACTAATTTATTTAGTAATTATAAAAAAGTAAATAGCTAGTATAAAGTTTTTATTTAAATCCTTTTTTAGAATTACTTAAGTCTTATTTAGGACTATTAATTTTAAGTTTAATTATTTATTAAAAGTATCTACTCTTTTATTTTCTAATCCTTTTTTATAAATAATACAAAAATTAAATTCTAAAAGGAATTTTAACTATTTAATTTATTATTTATTAAGGTCTTTAAATATAATAAAGTATATAAAATTCTTATAATCTATATATACTATAACTTTATAGTTAGTTCTTAATAGGTATAGTCTTTATTCTTTAAATACTTTAATAATAGCTATAAGTTCTTTATTATAAATTCAGTAGTTAAGTTCTAGTTTACTAAGTTTTTTTAAGTAAAAGGTATATAGGTATAAGTGCCCTTTTTTATTTTGTTATTTAAGTTATTTACTAATAGTGTAGTTTAAAGTATTAGTTTCTACTTTGCATTGTAGGTTTAGGTTAGGTATTATAAGTATAAGTCTACTAAGGACTTAGTTTTTAATTTTTTAAAATACTACTTCTTTTTCTTCTATTTATTTTTATTTAGTATCTTTTATAATAAGGTTTATAAGTATAGAAATATTTCTTAAGTATTCTTTAAAGAATTATTAGTAAAAGTTAATGAATTTAAGGAATAATTAAATATCCTTAATATTTTAGAGTATTAGTTAGTTCTTAACTATAGTAATCTTTTTATTTAATATTTTAATAATACTAAGTATAATTATAAATCTAAAGTAGTTTACTTTTTAAGTATAGAATTTACTTTGTTTTAGTTTAATAAGTAGTTTAGTTTTTTATAACTTCTAAAGTACTTAATATATGTATTGTTTATATTTTTTAAGGGTTTTTAAGAAGATAAGAATATTATTAAAGTAAGTAATAATAAAAATATTAAGTTATTTTTGTAGAATGTAGTTAATTATGTTTTAGAATATTATAGGGGCATTAGTAAGTCTAAAGGGTATTATAAAGTACTTAAAATATTTTTAGTAAGAGTAAAATATAGTCTTCTACTCCTCTCCTTCTTGAATTTTAATTAAATTATAAACTTTTTTAAAGTTAAAAGCTATAAACTAGTTAGTTTTATATAGTAGGTTTTATAGTTTTAAAATAAGTAGTAGTAAGTATTAGTTCTTAATTGTGATATTATTAAGTTATTAGTAATTAATATATAGTTATAGTTTACTATTCTTTTTTAGTATAAATAGAATTAAGTATTTTATAAGTAACGTTAATTCTTTAATATAGCCCTTAGTTAAATATTTATTAATATACTTATTAGGTACTTTTATTTTTTATTAGTTTAGTTAATAAACTCTATTAAATAATAGTATTTATCCCTTATAAATAGGGATTTTATAATTAAAGGTACTATGTTTTAGTAGGTATATTTTTAGTATTAGAGTAAATAGCTTTTTATATACTTTGTATTTTTTTTAAAATAAATAAAAGTTAATTTTTATTTAGGATTGATTTCTTTTGTATTACAGTAAGGTCCTTTATGTATAATAGCCTAGTCACTGCGTTTTTAACTTTTAAGTAAGTAATAAATTATAATATATATATTATTAGTGTATTATAGTAAGGTTTGTTTAAAGCTAGTAGTTGACTGTATCCTTTAGTAACTAAACTTTTTTTATAGTTTTAATAAAGATAGTAAGCCTTTTAATTTATTTATAGGTTTTTATTATATAACTATAGTAGTTCTAGAATAATATTTTAATGTTCTATATTTGTGATATTAAAGTAATAGTATATTTTTTAGTTGTGGTAGTTTAAAGTAAGGGGTATAGTTTTTTTATTAATAATACCTCTACTATACTATACTTCTTTTTCTTTTACGTTATAAAGTATATAGGGATTCTTTTTTTTATTTTATACTAATTATAAGTTATTTACTATTCTTAGTAATATAAAATTACTTTAGGTACTACTATTAATAAGGACTTTAACTTATATTTTATTTACTATTAATTTAAGGTAAAGGTGTTTATTATTTTAACTTACTTTTATAGCTAAGTTAATAGATTTTATTGTTATTACCTATTTTAATTCTACTATAGTAGGCGAGTTTAGTTTTTTAATTATTAAAGCCTTTATTTTATATACGTTTTGTTCCTATTAAGGTACTTAATTACTCCTCTTTTTACAAAAGTATCTTTAACGTTAATAACTAGTAGAGTAAAGCTAGTTCCTTTTTTTTTTTAGAGTTACTTCCTTTAAAGGGTTTTAGTTTTAATAATATAGT
This sequence comes from Colletotrichum brevisporum, assembly GCA_030770045.1. Lineage (NCBI taxonomy): Eukaryota > Fungi > Ascomycota > Sordariomycetes > Glomerellales > Glomerellaceae > Colletotrichum > Colletotrichum brevisporum. Next base: position 515,257 of record JAUGSI010000006.1, on the reverse strand, counting down.
AAACCTAGTACTAATTAATATAATATTTCTATTAATTTATATTATTATTATATAAATATTATATAGGAAAGTTAGGGTTTAGTTTAAAAACTACTTCTTTTAGGCCCTTATATTCTTTAATAGTTTATATATAAAGTTCTTAACTAAGGTAGATATTTTTCTATAGAGTATCCTTCTTTCTCTATAGGAAGAATTAGGAGTTAAGTTTTTTAGTAAGGTGTTTTTAATATTTATTATTAAGGTATTATAACTAGAAAGTATTATAGTGTTTTTTATATATAGGTTTTAGTTATTTATAACTTTCTATTATACTCTAGGGCTACTATTTTTCTATCTTTTTAACTAAGTTAGTTTTATAGAATACGATTTGTTGTTTATTATTGTTTAAGGGAATATATAGTAAATATTTACGTTTTTATTTATATTAAAGGTTTTTTTTAAAAATTTAAGCTCTAGGTATTAGATAGGGCCCTCTAAGTAACTTTATTCTAAGTATATTGTTAGGTAACGTTATAAGGTTTATTTAAGTTATAGAGTGTATTAGATTTATAATTCTCTTTTTAGGTTATAAGGTACACTATAATTCTTTTTAATTTCTTAGTATTTTCTACTTAAAGTTGTTAAAGTATAAGTAAGTTAGTACGTACTACTATTTTTTTATTCCTTTTTATAAGTAGTATTTAAATATGTTTTATATAGTCCTTATTTAGTTTTATATTTACGGTGTACTAAAGGTCTTTAATTATAGTATTAAGGTTACTAATAATTTATTTGTTATTATATTTAGCTTTTTTATTACTAGGTGTTAATAGGTTATAGTACGCCCGTAGTGTATTTATATTATTAAGTTATTTTATAGCTTTATAAGTTAGTTTATAGTATAGTATTTAATAAAAGACTATAAGGGTCTTTTGTAGAATATTAGTAACGTTATAGTTAAAGTAGTTAGTATCTTTAAAGTACTATTCTACGTTCTCTTTATTATTTTAATAAATAGTATATTTATTACTATAGTATACTATCTATAATAGTTTAGTATAATCTTTTTAAAAACAGTATTAAGTTATTTACTTTTTAGTATTAGTTCCTATTATTATTTCTTAAATTAATAGTAATCTTTAACTATATATGTAGGCTTATTATAGTTATAGTATTTAAAGGTACGTTTTTTATTAAATTTATATTTTTTAGTAGTATTAAGGTTTATAGGGCCTATATAGTATTTATAAATAGTACTTTATTAGTAGTTATTTTGTCCTTATTAGTTATTTTACTAAAGTTATTATTTTTAGTTATAGTACTAGAATTATTTAAATTACTACTAGTACTTCTTACTTAAATTAGTACCTAGTTATTATTATTTTTTTTATAGTATCGTTTTTAGAAATAGTTCTTAATTTTAATAATAAGTTTAGTATATTAAAAGAAATCTTTAAAATAGTTAATTTTAATAAGTTTATTTTTAACTTTATTTTTTAGGCCTTCGTAAAATATAAAAATTCTAAGTTCTTTAGTAAAATTTAGTTATATACTAATATATTAAAATTTAGTAGTATAATAAGTAGTGGACTTAGTTTATTTAAGTAAAGTAAAATCTTATTTAGCTTATTACTTTTAATTAGGGTTCTAAAAAAAAGTTTAAAGAGTATACTTGAATTCTTTAAAGGTAAAAAAAAATCCTTAACTTTAGTAGTATAGTTATTTAAGGTTTTAACTTTAAAGAACTGTTTTTAGAATAGTTTAATTTATTAAAAAGTACGTTTATAAAGAAATATAGTAGTGTAGATAATATACTTAGTATTACTTTTAAAGTTATTATAATAAAAGCTTTAATAGTTTTTAACTTAAATTAAGAATCCTTTTAGTATTTTAGGGGTTCTATTATAGGTAATAAGTAAGTTAAGTTTAAGTTTTTTATATTTATAATAAATAAGTATTTTAATAATATTAATAGTAGTATAGAGTATCTTAAGTTAATTCTAAAGCTATTTATTAGTATTTTTTTTACTTTTTAAGTTAATATTAAGTTTATTAATAATTCTTTAGATTTAGGTAAATTCTCTTTAAGTAAACTTAGTAGCTTTTTAAAGTTTAGCTAGGTTTCTAGAGTTACTATTAGCTAAGTTAATAAGTCACTTATTACATTACTCTATCTTCTTAAGTTATTATAAAAAGGCGTTAAATACTTTCTTAGTAATAATAACTTTTTTATTTTTATTGTACTTAATATTAAATATAAAGTAGTTTTCTACGTTTTATAACTCTTAGGCTAGGTTCTTAGTACTTTATCTAAAGGAGTTAGATAAGGTAGGGGTATACTTAGTATTTTTAAAAGAAGTTATTATAAAATACTATTAATAAACGTTAAAAATTAACTTACTAAATAAAAGCTATTAAAATATTATAACTAGCCTTTTAATAGTAAAATTTATATTAATAAAAACTAAAGCTTAATACTAATAATAGTACTACTAGTTACTAAAGGGATCCTAAGGGTTTAAGGTACTTAAGTAATTAGTTTAAGTGTCTAATAAAAGGGTTATAGTAGTTACTACTAAAGGGCTAAAAGTATTTAAAGATTAATATAAGGTTAATAGCTAAAGAACTATAAAACGTAGAACTTAAAGTACTTAAGTCCTAGCTATATATATATACATTTCCTTAAATTACTCCCTTAGTTCCTTAATTTATAGTATTAAATTAGAATAGTATTTTTATAATTTTAGGGGTCAGATTAGTTAGGATTAGTAGTGAGCCTAACTAATCTAACCTCGGCGTATAGTCTTTCCGTTCTATATTAAGTGTTATACTAATATAAGTTATAGTTATCTATTTAACTACTAAGCCCCTCTATAGAGTTACTACTAGAGGTCTATTAACTAACGGGTTATAATATATTTATAGTAAATTAGGTTATTAATTATAGAAATACTCTACTAAAGACTATAGTAAAGTATATAACTACTACTATTAAGTTAATTACTTTTAAAATATTATGTTAGTATTTTTTTAGTAATTCTTTATAGAGTATAAAAGTAATAAGATATTTAATGATATTTAGAAGTATAATAAAGAGTTTATAAATAAATACTTTTTAAATAGTAAAGATAGTAGAGCTATAGAACCTTAATTAACTATATTTATAACTATTTATTTAATAAAGAAAAAAGTTAATAACTCTAAAATAGTAATAAATTTTATTAAATAAGTAGTAGCCTATACTATAATAATAGAAGATATAAACTTAATAAAATTAATACTCTATACCTATAATAACTAATATTTTAAGGCTATTTTTTAAAGTATTATACCTAATACTAGGGTAGTAGAGTTTTCTATAGTAGGCTATAGTTAGTATATAGTCCTTAAGAAGATAATCTTTTTTAACTTTAAACTTAATACTATAAATACTAGTACTATATTAATTTATTGTAGTACTAGTAATAGTAGTAAATGTTTTAAATTAATTAAGATCCCTTTACTTTTTTAAAATATTATTTTTTACATTATACTAACTAATATACTATTCTTACTATACTTTAAAAATATAAACTGCCTAGGGAGTATATTTAATAATATTAATAATGTTTTATATAAAGAAGATATTATAGTACTAATTATTTGATAATAGGGGTATAGCTAGTTACTATTTAATTATAAGTAAGTAATAGTATACTATTACTTTACTATTAATAAACCTTAATAGCTTTATTATTAATTTAAGTAGTCTTTTATTATAAAACTCTATAATATACTTAAAAAAGCTAATTATTAACTAAATATTTAAGTATTAGAGACTTTAATAAAGACATACTACTACTACTAACTCTATAGGATAGTACTTTTAAGATTTTAATTTATATTATAAAATAAATATAACTTCAAATATAAGGGTATTATAAATATTATATACTTTAATAAAAAACTAGTTATTTACTTTATTAATATTATAACTAGATTTACTACTATAAGGTTTATTAAAAAATATATTTATTAAAGTAGTTTAGGAAGGTATTTATATAGTATAAATTAATATATACTAGGGACGTTTTAACGTTTTTATAACTAATACTATAATAATATTTAAAGCTATAGAGTTTAAAGGATATACTAAAGAGTAAGGAATTACTTTTAAAATTGTACTTATTAAAGTCTATAACTTTATTAGTAAAATTAAAAAATACTATATTATTTTAAAGTAGGTTTATTAAATTTATTATACTAAAAACTTACTTTTATTACTTAAGATTATACTTCAAATAAGTATTAAGAATATTAACAATATAGTAGGTCCTAATAGTTTTATACTAACTCTTTTTATTTTTAAAGTATATTTATAGATTAATAACTTTTTTTTATTAGTTTTAAATATTATTAAGTGCGCCTGGGTAATTAAAAAGGTTATTAAGGAGATTTACTGTTTTTATATATAGCGTAAGGTTAATAGTGCTTTTAATATATATAATAGGCTAAAAATACTTAAGACTTTAAGACTTTTATTTTAATTAATAGTTTAAATATAGTATAAGAAAAGTAGCTAGTAAGGCCTTTATTCATTAATTTTAATAAATAATAAAGAATGTGTATTTACTTTTTTATAAGGTGTAAGAACTTTTTAATTAATAGTTATTAAGTTATACTATAAAAATATTAATAATATAGGTCCTAAAATTCCCTTTCTACTAAAAGACCGTAAAATAATTAAGTATAAGGCTAAGGGTAGAGTTAAATATAAGGATAAGGTTAAAGAGATTCTTAATAAAATTATTATTAATATAGAGCTTTTTTCTACTAAAGACTTAGTACTAGTAGAAGCTCTAAGATAATAATAAAGTTAATTATAAAAGACCCTAGTGATAACGTTTATTTTAGTTAAAAAAGAGGCGAATTTTGCTTTTATTATTAAGTTAAAAAAGTAGGGGACTATTACTACTCTAGGGGAGTTGTTTTAAAGGTTAATAAAGGAAGAGATTTTAGTTTTATAAAACTATAACGTTTTTAATATTATTCTATTTAATCCTAAGGTTTATAGTGGGTTTAGAATGTTTAATTTTGTATTATTAAGAAAATCAAAGTAAAAATAATAGATTAGTTTTATAAAAAGTTCTGCTTTATTATATAAAGTTATATTAATAACGGGAAGGCTGTGATTTTAATATAGTTTTTTATAATTTAAAGGTCTAGTTAATAGTTAATCCTAGTACTTACTTTAACCCTTATATAGACTAGTATAAAGCTATAACTTTAAGATATTATATAAGTATATATGTAATTAGAGATATAGTTTAATTAAATAATCCCTATATACTTTCTAGTTTAAACTTATAACTAGTACTTAAATAATACTATTATAGTTATTAAAAGGCCTTTTTATAGTATTGTAGAGGCTACGATACACTAGTAGGTAATATACTATTAGTACTATAGAGAAAAGCTTAAAATAAGTATATTAATATATAACTTATACTTTTTAATATTATTAATTAATAACTTAAACTTTATTGTAATTAAAATATAAATAAATAATACCCTTAGTCTTTTAATAAATAAATTTTTAATTTATAAAATATTAAAGCTTAAAAAGGCGAACCTTATAGCTAAAGTAAAGATATTCTTAATTCTAGAAAACCTACTAATACTTAATAGTAGTATTCTAATACTAAAAGGTAAATCCCTTACCTTTTATTAAAAGGGCTAAGGTAAAAAGCTTATAATTATTAAACTTAATAAGAATTAAAAGACTTAATATATTTAATAGTGTACCTAAAAAGTATATGTTATATTAATTTATTAATTTAAAGCATGATATAATTTTTTTATAGTAGCTTAATATTAAGAACCTATAAATAAAAATATTACTACTCTTAATAAGTAATTATATTAGTTATTACAACCCATTAGTTAACAGACCTCTAATAGTGACCCCATAGGGGGCTTAATAGTTAAATAAGTAATATTAACCTATATTAGTATAATATATTATAGAGTAGAAGAACTAGAATATAAGTTACGTAATAATAAATAAAACTGATATATAATAAGTAGTCCTAGGATAGAACTAATAATACTAAAAGTAGTTTATAGTAATAAACTAATATACCTAATATTAATTCTAAAAATAAAGGAATATATTTATAAAAACTAGACTTATATATAAATAAAACTAAAGTACCCTTAAGTTCTTTTTTTTATAGTTCTTTAATTATTAACTTTATATTAATCTTTAAATACTTTTAGCCCTTTAAAAATTATAAGTATAGGTATAAAGATATTAAGGTCGGTATTAAAATTACTAAATACTTCTATAGTAATATTAGGCTTAATAGAGTTAGTAAAGGAATAGGTTTAGTATATAATATATAAATAAAAAAGGTAGAAGTAGTGTTGTAGTAGTAATAGTATTATATTAGTGTTTTACTATATTACTTACTTTTTAAAAAAATAAAAGTCTAGACCCCTATAGGCTAAGGGGAGCTCTGCCTTTTATAGACTTAGTACCTTACCCTTTAGGCCTAGCTTTTAAGGTACTAGTCCTTTTAGGGTTTAGTACGTTACGTACAGTTTAGCTAAGTGGCTCTAAGCTCTGTGTATAGTTAGTTGTATTTACTATAGTTAGCTATAGGTACTATAGTTAGTTATAAGGGTTATAGTTAGTTATAAGTACTCTAAAAGAGTAAATAAAAAATATTTAGAGTAGTTTATTCTACTATAAGTAGTTAACCTAGTAGCTTAAAGTTTAGTTTATTAAAGCTAAAGGCTATAGGTTTAATTTTGCCTTTTGTTTTCTTTTACTTTTATTTTTAGTTCTTTTTAATAGACTAATATCCCTCTTTAAAATATATATTAATTTAATTTTATTATAGATCTTAGCGTTCTTACGGTATATTAAAAGACGTTTTGAGTATTAAAAACTTCTATATAAAAACTATATAAAAACCTTTTTTTTCTAAGTAAAAATATTTAAAGTAAAAATAAAGAAAAATATATATTAATAAAGAAAACCTTTTCTTTTTAATATAATAAATTATTTATTTTTAACTTATCCTTTAATAAATTTATATGCTTTTTTATTTTAGTTTTACTTTTAAGAGAAAATAAAAAACCTTTATAGTTTACTATACTTAAAGTAGTTATATAATTATTGAATATTATTTTACTTATAGGCTTAGTTAAAATATTAGCTAAATTATTTTTAGTAAATACATAGAATAGTAAAGCTTTATTATTAATTATTGTATTTCTTATAAAGTAATATTTAATATTAATATACGTAACGTTTTTATAAAATTTAGAATTTTTAGTTAGTTTTTAAGCTACTTTACTATTTATAAAAATCTTAAGTTTATTTAGACTTTTTAGGTCTAAAAATTTAAATATATAATTATAAGAGTTATATAAATATATAGTTTTTTTAATAGCTTTAGTAAAAGCTATATATTTAACTTTATAAGTAAATAAAGCTACTATTTTTTATTTTATAGTATTCTAATTAATTATATTATAAAATTCTAAATAAAATAAATAACTAGTAGTAGATTTTCTATTATTAAAATCTTTAACCTAATTAAAGTCTAAAAATCCTATTATTTTAAATTTAATAGAGTAGTTGTATAAAATCCCTAGGTTAGGGAATTTATTTAAATATCCCTATAACTAATTTAAAGTAATAAAATACTCTTTAAAAGGATTACTTATATAACAAGCTAAAACTATAACTATAAAGGCTATATCTAGCCTGGTTTTTAAAGTAGAATATATTAAAAAGCCTATTTTGTATTAGAATTATTTTATTTCTTCTTTAGTAGCTTAACCTTTATTTTTCACTAATTTTATATTATTATTTATAAGTATTAAATACCTATATAAGTAGGTTTTATTATATTTAACTAATAGCCTTTTAGTATATTTAGTTTAATATAAAAATAGAGTTTTATTTTCCCTATTTATATCTACTTTAACACCTAAAAAGGTTTTAGGTACCCCTAGTAGTTTTATATTAATCTCTTTCAAAATATTATTAATTATACTATTAGTAATTTTAGAGTTAAAAGTAATAACTAAAAAGTTATCTATATAATAAACTATAATAACTTTAACTCCTTTTTTATTAAGTATAAAAACAGCCTTATTATAAAGCATTATATTAAAGCCTTTCTTTTTAAGTATATCTTTTAAATACTTATACTATAGTTTAAAACTTTATTTTAAACTATATAAAGCTTTATTTAGTTTATAGACTAATTCTTTATAAGAATCTTTATAATCTTTATTAAAAACTAATTTATTATTATTATTATTAAAAAAACTAGTAGGTAATTAGACGTATATCTCTTTATTAATATTAGTATATATAAACGTACTAGTAACGTTATATTATTTAATATTCTAATTACTTTATATAGTTATTAAGACTAATAACCTATAGAATTTAGGTCTATAAGTAGTACTAAAGGTTTTTAAGTAATTAATACCTATATATTAATTATAACCCTATACTACCTAAGACGCTTTATATTTATTAGGTTTTTTAGCTTTAATATTAATATTATTATTAGTCTTTTTTCTATAAACCTATTTGCCTTTTAGAGGTTTAATAAATTATAGTTTTTTAATAATACTTTAAGTATTTAATTTAGTTAATATATTTAATTCTTTATATATAGCTTAGATTTAGTTTTATAAATTATTAAATTTTAAAACTTATTTATATATAGTAGGTTTATTTAAGTTATTAATACTTAGTATATAAGAGATTTTATCTTTTAAGCTATTAATAGCGGATATTATGTTTAGAGATAGGTAGTCTTTTATTGTAAATAGTATATATTTTTGATTTTTAACTTATCTATAGCTTTTCTAGATCTTTTTATTTATATAGGGGATTTTTATAGTTAATTTAGAGTTATTATTATTATTATTATTATTAGTTTTATTAATATTATTATAATCTAAGTTTATTTTAAAAAAACTATTACTTTAAGATTCGTTTCTACTTTTAATTACACTAAATTATAAATAATTTATTTTATTTAGTATAAATAGTTTTTAATTATTATTATTAGTATCTTTTATAAAAATATTCTTAAATACTTTAACGTCTCTAAACTAAAAAGCTTTACTTTCTTTTAAATCCTATATTCTATAGGTATTATTACTATAGTTAAGAATTATACCCTTTTTAGCTTTATTATTAAACTTTTTAATATTAGGGTCTTTATTTTTATAGTAATAAATACTCCCCTAGACCCTTATATAATTTAAAAAGGGTTTTATATTATTCTTAACTTTATATAGTATTTTATAAGCTATTGACTTATATAGGGTTCTATTATAAAGATATATAGCTGCTAAAAGAGCTTTTCCCTATAGTTTAAAGTTAATATTAGTATTTATTAGTATAGCCCTTCCTTTATTTATTATATTATATATTATTCTTTTAATAATACTATTAGGCTTATATATATAAAGTAGTTTTATATTATAAATTATACTACTCTTTATATATATAGTTTTTATTCTTTTATTATTAAACTCTTTACTACTATTTATATTAAATTAATTAATTTTATATTTATTTTTATTATTTTTAGCTAAGGATTTAAATTCCTTAAAAGTAGTAGAAACCTCTTTAGATTCCTTTATTTTTAATAATTTACTCTATATAAAACAGGTCTTTTTATTTATAAATAGTATAAAGTATTTATAATTATTATATATTTTAAGTATAATTAACCTATATAAGTCTAACGCAATTTTATATAAGTAGAAGTAGTCTTTTGTGTAATTACTAGACTTCTTATTTATAGTATTAGTAAATTTTCCTTTTAAACAGACCTTATAGAGTAATTTAAAAAATACCTCTATAGTAGCCCTTTTATATATAATTTTAGTTTAATTTAGAATAGTAAGTAAAGATTACTAGTTTATATAGCCTAATTAGTTATACTATAGCTTTATTATATTAATATTAGGGTCTATTATTTAATCCTAACTTTAAGACTCTTTTATAGTATTTTTTATTATATTAATTACTTCTTTATTTATATTAAAGTTAAAAAAGTAAAAGTTATTTCTCTTTATTCTTACTAAAAGGACTTTATCTTTAATTATATTATATAATATAGATTTATTATAGTAAATTAAGGCTATACTTATTTTAATAAGTTTAATTTAATTTAAAAGATTAATACTTAGTTTAGGTATATAATAAATATCTTTTATAATATAAAGAGTATTATTTCTTATAGTAGTTAAATTACCCATTTTATAAATAAAAAAGTAGTTTATTTTACCCTAATTAACCTTTGTTTTAATAGTTTTAATATTATTAAGTAGAAATAGGTTATTAGTTATATAGATTATTATAGCTAAGTCTAAACAAAACAGTTATTTTCCTTTATAAGTAAAAAAATCTAAAAGTTCCTTATTTAACTATTTTATTAAGTTACTTAGTAATAAGTTATTAGTTTTAAAATCTATATTAATAGGGGTTTTAAAGATAATTCTTATATTTTTAAATTCTATATTAGAATCTAAGTCCTTTTTAGTTACTAAGTTAATATTTATTAAGTCTAAAGTAACTATAACTTCTTTTAATAAATTAAAAGAGTTAGAATTGTTATTAATAACTGTTTTAATTTGTTATTTTTTTTATTCTATTTTTTAACTCTTTTTTCTTCTTTATTATTTATAAAAGGGTTGTTTTTTAATATTCTTTTAAACTAATTAAGAGCTTTATTAAGATATAAAAATCCATAAATATTCTTTATATAGCCGGTTTTTTTGTAGTAGTTGTAGTATTGACCCTTAGTTTATTTTTAGAATTTAGTAGTTTTTTTAGACTTAATTTAAGATTTAAAGAATTATATAGAGTTATTATTACTCTTTTTTTAGATTTATTTAATAAATTAGTAAATAAAAACTTAATAGTATAGACTTTTAAGTTTTCTTTTAGAAATTAGGTTATATTAGTTATAAATCCCTTGTAAGAGTTGTTTAAATTATTTAAAACTTAAACTATAATTACTTATTTAAGTAAAACTAGGTTATTTAAAGTTAGATTATCTATATGCTCTTTAACTTTATTAAAGTATTTTTTAAGAGTATTAAAGTCTTTAAAAGTAGTATTAAAAAACTCTTTATAAGTAAGAAACTTATTTGTAAATCCTTTTAGTTAATATAGGTATTTTAAGCTTTTTTAAACTTTTAGAGCTATTTGAAAGTCTTTTATAACTTTTAAAGGGCTATTTTTATAAAAAAGTTTTATATAACTTAATATTTTATTATTTAGATTTTTATTTTTATTATTTAGTAGTTTAGTAAAATTTATTACTAAATTTTTATTAGCTAGTACTATATAGAATTTTAAAGACTATACTTAATAATTTAATTATTTTTTTAGTTTTAGAATAGTAATTTTATTTATATTTTATAAGTTTAAAGTCTTTTTTATTTAAATAACTAAAACTAAGTAGACTACTAAAAACCTAAGAGTTATTTCTTTAAGATCATAGGAGTAAACTACTTATTATATAACTAACTAAGTAGTTTAAATAAATAGTTAAAACTATAAAGTCCTACTATATTTTTTTTAACTATTTTAGTTAGTTTATTATAGTTAATAGACTTAAAGTTTATAACTTTAGGGTTATTAATATTAACTTATAGTAGCTTTTATTAGTTAAGCTAAATAGTAAAAGTTACTATAATCTTCATTTTTATATAAGTTATATTAATTAAATATTATTTAGAAATTTATTTACTATAGTAGGTATATATAAGGATTTATTAAGGATTTATTAAGGAAGGTTAGATAATTTAAGGATTTTTTAAAAACTAAGTTTCTTAGTTACTTAGGGACTTAAATTACGGGTAATTTATAAGTATTAGTTGTAGATTTTAGTTTCTTATAGTTAAAATAAGGTTAGTTATTAAATAAGTAGGTTTAAATAGACTTTTGTAATTAGTTAGGAAGGTTAGGTTAGTTAATAAGCTGGGCTTATAACCTATAAGTATAAGTATAAGGGTATTAAGGTTAGTATTAAGATTACTAAATACTTTTATAGTAATATTAGGCTTAATAGAGTTAGTAAAGGAATAGGTTTAGTATATAATATGTAAATAAAAGAGGTAGAAGTATTATTATAGTAGTAATAGTATTATATTAGTATTTTACTATATTACTTACTTTTTAAGAAAATAAAAGTCTAAACCCCTATAGGCTAGGGGGAGCCTTACCTTTTATAGGCCTAGTGCCTTACTTTTTAGGCCTAGCTTCTAAGGCACTAGTCCTTTTAGAGTTTAGTACATTATGTATAGTTTAGCTAAGTGGCTCTAGGCTCTGTATATAGTTAGCCGTATTTACTGTGGTTAACTACGGGCACTGTGGTTGACTACGAGGGTTATAGTTGGCTATAAGTACCCTAAAGGGGTAAATAAAAGATATTTAGGGTGGTTTATTTTACTATAGGTAGTTAACTTAGCAGCTTAAAGTCTAGCCTATTAAAGCTAGAGGCTGTAGGTTTAATTCTGCCTTTTATTTCTTTTTACTTTTATTTTTAGTTCTTTTTAATAGACTAATAATAATAACTACTATAACCCTCTTATTAAACACTTAAACTAATTACCTATATACTTTAAACCCTAGAATCCTATTAATACTTTATAGTACTATTTATAATATTAAATCTTAACTTTTATTAATATAAACCTTACTATTAAAAGACTAACTATAATATTTTAATAACTTCTATTTAATAAATTAACCTTTAATACTAATAAATAGTATCCTATAATATCTTTAGTTAAAATACCTAAGGTTACTCCTATTTTATTTAAGTCCTTTAGTAAATAAACTTAAAACGTTATTTAAAAACTAGGAGAATAATGTATAAAAGACAATAGAAACGAATTTAGTAATAATAATACTAATAAGTAGTTTAAATAGACTTACTATAATATTAAGTAACTCTAAAAGATATTTAATAAATACTTTAGTTAAATAGAAAAGCTTTAAAATACTATTTAATAAGCTAATAAATATATATAAGAGGTTAAGAACTAAAATAAAACCCTTTATACTACTACTAATATTATCAAAATACTTATTTATAATAAATATAAAAAGCTTAAGTTTAATTTACCTATTACTTATAATAAAACCCCTAAAACACTTAAAGGATTTTCAATTTAAGTTAAGAACTACTAAAGCTTCTATTATAATAACTTTAAAAATAATACTAAGTAAGTTATTTATACTACTATATTCCTCTATAAACGCGCTATTTAATAGATTAAACTATTTTAAAAATAGTTCCTTAAAGCCAAAACCTTAAATAACTATACTACTAAAGTTAGGGATATTTTTTTTACTTTTAAAGGATTTAAATACACCCTTTAAACTCTATTCTAGGACCCTAACTAGAAGTAACAAACTAAACAAAATCTTACTTTACTTAAATAAGCTAGTTTATATATTATATTGCCAAATTCTAATATGTTGTCACATAATACAGTTTTTACCACCAAAAGTCTGGGTCTTATATTTATAACCGACAGTTAAAATAAAGCAGCAAGTCATTATTAAGGACACTGTTTCAGTATCTGGATTTATTCAAATTAATAACTACTGAAAGATACGCAAAAAAGAAGACAATACAGCAGTACTGGCACTCTATTCATGCGTGTAATGATGGTTACCAATTTAGTACTACTTATCAGGTGGGCAGCTGTTAAGAACAACTGTTGGATAAACAACTAGTATGGCAAATTTTCACTTATAAAGTATTTGCTATTAGGTATAAACGTGCAAAACACCCTCAATGCATTAACTAATAAAGTATACTAAGTACCACAATTTATAACGAGTTAGGTTCTGCAATTAGGATGTATTGAATAAAGAGCAGCAATGGCACTAGATTTTAAAGGTGAAAGTAACTTCTAATATTATTACTAAAAAATATTCTGAAGTTATTATAAAATGGTATATATATATTGTCGAAATATATATACTAGGTGTGCAAAGATCTAGAATGGTGCTTTAGAATGCTAGTTGAACATTTGAACATTATGACAACACAAAAGATTTTATATTCTTTCATTAGTATACTATGCGAAAATAAATGAAGGTGCGTATTATCGTTATCATTCATCGCTTTCATACTATTGTTCTGAATTCATTAAATAATAAAGGTCTAAATTTTATTATTAGCTGGGTTGACAGCATTTATATTACAAATTGCCGGATTAAATTACTGCAATGTCGATAAAGATTATAAAGGTATTTTTAATTATTATTAAAATTATTTTGCATCCTTTATTATTATTAAAAATTCAAATGCTTTCCTATAATAAGAAGATGAGAAGAAGTTCTCATCGCTCATTCTAAAAACCTAAATGTATCTTGAACAATGACTTTATCGTCATTACTTACCAACATGCGAACAAATGACAAGGTGCCTCTTAATATATTATGAATATAGAAGAAACACAATACAAAGGAAGGATATTATTATATCACCAATATTAGTAACAAGGTTGTTTTCTACAACAACCTGTTGAAAAACTAAAAACAGTCTTTACTATTTTATGAATATAAGTTAATAAAACCTGTATAAAGAAATAATGTACTTGTTGCTGATGCGTGCTAATAATAAATATTAAAAACACTTTATAAAAAACTTAACTCTTAATTCTTTTTTTAAAGAAAGAAGGATACTCTGTATAAGAATATTTACTTTAATTAAGAGCTTAATATATAAATTATTTAAGAATATAAAGGACCTAAAAAAGTAGTATTTAGACTAAACCTAAACTTTTTAATAAAGTGCCTATATACTAATAATATAAATTAATAAAATTACTATATTAATTAATATAAAGTTTACTATATTATTAAAGTATAAATACTTAAAAAGAAATAGCTTTAAAAAGAAAAAGGAACTAGCTTTATACTACTAGTTATTAGTATTAAAAATACCCTTATAAAAGGAGGAGTAGTTAAGTACCCTAATAACAATAGAATATATACTAAATAGAGGCTAAAGTAGTTAAAAAACTAGACTTACTTACTATAGAAAGATTATAATAAATAACTAAAACAAAATTTATATACTTAATTATAAAAACAAACTTAAAAAAATACCTTTACTTTAATATTATAGTAAATAGAATACGGGTTAAAGCTTTAATTAATAGTAGCACTTAAAGTAATTTTATATTACTACGGGTTGTAAATAAACTATAAATACTATAGAATAAAAAAACGAATCTTTATTTATTTAGTAACGTAAAAGGAAAAGGAGTATAGTATAGTAAAGGTATTATTAATAGTAAGACTATACTTCTTACTTTAAACTACTACAACTAAAAGATATACCACTACCTTAATATTATAAATATAAAATAATAAAATATTATTTTAGGAATACTATAGCTATAAAAAAAACCTACAGATAAACTAGAAGGCTAGCTACCTTTATTAGAACTATAAAACAAGTTTAGTTACTAAAGGACATAGTTAACTACTGGCTTTAAATAAACCTTAATACTAAAAAAAGCTAATAATAATATTATAATTTATTACTTATTTAAAGGTTAAAAAAGTAGTTACTAAGCTATTATAGAAAAAGCACCTTACTATAATATAAAAAGAATTAATCTTTAACAAAAATTAACTTCTATTTATTTTAAATAAATATAAAATATATAAAAAGCTATTTACTTTAATACTAAAAATAGGCCTACTAGGATATAGTACTTTTAATTATAAAATCCCTATTAAAAAAGAATAAATACTATTATTTAATAAAGTTTATTAGTTAAACAAATAAAAAATAAAAGTACTTAATAAGTATATTAATAAATACTTAGCTAAGGGCTATATAAAAGAATTAATATTAGCCGTAGAATACCTAATCCTATTTATACTAAAAAAGAATAATAAACTATAACTATATATTAACTACTATTAACTTAATAATATTATAATTAAAAACTAATATCTACTACTACTTATTTTAAAGCTATAAAACCTACTCTTTAAAACTAATTAGCTTATAGTTTTTAACCTTAAAGGAGTTTATAACTTAATTAAAATTAAAAACAGAAAGGAGTAAAAGATAGTATTCCGCTCTTACTAAGGATATTTTAAGTATTTTATTATACTCTTTAGACTTACTAACACCCCTACTATAATTTAAAATATAATTAACTATATATTATAAAGGAAATTTAATATCTTTATAGTTATATATTTTAATAATATTCTTATCTGTTTAAAAACCCTTAAAGAATATAAATAATACGTATATTAAGTACTCTAAAAGCTCTAGGAAGCTAAATATTTTATTAAACTAAAAGAAAAGCAAGTTTTATACCTAAAAAGTAGACTATTTTAGGTTTACTATTACGCCCAGGATTATTAAAATATTATATAAAAAATTACTATAGTTAAAGACTAATTAATACTATAAAATATTAAGGATATTTAATTATTTTTTAAGTCTATTAATTTTTATTAATAATTCTTTAAAGGATATTTAGGGAATATTTCTATACTTATAAACTTTACTAAAAAACATACTTAATAAAAATAAACAAAAAAAACAAAGTAGTATTTTAAAAATTTAAAAACCAGGTCGTTAATAAACCTATACTTATAATACTAAACCTAAATCTACTATTTAAAGTAGAAACACTAAGAACTAATATAGTTCTATAAATAGTTATTAAAAAACAGCTATAATATAAGCTATTAAACTAGCTTAAAAAGAGTAATATTTCTATACTATAAATAGAAATAAACGCTTAGGCCTCTTAAGGGGTCTGTGCGTAAAATTCTATAAATATCTCTTATATATACCCTAAATATTACTAGTTACCTAAACGGGACTAGCGCGAAACTAGGCCTAATTAGGCCTAGGGGCCCCTGGGTGCCCTATATATACAGCAGCTGTTCCCCTTTCTTAGTTAGAAATAATTAAGCAATTCTTTCCCTCTTTTCTTCCCTTTTCTTCCACATGCGACCGTGAGCTTACATTACGTAAGCAAGACCTCTTATGGTCTTAGTGAAACTAACGCCTTAAACTATACTATTAGTAAATAACTTAGTTAATATAATAAAAAAAAACACCTATACCTATATACCTTCTACTTAAAAAAACTTAGTAAACTAAAACTTAACTACTAAATCTATAATAAAGAACTTATAACTATTATTAAAGTATTTAAAGAATAGAGACTATACTTATTAAGAACTAACTATAAAGTTATAGTATATATAAATTATAAGAACTTTATATACTTTATTATATTTAAAGACCTTAATAAATAATAAATTGAATAGTTAAAATTCCTTTTAGAATTTAACTTTTAAATTATTTATAAAGACGAATTAAAAAATAAAAGAATAGACACTCTTAGTAAATAATTAGACTTAGAATTAATAGTCCTAAATAAAACTTAAGTAATTCTTAAAAGGAATTTAAATAAAAACCTTATACTAGTTATTTACCTCTTTATAATTACTAAATAAATTAGTACTAGCACGTCTATATAGATAACTAATAAGATAATTAAAATAATTTATAGTACTAAAGTATATAAATACTAAAGAGTTACTAAAATATAGAAATATATTTAATAATATTATAGTAATAAAGTTATATAAAAACAAGTAACTAAAGCTATTAAAGATTACGAAATTTATAATAAAAGTAAACTAAAATACCACAAGTAATATAAAAATATTTAACCTCTTCTAGTATCTAATAAAATATAGTAATTAATTTCCCTTAATTTTATTATTAAATTACTATAATTAAAAAAACTACTTACTAAAAAATAGTTTAATAGTATTTTAGTTATAGTAGATTAACTTACTAAGTATATATATTTTATTCTATAGATTAAAGTAAGCACAGTAAAAAAGCTTATATATATCTTTAATAAGTACATTTTTAGTTAATATAGTTTACTAAAAAATAATATATTAAATAAAAAAACGTAGTTTATTTTAAAGTTTTAAAAATTTCTAATTTTATAACTTAAATCTAAACCACAACTATTTACTACCTTCTACTTCTAAACTAATAAATAAATAAAAGAAATTAATTAAATTTTTAAAATATACCTAAAATATTATATTAATTACTAATAAGATAATTAAGTAATCTTATTACTAATAACCTAATTCACCTATAATAGTATAGTAAAAGAAAGTACATAGTACTCACCTTTCTACCTTAACTATAAATTTAAACTAACTATCTATAAAGAACTAAAAGTAGAACCTATAATAGTAAAAGTAGTTACCTATATTAACTAAATCAAAATAATTTATAAATAACTTTAATATAACTTAGAATTTATTAAATAATATATATATAAATATACTAATACTTTAAAAATAAAGGGACTATCCTTTAAACAGAGAAATAGTATATACCTTATATAATAAAATATTAAAACTAAATAACTAAATAATAAATTAGACTTTAAAAACCTTAAACCCTTTAAAATTATTAAACAAATCTCAAGGGTTAACTTTAAACTTACACTACTAAATACTATAAAACATCACCTAGTTTTTTACATCTTACTTCTTAAACTAATACTATAAGGTTTATATACTACTAACTATATTAAAATTAACCCTAAAAGAACTATAAAATTAAAAGAATTATTAACTATATTAACTAATAAAATAATAAAAAACTTTAATATTTTATTAAGTAAAGAAACTATAACTATAAAAATAATACTTAAAAACCCGTATTAAACCTAATAAATACACAAAATAAACTATAAAAATACTAAACCTAGTAGTAAGAACAACAGGCCATTATAAACACTAAAAAACTAGTAGAACTATTATGTATTATATACCTATAACTTAGAATTTAATTAATTAAACCCCTAAGAATAAATTAAATATTTCTTTACCTAAAAATACCTAATTTAAAATAAATCAAAAACCCTCTACTACATCACTAAAAGTACTAATAAATAAAGGACCTAAATTACTAAACTTATTACTAAAGCTAAGAAAAAGCTATAATAGCTTATTTTTAAAACCTACTACCTAAAAATTACTTACTATAAACTATTTATAAGTATCTAATACTAATAATATATTACTATTTAGTAAAACACTATTCTCCTAATTAGCTTTTTATATACCCTATTTAAAAGCCTTAGTTTACTTTTTATAAACCTTTTTTTAAATCTTTTAAATATAATTTAAATAACTTACTACCTTTACTATTTATAATTATAAATACTTAAACTTATAATAAAAAGCTAAAAGCTCCTTAGTTACTTTCTCCTTTTTTTTATCCTACTCCTTTTACTAAGAATTTAACTTTTAAACTATAAAATATTAGTACTACTACTACTTCTACTAAAAATAGAATACTTATAGATAGATACTACTAAGACCCTATTATAAAGCTTTTTTACTATAATATAAGTATAATAATAAATAGACTTTTTATTAAAATAATATAAAACCTTTATATAAAAGTAATAAGTATAAAGTATATTACTATTAATTAATTAAAACTTAATATACTTAATAAATATAGTTATTTTATAATCTTTTATTATAGTTAATTATAATTTTAATTTTTAAATATAACTTAATATAGTATTAGTACTATAGTAAATAAAGAAGTATAATTATAAATCCCTAACTTAGAACTAATAACCTACTTATAATAAAGTTTTAAGAATAAGACTTTTTAAAAAAGGAGCTAATATTATAACCTATTAGTTAATAAACCTTTAATAGTGACTTTAAAAGGGGCTTAGTAGTTAAATAAGTAATATTAATTTATATTAGTATAATATAATATAAAGTAAAGAAACTAGGATATAAGTTATATAATAATAAGTAGAACTGACGTATAATAAGTAGTTTTAGAATAGGACTAATAATACTAAGGGTAGTTTATAGTAATAAATTAATATACTTAACGTTAGTTCTAGAGATAAAGGGATATATTTATAAAAACGGGACATATATATAAATAGGACTCAAGTACTCTTAAGTCCTTATCTTGATAGTTCTTTAACTATTAACTTTATATTAATCTTTAGATACTTTTAGCCCTTAGTAGTAACTACTACAACCCTTTTATTAAATAACTAAACTAATTACTTTAGTACTTTAAACCCTTAGGATTTCTTTAGTAATTAGTAGTACTATTATTAGTATTAGACTTTAGCTTCTATTAACACAGACCTTACTATTAAAAGGCTAGCTATAATATAGGGGGTGTATTATAATAGACTCTTTAAAGCTTTAGCCTTATAAGTTGTACTTTAAGTACTAGGGTAACTAAGTATAAATATAATACTTTAATAAGTGTAGTGCCTTATAGTATAAATCTCTTTTAAGAATAACTATAAATTATCTATACTCTTAAATACTTATACGCCCTAGTACTCGCTATATAATATATTTAAGATTTATAATAATATTTTTTACTATAACTTAATAAAAAATAAATAAATTATAAAAAGTATTTTTACTTTAGAAATTTATACTTTAACTACTAGTATTAATATAGTCTATACTATTATAACTACCCTTAAGTTCATTACTAATTACTTAAATATTCCCCTAATTCTATTTATTATATATACTAACTCTTATTTACTTTATAAGTACCTTATTAAACTAGGTACTACTAAAGAAAAATAACTAATAATTAATATTATAGTATTAAAGTAATTCTATAAGTACTAAAAGTTTTAAAAAATATAATAAATTACTAAAAATAGTAATATTACTAATAGTTTTATAAAAATAAAACTAAACTATACCCTTAAGGGCTTTATTTTAATAAATAAAACTATAATTAAAATAAAAGGCTGGGTAATAAAAAGAGAATAAAAAAAAGGTATTTAGGTTAAAAAGATTTATAGATTTAATAAAAGGGCTAAAAGTACTAGGAAATATAAGGAAATAGTAGTATTTATAATAGTAGTGAAACCTCTAACTAGAGCCTATAGTTTTATTAAAAATAAAGCTATTTAGTTTTAAAAAGACTAATTAAAAAGGGATTAATTAAAAGAACTTAAAAATATTATTTTTAGGCCTTTTTTAATAAATCCTTAGTTTAAAAAAATAAATAATTTAAAGTACTTATATATAAGGCCTTAAGTTATAAAAGAAAAGATTACTAATATAGGAATAACTATATTAGTATTAACTATAGCTCTAGGTAGCTAATAGCTATATAGTGGGGCATGGACCTAGCTCTACTATCACATAAGTATCTTAAACCTTTACTAGAAAGGTTCGCAATCTATCCATCTTTAACTTTAATTACTGACCCTTACGTTTGTAATCGATTGCCATTTGTTTACCCTGCGTAAACCAACATCGGCAGAAGAATGCGGCACTTCCAGCTACTTCCAGCTAAGAAATGCGCGTCTTCCTTAACGGCCCGCTCCCGCAGTCCGTGAGTCTTCCAGGGGCTATTTCTGTGCCTCCACAAGAAGCTGCAGGCCTTCCATGGCGTTATCCAACTTTGAAGGGCTCAGGGCTCCTCTCTGCGCCCTGCCCAAAATTGACGAGGACGTCACGGATCCTCTGCCCGCCTCGCTCTTTGGCCGAGACCGAGACCGTCTCCTCGTGCGCGGCTACTCCCGGTGGCGGAGAGCTCTTGATCTCCGCCAGTTCAGTTGGGCATCGTTTAGTCACCTCGAAATAGTCAAGCTTTCCCGCGTAGGTGGTTGGGATGAGACGCCAGCGAGGTACTGTCCCTCAGCACGCCATGCCACTCAACGAAGGTTCGGTCGATCCGAGTGTTGGATGCATTTGCGTACAACCATGGAGGAGTCTGCCAAGTGCGAGCAACTCATTCCTCACTGCCCTCATGAGCAAATGTAAGATATACATTCGTTTCCTTTCGAAATGGATGAGAGGGTGCGGGTCGTCTACCCTTCTTCCTTGACCCATGATCAACACAATCCGGAAGTATCGTTCAGAGGCGACCAAAGCATCACTCTGCGACCGAAACAAGAACAGATTATGGATGGCCAAGCTTCAAGTCAACATTAATCACAGGAAGCTGAACAGCTCTGTGCTGGTATTAAGCAGCACAATCTATCTCCTCCTCGTTATAACTAGCGCCAGCTCACAGCAACCCACAGAGGCCTTGATCCACTCGCAGCCGCAGAACTAAGATCGAACACATAGTCTCACTTTTGCTCTCGAAGCATCCCAGCGACATCCCCTTGTTGCCAACGCCTGTACGCCACTATGAGTCTTGCCAAGGCGTCAAACCACCGGCAGAGAACGAAGGGAGCTGAATAGATGACGATGAACACGATGACGCATCGGAGAAACCAAGGAGGGGGCGTCAGCTCATTTACCAGAATTTGAAAGAGTCGTATGAAGGACTCCGTTTCCGAGAGACGGTTGCCTCCATGCTCCGCGGTTGTCGGGTCGTCGTGTCGATTGGATTGCGAGGGCAAATCATCTGACAGTAGGGGCTTTTGGGCCTCCATTGCTTCGTAACCTGACAAAGTATTAGCTTTGGATGGTTGATGGCGAGCGAAGGCGATGACTTGCGCCTTGCCTGAGCCGGTTTCGTCAGGTTGGTGTAGGTTCTTTGGATGGTGAGATGAGGGACCCTGAAGGAGCCAGGCTGTGTTCGCCTACGTTGGGCGTGAGATGCTTATGTATAAACTGGATGATCACGTGTGAGAGCTCGGCTCACGACAGACAGTTACTAATAAGCTCCTGAGATGGTCTGGCAGATTGGTACTTTGGTTCCAACAACACACATATGGACCCTGATAGTGTCAATCGCCACACGGATATGATGGTGGCTACGTATGTTGAAATTGAACTGAGTTTAAATGCTCATATTCAAGGCTTGACTGGTGGTATTTAACAAAAGTTCAAAAAAAAAACATCCTCATCGCGTCGCGGGTGGTTTCTCCGCAGCGTCGTCCTCTCCCTCGCGCTCGCCGTCCGCATTGAACAAAGTCTCCTGCGCTGCGTAGAACGTTAGCAGAGTCGCTTTCAGAAACTAAACCGGTCAACTTACCACTCCAGAGCTCGGCATACAGACCACCCCGGTCGATCAGCTCCCTGTGGGTGCCCATCTCGGCCACGCTGCCCTCCTTGAGCACGATGATGAGGTCCGCGTCGAAGATGGTGCGCAGCCTGTGCGCGACGAATACGCTCGTGCGCGACTTCTCGCGCAGAATGCTGTTAATGTTGAGCATGAGAGCCTGCTCGGTATGGGTGTCGAGGGCGCTGGTGGCCTCGTCGAAGAAGAGCAGGGGAGGGTCCTTGAGGAGCAGCCTGCTGACGGCCAGCCGCTGCTTCTCACCGCCCGAGATCATCAAGCCGCGCTCGCCGACCTTGGTCTGGTAGCCGTCGGGGAAACGCTCGATGATGTCGTGGATGCGGGCGCGTTGGGCGGCGGCGATGACGCGCTCCTTGGGGGCCGACATGTCGCCGTAACGGATGTTGTGCTCGATGGTGTCGTTGAACAGAGGCGTGTCCTGGGGGACGACTCCGATGGACCTGCGGAGGGAGTCAACCTGGACCTGACGGACGTCTTGGTCGTCGATGAAGATGCGGCCGGACTGGGCGTCGTAGGAGCGGAAGAGGAGACGGAGGAGGGTGGACTTGCCGCAGCCGCTGGGACCGACGACGGCAACCTTCTTGCCGGCGGGAATGGTGAGCGAGAGGTTGCGGAGGATGGGACGGTCGGGGTGGTAGCCGAAGGTGACGTTCTCGAACCGGATCTCGCCGCCCTTGGACAGAGCCAGGGGCTTGGCGTCGGCAACGTCCTTGATGGAGACGTTCACCTTTTGCAGGTTGAAGAGGGTCTCCATATCGAGGAGCGACTGGCGCAGCTCGCGGTAGACAGAGCCGAGGAAGTTGAGAGGGACGGAGAGCTGGAAGACAAGCTGGTTGACCATGACGAGGTCGCCGACGGTAAGGGTTCCCTGGGCGACGCCGTTGGCGGCCAGGTACATCATGGCCGTCAGGGCCGAGGAGAAGATGATGTTCTGTCCGCTGTTGAGGAGGGCCAGGGAGGTGGCCACCTTGATGGAGCTCTTCTCGTACGCCTGGAGGGCCTGGTCGTAGCGCGCAACCTCGAACTTTTCGTTGTTGAAGTACTTGACGGCCTCGTAGTTGATCAGCGAGTCGACGGCGACCGTGGAGGCCTTGTTGTCGGCGGCGTTGGCCTGCCTCCTGAACTTTGTCCTCCAAGCCGTCGTCCAGATGGTGAATGCCGTGTAGCCAACCATGGTGAGCACCGTGATGGCGGCGAACTTGGCGCCGTACTGCCATGTCAGGATGCCGCAGACCATTGAGATTTCCAGAGCGGTGGGGAGGATGTGGAAGACCATGCTCGTGAGCAGGAAGCTGATGCCCTTGGTACCGCGATCGATGGCGCGCGTCAGGCCACCCGTCTGCTTGGACAGGTGGAAGCTGAGGTCGAGGCGCAGCAGGTGGTCAAAGACGTTGCACGCGACCCTCCGGATGGCCTTCTGAGCGACGGACGCGAAGACGGCGTTCCTGAGCTCCTGGAAAACAGTAGCTCCCACCCTCGTCGCGCCGTAAGCCAGAATCATGCTTCCAGCGATGGTAGCGGCAGTCCCGCCAGCCGCGGCCATATCGATATTCATGGCGTCGACGATGCTCTTGAAGTAGAAGGGTACCTGGACGTTGAGGACCTTGGCGCCGACCAGCAGCGAGACGGCGAGTCCGACCCTGAACTTGGTGCTCAGGCTGTCCTTGGGCCAGAGGTACTGCGACATCTCCTTCATGATTGCCCAGTCAGCCTTGCGCTGCTCCTGTGTGGTCTTTTCGGGTGTGGCAAGAGGGTCGACAGCGGCAGCGGCGGGCTTCTTCCCTGTCGCAGGCTTCGACGCGTTCTTCTTGTCGACGACGCCATCTCCGATCTTCGTTGCGGTCGCGGGCGGTTGGTTTTTCGATTGATCACGTCTCAAGGGGGCGCTCGTCTGGAAGACTCGGATCGGGGCTCGCGGGCTCTGGGGGAGCCATGGGGGTCGGCAGAGGTGGGCGTGGTTGATGCCGCGGGGGCAGGCCAGCGGAGCCTTGTGTACGGCTCGGATTATCATCGTTGTCGTGCCCGGCGCCGCAATACGATCATCTTTCTCTCTCGTGACTCTGCGAAGAACAAGGAGGCGTGTCAGCGACGGAACAGCGGAAAGAGGGGGAGGGGAGGCGAGCTATCGATAAGACACCGGTCGAGATCCGAGGGGTGCGCCGCGATGATCGGAGCAAGAGGGGGAGGGGCAATTGGGGCCACATACAACGGCGAGATGGGAAAAGCAGACCGGAAGCCAGGCGGGAGGGTTGGAAGCAATTGAAGTTGTGAAAATAGAGGCCAAAAGGTGCAGAGGGAGAGAGACCGTCTATTCCAAAGCGCAAAAAGAGTCGCAACTTCCGCGGCTCGGCGTAAGTCGAGCTCCTCGGTCGGAATGATGCAATTGGTCGCGCCTAAGGCACCTTGACGCACCGGCCCCACTACAGTGCGCTTACCGAGCTCTCACCGAGACGCGCGCTACCCAGCTCTGCTTACTCATCGGCTTCGAGGTGAGTCACCTCTACACCGAGATGTCGCTCAACTGCCCGACTTGGACCTCGCGTGAATGAATAGCGGACGTTGCGGACCTTGGATATGTCGGTCTCCGCTGGAAGACGGCCACCTATCTACACTGCACCAAGTGACTACCCAATGCTCTCCCCAACTCCACGTCGAGCACCGGCCGGCCTCCGCGGCCATCTGAAATACTGGGAACACTGCATGTCAATGAAGCACCAGCGTGGGGGCAAAGGATCCACGGATAGTTGATGTGCTGGTGGGAAGTTATTTCCGTGAATCCATAATCGACCACAGTTGGGCTTTGTATCGAAATGTTTCAGGCATTACTTCTGCCCATGATCTCACGCAAAGAACGCCAAGTACAGCAGCCCCTGGCCACCCCGTGGGATTGTTTCATGGCGTCAAGCGGGCCGTTTGTTAGTCTTGGTGTTGCCGACTGCATTGCTATACATGATGACATGGTTTTCGGAAGCATCACCTGTATCTATTCTCCACAACCACATCCGCGAGAAGGATCGACTGCTGGTCAATCAGAAAGTCGTGCCGATCGATGGTCTCGAGGACAAAGTCGTTGTGCACACCGCAGCCGGAGACATCTTCGAGGCCCAGGTGATTGTCGGCGCAGACGGTGTGCACTCCGCCGTTCGGAGAGAGATGTGGAGGAACGCCGAGATGGCCGGTCCTGGTGCCATTCCCGAGGAGGACAAGAAGGGTGAGAAGACGATTTGCTCCTGATTTGTCTCTCGATTGCAGCCAACGCTAACTCGCCTTGCGCATGTTCAGAGATAACCTGCGACTGGGCCACTTGTTTTGGAGTCTCGTCATACACCAAGAACGCTACGCCTGGCTCCATCGTAGGCGTGGCGGGAGACAGCCGAAGCGCCGCAATGTTGTGTGGGAAAGGAGGAAGCACGCACGTTGTACGCTCGAGATCCTTCCACTTTGTTCCAAACTTGCCCCGTAATCTCTCCCGGGCTGACTTCAAGTTTGATAGCACTTTTTGGACGTTCCGTATGCCCAAGGAATTGCGGAAGTGTACCTACGACACCATCCCCCGTTTCACTGATGAGGACCACCACAAAGCCATCGAGGCCGCCAAGGAGTGGGCGGCAAAGACTCCCAGAACTCATGGGCTGGACGTCGACTTCGGCGAGCTTTTCGACCAGCGCGACAAGGCCCACGGCGGCATCACGGCCTTGCCTCACTTTGTCTTGCGGAAGTGGCACTTTGGACGCATCGTGGTGATCGGGGACGCCGCACACAAGTTCAACCCACTCGAGGGCCAGGGCGGCATGAACTGCGTTGTGTCGGCGGCGACGCTTGTCAACTGCCTGCGGGAGTCCCTCGGCCACAGCTTACAGGACCAGAACGTCTGGGGCATTTCGGCACTGGACAGGGCCTTCACCAACTTGGAGTTCAGCAGAGTACCGCCCGTCCAAGATGCGGTGCGACGGAGCGAAGATTCAATCAACTTGTCCGCCTGGAGCAACCCCATGAACCGCCTGTAGTTCAAGGCCTTGATTCCTGTGTTGCCCAATTCCTTCCACGCAGATGAGGCTTCGCACGTTGTGAAGACCGGAAGAGCGCTGGACGGGTGGCCAGTTCCGGATGTCGCTCATACGATCCCGTACGCCGATGAGCTGGAGAGATTGCAGAAAGACAGTAAGGTCGTCGGCGTGTCTGCTGTTTCAGCTCTGACCATGACTGCTACGGCACTCATCAGTGTCATATTTGTTGCGAAGGCTATACAACAACACCCAATGCTCATACACCAGACGTTGAAAGCCGGGAAGATGGCTGTAGGTGCAAGTGGGTAGCTTTGGGTAGTTAGAAGGGGCGACAGATCGGTACATGTAGCTATAGAGTTAGTCTGCTACCCAAGAAATCCATAGATTTATGGTGTTTACTGCGGACTATTTACTGCAGCATGAAAAAATACAGAACATGATCTGCACCTGTCTACCTACATGTGGTTCAAGATCAGATCGTCTCCAATGGATGCCAAAACAGGGACAGGGACCAGGGCTCTAAACTTTGTGGTACCCGCAAGTTCGGGGCTCACCCGCGGCGACGGCACCACCCACCATCATGCCGTTCGCCAAGCCGGGCAGAGCATCGTCAAGTCCCACTTCATTCTGAGTTATTGTTGTTTCGTTAGACAGTCAGAGAGAGCCAGTTGTCTTTTGAAACATGAATTCGGGATTTGTGGACGAAACTCTTCTGTCTGGCCAGTTGAACTCAAGCCACTCGACTTGAAGGTGGCAGTGGTGACAACACCACTGCCGCTATCTCTCCTTACCCAGCGTCGCGGAGCAAATTGCCAGATAGCTTCGGCATCGACCATATCCTAATGCTGCCAAAGATAGGTTCCTTCTCATGTAAGCGGCCAGTTTCTGATGGCTTTTACCCGGACATAAACAGTCCTCTGCGCAGCTACAGGGAACAGCATCACAAAGGCGACCCCGTTAATGGGACCGCCGCGCGTCGCCACGCAACTCTCCGCGCAGCGGTATGTGGGCAAACCACAACCGAACACACAAAAAGACCGGAAAACCCGGACGAGCATGAATGATTCTAGTTCTGTCTCTCCGGATTTCCCGAGTATACAAAAGCTGAGGCCCCAGAAGGCTATCGACGATGAGGCTCTATGGAGATCGTCCCCTGAGCCTTAATTTAATGTGGCACTCATCGTGGCGGGCTAGGGACGTGGAAACTTACCACGATGGGGCTTGATCACCACCATCATGAACTAGACTCGCCGAGATCCCGGCCGTATCACCCCTATGGCCGCGCAACGGCGAGGGCGCAGGTTTAGGAAACTCCCTCGCCAAGGACTACATATAGATGGATGTCGGATACTGAAACGTGAAATCATGAGATCAGACCAGTAGTTTCTACCACGTTCGTTCGTCCGTTCTTTACACAAACAGTTTCGACATTCGTTTCGCCCGTCATGAAGGTCCCCAGTTCGGCCCGCGCGCTTGCGGCGCTTACACTCGTGTTTTCAACTTCCGCTCTTTCCAACTCTTCAACGGCTTCTACAGATGCCATCCTCGCTGATGGATACGGTAATTCAACGCGTTCACAGGTTTCGCTGAGACTCCAACCCTAACAAGTCTTCAAGTCCAGCTAGGTTCCTTTGACGATGCCTATCAAAAGGCCAAAGCCTTCGTGTCCACCCTCGACAACGCCGCCAAGGTCTCCATCATCACCGGTCAGAGCGTCACCGGCAATGCCACCACCTGGACGGCTCTGGCCAACAAGGACGGCGTCTCTGGCATCAACTACGCCTTCTACGTCTCTGGTTTCACTATGGCTAACGCTCTGACCATGAGCTGGAACCGCGAGCTCATCGAGCAGCAGTTCCGCGCTGTTGGAGACGAGTTTTACGCCATGGGCTACAACCTCATTAACGGACCCGAGCCCGGCCCCCTCGGCCGCGTTCCCTACGGCGGAAGAACCCCAGAGAGTTTCTCAGCGGACCCCTACCTCACCGGTATTGCGATGGGCAAGGCCATCTCCGGCATGAACTCGGCCGGTGTCATTGCCGGCGGCAGACACTTTCTCCTTAACGAGCAGGAGACCAACCGGTCTTCCGGCATCTCGGCCACCACCACCCAGGTGTACTCATCCAACGCCGACGACAAGACCATCCACGAGCTCTACTCCTGGCCCTTCGCCGACGGAGTCAAGGCCGGCATGATGGCAGTCATGTGCGGCATGACCCGCGTCAACGGGACGCTGTCTTGCGAGAACAACGCCCTCGTCAGCGGCCTCCTGAAGAAGGACCTCGGCTTCCTGGGTCTCGTCTTCCCCGATGTCAATTCCCAGACCACTTCCTTCGGCTCTGCTAACGCCGGTCTGGACTACGGCTCCAGCTCCCTGTGGACCGAAGGCATTCTCAACGCCGGCATCGCCAACGGCAGCTTCACTCAGGCCCGCCTCGACGACATGGCCATCCGCAACGTCATCGGATACTACCACGTTGGCCTTGACGACGGCAAGCAGCCCTCCAAGGTCGAGAGCTCCACCGAGTACCGTGATGTTCGGGGTAACCACTCCAAGCTGATCCGCCAGGCTGCCAGCGAGTCCATCGTCCTCCTCAAGAACTCGGACAAGCCCGGCGTCGGTCTGCCCCTGAAGAAGCCCCGCACAATCTCCCTCTTCGGCTCGCATGCCGGCCCAGCCCTCGCCGGTCCGAACCAGCCGTTCAGCGTACAAGGCACCGACAGTGACGTCTACCAGGGCCATCTTGCTAGTGGAACCGGTTCCGGCCAACTCTCTCTCCCTTACCTCGTCACTCCCTTCCAGGCCATCACCTCTCGCGCCATCGAGGACAACAGCATGATCTGGTGGCTTCTGAACAACACCTACACCTCGTCTTCTTCCGGTGGTATGGGAGGTGGCGGCGGAGGCGCCGGCGGTCCTCCAGGTGGCATGACCGGCAACAGCACCGGAGGCGGCTTCCCTACCGGAGGTAACAGTACCGGAGGCGGTATGGGCGGCGGCGGCGGTGGTGGTCTCGGCAACCTCGGCCAGGGCACGGCCGTCACGCCGTCTTTCGCCAACTACGCCGACAGCTCTGAAGTCTGCCTGGTCTTCCTCAACTCGTACTCGGGCGAGGGCGGCGACCGAAGCGAGCTCTCCGACTCGGAGCAGGATTCCATGGTGACCTCGGTCGCTTCCAGCTGCAACAACACCATCGTTGTGATCAACACCTCCGGTCCCCGAGTCCTTGACGCTTGGATCGAAAACGAGAACGTCACTGCCGTCCTGTACGCCGGTTTGCTCGGCCAGGAGAGCGGCAACGCCATCACCGACGTGCTCTACGGCGACGTCAACCCCAGTGCTAAGCTGTCACACACTATCGCCAAGCAGGCGTCTGACTACCCGGCCGCAATTTGCGAGACTGCCGAGTGCGACTTCACCGAGGGTGTCTTCATCGACTACCGCTACTTCGATGCCAAGAACACTTCAGTCCGTTACCCCTTTGGCCACGGTCTCAGCTACACCACCTTTGGCTACGACGAGGTGTCTGCCGAGATCACGAACGCTACCGCTCTCGAGTCCAAGTATGCCACCGGTCCCCTCTCTCCCGGCGGCCAGGCCGATCTCTGGGACGAGGTCGTCAGCGTCAAGACGAAGGTTCTCAACACGGGTGCGGTGCAGGGCGCCGAGGTCGCGCAGCTGTACATTAGCTTCCCCTCCGAGGCCGCCCAGCCCGTCCGCGTCCTGCGTGGGTTTGAGAAAATCAACGTTGCGCCGGGCGAGTCTGCCGACGTTATCTTCAGCGTCCGCAGGCGTGACATCAGTTACTGGGACACCGCTGCTCAGAAGTGGGCGGTCGCGAGGGGCAAGTACACGCTTGCTGTGGGCGCCAGCTCGCGGGACATTCGCGGCTCGGCTGAAATCACGGTTTAAATACTTCCCGACTTACTTCGAATTGCAAACTATAGACATTTCCTAGGCGCATATAGACACTTGCTATTTCACTTGTTGATAGAACCAATAAAAAGGCACTCCGAGGTTTTGCGACTGAAAACAGGGCGCTCAAGGCTGAGGCTGCATATGTGCTCGGTTCATTATTCGCAGGCATCATCAATATTTGACGTTGTAAGTTGTATTTATGTACTGATTCATTACTTTTACAGATCATAATGAATGTATGTTAATTAACTGTTCAACACCTCTTCGCCATCGCAGGTAAGGTTGGTTCCATCCCCTACCTGACACTTGTTGTGTCCGTCAGGTCTCAGGCATGGAGCCTCCTAACTCTTCACTCTCCCGATACCTCGACCACTAGTTGAATGAAACTGTGAAACCACATGGGTGCGCGTCATTTTCAAAATATTGATGTGTTTTCTGTAGTCTATCGTCCGGCTCCTGCTCTATTGTAGCCATTTATCTAGAACTAAGCAGATTCGTAGCGGACGAACAACATGCAGAGTCGCCCTTATATGGAATCATCTTACTGTCGTCCGTTACTATCACTGTCGTCCGTTACTGTCGCTGTCGTCCGTCACCTTTCCTGTCGTCCGGCACTATTTTCCTTCGCCGTCTTCCATCACTCTTGCTACTGTTGCCCGTTGCTATCCAGAACGTGTAGGGTCCGCTCTGGAGGCTTGAGGTTCTTCTAACCCGGGAAGGGGCTGAACACATATTCATAGAAGGAAGTAGCAACCGACCAAAGAGTCCAAGGCGAGGGAAGGAACAGAAAGGAGTCTCTCTACTTGCCTATAAAGTCCAACCCTTCTTCTCGCAAGCTCTTTGACTTCTTCTCCAACACAACCACCTCAAACCACGCAGCACACGGGGAGGCTGCAACCACCAGCAGACATGAACAACTTCGAAGATACCGATGAAGCGTCAGTCCAGATATAAGCATTGCGTCTGAATAAATAATATTAACTAACATGGGGCCATACATATAGTCTCCTGCGCAGTGGTATCTTCTCCGACTGCGAGATTACCTGCGAGGAAAAGACTTGGAAGCTCCACAAGTCCATCCTCTGCACCCGCTCAGGATACTTCAAGGCCCTTCTTGGGAAGAACTGGAAGGTATGGAGTGGCCCTAATCTTGACCAGCCACCACACTATACTGATAAGTTCCACAGGAGGCGAAGGAAAACAAAGCAGAGATCACAGCGTTCAACGAGGAGCAGATGGGTTGGCTGATAAATTATCTCTATCGTGGCCGTGAGTTCTACCCTTCACTACCTACTATGTTCGTCAATCCTGAGGGACTACTACTCACCATGAATACCCAGGTGTCGTTTTCCGCCCGTTTGAGAAGGCAGGCAGCGTCTTGCACACCTGTGCGCAGCTGTGGCATCTTGGAGACTACTTCCTGGTTCGCAGTCTTTGCATCGAGGTGGAAATTTACCTCAGAGGCTCGGTTATTCCTAGCACCGAGCCCATGTCCATCCGCCTGGGCTGGGTCATTAACGAAAAGGATTGGCTGAAGATGGGTCAGTTCATCTACGACACCTATCCTGTCCGAGCTCACCCTCTCTGCAAGGCGTTCCTAGAAATGAGCCTCGAGAAGAGATTCGTACGTAAGCAAGTCCTGAACTTGCCCGAGTTCAAGCAGCTATGCAAGGAGTGGCCCGACTTTGGAAACGACTGCATGTTGACACTGGTCGAGGAGAAGGTTACGAGACTGCAGTAACGGGGACGGAGTCGGTTGGTTCGTTTGGGATGGCCAAAGGCTTGGGCTGGAAATTCGCTTCAGAGTGAACCAAATCAGCATGAGCACTAAGAGAGGCCTCTTTCTTTCCCTATACTTTGTTGTATCAGCTGTTGTGATGATAACACTTGACTGTTCCTGCGTCTCTGAAGTGAAGTGCATTCCCAGCAATAATACGAGGTGAGTGACTGACGACAGAAGGCAGGTAGCCAAAACAGCGTATGCCCTTGGCCGGTGCAACGGAAGATTTCTGCTATTATACTTGGCGATTGTATTTCGCTTTATCTCAAGATAGTCGCGGTTTCATTTTCATCTTCCTCTGCCGCATCGGCGTGCTCCAGTCTTGACTTAGGTAGAGTAAACACACATCACATCACATCCACCTCCGCCCCACGGTTGTGTTCCCAGCCTTGGGCAGAATCGTAAACTTGGTCGTCAACCCCTTCCAGCTCCCAGACTCTTTCGGATCCGCAAACGGAACCAAGACAGCGAACCTCATGCTGCAAATCATCGTCAGTCAGGGTGTCTCGCTAGATACTCTTGTAATACGGCACTCACGTGTAGTCCCCGGGGGCTATGTGGCTTCCGTCGGCCATCTTGCCGAACCACCAGTAGCTCGTCGTAAACCCGCCCGTCGTCAGCGCGTTCCTGCCCTGATCCGTCTCGGGCAGCGCGAAGGTGCTGTTCGCGTCGTGGCGGGCAGGGTTGAAGCTGGACGCACAGCACGCGTTGGCCCAGGACGTCGCGGAGCCGATGTAGCCGTTCTGGCCCGGCACGGGCGGGTACACCCAGTCGCGCTCCTCGTCAAAGCCGGATTCGTAGATCTACTTGTGTGTCAGTAAGACTCCCTAGATAAAGCGGGAGTGGACACTCACGTCCCAGCGAATCTCGCGAGTCCCCCACTTGATCTTCATAAAGATCTTGGGAAAGTCCTGTGCTGATGTGCTCAAGTCCAAGTTGAACCTGTCTACGTTAGTAATTTGTGCTACCACACACTGCAGTGACAGGCTTACGTCGTCTTGTTGCTGTACGCGCTCGTCGACCTCAGCCAGGGGTACGTTCCGTGGAAGGGACTCTGCATCTGCTCCTTCAGATCGAAAGCCAGCCCCTGAAACGGCACAGCGACGACCTCTCCGTTGCTCCCCTTGACCAGGACGCGACCTCCGTAGGCAGGCAGGGCAGTCTCGTTGACGCCCTGGGGAATCTCAAACGAGAACCTAACAAGACGTCAGCAATTCAAATCGTCAATCATGAAAAACATGCAAACTCACTCGGCCCTTCTCGACTGCCCCGGCGCCAGCTCAAACTGACCAGGACCGCTGCCCTCCGCCGATACGTTGAGGGGCATCATCTCCGGCCGGTACCTCATCCGCGGCGTCTCCCCGACATCTCTCGCGTCGAAGGCCCTCAGCATCTCGAAACCGGCCCAGCTTTCAATCTCGAAGTCGTACCGGACCGTCGTGTTGCCCGCGTTCCTGACCTCGACCCCCTGAGCCGCCCTGAAGTTCGCCGTGTCGTTCAGTCCGAACCTCGCGAGCTCAAGACTGGTGCGATACTCCACGACCTTTCGCGCATCGACGAGTCCGCCACCGACCTGCTGCGACGGCGCGCGGAAACTCTCGTCCGCGCCACCGCCGTACAGGAGCCACGGCAGGGAGCTCCCGGTCGAAACGATGCGCATCGAAAGATCCTTCGCAAACCCCTTTCCATGCACAGAGCGCCCGCCGTGTTTGGAGATGTACAGCGCCGCCACGCCAGCCACATACGGCGTCGCCATGCTCGTCCCGCTCAGCAGCACGTACTCGTCGTTGCTCCCGCCGACCCAGGTGCTGAACACATCCGTTCCGGGAGCTGTGATATCCGGCTTGACGGAGAGATCGTAAAGCCCGCCCCAGCTGGTAAAGTACGACGGCTGGAGGACATCTCCCGCCTCGTCGCGCTTAACCTCGGCGCTCGCGACGCTGAGCACGTTCTCCCCCGAGCTGCCGGTGCTGGCATAGTACGCCCCGCCGTTACCCGAGTTGCCCGCGCCGATGGTGACGACGACGCCCTCGGCGGCGATGCGGCTCGCGACCACGGCCCAGGCGTTGTTAGCGAAACCGCCGCGTCCGCCGATGCTGCACGTGATGATGTCCATCCCGTCGTTGTAGGCGCGCAGGAAGGCGTCGATGATGGTCGCCTGGTCCGTCCCGTCGCCGGGGCCGAAGACCTTGTACGCGTACAAGGTGGCTTTGGGAGCCACGCCATTCCAGCCTGATGCGGCGTCGCCGGCGACGATGCCTGCGACGTGCGTCCCGTGGCCCTGCTGGTCGAGGGGATCCGCGTCGGGCGTCCTTTCGCCACCGGCAACCCAGGTGTCGCCGACAAAGTCCCAACCGCCGGCGACCTTGAACCCGGCGCCGAAGCCTCCGCCGAGCGCGGAGTGCGTGTACCAGATCCCCGTGTCCACGACGCCGACCTTGACGCCTTCGCCGAGTATGCCCTGGGTGTGGAGTTCGTCGACGCCCGTGACCCAGTGCACAGCGTGCGCGTCCGCCGAGCCCGGGTCCACGGCGACCTGGCGCTTCACGGGCGCGATGAGGTGCGCCTTGCTGTTGGGCCACACGCCCACGACGTCGGGGAGGGCGCGCAGGGAGTCGAGGTTATGCGTGTCCGTCTCGACGCTGGCGCCGGAGAAGAGAGCCGAGTCGAAGGTCTTGAGGATTTGGATGCCCTGTTCGGAGGAGAGCTCGTCGCGTTTGGCTTTCGTGTGGGTTCCCTGATGTTATTGTTAGTCAAGTATCAATGGGAAATACGACGGAGGTTGACACTTACCGAGGCAAACTCCACGATGAAGCGCTTGGGTTCGAGGACGGGCGCATCTTCGGTCTGTTCCTCGTCTTCCTGGGCGATGCCTCTGGCTGCAATGGCCAGGGCGGGCAGGAGTCTGGCGAAGCGCATCGTGACTTCGTTGTCTCACTGAAGCGTACAGACCAGAACCGTCGAAATCACACGCAACGCGACCATGCCGTCCTCATTATATCGACCAAAACTAGCGCTGGGCATCACACGTTCCCCATTGCGCGAGTTTCGCCCCGCCATTGCAATCAAACGACCCGCATCGCGGATGGGCTGCGCGGGGTTAAGGTGCCCGTTCCTGCAGGCAATCCAACCTCGGAGAGGTAGGTCGAGAAGAGCTCTGCTCCGCTTGCCATTTCGGAGGGCCGGGGTGTCGTGATAAGGCCAAGGTGCGAGTCGTGCTGTGTTGCCTCTAGATGGTTCCTGAGCGAAGAAGCTGACTTCAAAACTTCCAGCTCAAGAGTGTTGCGAGAAAGGTGAATGACTTCAACGATTCTGAGCAATCGAGCATGCCAAGGGTCAGCGGTGCTGTCAAGCAAGTTGACACTCATTCTAGTCGAGGAACATCACCATGTCCCACTGACCGGGGTCTTGAATCTGCGCAAACATGCTCGGTCGGGCCCCTTAACACCTCACGGTCCGTCCCCCACCTGTTCGCTCACGAAGAGCTTGCCCTTCTCATCTGATCTTTGTGGTAAATCACCCACCGCTCATTCGTCGACGTGCCTCAATTGACTTTCAGGGCTCGGCCGAGAGGCAGGCCATGCCAGGGACGGACGGCCGATCCGACGATCCCCAAGAGCACAGCCGCAGCTGATGCGACCTTCTCTTCCGGGCCTGGCTCGTGCCGGCATGTGAAAAGGGAGGGAAAGGGCGTCAAATAGGCCACGTGCCTGGGACTCACAATGCCATCGTAGATGGAATGAACAAAGTCTATATGTATCTAAGGCCCTGTATCTTTGCCCGGGCCATCCCGCTCCGATGCTGGTTGAACCATCACATGCATCATGCCTCGTGTGACTGTGACTAAAACTACCCACGCTTGATGGAATTCGTCCACCCGCTTTCCATATCAGAACACAAAAAACACCCAGAAAGGTCGAATCAAAAGAGTAAAGAAAATAAAAAAGTCCTCTACCAGTACTCCCGGCTGCATGACTCCGTTCCTGATCACAGCTTGCTACGCTTCAGTCATTTCTCCGACTCGGGAATGTGTCCCTCGACCGCGCTGAGGGCTGCCAGGTTGACCTGGCCAAAGTGCTCGTGGGCCTCGCCGCTGAGGCCGACGCCCGCGAGGAGGGCCACGCACTCGACGACGTCCTCAGGTTCCAGGAGGTGCCATCTCGCCAACGTGACCTTGGTGCTAGCACCGACCGTAACGGTGAAGACGTGGCTGTTGTCGACTTCGACGCCCGAGAGGCCGTTGAGGGCGCGGAACATGTCCTCGTCGGTAAAGTCGTCGCCCAGGCACAAGACGAACTCGACGCGGCCGGGGTGGTTGTCGGTGGCAGGTGGCGAGTTGTACGTGTGGACGAGGCGCTTAGCAATCTCGCCCTTGTTGATGAAGGTCGGCCGCACCTCCAGGTTGGCTTTGCCGGCCATGACCTCGACCTCCCACTTCTTGGCGACCGTGGTCTCGAGCTCCTTTTGGCACTCGCGCGCCATGTGGATGCCCTGCTCGGGGTCGGCCAGTCTATAGTGCCACGTCAGGGCGCAGCGCTTGCGCTCGACAAAAGAGCCTGTCGTGCTGTTAGCAAGGGATGTCGCGGTGTCCAAAAGTTGAAAGGTGATGCTTACCTGGCACCCTATCGGTGAAGGACTGGAACACCGAAAAGACCTCGGATTGCCAGCCCATGTCGAACTTGTCCGCGAGGTTGATCCACTCGTCGGAGCCGGGGTTTTTCATAAAGCTGCCATGCTCGGCGCTGAAGCCCAGGCCGGGAATGTGTCCCAGGTGCTGTTGCAGGAACTCCTGGTCTCTGCCCGAAATGATCCAGACGGCGTTCTTCTCGTCGGCAGCCAGAGCCTTGAGCGTCTGAAGCACACGCTCCGAGGGCACAGCGGCGCTGGGCTCGCGGACGATGGGCGTGAGAGTACCGTCGTAGTCGAACATGAACAGGCGCTTGCCGGCGTCGCGGTACGTCTTGAGCATGACCGCGCGGTCCAGCAGCGGAGTGGCGGCGACATTCTTCTGGGTGCCCAGGACTTGAATTTGCCTGCGGATGAGGTGGTCGGTCCAGCTCTGGACGTTGCGGGTCGTGACGTGGTTGTACAGGCTTGCCTGCATCGCAAGGCGAGCCTCGGGCGACATGGTGAGGGCCCTGTTGATCTCGATCGCGACGCCGCTGAGGTCCCACGGGTTGATGGTGATGGCGTCCTTGAGGCTGCCAGCAGTACCGCTGAACTCGGACAGGATGAGGGGGCCATGGCCCTCGCGCTGGCAGATGACGTACTCCATGCTAGTAGTGTTCATGCCGTCGCGGACCGAGGTGATGAGGCCAATGTCGGCGGCGCGGAGCAGGGCAAAGTACTCGTCCTGGCTGAGGTACTGGGGGTAGTGCTGGACGGGGGAGAAGCCCAGACTGCCGTACATGCCGTTGATGCGCATAACAAGCTCGTTCACGCGGGTGGCAATGCGGTTCTCGGGGTCCTCCTTCTCCTCCTCGATGCTCGTGGGCGAGGTAACCTGGATCAGCACAACCTTTTCGCGCCATTCGGGGTACATTTCGAGGAAGCGCTCGAAGGCCTGCAGCTTCTGGGCAACACCGCGGACGGAGTCGAGGCGATCGCGACCGACGATGATCTTCTTGCCCTCGTACAGCTTCTTGAGAGCATTGTACTTTTCCGTGACAGCGTCGGTCCAGGCGTACATCTCACACTTGTCGGCGTTGATGCCGATGGGGAACACCCCGACCTGGACGCGCGCACCGTATGCGTCGACACCACCACCGTCGGAGGGAAACCCGAGGACGCGGGTGCAGCAGCTCGAGAAGTGGCGCGAGTAGCTGTAGGACTGGAAGCCGACAAGGTTCGAACCCAGGACGCCCTCCAGGACCTCCTTACGGCGAGGCAGGCATCGCAGGAACTCGCTGCTGGGGAAGGGCGAGTGCAGGAAGAACGAGATGTACATGTTAGGGACGCGCTGTCGCAGCATGCTGGGGAGCAGCATGAGGTAGTAGTCGTGGACGATGACGACGTCGCCGGGCTTGTAGAGCTCGATGATGCGGTTGGCGAACTTTTGGTTCATGCGGTAGTAGTCGGCCCATTGCAGGCGCTCCTTTCGGCCGTCGGTAGGCTCGTGCTGCTTGTAGTGGAATAGGGTGTAGAGATCGTGCTCGGCGTAGCGGCGCCAGCGGCTCTGGTCCTTGAGGAGCAGGCCATCATCTTGCTGTTCGTCGTCGTCGCTAAGCCAGACAGGAACGGTCTTGATGGTGGGGTCTTGAGCCAGCTGGCTCTCGAGGCGCAGCTGGTCCTCCTTGGGCAGCCAGAGTCCCTCACTCGGCGGCGGCGTAGGAAGGCGGGCGTCGCCGTCGATGGGGACGGGGGCGGAGAGGGTATTCAGTGAGGAGAAGTGGACGGTGGTCGCGGGCGGTGTGCCAGGGGGGGAGATGACATCGTGGGGGGTCTCGATCTCGCCGGTCCAGGCGACGACGGTGTGGTCCCAGGGCGTCTCGTCGGAGGAGAGGTAGGCGAAGGAATCGAAGAGGGCGGACTGGCCGCGACGCGCTTTCAGTTCCTGTAGTGCTATGATGTCAGCGCAGTGTTCTTTCTGGGTCTTTTTCGTGTCGCGGTCGACGGCGCGTCGCGGTGGCGGCCGTCGCACGGAACATTTGCGGGGAAAAAGGCAGCAAGACGAGGACGGTGAGGCGAGGGGGGTTTGGAGACTGGGGGGATTGGAGATGTGCGCGATTGAAGTCGCAGCAGCGGCATCGGGGGGAGGAGAGGAACATACCCAGTCGGAGCCCTTGCGGTACTTGACCGAGTGCGGAATGTTGAAGGTGGCGGAGATGATGTTGCCGCTCAGCTGGAGGTCCGGATTGGCCTCGCGGATGCGGGAGAGAGACTCGCGGCGACCCATGGCGGCGAGGGTCATGCGCTTGAGGATGTCCTTGCCGGTGATGCTCCCAGGCGACTGCGGGAGATTGTGAGTGGTGATGGAAGGAGTCGCGGCGATGGAGGGGTCGGAGGAAGCAAAGGCGACTTTGCGATCAGACTGGGAGAAGTAGGAGGGAGAGCCGGAGCGCGAGTTGTCGGCAGAATCGAGGTATGTGTGCTGGTGAATGCCGGGGGTGACGGCGTCGGACAAGGCGATGCTCCTGAGGACGGGGTTGGCGGGGTTGACGGGGGCAGGATTTACGGCGGCGGCGTCGAGGTGCCTGGGGAGGTCCTGCTTCTCCTGCTGCTGGTCCATGATGACTCGCGTTAATCTCGCTGCCCGCCTTGGTTTGTGGGAGATTATTCGGGCTTAGCGGCGGAGGGGAGGTGCAGCGCGCAGTGCAGGGAAGGGGGGGTCGGCGGCGGATTGGATGTGTGTAGCAGCGTAGTTGCAGGCCAGACGGAGCAGAGGCTCGAAACACGGTAGCGACGACGGAAGAGAAGAAGGAGAAGAAAGATATCGAGAACGAAAGAAGGAGAGCGAGGGAGGCGTAGTGATATCGGGAGCAACTATGCGGAACCTCGTCGAAGTGTCTGGTGGTGAGGTGAGGTGAGGTGAGGTAGCTGCAGGGGGAGGGACAGCAGATTCCCACGCTTGACCGATAGATGCACTGCAATCACCTCCAGTTGGTGGTGGGATGTGGATGCTGAGATGCAGTGCGATAAGAGGTTGATGGTGATGTGTGATGGAGGAGGAAGACGGAGATGACGATGGGAGAAGGTCAAGACAAAAAACAAAGATTCTATGGAAGAGAGAAGAAAGATGGAGATGGAGGAGGAGATAGGGAAGGAAGGAGCAAGCAGCAGCAGCAGAGCAGCACCAGAGGCAGGAGCAACAGTAGGTAGCAATAATTGAGGCAGGAGCGATTTGACGGTGAGGAAGGAGCACCTGAACTGAGGCGGCGGCGGCGACGGTGAGTTCAGAGTGACGGACGGGGCCCCGGACGCGGCAGGGGGTAAGGACGCGAGAGACCACTCCAAAAAGGAAGACCGCGGTAGGTACGGATACTTGAGGGCGGTATCGACAACAAATATCGAGATTGACCCCAGGATTGAATATGAGCAGAGACACGGAAAAGGCGTTGTTTTGCGTCGCTCAATTCCTCTGGTCTGGTTGCGATCATGTCCTCCCGTCTGTTCAGGAGGCACAAAGGGCAAGTACCTTGACGCAGTGGAGGCGGCCACTGGCGCTGGCCCAGTATCGTGACTTGGGACACGAGTGAATCTGTTGTACTCTTCCGCAGCTGTGCACGCAAAAGGGGACTTCCAGGCTGTGACCACTCGTACACTAGGTAGCCCCTAGCCCCTAGGACGGTTTGCTCCTATCCCGGCCCGCTGGTCGCTAGGTGGTTTGCGCCGGTGGGGAAGGGCCAGAACTCCAGCGACTCCAGTAGGGCCACCGCTGCAGAACGACCGCCGCCGGGATGAGCACTGACAGCTCCATAATAGGTGCATTTGGCTGCAGTGATTGGCCGCGGGGGTAGCGGGTGCTGATGCTTGGCTCGTACTCCGGTACTTCGTCCAAGAGAGTACATAGCAAAGTACCCGTACAGCCATGTCGAAGTATGTTTCTTGTTGGCGGTCAAGCCCTTGACGGCAAGCGCCCCCGTTGAGAAGCCCAATCTCGAAAGCTTGTCGTCCTTGGCTTTACGTTTCTGTAGCCGTCGTCTGTCTGTTTGGCATCCAGCATCAGCAGAGGAAGCCTCTGTTGCTAAAGACTTGTATTCCACGTTGCTGGTTCCCTTCCATGGACGCCAGCTAGGTACCGGCACCTTGGCAGCTCAGCTTGACAGCGGCAGCCAGTGCTCAGCATCCAGGTACGCGTTGGCGGTGATGGCAACCCATACGGTACCTGCCCGGGCACAGAAGGTAGGTACCTCACCTAGTCGATACCTGTGGTGGGGCGCCCTGAGGTGTGGAGGGGAAACTGCTGGAACCCGCGAGACGGGCTGCGCCGTAGCCCACAAGTCTTTGGCTCGTGCTCGGGAGGTATTCTCGGTGTATCTCGCCCGCAGGAACCTGCCTGAGGGAGACTTATGACGCAGTTACGCCCACCCTTCAGGCTACTTTTTCGAAACTTGGCAGCGTTGGCGGGGTTTGGACGACACGAATTGCTTGAGACCAGATTCGCCAAAAAGTCGCTGGAGGCTGGACACTAGAGCTGCCCGCCGTCCACCATCCGGAGAAGGAGCGCCGGCGCATGGCGGGACCTGGGAGCTGTGTGCCGCTGAGTGATGGCCCGCCGGGTTAATGCCTCCTTGAAGCTGCTTGCCGATGTGCTTGATGCTTGCTGAGATGATGCCTATGTGATGCAATTTTTGGAGAAGCTCAAAAGGGGAGAAAACCTCTTGGAAACAGCAATCACCCTTGAGTCTTCCACGCAAGCGCATGTGACAACGGGCAAAGCTGTCCTCAACTCGAGGGGCTGCACTAACAGCCTTTAGGGGCTGATGTACCTGAGTACACTGAGTGAGACCAGTCCGACAACACAATGGCCTGGCCAAGACTCGGCCCGCTGCGCTGGTGAGCTGCCCACCATATGACCGTGGCGGCAATGGCTTCAGCCGGCGGCCACACTTGGCCTCACCTGTTCTCCCTGTCTCTGCATGCCAAAGCTCTGGACGCTCTCCAGTTCGACTGACTGGGAGACGCAAGAAAGGAGATCCCCGACAAACAGGAACAAAATCCAAAAAAAAAAAAAAAAAAAAAAAGAGAGCCGCAAACTTGAATCAGAAACAATCAATCAGAGGGAAATCTCGGACCCACCTGACGTAATTCGAGGTACACTGTAATTGCAGCGGTACCTAAGAAAACCTAGGTAGGTAGGTATCTTTTTCACCCCTCCTTTTTTTCACATGCCTCGAGGGTAGGTCCGGTGAATCCGTCTGTCCGCTAATTAACAATTGCTGGAGCTGTGCTGTTGATGGAAGAGAGAAGGCGCGATGCTCTGAGGCTCCGGCAACACCTCTCTATTGTTGTCGTCCCTCGTCTTCGTTGTTGTCGAGCTCTACGTGGCGCTATTCGGCTGCAACTTCTTTCTCCAGCCTCGCTCCGTCCGCTATCGTCGATAAGTCCGCCTCGCGAAAAAGACGGTGAGCAACGGGGAAAACGAGACGTCCCGAGTGGTCGGTCCTCCACCCCTCGTTCGAATCGGAAGAAGGGAAAACAAAGGTCCCTGTTGGCGGCTTCTGCTTCTGCTTCTGCTGCTGCTGCTGCTGCAATGCGACTGCGCTTCGCTGAGGTGGTTCAATGTTCAATCGTTCAATCGGCCAGGCTTCGGTTTACGGTTCGCTTCGCTTCGGGCTTGGGTATGGAGTGGTTCTATCGCTGTCAGGCCACGTCGGACATCGCGCGCTGGAATGCGCAAGTGAGCTCACCGACGGAAGCTATCACGCACCAAGAATACACGGAACTGATAACCAGATCTCGTCTCTCTTCAATCTGGGGGATCAGAGCGAGGATTGCCGCCTGAGAGGGGTTCCACCGCCCTGCCTTTAAAGAGCTTGCGCCGGCACGCGGGACGATGACTGGACTTGTTTGGTCAGTGAGCGACGAGTGAGTGAGCAAGTGAGTGGGTGAGCGAACCGGGGGTGACCTTTTTTACTCTTCCATGCATGAGACTAGACCACCCTCACGGGTCGAGACCAGAGCAACGACGGATACAACAACATACTGCAGCTCTTGGGAGATGCTACCTCGGCCGGTCTTTCTGGATTCGATGAGAGCTGCCCAAGCCCTGAAGTCTGAAACCTTGTCCTCAGAGACCGCGAGTGTGTCTGTCTCATCGGGATCGAGAGCGCGATCGAGCGGCTCACCTCGTTTTCTCAAACTCAATTATATTGTTCGCCATCTGCGTCCTTTGAGTGAGCCAAGAGCTCAAGGCCTCATCGTCACAGATCATTACCACCTAGGCAGTAGGCTGCCCAAGGTTCGGTTATGGTCCTCCCCCTCATCCGTTCCGCCCTGTCACCCATCGGCTCATCACCGGTTGACACATACTCACAAACCGATACCTAATAACGATGCCACATCCCGTCTCCCGAAAGTTCTTCGACCTGCATGTGCCGCCGTTACGTGATGGCCTGCAGATGCCAGGGGACACGCTTTCCATCGCTTCTCACCCACGTCTCCAGATTCGCCATGTCCAGCCCGTCGACAAATCTCATCGGCCCATTGCCGCATTTGCCCTCTCACATCTCATCACACGCAGGCCACCCGCACTCGCGCCCTCCTACGCACTCACTCATACGCATCCGCAGA
This sequence comes from Colletotrichum brevisporum, assembly GCA_030770045.1. Classification (NCBI taxonomy): domain Eukaryota; kingdom Fungi; phylum Ascomycota; class Sordariomycetes; order Glomerellales; family Glomerellaceae; genus Colletotrichum; species Colletotrichum brevisporum. The sequence continues at coordinate 471,211 of JAUGSI010000006.1, read as the reverse complement.
GAGGCCATACCAAAAGGTACCATCTCGGCCGTTTCCCGCACCCAACATCAGGCTGAACGGCCCTTCTCCAAGCTGAGCCGTTTTCGATTCTTTTGCGCCTTTCTTCGGCTGTCCTGCTCGCCGGCTCTGCCCGAAAAGAACGCACATTCAGATTCCTTGGGCTGGGAGCTAGCTGCAGCTCCTCACCATCTCGATGCCCGACGGCCCTTGCGAGCGTCCATCATGAAATGACCAGAAGCAGAACTCACCACATCAGCCCTCATTCCAGTCGGTCCAACCGCCAGAGCACATGGCGCGGATTCCGCGTCTTCAGTGGCTGCATCCGCATTCGAGGTAGGCAAACCGCTGCCCAATGCCAGTGTCTCTCCCCGGACTCTCGTTAGACTCCTTCGGGACCGGAAGCAAACGTGACAGCCACGTTTTCTCCCTCGGGATGCCCTGCCGTTAGGGTTGGGCCGGTGTTAGGTAAAGTGCATCTTGAGTCGCGTCACCCTTCGCAAGTGCGCAAGTGCTGAGTCCGTTGAATGCGACGGCGTTGTTCTTTTTTCGGAATCCCGCGCCGTGAAGCCATCCCAACCAGCCACCTCACGCACACCACACACACAATGCAGACAAAGGAGACAAAGGAAACAAAGGAACTCGGCGCTGGTCGCCGCCGCGCCCGTCTTGAAACCCCTGAGGTACTGGGACGAGCGGACGCGCCTCGCGAATCTCCGATGCTGCATGTTTTGCTCTCGAGAGGCGCCCGATGCACTGGATCTAGATTGTGCAGGCCCAAGACAAAGGCTGCTCGTTCGTAGATGTACCTTCATTCACAAGGCCGACCCGGCAGGATTCGGTGAGATTCGGTAGGACTTGGTGAACGACTACATTCAGCATTTTCACTGGACACTCTCGCTGTGATCTCTGAATAACCCGACAAGGCTTCCAGGGGCCTATCTGTATTCTGGTCTTGTCGAATCAGAGCCGCGATTCTGTCCGCCTTGCCCGCAACTATCACGCATCTTCGACGTGCTCAGCCTCTTTCTTCTTATCAAGCACACCATCGTCCCTCTGACCATCTCGCGTACTAAGCTGTGGTTCCTTCCTGAACGTCAACTTGTCCTTCAGCGAATCCTTCTCAAACAACTCATCCATCTGCTCCAAGGCGATTCCTGCGCAGTGTGTCAGCAACCCGCAGCAAGACCCTCCAGCAGTTGACGAAGTTCCACTCACCTGACGTCTCGGGGACGAAGAACCACGCAAACACGACCATGACGAAGCAGAACGTGCCGTAGACAAAGTACGTGCCGAAGCCGTTGGCGCCGAGCGTCGCGAACATGCTGGGCGTCGCCTTGGCCACGACGAAGTTGAACAGCCACTGGCTGGCCGTCGCCATGCCCATCATCAGCGCGCGCAGCCGGGCGGGCGGGATCTCGGATGAGTACGTCCAGACGACGGGGCCCCAGCCGAACTGCTCATTGTTAGTTTCTCACAGTCTCACGAAAAAGCGAGCGGATCAGAACTAGGAGCCTGTGATGTTAAGACCCTGCAGGGTATTCAGAGAAACTTACTTGATAAACCTGGTCAAGATCATTAGCATCATCGTTTTACAAACACTGAACATGCTTACTCACCGCTGCAAATATGTAGATGGCGACGAGCGCCACATATCCCGGAGCGCTGACGGCCTCCCCTTCGATGGGAGGATCGAAACTGATGTAGAACCCGACATAGAACAGCGCAAGTCCCTTTTCAACACTAATGTCAGCATCATCCGGCAGGAGTCTTTCCAGGCTATATCCCATCTATATCCCAGGGTTTCAAAGGTATACTCACCTGCACGATACCTGTCCACAGCAAACTCTTCCTCCTACCCAGCATGTCGGTCACAAAGACGATGAAGATGGCGCACGAAACCATCTTGACGATCCCGTAGACTCCTGTCGCAAACAGACCGGCAGAAGAGCCAGACAGCCCGACGCTGGCAAAGATGCGCGGGCTGTAGTACGTCATGGCGTTGGTTCCCGTGAGGTTGCTCCACATCATGAGCGTGATGCAGAGCATGGCGCGTCGGCGGTACGACCGCACCGAGAAGGCCTCCTTCAGCAGCGTGAGGTGTGACGCGTTGACGGAGAGCGCTCGCTCCTCCTCGAGCTGCCGTGATATTCCGTCCATCTCCTGCAGAACGTATGGGTGGTCCGCCGGCAGGCCGCGCAGCTTGGCGAGCACGGCGTGTGCCTTCTCTGGGCTTCGCTGGGCGAGGAAGCGCGGGGACTCGTTTGCGATGAGCATGCCGACGAGGAGGATCACCGCGGGAAAGGCTTGGAGGGAGAGGGGGATGATGTACTGGCTGTGGCCGCGGATGTGGAGGAGGGAGCCGTAGTTGATCCAGAAGGCGAGCTTGATACCGGTTAGCTTTGTTAGATCGTCGGTGGATATTGTCTTGGTTCTTACTGTCAGACCTGTGACGATGCTGAGTTGGTAGAGACCGGTCAGGAGACCTCTTATGCCTCGAGGCGCGTTCTCAGAAACATATAGAGGGTTTACGGAAGACGCGATACCGATGGCAATGCCGGCGATGAAACTGGTAGAAGTCAGCTTCCTCCATAAACTAGCCAAGCCAGATTTGTGTGTGTTTCTTACCGCCCAACGTACATGGTTTCGATGTGACCGCTGGCAGCCGCCTGCAGAGCAACCCCGATGAAGACCAGTATCGACGCGATAATGAGCGAGAAGCGGCGTCCGACGCGGTTCGCCAGCCAAGTCGAGAACAGGGCGCCAGCGAAGGCACCGGCTTGGATAACGGACACGATGTTGGACTCGAGGTTGGCGAGAACGGTCTTTGGCTGGTCCATCAACCCGTATTGCCTGGAGAGAGGAACGTGTCAGAAAGCTCCTTGGGTCTAATCCCACTTTTTGAGACTTACTTCTTGAACGAGTCCATCGTAAGCACACCGCCGATAATTCCCATGTCCATGCCGAAGAGCAGAGCACCTCCGCATGCCTGTTTCGCGTCAGCTAGCTATACGTAATGCTGAATCTTCGAGCGCCCGGACTTTGGAACACCTACCACCAAACTGATGAGAATAACTCGGGCATTGTAAATCTCGGGAGGATCCGATCTGGTTGTGTCGTTTCGAACAATCTTTTGCAAAAGTCCCATTCTGACTTGCGAGAAACTTGGACAGTCAACCCAGATGGCAGAACAAAAGACAAGAGTAGAGAAACACTGGAAATGCTTCGTAATTGTCTACTAAATTGATCGCCTATTTGGGTATGAAGACTAAATAGGTGAGCTCCTGAGCGAAACAACAATGTCCCCATCGACATGACAACCTCAGACCGTTTCACGGCAATAGACGGGCAACCGTTCCGCCAACCTCGGGGTTAGAGAAACTCGCAACCGGCGTCTTCCCTGCACCCCACAAGCTACCCCAGTCGGTAACCCCATAACCCCAAATCCGGGGTATTGTCACCGGTCGGAGACATGTCGGCAATGGTCCGCAAACGAGGTGAGTCGTCGGGACGTCGATGTGGTCCGGGGAACTTGGCGCCGGCTATAGATGGAGGTGGCGTTGCGCACGCGGGGGCAGATGGGGAACTTGGCATCGACCGGCCTGTCTCTCGTCCTCTCGACTTACCGGGACCAATGCTAGGCAGATCTATTGTTACATCATTAGTTACTTACCCCCTTTGTCACGTAAAGGCCAACAAACTCCCGAATGTCTGGACGGGAACTTGCGGAGTTAAGTTATCCCACGACTGGGATCCCTTTCATTTCAGTTCACAGGGGTTCGGAATGTGGTTTCCAATCCGCAGAGATACTCGGAGGCCGGGATTGGTAACGGATATCTTATTCATCACGCCCTCCTCTAGTTTCCATCAATGCCTCTCTAGCCAACTACGTCCCTAAAGTAAGGGCTCTACACATAATAGGTAGACTTATCAATGTTGTCTATTATCTCCTATTATTCTTTTTGTCCGTCGTTGCAGTTGTTGTGTCGTCGTCGGTCGTCGTTGTCGTTGCTGTCCGTCGCCATCGACCGTTTTCGTCTGTTGTGTAGTAGAGAGGGGAGGCCAACGATTAGAGAGCCAAGCCACGCAGGCGTGTTGAATACGGGAGGAGGGGATATGTAAGCTCCGTTCTTGTTGTGGCACGTTGAAGTCTGTCGCTGAGCCGACTCACTCGTCGTCCCACGGTGGAACAGAGCAGGCAACATATACTGGGTGGCGCTCAAGATGGGATTAACGGCATATTAGATTAACAGGCTATGAAATTCACTCTTCGAAATCCACCTCTCGCCTACAAATGACTTCCAGCTGGTGCATTTCGAATCTCCCCGCGTCTCCTAACAGTGCCGCAAAGACAAGCCACAGGACAAGACCCAGGAAGTGGAGCTTCATTAAATGTAACACACGAGATCAGGAGCTACCAAAGGCGTGCAATGCCTGAGTTCTGAACGACAGTAGATCTGGCCAAGAGCACTGGGGAAATTAAGGCCAAGGCGGGAGGGGCGTAACTGTTCCAGCACAGTCTCGGACAACCAAGTAGTTCGAGTTGGATCCCTGAGGACTCAAGACCACCTGGCCGTCAGGAGAAGTGATAGTGAGCCCGAAAGCGTGGTTCTGCTGGCCGTTCGCGAACAAGAGTCTGATCGGGGTATAGGCTTGGGCGGCCAATGTGAGTTCGAAGGTCTGCACCGAGCCCCCGGACGCCACGTAGTTCTGCTGTATGTCTGCGTTCGCCCGGGTCCACGTGCTGCGGGCCTTCTCTCCCGTCCACAGCAGTGTGATGTCGTCCGAGAGCGGGATGGAGAACCTGTACACTCCCGCGATAGGAGCATAGAGGAAGAATTGGTGGTTGACCGCGGTGTAGGAGAAATCCCTGCTTGGTGCACCGGGGTAGATGACGACGACACCAGCGCCGTTTGCAAGCCCGATGCTCTGTGTCCTTTCAGAAAATACGGGAGAGTTGGCTTTGAAGAATTCGACATTGAAGTCGGTGTAGCCAGGGTCGTTGTTGAAGAAGGGGTTGTCGAAGATGGCATAGTCGGCACCAGCGTTGCCGCAACTCTGGTCAGGGCCAGGCAGGGGGGTGGGGATGGCGCTGGAGGAGGCCGGGGGGGTGACAAAAGTCACGACTGTTGCAGGACCACCGCCAGAGCCAGCCGGAATTGTGGTCAACCCAGTCGTGCTCGCTGTTGATGTTACGAAGACCGGCGGCGGCGGGGTTACAAAAGTAACAATGGTATTGGGACCACCGCCGGGACCTGCAGAAATAGTTGCCAGCCCCGTGGTACTTGCTGTTGACGTAACGAAGACCGGTGCCGGGGGGGTTACAAAAGTAATAATGGTGTTGGGACCACCACCGGGACCTGCAGAGATAGTTGCCAGTCCCGTTGTAGTAGCCGTCGACGTAATGAATACTGGTGCTGGGGGCGTCACAAAGGTGATAATTGTGTTGGGGCCGCCACCGGGACCAGCAGAAATAGTTGCCAACCCCGTTGTAGTAGCCGTTGAAGTGGTGAATACTGGCGCTGGGGGTGTCACAAAGGTGACGATTGTGTTAGGACCACCACCAGGGCCAGCAGATATTGTCAGTAGCCCCGTTGTTGTGGCTGTTGATGTAACGAACACCGGCGCCGGGGGGGTCACGAAGGTGACGATTGTGTTTGGGCCACCGCCAGGACCAGCCGAAATGGTGGCCAGCCCAGTTGTGGTAGCTGTTGATGTGACAATAACTGGTGCTAGAGGGGTGACGAAAGTGACAATCGTATTAGGGCCACCGCCAGGGCCAGCGGAAATGGTCAACAATCCAGTTGTGGTGGCTGTCGATGTGACGATCACCGGTGCTAGGGGGGTTACAAAAGTAACAACCGTGGCAGGGCCGCCGCCAGGGCCAGCAGGAATAGTTGCCAATCCAGTAGTTCTTGCTGTTGATGTGATGGTGGGCAGCGGGGGTGCAGTCACGAAAGTGACGACGGTGGCTACTCCGTCCGGTCCAGGAGGAAGGGTTGTCAGTCCTGTGGCACTGGCTGTTGATGTAATAGTCGGCAGCGCAGCAGCAACAACAAAGGTGACAACAGTAGCTACTCCATCCGGGCCAGGGGGGAGAGTCGTCAGGCCGGTGACACTAGCAGTTGATGTGATAGTCGGCAGCGCAGGGGCTACCACAAAAGTGATAACAGTAGCCTCTCCATCTGGCCCAGGAGGAAGAGTCGTGAGGCCGGTAGTGCTGGCGGTCGATGTGACAAAACGCAGTCGGGGCGCAGCGGCAAAGGTGACGACAGTAGCCACTCCATCCGGCCCAGGGGGGAGGGTTGTGAGGCCGGTAGTACTGGCGGTCGATGTGATAGTAGGAGCAACAACATAAGTGACGACAGTAGCTACGCCGTCTGGCCCAGGGGGGAGAGTTGCGAGGCCGGTTTGTGTGCTTGCGACCGTAATCGTAACAGAACGAAGGGCGGCTACAAAGGTGATGACGGTGATAGGATCAAAAGGCCCTCCTGTTTCTGCGACCGTGGTTGCGCCTGTTCTGGTACCGACAGAGGTTACTACGAAAATTTTTTGAAAGTGTTTGGAGGGGGAAGAAAAGAACGGTAACGAACGCCCTGCGGAACGGAAGGAAGCTGATTACAGTGGTGGGGCCACCGGGTGTCGCAGGCTGAATAGTCGTGAGGCCCGTCTGACCAGGTTGGGTGCCGGTCAACGTGAGCGTGGTGGCGCCGGCAGCTGCAGGAGGCACGATAGTAACGATAGTAGTAGGGCCCCCAGGTTGAGCTGGAGAAAGAGTTATCAAGCCCGTCTGGCCTGGCAGCGAGCCAGTAGAGGTAGACGTGACAAGGCCATTGGGTGGCACAATCGTGACAACAGTGACAGGATCCCTAATGCGAGCAGGGAGAAGAGTCAACAAGCCCGTCTGACCCGGTAGAGAGCCAGTAGAAGTAGTAGTGACGACAGCGTTGGGTGGCACAATCGTGACGACCGTTGTAGGGTCACCAATCCGAGCAGGAAGAAGAGTCAATAAGCCCGTCTGACCCGGCAGAGAGCCAGTAGAGGTACTTGTAACAAGAGCGTTAGGTGGGATGATCGTGACGACCGTGGTTGGGTCTCCAAGTCGAGCTGGAAGAAGGGTTAATAAACCCGTCTGACCCGGGATAGAGCCGGTAGATGTGGACGTCACAACGGCGTTAGGTGGGACGATCGTGACGACCGTAGTTGGGTCTCCAAGTCGAGCAGGCAAGAGAGTAACCAAGCCGGTCTGACCCGGGATAGAGCCGGTAGAGGTGCTAGTAACAAGGGCGTTGGGTGGCACAATCGTTACGACTGTAGTAGGGTCTCCAAGCCGAGCGGGCAAGAGAGTAACCAAGTCAGTTTGGCCTGGCAGAGAGCCGGTAGATGTGGAAGATACAACAGCGTTGGCGGGTAATATTGTGATTACAGTCGTAGGGTCTCCAGGCTGACCGGGGAAGAGGGTTGTCAGACCGCCGGTCTGGCCCGGCAAAGAGGCAACAGCCGTGAGCGTCACCAGGCCTTGAGGAGCAACAGTGACCACGGTGATGGGATCTCCAATCTGATCAGGGAGAATAGTTGCCAGGCCAGTCTGGCCACCAGGGGCGGCAGTGGCCGTGATGGTCGTGACGCGAGGTCCTAGCCCAGATGTAGGAATAGCGAGGGAGGCAAATTCGAAGGTAATGACTGTCGTCGGATCTCCATCCCGGCTGGGATTGAGTGTGACCAGGCCGGTCTGCCCTGGCTGAGTTCCTACGGCAGTGATTGTCGTCGCCTGCGCTCCCAACACCGGCTCTGTGCCGGTACCGGTCGCACCGACAGGAGGGTCCACGTCGGCACCGTTGCCCGGGGGTGCGAGACCGTCAGGGTTCTGAGAGCCGTTGGGGTCGGTGCCGGCCGGAGCCGAAGGGCGGGCTCCGCCGCCGGGCAGAGTGGCGATCGGCCGGTCGAAAGGATCCTCGGCATCATCAAGGGATCCTGTTCCTGGCACACGAAACCAGCCCGACTCACGAGGTTCGCAAATGTATTTGGTACCCCAACCGTCGTTCCCTTGCGGGGGTATGATTATGGTGGACGGCCGGGATCCGGGAGGTAGTTCAGCTGCAACGGTAACACAGGGGCCGTCATAGATGGAGTGGCTATCGCATATTCATACTGCAATCAGTCAACTGCTACACGTGGACGGGTTGAAAGAAACGTGACTTACGCCTCAGCCTCGTAAGTAAGGGTTGTCGTGGCCAAGAAGTCAGACACCAGGACGACGGGGGCATTGGTGACCGTAACAGGGGTGTTGGCAACCGTAAAAGTGGTGTTGGAAGACAGGGAGGTACTGAGATGAAGAGGAACAAGATTGACGATCACACGGGGCTGTATCTCGTGGCCCTCTCCGTCGCCGGGAAGGCAATTCGGGTCAGCGAGGGCCGGCCGCCAGCCGAAGCTCAGGGCTCCGAGGAGCAAGGAAGTCGTGCTGCGCATCGTTGCAACAGCGTCTGGAAGAAACAGCTGCTTCAAAGGGACTTGATCAAGGAGTAGGGACAGAAGGAGGAGCTCCTAGTAAAATGAGAGGCAGTGGTCGGCAGGGAGCTTGAAAGAGCGAGCGTGCAGGTTGACTTTTGAATTTCTTCACGTCTCCCTATCCTCCGGGACCATCTTATATATCTTTCTTCAAGGCTCTTCCGGAACCCTCCAGCTTTCGCACCTTTTCCCCTTTACGTCTCTTCAGACCTACTGACTAGAGATTGCCATCCATTCACTCCATTGACTCTTGGCTAGGGTCTCGCCTCCTGGGATACGGCATGGTGAGAATGCATGATGTCAAAGTTGCTGGAATCTGTCGGCCAGCTGAGATTGAGTGAGAGAAATTGAGGCGGACATCCCGCAGTCGATGTAATCGAAGTCCGAGTAAGAGGTTTGCGGAGAGAAGGACATCCGCACAATAATACGAGGGACCCGAGAATGTAGCCAAGCAATTACCTGTCGTATGTGAAGCTTGCACGATCATGTAGCCGACCCGTGTCTGAGATCGTAGGCTAAGATCTGCAAAGAAACAAGAAGGAGATAATATGTGCAGTAAAATATGCCTGCTCCGTTGGACGTACGTCCATCGACGACATATCTCCGAGCCCCTACGCCCAGTAGGTGAGGGGGACTGCACAGCCGTAGCATTCCCGGTAAGCGAGACGTCTAACCCTCGCCATCAGTGCAGGAATCATGTCTGATTGCAGACGGGGTTCAGTATTTGCTTGGCTCGCCGGATCCTGACATGAGCTCTGGTTTCCAGCGCGATACTCGACGACCATCGATGGATGTGACTTCCAGGTCAAACATGAGGAGCTTCTCATGATAAACAACCAGATTTGTTTATAAGAGGTCCTGAGGCGGCGCACTTTGACTGAATGGCCTGAAGAAACGATCTTTCGCCGTTGCCTTTCCCACCAGACATCACGTTTGTTACTCACATGGTGAAGTCTCTGACTTATCGACAGAAGCCTCCTTCACGCAAATAGCCCAGCGCCGTGAAAACTACGGTTCTCTGAACTGTTCCCCTACTCGTCCTCATCACTGCACCTAGTGAGATACAAGTGAATACATTCATATGATGCTGGAAAGCGATGTTTCGAACTCAGTCGCCTACTGCTTTGACTATACCTCAATCAGTATTTGGCTGCGCCCAGACATGGCGAACGACTTTGCTTACTCTCTGACATCAATAAGGCACCAAATGCATCCGATTCAGCAAGCCACATCTCAGCTCTACTACTGAGCGAGTCGTCTGCGTTCATGTGAAAGAATTCAGAGATCTTGGAGCTGCCATCGTTCCAGAAGATCATCCAAGTCTCATACTGCCGCCGCCAAGATTGTTCGTCTATAGCGGACCACAGGTAGCCGGCTCCCGGAGCTGGCAGGGGGCCCAGCTCAAAGCAGGTGAGGATGGGGTAGCCATGTAGCAGTGACCATACCCATTCGAGGTGATGAAGGCTCAGTACCGTTCTCCGCTTAGCCTCAGCCATGGCCCAGCCTCTCCAGTCTGGTATGTGGTTATTGAACTCGGCGTCAAGAACAAGCCCTGTCACTGCCAGACGATGCTTCAGATCCCACGCGCTGATGAGAATGTGGGCCTCGACTGGGTCCGGATGAGATCCTGTCGATGCTGAAGTTTGGTCGCAGAGAAAGACAAGGATCATGAGAACGAGCAAAGACTGTCCGGCAGCAAGAAGTCCCATTTCATCGTACGTATGGTACTAAATGATTTTATAAATTTGTCAGTAGACTCGACCTGCGCCTCAATTGCCAGCCCGGAGGAAGGGGGTTTATTAAGCACCTCCCCAAGCAGGCTGTGGATCTCCCCCAAGATGGTATTTCGCACAAGCTTTTCACTGCCCGCGTTATGATCTGCCCACATTTTGACGAAGGCGTAGCAGTTGCCCAGTTGGAGTGGCATATCCCCCAAAAGCTGAAGCCGGTGGATCACCGGTGGCAGATGGTCAATGTGGTGAACAGCCATCAGGCGAGGCCAGGACTTGAGATGACGAATCACCAAGTGCATGATGTGCATAGCAACTGGTCCGGTGATCGGGTTGTCTGGTGCGAAGCCGAGTAGTTGGCGACGCCTCTTGTCGGGGATAGCTAAATTGATGGGATGCTGCTCAACATTGGCTGCTGCATGTCCCGGAGCTTGGGGATCCGGGTACGTCGGCAGGACCTGGAGGGCATCCTGAATGCCCCGATGACTCCTTCGGCGTCGAGCAGTGCTGTTCAGTCCAGTCCCTCCCCCGATTGAGAATGCATCATCTGGCACCGAAAAGCTCCCATCGGCAGCGTACTCGCAGATCAATGATCTACCGCTACATCTTGTGCATGTGGGTTTCTTGAAGTCGCATCGTAACTTAGATTTGGAGCACCCAAAGCACGACCTTTGCCTGGAAGAGGTCTTGATGTCTTGCAGGCATCGTTTAGAATGGCGAGTCAAGAGAAGACTCTGCACAAGTCGAGCTATGTTAGCTCGCAGCAATATGTTCAAGGGATTGAGCCAGTTACTTGCTGTGGGTGAACCTTTGGGAACATTTGAGGCAGACCAGTCTCTCCTGAGAAGACTCCATGGGCACGAAAAGTGCGCTCTAGGTTGCACGCAAAAAGGCTCGACGGGGTGATGAACAGCCTGTTGTCCCTGACCTGGTGATACTTCCTGGCCACTTTTGTCTGAGGAAGATTGACTGCCAACTACCGAAGGTTCTAGTAGCTTGTCCCCGACCTATCTTGGAAATAGTTCAATGCATGTCAGACTCATATGTGATGTGGCAGTGGTCTAGCGGGCCTTATGTAGGCTGAGCTCGGAGTTCCGGGCACATATCTCGACTAGACAGGGGTCAACGAGGGTTAATGCCAACTCTTATCACACTCGAGATATTCAGACTAGCGGTTGAAAGGTTCTCTGTCCAATCAGCTTCAAGATCAACGAGGGGTAGAAGCCGACACTCACCTCACGTGTTGCCATTGAACACATCATGGCCGCATTGTTTCAAGTTCAGTCTTATGGGAATGCCCAACGATAGGACATAAGTTTGTTTATTGACGTTGCAACAAAATGACTTGGCAGCTATTTCAAAATTGACATGTAGTCGAGCATTGCCTGAGACGGCTTGTGATCGTGGCCGTCCAGATCCGTACTGAAGCTGACATCTTCCCAATCTTCTGCGAGCCTCCCCTGCTCCTGGACTTTTTGTTGGACTGCCCGCAGGGAGTCCGATCCCATAATCACCCGGATAGGCTTAGGCCGGCCTGCAAAAAGACCCTCGCCCTTGACGCCATCCACGATCCTTGCTGACATCTTCTGCACGTCTCCTGGCTTGTTTGGCGCGATGTCATTGACGAACGCGCCCATCACCTCGTAGAAGAGCGGCTTGTACTCGGCTACGGCTGGTTCCGGCCCTTCGCTGGACTCCTCTCGAGGAGCGCCGAGTTTGGAATCAAAGCCACCGGGCTCGAACATGATGCAGCTGATATTGAATTGTTTCACTTCCTTGGCGAGTCCCTCGACGAAGATGTTGAGTGCAGCTTTGGAGGCGGCGTAGGGGGCGAAGAAGGGCATGGGCGCCCAGCTGAGCCCGGCTCCAGTAAACGCAATAGTGCCGCTCTTCTGGGCCCGGAGAAAAGGCAGGATGGACTGGGTAACGCGTAAGTTGCCGAAGAGGTTGACGTTGAAGATATTTTGGAGGAAGGCATCGCTGGCAACGCATGTGGTTAGATTACAACGAAGAAGTTCTGCTGTGAGCGGAAACCTACTCGGCTTCCTCGATGTTCTTGAACGCCGCTATGCCAGCGTTGTTCATTAGGACGTCGACGCGTCCCCAGACATCCCAAGCCTTCTTCACCTGGGCTTCAATCTCTGCGGCAGGCGCGCTGACATCGAGGTCAATGACGGCAACATTGTCTGACTTGATTTCGGAGAGGCGTTCGGTAGCTTTGCGGCCCGTGGCGATGACTTTCTCACCCCTTGCTACGAGTTCTCGGACAACCTCAGCACCGAGACCGGACGTAGTCGCTGTTACGAGCCAGATGAGCTGCGGCATGATGATGGCGACGACGATGATGACGATAAGGGATGGGATCTTGAGTAAGTCTGGCTCAAGCAAGCTAGGTATGAGGGCCATCGAAGTGAAAGAGATTAAGGGTCTTATGTAGTCGTCCCCCCCCCCCCCCCTGCCCCCTAAACCTCTTCTTCGACTGTCCATCCCGCAGTGGACACTCGCACCTTTTACTCAATTGAGACGGAAAAAGCTTTCTTGATTTGTCCATCCGATAACGTGCAGCAAACCATGTCATGCCGGATGCGACCGTTGATCCTGCAAGTCGCGTCCTGCGAGGTGTCACCTGCTCAACCATTACCCAGCTGCCTCTACCGCATTGACCGTCACAACACCTTATCCTTCTCGAATACCTATCGGTCGAGGATGTACACTCATGTCGAGGACGTTGCAGTCAGATCTCACAGCATCACCAAAGGAGACCAGCAGGTATTATGTAGACTGTTTCCATTGACTGTCATGCTCATTAAGGCTAGCTAAAATACATCCTGGTATTGATACACAAAACAACGCTCTTCCTCATGCCAAATTACTCGGTTCACTGTCCCATGCGGTACACAGCATCCCTCTTGAAGTAGCGGCTGATGTCGTTGTCCCTGCCGCAGTGCGAGCAGGTGTGCATGACCTTGGCCCCCTCGTGAGCCGGGCCGTAGTGACTGGGACTGGAATCCTGGCTGAATGTGGGAGATCCCGAGCCAACACCGTGAGTGGGTGACGTGTTGTAAGGGTCGAGCATGCTCGTCTTAGGAACGCCCCCGTCGTTACCTGCGAGCCCGCCAGAGCGGGGGGCATTATCGACGCCACCTCGGGTGTTGGAGGGCGAGTTGTAACCACCACTGGTGTTGCCGGCGCCGTATCCCGAGTCGTGTAGGTCGTCGTGGTGGTGTCTGCGAGCAGCCTCCGAAGCTGCGACGCCGAGACCGGCACCGGCGACGCCCCCGGCGAGACCGTGACCTGTACGGTCACGACCCATGTCTCTGTCCCGCATCCTGGTGTCGTAGGGGTCGTTGTTGTGAGCGCCCGTCAGGGTCGGGTTGTTGACAGGGTTGGAAATGCCGTACTGAAGGTTGTTGCCGTCGGCGCCGGATCCGTAGTTGTTGCCGCCGTGGCCAGTGTGGGTGAAGTCGCGACCCTCGAGAGAGCGGTCAACGCTTGAGGTAGGGTCGTGGTGGCCACCGGCGCTGCTCATCGGGTTGTATACACCGCCACCAACAGCTTGCGGGCCCTGACCGCGCGAGCGGTTGAAGCTCGAGTCGTAGTCACCACGCTGGTCGTTGGGGCGGACGGGAAGGTCCTTGTTCAAGCCACCAGGTGCACCACGGTGGTCACGATCAGAATCTACGCGAGGGTCGGCGAGGTTTTCGGCACGATTGTTGTGGGGGCCGTGAGTGCCGGAGGGATCATCATAACCTGTTCGGGCGTTGGAACCAGTCAGACCGGAGCCGGGAACGCCGCGGTGGTCACGGTCGGAGTCGACACGGGGGTCGACCAGGTTGCCGGCACGGTTGCCGTGTAGGCCGTGAGTGCCAACAGGGTCGTCATACCCTGTACGAGTGTTAGAGCCGGTCACGCCATGGCTCTCGCGGCCCATGGAGCCCCAGTAAGGGTCCTGGGAAGTGCCTCGCTCACCGGTGCGGTCATGGCTTCCAGAGAGGTCCTTTCGGTGTCCGACGTCGATACCGGAGTCGGTGGGCCGGTGGGCGGTCTTGCCAGTGAGGTCCCCGGTGGCTCCGCCGTGCGTGTTGCCGGTTGTGGGGTTCTTTCCGGTCAGACCGGAGGTGCCGGTAGTACCGGTTGTTGAGGTGGGAGCGTAGTCGCGACCGTCAGTCATGTTGGTCTTCTTCGTGCCGGTGGTGTCTGAGGGGAAAGATCCCGGCGGACTGTTGCTTTCGTAGGTGGTCTTTTCATGGTTGTCGTGGTGGAGAGCTTCCTTGATCTTCTGTCCCAAGCCCATGATTGCTGATTGATGTAACTTTTACTGTGGTGATGTTTGTTTGATTCTAATGTGATATCTTCTGAGAATTGGAAAACGGGCCGTGGGATCGCGGCATCAAATACTCCCAAGTCTTCCGCCATCGACTAAGACGGATCGAAATATGATGTCAGTGCCTAGGAACAGGTCCAGACCAGCTGCCGCCCAGACATCAATGTCACCAGCATTTATCTCGGCACTGTGATTGTGCTGCTATGAGCTCATGTGGAGTCAGTCTCCCCTGCTTATGCCGCATGCTGTTCCTTCTGCTGAGTGTCTCCATGGACTTCTTTCTGCCACAAACTCCAGGGAAGGGCAGATTAGCATTGAGATACGAAAAGCACCTCAATGACGGCGAGGGAGGGATTCATGACGTGAATTTGCGGGGGCTTCAGGTCCTCGTAGCATCCTCTCCCGCAGTACACTAATAGAGGAAGCTTGTCTTGGGTCCTTGGCGACTCCGGCACACGGATCCGATGATCTTCGCCAGAGAAAACAGGGAAACGCACTCTCCACCGGTGGGACGAGGGGGCCATTGGCAGTCGTCATCTTGGGCTATACCCGCCACACGACTGGCGCTACCCCGGAATTACAGGGTCGCTATCCGTGGCTGTCCTCGTGTGGCGTTATGTGATGTGTGTTGCCTTCATTTCAGGAACGCCCCGAGGCAAAGACGTCAAGCTTCCTCGTGTGAATAGAAGCTAGTGATGGCCAATGGCGTTGCTGACGCGTCCTGAGTTCATCCTTGTTGGCAAGGGGCAGGGGGGCCGTTGGTCATTTTGAATCACCTGTGAATCCTGGACTGTTAATAGCGTCAACATGACGCTGTGCAGGTGCTACAGTGAAGCAATCAAGGCCCTGTAGTACCTGCAGATGGTTAGGTATATGCAGTCGCGCCTCTTATTCACTTCCACTGCTCATCGCAGTCACTTCGCTCATCTCACAACTCACTTCAGGACAGGAACGAAGACCTTTCACTGAGCTCATTTGAGATTCAGACATCGCCGACACGTCTCACGCATACAAAGGCCTTCACTAAAGGAGCTGTTTTGGACGCTTATTCCCGGTGGCTGGGTGTTGTTGCCGGCGGCTCATTCCCCACTCAATGGGCTTCTCTCCGCGCTGGTGCCTCTGAATCCGATCAATTTTGCGGCGGGGTTGGAGCACTGAGAATTACAGAGTTCCTCATACGCATAACAACATTGAACAACGACCGAGTCTGATCGTCCACAGGAAACGCAGAAAGAGACTACCTAGACGATTTTCTTTCTTCAATCAGATCCCTACGCAGATAAGTCGTTCTTCAACAGCTGGCCGCGAACATACACGCGTGCGATGTTCCGATCGTCTCCCGTCATCAAGAACTTCTCAAACACGGTTCTCAAACTATCCGTCTCCTCTCTCACCGTCATGACTCCAGACGACTCCATCGGGCAGGTCACCCAGATGGCATCAAACTCCTTGCCGACGGCGAAGTTTCCGATCCGGTCTTCAAGGCAGCACACCCTAGCGCCTCCTAACGTCGAGAGAAAGAACACCTCGTTCAGGGACAGGGCCTTGTCCTTGCCACCAGACATGACTTCTCGGGCGTTCGAGGCGATGACCGCCTGGCGGATGCTGTCGAGCATGCTGGAGGAGAAACCGCCTCCGCTGTCGGTTCCGAGGCCGACCTTGATGCCTCGGGTCAGGAATTGTCGTATTGACGCCGCCATGAAGCCCCCGCCCACGGTCATGTTGGAGATGGGGCAGTGGGCAACACCGCACCGGTAGTCCTGGAGCTTGTCCATCTCGTAGTCCGTCATGAATGTGCAATGCGCGAGGATCGAGCGCTTGTTCAGCAGCCCGAAGTGGTGGTATAGGTCCGCCTCGTTCGAGAAGTCCGGGAAGAGCTCTTTCGTAGCCTTGATCTCCTGCTCGGCCTCATTGAAGTGCGTCTGGATCGCCAGGTCGGGGTCTTCGCCAGCCATCTTCCCCAGACCGGCAAGCAGCTCCGGCGTGCATGAGATGGCGAACCGAGGTGTCAGGACAGGGCGGACCAGGCCGCCGGATGGGTCGATTTGGCGGATGTGCTTCACGCACTCCACGGTCTCCCGCAGGGATGACTCTGCCGACTCGTCGTGGAGGTAGCTGGGCGCGTTGCGGTCCATGTTGCACTTTCCAACGAACGCCCGCTGGCCCTTCGAGAGACAGATGTCGGCGAGGATGCGCGTCGCCTCGGCGTGTTTCGAGCCGTAATACGACGCGGTCGTGATGCCCTGCTTCAGGAACCCATCAACGCAGCTCTCGTAAACGTTCCTAGCGTAAACCGGGTCGGAGAACCGCGCTTCGTGGGGGAATGTGACTTGGTCGAGCCAGTCAAGGATGTGGAGGCCCTGGCCGAGGCCTCGCATCGCCCATTGCGGCGCGTGGTTGTGCGTGTCGACAAAGCCCGGCGAGAGGAACTGGCCCTTGGGGAGCTGGGACAGCTCGACTCCCGGGGCAAGTTCTGTCGATAAGTCTTCGACCGAGATATTCCGATGGAAACTCGAGATGACACCGTCGTCGTTCACGATTAGCCCGGCATTTTCGAGTATTTCCACCTCATCAACGCCAAGGGAGTGAATGATGGCTCCGTGGAATGCAAACTCCGTCATTTTCGAACGAAGCTCTTTGAAGAGATGTTGGAGTCGATAATGTTGGTCTGTAGGTGTTGCTGGCCGCACGCAAATTATTACGGCTCTGTTGACGCGAGGTAAGGCTGTCTGAGTGATGGCACAGACGGGGTTCCGGGGACGATTCCACACCACATGAAAGGATGACAATGAAGAATTACGGCGATCACCGACAAGGCGGAGGGGGTTGTGGGTCAGAGGTTTAGTAGATCTCGCTTATCTTATCGTCCGGCGTCCGGCTTCGGGTGAGTTCGGTCAAGTTGCTGAGTCGCGGAACGTCCACACTCCTCCTCTCCTAAATCCCCCTTTTCATCGATCACGGTTCGCGACTCGTGTCTACATACGGCCGCGACCGGGCGACAAACGTTCTCCCCCGCCTGCCATCAGCCTATTCTGGTCTAGAACAACAACGCTTCAAGACAGGCACTCACTGAAACCTCATGCAGTGACCCTTTCCCCGCCTGCTCGTTGCCGTTGTCTGCACTCCGGGTTGTGAGACGCGTTCCACCTGGCAACAGGAGGAGAGGTGAATTCTGAGAAACCGTCAAGACTCATGGCGGGCGATACAGACGCTGTCCTTCGCACAACTCAGCGAGCGCCGAAGAGCTGCCAGTCTTGTGCGTCTCGGAAGGTCAGATGCAACAAGAGACTGTGATCGTGCGTGGCGAAGTTACGAGGTTGTTAAGCATGCTATGGAATCGCCCGAAGCAGCCGGAGGTATAGTTGACATTCTGGCTTCAGAGTCGAGAATTCCACCAAGACGCCGTCATACGAAGATCTGATGCGTGAAAACGAGCGCCTGAAATCTGCCTTGGCGTCCCAGATCAGCGGATCTGGTGTCCACTTGAACAACACAACGGGCCCGCTTCTGAAGCTTCGGAAGCCACAGCATCGTCTGGAATATCATGACGTCCTGGAAGAAATACTCTTTGAGCCCCGGTCTCCAACAAGACGAACGACCAGAATCCATAGCTGGGAACAGATCCGGACTCCAGCCCGGCATACGAGCGAAGATCTCGTGACATACGACGAGAAGTGGAATTCCTGGGTGCACTACGCTCTTGAGTATCCTGTCTTTCACGACGAGCATGCGAGGTTCATGGACTCGCTTGACCGCGGGGTCGCACTCATGGATCACGACCCAGCCTGGCTTGCTGTCTACTTCAGCGTTATAACCGTGCGTCACTTCAGTTTTCAACAGATTACTCTCTATATTAATGTTTAAGTATGTAGGCTGCTCTCTTGATGATGGACAGCCAAGAGGAAAAAGCCACACTCGGCCCAGGTAAGCCAAATTGCCACCGCGCCAACCCCATCCGGCTTCGTCCGCGATATGTATATGCGTAATTACTTGTAAAGCTGGCTGATATTGAACACATTGTCCGGCCATCCTAGATGCATCTGATTCCCAAATCCTACTTGAAAACTGGTACGAAGCGGCCTTGTTCTGCTTGGGCCAGTCGGAACTCATGAGGACAAACAATGTTCGCGTTGTGCAGGCGGTCGCGACGCTCGGCATCTGCTTCCACAACTTTGGCGACGCCGAGTTGAGCCAGCACTTGTGGAGTTGTGCGATTCGCATTGCCCAGAATCTTGGCCTTGACGGATCTCGCCCAGGACGCATCCCGAAGGAGATAGGCCAAGAAGCACAGTGTCGTCTATGGTGGACGCTGATGATCTGCGAATGGTGAGTTTACACGCCATGTCAAAACCGATGCAACAGTCACTCACTCGCCCATAACGACAGGCTAGTGGTACCTTACCACGTTCCACAAGTTGACGAGGGCGACTTTGACGTGCCCCTTCCTTCGATGGATTTGCGGCCAGGTCTCCTGAGCAGCATCCAACCTGTGCAGTATCACAATTTCATGGCTCGCGCTTCCATCGTTTATCACAGATTTCGCTCCGCTCTACGAGAGGAGACACATCCGGTTGCTGAAGTTGTTCGCTTGGCCGATGGAGAGCTCGCGGAAGTCATTAATGCGTTGCCAGAGCATCTGCATCCTGACGGTGGCAAGAGCGACGAGATGAACGAACTCGAGGTCGAGCAGCCCTGGATCAAGTGGCAGCGGTTTAATATCAGTCTGGTCCTGCTCTACCACCGCATGCGTATCAATCGCACATTACAAAGGGACTGGAAAGCTTCACCGGGTCAGTTTGAATGGGCAAGAACAGTCAGCATTCGATCTGCCATGGACATCATCTGGATAATTCACAACTGGGACCAACCGGCTGCGATGAAGAGACACTGGTATGTGAGGCGTGTGTTCGTTATCAAATAAGTTGGCCACCGGACTAATTAAAGCTTCCCAGGCCTTTCGCCTCCAACATCTTCGTGGCAGCAATTTTTCTCCTCCGAGAATCCTGTGCGAGTAGGTCGGGTGATCACGTCGACTTCGGCGACGAAATCCAGAGGGCAATCGAGTATCTCGACGAGGTCAAGTCGCACAACGCCATTGCGCGCCGCGCCGCTGCAGTCATGCGAGAATCCGTCGAGCAACTGAGAACTGGAAGCCTAAAGCCTTGAAAAATCTCGTGTCTCGATGCCACGACCCGCTCGTCCGATCTACAGCCCGAACCCGAACGCTCGCCTCGCCTCGGCGTCCAGCCCCTTGAGTCCTACGTATCCTTTCAATGACCTCTCGTTCAACTCGTTGCCTTCCGCGTAGTCCGGTGGTGGCCGCCCGGCACGAGTTTCTTCGAGCTGTTTCTTGACATAAGCCTTGTTACTCGGCGTGGATGGGCACGCGGCTATGTACACCACGGATGCATTCTCGGATCCGCGGTGTTCGGGGTCCACGGCATGACACACCTGTATGACCAGAATTAGCATTGAATAATCTCACATCGAATCCTCGGGGAGACTTACATCGGCGTGCCACCATACTGTATCCCCAGGCTCCATGGGTGGTATGTGAATTAAGCATTCCTCTAGCCTCAGGTGAGGATGGGAGGCTCGGCTGAGGCGTTGGCTCTCTGTCTTGAAAGTTCTAAGGAACCAGCCCGTCCCGTCGTCCAGAGTCCACTTGGTCGCGTCCATGAGATCCGTGGGGTCTCTCGGAGGCTGGAAGAAAGGTCGAAGCATGACGTACGACACCACAGCGGCGACATTGGGGTACACAAGAAGGGTCCCTTCATTCGGTGCCGCCTTAGTCAGCGCCGTCCAACCCTGGAACGAGCGAAACACAGACGAGTGGGCGGGGCCGGGATACAGCTCTTGGTCGGCGGCCTTCCGCAGCCCAAGGTCGTAACAGTCGTGCAGCTCTGGCTTGCCGGAGAAGATGTTTTCGTACACCTGGCGGTATGCTGCGTCTGCCCATCGACAAAGGCTGCCGGCGTCGATGTGCGGGCCGAGACCGAGAAATCTTGCCGAGGCGGCCTGTCACGTACCCCGTTGTAGTAGACCAAAGGATCGGGGGACGTTGTCCCGGTGTTGTCGTGCCAGAGCTCGTTCAGCACGCGTTGTAGTGGAAGGTGGTTTGGGTGTGCTCTCAAGGAGTTTTGCGGCGGGGAGTCGTAGAGCATCAACATCGAAGGACTTTCCGCTGGCCAGCCCTGAATCTTGCCCTTGTTGTCGGCGACGTATTGCTTGAGATCCCCGTAGTGTTGCACTGCTTCTGGCTTGGCAACAACCCCGCGGACAACGAAAACGCCGACTCGCTTTACGTCTGCTTTCTGCTTGGCTGTGAAGCCCCCTTCCAACAATGCAGCGGTCTCGAGAACGGGGATGATGTCTTGGCCTTTGCTAATGATCTCTTCCGTAACTTGCCGGAGTTCGTCACAGACTGCGATCCAACTCCGTCGCATGGAAGCGGCGCCATATTCCGATATGATTTTTTTCTTGATTTTGAGAAAGTCCGGATCCTTGGCTTCGATACTGGACTGTTTGGTGTATTCAGCCCATGCGGGCCAGCTCTGAACTCGACCGGGCATGGCTATAAGGCAAGAGAAAGACGAATGTGCGGTTGCAGACTGTAGAGATCTGGCTTTCATTGAAACTCACTTTTATTGAGACATTCCGCGTCCCCCGGACACACCAAATGCTGCATACGTCTCTTTCAGCATCATGTCCATGACCTCCGCCGAGCTCGGGCGACTTGTCTGTTCGGACTCAGAGCTTTCCAATGAAAGTAATAACGAAGCGGGCGCACGACTTGTCGTGATTAGTGATCGTCTGCCGTTGATATGCTCACCCGAACTCGCCCGAAATTCCAAACGGACCAGTCAACTTGCTCTAATCACAAATAGCATCTTCTCATAACGCTCCTATAAGAAACCAGGTGGAAATCTTGCAAGATTTCATGTTATAGCAGAGGCCGTGGGACGACTTGTTACTGTTCTCGGATCATTCTATACAGAATTTTAACATGGGCTTCGAGCGCCAGCATGTCTCCAAGTTAGCGCCCGCCGACTTGAGGGTCTTGTCACCCTTGCTGCTTGCGGTGGCCATTGTCAACTCCGCGGTGAGTGTGTAGACTCTCGCAATGCTAGAGTTATGCTGATGCTTTCTTCATATTGAACAGACTCTTGGATACGATGCATCTGTCATGAACGGCCTACTGATCCTTCCGTCTTATACCGAGTACTTCCACCTCACGACGGCCACCGAAGGCCTTAACAACGCCGCATCATGGATTGGAGGCATCGTTGGCGCTTTTCTCATGCAGCCGATTCCGAACTATTTTGGTCGTCGCCGAGCCATCCTCGTCGCATCCGTCATCACGGTCGTTGGCATCATTCTTCAGGCTGCAGCCCAGAACATCGCCATGTTCGTCATTGCCCGAATCATTGTCGGCATCGGTTCCGCTATTAGCAACGGAGCTGCCCCGACGCTTCTGGGAGAGCTGCTGCCACCTCGAAAAAGGGCTCGTATCTTGGGGCTTTTCTTCTCTTGCTTTTATGTCGGGAGCCTTGCGTCGGCCATCGTCAACTACGGCAGTCAGAACATTCCGAGCACTTGGTCGTGGCGCTTGCCGTCACTGCTGCAGTTCGTGCCGAGTCTGCTCGCCGTGGTTCTCGTACCCTTCATTCCCGAGTCTCCCCGATGGCTCATTGCCAACAACCGCGATGACGAAGCAGTTGAAGTACTGGCCGTCATGCAGGGCAAAGGCGTCATGGATATTCAACAGGGACAAGAGAGCTTGAATGAAATCAGAGCTATCATGAGTAAGGAAGAAGAAGAGTACCCCCGAAACCCTTGGAGAGAGATCATCGCAACTCCCGCAAACAGAAAGAGGCTCGCAATCCTCTGCACCTTTGGTCCAATGATCAATATGTTCGGCAATTTCATCATCTCGTAAGCCCTCCCAGCACCCCTTCAAGATTGCCGACGTTGACCCTATCCATGTACAGGTTCTACTTGACGAAGATCCTCAACCAGGCAGGCATCAAAGATACGGTCAAGCAAACCCAAATTCAAGTCATTCTTAACTGTTGGTCTTTTACTGTCGCTATCG
The DNA here is from genome assembly GCA_030770045.1 of Colletotrichum brevisporum. Classification (NCBI taxonomy): domain Eukaryota; kingdom Fungi; phylum Ascomycota; class Sordariomycetes; order Glomerellales; family Glomerellaceae; genus Colletotrichum; species Colletotrichum brevisporum. The sequence continues at coordinate 448,554 of JAUGSI010000006.1, read as the reverse complement.
TCGGCAGCTTTATGCTTGACGTTCTCGGTCGATGCAAGCAGACCTTCATTGGCATCATAGGAATGTCTGCGAGCCTCTACGCCATTGGTGGTCTTATCAAGAGTAAGCAGAACTTTCCCGAAGGAACCTTATGGTGTACCAAGCCAGAGATGAAGCCTATGGCGAGAGCACCAACCAGTCGGGTATATATGGCACCATTGCAGTCATTTTCCTCTTCCAGGGCTTTTATACCTTCTCGGTCACGCCCATGACTAGCCTGTACTCCACTGAGGTCTCCCAGTACAAGCTACGGGCTACAGGAATTGCCATCTTCCGTATGCTTGATGCAGGGTTCGGGTACGTCTCTCCGCTTCTGCATCTTTCACGCCATCTTACTGACTCGAGACAGTCTTCTTGCGTCATTTTGCATGGCATACGCAATGGCAGACTTGGGCTGGAAGTTCTATTTTATAAATGCCTCTTGGAACGTGTTTCCCCTCTTCATCGCATACTTCACGTTCGTAGAGACAAAGGGATTGCTGGAAGAAGTCGCAGCAAAGTTCGAGGGCTCTAGAATCTTGGAAGCAGTGGCAGAGGACTCTGCGTCGCAGGAAACAAGAGCGGATGCAAAGAATACAGCGAAGGTTGACGTAGTGACGGGGTAGCTTAGCACGGCTAAGTAGAGTTGAGTTTTCTCCATCATGGCAGAGGGCTATTGATGTCCAGCTTAACACATCGCGATCCCTCTGTGCGTCAATCAGTAGCTTATCGCAACGCCTGCATCCATTCAAAGAACCCATTTATACAAGAATTGAGAAACAGTCTGTCGAAATCTTTCAGGTTCATCAGAAGGAGGACTGTGACCGGAATTCTCGAAAATCACCAACTCGCTCTGAGGAATATTCTGACTGATTTCCTCCCCGTACTCATACGACACGATCACGTCATGGCGTCCAGTTGCCACAAGTGTCGGAGCCGTAATCTCATTTAGTCGAGACCGCACATCAAAGCGCGGCTGATTGTAGGAAAACGCGAAATTATGGGTGTCGTAATGCCACTTGAAAGCATCATTCGGCGCTGAAGAGGGGCCTTTTGTACCGTCTTTGGGTTTGTAGATGTCGGCAATCTCGGCAAAGGCCTCAGCAAAGTCCTCGTTGTCACGGACATTGCCACCCCAAACCCTCACTTGCCGATCACCGTCTGGTTTGATTCGGTCACTGATGAGTATGTTCTTGAGCACGTTGAGAGTCCCGCGAAGACCGTAAGCCCATGTGTCTCGCAGAACCAGCGCCAAGAGGCGGTCCGGGTGCGCAAGGGCGTACTCCAGAGCCACGAAGCCACCGTATGAACCCCCAGCAAGAACAAATTTCTGCGCGCCAGCCCAGGCCCTGGAATCGAGTCAGTTTCCGTCATTCGCGGTGGGATCTTTCTTACCTCAGCTCGTCGACGTCGGCCACCCAGCGGGCATGGGTGTAGGGAGGTTTCAGGTCGCTTTCACCGCTCCCTCGGGCGTCGTAGACCAGGACTCGAAAGTCTGAGGCCAGAAACCCGAAAGATGACTGCGGTTCCCTGTGATCAGACAGGCCAGGCGCCCCATGAAGCGCAATCAGCAAGGGGTTGGACTGGTCATCAGCGCCGAGGACTCTGACGCGTACTCTAGCACCGTCACTGAGCTGAACAATGGATATTAGCCCCATGGTTGAAGCCGCAGATACGGATGATGATACCGGCTTGAAGTTGGGTAGTCTTTGATTGAGTATTGCCGCAACACGATGGAGCATATACAGGGCTCATACATCCATTCCTTCTCCCCTCTTTGATCACCCCGCTCCGCTTCATCATATGCTGCGTCATGTTGCATTCCTTCAATTACATCAAGCCTAGTGTCCGCTTGGAGTGGTTAGGACCTGCCTGAAGAGGAATCAAGCCTGCAGCTGGTGACAAGGCACCCCGGGGGCCTAGGAAAACATAGTGCTACACCAGCTCTTTACTCACAATACGGCCACGACGATGAGTACGTAGTTGAATGGTGATGTTACGCATGAATAGAAACGATATATGTGGCGGATTTGAGCAATGAGGCAACCACTAAGTGAACGTCATTGTACACTCCATGATATCGCAAGTATGTTTCTCAAATCGTAGCTGCTCACAACATCACCACATAATATTTCGGAACTGTAATTGGTATTCAGAGACTTCACTGACTAAGATTGGCGAGCGCGTTCATTGCTTGCAGCAGTTGCGCTTGGCTGCAGTCCTCGTACCTCAGGCTCGGTCCGCTGGGCTGCCAGGCTCCACGTCCTTGAGACTCATCATTCGCCCAACAACCTCGAATGCCTGCATGATTTAGATGCCCCCATGTCCCAAGTCTAGATCAACTTCAGCTGCTCAGGGCTGAAGCTATGAGGTTGGATGGGGCATGGGCAATAACTCCGAGATTGCAGGATTGTTCACCTCCAGTAGTATACAAGAATCTGTACGTATGGGCTCATGCATGGACCATTCTGTGTGCACGGACATTCTCATGGATCTCAGCCGCCAAGGAATACACTGAGTTACCAATTTTTTTTTGTTTTTTTTTCCTAACACCATTAACGGTGGGTCAAATACGCAGATTTAAACAGAATTCAAGCCACAATCGCAGCGCCTACTTTATACTAGTATATAATTAAAAAAAACTAAAGAAATTATACAAATATCCTTAAAGTTAAATAGTAAGGATAAACCTTACTAATAACTTATTAAATAATAGATAAAAGACAAGCTAGATAAAAGCTTACTAAATATCCTCTTTTTATTACTATACTACCTAAATCCTTAAAACTACTATACTTAATACTACTAAGTACATTAATACTCTAGTTAAGTATACTAGGGGTCACTAACTAATTAAAATAATAAATAAAAACATTAAAAACTTCTATTACTATATCTACTAACTCTACTTAAAATAGTAAGTTATAAAGGACTTTATTAATAATAGCTTTATTTATTTTATAGCAGTTTACTTATTACTCTTTAACTACTAAAGTAAACTAGAATATAATAATAATATTACTACCCTATAAAGGCTTATTAAGTAGTTTAAAAAGATTTATTAGTAGTTTAAAAAGGGGAATTTTTATACTAAAAATAAGGAAATTATAAGCTATATTAACTATTATAGTAACTATATATTATAGCTAGCCTTTTAATAGTAAGGTTTATATTAATAAAAGCTAAGGTTTAATACTAATAATAGTACTACTAGTTACTAAAGGGATTCTAAGGGTTTAAAGTACTTAAGTAATTAGTTTAGGTATTTAATAAAAGGGTTATAGTAGTTACTACTAAAGGGCTAAAAGTATTTAAAGATTAATATAAAGTTAATAGTTAAAGAATTATAAAAGAAAGGACTTAAGGGTACTTAAGTTTTATTTATATATAAGTTCTATTCCTATAAATATATTCTTTTATTTTTAAAACTAACGTTAGGTATATTAATTTATTACTATAAACTACCCTTAGTATTATTAGTTCTATCCTAGGACTATTTATTATATATTAGTTCTACTTATTATTATATAACTTATATTCTAGTTCTTTTACTTTATAGTATGTTATATTAATATAGGCTGATATTACCTATTTAACTACTAAGCCCCCTATAGAGTTACTATTAAAGGTTTATTAACTAACGGGTTATAATATTAGCTCTTTTTTTAAAGGTCTTATTTTTAAGACCTTATTATAAGTAGGTTATTAGTTCTAAGTTAGGGATCTATAATTATACTTTTTTATTTACTATAGTACTAATACTATATTAAGTTGTATTTAAAAATTAAAATTATAATTAACTATAATAAAAAATTATAAAAAAGCTATGTTTATTAAATACGTTAAATCTTAATTAATTAATAGTAATATACTTTATACTTGTTACTTTTATATAAAGGTTCTGTATTATTTTAGTAAGAAATTTATTTATTATTATACTTATATTATAGTACAAAAGCCTTATAATAGGGTTTTAGTAGCGTCTATTTATAGGTATTTTTAGTTTTTAGTAGAGGTAGTAGTAGTACTAATATTTTAAAGTTTAAAAATTAAATTCTTAGTAGAAGGAGTGGGATAAAAAGGAGAAAAAAGTAGGTAAGGAGCTTTTAACTCTTTATTATAAGTTTAAGTATTTATAATTATAAATATTAGAGGTAGTAAGTTATTTAAGTTATATCTAAAAGATCTAGAAAAAAGTTTATAAAAAGTAGACTAAGGCTTTTAAGTAGGGTATATAGGAAGTTAACTAGGAGGATAGTGTTCTACTAGATAGTAACGTGTTGTTAGTGTTAAATACTTATAAGCGGTTTATAGTAAGTAATCTCTAAGTAGTAGGTTTAAAAAACGAGTTATTGTAGTTTCTTTTTAACTTTAGTAATAAATTTATTAATCTAGGTTCTTTATTTATTAATGCTCTTAGTGCTATAGTAGAGGGTTTTTAATTTATTTTAAATTAAGTGTTTTTAGGCGAAGAAATGTTTAACTTATTTTTAGAGGCTTAATTAGTTAAACCTTAGGTTAAGGGTGTATAATGTGTAATAGTTTTATTAGTCTTTTTATACTTATAGTGGCTTATTATTTTTACTACTGTGTTTAGTATTTTTATAATTTGTTTAGTGTGTTTATTAAGTTTAATGCGGGTTCTCAAGTATTATCTTTATAACTATAGTTTTTTTATTTAATAAAATATTAAAGTTCTGTATTATTTTACTGGTTAATATAGGTAATAATTTTTTTAACTTTATAGTTTTATTTTAGGTTAACTTTAATATAGTTAGTAGTATATAAACTTTATAGTACTAACTTAAGAAGTAAGATGTAGAAGACTAGGTAATATTTTATAGTATTTAGTAGTATAAGTTTAAAGTTAACTTTTAAGATTTTTTTAATAATCTTAAAGGGTCTAAGTTTTTTAAAGTTTAACTTATTATTTAGTTATTTAGTTTTAATATTTTATTATATAAAGTACGCGCTATTTCTCTTTTTAAAGAATAGTCCCTTTATTCTTAAAGTATTAGTGTATTTATATATACGTTATTTAATAAATTTTAAGTTGTATTAGAGTTATTTATAGATTTCTTTAATTTAATTAATATAAGTAACTACTTTTACTACTATAGGTCCTACTTATAGTTCTCTATAAGTAGTTAATTTAAATCTATAGTTAAAGTAAAAAAGTAAATATTATATACTTTTTTTTACTATACTATTATAGGTAAATTAGGTTATTAATAATAGGATAACTTAATTATTTTATTAGTAGTTAATATAATATTTTAGGTATATCTTAAGAATTTAGTTAATTCTTTCTATTTATTTATTAGTTTAAGGGTAAAAAGTAGTAGATAGTTGTAGTTTAGATTTAAGCTATAAAATTAAAGATTTCTAAAACTTTAAAGTAAACTACGTTTTTTTATTTAAAACAATATCTTTTAGTAGACTGTATTAGTTAAGAATATACTTATTAAAGATATATATAAGCTCTTTTATTATACTTACTTTAATCTATAAAATAAAATATACATACTTAGTAAGTTAATTTACTATAACTAAAATACTATTAAACTATTTTTTAGTAAGTAGTTTTTTTAACTATAGTAGCTTAATAATAAAGTTAAGGGAAATTAATTACTATACTTTATTAAGTACTAAGAAAGGTTAAATTTCTCTATATAACTTATAGTATTTTAGTTTACTTTTATTATGAATTTCGTAGTCCTTAATAGCTCTAGCTACTTATTCCTTAGTAACTCTATTATTATAGTATTATTAAATACGTTTCTATATTTTAGTAACTCCTTAGTATCCGTATACTCTAGTACTATAAATTATTCTAATTATTTTATTAGTTATTTATCTAGGCGTACTAGTATTAATTTATTTAGTAATTATAAAGAAGTAGATAGTTAGTATAAGGTTTTTATTTAAGTTGTTTTTAAGGATTACTTAAGCCTTATTTAGAACTATTAATTCTAGGTTTAATTATTTATTAAAAGTATTTATTCTTCTGTTTTTTAATTTTTATTTATAAATAATTTAGAAATTAAATTCTAAGAGGAATTTTAACTATTTAATTTATTATTTATTAAGGTCTTTAGATATAGTAAAGTATACTAGGTTCTTATAATCTATATATACTATAATTTTATAGTTTATTCTTAAGAAGTATAGTCTCTATTCCTTAAATACTTTAACAATAGCTATAAGTTCTTTATTATAGATTTAATAGTTAAGTTCTAGTTTACTAAGTTTTTTTAAGTAAAAGGTGTATAGATATAGGCGTCTTTCTTTATTATATTAACCGAGTTATCTACTAATAGTATAGTCTAAGGCGTTGGTTTTTACTTTAAATAGTAGATTTAGGTTAGGTATTATAAGTATAGACTTACTAAAGACCTAGTCCTTAATTTTTTAGAATACTTTTTCTTTTTATTTATTTTTACTTAGTGTCCTTTTTTGTAAAATTTATAAGTATAGTGATATTCTTTAAGTATTCTTTAAGGAATTATTAGTAGAAGTTAATAAATCTAAGAAATAATTAAATATCCTTGATATTCTAAGGAGCTGGCTAGTTTTTTACTGTAGCGATCTTTTTATCTAATGTTTTAATAACTCTAAGTATAATAGTAAATCTAAGATAATTTACCTTTTACGTATAAAACTCGCTTTTCTCTAGTTTAATAAGGAGTTTAGCTTTTTAAAGTTTCTAAAATACTTAATATACATATTATTTATATTCTTTAAGGGTTTTTAAAAAAATAAAAATATTATTAAGGTAAGTAATAATAAAGATATTAAGTTTTTTTATAAAATGTAGTTAATTATGTTTTAAAATGTTACGGGGGTATTAGTAAGTCTAAAGGGTATTATAACGTACTGAAAATATTCTTAGTAAGAGCGGAATATAGTTTTTTACTCTTCCCCTTTTTTAATTTTAATTAAGTTATAGGCTTTTTTAAAGTTAAAAGTTATAAACTAGTTAGCTCTATAGAGTAGGTCTTATAGTTTTAAAATAAGTAGTAGTAGGTATTAGTTTTTAATAGTGATATTTTTAAGTTATTAGTAATTAATATAAAGTTGTAGTTTACTATTCTTTTTTAATATAAATAGAATTAAGTATTTTATAAGTAATATTAATTCTTTAAGATAGCTTTTAGTTAAGTATTTATTAATATATTTATTAAATACTTTTATTTCTTACTAGTTTAGTTAATAAACTCTATTAAATAATAGTATTTATTCCTCTTTAATAGGGATTTTATAATTAAAAGTACTATATTTTAGTAGGCCTATTTTTAGTATTAAAATAAATAGCTTTTTATATACTTTATACTCTTTTAGAATAGATAAAAGTTAATTTTTATTAAAGATTAGTTTTTTTTATATTATTATAAGGTCCTTTATACGTAACGGCCTAGTAACTACTTCTTTAACTTTTAAGTAAGTGATGAATTGTAATATATATATTGTTGGTGTATTATAGTAAGGTTTATTTAAAGTTAGTAGTTAACTGTGTCCTTTAGTAACTAAACTCTTTTTATTGTCTTAATAGAGGTAACTAGCCTACTAATTTATTTATAGGTTCTTTTTTTATAGTTATAGTATTCTTAGGATTATATTTCAATATTCTATATCTATAATATTAAGATAGTAGTATATTTTCTAGTTATATTAGCTTAAAGTAAGGGGTATAGTTTTACTATTAATAATACCTTTACTATACTATACTCCTTTTCCTTTTATATTACAAAGTATATAGGGAGTCCTTTTTTTATTCTATAGTATCTATAAGTTATTTACTACTTATAGTAATATAAAGTTGCTTTAGGTGCTACTATTAATAAAGGCTTTAATTTATATTCTATTTACTATAATATTAAGGTAAAGGTGTTTATTTTCTAAGTTTATCTTTATAATTAAGTATATAAACTTTATTTTAATTACTTATTATAATTCTTTTTTAGTAAGTGAGTTTAGTTTTTTAACTATTTTAGCCTTTGTTTTATATATATTCTATCCCTATTGGGGTACTTAACTACTCTTCTTTTTATAAAAGTATCTTTAATACTAATAACTAATAGTATAAAGTTAGTTTCTTTCTCTTTTTAAAGTTATTTTTTTTAAGTATTTATACTTTAATAATATAATAAACCTAGTATTTATTAATATAGCATTCTTACTATTTTATATTATTATTATAAAGGCACTTTATTAGGAAGTTAGGGTTTAGTTTAAATACTACTTCTTTAAGTCCTTTATATTTTTAAATAGTCTATATATTAAGTTCTTTACTAAAGTAGATATTCTTATATAGAGCGTCCTTCTTTTTTTTAAAAAAAAATTATAAGTTAAGTTTCTTAGTAAGGTATTCTTAATATTTATTCTTAAGGTATTGTGCTTAAAATACGTTATAGTATTTTTTATATAGGGGTTTAAGTTATTTATAGTTTTTTAGAAGGCTTTTAAGTAGCTACTTTTTGCTTTTTTAGATAGAGTTTATTTTATAAAATATAATTTATTACTTGTTATTATTTAAGGGAATTCGTAATAGGTATTTATATTCTTTTTTTTAAATTAAAGGTTCTTCTTCAGAATTTAAGTTCTAAGTATTAGGTTATACCCCCTAAGGGACTTTATTTTAAGTATATTATTAAGTAATGTTATAGGGTTTGTTTAAGTTATATAGTGTGTTTATTTTAGGGGTTCTTTTTTAAAATATAGGGTCGGGTAAGGCCCCTTTTACCTCTTTTTTACTATTATAGTAGAGCTATTTAAGCTTAGGTATATTATTATAAGCGTTTATCCTTTTTACCTTTTTTATTACTAGGATTTAAAGGTGTTTACTATAGTTTTTATTAGGTTTTGTATTAGCTATGTATTGGAGTTCTTTAATTATAATATTAAGTTTATTAATAATCTATTTATTGTTGTGTTAGATTTCTTTATTATTTACTAGTTCTATAAGGTTGTTATTTATTTATTATAGATTTATACTATTTAACTATTCCCTAGCTTTATAAGTTAGTTCATAGTAGAGTACTTTATAAGTAACTATAAGCGTTTTCTTAAGTATACTTATAGTATTATATTTAGAGTATTTAGTATCTTTAAGGTACTATTCTATTTATTCTTTTTTGTTTTAGTAAATTAGGTATTTATTATTATAGTATACTATTTATAATAGTTTAATATAGTTTTTTTTAAAAGTAGTATTAAGTTACTTACCTCTTAGTACTAGTTACTATTATTACTTTTTAGGTTAATAGTAGTCCTTAACTATATATCTAAGTTTATTATAGTTATAGTACTTAAAAGTACACCTTTTACTAAGTTTATATTTTTTAATAGTACTAAGGTTTATAGGGCCTATATAGTATCTATACGTAGTACTTTATTAGTAGTTATTTTATTTTTACTAGTTCTTCTACTAAGGTTATTATCTTTAGTTACGGTACTGGAATTATTTAAGTTACTATTAGTACTTTTTATTTAAGTTAGTACCTAGTTATTATTCTTTTCTTTTATAGTATCTTTTTTAAAAATAGTTATTAATTTTAATAGTAAGTTTAGTATATTAAAAGAAATCTTTAGAGTAGTTAATTTTAATAAGTTCGTCCTTAACTTTATCTTTTAGGCCTTAGTAAAATATAAAGATTCTAGATTCTTTAGTAAGATCTAGTTATATACTAATACGTTAGAATTTAGTAGTATAATAAGTTATAGACTTAGTTTATTTAAGTATAGTAAGGTTATACTTAGTTTATTATTTTTAGTTAGGATTTTAAAATAGGGTTTAAAGTACGTTTTTAAATCCTTTAAAAGTTAAAAAAATATCTTTAACTTTACTAGTGCAGTAGTTTAATATTTTAGTATTTAGAAACTATTCTTAGAATAGTTTAATTTATTAAAAAGTGTATTTATAGAGGAACGTAGTAGTATAGATAATATACTTAGTATTATTTTTAAAGTTATTATAGTAAAAGCTTTAGTAGTTTTTAACTTAAATTAAAAATCCTTTTAGTATTCTAGGGGTTCTATTATAAGTGATAAGTAAGTTAAGTTTAAGCTTTTTATATTTATTCTAAATAGGTGTTTTAATAATATTAGTAGTAGTATAGAGTATTTTAAGTTAATTCTAAAGTTATTTATTAGTATTCTTTTTACTTTTTAAATTAATATTAAGTTTATTAATAACTCCTTAAATTTAAGTAAACTTACTTTAAATAAACTTAGTAGTTTTCTAGAGTTTAGCTAGGTTCTTAGAGTTATTATTAGTTAGGTTAATAAGTTATTTATTATATTACTCTATTTTTTTAAGTTATTATAAAAGGGCATTAAATACTTCTTTAGTAATAATAGCGTTTTTATTTTTATTATACTTAATATTAAGTATAGAGTAGTTTTTTATATTCTATAACTCCTAGGCTAAGTTCTTAGTACTTTATTTAAAAGAGTTAAACAAGGTAGGGGTGTATTTAGTACTTTTAAAGGAAGTTATTATAAAATACTATTAGTAAATATTAAGGGTTAATTTACTAAATAGGAGCTATTAAAATATTATAACTAGCTTTTTAATAGTAAAGTTTATATTAATAAAAACTAAGGTTTAATACAAATAATAGTACTACTAATTACTAAAAGGATTTTAAGGGTTTAAAGTACTTAAGTAATTAGTTTAAGTACTTAATAAAAGAGTTATAGTAGTTACTACTAAAGGGCTAAAAGTATTTAAAAATTAATATAAAGTTAATAGTTAAAAAACTATAAAAAAAAGAACTTAAAAGTACTTAAGTTCTATTTATATATAAATTCCGTTTTTATAAATATATCCCTTTATTTCTAAGACTAATATTAAGTATATTAGTTTATTACTATAAACTACTTTTAGTATTATTAGTTTTATTTTAAGACTACTTATTATATATTAGTTTTACTTATTATTATGTAACTTATATCCTAGTTCTTTTATTTTATAGTGTGTTATACTAATATAAGTTAATGTTGCTTATTTAACTACTGAGTCCTCTGTGGAGTTACTATTAGAGGTCTGTTAACTAACGGGTTGTAATACTATACTAGTAAAGTTAAAAAGGCTTTTAAAAAGGCGTTTAATAATTACTAAAAGGAGTATAGGGCTAGGAGGGTAGAGGAGGGTAGAGGGATAATGACCGTAGGGATCCTATAATAGTAAATACTAATTACTAACACTAAGTCCCTTCGTAAAGGGGCCAAGGAATACACAAGAGTCAAGACAGTCGGGATGCTGCCTGTGGTCTGCGCAGGCCAAGCCTGCGTATGTAGGTATTCGGTCTTGTCCGAGTTTTAGCGCCACTCCGTTATGCCCCTATCCCCGTTGCCGGCAATCAGACAACAAGCTAAGCCCTGTCGATGCCCAGCCCGACATGGTGTGGTTTCGATATTGTCTGGGGAAGACTCCAGCTTGCGAGGAGTCGTACACTAGTACGCAACGTAACTTTACAAGAAACTGTTTCTTTCTCTATCGGATCTTCGACAGAGAAAACAAAGAATTCAAACCCGGGCATTGTTGAGAGTTGTGGACAGAATGACTGGGCCGAGAGAGGTGTCAAGTAGCAGTGGAAGCTCTTGGCAGGGGCACTGGTATTTTCATAGAAACGATTGGGTGTAACATAAATGCATGCTGAAATTAGATCACCGGTTCTCTCGTGTGTGCCATTGTGGTCGTCTCAAGATTTCAAGCGACGGCAGCTTCAATAAGAGGCGCGACGTGGCGTCCATGTCCTCCCAAATCAACCATTCATGCTATGGTTGTAATATAAAATCGCGCCTGTCTTTACGGCTGAGATGTTCCGGCTAACATTTTGCCACTGCCGGTGCCCATTGTGATGTAGAAGACATAATATATAGCGTCGCATTGCTATTGAAACAGTGCCGCAAAGTTCTCAAGAATCAGCGCAGTTCGTCCCATGATGTTGAGGCTGAGCATTACTTTGTAATTTCCCGTGGTCATACTACCAGGCGCGTTGGCAAGCTAAAAGAAGTCTCCACAAGATCGCGAACACAGATCACTGTGCGCCATGCTTCACCAAGATAGGCTCAGCGGTGGAGTTAGGGGGCCAATTTTGAAGGCCCGAGCAGAGATTCTGGCTCATTGTGGGGTTGTAGTAAGGGGTCTACCCAAATCAGATGGCAGCTTGGGCTGGAGAGGTCATCCCGGTTACGCCCTGCTCGGCAATGCCGCGGAGTACCTGAGCCACAGCGTTAGCAGTTTGTATGTCCTTATGACGAACGCTGTTTTACTAGCTACGTCCAAAGAACTCGTGAAGAGCGGTCTCTCAATGGCTTATCTGCACACAAGAAATGTAGGCACTAATACCATTCCTGTTGAACTTGAGGGTAATAGACTTCGAGAAACGGTTTTGGGGGCGAACAATTTGCTTGACGAAAGTCACTGACTCGCGCTTCTCGGGCGAAGCCGAATGCAGGATGTTCCTCCGCATCTCTCACTAGCTCCTTACTGCGAGGAGAAAACCAACAACAAAAAGAAGAAAACCGAGAGCGAAGGAGATAGGGAGCGAGCCCTCGGTCAAGACATAGTCAGGACCCTATGTTTTTGTCTGTTAGGCGGGCGTGCTCAGCAGAACTCTCACTGCCATCCCTGGCTGTCAAGAACATTAGCGCAGAATAGAGCGAACTCGGAACAACTCTGGAAGAGGTGGAGATGGCATCCCCGGCTTTGAGGCGCAAGGGGGCCGTGGAGTCAGGCTAGCTCCCTTGGTTACATGCATGGGGGAGCCTCACCGTTGACCATGAACGGTCATACCCGTAGAACTGAAAGATGGGTCACCTTAACGGGGCGCAGGTAGCCCGAGACCAGACAACTCCGGCAAACAACGCAGAACATGGAATCATCTTGCTCACCTTACTGGTGGGTATGGCTTCATAACCCCGCTGTCAGCTGGAGTCTTGAGCTCCCCTGGCTACGGCGGCTCGCCGGCTTCTACTGCCCTGTCCCATAGTCAGGTGAAGTGGACTATGTCTCCGTTTTTAGCTTTGATGTGATCTGGGCAGGCAGACCATCCCCGGTTCCCCCAGTTCGACGCCCCGTGTGAATCATGTATGGCTTCATCTCAAGATATATAGTTCAAGTTGTCGCCTTTCATGTTTTGCTCTCTCCTCTTCATCGCCTCAGTCGCTCTCTCGTCATTGACTAAGTCTCTCTTTCCCTGGTCGTACAGTCTTTTCGAATTTCATTCAGTCGTTCTCGCCTCGAAACCACCACACTCTTTTTTCTGAATCACAGAACTCGAACCAACATGAAATCTGCTTTTTCCACTCTTTTGGCCTTTCAGGCTCTGGTTGGCACGTCTTTGGCAGCCGCCCTTCCCACCCGCGAGGTGAACACTCCGAGCCCAGCCGTCCTCCGCCCGGTTAGGCGACAGGCCTCTATTCCCGCGACGCCCCTTGGCCCTGCCATCTTCACCCCCAAGACCAACATCACCCTCGACTATGAGGGTCTCAACGCTACCAACGCGCTCGTCCGCGCCGAGATGAAGCAGCCTTCCGTCCTGTTGGAGCAAATCGAGACCATCTCCGACATCCAGTGCTCCGATTCCGGGGTTGTTCTCAAGTTCAGCGCCACCGAGGACTACAACACCTGCCTGAGCTCCTGGCCCGCCGGAAACTTCATCATGGTCACGAACCACAACGGTACCTGCGACGCTGAACACGAGCGCGGTATCTACCTTGTCAACGGATACACCTTTGACAACGCCACCCTCACTCTCACCGCCTCTGCCACCAAGGCCGCGATCCGTGACCAGCTGAACGATGCCGTCATTGACTTCCAGCACACTGGTACTGCCACCACCAAGCGCGACCTCTCCGGCACCATCTCCGCGGACCTCTCCGGTTCCACTCTGATCGCTACCGACCCCTTGACCATCGTTGCCAACGAGGCCAAGCTCGAGAGCACCATCACCCTTGCGGGCCACGTTCACTACAACTTCTGGAAGTTCAAGGTTGACGAGTTCTACATCGACGTCGACTACTCCTCTGCTCTGAACCTCAACGTCTCCGCCGCCGTCAACGCCGAGTACTCCACCGACGTCTACAACTACAACCCCCTCTCCGTCTCCGTCTCCGCTTTCACCATCCCTGGCATCATCGATGTCGGTCCCATGGTCGACTTTGGTCTTGGCATTGAGTTTGCTGCTGCCGGATCCGTCAAGGCCTCTGTCGACGTCGTCAGCACCATCCCCGAGGCTACCGTTCACCTCGACTTCCTCGACTCCAGCAAGACCACTGCCAACGGCTGGAAGCCCCAGACCAACATCACCACCGACCTCAGCGCCCAGGTCGAGCTCCAGCTTAACCCCTTTGCTGACCTGACCGTTGCTCTCGGCGTCAAGCTCTTCAGCGGTCTGCTTGACATGTCTGCCGGCATCGAGGCCAAGCCCCAAATCGTTAACGCCTTCGCCGTCAACGTGGACTTCACTTACCAGAGCTCCAGCGGTGTCACCTTCACCAAGCCCGCCGCCGACACTTGCGTCAACGGCGCCTGGTTCGCCAGCACCTTCCAGTTCAACCTCGATGCCTTTGTCACTCAGTTCTACACCAAGTCCCTGTACGAAGTCGAGGTCCCCATCTACAAGTCCCAGTGCTGGAACTTTGTCAACTAGGAGGCTGCCTCTTGGAAGTGAGAAGAACGGTATAGCGCGCACTTGATGCTATGGGAATGATTTTACATAGACGTATTGCATATAGACTTTGGACAATTTTAGTTATGACATAAAGTGTGAAGGGCGGAGCCCTGCGTATACCAACATAAGGGTGCCTTAAGATTAAGAATGTAAGCTAAGGAAGAAAAAGAAGAGATTTATAAAAGCGAGTTAAATATAGAGGGATATCCCTTATAGGGCAGTCACTATAGTAGAATAGTATAGCTATAGTATCTATAATATAGCTTTAGTCTATAATAATATCCCCTTTTCTTTTAGTATAGCTCTAAATAAACTACTAAGTAAGTAGTGATTTACTTAAGTTATTTAATTAATTTATAGAGTTAAGGATAATTTACTTCTAGAGAATAATACTTCTATGCCTTTAAGCCCCCTCTATTATTAATATTTTTTTATTAACTATAAAATATTATATATTATACCCTCCTTACTATAACTTATTTTTACTAACTTTTTACTATAGGAATAACCTTTTTACTATTGTTTTTTTATTATTTTTTATATATATAAGTTATAGTTTGTCTATTCTCTTAGTATTATTAATTACTATTTTTTATAAAAAAAAACTAACTTAACTATTTTTTTCTATACTATTTTTTTATACTACTATAATACTTTTTAAAACCCCTCCCCCTACTAATCCTATAAGTATTCTATTACTTTAGTACTCTTTTTTACTAATTTATTACTATTATTTAGTTTACTACTTACTCTTATAAATACTAGTGTATTAATAGTAGTAATACTACTAAAGGCTTATTATCTACTACTCCTCCTCCACCCCCTTCTATATATTACTTACTCTTTAAGTACTCTAAAGTCTATAAACTTAAGGGTAAAGAGTACTTTCCCCTATATTTATACTATACTATATATCTCTTTAATATTATAATTAATTTAGTTAAAAATACTAACTCCTTCTTTTATATCTGTACTTACTACTACTTAGCCTACTACTAAAATAAAAGGATATTTTTCCTATACCCTCTCTACTCTCTTTCTATACTAATACTATAGTTTCTTAAATAAATAAATTATAATAAATAAAGCTATCTACTACTCCTATTATACTAGTAATAATACTAAAACTAAGTACTCTATTATATACAATAGCCCTACTCTCTATATAATTCTTTTACTAACTTTTTATAACGTAACTTAATTAACTTAGTTAATTAAAATAGGTTTTTAGTTATAGTTATTAATATGTATACTAAAGTAAATAAAGCTACTTATACTTTTTTAATATGTTTACTATTATTTTATTATTAATTTATAAACTAACTATATTTATAAAAGTATAACTACTATAATACTATTATATTATACTATATAGTTATTACTAAGTAGTTTAAGGTAAAGAACTAGGTGACTAAGATTAAAAAGAAGGAGTCTACTACTACTAAGTCTTATAGTACTACTACTACTACTACTAAGTATTCTATTACTACTACTACTAATATAAGTACTATACTCTTTAAGTACTAAGCTACTACTACTAAGTACTCTACTACTACTACTACTAAGTACACTACTACTACTACTAAGTAGTAAGCTATAGAGGCTATAAGCCTTATAGCTAACCTTAGTTATCTTACTACTATTACTAAAGTATTTTTTACTATTATAAGTATACTATTATTATATCTTTAAAGTACTACTAATTATCTATAAACCTAGTACTTTAACTCCCCTCTCCCTACTACTTAAATAACTAATTTCTCCTTTTTTCTTTTATTCATACCCCACTACTACTACTACTAAGCTACTATTACTATACTATCTATACCCTTAAAGTATTATCTAGCCTTCTTAGCCCTAGAGTTAATTTAGTTTAATTAAATTATTTACTTTTATACTTAGTCTATAGTACTACTATATAGTACCCTTATTCTATTTCTCCTTTATCTTTATTATAACTAATATTAGGGGTTACTATTATAAACTATTACTAACTTATATTTAACTTTGTAGCTATTTAAAGTAATTATACTATATAATAACTTAATAGACTTTCATATAGGTTCTATATAGCCTTTTTACTTTATAAAAACTAACTACTACTAACTATAGTCTATATACTTTTAACGTACTACTAATACACTTTCTATATCCTACTTCTTATTACTATTATTTTTAATAATTAGTAGGGGTTAGTTATTTATATATACTTAACTTAGTAAAGGGTTATTAAATACCTATTAAAGTATACTAATATAGAAGTTTAAGTACACCCTTCCTAGTATATTAAACTATACTACTATTAGTAAAGGGACTACTATTACTTTATACTTATAGTATAGTTAGTTTAGTTTTTTATAAAAGTATAATAAGTAGTAATTAGCTATATTAAGCTATACTTTATTACTAACTTTAAAGTACTTTAAGGACACTTTTGCTATATTAATACTAACTTTTATCTACTATTATATTATAACTATAGTAGCTTATACTATTTTAATACTATTTTTTAATTTTTTAATAAAAGTATTAGTAGCTTTTTTCTACTCTACCTCTAGTAATAGAATATTATTCTTTAGTACTATAGCTTTAGTATGCTCCTTATGGAATAGAAAGAAGGGGAATAAGTTAGTTATAAATACTTTATAGTTATTTAGTATTAACTTTAGTAATAGTAAGTAAAGCTTTTAATTGTTTTAGGTATAATTAATTATAGTATGTAGAATAACTTAAATGTTTTAGTTAAATCTTTTTATAGTACTATCCGTTTATAGGTAAAAGGTAATACTTAATTATTAAATAATTTTTATTTATTAATAAACCTATTTTTAAAAGTAACTAATCTAATTACTCCCTTAATTACTAATCATCTATACTAATAGTATATAATATTAGTACTAAGTATATATAAACTATTCTATATATACTTCTACCTTTATAGTAGTTATAGTTTTAAGTTAAACCGACTTACCTAAGTGGTCTATTATAACCCAGAGGTTAGTAGTACTAATAAGGGTACTGGGTAAAAGCTTAACTATAAAATCTATTACTATATTATAATCTAACTACTATAGAACTAGTAATAACTAAAGTAGGCTGTATTTAGTTTATTCTTAGACTATTTCTTCTCTATACTTATTATAGTTATATATAAACCTTTAAATAACTTAAAACTAGCTTAGTTAGTAATACGTACGTATAACTATTTTAAAGATATTATTGCGGCCTAGGTGCCTAAATATTATAGAGTTATATAATAGTTAAATAATTTTAGTTTTTAATATATTATTTGTACTTTTAGTACTATTACTTCTTGGGACCTAAATATAGCTACAGAAGGTTAGTCTTTAAAGCGCGTTAAGGCTATACTCTATAATTTAAACCTTTAAGTATAATTCTAAAGAAAAAGACTTTTCTTTTACTATAACTATATAATAAACTACTCTCTAGTTACTATCTATATACTATACTTTTTTTATAAGGCCTAGAGCTCTAAGTAGTTTTTAAATACTACTAAATAAAAAATACTATTATTTAGTTACTTTTAAAGTATTATTTAACGTACCTATTACAGCCAGCCTTTTAATAGTAAGGTTTGTATTAATAAAAGCTAAGGTCTAATACTAATAATAGTACTAGTTACTATTAAAGGGGTCCTAAGGGTTTAAGGTACTTAAGTAATTAGTTTAAGTATTTAAATAAAGGGTTATAGTAGTTACTACTAAAAGACTAAAAGTATTTAAAAATTAATATAAGGTTAATAACTTAAGAACTATAAAAAGTAAAACTTAAGGGTACTTAAGTCCTATCTATATATAAGTCTATTTCCTTATTCTTACTATATTAATAAGTATAATACTAGTTAAATAAGCACTTAGTAATTACTAGTAAGTACTTAATAATTACTACTAAGTACTTAGTTTTAACTATAGGCACTTAGTGCTTTATTTTATCTATATATAACTTAAACTATAGTTCTTCCTTTCCTTAAAAGTCCTTCTCTATTCCTATATTAGTTATATTTTCTATTCTTTTTAACTACTAATTCCCTATATATAAAGTATATAACTATTTATAACTAACGAGTTTTAATATTAAGTCTCCCCTTAAAGGTCTTGTCTTTAAAACCTAATATAAATAAATTATAGTTCTTAAATTAAGGAACCTATAAACTTACATTCTAAGTTCTTAATACTAATATTATATTAAATTATATATTAAAGCAAAAAGCAGCTTCTTTACTATACTATTATTATTATTTTTTAAAAATTACTAAAAAGGGTTTTAAAGTTATACCTTATTTTTATTATTATATAAAGGGGTTTTAATGTAAAATACTTCCAGGTTCCTTAATTTATAGTAAATATATTACTATAGGGGATATATAGAAATCTTATAATATATTTCAAAATATAATTTATACTTATAGGTTTTAGTTATTTTATATTAAGTATTCTTACTAATTAAAATAGTTAAGTAACTTATAATAAAGTTTTATTACTTAAAATAAAAAAAAGTTAAAGGAATTATTTTAAAAAAATAAAAACTTTAAAAAAAGCTTAAAAAAACATAAATAAAGTTTTAACTTATTTAAATTATATCTAATAGTAAAAATGAATAGTATTTTAGAAGGGTTAGAATTTAATAAATATAGTAGGTAAAGAGGCTATAAGTTCTTTTAATACTACTTAAAAAGCCTAATTTATTAGTGCTTTTAGTATAGTAGATTTTAACAAAGTACTAGCGAGTTAAAATCCTAGTACTCCTAGTTTTCTATTAAAAGGGGGTTTAGAAGTAGTTATAAATAGTTCTAAATCTATTCTACATTAAGGATTCTTAAGTAAAGAAATATTTATTCTATTCTTAGGGGTTTAACTAACTAAATGTTAAGTTAAGGTTATATAATATATAATAGTTTTACTAGTTTTTTAGTATTCATAGTAGGCTATTATTCTTACTACTAGGTTTAGTATTTGTATAGTTTATTTAGTATACTTACTAAATTTAATATAAGTTCCTAAGTATTATTTTTATAACTATAGCTTTTTTATTAAATAAAGTACTAAAGCTTTATACTATTTTATTTACTAATATAATTAATAATTCTTTTAACTTTATAATGTTATTTAAAATTAACTTTAATATAGTCTATAGTACGTATTCCCTTTAGTATAAATTTTAGTAGTAAAATATAAAAAACTAAGTAGTATTTTATAGTATTTAGTAGTACGAGTTTAAAGGTAACTTTTAAGATTTGTTTAATAATCTTAAAGGGTTTAAGTTTTTTAAAGTTTAATATATTACTTAGTTATTTAGTTTTAATATTTTATTATAGAAAGTATGGCAATAAGAAGAGGCTTAAAAGGTAGTCTAAAGCGGTTATATTATAAGAGGGACCCTTTAGGAGACTCCCAAACACTTAAGATTTATATACGCGTATCAGGGACCCTAGTAAAGACGTTTTAGCTATAAGAGGCGTAAAATACCTTACTATATACTCCTTTAGCTTTAAGTATCTACTTAAAACTAAATATTTACTCTATTTATACAAAAAAAAAGTACTTTAAAAGAGGCTCTTTAAATGTCTTTATAATACTAAATAAGTTAAAAAATATAATAGAAAGGTTTATAGTCCCCAGCTAACGACTTTACTACCCCTAGCTAGTTATTTACTATACTTAGTACTATAGCTAGCTATCCTATAGTTAACCGGTCTAGTATTCTAACCATTACTTCTTTAAACTTTAAATACTTTAGTTAATAACCCTATAGCCCCTAGTAGACCGTTACTATATCCAGTGCAATAACTAGTTATCCTATAGACTATCTAGAGTATTCTAGGATTTATTTAGTTAATAATATCCCCTAGTACTTTTAGTGGCTCTAAAGCGTTATCTTTTATAGCTCTAGAGTCTCCTAATACTATCTAGCCTATTTTTATAAAAGCTATATAGAGGTTACTATACTTTAAAGCTTTTAAATACTTTAGAATCTCTACCTTTTATTCTACTATTAAAAGTAGCGCTTTATAATACTTATAAGTACCCCTAATAGCTACTTTAAGTAATTTATATTATATAGGCTACTACTTATAAGGGTACTTATACGGGTATTTACTAACTTAATTCTTAGGCTACTAATAAGGGGTCTATTAACTAAGCCGGGGACCCTAGGCAATAGAGTTTTTACTTTAAGCCACTAATACTAAAGGGATAGTATTTAAATAGCTAGTAAGGGTTAAAAAAATACCCCCTCCTAAGATACCTAAAACGCCTCCTTAGCCTCTTCTTAACGTTATATTACAGTATATAATTACTATAAAAGTCCTTTTATACTCTTTAAGTATATATACACACTTAAAATCACCTATTTCTATTACTATAATAAGTACCTAAAACTTTAATTATACCTATAATAGTATAAATTATACTTATATAGTTATTAAAAAGTCTTTTAAACTAATTAATAGTATAACTTTAAGCACTTAATATACCTTTATTTATAAAAAGGTACTTCTCTACTTTATATACTATTTCTTAAGATCTTAGTTACTATAATAAGTACTTTTAAGTATCCTAGTATATTCCTATTAAATAGTTATAAGTATACTTTACTTTATAAGAGCAAGGGAGTACTTTAAAAACTAAATTAATATTTAAAAACTAATATACCCCTTAACTATAAGCTTATTTTACACCACTTCTATTACCTCTTTATTAACCATTTTTATTACTTATACTTATATAATAAAATATCCTTTTAAAACAATATAGTAATTTATAGCCTCTTACTAATACTATTTTAGAGCGTTATTATAGTACCATTATACCTTAGGATTATTCTTATATAAATCTTTTTATTACTAGGGTTTAGGGTTATTTAAAGTAGTAATAGGTTCCTTTTTAAGCGTTCTTATATAGTAGCGGGCGGCCTATACCCGGTGTTATTTATTATATACTACTTAAAAGGACGCGTTTTTTACTATAATAGCCTTTTAAAGTGTTAGGGCTAGTAGGCCTCTTTAAAAGACATTAAGAGTATTAAGCGCCTTAGAATCTACGTATTCCTAGACTTTATACTAGTAAAACTTAAAAGTAAGCTAAATAAACCACACAAACTAGTCTTACAACTCCTTAAGCTAAATACTAGTTTTATAAGCCGATACTATTATTAAATAAATACAAATGCACTTTATAAAGAGCCTTTTAATAGTTTATAGTAGTTAGAGTAAAAAAAAGAAGAGTTAGGTTTATAACTATAGCGATAAGAGAAGGCTTAAAAGGTGGTTTAAAGTAGTTATATTATAAAAGGAACCTTTTAAGAGACTCCTAAACGCTTGAAATCTATATATATATATTAAGGACTCTAGTAAAGACGTCCTAGCTATAAGAGGCGTAAAATGCCTCACTATAGAAAGTATATACTATATTTCTTTTTAAACATAGTTCCTTTATTTTTAAAGTATTAATAGATTTATATTTATATTATCCTATAAATTCTAAGTTATATTAAAGTTATATATAAATATCTTTAATTTAAGTAATATAAATAACTACTTTTACTACTATAAGTCCTACTTATAGTTTTCTATAAGTAGTTAGTTTAAGTCCGTAGTTAAAGTAGAAAAGTAAGTACTACGTACTTTTTTTTACTATACTATTATAAGTAAATTAAGTTATTAATAATAAAATAACTTAATTATTTTATTAGTAGTAAATATAATATTTTAAATATATCTTAAGAATCTAGTTAATTCTTTTTATTTATTTATTAGTCTAGGGGTAAAAAGTAGTAAATAGCTATAGTTTAAATTTAAACTATAAAATTAAACATTTTTAAAACTTTAAAGTAAACTGCGTTTCTCTATTAAATATAATATCTTTTAATAAACTATATTGATTAAAAATATACTTATTAAAAATATATATAAGCTCTTTTACTATACTTACTTTAATTTATAAAATAAAATATATATACTTAATAAATTAATTTATTATAACTAAAATACTATTAAACCCTTTTTTAATAAGTAGTTTCTTTAATTATAGTAATTTAATAATAAAATTAAAAAAAATTAATTACTATACTTTATTAAGTACTAAAAAAGGTTAAATTTCTTTATACAACTTATAGCATCCTAGTTTACTTTTATTCTAAACTTTATAATCTTTAATAACTTTAACTACTTATTTTTATATAACTCTTTTACTATAATATTATTAAATATATTTTTCTATTTTAATAACTCTTTAATATCTAAATACCTTAGTACTATAAATTATTTTAATTATTTTATTAGTTATTTATTTAAATATGCTAGGACTAATTTATTTAGTAATTATAAAAAAGTAAATAGTTAATATAAAGTTTTTATTTAAATTCTTTTTAAGGATTACTTAAGTTTTATTTAGAACTATTACTTTAAAGTCTAATTATCTACTAAAAGGGTCTACTTTTTTATTTTTTAATTCTTTTTTATAAATAATATAAACATTAAATTCTAAAAAGAATTCTAACTATTGAATTTATTATTTATTAAAGTCCTTAAATATAGTAAAGTATATAAAATTTTTATAATCTATATATAATATTCTTTTATAGTTAGTTTTTAAAAAGTATAGTCTTTGTTCTTTTAATACTTTAATAATAACTATAAGCTTTTTATTATAAATTTAGTAGTTAAGTTCTAGTTTACTAAGTTTTTTTAAATAAAAGGTATATAAGTATAAATATCCTTTTTTATTATATTAATTAAGTTATTTATTAATAGTGTAGTTTAAGGTGTTAGGTTTTATTTTAAATAGTAGATTTAGGTTAAGTATTATAAGTATAGATTTACTAAGAACCTAGTCCTTAATCGTTTAAAATACTACTTTTTATTTTTATTTATTTTTACTAAATATCTTTTTAAATAAAATCTATAAATATAAAAATATTCTTTAAGTATTTTTTAAAGAATTATTAATAAAAATTAATAAATATAAAAAATAAGTATATATTCTTAATATTTAATAGTATTAACTAGTTCTTAACTATAGTAATTCTTTTATTTAATATTTTAATAATTCTGAGTATAATAGTAAATTGAAAATAGTTTACTTTTAAAGTATATAATTTACTTTTTCTTTAGTTTAATAAAAAGCTTAACTTTTTAGAATATTTAAAGTACTTAATATATATATTATTTATATTCTTTAAGGGCTTTTAAAAAAATAAATATATTATTATAATATATAATTATAAAAATATTAAGTTCTTTTTATAATATATGGTTAATTATATTCTAAAATATAGTAGGGGTATTAGTAAATCTAAAGGGTATAATAAAGTACTTAAAATATTTTTAAAAAAAGTAAAATATAGTTTTTTACTTTTCTCCTTTTTTAATTCTAATTAAGTTATAGGCTTTTTTAAAGTTAAAAGTTATAAACTAATTAGCTCTATAAAGTAGGTTTTATAGTTCTAAAATAAGTAGTAGTAAGTATTAGTTTTTAATTATAATATTATTTAGTTATTAGTAATTAATATATAATTATAATGTACTATTCTTTTTTAGTATAAATAGAATTAAATATTTTATAGGTAATATTAATTCTCTAATATAACCTTTAGCTTAATATTTATTAATATACTTATTAAGTACTTTTATTTTTTATTACTTTAACTAATAGACTCTATTTAATAATAGTATTTATTCTTCTTTTATAAAGATCTTATAGTTAAAAGTACTATATTTTAGTAGGTTTATTTTTAGTATTAAAGTAAATAGCTTTTTATATACTTTATACTCTTTAAAAATAAATAAAAGTCGATCTTTATTAGGGATTAATTCTTTTTATATTATAGTAAAGTCCTTTATATATAACAGCTTAGTAACTACTTTTTTAACTTTTAAAAAAGTAATAAATTAAAATATATATATTATTAGTATATTGTAGTATAGTTTATTTAAAGTTAATAGTTAATTCTATTTTTTAGTAACTAAACTTTTTTTATAGTTTTAATAAAAGTAATAAGCCTTTTAATTTATTTATAGGTTTGTATTATATAATTATTAGTTTATTAAAAAGAACTAAAAATAAAAGTAAAAAGAAATAAAAAGTAGAATTAAACCTATAGCCTTTAGTTCTAATAAGCTAGACTCTAAGCTACTAAGTTAACTACTAATAGTAGAATAAACTACTCTAAATGTCTCTTATTAACCCCTTTAGAGTACTTATAGTTAACTACAATCCTTATAGTTAATTATAGTGTCCATAGCTAACTATAGTAAATACGGCTAACTACATATAGGGCCTAGAGCCACTTAGCTAAACTATACGTAACGTACTAAACCCTAAAAGGACTAGTGCTTTAGAAGTTAGGCCTAAAGGGTAAGGCACTAGGCTTATAAAAGGTAGGGCTCCCCCTAGCCTATAGGGATTTAAACTTCTACTTTTTTAGTAAGTAAGTAATACAGTTTACTAAAGGGATCCTAGGACTTAAAGTACTTAAATAATCAGTTTAGGTATTTAATAAAAGGGTTATAGTAGTTACTATTAAAGGGCTAAAAGTATTTAAAAATTAATATAAAGTTAATAGTTAAAGAACTATAAAAAGTAGGACTTAAGGATACTTAAGTTTTATTTATCTATAAGTTCTATTTTTTATAAATATATTCTTTTATTTTTAAAACTAACGTTAAGTATATTAGTTTATAACCTTAAACTACTTTTAGTATTATTAGTTCTGTTCTAGAACTACTTATTAAGCGTTAGTTCTGTTTATTATTACGTAACTTATATCCTAGTTCTTCTACTCTATAGGGTATTTTACTAATATAGGCTAATATTACTTATTTAACTACTAAGCCCCCTACAGAGTCACTATTAGAGGTCTATTAACTAACGGGTCGTAATAGTTTTTTATACGCTTTATAGTATGTACTACGTAGATAGACTTAGTTTATTTCCTTTTAAAAGTGTTATTAACTATTGTGCTGTATAAACTATTAGAATACTATATTTTAAACTAAATACTATTAATGCCTTTAAACTATATAAAGTAGAGTATTATAGTATTAGGGGCGAAATTAAGGGTATTTATACTTTATATAGATATTATTATTAAGAGAGGAAAAGAAAAGAGATTAGGGCCCTTAAAGGATTATTATTTACTTACTTTAAGCTAGGTATTTACTTAAATCTAGTTAATTAAAGGCGTCTAAGGATATTTATTGATTTTTTTATTTACTTTTTACTATCTAAATAAAAGTGTAATTACTCTTTAGTAATAGTAATAAAAGTATTATAATAAGGTAAGAGTAGTATTAATAAAGTAAAGGAATTTTTATTTTGTTTATTAGTCTTTTTTATAATATAAAATCTTTTATTTATACTCTTTTTTATTTAATATTAATATAAATATTTTTAGTTATGTATTAGGAGGCTGTGAGTATAGTGTTTTTAGACTTCTTTTAAGTCTAGGGGGTATGTTATAATAACTAAAACTATTTATAGCTGTGTACATAAGCAACTACTTACTTAAGTAGTTTATTTAAGCGACTTTACTCTATTTTCTGCCTCTATAAGGGGGCCTTTGCTTTTACTTTACTATATTATAGGACTTAAAAATTAAACCGTTACTTTTACTTTACTTTAACTACTTATACTTAGTTATTAATAGGGCTGTATATTTAGGTTAGGTTTAATTGTAGTATTTTAAAGGTAGGTATAAGTATATTTAGTTACTTTTACTTAACTTCCCCCTTTCCCTTTCTATTTTCCCTTTTTATATCTTTACTAAAGGCTTAGTGGGAGTCTACTATACTAAAATCTACTAATATTTACCCTTACTTTTACTAAAGGTATACTAAGTACTTAGCTCTATACTAAATCCTTATACTATCCCCCCTTTTAATTTACTAGTCCCTAGTAGTGTTCTATACTATTACTTTTTATACTAAAGCTATTACTATAGAGAATAGTATACTAGTGCTATTAATATAGGAGTTAGTATATTAGTATCTACTATACTACGTTATTTTAGTAACGTTATACTAAAGGGTTACTATACTAGTTTTAATTTTATTCCTTTTTTTTTACTTTATTATATAAAAAAGGTAGTTAAGAACTTTATTTTATTAATTTATTCTTTTTATCCCCCCTTTTAATTATAATTTATTCTAATTATATACTAATAGCTCTTTTGTTCTTTATTTAAAAAGTATCTATAGAAATACTAATAAGTATATTTTATAATATTATTTATTTATTATTACTATAGGGTAGATTTCTAGCTTTTTCTATTTTTTATATTAGGTTTTTTTTAAAGTCTAATAGTTTATAGTTATATTTATAAATTATACCTTCTATACCTTTTATACCTAAAGTATAAAGGAGCTATGCCTTTCCCTTTTATTTAGTACTTTTTATAAATAACTTCTCTATATACTTACTGTATTTAGGCTATTTATTTTATAAAGGGAGCTTATATAATAGTAGTTCTTAATTTATTAGCCTTAAATCTTTCTTTTTTTAATAACCTATAATCTTCTACTTCTTTCTCTTTATTAATTATACCTTATTTTTCTTTAACTACTATTAGTTTTTTAGTATTTTTTAATACTTAACTTACTTCTTTAATATAATATTTACTTTTACTTACTTTATTTACCTTACTAAGTTCCTAGTTAATACTAAAGTTAACTTCTTTAACTAGTCTAGTATTACTATACTATATACTTATTTTATTTTGCTTTTAAGTAAGGACTACTAAATACTCTATATAACTTTTAAAGATTACTCTAATATATATACTACTTATTCTATTATTAAATAAAAGTATTATTATATAAGTTGCTCTTTCTTTACTTCTAGTAAATATTTACTAACTTTTTATAAATTCTTATAGCTTTAAATAGTATTACTTAAGCTTATTAAAACTATATTAAGTATTATTAAATTACGTGGCTTAGAGTCGCTAGTATACTACAATGTATAGGTGGATTTTAGTATTTAAGGTGGCCAATAGCTACTCTAGAGTAACGTTTTGCTGGCTTTAAAGGCTGTAGCTGTATTTAGGGGGTTTAAAGGTCTATAGCGCTGTTAAAGTAAAAAACGCGTTAATAGTCCTTAAAGTATAGCTTTATATATAGATAAATATATATAAAATTTAATAATTAAGAGTTTTATTTTACTTTCTCCTTTACTATATATAATGAATTGTTTTTAAACCGCTTTATTAAATGTAAAAATTACTATAAACGTCCTTTTAACTCCTTAAAAAACTATTTTTAATAACTTAGTTACTTAGTATTTATAGTTCTATAACTTTTAAGTACTTATAAATACTCTTAATACGTAGGAAGTTTTTAACTTAACTTTTATAAATTTAAAGCCCCTTATTAGTGATACTTTACTCTAGGAACTGCACCTTAGTAACTACTTAAAGTTTATTACTTACTATAGTTCTAAGTTAAGAGTCCTTTATTTTTAAACTATAGGATCTAGAGTAAATAAGTTTACTACGAACCCCCTTCCTTAAGTACTTTTAAAAAAGAACCTCTTACCTTTATTTAAAGTAGTAAACTACTACTATACTAAGATAATAGTTAACCTTTTTAAAAAGGCCTTTAAGTACTATATTAACTCTTTATTTTTATACTATACTATAAAAGTAATATACTAAGAGTAAAAGAAGGCTAAGAATACTATTATTTTTTAAATATAGAGTACTATTATTAAAAAGCTTAGGATTTAGTACTATTTAAGTATTCTATAGTTAGTAGTTTAAATTTAAAACCTTTATAAATACTTTAGACTTATAAAAAGTATACACTACTAATACACTAATTAGTTATATATTAATTATTTTACTATACTTTATAATAAGTAGCTTATAATAAAAGCTACTATAGTAGAATAGTTTATAATATAGGTTAATAATATATATAAAAGCTGTACTATTAGGTTTGAAGTGGTTTGTAAAGGAGACTTATAGATTTATAAATTACTTTACTTTTTTAACTACTTACTACTTTAATTTTAGGTTAAGAGTTATTATATAATAATAGGCAATAGCTAGGACAATTATAGTCTTAATAAGGTTATTACTAAAATAACTACTATAATTAAATAAATACTAAAGTCTATAGAACGTAGGAGAAGTATATAAAGCGCCTTTACTATTAATAAAGTAGCTCTTTAGAGTCTTTTTAAGTACTTTAGTAGCTATAAATATAACGATATTAATTTAAAGAGATTATAGAGTAAAGGTTTATTAGTATTTTTAGCTTTTTGTACTTTATTAGCCCCTTTCTACCTAGTATGCTCTATGCGCTACTACTTTAAAAATTACTTTTATACTTTTTTAAAGTATATATATAATAAGTAAAAGCTACTTAACTACTACTATATAAAAGCTAAAAAGAACTTTATAAATAATAAATAACTAATTTAGTATATTAAAGAGATTTAAGGCTAGTAACTATATAGTTACTGTATAGGGAGTATTAAGTATTTACCCGTAGCGTTTTAGGCTACTTAATATAAGGACCTATTACTATATCCCCTTAGGGACTCCTGCCTTTTTAACTCTAGTACGTTTATTTATATTTTTAAAAATAAATAACGGTTTAATAACTTTTAAGTAGCTAGTATAAGTAATTATTTATAGGCTAGCTTTAAGTCCCTTATAATTAAAGGATATAAAAATATAAGTATATATATTATATTAGTTAATAGTAAATAATTTAGCTTATACTTATATAATATTATGTTATATATATTTATAGTAACTAACTTTGTTTTTTATAACTAGCTTTATAAGTATGGGTACTAGTAGGACGAGTGCTTTAAGTAGTACTTTATACTATATAGATTTAATTACTCCCTTTTTAGTTTTATTAAGATTATATATAGTTAAAGAGTATTAAAGTATAATAAATGTTTTAATAAAGTGCTTATATACAAAGACTGTATATAAGTTATTTAGTATATATATACTCTGTGTTATTAAACAAAGTACTTTTAATAAAAACAAAATCTTTAAAAGGCTCTAAAGAAACGTAGTACTAGTAGCTTAACTACTCTAGCCCTAAACTACTTTAGCACCTTTCTTTATTAGCCCGTAGTATTTAAATCTTTATTACCCCTAAGATAGTGCTTAGTAATACTTTTTTAAGTTATAATACTTATAGTATTAGTAAAGTAAGGTAAATTATTAACTATAAGCCGCGGAAGAGTAATATGTATATCTATTCTAATAAGTATATTACATTTAACTTTTATCTATATACTAAAGGCTATAATAAGTTTATATTTATATTAGTATTTATTAACTATATTTTATAGTACTTATAGGACTATTACTTATATAACTATAGTATAGAGATACTTATTAAGGTCTTTAAAAAGTTTATTTTGCTTTTAAAGGTTTAATATAATATTAAGATATTTATTTTTAAGTATAATAGTAAGATTAAAAGGTACTACTGCTTTATAAACGACCTTTAGAGGTACGGTAAATACGTTAAGCTATTTACTTTATATATATAAAATTAAAACAGTAGTACTAAGTGTGTTAGTACTGTAATTAAGATAAAGACTTAAACAATACAAAAAGGAGGTAAGTTACTTTATAAGGTATAGCTTAATATCTATAGAGCAGTGACCTACTTTTATAACTATACACTTTAAGTAGCCCTTAGTTAAAAGACTCTATATAAAGTACTTTATTAATAGCTTTATAGCGACAAGACTACAAAACTAAGTCTTACGTACTTAAGATTGTATAGTTATAAAGTATATACTTTTATAGTTACTATGTAGTTTAAAACAAAGTGCCTTAACTACCTTTATAGCTATATCTTTATAAGCTTTTTTGTTAGTTATATATTTATAAATTAGTATTAAATATAGAACCCTATAACTATAAAGATTATTACTATATATAATATTATATTTAATAAAAAAGAGTACTATAATAGTAACCTGGATTTACTTATTAGTAATTATAATAACTTTAACTTTTAAGCTATTACTAAGTAGGTTTAAAAGAACCTTATTATAGCTAGTAAAACTAATTTTTAAGTATAGCTCTACCTCTTTTTACTTAGTAAAGAAAATAATAAAGTATCTCTTTTTATAAACTCCTTTAATAATGTTTTTAACGAGTTTAACTTAGGCGATACTGCCTTCAATAATAATAAACCCTATAACTATAGATACTCCTCTACTTACTTTAAACTCCTATTTACTCTTCTTAACTTACTCATTTTATTCTTTTAAGTATTAATTAAAAAAGACTAATACCTAGAGAAGTAGATTATAGCTAAGTTAATAAATAAAAACCTTTTTTTTATAAACCCTTATTAGTCTATATTTATAACTAAGTTTATAAACCAAACTACCCTAATAGCTTATATACCCTAGTATAAATAAATGTTTTATAAAGTTACTTTTTTAGCTAGTACTTTATTATGATTTTAATATACTTTATAGTAAAGCTACTTTTAAGCTAGCTACTTAGTTGTTTATAACCCGTTAAAGGGGACCCCTGGTATTTAATATACTATAGGGGCATTTTAAAACACAGATATTAAACACTTTAATAGTAAGATTTAGTTATAAAGAGGGGTTATAGGTACTTAGATTTTATTAAGTAAGTGTAAAGTACTATACTAACTATAAACTAAAGTTCCTACTTTTAGTACCCCCTAGTAAAAGCTTTAGCTTTTATTTATATTTTACTCAAAAGTATTAACTTACCCTTATATAATTTTAATATAGGTAGTTAAGGTAAATTATTTATAAAGCTATTATAAAACCGATTTTTGAAAAGAAGTTCTTAAAAGTACTACTAATAACTTTTAAATCTTTAAATACTATTAAGTATATATATATAAGTTAAATAAGTATAAAAAACTCTTTAAAATTAAAGTACACTTTATTATATATAGCGACTAGTAGTTAAGAAATAAGTAAAATACTTATACTTTAATACTTACTAGTATATTATTTTAAATACTTATAGCTATTATAAACTACTTTAATCTTAAGCTTTTATAATATAATATAGTAAATATATTTATATAAGTTTTGTTTAATAAAGATATATATATATAAATGCCCCTTAGGTATTAGAAGCCTAGGTATATTCTTAAGTTTAATAAAGTACTTTATAGCCTACGCCGCTCTCTACTCCTTTAGTAATACTATTTAGAAACTAGTTTAAAAAAGCTTAGATTAGAGTATATAGTAGGTAAGAATTACTATTAGATGCACAGCTGTATTATCTTCTTTTTCTATATAAATAACTGCGTTTTATACTTTCTTTTTAAATACTATAAAGAAGCCCTTTTACTTATAGGAGCACTTTAGAAGTAATACTTTCTTAAGGGCAGTAAAGACTTATAATAGTTTTTAGGAATTAAAGTTATTTATAACTATACTGTAAAGTGCCTTTAACTCTTATAGTTTATTTATATTAATAAAGTTATTAAGTACCTAAAAAGATAAAGCCTATAAGCAAAGTAACTATATACTTTTTTAATTTAATTACTTAAACTATTTCCTTATAAAGGCTTTACTTTATATATAAATACTAACTATTATTAAAGTAATATTAGTTTAATTATATATAGTATAACAATAACTTAACTAAACGTGGCCCTTACTATAAACTATTTTACGTACTTTAGCTATAACCCTAACCCTAAGTACTTTAAAAAAAACTAAATAAATAATTAAATACCTTACTATAAAGTACACTTTTTACCTTAAATTTAACTATAAAAAAGGCGACTCTAATAATAGTCCAGTAATTACTTTTAATACTAACTTTACTAATAATATACTAAACTATAAAAGCTCTTCAGTATTTATCATTAAACTTTTTAGCGGCCTTATTAATTAATAAACTAATAAATAAAATACTATAACTATATCAATAACTAAAGCTAAGCTCCTTACTCTTTTTTAAGCAGCTAAAAAGGCCATTTTTACAAACTATTTAATAACTACACTTTATATTAATTTTTATATAATAACCTTTAGTAACAAAGCCACTTCTACTATATTAGCACTAAGTATACGTATTTAATATAATAACTAATAAACAATCCACCTTATTAACAAAGAGATAGTCTAATTACATACAAAGCTCTACCATATAAATATCTATAACTATTAGTTATATTAAAAGGCTTAAAAAGGCTATGTTAAAGTTTAATACTAGTTTATAGTGTAGTTTATAGTAAATAGCCTTATAAAGCTACTTACTAGTACCTACTTTAAACTCTTCTTTAAGTAACTTAATATAGTAAATTAAATAACTTATTTTTAAGTACTCTATAATATAGAGCTTTAAAGTAAGTATTTTAAGAGCCTTAATTTTACTAATAAAGAATAGTTTAAAAAAATTACAGCTCTTAAGTACTTTAAAAACAGTATTACTCTTTTTATTATAGAGATAAAAGTTTAATAAGAATAACGGAACTACTTAAAATAAGGACTTTAAAGGGATTATAGCTCTAGAAAGGCGAGCTATATAAAAGTAATTATAGAGTAGTTAGAGCGTAGCTAGTATATAATTTTATTTATAATTAGATTTAATAAGGCCCTTAAAAGGCCCTTATTAGGGAAGTATATTAAATTATATAGCTTAAAGTTACTAGTATACTATAATATATAGGCGGATTTTAGTATTTAAAGTGGCTAATACCCGCTCTAGAGTAACGTTTTACCGGCTCTAAAGGCTATAACTATATTTAAGGGGTTTAAAGGCCTATAGCACTATTAAGGTGAAAAACGCGTTAATAGCCCTTAAGGTATAGCTTTATATATAGACAAATATACGCGAAATCTAATAAGTATTACTATACTTATTTTATTAATTTGTGTTTTTTTAAGTAGTGTTTTATACAGATATTTTAGTAAGTTATTTTAAAAAGAATATATTATAGCTATGCATTTTTAAGTAGTATAATTAAATAAAAGTATCTAATAGGGTATATCTAGTAGGTTTAACCCCCTTTAGCTCTACTAAGTAGTCTTAAGTAGAACTCAGTAGGGCGTGCGTACCTTAACACTTCTACTTACCTACTCTTCTAGTAATAATAATAATACTATCACCAATAGGCGGTACTAAATATATTAAAATAAACCTTTGTTTATACGAACCTTTGGCTGGATCACAGGCGCCGTAACATACCGTAGGGCCTAATAAGCCCTAGTAGCGTTTATAATTAAATAAAAAGGCACTACTACAAGCAAGGCCTTTGTTAATTCCTCCTATTTTCCACACACACACAATAACTAATATCTAATAAAAAGTTACTTACTCTAAACCCTTATAACTAGAATAATAACTATTATATAACCTTATAGTTATTAACCAGCTATAAGAGTAGTAATAAGTACCTTATAGCTAAAGGGGTTAATAAGATTAACTTAACCCATAACTAGCGCGTATTCTCTAATAAGGAAAAGAAAAAGCTTACTATTACTATAATTTACTACTATTAAACCACTAGTAATAGGCTTAATATAAATATAATAATTCTTAGATTATAGAACGGAACCCTTTTAAGTATCCTATAGTCTAAGGCCAACCACAAATACTTTAACTAACTAAAAAACATAGCTACTAAATCTATAGCACTCTAAGTAGCTACTAACATCGGTATATTTAGTAAGGTAATATTAAGGGGGATACTAATGGTAGCAGGGCTAAGCAGCTAGACCAGCCGTAGCTGCGCAGCTAAAGAAAGTAACAAAACAGTTTGGATCGGATTCAATAGGTTCAAAGGGACGGTCTACTAAAAAGGCGTTAGTAGTTTCAGCAGCGTTAACAGCGTAATTAGTAGTCTACTTTAAAATTAATCAAAAACACCTATTACTTTGAATTTATAAAAGCTACGTTACAGCAGGTGAATTCAAGTACTGTAAAAAATATTAACAAAGTAGGTAGCTGGACAGCTATTTCCTAGAGCACGTGGCTCGTAGGCCGTTAGTCACTCTAGAGGGGGTCCTTATTTTATTAATAAGGGTTCTATTTTTAACTATACTAACTAGTAATTCTAGTACTTGATTTGGTATATTAGTAGTACTTTTTATATACTTACCAAGTAGTTTTAGAACTCTAATTTTATAATTTTAACTAAAAAGCCTAGTAAAGTTAAATATACTTTTGAAGAGTTTAGTTTATAAAAGTAGTAGGCTTTTTATAAAACTACTAGTATTATTATATACTTTAAAGTTAGTTACTTATTTATTTAACTTATTTTATATATTTATTTTCCCCTAGGTTTACTATAAAAGTAGTAATACTCTATATAAGGAAAGTACTAAACTTATACTCTTTATAGCTCTTCCTTTATACTAGCGCAACTTTACCGCCCTTTTTAAGCTCTAAAGTCTATTCTACTATTTTATTACTAATAATCCCTTCTACTATTTTATTACTAAGGATAAAGGCACTATTAAGTTTCTATACTCTACTATATTTAGTAAAACTAACTTATATAAGTTATTTTTAAAGTTTATAAAGAATAACTAGCTAGGTATACTTTTTTTTATTAAGGCCTTTATAGAATAGGGTTCTTTAAAGTATTATAGTTAATAGGAAATATATTAAAAAACAATTTATATAATATAGTAGTATATAGCTTTACTAAAGACTCTATTAGAGAATTATATAGATATAGATATAGGTAGTACTAGTAGTAGTAGTAGTAGTAGTTAAAGTAATAGTAGTAGTAGAAGTAGAAGTGGATTGCGTTCTTTTTTTAGTTTGTTTTCTTTTAATAGTAGTTTTTAGAATAGCTTTACTTAAGGTTTTATAGGGTTTTAGTTAGTTTAAGTAGATTTTTAGTTTAGTTTTTAAGGACCTTTTTTTATATAATATATTTCTTTATTATTATAAATATTTCTATTTATTATTTTATTTTCTATAAAACTTCTTAGTCTATATAAAATATCTTTTAAGAACTATTAAGTATTTATTAAGTATTTATTAAGTATTTATTAAGTATTTATTAAGTATTTATTAAGTATTTATTAAGTATTTATTAAGTATTTATTAAGTATTTATTAAGTATTTATTAAGTATTTATTAAGTATTTATTAAGTATTTTATAGGTTTTTATATATTATACTTTATAGGCTATCCTTTTTATTTAATAAAGAATAGTATACCTTTGTTGTTTTTGTAGTTAAATATAATATCCTTAACCTTTTATTCTTTTTAAAGGTCCTTTATATTTAAGAGGTCTTAGTTCCTAGCTACTTTACTTATTTAGGGTTTAATAAAGTTAATATAAAATATATTATACAACTACTAGTACTTTTTTAGGAATTAGATATAGTAAGTACTATTTTTAACTCTTTTAATAATAGGGACTTTAATATATTTTAGTACTAGCTTTTTTTTATTTTTATAAAACAGAAAGTTTTTTATTAAAAGACTAACTATTTCTTTAACTATATACTCTTTTAAAAAGTATTTGTTATTATAATTTTTAGTTTGTGTTTTTATTATATATTACTAATACTTAGTTATATATTAGTGAACTTTCACTATATAGGTAATTTACTCCCTAATACTCTTAAGTATATCCTTTTTTTATAATAAAATATACTTTATTACTTAAGAGTAGTATACTATTAATACTTAGAATAGACTAACCCTAATAGTTATATATTTATTATTATTATATATAAACTTAGCTTTTAGTAACTAAGTTACTTACCTTTTTAGTATAGTATTAGTATACTTATAGAAGTACGCTTCTAAAGACTAGTGTACCCGTTTAGTTATACTATCTGTTTATAGGTACTAGGCTGTGGATAGCTAGTAGGCTATTACTTTTACTTTAATAAATTCCTTCTAAAAAAGGCTTATAAATAGCTTATTTTTATTCCTAACTATATCTTTTAAAGTACTAAAATAGTATTTAACTTCTTTATAAAAAATCTATACTAACTATATTATATTAATAGTCTTCTATATTATAATAAAGTACACTATTTTTATTATTTAATATATAATTATAAGGATTATGTTATATATATACCTATTATCCTAAGTACTTAGTAAAAGCCTAGTAATAAATTCTAGACTAATTTCTTATAATAAGTACGTTAGTATTAGGAGTAGTTAAAGTAGTTTATATAGTTTATATCTAGGTACTTATACTTCCTAGTATTATAGGTATCTAGTAATATATTTATAAATATCTTTCACTAAATAGCCCTAGTAAAGCTTTCTAAGGATTAACTTAGTTATTTTATTAGTACCTATATAGCTAGTTTTTAGGTTATTATAGTAAGTCTGGATAATTTCTTTTTATAATAAGCTTTTATTAAAAAGTACTAGTTACTTATAAAACTATAGGGTACTATTTTTATTAAAGTAATATTTAGTATAGGTTTTAGTATATATTTAAACTACGTCCATAGTATCCTTATAGAATTAGTTTTTAGCCTATAGTTCTTTAACTATTTTTTTAAAGTTTAAAAATAGTTATAGTTTAAATACTATTTTACCCTAAATAAACTCCTTTATTATAGTATATAGAATATACTATTTTAAACTAATAACCCTAGCTTTAGTTAAATTCCTTTAGTTATAACTAATCTTTTACTAAGTATTTATTAAACTTATATTTTAGTATATAGTATTAGTAACTACTTTAACTGCTATAGTATAGTTATAACTTTAAGTACTAGTATCTCTATAGAGTATATACTAGTATAGAAGTAAGGATCCTCCCCCTATAGAGCTAGTTAGTTAGACCTAGGGTTATATACTAGTTTAAATAGCTTAAATATATATATATATTACTATACTTAGTTCAGTTTTAATATTAGTGTTACGACCCGTTAGTTATGAACTAATAGGTGCCCCGTATATAGGGGATTAGTAGTTAAAAAAGAAATAGGAAATATAACTAATATGGGATATAAATAGACTCTTTAAAAAAAGGAAGAACTATAATACAGGTCACGTAAAAATAAAATAAAGGACTAAGTATCTATAGCTAAAACTAAGTGCTTAGTAGTAATTACTAAGTACTTACTAGTGATCACTAAGTACTTACCTAACTAGTATCATACTCCCTACTATAATATAAATAAAAAAACGGGACTTATATATAAATAGGACTTAAGTACCTTTAAGTCCTCCCTCTTATAGTTCTTTAACTATTAACCTTATATTAATCTTTAAATACTTTTAGCCCTCTAATAGTAACTACTATAACCCTCTTATTAAACACCTAAACTAATTACCTAAGTACTTTAAACCCTAAAATCCCTTTAATAATTAATAATACTATTATTAATATTAAACCTTAGCTTTTATTAATACAAACTTTATTATTAAAAAGCTAGTTGTAATATTTTAATAGCTTCTATTTAGTAAATTAACCCTTAATATTTACTAATAGTATCCTATAATAGCTTTTTTTAAAAACACTAAATACACCCCTACCTCGTCCAACTCCTCTAAACAAGGCACTAAAAACCTAGCCTAGGAGTTATAGGACGTAGAAGACCACTCTATACCTAATATTAAGTATAATAAAAATAAAAAAACTATTATTACTAAAAAAGTATTTAATACCCTCCTATAGCAACTTAAAAAAACAGAGTAATATAATAAGCAACTTATTAACTTAGCTAATACTAACTCTAAAAACCTAATTAAACTTTAAAAAACCACTAAATTTACTTAAAAAGAGTTTGCTTAAATCTAAGGAATTATTAATAAACTTAATATTAACTTAAAAAGTAACAAAAACACTAATAAATAACTCTAAAATCAACTTAAAATACTCTATACTACTACTAACATTATTAAAACACTTATTTATAATAAACATAGAAAACTTAAACTTAACTTACCTATTACTTATAATAAAACCCCTAGAATACTTAAAGGATTCTTAATCTATATTAAAAACTACTAAAGCTTTTATTATAATAGCTTTAAAAGTAATACTAAGTGTATTATTTATACTACTATATTCCTCTATAAATACACTTTTTAATAAATTAAACTATTATAAGAATAGTTCTTTAAAGCTAAAACCTTAAACTACTATATTAGTAAAGTTAAAGACATTTTTACTACCTTTAAGGGATTTAAGTAAGTCCTTTAGACCCTATTCTAGAACCTTAACTAGAAAAAACAAGCTAAGTATAACCTTATTTTACTTAAATAAACTAAGTCTACTACCTACTATACTACTAAATTCTAATACATTAGTATATAACTAAATCTTACTAAAGAGTCTAAAATCTTTATATTCTACTAAGGCCTAAAAAATAAAGTTAAAGACAAACTTATTAAGATTAACCACTCTAAAGATTTCCTTTAATATACTAAACTTACTATTAAAATTAATAACTATTTTTAAAAAAAACACTATAAAAAAGAAAAACAATAACTAAATACTAACTTAAATAAAAAGTACTAATAGTAACCTAAATAATTCTAGTACTATAACTAAAGATAATAACCTTAGTAGAACAACTAGTAAGGACAAAACAACTACTAATAAAGCACTACTTATAGATACTATACAGGCCCTATAAACCTTAGTACTACTAAATAACATAAACCTAATAAAAAACGTACCTTTAAGTACTATAACTATAATAAATTTAGATATATAGCTAAAAACTACTATTAACTCAAAAAGTAATAATAATAACTAGTACCAAAAAGTAAATAACTTAATACTACTTTTAAAAAGAACTATACTAAACTATTATAAATAGCATATTATAGTAATAAATACTTAATTTACTAAAATAAAAAAAAATAAGTAGGATAGTACCCTAAAGACAGTAGACACTCTAAATACAACACTATAAGCATACCTAAAAAAACACTTATAGTTACCTATAAAGCACCCTACTATAAACTAACTTACAAAGCTAAAAAATAGTTAAATAGTATAAATCTATAATAAGTAAATAATAACTTTATAGAACTAGTAGATAATAAAGAAATCTAATATAATAATAAATAAATTATTAATAAACTTAATATTATAATTAAAGGACTTTAATATATAACTAATATAAAACCTAATAAAGACTACGGTAAACACTTTTAAATTTTAGTAATAAAAAGGGTAGAAAGGATAAACGCCTATAATAATATACCTAAACTCAAACAGCTCTACTATAATAGTAAAAAAAAGGCAAAAGGGGCCTTACCTAACTTTATATCTTAGAAAAAGACCCCTAAAACAGATATACTATATAACTTAAACAAACCTTATAACGTCGCCTAATAACGTACTTAAAACAAAGTCACTTAAAAAGTATAACCTAATACTTAAAACTTAAATTCTAAAAAGGAACCTCTAACCTAAAAAAAGAAACATAAATACCTATTATAAATTCCCTTAAATAATAACAAATAATAAATTATATTCTATAAAACAAACCCTATCTAAAAAAACAAAAAGTAGTTACTTAAAAACCTTCTAAAAGACTATAAATAGCTTAAACCCCTATACAAAAAACACTATAACGTATTTTAAGCATAATACCTTAAGGATAAATATTAAAAACACTTTACTAAAAAACTTAACTTATAATTCTTTCTTAAAAAAAAAAACACTCTATATAAAAACGTCTACTTTAGTAAGAAACTTAATATATAAACTATCTAAAAATACAAAGGACCTGAAAAAGTAGTATTTAAACTAAACCCTAATTTCCTAATAAAGTGCCTCTATAATAATAATATAAAATAGTAAAAATACTATATTAATAAATACTAGGTCTATTATATTACTAAAGCATAAATACTTAAAAAAGAACAACTCTAAAAAGAAAAAAAAACTAACTTTATACTACTAGTTATTAGTATTAAAAACACCCTTATAAAAGAAAGAGTAGTTAAGTATCTTAATAGGAATAAAACGTATATAAAACAAAAACTAAAGTAGTTAAAAAACTAAACTTACTTACTATAAAAGAATTATAATAAGTAACTAAAATAAAATCTATTAATTTAACTATAAAAGTAAGTTAAAAAAATAAATACCTTTACTTTAATATTATAGTAAATAAAATATAAGTTAAAGCCTTTATTAATAGTAGCGCCTAAAGTAACTTTATATTACTACAAATAATAAATAACTTATAAATACTATAGAATAAAAAAAAGACTCCCTATACACTTTATAATATAGAAGGAAAAGGAGTATAGTACAGTAGAGGTATTATTAATAGTAAAACTACGCCCCTTACTTAAAACTACTATAACTAAAAAACATACTACTATTTTAATATTATAAATATAAAATATTAAAATATAATCCTAAAAATATTATAACTATAAAAAGAGAACTTATAAATAAATTAACAAGCTAGTTACTTCTATTAAAATAATAAAAAGAGTTTAGTTACTAAAGGATATAGTTAACTACTAGCTTTAAATAAACTTTACTATATTATACTAATAATATATATATTATAATTTATTACTTACTTAAAAATTAAAAAAGTAGTTACTAGGCTGTTGTGTATAAAGGACTTTATAATAATACAAAAAGAACTAATCCCTAATAAAAATTAACTTTTATCTATCCTAAAAAAGTATAAAGTATATAAGAAACTGTTCGCTCTAATACTAAAAACAGGCCTACTAAAACACAGCACCTTTAATTATACAATCCCTATTAAGAAAGGACAAATACCGTTATTTAATAGAGTTTATTAACTAAACTAGTAGAAAATAAAAGCACTTAATAAATATATTAACAAATACTTAATTAAAAACTATATTAAAGAATTAATATTACCTATAAAATACCTAATTCTATTTATACTAAAAAAAATAATAAACTATAACTATATATTAACTACTAATAACTTAACAATATTATAATTAAAAATAAATACCTACTACTACTTATCTCTAAACTATAAGATCTACTTTATAAAACTAACTAATTTATAACTCTTAACCTTAAAGGGGCCTATAACCTAATTAAAATTAAAAAAAAAGAGGAATAAAAAACTATATTTTACTCTTACTAAAAACATTTTAAGTACCTCATAATGCCCTTCAAACTCACTAACGCCCCTATAATATTCTAAAATATAATTAACCTTATTTTATAAAAAAAACTCAATATCTTTATTATTATTTACCTTAATAATATTCTTATCTTCTTAAAGACCCTTAAAAAACACAAAGAATACATATATTAAGTACTTTAGAAACTATAAAAAGCTAAGCTACTTATTAAACTAGAAAAAAGTAAATTCTATACCTAAAAGTTAAATTACCTTAAATTCACAATTATACTAAGTATTATTAAGATATCAAACAAAAAGATTACTATAGTTAAAAACTAGTTAATACTCTAAAATATTAAAAATATTTAATTATTCCTTAAATTTATTAACTTCTATTAACAATTCCTTAAAAAGTACTTAAAAAACATTTCTATACTTATAGACCTTACTAAAAAGAATACTAAATAAAAATAAATAAAAAAAAATAGTATTCTAAAAAATTAAAAACTAAGTCCTTAGTAAACCTATACTTATAATACCTAACCTAAATCTACTATTTAAAGTCAAAACCAACACCTTAAACTACACTATTAGCGAACAACTTAGTTAATATAACAAGGAAGGACGCCTATACCTATGTGCCTTTTACTTAAAAAAACTTAATAAACTAGAACTTAACTACTAGATCTATAATAAAGAATTAATAACTATTATTAAAGTATTTAAAAAATAGAAACTATACCTCTTAGAACTAAATCATAAAGTTATAGTATATATAAATTACAAAAACCTCACACATTTTACTACGTTTAAAAACCTTAATAAATAATAAATTAAATAGTTAGAATTCTTTTTAAAATTTAACTTCTAAATTATCTATAGAAAAGAATTGAAAAATAAAAAAGTAAATACTCTTAACTAACAATTAAACCTAAAATTAATAGTCTTAAATAAAACTTAAGTAATCCTTAAAGAAGATTTAAATAAAAACCTAGTACTAGCTATTTACCTCTTTATAATTACTAAATAAATCAGTACCAGTACACCTAGATAAATAACTAATAAAATAATTAAAACAATTTATAGTACTAAAGTACATAAATACTAAGGAGTTATTAAAATATAAAAATATATTTAATAATATTATAATAATAGAATTACTAAAGAATAAGTAGCTAGAACTATTAAGGACTATAAAGTTTATAATAAAAGTAAGCTAGGACACTATAAACTATATAAAAAAAATACAACCTTTTTTAGTATCTAATAAAGTATAGTAATTAATTTCTCTTAATTTTATTATTAAACTACTATAATTAAAGGAACTACTTACTAGAAAATAGTTTAATAGTATTTTAGTTATTATAAACTAACTCACTAAGTATACCTATTTTATTCTATAGATTAAAATAAATATAGTAAAAGAACTTATATATACTTTTAATAAGTATATTTTTAACTAGCATAGTTTACTAAAAGACATTATATTTAACAAAAGAATACAGTTTACTTTAAAGATTTAAGAATCTCTAATTTTATAACTTGAATTTAAACTACAACTATTTACTACCTTTTACCCCTAAACTAATAAATAAATAAAAAGAATTAATTAAATTCTTAAAATATACTTAAAATACTATATTAACTACTAGTAGAATAATTAAGTTACCCTATTACTAATAGCTTAATTTACCTATAATAGTATAGTAAAAAAAAGCATATAATATTCACCTTTCTACCTTAATTATAGATTTAAACTAACTACTTATAAAAAACTATAAATAGAACCTACAATAG
The DNA here is from genome assembly GCA_030770045.1 of Colletotrichum brevisporum. NCBI lineage: Eukaryota > Fungi > Ascomycota > Sordariomycetes > Glomerellales > Glomerellaceae > Colletotrichum > Colletotrichum brevisporum. The sequence goes on along the minus strand of JAUGSI010000006.1, from coordinate 405,032 downwards.
TTAAAGTAGTTACTTATATTAATTAAACTAAAAAAATCTATAAATAACTCTAAAACAACCTAAAATTTATTAAATAATATATACGTAAATACACTAATACCTTAAGGATAAAGGAACTATCCTTTAAAAAGGGAAATAACGCGTACCTTGTATAATAAAATATTAAAACTAAATAATTAAGTAATAAGTTAAACTATAAAAAACTTAAACCCTTTAAGATTATTAAAAAAATTTTCAAAGTTAACTTTAAACTTACACTACTAAATACTATAAAATATCACCTAGTTTTTTATATTTTATTTTTTAAACTAGTACTATAAAAATTATATACTATTAACTATATTAAAGTTAACCCTAAGTAAAACTATAAAGTTAAAAGAATTATTAACTACATTAATTAGTAAGATAGTATAGAACTCTAATATCTTATTAAGTAGAGAAACTATAATTACAAAAATAATACTTAAAAACCTATATTAAACCTTATAAACGCATAAAATAAACTATAGAAATACTAAATACAATAGTAGAAAAGGTAATATACTTTAGTTATTAAAATACTAGCTAATAAGTTATATATTATACACTTATAACCTAAGATTTAACTAGTTAAACCTTTAAAAGCAAATTAAATATTTCTTTATTTAAAAATACTTAACTTAAAATAAATTAAAAACCCTTTACAATAGCTTTAAAAGTTTCCCCTAGTAGGAAACTAGGGGTACTAGGATTCCAGTCTACTAATACTTTATTAAAATTAACTATACTAAAAGCACTAATAAATTAAGCTTCTTAGATAGCTTTAAAGAAACTTATAGACTCCTTAGCTATAATATTTATTAAATTCTAACCCTTTTAAAATACTATTTACTTTTACTACTATATATAATTTAAATAAACTAAAACTTTATTTATATTATTTTATACTTTTTTTGAAGCCTCTATTTACTATTAAAATAACTCTTTAGACTCTTCCTCTTTATTATTTAAATAATAGAACTCTACTATAAGTCACTTAACTAAAAAAACAAAATTAATATATAAAACTACTAAATAAAAGAAATACCTAACTTATAAATATAAATTATATCCTCTAATATATTACAAAATTTCTATATACTACCTACTATAATATATTTACTATAAATTAAAAAACCTAGTAATATTTTATAATAAAACTCCTTAGTATAATAATAAAAATAAAGTATAACCTTAAAGCCCTTTTTAGTAATTTCTAAATAATAATAATAATAATGTAAAGAAAAAAACACTTTTTACTTTAATATATAACTTAATATATTAGTATTAAATAATTAAGATATAGGTTTATAGATCCTTTAACTAAAGAACTATAATTTACTTATATTAGGTCTTAAAAATAAGACTTTTAAAGAAAGACCTAATATTATAATTTATTAGTTATAAACTAATAAGTGCCCTATATATAAGGGATTAGTAGTTAAAAGGAAAATAAAAAACGTAACTAATATAGAATATAGATAAACTCTTTAAAAAAAAAAGAACTATAATATAGGTTATATAAAAATAAAATAAGGGACTAAGTATCTATAGTTAAAACTAAGTGCTTAGTAGTAATTACTAAGTACTTATTAGTAATTATTAAGTGCTTACTTAACTAGTATTATACTCCTTACTATAATATAGATAAAGGAATAGGACTTATATATAAATAGAACTTAAGTATTCTTAAGTCCTTCCTTTTATAGTTCTTTAACTATTAACCTTATATTAATTTTTAAATACTTTTAGTCTTTTAATAGTAAATACTATAACCCTTTTATTAAATACTTAAACTAATTACTTAAGTACTTTAAACCCCTAGGATCCCTTTAGTAACTAGTAGTACTATTATTAGCGTTAAACCTTAGCTTTTATTAATATAAACCTTACTATTAAAAGGCTAGCTGTAATATAGTTACGTTTATAAACCTATTAGTAAATCCCTATAATTTATGCGTAGTTTACTTAATATATAGTAAATAAAGTCTATAGGTATATTAATAATTAACTATAGTATATATATTATAATTAAAATTAATTAAAATTTAGGTAAAGTAGTCTTTATTTACTCTTACTACTAATGTTATAAAAGGCCTACTTATTTTATATATTTTCCTAAATCTTTTTTAATTAATCTACCCTTCTTCTATTACTTTTAATACTTAATTTTACTTTAAAATTATTCTTTTCCTAACTTATAGTTATCCTCTACTACATCTTTATTTTTAAAGTTCTTTACTACTTTAGTAGTACAGGGGCTGTGCTAGGAATTATAGTCCTAGTATAAGTAGCCAGTCTTTTTATAGTTAAAGCACTTCCTTATTTTAAAGTAGGTTCTATTATAAGTAGCCTATACTAACCTAGTTATATAGGTATTACTATCGCTATCTACTTACTATTATGCTACTTTTTAGGTATAGTAGTACTATAGTATAAATGCTTTAGGACCCTTAGTAGCCTTACCCTTTTATAAAACATTTTAAAACTATACTATATCTTTATAAAAATAGTAAGTAGTTAACTTTAAGATTATATAAAACTATAGTTAAAGTATTAAAGTATTATAAAAGGACGTAATTTATATATATTTAAGCTACTCTATTCCTTTAGCTATTAATAAGTTCTATTTAAACTTTAATAAAAAGAATATAAAGGACTCGTTTTCCTTTATTCTTATACTTAAAAGCATAACTTAAGTACAGTCTACTGCGTTTAGGTTGTAATAAAAGTAATTTAAGTATACTATAAATAGTCTTAAGTCGTAGTCCTTTTTATAACTACTACTTTTATAAAATTTAACTATAATTTACTATATATAAAGTTTAAAGTATATATTAATAAAGTACTATATTTCTTAGTAGTAGTTAAAAAAGTTACTATTAATATTAATCTTATTCTATATTTACTATACTTATAAGGGGTATTTACTATATAACTTACTAAACTTAGAGGGGTTTAAAAGGAGTTTATAATAGGGAACTTTATAGTTAAAACCTATTAAAAGAGGCTTAGTTATTTTTATAGTTAGTATACTTTTTATAGTTATATTGTTATTAAAGTAGTTTTAGTCTATTAGGGGTACACTCTTAGGCGCTATAAAAGGGGGGTTAATTCTATATTTAACTAATTAAGTTAATAAACCTATAGTCCTCTTAAGACTAACTAAACGCGCGCTAATTTTGATTTTACTACTCTACTATAGGGGTTTAATATTATAATATTATTTTTTTATTATTAGTATAATTAACAAGGATATAAGGATAGAACTTAAATATATAAAGGGTAGAGCCCTATATATACTAATATAGGGGTACTTTAAAATTAAGAATCTAAGTTAAAAAAGAAAAAGGAGAGATTTATAAAAGTGGGTTAAATACGGAGGGATATCCCTTATAGGGCGGTTACTATAGTAGAATAGTATAGTTATAGTATTTATAATATGGCTCTAGCCTATAATATAAAGTAATAATAGATGAAGGCTTTAGGGCCACTATTAAAGACTGTCCCGTCTCTAGAACATTAATTTTAGTTACTCTTTGCCGCTATTCGCTGAGCCTTAGCTATTGGCGCGTAGCTGAACTGGTTAATGATAGGGTCATTGCTCTAAGATAGGTAGGTATCTATAGCTATGCCCCATCGACATTAATGGGTTATTCTTTCGTACCTAAAATGGGCACTTCGGAGCTGAAGTGGCATATATTAAAACCACGGTCGGCTTTTTTAAAGCGTTCCAGTAACTTTTAACTTAAGACCAGTCTCGTGCGAATTATATTTGTCTCATTGCTACTTCATTTGACATCAATCATGTTTATGTCTACTAGTTTCCATTTAGTAGCACGTTATGAAGGTAGCCAAAGAAGACCGCTTACTGAGCATAATCGCAAAGCTACTGGAAGTCTTAACTTGCCGTTGCCTTTCAACCTTGGAGGGAATTGATAGCACGCTCGGGTTCTGTCGGTCGTCTAAGAACCCCATTGTTCTGTATCCCTCTCGTTGACTAAGACGTCCAAGTAAGTCGTCTATACAGATGCAAGCTGTTATGGCCGAGACAGACGTCTGTTGAAGGCCATACGCTCTGTTACAGAAATTGCCCGAGATTGGAAATGTTCGGCGAGAAGTGTGGAGAGCCTCAAGCCCAAGTTTCGTTGAATCTCGAACCATCGTCTCCGTCTGCAACCGATTCTCCGCTTCTCCAAATACGTCATGCAAGAACGAAAGTTGGGGTACTTGAGAGGACCCGTGCCCGGTGTCGAAGTGCTTGCGCAAAGAACGTTATCAACATGAAGCGGGGAAGCAGCTGTGTCACCTCGAACTTGGCTACTGCTTCTTCCCCGCGCCGTAGCTCGTAATGGAAGTCTTTCGCCGATGGAGGACGATTTAGGCTCGGGGGTTCGGGATCTATCCCCTCATCTCTCGGGCTCCTCACCACTGTCCGGCATTACCCCCGGGCAAACCCCAAAACTTGCCGAACGCAAACTGGATCGCGGCGGCATCCCCGCGTCTTGGCAATGGTTTCCCGCCCGCGACCCCGCAGCCGCGCAGACCCCCCAGCTCAGTTTAGAAAGATATCCCGCGGGTGACGACAGAAGCCCCCTCTCGTAGGAGCAGCCCATCGCCCGGTGGCCGATACAATACCATGGCAGTTGTTCCCAGGGATTTCTTGGGGGTGCTCCTTCGTGAGGGGTTTGTGAGATAAATACGATGTCCGTTGCTGATTCGCGTGCTTTGTCTTTTCAACATCATCTCCTGTTACCAAACTTTCGCCCACGCGCATAAACGCACACACACATTGAACCGATCACCATGGCAGCATCTACGATGAAAGCAGTGAATTACCAAGGCCCCTACAAGGTCAAGGTTTCGGAAGTTGCCCTGCCAAAGATCCTGCATCCCGACGATGTCATCGTCAAGGTCACGACTGTGAGACGGACCCCGCTTTCTCCTGGTTTCGTAGGATGAGAATGCTGAAGCTGACGAGCTGCCTAGGCTGCCATTTGCGGCTCGGATTTGCAGTAAGGCCTGGCCTAATAGCATGCCACAAAGGACATGAGATCTGATGTGATATAGTATGTACGAAGGAAGAACTGCTGCCGAGGCAGGCATCACCTTTGGTAGGCCAGTCCCCGCCATTCAGGACACACGGACACTAATAAAACGATGTAGGCCATGAGAATATGGGAATCGTCGAAGAGCTTGGTGCTGGCGTTACCCTCTTGAAGAAAGGGGACCGTGTTGTCATGCCTTTCAACGTGGCCGACGGCCGTTGCCAAAATTGCGAAGAGGGACGCACGGCATTCTGCACCGGCGTCAACCCTGGCTTTGCGGGCGGTGCCTATGGTGCGTCTATTCGAAGACAATATCTCTTAGTACAAGCTAATCAATTGTCAAGGCTACGTCGCGATGGGACCCTATCCTGGAGGTATACATCTATCAGTTCGTTGGGATGCAAAATCCAGAGCTGACTTCGTTTCATAGGCCAGGCTCAATATCTGAGAGTGCCCTACGCCGATTTCAACGCCTTGAAGCTTCCTCCTGGGAAGGAATTTGAGGCAGACTTCATCTTGCTTGCAGGTAAGCATTAATGAATTGCAGCTGGAAAGGTCTCGGCACTAACATTACGGTTCAGACATTTTCCCCACCGGTAAGGCCGCTTACTCTATGGCATACACCGTTGCCATGTTATCTCTAACTTGCGTCGATAGGCTGGCACGGTGTTGAGCTGTCCGGTTTCAAGCCTGGAGAGAGCGTTGCTGTCTTTGGCGCCGGCCCCGTCGGTCTCATGGCCGCCTACTCGGCTGTGCTTCGTGGTGCCTCCAGAGTCTACGTTGTCGACCGCGTTCCCGAGCGTCTGCAGTCTGCCGAGAAGATTGGCTGCACGTCCATTGATTTCACCAAGGGCGATGCGGTAGAGCAGATCATCAAGTCTAACGGCGGCATGGTCGACCGATCAGTCGACGCCGTCGGCTATCAAGCTGTCAGCGCCGGCGGTAGCACGGAGCAGCCCAACATTGTGCTGGAGAACATGATTAAGGTCACACGAGCCTGTGGCGGTCTTGGAATCCCTGGTCTTTATGTTCCGAGGTATGTCCTGGTGTTCCAGTACGCGTCGATAACGCTGACAAACTTTGCTAGCGATCCTGGTGCGGCCGACGATGCATCCGCGAAGGGCATGATCAGCTTGAGCTTCGGCAAACTCTTTGAAAAGGTATGGTCACTGCCACTGGACTATGACGGCGAGTTGCTAAGTAAATCAGGGACTGTCTCTCGGCACAGGGCAGTGCAACGTCAAGGCGTACAACCGCTACCTGCGTGACTTGATTATCGCAGGAAAGGCGAAGCCCAGTTTTGTCGTCTCGCATGAGATCAACATCGACGATGCCGAGACTGCTTACGAGAAGTTTGACAAGAGAATCGACGGATACACGAAGGTTCTCATCCACCCCAACGGCGGGTTCTAATGTTGTGTACATATGATGACGGCGTGGTGAGATTCAAAAGAGCATGCCTGCGAAGATGGTTTGCGGTGGTGTTGAGCGTTGTTGACTGGTGTTTGGGGCATGGTTGGTACTCTGGGGGACGACGGTTGTGGTTCAGAGAGAAGAGAGACCTTGAATGGCTTCTTGCTGCTCAACAGCTGCATTTTCGTTAGGTATGAATAGAAAACAAATACCCACTGCTTCTTGGCAAGTTGACCTGAATGTGATTTATGTCTTCTCCATTCTTTCTCACAGGAGTTGGTGAATGTTGTTTCAACCTAGTCTTCGCATGCAGTAAAGCCATGATCGATACAATGTTCGCTTCTGGGTCGTCAACACCAAGCACAATAAAAAGTCAGGAATTGAGAACTACTTTATTTGACTACGTAATTACTTCCATCGCTTTTGATCGGTTTCCAATGAAGAAACAATGCTTGAGCGACAAAGCTCAAGCTCACCCAGGACTTCCATACTGGCTATCGGTAGAGTATTTGATAACGTGGCCGCGAAGGACGCACAAGGCACAGTATTCGACTGCTTTGGCAACTAATCCGTGGCAGGGACACGTTGGACAGATGCATCGAAAGAGAGCCTGGCGGCCTGTTTAACCTTCGGACATGGTCTCTGCCTCGAAGCTTTCTAAGCTGTAGCAGGGACGTTTTCTCGGGAAAGGTAAATCGTATCAACGTAAAGTCTGGCTAGACCTTGCGTTCCAGACGAGCTCTAGTTTCGGAAAGTTGCTGCTTCAAATTCAGTCGGCGCAAACTCAAACTCATATGTCCTTCACTAAACCAAACCCAGCTGATTCACTGCGAAGGTGATTTGCCGTTGTTCTTTTTATGAAGACGTGCTAACCAATTTGAGCCTTTTTATCCTAAGGAAATATCACTGATTAACTCTCAGGCACCTTCAAGAGAGCATTCAGTAAATCAGTTGTCAGTCGCGCTAAGAAACGACCAAGATTAAATTAAGAGTCACGCGAGTTTCACCACACAAGTGAGTTCCGTAGAACCAAAAAAAGCCAGATCGCATTGGAGTTACCGCAATCAGGGAAGTCAAATTTTCTGTCTTCTACCAGGCAACATGCACAGGATCTGTTTCTGAAAGCTACAGACTCGATCAACCGAATGTTGCTCGACATGAAGCCGCAGTTAAATTCACTCTTTGCAAGATCACTTGAGCCGACGACGTAATAGGCGGATTTCTTAATATGAACACCAGCCAACCAGCATAACGTTCCTCTGTGCTACTCCACAGGCGCAGCAACGAATTGCTAGCCAGAATGAATTGGATCATCTTTCTTTCGGTGGAGATTTATGTGTCCATTCTAAGCAAAGGATCATCGTGACAGGCTCCCTGCAAGAACCAAGAACCAACGCGGGGCTCTTGCATGCGGCGTCGGAATTGTTTCCCAAACGCGATTCAAGTGATTCCGCTTATGCTGTGCCTCTTTGCCAAGTGCACCTTGCATCCGAGGCCCCTGACGAGCCATTACGACTACTAGGTACACGTACTCCGTACTATCTTGAGACTGTCCACGAACTTGCGCATTTTGGACGTTAGTCCCAACAGCACTGCGGATATGGGTCCTAGCATCATCCCTTTGGCCCATCAAGCGCGGCATGTACTTAGTTAGTGCATTCCGCGAATGTCCGGTATGCTATTCGCGTGCGAGTCCTCCCTCTCTGCTGTCTGTCGTCGTCTTCCGTCAAAATGGTCAATATCAAGCTCAACGTTCTTTGCGCCAGTCTCCTCGTCAGCGCGTCCGCGGCCTTTGAGTTCGGCGGCCGGGACTGTACCGGGGCCAACGCCATTCATCCGCGTTGCCACACCGCGGACGCTATTCCATACACCCGCGACTTCTTCTACGTCGGCGGTCGGGCTTTGGAGACTGGCTCCGGCGAGCTCACGGCCGACAAGCTCTATGTCGAAAAGATCAGCCCCATCTTGCCTCTGCGCACTACACCTCTTGTCCTCTTCCACGGCGGGGGCTGTTCTGGCACGACCTGGCTCAACACGCCTGATAACCGCAAAGGCTTCGCCAACTACTTCGTGGAGAGGGGCTATGTGGTTTATATCGTTGACGCCGCTGGCAATGGCCGGAGCACGAATCAAGACCTGGAAGGCTTCCCTTTGACCGCGGGCTCCTCTTCACTGCTCGTGGAGATGGGCTTCTCCGCCCCCAAGTACTACAACGGCTACCCCCAGTCTCAGCTGCACACGCAGTTTCCTGGCACCGGCAGGGCAGGTGATCCGGCCTTTGAGAACTTCAAGAACTCCATGGTCCCTTACACCACCAACAACATCACCTACGAAAACGCCATGCGTGCTGGGGGCTGCAAGCTGCTCAGTCTCATCGGCAAGTCGTACGTGATTGGCCACTCGGCCGGAGGTTCGGCCGGCATTCTCCTCTCCAACGACTGCCCCGATCTGGTCGCCGCCAACATCAACCTCGAGTCCTCTACAATTCCTTTCTTCTGGTACACATACGGCACGGCTGGCTTCTTCAATAACGGCTGGGGCTTGGCCAACACCCCTCTTGACTACAGCCCACCCATTTCGGACCCCTCGGAGCTGAAGATCGTCGAGGTCGGCAACTCTACGACGGCGAGACGCAGCTGCTTCCGCCAGGCGGAGCCCGCCCGCAAGCTGCCGAATATCGCTCGCGTTCCGTACCTCATGATCACCGGCGAAGCTAGCGTTCACATTACCTACGACCATTGTATTGTGGACTACATGAAGCAGATTGGTGCGAAGCCGGAGTGGATCAAGCTTGCGGACCGTGGAATACACGGCAATGGCCATTTCATGCATATCGAGAAGAACAATGGGGAGATTGCTAAGGTGGTGCTGGACTGGATTCGCGAGAGGGAAGGATCGTGGTTCTAGATGTGAACCTTCACGGCAAATGAGTCTGGGAGTTGCAAATGAGTCATCTATATGCAATGTACAAGTCTAATGATGTAATACAATGGTTTTCGTATATCAACTCTCAGGCTTTCTGAACTTGAACCCCTTTGGCTGTTCGTGCCACTCCGGCCTGTTGTGCCATTGAGGAGATGGAGCCCGAGGGTCGAGCTTCAGGATCGATGGGTCTTCTTCTGCGGTGGTGACGTGCACCTCAACCTCTTGTGTACGCAAAATGTTCATCTCCATCCCGTCGCCCCCATCACGGATGTGCAGATGGTCCCTCTTCACAATGCTCTCGCTTGACTCGGATCTATCCCTCCTCTGAGTGATAATCGAGACGGACGTCTTGTTGACATGTCTTCGGCTTTGCCGCGTTCCGTCGAGGTCTGATGTCTTGCTGTACTGCCACACGGTGCCGTTGTCGGCCGCGTCTCTCGACTGCCTGGTTCCGTATGTGTTCGCTATGCTGCTCTTGGCCCTATGCCAGCACTTCTCGAAAGCTCCATCTAGAACGGGCAGCGAGGCCGTCAAGATGCCGAATGAGAGATCGAGACACGTCCAAACTAGAACCTCGACATAGTCCCACGTGAAGTCGTTGGTCACGGTCGGCCGGATTTGCCGCAGCAGGCCTCCCATAACTGTCAGGCCTCCGATCGTCCAGATTACGAACAAGCGAATCTTCTTGGCCCTCTGCATGCGGACTTTCCACAGCATGGCAATTGGTGTCAGCAAGAGGATGATACCCTGGGCGACGTGAATGCCGCTCAAGACCTTGGATTGCACACCCAAGTCGATGCATTTCGGCACCGAATCGAGCCTCCCGCGAAGAGCCAGATCCCATTGGATCGCCGGAGGGTCGCAGGCAAAGACGTTGTAGAAGATTGCCAGTAGCATGAAACCCACGAGGGAGGCCATGAAGACGTCACACGCCAATTGCAGCCACATGTTGAGGCGGTCGGCCATGCGGCGGATGAATATGGCTATCGACAGCTTGATCATGCCGACAGCGACGTAGAAGGTCGTCTTGCAAGTCATGGCTACAACCATGCCGAAGTTGTACTGCTCGTATGTAACCTCCCACGTGTGCAGGGCGGCGGATCCCACGGCGATGGACGTGATCTGGGTAATGGGGTAAACGAGGGCGAGGAGCTGCGCAGTGGGAAAACGAAGTTCCATATCAGCAAGCGTTCTGAGATGATTATAGTAGTATCTTGACAGATAGACCTACCGCAGCTACAATGAGTGTCCAATCGTCCCAACCGAACTGCATGGTCGAGCCCCGACGCAGTCGCAGACCTATTTTCGCGGCCGTTGGCACAACAATGGCCAACACGACGAATATCAGGCCAGTGAGGACGCTCGGTACTCGTGTCTCGTGAACGTAGTTGGGCGGAGGTTTCGCCGAGAGAAAGTATCCCGCCATGGGATTCGCTTCGACCATGCCAATCATTCGGAAGAGGCCTTTGACGATGTAGTAGTCGTTCTGAGTTGCGGGCGGCTGGCCAACGAAGGCCGATTGCCCTGCGAGGGGCAGGCTGGCCGGGTCATCTGGTAACATCGCGGGAAATCCATCGGGGGACGCCATTACCGGCGAGGGGCTCGGATTCCATCCGGCAGAAGTATGAACGAAGGCGGGGGAGATGTCGTGAGGACAAAAGTCGGACGCGATGTTCTGGCTCTGTGAGAGTTATGTACGGCCTGATTGAGTCCACACACGCCGGCTTTCTCTCCTCCCCTCCTATCCACACACACACACACTTTTCTGACGGGAAAAAGAAACCGCTTTAACGTCCTTGGCTTACCACTAAAAAACCTTTGCGCTTCAGATCCGCACCCCGTGTCTCGTAAAGAGCCTGATCTGCCGTGCCATAGGGGCGCACAAGCGAGACGACCACGCTACTCCTGCAGTGGCATGATCATCTAGAAGCTGCATGAGATGGCAAAAGCAGCGGGCCTTCCTGGATGGCGACAACCCCTGGTCGGCTTATTCTTGGCCGGCAGGATTTCATTTTTTCTGGACCGTTCGGGGACGCCTGCATCTGGCAATCTTTCTTGAAAGCCAAGGCTAAGTCTGTACGCGTTGAAGAGCGAATCGCGTCGGAGATGTGATGGATAATCTCGTCTTGTTTTCATGTCTTCTACGCCTTATCTCATCTCATCTGGCGTCGATTCAATGATTGCCAACATCGCCGTTTCTCTACGCCACGATCGGCAGCCCCTGCCGCCCCCATCCCCTGAAAACCTCGGAGACAGGGGCTCCGGGGAACGCGTCCCGATCGAGAGCCAGGCAGGGTTGCACCCGTCCTCTAACTCCGCCGTGGGTTCCGCGCGTGCAGGGCTAATTTCCCCTCATCCTTGACCCTTCATGAGAAATCAGCGAGCCCGTCACCGACAAACCAACTCCTCGCCGCGATCACGCCAATGTGGAGAGGCCGCGGGGGGGGCTAAGAACACCCCTGGATATTGCAGGTGACTTATCGAGACGAGTAAATGCTGTTTACCTTCGTCCGAAAGATGGAAGATGTCACGTCTGGGAACCGGGCGAATTGCATAATCTTCGAGAAAAGTCGTGGTTTCGTCGCGTCTTGAGTGTCATGTCTAGCTTTACATATATCTCGTACTATCTTTCCCGTCCGAGAGCTGCGATCTCCGCCTCCACCGCCTGCCCAAGAGCTTCCGTCGTGCCCTTCCCGCCGAGATCCGGCGTCATCACAGATGCCTCGGATCGCGTGAGGACGTTCTCAATGGCCTTCAGCACCAGGTCGGCTGCGTCCGTGAAGCTGTAGTGCTGGAGGAGCATCTGGCCGGCCCAGATCATGCCCACGGGATTCGCGACGCCCTTGCCAAAGATGTCGGGGGCGCTGCCGTGGACGGGCTCGAACAGGCTGGGGAACTTGCCGTCTGGGTTGATGTTTGCTGACGGCGCGATGCCGATTGTGCCCGTGCAGGCGGGACCGAGGTCTGAGAGGATGTCACCGAAGAGGTTGCTGCCGACGACGACGTCGAACATGTTGGGGCGCTGGACGAAGTGCGCCGTGAGGACGTCGATGTGGTACTTGTCGAGGGCGACGTCAGGGTACTCCTTGGCCATCTCCTCGACGCGCGAGTCCCAGTACGGCATGGTGATGCTGATGCCGTTGCTCTTGGTCGCGCTGGTGAGCCGCTTACGAGGGCGGCTCTGGGCGAGATCGAAGGCGTAGCGGAGGACTCTGTCGACACCGGTCCTCGTCATGACCGTCTCCTGGACGACAAACTCCCGGTCGGTGCCTTCGAACATCTTGCCTCCAATGCTGCTGTACTCGCCCTCGGTGTTCTCGCGGACGATCCAGAAGTCGATGGCGCCAGGCTTGCGGCCGGCGAGCGGCGAGCGAACACCGGGCATCAGCCGGCACGGACGGAGGTTGATGTACTGGTCGAACTCGCGGCGGAATTTGAGCAGGCTCCCCCAAAGCGACACGTCGTCGGCGACGAGACTCGGCATGCCTACGGCGCCGAAGTAGATAGCGTCAAATTTCAGGAGCGTCTCCTTCCAGTCCGCCGGCATCATCTCGCCGTGCTTCTTGTAGTAATCGCAGCTTGCAAAATCGAAGGACTCGAACTCCAGCGAGATGCCAAAGACCTTGGCGGCCGCTTCGAGACAGCGAACTCCCCACGGCATCACTTCCATACCGATGCCATCTCCAGGGATGACAGCGATCTTGAGAGGGTTTGGCGCCATGTTTGTCGATGGATTGAGCTGAACCGTGTGATGTGACGGTATTGGAAAGGTGGAGAGAGAGAGAGAGAAACGCCCGTTACTTTGAAACTGTTTACCAATAGCAGCCGGTACGAAAACAATCTGATATATTGCTTTCGCCACTGCTTTTCACCCGACGATATCGGAAGTCTTTCCCCGTGAAAGGTCCCCGGGAGAGGGGAAGAAAGTGAGGCGGCGCTTAAATGTTTGGCCGCGGAACTCTCGCCCGCTTTGTTCCCGCACCATCCGGCATTGTCACTCGCCCACCAGACAACTCCGACATGCCAGGGAAAGATCACCCGCATCGGCTTTGTCGCCGGATACATGTACGTATGGCCAGGAGAGGGTTGCGTGCAACCGACATATAGGGAAAGCAGGTGCAATTGACCTGAGTCTGGGATTGTTTTTCGTAGAAACATTGAACTTCACTCACTTGGAACCCGATCAAAACTATTAGTTGCATCAAAATGGTCAAGGTTGCGGTGCTAGGTGCATCGGGGCAGATTGGACAGCCCTTGAGTCTGCTGCTCAAGTCTGTATGATCGCCTTCAACTGCACATATGCCCAGATGATCCAAGAAAACTGACACGAAATCACTTCAGAGCTCTTTGGTGACAGAGTTGAGACTTTACGACGTGGTTCACGCGATTGGCGTCGCAACTGATTTGAATCACATAGACACTCCGGCATCAGTCAAGGGCTATCTCCCTGAAAACGACGGCCTCCGACATGCCCTCACCGGCGCCGAAGTTGTGTTAATCTCTGCAGGTGGGTGTACTTGAACAGGTAAAAGAACGTCACAGAACTCTGATCGGAACTAGGGATTGCGAGAAAGCCAGGGATGACTCGCGATGGTACGTCGTACGATGGAACCCGCGGCGTCTTTGTGTAATTGCTGACAATTCACGAGATCTCTTCAAGACAAATGCTGGTATAATCGCCGGCCTTGCCGCTGGGGTCGTCGAGTTCTGCCCCAAGGCGCTGGTTGGCATCATTACCAACCCGGTCAACAGCACCGTTCCCATTGCCGCCGAGGTTCTCAAGAGGAACGGACAGTTTGACCCGCGGCGCCTCTTTGGCGTCACCACCCTCGACGTAGTCCGTGGATCCAAGTTCGTTGCAGATGTGTTGGGAAACGTCAACCCCCAGGAGCTCAAGGTCCCCGTGGTTGGCGGCCACTCGGGTGCTACCATTCTGCCCCTGATCTCCCAGTCTCAACCCGCTGTTCAGCTCAGCCAGCAGCAGATCGAAGCTATAACAAACAGTAAGGATACCCTGGTTCCTTGTTACTGTCGACGGTTCTGGCTAAAGGTATTCGACAGGGATTCAATTTGGTGGTGACGAAATCGTCAAAGCCAAGGCTGGTGCGGGCTCGGCCACAACCTGCATGGCCTACGCTGGTTTCCGGTCAGCTTGCCTCGAATTTGGTCCTTCAGTAACAACAAACGGCTTACTTGATTTATAGGTTCGCCCGGGCGATTATCAAGGCATCTCAGGGCCAGCTGGGGGTCGTTGAGCCCGCCTACGTCTACCTGCCTGGGATTCAAGGAGGAGATTCCGTTGCCCGCGAGCTGGGTGTGGACTACTTTGCGGTCCCTGTCAGCTTCGGTTCCAACGGTGCTGAAACAGCCCACGCAATCGGGACGTTGTCAGAATATGAAACTCGGCTGTTGAAGGCTGCTGTTGACGAGATGCGAGGAAACATCAAGAAGGGTGAGGATTTCGTCCGTTCGCGGGCTTGAAGTTTTACGCTGCCCTCATGGTGTCGGAGAATAATAGAACAGTATGGGCTTCTCCCAATTTGCAGTAGATGTTTCCAATCCCGACTATTTGACTGCGTCACAACGGGCTAGCCACCCATGCCGGCATCATTGACGATGTCGATGAGCGAGCCCCACGTTGCCCCGTCAAAGATTTCGAAAAAGTTGTCGGCACCACCAAGCTGGTCTGTTTGCTGATTGTTAGGGCCTCGATGTCGATCCGGAAAGGTTGTCGGTATAGGCGCAAGGTAGGATGCAAAGTTGTGAGAGCTGCTTTGGAAATTGCTCACCGATCCCATGAGACTCAAATCTTGCTGGCCCATGTTGGGTGAAAAGCCCCCGTAGCCTGGCACATGGCGATGGAAACCACCTGCGTCGTCCTGGGAGGGGCCTACTGCGGCGTTGAAGGCGAAGCTGTTCGGCGCGTTCCGCTGAGAAGAGCTCGGTAGCGGGGTTCGCGTCCTTTGCGAAGGGAAACTGTCTGGCTGACTCGACCGCTGCCTGTCGATAGGGTAACGGGCTTCCATACGGGGAGTATTAATCATACGGCGTTTTGGAGTTTGACTTCCATCAGTCGTATGCTCGGCGGCGGAGCAAACGTCACCACGCGTTGTAGAAGGAGACCCAAGCCCCTCTTCAAGAACTCGTTTGTTTTTCTTGCCCTTTCTTTTGCCTTCAATGCTCTGGAGCAGCATTGAGAGTACTTCTTTGCAGTCTCTTGAGATTCGCCATCGCTTCTCCATGATTGTCAATAACTTAAGAGCAGAGCGAATACCACTGTCAATGTGTCAGTGAAATAGGTAAGGTTGGTAACAACCTTGAGAGTACATACCCTTTTGCCCTTGCGATGTTGTAAGATTTGAGTCGAGCAGCAAGTGCCAACACAAGACCGCTCATCCAGACCGCGGACATGTAACCAGGCCAGAACAAGGGCCCCCCTTCTTGGCAGTACTGCTCGATCGTTGGAATGATGACATTCGCAGCACCAATGCAGGTTTGGAGGGCGGACCGAAACTTAGCGCATCTTGAGTCCAGCAAAAGAGACAGCCTGTTGAAAAGGATGACGGTGTACTAGTGCGTTATGAACGGGAAGACGCGGGGATTGGGTGTGAGTTCTAGCGTCTCTAAGAAGCCCAATCCCAGCTATAGTAAAGTCAAATCGTTTCCCTATACTAATATATTTACCTTAAGAAATAGAATTATTTAGTTATTTATATCTTTTATATAAATTAAAAAATAAAAGATATTTAGTATCTACTTAATTAATTATAAATAGTATACGTAGTTTTCTAGTACTACTTAGGTTTCCTAGTAGTATTTAATAATAGTAGTAGGCCTGTTTAATATATCTATAGTATAAGGCTCGTTGTCCTTGGTCTCTAAGAGGGATTCTATAGTATCTATACGCTACTCCGGAGACGCGGCGACTTGATTGGGATAATTTAAAGGACGGTGTACTAGTGCGTTATAAACGGGAAAACGCGGGGATTAGGTGTGAGTTCTAGTGTCTCTAAAAAGCCCAATCCCAGCTATAGTAAAGTTAAATTGTTTCTCTATACTAATATATCTACTTTAAGAAATAGAATTATTTAGTTATTTATATCTCTTATATAGATTAATTAATAGAAAATATCTAGTATCTACCTAATTAGTTATAAATAGTATATATAGTTTTCTAGTACTACTTAGGTTTCCCAGTAGTATCTAATAATAGCAGTAGGCCTATTTAATACATCTATAGTATAAGGCTTATTATCCTTAGTCTTTAAAAGGGATTTTATAGCATCTACACGCTGCTCCGGAGACGCGGCGACTCGATCGGGATGATTTGCTGGTAGATGCAAGATGGTGTTATCTGTTGCGATGGTTGACGGCGATAAGGCGACCGTATTGTGAAGATCTCGGCGTCCAGGCGGGCACACGTCAATATCGGAGTCTTGTATGCCGTTTGGATGTCCCAGCGACTGGCTCACAAACCGGTCGAGGACATAGAAACTCCAGAAAATCCGCTTTCGCATCGATCGCTCATCCGGAGAAAGATGCCCGTAGCGGACAGGACATCTGTGCATGCCTGACTGATAAATCGACTTTGATATCAGCCCCCCTACTGAAGAGGCATGGCGGAGGGACATGATCGAGATGAAATACACCTGGGCACTCAGCAGTGCTTGGACAGAGCACGCGTCGCTGCGGAGGGCGAGAAGACTCAGGGTAGGTAGCAGATCCGAGCCTGATCGAATTGCTGCGGGCCCAATGTCCGGCTGCTCGTCCAAATCGAGACGTGCTATGTTGAAGATGCATCTAAAGACCATAAGCTTGCTGAGAAGGGCAACATCCTGCCTGCCGAGTTCGTCGGAGGCGTATAGCGTGTCCAGCTCAGCGAGACAGTCTGGCCCCTGCAGGAACGGCACCAAGGGATGCCAGATACGAAAGTAAGTAAGAACCAGTTTCCTGGCTATGGAGTAGTCGGGTAGCTTGCTCAGGTCATTGACCAAGTCGAAGCCTGCAAAGAGCGGCGAGAACTGCTCTCCAGGCCCCGAGTTTGGGTCGCACTCGTCTGTTGCCACCGCCGTCGCAGTATCCGCACTGACATGGGGTTCAGTCGGTTCATCTCCGCCAACAATGCAGTCCTCGGGCGAGGGATCATCGCGGAGCCCGTTTGCGTTTGCGTTGTCGCGTTGTTTGTTCTCAGGTGCTGTGCCGGAGGCGGATGAAAAAGCCTTTCTGACTGTGTTGATGAAGTAGACGCCGGATGAGCTTCCAACGAACTGACTCTCGCCGTTTGCGAGAGCTCTGAGGCTGCCGATCTCTGGCATGGCGAATGTTGGGAGTTATGATGACTCTGACTTCCTCGACCACCCACCGATATCCGCGGCGGATGGTTCGTTGGTGGGTGAGATCCGTCAAAAGTGAATCAGTCAATCAGTCCGTGCCGGGCTGGAGTGGATCAAGGCAGCGGGATATGATTACTCCGCAAAGCCTGGCCAATGACTGATTACTGCACGATCAATGTCATTGAGACTTGCGAGGTTTCACGGTTTTAGTTGATGCTCCCTAGTGGGAAATACTTTACAACTGGGCAAGAAGGTTGAAAGGATTAGCCTGAAAGAGAAGTGACAAAATGAAAAGTATACGATCAACAAAAAAAAGACGCAAAAGCGTCAAGATTTGCACCAATTCATGACCCACCGGTTGTAACTAACGGAAGTTGGGATTGATATGTCAGTGCTGGCCTCTCCGAACCAAGTCTTGGTAATGAACACAATGTGCCATAGAACAGCCATATAGCCGAACTATCACGTTGTTTCACGAAGAAATTGGACGCGCGCTCTGCAAAACATGATCCGCCAATATATTACCACAAATATGCACTCTCGTAGTCATTGGACGCTACCACCTGGGACCGGGAGATATTCGCGGCCACCTGCAGACTTTGGTTGGTTTCTAGAAACGATCTTCGCGGATCTTCTGCAACATGCTCCTGTTGGCCTTTCATGCTTGGACTGCCAGCGCCACATCTCTCTTTGGAGGCTGGGGCAACGCTCGTAGATCGAACCGAACCAAACATTGTCGGGTCCTCAGATTCTTCAAGGAGCCCCTCTCTGTAGTCTTCCATGCTACTGGCAGAGTCTTCGAGTTGAGGGGCGTCAACCATGGCTTGGGTACTATCTTGGCCAGGCGAACAGGGAGTGCTGGCGACGTCTACGGACCTATCAGCCCACCAACGCCTGACTTCGCCGACCGTATGAAGAGGAAATCTTTCCCAGTAAGCAGACCCAAAATTCTCTCTTCTCAAGACCCCAGGCCGAGAGTCAACATCTGCACAAGAGTCGTTGGGTCCGCGCAACTCTTGGAAAGCCGACGCTAGCTGACCGTCGGTCGCCTGGGATAACAGCGCGAGCAGGATTGTTTCCGTCTGCATCAGACGTTTCTCCATTGTTGTAATATAATTCTTCGGAGGGCCCCTGCATGTTTATTCTTATTACGCCTGGCTTTCCTTCAAAAAGTGAGGTAATACAAGTTAGCACTTACCGCTTCCGAGCTTCGGGCCATTGACAAGGAACGTTATTGATGCCGCATTGTGCGCATTTGGGTCTACCACCGGAATCAGCTCGGTCGGTTGAACAAACTGCTTTCCCACAACACCTACCTTTCTCCACTGCACTGAGAAGCCGCGTTAATGACACTCCCGCGGATGATGTGCGCAGTTGGCGGCGTACCTTGTGCTTGCGGGCTCTGCAGGCGAGACACGCCCCACTGCTCCGGGTGTTCTTAGAGACTCGGTGCGGTCTCTTGGATGTTTGGTCCGGCATCGCAACTGTAGTGTGTCCAGTTTCCGAGATCGGTGGCACGGTATGATCGACTTCCAAACCCAAGTTGTTGGAAGTTGGGGCAGGTATAAACGGGAGAACATGTCCGGCGAGGGGGGTGGGTGGTGGTATTATGCGCGCTTAAAGTTTCAACCGCGGACAAAGAAAACCCCGCGGCAGCCAGGCAACTGACCCGGTGCAGGACACGGCGGGCCTCAAGCCCCTAACGATGCGTGGGTGGGAACGATTGTGAATTTCAACCACTGACTGTATAAGCTGCAAATGGGTGCCTATCGTTTACATTTGCGCTATCACTTCATTTAGCTAGTTGCTCAGGAACGATGGTCAAGAGCTCCTCCCCGCACACGCCCCGCCTGGCATTCTCGATGCCGAGCGATTCCATCTGCCTGAGTGTCTCGTGGGTGTGCGTGCCCATGTGCGGGACCAGCAGCGCGCGCTCGTTCTTGACGAGCCGCTCATCAACCTCGGGCTCCCACTCATAGACGTCGAGTCCCACCGCGGCGACGTGGCCCTCGTCCAGCGCCGCCGCCAGCGCCGCCTCGTCGATCACGGCCCCGCGGGCCGTGTTGATGATTACCACACCGGGTTTCATCCGGGCGATCTGCGTGGCGCCGATCAGATGAGTTGTGGCGGCCGAGAGAGGCACGTGGACGGAGATGATGTCGCTGGTCTGTAGAAGGGTGTCGAAAGAGACATATGGGCAGCCGGCTGCGAGCTTGTCCGGGAGGGGGTTGCGGTTGTGGTAAACGACGTTCAGTCCGAAGGGCTCAGCGCGTCGCTTGACAGCGCGGCCGATGCGGCCCATTCCGAGGATGCCTAACGTCTTGCCCTGGGGATCGTGGCCGAAGTCGAGGCCCTTCTTGAAGTTGCCCCTCCTCAGGCTGCCCAGCGATGGGTTCAACTGCCGGATGGCGCCGAGGAGAAGGAAGATGGCCAAATCGGCCGTCGCGTTGGTGACAGGGTCTGGCGCATAGGTGACGGTGATGCCGCGCTTGCTGCAGGCGTCCACGTCGATCTGGTCATAGCCTGCGCCTGTGTGACAGATGAACCTGCGGGAGGCCGGAAGATGGTTGACAAACTCCTCGTCAAACTTTCCCGCGACCTGTTGAGAGCGTCAGCTCGGGTGATCCCAGTCTCTTCTGGTTATCGTTGGCCATCAGGCGTCTTACCGCTCCGCTGGCAGACGTCCTCCATATGGCCTGGACGTCCTGGTATTTGCTCCTCAGGTCGCTGAAGAACTCGGCGCGGGTCCTGCTCGTTACCACCTCAGGGGTCGAGACAGACTTGAGGGACTCGTACTCGGCCACCGCGTGGCGGACAGGGTTGAAGAAGAGGATGCAAGGTTTCGCTTGGGACATGATAGCAGTGTGATATCGAGCAACAAACGGCCTCATCCTGATAAAACCAGAGGAGATACCAACGCAGGAACGAAGCCTTGCTTCCATGTTATCAATAGTAGAGCAGCAGGCCACGGGGTTGATCGGCGCCAGGACTGTGGTGGTCCAGTCGGAGGACCGATCTCGCGGCTAAATTATTGCGCGACCGGGAGTCCGACCCTGTAAGGACTTTTCTCCGAGGGCCGAATGGTGTTTATGATCTCCCACACTTGGTGACCAGGTGTTCAATCCGTAATGCACGAATATTGTGACAGCTGTTCTGCAGGTAGTATCGGCAGTCTGCGATGCTAGATAGAAGCCCAGCCAGATCAGTGACAGGGAAAGCCGCTCACGGAATTGAGCACATCGTCGCCTCAGTGGGCCCCCGCGATCTGGGACTGGTAAGTTACCTGTTGTTTGGGAAGAGAGCTAGAGACTGAACTGGAGGCGAGGGACCGGGAGCCAGGGGAGGAACGGCGAATGCCGCGACTTTGGCAATGGAGGCGGTGCGTCCGGGGATATTAGGCTGCCACAAGGCCAAAGCAAGCGTAATAGTCTTCCGCAACTATGGAGCCAAACGTTGCACCGACTGGAGTGTTATTGCAGCACAATAAGATCAACATTCGACACTGGACGGGTCGGGCGATATTGAGAGGTTCAGGAATGGAGCAAGGCGTTGTCCAACTGCTCTTGGAGCCGGTCTTCTGGCAGACACGTGGGAAACCGAATGAACAACAAAATAGCTGCGCCCACGTCTTGCGAAAAGAGCGCGGGCTCGCAACCAATCCCTGTTTGCGCAGCCCCTGGCCGAATCGTAGGGTTTGCCCGAAGGCATGCGCAGTCGCAAATCTTTCTTCGGACCAGCCCGGAGACTTGCGAGCGAGCGGCTCGCTACCAAATGTTGAGTCAAAGGACAACTGATGGCAATGTGCTTCTCCGATCTCTTTACCCCAACGTCTGCGCTAACGTATGTGCCAATGGCAAGCCTCCTTGTCGTTATAGTTCTGCGCCGCCATCCCAGCATGTTGGGTTTTGCAATCTTTTGGCAACTTTTCCAATCATTCAGCGTTTTATCAAAATCGATCGGAAAATGTTTCGTGATTCGGTAATGAGGGTAGTGTCGAGTGGCATTGGTATTACCAATGGGAATTGGAAGCCAACAGGCGGGGAGCGTCGCGTTTTCTTTCTGGGCTTCGTCAGTCGTCAGTTTGGCTCTTCAGGAGCATGTTTTTTTTTTCAGGAAAGGGTAGACGAACGAAATTGACGGCAGTTGTTGTTTGTGGTCTTGCTGTTCTGGTTGACGTTGCGTTGCGGAAATTTAAGCGGCTTGACCCAAAGTTACCCATTGACAATTCCGTCCCTATTGAGTTGACGGGCCCCGCGGAACGTCTCCCACTCGCGCAAATGAGCATAACTTCCGTTCGTGCCTTTCTTTTGATAGATCCCGTTTCTTTTGAATCTAGACGAAGAATCGTGTTAGTGTTCGAGTTATCGACAGTCGCTATGTTTGTGTGCTCGAGTTGGCGTTCGTTTTTCCGCGTCCAAGAGTGGAAACGTCAATCGGAGATTCTCTTCGGTTGAACTGGAGATCTGGGTGTCATTGTCGAGTTCTTCGGTCGCGTAGTATTGGGAGAGACTGTACTTCGGTCGCAAATCACGACAATCGAATCCCTCGGATCGCGGGAAAAGACTGCCGGGACTGGGACGCATCAAACCGATTGATATCCAAAGCCTTTTATCAAGTTGATCATGTCTTTGGCCCGCATCATCTGCCCTGCTCGGAACCAAGAGCCCATGGATTGCTCCAGTCTGGAGCATGCTAACGGTGTTCTTCGTGTGTGTGGCAATCGTATGGGTCAGGCCGCGTTGTCGTTTTCGCCGGCCAATCTGCCAACGTCCTCTCGGCTGGCGCGCCGTTCGGGGGTCAATCCCATCGTCTCCTTGGGCGTGTTATCAGAGTTATCTCCAGAATATTGCGAGCTTTGTGCGTTATCCGATCGGCTCTTGAGTAGCATGTCGCCAACGCGGACTAGCTCAAGGACGTGGAGGGCGTCGCCCGTCGATCGCAGTCTGTTGAAGATCTCGAGGGCCTCCTCCTGGGGGCGGGAGTACAGGAAGTTGATGAACTCGCGTAGATCTTTGTTCTCCCTCTCTAGATCCTCGTTCCGTCTTCTTAATGACTCGATGCGCGTCGTATCCGGTTCAGTGTCCCATTCGCAGTCGATTCCCTGAGTTGAACAGCGGAAACAGACCGGGCGCGTGCCGGTGCACTATAGGGGTTAGAAGCGGACGGTTAGCAGGTTGACTTCTTCCTTCCCCCTGTTCTTGTTCAAACAAGGAGCATCGGCTAAGCTAGCAGCAATAACGAGTTGGGGGAAGTGGAAACCCGGGTGTTAATCTGCGTGGTCGTGTGTGTATGTTGTGTGTGTGTGTGTGTGTGCGCGCGTACGTATGATCTAACATTTCCTTCCACACGCAAACTGGCCGGTTGGACCCCACATCCCCGGAATCGACCCCGAAGACCAATGCTAAGGCACCTTTCAAGTAACAATGTGGCAAAGGACGTATTTCTCCAATCCTTCCATACCGAAACCATATCTCCCCTCTCTTGATTTCTTTTTCGACAGCTGGGCAGGACTGTTCGTTACCTTTACTTTTCTCTTGCGGCACTGGAGGCATGCGGCAAGGACGGGCTGCCTGGGCGGCTTGAGTGGTCGTTCTGGCCCTAACGGGACACGTAGGACGTCTGAGGATGACTGAGCAGGCAGAATCGGCCTAAAGGTTACCTCTGGTCTAGTATTCGAGGAGTCGTCCGCGTTGTTATCGCCCTGGGAGGTCATGTTCGGGGGTTGCGTCTGTGTGGGAGGGCTGAGAGGGACCGGTGAGAATTGAAGAGGACTTTGCAATGCTGGACATGTTTGTAGGCGTTTGCTTCCACGGTGAGGGTCGTCATATTTGTCGAGGAGGAAACTTGTTCGAGTATGGGAGCCGCCGTATTAGGGTGCTGCATGCGTTTATCCCAGGCGAGTGGTTCTCAGGCCCTTCCGTCGCGCCCAACACGATTGCCGTCCCTGAGGGGCTTCCATCCCTGTAGCTTTGGTTCGAAGAGGGCTACTTCGTAAGCGACGCTGCGTCCGGACCACACAATTCTAGCCTTCATGGCTGTCATCTTGGCCTTCCCGTGCTTGAAACTAGGGACACAGGGACCTCACTCTTTCGACTGCTGGGAAATCTCTTCCGTGTTGTCTCCCACAATCGTCTCTACCGTAACAGACGGTGCCACGGACTCTGGGACGGAGAGTCACATCTCCACAGCCTGGTAAACAATCTACGGCTATTATTCCTCCCTGCGGGCATCTCGTGTCTTAGCGCCTGCGACCCCTTCGACGGAGTCAATAGTTCGCTAGGCCTCATGCAAGCAACAGAGTCGTCAACAGACGCAATACCAATGAAGCCGGCACTCTGTATGCGTTTATTGCATATAATAACGGGCATTTCGATTCCCAGTCACCGATGGGGCCAGACCACTCCTCCTTTCTACACTGGTGCCCTGTTTCCTCAACCTCCTTGACGCGCTGACGGATCGACGCAAAGTCGACATGGCGTTCGACGGAAACGCAGCCTTCAGCGTCGAAGCCACCAATGCGCTCCTCTGTCCATGTTTCAACGGACTTATAGTGCGGCTTGATCATTCAATAAATCCAATAGGCAGCATACCCAAATCCGCTACCTACCTCGCTGAGCCCTGCGGTTGTGGTCGATCAAAACCGGTTAGGTACCTCTAATGATGAACCTGGACCGCAGCCATACGTCAATCAATAGCTGGTCAATCTATCTGAGTAGCACTGTAATCCAGGTTCCCGGCCAAAAAGAGTACAAGGTTATCTTCTAAGCCTCGTGGCATCACACGCCATCTTGACGCGTGGTTCTCGCGAGGGACCAGAGACTGGGGTGGACTAGGGTTTGCCCGTAGGTAGCCAAGCAGAGTTCAATTACAATTGTACCAAGTAACAAATCATTCGCTCCCTTATTCTGATGGCAGTCAGCGTGCCACGATGACTTGAAAGTGTAGCCGCTCAAAGTTAGCCTTGCCACGTCCATACATGAAGATGTCCCCGACGTCTCCTACCTGTGAAATTGTCCAGTCCTAGATGGGCGTGGAATGAGATGGGCCAATAAGCACTTGAACGGGCGTAGGATGAATGATCCTTGCCTGTCGAAACTCATCACCATCAGAAAGAACCTCTTGGAAATTGGTGCGGTCATTAGGGCAGTAGGGGTCACCTGCTCCTCTGGCACTTTGACCGCCACCCGGCACCCCCGCAACCTCAGTCCGAAAACCGGCCCCATGCGCCCCACAATCTCGTCCGACTGCCGTCTCTACGACCCGGTGGCTCGGCTTTCCACGCTTGTTCACAAGGAGAGAAACTGAACGGCACATCTCGTTCAATTGAATGGCAAGCAGGATTGAACAAGAGCTCTAATCCTCCTGGGCGAGTGTCAGCTATCGCTGCGCGAAGCAGCGTTCCGTTTCAAACATCCCACTGCCTCATTGTCTTCTGGAGTTTACAACAGACGCTTTTGTTCGTGCTTGTTCTACCTCCGTTCATTTCTCCGCCCCTGATCCATGTCTTCGCCTCGGATCCTTCCGTTGCCGCCTAGCCCGTATCTGTTATTCTTCTCTCTTCCTCTGCCCCGGCCCTAATGAGACATGTCGTACATCATTTACTATGAGGGCGGGCAATTCCGCATGGATCCCGATTACGCCCCCATGCGCGTTGATCGCTGCGTGGATCGCCACTCCATCAGATCCAAGCCGGGCGAGGTGGGTGTTGACACGATCCTCCACATCCCTCTTCGCAAAACAGCTCTTGGCCTGCAACTAGATTGACGATATAGGCTGGTTGCGCCGTACTTCGATGGAATTGGGAAGGTGATTCAAGTCGTTGCGTGGTTTCTATTGGCTCAGTCGCACTTTTTGTCGCCGGGGTTGCAGAATCCTTCACAGTCAGAAATTGGCATCAGATCCATCATTACGCCCCATGAACAAAATAAGACTAGACCAATTTTGAAGGCCATGCGGTCGAGTATAAGATTGAGGTTCATCCATTTCGACTCGACTTGAAATATATGAAGCAGCACCCGAGTCGTCCTTTCTTGACCCTCCCCTCTCTGGATCTTGAATACGTCAACAACGCACCAACGGCCAACATGAAGCTCTACGGTCTCGCTCTCGTCATACCTTTGGTGTCTGCAGTTTGCAACACGGCCCAGAACCAAATTAGCCTGACGTTCATGAAGAGCAACTTTTACGAGTACGAGGAGCACGAGGTCTGCCCCGCCGCCGGCAGCTGCGGTTAGTCCACCCGCTCCTCTCTGGTCTTCGATCAAACGGTCTGACGAGCTTCGATAGTGAACATGCAGAGCGGCCCTGACGGCTGGGCCCAGAAGGCTGACTGGGTCATCATGAAGGGCAACACCTGCGTGAGATTCTACGGGTAGGTTGCGTGTGCTTCGTCCGCATTTATGGGAGATCACGCTGACGCGTTATTTGCAGGGAGTACAACTGCCCCTCTGGCGCCAAGGCCTGGGAACCGCCCTGCCACAGCGTGGACTGGTCGTCAGCGGTTCTTTCGGAATGGCAGAACGGCGCCATGAAGTCCTACACCGTGTGGAAGCAGTAGAGTGCTGAGCTCGAGTTGTAAAAATAAGACAATGGGACAACTTTCAATTTCAAAGGACGAGTCAAGGTGCCAATGACGTACGTAGAATGCAAATACAGTACACGATAAACACAGAGAAGCAGGCCTGAGAGTCCCGAGGCCAAGACGGCTTCGTCCACTAAGCGCACATATTCTCTCCATTCAGCATCACTCAAACTGGACGGTCCTCAGAGATGAATACAAATATGTGAAATTGAGTCTATGCATAACGTCAAACACAAAGTCTAACAGACCAGTTCTTTGGCACCCCAAGACTACGATTCCCGACTCCAAGCAATCTTATGACCTGTCTAGCACTTGTCTCCGTTGAGGTAGACGTTCCACCCGTCTTTGCTGAACTTCTGTCCGTTCGTCCGCCTCTTTGCAGAGCGGAAATCAAAGTAATCCCTTCCGTAGGGGTCGAGCACATCGCCGTCCTTGGGCAAATGCTTGCCGCCGCCGCAGACCATGGCGACATCGTTGGTGTACTTGGCGATATCAGTCCAGGGCACCTCGATGTCGTGCTTATTGTCGTTACAAAAGTAGACGCCCAGGTTGTACGCGCAAGACACGCGCTCGCACTTGCCGGGCCCGGGAGACATGCGGGCGCTGCCCGGGAGGTTGTTCAGGTAGTGGTAGGGACTGTCCTCGAGGCTGCGCGAGGCCAGGGGGAGGTTGTTGGTTTTGGAGATATTGTCTACGTCGCAGATGACACCCTCCACCTGGTCCGCGCGGGGGGGCGCGTTGTTGTAGACGTACGGGTCGGGATCGGGGCCGTAGTCGATGAGTCCGGCGTTGGCGCTGGCGACGACGCTGAGCATAACAGCGAGAGCGGATGCAAACTGCATGGCGATTGATGCTTTGAGTGGCATGGTGTGCAAAAGGGTTGGCGTGATTGGCTTGATGAGGCAAACAAGTTTAGAACCTGAGGCTTCGGTAGAGAGAAGGGGAGTTGTCGGGGAGAATTCTGGCTGTGGCTAGATGGAGTTATTGTGTTGTAGTTTCTGTGGGCTGAGTGCATGAGGGTGTTCGAAAGGAGACGCGGCGGTGCTTATATATGTGGTCGGCGAGCAAGCACTCTGCTTCCCTGCCAACAACATGCAACTATCGTGATGTGGATACATGTAAATGTTTCTGGAGGCTGACTTACAATCAGGATAAGCCTCGCGGGTATACATGACATCCATGCAGGGCAGGGGAAGCTTTTCGGAGCCTCGGCCGAGAGCTTGATTGTGGGCACGCAATTGGGCATTTTTGGGTTTCGTCCGGCTCCCAGCCGGGGAGCCATGCTCAACACATATTAATAGGTATCCAATGCTGAGGAGATTGGGGGCCAGATGGTGTGAGAAGAGAACTTTCCGCTTGGGGGCGCCTGGAGGGGAGGTTTCCGAAGCTGCCCCTGGTTAGGTATCCGTTCGATCGACCGTCGACCGACGCTTTGGTGGATACGTCTACAATAATCTAGTGTTTAAATTTTCAATCCTCTGCATAGGTGTGTAAGGATGGTGCTGCGGCCATAACTGGGGAGACCGGGTTGATCAGACGCCATACCGCTTGCACCAACGTTTGAAAAGAACCTTTGTCCCCTGTTCCTACAGCAGAGACCGAGGCAGTGCAGTTCAAATGCGACGAGATAATACCAACAAATATCCGGGGGCAAGCCTTCGAGACGACAACCAACAAAAACACCAAAGTCCCTTCGTCATTTGTTGGTTGGCGGTTGTTCGTCACAGAAAGCCCGGCCGAGCAATAGATTAGCACCGCCTCCGCAGCATGTATGCAAGGCAGTCCCATCGCTGAGCAACTGTGGCGCCCCAAAGAATCGGGCGCGGCAGAAATAATGCGCAGGAAACTTGAGAACTCTGCACGGCCTTGGGACTGGCAGGCTATTCCATCTGGGTTGGCGACTGAACCAGTTGGCGCAAGGACTACCAAATATCTCATGGCACGGGAATCACGCCGACAACTTGTCTCCGGTTTCCGGCTGAGGCCGGCCCCGATCAACCCCGCAGTCATGTCGGCCAATTGTGAACCTACGGCCGCCAGCCATAGCGATGTCTCTTGCGGTTGACCGGGCATGCCACGCTAGAAGGGAACGCTTGGATTAAGGACTCTTATCGTTACTGGATCTCGAGTTTGAGGGCGAACCACCACCAGCACCCAGGTTCCTCCCTGCGCCGGGTGGGCAGCTGACCTCAATAGCCACACTGAAATGTACGGAAAGACGGAACGCTGCATGCTATATGGAAGCGATCAATATGATTTGGGAGCGGATGAGCTCCGGCTGGAGGGGTATCACGGCAGAAAACACACACATGTCCCGTCACGTCACTTGGCCCTCCCTCCCCCTTTCAACTTCTTCTGGCCAGAGCTGACGCCATCCAATAGCGACAGTCTCTGCTGACGTACCCGTGACAGCATTTCTCAGTCGGAAACGGACAGCCAGCTCCAGCTGGAGATGAGATGCCCCAGCTGAATGCCGCCGCCCTCCCCTTGGTCCTGCTCGGTTGTGATCTCGTGTTGCGCGGGGAGGACGAAGCT
This sequence comes from Colletotrichum brevisporum, assembly GCA_030770045.1. Classification (NCBI taxonomy): domain Eukaryota; kingdom Fungi; phylum Ascomycota; class Sordariomycetes; order Glomerellales; family Glomerellaceae; genus Colletotrichum; species Colletotrichum brevisporum. Next base: position 376,179 of record JAUGSI010000006.1, on the reverse strand, counting down.
TATGGGCACGTCCCTAAGCATGCTCTCGTCCAGCGGCAGTCCCTCGAACCACTGCCTCGCGGCCTGCGGGATCTGCGTCCCGCCATCTGCTGCCATGGCCAGGAGCCCCTGGAGCAGGAAGGCGGCGAGAGGGAAGTCGTCGACCCGATCCCGTATTAGCCGGCTCGTACGGGCGAACAGATCGTGTGATTTCGGTCTGTCGAGGAGCCTGGCCAGCGTGATAGCGGTGTGAAAAAGCGGCAGGAGAATCATGCTGGAGCAGTCCCTCAAGGAGATTGCGCGCTCGTACTCCTCGACGCCGGCGATGGTTCGCTCACAGTAGGCCACGATGAGGTCGCCGGCGCGGCCGTCCTGTGGCAGTTGAAGATCCGGCTTTAGCGGCCGAAAGATGCTGAGGATCACCTGGTCTTCAAAGGCTCTTTCCAGTGGTCAGTACAACGTCCTAGAACCAAGACGAAGACGAAAGATTCCTAGGCAGACAGAAATGACGTCTCAGAGGGGGGAAGAGAAGGCGACTGCGATGCTAACCTCAAGTAGTAAGCAGGTGGCCAGAAACCACCAACTGCGTGTAGCTGTTGGGGTATCATAGTCCGCCACGACCGCAGAGCGTCGAACAGCGCGATGCGTCTCTGGACGTCCTCTTCGCTCCCGGTTTCACTTCCGCGTGTACGCTGATTGTAGAGCATCGCTTCGTTGGACAATATGGACAGATCGCACGTCGCGTCGAGGAGGAGGGCATTTCGGTCGGATGGAGACGGTAGTTCCGACGGGTTCAGGGAGACTTTGTCGACGAATAGCCGCGGGATCGACGGGACCGGGAGGAAGGACGGTCGAAGGTACGCAAAGGCGAAAATGCTATGCAAAAGACGATGTCAACTGGAAGTCGATCGAAACGGCGGTTCCCGCTATCAAGTCTCGACTTGCCATATTTACCAACCTTTCGAAACAGTACATCCCCCACAGAGCTCTGGACATGATCTGTCGATGTCGCTTCTGGTCTTTTGCCGGTCCTCCTTCTCCTCCGCCCCCGATACTGCCGCCAGAGAGGACTTTCTGTCTCTGGGCCATGTCGCAGGCCGCAAGAAGATACATGCGCGCAGCGCGATCGGTTCCGGTAGCGGCCGCTGAGAGGTGCATGATGAACAGCGCTTGCGCCGTCGTCAGCGAGACGCGTCCGTTCTGCTCGTCCAGCAGGCGTTTGGCCTCATCGAAGAAGCGTGTCCGCATGTCGCAGCCGTTCACGTGTCCGTAGGCTTTTGCGCGTCTCGAGGTGTGCTGGAAGCGCAGAAGATGCATGATCAGCTGATAACAATCCCGTTTGCTGTTGAGGGGTGGAATGGAGGTGTTTGGACTCACACTGCGGAGGGCGCAGATGGCGTTCACGAGTAAGGGGGAGCAGTATCGGGCGGTGTCGGGCGAGGCGTCCTTCATGTCCTCGAGAAAGGCGTCGCGGTCCACGAAGGCGAGCAGGAAGGGCTCGTCCCAGAGGAAGAAGGCGGCAATCAGCTCGGAGACGACGCCGTCGTTGGCCAGGGTCGTCCACGGGCGGGCGGGGACGCGTGTGGACGCGGAGCTTGCGGGCAGATCATCGTCAACATCGTCAGCGTTCAGCACGGGGTTGCTTGGGCCGGCACCTTTGCCAACAACGGGGTCCGTCTCCGGAGGCCTGCCTAGAAGGAGGTCACCGCTGCGGACAAAATCGAGGACCTGAAGGGCGTCTCCTGAGGCGCGCAGGCGCTTGAAGATCTCGACGGCCTCCTCCTCGGGGCGCGCGTGGAGGAAGCGCAGCAGCTCGTGGAGATCCTCATTCTCCCGTTCGAGCTCCTCCTTGCGCCGTCGGATCGAGACAACACGCGACATATCGGGTTCCGTGTCCCATTCGCACTCCAGGCCCTGGGTCGCGCATCGCCAGCACGCCGGCCTGGTTCCCGAGCACTACGAGTTTGGTGACATTCCGTCAGCGTTTTCTGTGATGCGCCGCGTAGCCGCGTTGTTGCTGTTTCTGGGCAATTCTAGAGCCTTCTACGCGTTGTTCTCTCAAGGACGTAATCAAATACTTGGTAAAAGTGACGAAAAAAGGGGATAGACTATAGTTGTTTACGCTTGCTGTTGCCCCCACTTGGTAAAAAGCTCAAGATTGTCGGCCAATATGGCACGGAGCGGGAAATATGCGGAGCGACCGAAACATGGGGACAAGAGAAAAGGGAGGGGGGGTTGCGAGCATTATGTCGGCATGGAACGCAAGACTCTGGCGGCCGCACCCACAACCGGATTGGTGATCTGCGCTGAGTCTCCAGAGGGGAGAGACTAGGGGGAGAAAGGGGGGTACGGATTATTTTTAACGAGTGCTTGATGGATATTTTATCATTTACCTTGACTTTCCGCCTGCGACACTGAAGGCAGGCCGACGGTACCTGGTGGCGTGGGTGCTTGGTCAAGCGCTCAGGGAACGTGGCAGTTCCGAGTCCCTGGCTAGTTCCAGCAGCAGTGATGGCGGGGAGGATCGGTCTAAAGACAGTCGATGCCGCGCTCGACTCGGCCTCGGGAGCCGGTGGACGGGCGCCTGGTGGCCGCGAGTCCATGATGGCGAGCCCGCAAGTGTTGACTGCCGTTAGGGACGAGGGGGGTGCGAGAGGAGGAGGAGGACGTTGATGGTAGGGGTTCGATTGTTTGGTAGGGAGGATGAGGAGGGGAAGACTGTGAAGCGCGGTCTGTTCAGGAGACTGAAGAACGACATGATAGGCCCCTGGCGTTCTGAGGTAGATGGAGTTAGTCGTGCCGCGGAACTGCGGGTTTTGTTTTTGGATGGAGTACGGAGTACTGGATTCTGAATTTCAGTGTTTTCCGATCCGAACACGTGCTGTTCGGGGTTGTTGTTAGACAGCTCAAAGCCAACAGGCAAGGCTCCAGTGTCAGAAAAAGGGTCACTGAAGAGGGGTGACATCGGGCGGTTATGCTGTTGAATGGCTCATTCTTACGCTACCCAAGGTCTAACTAACAATGGAGATAGAGACGAACGTTGGTGGTTAGGTATGAATCCATGATACAACGGCGACCAACCTACCAACCTGACTGCCTAATGAATGTACCTAACTAATAGGTACTGGGCGAGCGGTTACCTGCAGTGGGCAGGGCAAGTAATACTACTACTACCTAGTAACCGATGACCTGGGCTGCCCAGGCAAGCCGCAGTCTAGACTGGGCCAAAGTCCGCTAGGGCTGACCATGGGAGACTCCGTAGCTCACCCATCAACGCACGCAGGCCGAAAGATGGCGACCCAATCCTGTCGTTTCGAATGGTCCAAATGGCCTTCTCCCCGCAGTCTTTCCGCTAATACGGAGTGCGTTCCGGTAAAGGGATGGAGGGGATGTTGAACTGTGAGTATCTAGTTGAGTGGGCTTGAGGCTTCTAGACCGGAGGATTTGGTCCGTATCAGTACCTAGGTAGGCAGGGAGTTAACCTGCGAGGCTAAAATAGATCAGACTCTGCGACATGATGATGAGGAAGATTCTCGATTCGATAAAGAAAGAACACATGTTCCCACCACTGACACAATAAAGTATGTGGCATGACGATGTGACGCGGGAGCATGTTGCCGCGGCGTGTTGAGGGGGCCGGTTATAGGTTAGCCCTAGGACAGGTAGGTTCCATGGTCCCGACCCAGACCCCCTCCTTCGCAGGAAGTCTGTTCCATTGTGTTTTCTCTATCCGTACCTCCCTGCTTTAATCAGTTACCTATCTAACTTATCTAGTAGTATTATTCGCAGGTACCTTGTAGAGACACTACAGGATGGGCCCAACAACAGATATCTCCTACATTGACCAGACAAGCACTGGAGACCACGTTTACGCCTCTGAGATTGTGTATACCTGGTACCTACCTGCTTGAACCGCCAGTGTACGGATAGGTACCGACCGGAGTTGCGATGGAAAGCCCTGACAACAGCACTGCGTCACCGGAGTGCTTCCGGTGTGAGCGCTGAAGCCCATTGGTCGCGCCCCTGAATGAGGCGCTCGCCCTGCTGCACGCCAAAATCTTCGAAACGGACGAGGAAAACGCCGAGGCGGGGGAAACAGCGAGAGGCCGCTGATTGGCCGGGACGACGCGACTCGTAGGTACCGTAGCTTTGACGGTTATCGTTTATTGCATGTTAGATATACTCACATAACCACAATGAGCTTGGAGGTTCTATCCATGCCCATGCACTCACTCATTTACCTCTTGCTGGGTATTCATCTGGTTCCACATGATGCATGTAGATATGGATTATGAACCCTGTGTTAAAATCACCTTAATAATGTACCTATGCAATAGTGTCGAGTCTCTCATAAGAGTTACTCACCCTCCTAGCCTAGGTACTCAGGCAGCCCTGGTTGTTGGAGGTACCTACCTACCTAGGCAAGCAGCGATGTTACGGCATGTTTCGGCGGCCGGTAGAAAACGGTGAGGTAATGAAACGGTGGGGAGGGAAACTTGGAAGGTGGGTAAGTAACGGACTCGGCAAGTCCGGTTACATCAAGGCACTGGAACTAATAGATGTGGAAGCCGGTGCGTATTACCTATCAAAACAGAACCCTCTTTCCAACTTTTACAAACATCACTCTTGCAATGAGGGGCGTCCACGTGGTATGGTGGCTGCCCACGTGGTACGGCGGCTGCAATCTTTCACGACTTGGGTGAAGCTAACAAGAGCCTTTCCCACACAAGGCTCACGTTCGTTTCTTCATCGTTGAAAGAACGTTCGTTCTGGTAAATATACGGACAACATACGAAGAAGAAACACTCAACACTCTCCAGGTCCTTGAATCGACATTCCTTCCCTCTCTCCATCCTGCCATGTGCTTTACGACACTCTCCTTCCCTTTGTGCCCCAATCGGAGACGTACCGTACCGCACCGCGACGGCGTTCCTGCATGATCCCAACGCACACAAACGAAAGCATCGGAAGCCGAGATTACAATTGCCGGTAGTAGGCTTGCCCACAACCTATCAAAAGCTGCTCGTCGCTGCTTATTTGACGGTCGAGCCGATGGGTCCGAAGCGGATGTTGGAGTAGGTGACGGTGGCCTGAAAACTCATCATCAGCAAAACGAATCATCAGAGACGCGAGGATCAACAATGAAGCTTCGAATGAGAACATGACATCAAGACGTAAAAGGAAGGGCAGGAGAGAATCAAAGCAGAGAGGGTGGAGGAACATACGCTGGCGTACTTGGACTCGACCTCGGACGGCACTCCCGAGTTGGTCGGGCAGTCGCCCCTGGCCGCGCCGGGCTGGCCGGCCTTCTCGGGCGGGTAGACGGAGTCAAGCCAGAGCATGTTGGCGTAGTGGTCGTCCCAGAGCGACATGACGAGCACCCACTTGCCGCTGAGCGCCGAGTTGAGCTTCGACCAGCCGCCCACCTCGGAGAATCGGTCGCGGTCGTTGAACGCCTTGAACTGCGCCGAGCAGAACTCGGGCGTGACCGCGTTGCCGCTGACGCCGCTGATGGCCGAGTTGGGCATTTGGATCTTCTTGCCGCCCTGGACGAAGTACTGTGCCACCTTGTTGTTGGAGAACTGGGTGACGACGCTGTTGATCGAGGTCAGTGGTATGTTTTCATCATGTCGTTTCCACCAAAAACGGGGAAGAGTGCCAGAACTCACGTGAACTTCTGGGACGTGTCGACGGTCTTTCCCTTGCCGTAGAAGTTGGTGGCACCCATCCGGTACGGGTTGAAGTCACACCCGTTGGCGTCGCAGTCGCCGGCGAAGCGGTCGTCCGAGTACGTCCCGCCGCAGCCGGACTTCTCGCAGACGTGGTAAGCATTGTTCTGGCACGGATGAGGCGTGACCGCGAACGAGTGAGAGTTGGACTCTACGCGCCGTTGTCAGTATACAAGTGTGTATCGGCACGAGTCGTCGTCGAAGACCATGGTGCCTTGGGAACATGAACATGAACGTACCCCAGACGTCCATCTCGGCGCAGCAGGCGCCGTACGGACCAACGCCAGCATTGGCATCGTTGGAAGAGGGCACCCAGCCCTCGACGTTGGCCTTGCCACCAACGAACTTGAGGTCGCGGGCGCACTGCGCATCGCAGTATCCCGTGCCGTACTTGGCGCCGGCCTTGTTCGTGGGGTATTTGGCCATGCCACCGTCCTCGTCCATCTGGACAAAGTAGAGGGCACCTGCGTCATGCTTGGTCAGTCCACGTCTCTTTCCATGTTCCAAACCAGGAATCGCTCGTACCGTTCAGGCCGCACTCGACCTGGGACAGGTCGACGTCAAAGGCCAGCTCGTTGCCGGTCAGCGTGAACATCTCGTACTTTGTCGCGCTGTTCATGAGATACAGGCGAGAACCAATGTTCTTGCCGTACGAGTGCTGCGTGACGAACTTGAGGCTGAGCGCGTTGCCCGAGGTCGTGGCGCCGTAGGTGCCGGCGTAGTCGGCGCCCTCGACGGCGCACTTGGACGCGCAGTCGGTGGCCGTGGTGCACTTGCCGGTCCACTTGTTGCCGTCGTAGCAGTTGGCGCCCGAGGAGTCGTGGAGCCAGCGCCAGTTGGCGTCGATGACGACCTCGCCGTTGACGTTGGAGCAGCTGGACGCCGTGCACTTCTGCCACGTCAGCTTGGGGTGCGTTTCCGTCTGCTGAGTGCCAGCCTGTTGCGCCGTGACGGCGGCAACCGCGGCGAGGAGGATGGAGAGGGACCGCATCATGATGGGAAGCTTGTATTTCGCTTTGGTTTGACAATGAGAGGAAGAGGCGGGTTGATGCTTTGAGCTCCCAGCTTTCACGTCTTCTCCCATGCCATTGCGTCTCCTTCTTATAGTTGAGGAGTGAGGGTAGATCTTGGCATATTGTGGCCCAAGGAGGTCCAGATTCCGGAGGTCGATGATCAACTCGCCCGAAGTTCCGGCAGTATTCAGGGCAAGAGTATCACGAGAGGCGGGATCTTCCAGGGTACATCTGCGGAGGTCAACATCCGTCGGATTTCAGGGAGCCCAGATCCGTCACTGTAACACGACACAGAGTTACCGATGGGATATGCGGAAGCGTGAATGGGCACCATGGGGTGATCTAGTTTGTGGCGAGAAGTGTTGCCCAATTGATCAAGCCAATATACAACCAATATATCGCAGCCAGTCGTATGGATGCGGGGGAGGCAAAGTATGGCCGTCGAGCAGTGGAGGCAAGGGGTCGCATCGACCGACGATGAAGGATTGGACGGAATTCGAGCTTGCTCCAGCACCATATGACACACCATAGTCATACGAGTAGACAGGTACACGGCCCTGCTTCGTCGCACTTGGACACCTCATTGATTCTGTTGATACCTTCTCCCAACCTGGAAGATGCTCCCATATACTTCCCACAGCGGATATGCCTCATGTTTGACACAGAAAAGACGGGCGAAAAGCCTGCCAGTATACACGAGCCTCAACTGCCAAGCATCAAGAACCCTGAGAAATACTGAGCCAATTCCAAACAAGCCTTCACCGCCAAGTGTCTGGGCATGTTAGCTGCCTTCAAATCCCCGAGCGAACGCCACTGGGCTATGGTCTGGAACAGCCAAGAGTCGAGTCCGGGAGATGAGAGCCTAGACGAAACCAGCATTATAGCGATTCTGGAAATCTCGGAGGGGTCATTGCGAAGGACGGAGGGGGGATGCACAAGTAACAGCTGGCTCAGGATCTAGAACACAAAGTTTCCGGCAGGTTATATTAACAAGACGCAACCTTTTGTTTGATGGGACACTGGTTGCTGTGAATAGTCGCTTTGCTTAACTGTTGACACTTTCCGTGTTGACAGACGCGAACCTGGTCATGGCCTCAGAAATGGCAAGTATTGCAATTTGTTCTTCACAGTCGACAGACAAGACTTGGCCTCGTATCCTCAGCATGGACATTGAGGAACTACATCGAGTCTCTTTCAGCCCGCAGCCCTCGACCTCAGAAGGCAGAACAACGACGACAAAGGATGCTGTCATGTGGCTCGAGGTTATATGAGGTGTGGTTGCGGATGTGACCCTGGTCTGGGGTAAATCCCCTAGACGACCGGCAATCAATGCAGCCCGACTGGGTCTCGGCCGACCAGAAGTCATTCCACCAGACATGTCCGGCACTGCCGTTGCCTCGAGGAAGGGTAAGCAGACGCGAACCAGTAATGTCGACGGCGCTGAGGTGGGGTAACAGGGGGTCACAACGAAAGAATATATGAACTCGATCCCACGTCACCGGCGCCCATTGGCAAGTCGACAGTGCTCCATGGAAAGGTGTTCCAACCGACCGCCGAGGATCTAAACAGCCGGTTGCGACTTTCCAGTATCGGACTGGTGGTTGGAGAAGAGCACGAACAGGAGTGACTCGGTCGGCGGCTGGTTGCGACGCTCACGGAATGAGGGACCCCGTTCCACTAGGACGGGAACATGACCGTAGTTTACGGGAAGTTGTTGATCGAGACCCAAAGGACTCGTCTTGGGTCATGGCAGAACGACAGGAGACGTCGTTGCAAGCTGGAGGGCCAAGTTCCTGACGTGTCGCCAGGACACTACCGGCCTCATCTGGCGGGCTCTTGGCGGCGAGCTGGCTGGACGCTGATCCGATCCACGTGCAGTAGCGGCCTGTGGGCGGATTTGGCTTGGGGACGGGTCGACTAGGTATGGCCATCCTGGGAATCTTGGTTCATGAACGAGGAGGGCTGGGCGAGTATTACCTATTGGGTCATGCAGGATATGACGAGTCGGGCGGCTAAAAGGTCCGATGGAATAACGGCCTAAAAACACTGTTAAGCAGGGACCACTTCTGAATGGGACAAGGGCCGCCATAAGAGATTGTTGAGTTTTGTTTCACAGTCTCTATTGACTCTGCGTTGTTGCTGTGATCTCAGCGAGGGTATGTTCTGTTCCCTAACAGCCGAACGGTAAGTTTACGTGGAAGTCTGTTATCGGTCGGTACCTATTCATGCGACGCTCAAGAGCGTGATCACATAAGCAAATACCACTGGGTACTTTAGAGAATCACGTGACTGCTATCGGAAAATCTTCGCTTAATCATCCACGCCGTCATCCTGCTTCAACCCACGTGACGTCTCCTCACACGTGACATAGCCCACTTCCTCGTATCCGCCTCTGGCCACTCACCACCCGCACCGCGCACACACACTGGACACACACCACAGAAAACCCGCTCACCCGGCTGAATCGCATCCGGAGCTTCTCCGACAATCAGCCATTCGACCCAGCAGGCCAGGGCCTCGCATCCAAGAGAGAGAGATAAGACCTGGGCCTAACGGGGTCCCCTTCGCTCCGCTGTCGACATGTCCGATCATCAACCGTCAGAGACGCCGCAGCCGCAGCCTCAATCCCAACCACCAGTCGACACGACGACGACGACGACGACGACGACGACGACGACGAACACCGCGACGATCACGGCCACGTCTCCGCCGCTCGTCTCCCCGACCGCTTCCCAGCAAGCTACCGCCCACGCCTACGCCAGCAATGGCCTCCAGATCCTCCAGGCCGCGTCCGATGCGGCGGCTGCTGCTGCTATCCACAATGTCCAGCAACACCTGAGCTCTGCCGCCGCCGCTGCTACCGACATTGCCCAGCAGCAGCAACAAGAACAGAATGACCAACAAGAGACGGACCAGCAGTCAACGGAGCAGGAGCAACAGCAGCAGCAGCACGATGGACAGCAGCATCTCTCGTCGCAGTCGCCGGCCGATCACGAACATCAAGAGCAACAGCAGTCAATGCCACCTCCACCATCGACCGTGGTATCTGTCCCTCCTCCTCCTCCCTCTGTTGTCGCCGATGGACCCGTTGCCATCATCCCGCAGGGTCCCTTCCCTCCGTCCTACGCCCCGGTCCCAGCACCAGGCCCCGGGCCTATCCCCGGACCTCCAGGCTCCGTGATGCCCGGGCCCGGACCGATGTCACTGTCCCGAGACCCTACCGTCAACCCCAAGTTGACTCGCCTGCGCCGAGCTTGCGATATGTGCTCGCAGAGAAAGGTCAAATGCGACGAGTCCGGTCCTCCTTGTAGGCCCTGCCGGGAGCTGAACGTCGACTGCACCTTCCATCGCGAGCTTAAGAGACGAGGTCCTCCCAACAAACACGCCGAGGCTGCGAGAGCTGCTCGGAAGCAGAGGCTTGAACCTGGCAACGCCGTCTTCCCCGCCTACGGAGGCCCTCCCCCGAACCCGTCGCCCTCGCCCCATAACGCCGCGCAGGCCCTCGTCTCCATAGCAGAAGGACCGGTCCCGCCCCGTCTCGACGCCGAGGCAATCGCCCCGATGCCCATCCTTGAGCTTCTCGTCGACGACTTCTTTACCTACATCCACCCGCTCGCGCCCTTCCCCCACGAACCCACATTCCGAACCTCGTTTGCGAATCGGGAAGACAGGACAAAACCCGAGTTCCTCGGCCTGCTCGCCTCCATGATCGGAGCCCTCGTGGCCTCGTTTCCGCGGAGCGCAAGACAACACCTCAAGACCCAACACAGCACCCACCTGTTCCCCCGCGCCATAGTCATGATCGAGAAGTGTAGGGATATTGCCCTCGACGCGCGAGGCCCCCGCTGGGCCGTGAAGCAGCCCAAGACGCTGGATGATGCTGCCACCAGTTACTTCTTGAGTCTGGCCGCAGGCTACACCTTCGAAGTCAACCGCTACCGTCACTTCACGGCAGAATGCTTGTCACTGATCCGCGAGCTGGGCTTCCACCGCCCGAAACACCCCAACGAGCTTCCCACCTTCGGAAACGACAACTGTTCGCCGGATCCCTTACCCTTCCACCACATCAAGGACCAGATCGGGAAGCGAATCTTCTGGTGTTTGCTGCTGGGCGTTCGGTATGTCTATGCTAAGCAACAAGATCATCGTCGCCTTGTGTCATAGCTAACATATACCATCAGGTCGTTTTCACAACTGGGAGCCTCGCACGCCGACCTGGTCATCGCCCCATCCACCCCGAGCCTGCCGTATCCTGCCTTGCCCGAGAATGTCGACGATCTGTACATCATGGCGCACGAAATTGTGTACCCCCCGGAGAGCTCGGTCACCCTTCTCACGGGATTTAGATTCGGCATCGACATCTACACCACCATGAACGCCATTGTAAGTGTCGAGCTGGTGTATGGCATGAGCACACTTCCCTGGCCTGACCAGAGGGTACTGTTGCGAGATGCTCTCGTTGCCGCCAAGGACATTATCGACCGCCTTCCGCCAGAGCTCCAGCTCAGCGCATCTCACGACCAATCGAGCGGGTTCGGCGCGCTCGACGACGCCGACCTTCAATACGTGCCCCCCGCGTACCCAAACAGCCAGCCTCCCAACGACGTCCGCAACGTCATCAAGAACCAGCCCCAACGGCGAAGGCAGCTTCAGTACGAGATTCAGAAGGCCAACGTCTACGTTTCCCAGCTGGCTACGCGCTCCTTTTACGTTGAACTGTATTTCAACCTTCGCGATGTCTACATGTCCGACCCCAAAGATGCGCCGGAAGGCGAAACACCCGAGGAGAAGGCTGCAAAAGAAGCGGAAGACGGGGAGGAAGCGCGTGTCTATGAGCTCATGACGGCTGAGCGCGAGCTCATCGTGCAGAATCTGCTTCATGTCCTCGGGTCCATCTCCCAACGCAACCTCGAGCCTAATGGCGGTTCCCTCATCAACAAGATCCGGCAGGTGGCCTCGACATTACTAAATGACGCCCCGGAGCGTAAGGGCCCGGTCGCCATGAAATCCGAGGAAGCCCTGATGCGCCTCATTGACGTACTCCTCAAGCTCGAAGGAACCGGCCCGAGTGGTAGCAACATGGCCGGGGAGAACATGACGCCACATGATGAGGAGGAAGAGATGCGAAACTGGGCCCATCTGCGTGATTACCAACAGCGGTTCGCCAACCATGGCGGGTTTGCTGGGAACATATAGACATTTGGTTTTGTGAGAGGGATCTCCAACCCATCTCCCACTTGGGCTGCTCCTCACCCCCCATTCCCCATTCTATATACATTGTCCGGCCATGTGTCCACTGCTTTGGTGGGAGGCTTGGGCACTTCATTGTCTACTGTTGCCTCTGCCTTTCTTCTCCGGGTATACGGGCTGCTCAACTCCTTGTCTACGAGCTAGGACACTGTCACGCCACCTGTTTGTGTGTCCGTCATAACAGGACTGCACAGGAAATCTGCCATTCCAAGTCTTGACCAATGTGTTTATGATAAAAGCAAGCTAGCATTACCAAGCCTAGGTTTACTCAGAGATGTAGTTCGCTATATCCAATTTACCATGAAAATGCCCACTCCATGCCGTGAAGTAAATAGTCAGACAGGTTCGTTTTTAATCATAAGTTTGAATTCAATGCCCATGGCCCTGGTTGATGGGTTCTGAGACAAGACAATGACCTAGCCAGGTTGCCCGAGCTGCAGCAACCTTGTAGTATTCCAAGATCTATATGCTCAGTCAAGCGTCCGCCCCATTATGTCTGGGAGTACAACCCCTCTTCCACCGCCTTGATCTGCAACGCCAACAATCGTCCGTATGAACGACACAGCGCCAGGTTGCCACCCATGTACCAGAATCCGGGATGCCCACCGCTCCGCCAGATCTGTCCCATCAATTGTCAGTAGGTGCGTCCATGTCTGAGATGGTCAAATACTCACTGAGTTGATTTCTCCTTGCTCGTCCAGGTCCCAGCACTCCTTGACGCGATCTGCCACCCGGTCACCGAGTATCTTGCGCACGCTGGACCTCATCCCATCGTACCCCGTTGCCAGAACGACGATGTCAGCCTCCAGCGTCGTCCCATCGGCGAGCGCAAGTCCATTGGGAGTGAACTCGGTGATACCATCCGGGCTGTGGTGGACCTTGACCTTCCCGTCGGCGATGAGCTGACTACACCCAATATCGATGTAGTAGCCGCCGCCCCGGGTGATGTACTTGCGGTAGATGCCGCTCCCCTCGGGGCCGAAGTCGAGCTTGAACCCGGCCTTGGTGAGACCGTCCAGGAGCTCCCGGTCCGCGTCTGCGATCATCTTCGTCCCGCCGACGTGGAGCGCGAACTGCACGGGGTTCGGCATGCTCTGCCCGCAAATGTCGGCGTCCTCGGTCGGTGGACCGCCTTCATCATACATGCCCTTGTGCATCAGAAACACGCCCTTGTTGGCGGTGATGACATATGTCCCGCCCCGCTGGATCATCGTCACGCTGGCCGCGCCGCCCTCGTGGAAGTTCTGGCAGATGTCGTGGCTCGAGTTGCCGGATCCGACGACGAGGACCTTTTTGGACGAGAGACCCTCGATAGCGGATGCGTCTCGGTGCTCGCTGCCGTGGTAGACGGTGCCCTTGAAGTTGGACTGGCCCGGGAAGGTCGGCGCGATGGGGTCGCCGGCCTGCCCCGTCGCGAGGACGAGATGGCGCGGGCGGAGGGTCCTGACCGTGCCGTCGCCTCTGCGAACCTTGGCTGTCCATATCTTGGCCGCATCGTCGTAGCTGGCACTCTCGATCGTTGTGCTCGTCCAGATGTTGAGCTCCATGATGGTCGCGTAGGACTCGAGCCAGTCCGCCAGCTTGTCCTTGGGCATGAACATGGGCCAGTCGGCGGGGAAAGGGATGAAGGGGAGGTGGCAGTACTGGATCGGGTCGTGGGTCATGAGGGTCTGTTGAAGCAAGTCAACTTCTGTTGTTCTTGTTCTGATGAGGCTCGTGAGAAACTTGCCCTGTAACGTTGACGCCAGCTGTCGCCCACGCGTTCGTTGCGGTCAATCATCAGCGTTGGGACGCCAAGGTGTCGGAGTCGCGTCGCAATGTTGATTCCCGCGTGGCCTAGATGTCACGACCACATCAATAACGTGTCGGAACGTACATGCTGATGATCGTAGGAGGAGCGTACTGACCGGAACCAATGACCAACACAGCTGGGTCTTCGTCCAAAAACTCCTTTTGCCTGTCGCGTCTCTCCTTCCAGTTCCCGCCTGTGTGATCAACATAGCCGGTAGGTCTGTTGATCCCCACGCTCTCCTTGACATCTTTCAGCTCCTGGAGGATGAAGTTGATCATGAACGCCTTCCAGCTGTCGTCCTCCTCCAACGTCAGCCTCACCATGCCTTTCCCCCGGCCGACCTCGGTCTCGAAGTCAAACATGGTGTCCACCCACTGGATCCCGGGGCCGAAATCCCGGAATGTCGGTCGAAAGGCGCCATGCTCGCGGATCTGGATGTTGCGGAGGCGCGTCCGCTGCAGGTTCTCCTGGAAGTAGGCAGTGATCCCGTCCAGGCCTTGAATGGTGCGGAAGTCCCAGGACAGAGTGATGAAATCACGGATCCAGGCGTCGTCGCGGAAGAGCTCGGGGAGGGCGTCGAGCTTCTGGTTGGCCAGTGTGTCGTTGAACTTGGCGGCCCATTCTGTGACGATCGTGTGCGCGTTCTCGGGTGTCTTGGACGGCGGCTCGCGGAAGGTGGGCAGTTTAATGACGTAGTTGGTAGATTTCATTTTGAGTATACGGACCACGTCAAGCAATACGTTCGTGCTTGGTGTGAGTGTCGGCGGGAGAGTATATACTTAAAATGAAAGAAAAGAGGATGCTGATAGACAGCTGGGCGAACCGATTGACGTCTTAAGCTTGCGGCCGACCTCGGGCATCGGGGTAGCTGGGCAACACTGTCCTAGAGAGGAAAACAGTCTCCTACTGGTTGCGAAGGGCTCCTCCTTGTTTCTAGGCACGCTTTCGGGGTTGACTGCGTTCACGTTGTCTATCTGACGGGCAGATGGCCGCTCAGAAATGGCCAATGGGACACCAAGGTCGGCCGCGTATTACCACTACCCCTCATCAACACTCTGCCAATCGGCCGAGGTTTTCGTTGGGCAGACCCAAAAGGGCTTCATGCAGCCAGCGGAATGAGACATCACCGCCTCATGCAGGGCTCAATCCGACCGGAGATAACGCGATGATACAGATACTTCACCTGTTTGACTTGCGTTTTCTGTGATCAAGATTCATGACGGATAGATGTATGCAGACCAGATTCTAACTTTGGATTGATCATTCGTGTTGACGTCTCCTTTTTGGAATGGAGGAGCTCGTACCGAAACGTGGGAACATTTACATGTACCTTGTCGTCGGTGAGGGAACTTGGCATACATTCTCTTTCCCGTACCCCCTTCGGCTTCCATAGATCTTCAAAAGATATATCCGGCGTTCGGCAACTCGATGGTGACTGTGGAACCAATTAAGAATCACTGTCACCCGATATTCGTCGGGAGAGTGAGTTGTTGGTTGGTTGGTGGCATCTCGTTGGTTAGGGGCGGGACAGCTTTGGATCCGATGACTTGACAGGCGAGAGTTGGCCAAGGAATAAAGACGTGGAAACGGAGGTCGCTTCTCGGTAGTTGGCACGGTAAGCTGTAGAAGGATACTCAAAATGACACTCCACAAACTAACAGCTTTTTTGCACATCAGGCTTAAGCTTCAAGTCTGCCATCCTGTGAGTCCTGGCCGCTCCGAGTCAAGGAGCAGCCAAGAAGCGAGACACGCCGTGACCGCTACACTGGAGGATCAATGAAGGGTGTGGCGCCGTTGGCCAGCCGCCCTTGACATCGCAGCAGGCTCTGACATTACTGGGGTCAGTCTTACGCCGAGGTCTCGCCGTGCCAGTACTGTACGGTATCCGCGCAGCAAAGTGACGTATAAATACCAACATGAATTTCCCTCAAGTAGAAACATCGTCCTCATTTGTTACGTGGCCGAAGTGGCTATGCTGGAGTACTGTTAGTCCAGGTTGCTGGGACACGACAGCAGACACCGGCGAGATCAAAAGAAAGAATACACCGCTCATCTCAATCATACGAATCTCACAATCCCTCACGGATACTAATACCAGCAGCGACAGACAACCGCTCTACTCTTCTTCTCGGCCAAACTGGTGTCTTGAGGGTTTAAAAGCAAGCTAATCACTGCACCATGACGATCTCAGAGGAGCCCACCAGAGAAAGCCTTCCTAGACCACACGACCCTCTAGCGCCAAAGATGGCTGGGTCCCCACGTTCGAACCATCACCCGTCACGAATGGCTCTGAGAGAAAAGCCGGGGACGATTCACCAGAAAGACGCGAGGTCAAATCGAGATTGTTGCAATGGCCGTCGCAGAGGCCAGAAAATGGATTGTCCCGGCCATTAGAGACCGTTCCCAACGCACTATCCCTCCTCCTGGCGGCCCTCGTGTTCTCTCGGGATACCCCTGCCCGGCATATCGTAGACGCGCAACACGAGCTTCAACATAGAAACATCCTATCTTAGACTGGAATGTGGCGTATGGCCAGGGCTTGGTACTCTCACTCCTGCCTACAAAGGCCGCACATGCATATATATATATACCTATATACCGGGGACATGCGGAATCGAATTCCGGCGGGACTCAACTGGCTTGATCGAATATCCGAAGGAAGTATTCCAAATCAAGAAACATATCGGATAGATAATAGTACTGCGAGAACTTATACTGTCGGTTGATGTCAAGATCCTCGAGCACCCGCCGCCACGCTGTTGTATTACAACTACTGTTCCAAGAAGACCCTGAGCTCGGCAAATTGTTCTTCAACTACTTCATATGTCCGGGTCCACGTCGAATGCGTGGGCTGGGATTGCAAACTGAGAGCTATTCGACGGTCTATGTTGCCGTCAAATCCAAGGGCAAACCTTACCTATTCAGACGGGTGCCCTGGGAGATTCCAATTTCCAACCTACAGCAGTTTTCTTGGCTTCTCAAAACCATCACAGACAATAACGGTACCGAACTAGACCAGCTATCCACTATCCAATCGAACCTAGTTCAGCCAGAGTTGGCCCTATCAGGTCCATGGCTTTGGGGCATTCCGCCGGTGCATACGACAGGTGACCGCTTGTTCTCAATTCGACTTGGGCAGATCCTGAACACCTACTGGATGGCAGCGATAGGGGTTGATCCCTTGTTCCTGGGTTACCCTGCAGACTATGGCAAAACAATGTTCATGGAGTACGGCGCCTCGCCAACTGTCACGGACCCGTCGAATGCTTACAACTTCTCCGAGACACAGGGCACAGTTCACATCCAGTTGCACATCCTCCGGCACGACAAGGGTTGGATGGTCGTTCTCATCGTATCTATCTTCGTCCTCTTGTTCGCGGCAGGTGTTGGCCTTGTGTTGGATTTGCAAATATGGGTTCCGCGATTATTGATGAACATGACAACTTTGAACAGGTGCAACCCCAACATTTGGGTACCACCCGGCGGCGGAGCATTATCGGACGAGGCTAGAGGTAAGCTTTTGGAGGATATCAAAGTAAGATTTGGTGATACTAAAACCGAAGATGGTTTTGACGATCTGGCCGTTGGGGACTGGGCTGAGATGGGAGGACATGTGTTGAATTTCACCAGGAAGAAACCATATACCTGATTTCGAGTGACTCAAGAACGACATGAATTATTTGAAGCCTCAGACAATAGTATCAATATGCGTACCAAAATGTTCATCCCATGCTGTTGGCTTTCTCTGGCCAATGGCTGTAGAGGGTTGGCTCGGGTGACTGTCACCCCGTAGGGTTGCTACGACAAGCAATCGGGTGCGGGGGAATGTTGTCATCTCGCATACATATGGAGAGAAGAGCCGTTGAAGAGCGACCGTCCTGATCTCGCTGACTACGGTCAAATTCGAAGCAAAAGCCAGAACAACGACAGAAATACCACCCCAAGGCTTATATCAAGGCCTTACCTGGTGCCCCTTTCGTCGAAGACTTGAAAAAACTTACCCAGCCTGCCAAATATGCAGAACCCTTCGTGGTTTCTCTATGGGCCTGGGTCAGCCAAAGTTGCAGATCGAGAGCCCCCGAAACTTGTCGACAGCCATGGCGTGATAGTCCGAATCAGATATGTCGGTGTCTGCGGCAGTGATGAGAGCACTTACACCACCGGTTACCATCTACATTATCCTCCCGCTCATCAATTTCAGGTACAATTTTGGAAGGAAGGCGGATTTCGGCGCAAGGTCAGCAACGTGAAGCCGATCGTCATGGGCCACGAAGCTTCAGGCACAATTGACGCCGTTGGTACGGATGTGACATCCGTCACGGTCGGCGACAGAGTGGCTATCGAACCGGGATTTCCATGCCGGCGCTGCAAGAGCTGCAAAGACGGCGTCTACAACCTGTGTCCCGGGATGAAGTTTGCCGCGGCCCTTCCAGACACCCACGGTGCACTCGCCAAGTACTTTGCGGTCCCCGAAGACTTTGTCTACATGATACCAGACGAAATCAGCCTCCAGGAAGCTGTCCTAGTCGAACCGACTGCTGTCGCGGTTCACTCAGCCAGACTGGCGGAAATCAAGTACGGGCAGGACGTCGTTGTGACCGGGTGTGGGACAATCGGGTTGCTCTGTGCGGCTGTTGCGAAGGCTTTCGGCGCACGCCGGGTGATTCTGGTTGACATCTTGGAGAACAAACTTGAGTTTGCAAAGACCTTCGTGGAGTGCGAAACCTTCCTCGCAGATGTCGAGGCTGACAGTGAAGATACTGCGGCCAGGTTGCTGGAATCCTTTGGCATAACAGGAGGCGTGGACGCCGTCATCGAGGCGTCCGGTGCACAATCTTCGATTCAGACGGGCATATACGTCCTGAAAGGCGGGGGCAGCTATGTTCAAGTTGGGCTTGGGAAGGCCAAACCCGAGGTTCCAATGCTTGCACTGTCCGAGAAGGAACTCAAAGTCCGGGGTTGCTTCCGCTATGCTTCAGGGGACTATGAAATGGCGCTTTCTCTCATCGCCGAGGGACGCGTGAAGCCAAAGGCGTTGCTGTCGAGCGTGACACCGTTCGAAAATGCACCCGCTGCCTGGGAAAAGACGGCCAACGGCGAGGGCATCAAGAATCTCATCGAGGGGCTGAGGGATTGAATAGCTGCCATGTATGTCTCGACCCTGGCTGGCGGTGTCGCGAAAAGTCGAATCACGGCCACATTTGAGACACCAACTGCCCTTTCCGCTTGTCAACCACAATCTGATCCTGGCTAGGCACACCACATGTGTTTATCGTGGGCAGAGTAGTTCTTAAGTGACACGAGTAAGCCACGGCCCAATGAACTAACTATGTTGCGAGTTTTGGGAACAGAAATGTTCTGACATGAGGCAAATGGGAATCTAGATGCAAGTCTTGATCAGAGTATCACTCCTTGATGTCTATCCGTGATGAATAAAACATGGTCCAAAGCATGTCAATCCATCCTCCACGGCAACTCGTCAGCTTGAATTCCTGCGTGTGTCCAGGGTCAAGTTACGGCAGGTCGAGTTACGAGGCAAACAGGTGGCTGCTTACACCACTGCCCAATTGAGCAAAATGCAGCGCCCCCTGTCATCCTGTCATCCCGCGAACCTGTTTAGGCTTTCAACGGCGCTCCTAGACAGGGGTTTGGCTGGGGCTGACAGGCTGTGAGTACCGCCACTGACGCGGAGGAATGAAGAATGAAGAGTTCATGGGTTCAAAGGTTCTTCCTACTCAATTGGACCCAAGTTTTCGTCTACTCGCAAGAATAGACAGGCGAAAACAAAAGACGGTGAAAACACTCAAGCTCCGAAGCTGCCGGCGCGCAACTCACAGGCCCCCGCGCAAATCCGGGTTGAGTGACCGGGGATGTGAACCCCAACATGCCCTGTTTCCCAGGGCATCCCGGCCGGTCAATGCGAGGTTAAATGAGGGGGGAGACCGGGCCAGCACGGGGGTGACTGGAGAGGGGTGTTTAGATTGCTGCAATGTTTGACAGAAGGAAATCGCATTGCGAGCCGGACGCTTTAGAATTATTGCGCCGCTCTCTTATCTCGTTAGAGTTCGTTCCATGGATACGGTTTGGCTGTTGTTGGTTGGGTTGAATCAATTCGAGGAGCTAAGATCTGATGGCTGAGCTCAGCACAACCCGTTACTATTACTCGGCGTCTTTTAAGACAAAAGTGCCCCCGTCCTCGTATCTCTGTTAGTGCGACGACCGGTTTCTCTGCCGGCGTCTTGTTTTTGCCCCTTTTGCGTGCCGAACCGTGAAGCTGGCCGGATACACGTAAACTCCCACCTAGGGGTGTCTCCTTGCGACGACTGGACAATTGTCGTATGTCGCGTCCGCTCATTTTTTGATCACCGATAGAATCCTCCGTGGGTCGACGATTTGGCAATCCTTCAATCGTTCTTGCTGCCTACAGGTCCAGCTTACAGCGCTTCCTCCTCACCTAGCCCTCGAACAATTATCGACGCGAATCCGAACTCGTCACCATGATTACCCTTCCAAATCAACGACGGCACTCGCAAGACGACGTGGGCGAGACCGATCTCGAAACCGACCAACTCATACCCGCGCGGAAGCGAAAGCACCGCGTCCGCGTCCAGGGGAGGCTGGCCGTCGTCCGCAGCGTGTCCACAGTGAACCTACGGCCTGCGGCTTCAGCGCTGCCCATCCCGGTGGTCCCGGGCGGGACGACGACCCCAGTGACGCCGAGATTCGAGTCAGGTGTCGCGGGGAGCACAGTGCCTCCCGCGAGGACCGGGAGGAGGCGAAGCGCGGACGACGCGAGCAGCGACAGCGCCGCCGAGGAGCACGACGTGAAGGAGACGGCGGTGAGGGACAGACAATTTAGGGGATACGGGATCGGGGGTGCCGGGAACATCAGCAAGTCAAACCTGCCGTTTCCAGGATGCGATTCTGACTGACTTTTCCACTCGCAGGACGACCGACCGAGGTCTACGGCTCGACAAAATCCACATCATCGTCTTCTTCCTTGTCGAGATTTTCTACACTTTACACATCTGCACCGTCCGGCGGATCCGACAAGAAACCATGGAGTCTACGAGAACTCTTTGGGCGGACGGGCGACCGCAAGGGAAAAGGGGTCCTAACTTCATGATAACGAGCACTTCGAACAGGGCGGTTACATCCGCTGCAGCTGCATGGGCCTGCAGGCGATTATTAGGGGGAGAAAAAACAAGAACGCAATGCCGTTTTGGTCGGATGTTTTCCAAGGGCATTCATTGGATTGATCGGCATCACAAAAAAGCACAGCTTTTAATCCAAGACATTTGATGTCCAACAGTCATGCCCATGCACCGGTACTGACACGTGCGTTACGTTACAGCAGCAACGTCGATTGATAAGCAGAGAGAATGGAATGGTATCGGCTCATCTCGTAAATCTCAAGCTGCAGATTCCCGTCCCGTCCCGCGCGCGAGCTTGGTAATATGGTACCCATGTGGCATGGCTGTTGAGATCGTCACTCCGTAACTGTGCTCTACTACCAGCCGCCGTCTAGGCTCTTTCGCACACAAACTCCGCCTCTTCTCTTGGCGATCGGCTCTCCGACGGGTGGCTTCGGCCGAATGGCTGGCTGCATCTTGACGATGCGACGCTTCTTCGGCGCAGGCGGAAAACCTCGCGGTCCGCTCGCGTCGCGGCTCTAGCCGTAACTTACAAACCACTGTAGCACTCAACGTTTCCACAAAGCCAAGAGCCACGATCACTGGGATACGTTGATACGACCATTCTGCCTACGACTTCATTAGCTCGTGTCTACATCTGATGCAGATGAGTCTTGGACAACTGCATCTCATCTTGGTACACGTCCACCATTCGCGGCTCGGTCGATTCCAAAAAAGCGAATCCCTGGGACGGCGCCTTTTCTTCCCTCTACTCCATACCAAGTCGTGTCGATCAGGACCCGTTTGTCGTACTAGACAGCATCTGCCGTGAAGCTAGGAAGAGTAGTTCTGATTCGGGCCACCTACGCATTTGTTGTTAGTGCTACTGCGTCAGTCTGGACTCGGAGCAATGTCCACCGTCGTCCGAACCCCCTTTGGAGGTCGTGCTGACGGGCTGAGCACGAGCAATAGCCCATGGTAAGCAAATGCCCTGGTATTACGGCCCCATTCGTCAGGACGCCATCATAGGACTCGTGCCGAGTTGCCCCGTATTGCGTATCCCGGCCAGCGATTAGGCCGCCGCCAACGACATGGAATCCGTTGAGCGCGTACCAGCATCTGATTCCTCCGTGTTTTGCGTCTTGGTCCCCTCAGGCTCTGGCGAAATATCTGCGGACGGATCCTATCTATCGAACTTGGCCGGTCGACTGGCTGTAGCCTACTTGTTCTTGACATGGTTCAGGCGTGAAGAAGGGTCGCCTCCATGACACGCAATTGGTCCATTCGGCTTGGCGTGATCCTATTCGAGATCCCAGTGATCTAGATCATTGCAGGAAGGGCCATGTGTGTCACTCTTCGAGCTAAAATCTGCCGTCAGACGTCAACCCATGCACATCCATCCTCTTGTAAGTAAGTCGTTGTCGTTCTAGCGTCGCGGCTCACGGCCACGTCAAGTCCAGCGTTTAATCCAGCCTGCCGCGGATGGATCACATCTATGGGGCGAGAGGACAGTAGCGGCGATATCAACCCTGTCCCTACCGATCGTCTTGGGAGGACCCGAGTTGTTTGTATAAGTATCAGGCTGCTGCTGATATCGATTGAGGTTCTGAGCCCAACCATCAAACCCCCTCCATCCCTCTCCAGTCTCTTCTTTCTAGCTTTGGCTTATTCACATAGACGACTCGAAGACCGTCTTTCTAGCCCTCATAGGTTCACTTCACCCAATATGACGGTATCAGGAGACTCTCTTGCTCAGGCTGTCGACGCCGTCACCAACAACGGCGTCGGCGACGGCAGCAAGAAGCGTCCTTACCTTCTATTCTGCGCTGCCGCTGCCACTGGCCACACGAATCCAATGCTCCAGATCGCCGCTGAGATGATCCAGAGAGGCTTTGAAGCCACCTTCATCGCAGGCGAAGAGTTCCATCCTCGCGTCAAGAGGGTTGGCGTCGAGCACATCCCCATCCCGGCCATGGTGAACCAGGAAATTCTCGAGGTTCGTGAAAAGATCCCCATCGGCGTCGCTCGCCTCATGTTCGACCTGAGCGAGGTCTTCATCAAGCTGGTCACCCCAATGCACAAGGTCTTGATGGCCACCCTCGAAAAGATCCGCGAAGAGCGCCCTTCCCAGCAGATCATCATCGTCCACGAGACCATGTACATGGGCCTCATGCCCATCATGTACGGCGCCCCTCTGCCCAAGGGCTTTGATACTAGGCCACCCGTCATCGACATCAACGTCATTCCCGTCGTCGCCTCCAGCATCGACACAGCCCCCTTCGGTCCCGGCCTGCCCCCCGACTCGACCGAGTCCGGCCGCGCTCGCAACAAGCTACTGAATGAGATGTTCTTCAGCCCGATGGGCCCCTTCGGCAAGGCTGCCCAGGAATACAACGACATTCTGAGGTCGTTGGGGGCGACCAAGGAGTTTCCGGCTACCCTCTTCGAGACCTGGCAGACGAGTTACGACGTCACGCTCCAGATGTGCTCGCCGAGCCTCGAGTATCCCAGGGTTGACCTCCCGGCGTCCATCAAGTACGCCGGTTGCTTGCCCCCCAAGCCCATCGACCCCAACTACAAGTACCCCGAGTGGTGGGATGAGGTCACGGCCGGGAACAAAAGAATCATTGGCGTTACGCAGGGTACCGTCGCGACCAACTACAACGACCTTATCATTCCAACCATTAAGGGGCTCGCCCACCGTGACGACATGATCGTCATCGCCATCCTGGGCGTCAAGGGCGCCTCACTCCCCGAGGATGTCGATATTCCCGCCAACACGAAGGTCATCGACTTCCTTTCGTACGACGCACTGTTGCCGCATACGGATGTCTGGGTCATGAACGCAGGTTATGGCGGCTTTCTGCACGGCATCGTCAACGGCGTGCCAATGGTTCTCGGTGGCGACACCGAGGACAAGCCCGAGGTCGCCATGCGAGCAGAGTGGGCCGGCGTGGCGCACAACCTGAAAACGGGAAGCCCTACTGCCGAGCAGGTCGCTGCGGGCGTCGAAGAGGTGTTGGCGAACGAGAACTACAAGAAAAGGGTGTTGGAGGTCAAGAATGAGAACGAGGAGTTGAAGGCGCTCGACTGTGTGGAGAGGTATATTTGGGAGTACGCCGATGTTGCTTAGCGGCTGTAAGCTCAAGAGCAGTTCACTGCCTGGTTGTGAGAATTGTGCTGAAGATGATGGTGATCAAAGTTTTATATAAATGACAGCGTGGTATGAATTTAAAGGCGAACAGAGCACAATTTACGAAGGGAAATTTTACTCATCACCCCCTCTTCTAGTATTCAACACCCTTGTGTGGCCTGACTGTCTAATTATTAGCCTCCCTCCCCCTCTACTATACAACGGACAAAGATGACGGAGGATAACGACGATAATAGATAACAATGACGAGGACGACAAAAAGGGACGGTAATAACCCTATGTAGCCCTTGACCTAGGGACACATAGCCACGTAGTTGTGGCTAGAGGAGGTGTCGGATACTAGAGAAGGGGTTGATAAATAAGATCTCCCTTTATGAATGATGGGTCTGGTGAGTCAAGATGTCAAAAAGAAATGAAGGTGTTATTGATATTATGATTACATCATTAAGCAGTCTTGTATCCGCCAACAATATTGTTATGGTTGCGTCCAGCGTCGAGTGAGAGCAGTTCTGTGAAAGTATCAAGGAGCGTAGTGGTATCCATGTATAAGCAAACCAATCTTAATTTCCGCAGCATGAAAGGACAAAAGAAAATTTGAGACAAGCCGTAGACGTAGCCTAAGGGACGTCTTACGTGACGACGGTGGCGGTAGCGACACCGAACAGGCTGAGATTGATGCAGCTGACGATGCCCTCTCTGCCAAGAGACAGGTTGAAGCAGTTGGGGTCGATCCTGTTGGCCAGGAGCTGGAGTTCCAAAATGCAAGGGACGAGATCTGTAAGTTGAAGCGCTGCTGTAATAGCGCCTCCAGTCGCGGCAGCGTTGATTCTGAGACAGCTGTCGGGCAAGGACGTGCGACATTGTGCGTCGAGCTGCTGCTGAATACACCTGCCGTATGCCAATCTGTCGCCCAAGAGACTGCCAACAGTTCCGGCGAGTGTACACACGACATTGGATACCGTGCTTTGCAGCACGCCCGTGATACCGTTGATTAGGAGGGCCGCGTTGCAAAGGTCGACCTGCGCTTCGAGGCCGTCCTGGAGGTTGAGCGAAACATCTAGGAGGGCGCCGCAATTCACAGGCGTCTGAGGACAGGCCCTGCCCGGTGTCGGGCAAAGGGTCGCCACATTCCTGAGCGAAGAGTTGATCGGAAGACCAAGTCTTCCTTCGATGCAGTTGACGACGCCGCGACCTGGCAGCTGGGGCGCGCAGGAAGCCACGCCAAACAAGGTGGCGAAAAGGCCCAAGTCGTTGATGCAGGCGCTTGTGCGGGCATTGATGTTGGCGGAGGTAGCAGCGTCGATCTGTATACAAGTCGTGGGCAGGCCAGTGATGCACTGGTTTCCAAGGCCATTCCTGATACAGGTTTCGTACCTACCACCCAACACTTGACCGAGAATGTTTCCGAGACTGGTAACAAGACAGGTTGGAACCGTTCCGATGCCGGCAGCGGAGCCCAAGGCGTCCGCGCAGGCCGCGAGCTGGGGAAGAGTCGGCACGAGTGGCAAACCCAGGAGACCGGTAGCGTCCAGGTTTCTACAAGCCTGCGGAATGAGGTTTCGGAGCTGTGTAGAGGCTGGCGCAGGCAAGCAGAAGCCAACAGGGGACGCGACAGGAGTCGGAATACATCCTGCCGGCTGAGAGGTGGTGGTGACAACGCGAGTCGCGGTAGGGATTCTCGTCTGTGCCAGGATGGTACCGATGCTTCCAGTTCCAGGGAGAGTAGTGAACTGGGTTCCCACAAAAGTGCCAGTGACTCCCGTGGTTATGGTTACGTATGAGGTACTGATGGGGATTGCTGTTTGCGCGACCACCGTCCGAACAAGGCCTGATCCGGGTTGCGTGACAAACGAGGTACCGGTGAAAGTCGCGCCCGGGATACCTGAAGTGACAGTCACGTACGAAGTGGTCGGGACGGCGGTGGCCGCGATGACGGTCCTTACGAGTCCACTTCCTGGAAGAGTAGTCAACGAGGTTCCGATGAAAGTTGCGCCCGTCACACCCGAATTGACAGTGACGAAGGATGTGGTGGGAACTGCAGTTGCCGCGATGACAGTACGAATGAGTCCATCACCAGGAAGAGTAGAGAGTGAGGTGCCAGTAAACGTGGCGCCAGCGACTCCTGAGTTGATGGTAATGTACGATGTGGTTGGCACTGCCGTGGCCGCAATGACAGTACGGATAAGGCCAGTTCCGGGAACTGTCGATAGAGACGTTCCAGTAAACGTGCCTCCCACGACCCCTGAGAGCACAGTGACGAAGGAGGTCGTCGGTACTGCTGTGGCCGCGATGACTGTGCGGATGAGACCGTCGCCGGGGATTGTAGACAGAGAAGTGCCATCGAAGGTGGCTCCAGTAACGGCCGAGGGAATTGTGATGAAGGACGTCGTCGGAACCGCAGTGGCTGCGATGACGGTGCGGATGAGGCCGCTCCCGGGAACGGTAGAGAGCGAGGTGCCGGTAAACGTGGCCCCAGTGACTCCGGAGGGAATTGTGATAAATGAGGTTGTCGGCACTGCTGTTGCTGCAAGGACCGTTTGGACGAGCCCAGGGCCAGTTAGAGTGATGAGTGACGTGCCGGTAAAAGTACCTCCAGTAACTCCCGAGGGAATCGTAACATAGGACGTCGTCTGTAGTGCTGTCTGGGCGACGACAGTTCGAGTAAGGCCGCTGCCATCGAGTGTGGTCAACGAAGTGCCAGTGAAGGTTGCACCAGGGACTCCAGACGTGACGGTCACGTAGTTGGTGGTTGGCTGAGCCGTTTGGGCGAGAACCGTGATAATGTTTCCACTTCCCGTCAAAGTGATCAACGACGTTCCTGAGAAGATACCAGGTACGGCCGTGAATATGGTCGTGTACGACGTTGTAGGCTGGGCGGTTTGGGCGAGGACGGTGATGAGAGTGCCAGAGCCGCTCAAAGTGACCAAGGAAGTTCCTGTAAACGCGCCAGGTACCCCGGTAGGGACAGTGGTGTACACCGTTGTCGGCAGGGCCGTCTGGGCCAGGACCGTGATGAGCGTGCCCGAACCTGTGAGAGTAACGAGAGATGTCCCTTGGAAGTTTCCTGGGACTCCAGTCGGAATTGTCGTGAAGGCCGTGGTAGGAATTGCCGTCTGCGCAAGAACCGTGATGAGGGTGCCACTACCCGTGAGAGTAATCAGCGAGGTGCCTTGGAAGTTGCCGGGAACACCAGTGGGAATTGTTGTGAAGCCGGTGGTCGGGATTGCGGTCTGCCCAAGCACAGTTCGGACGAGACCGGAGCCTGGAAGCGTGGTGAACGAAGTCCCGATGAAGTTGCCGGGAACGCCAGAAATAACCGTAGTTAAGGACGTCGTCGGAATAGCCGTCTCTGCAATGACTGTAATGAGAGGGCCAGTGCCGCTGAGCGTGACTAACGAAGTGCCCGTGAAGGTTCCGGGCACGCCTGACAGGACGGTCGTGTACGAGGTGGCGGGCAACGCGGTCTGCAGGACGATAGTTCCGAGCGTCTGGCCCGGAGTCGTGGATAGCGTGATTGTCTGGGTGCCAGTGAAAGTGCCAACAACACCAGAAGTGACGGTCACGAACGACAACGGGGCGATAGCAGTCTCCAAAAGCACAGTAACGAGGCTCTGGCCAGGTCCCGTCGTCGGGACAGTGGACGTCTGGGTGCCGGTAAAAGTGCCGAGGACGCCGGTGATGATTGTCGTGTACGAGACGATGACAGTCCTCGGAATCGCAGTCTGAAGGACAACAGTGCGAATGTTGGTACCAGTGCCATCCAACGTGATGGTACGAGTGCCCGTAAAGTCGCTGCTGATGCCACTGGTGACTGTGGTGTAAGACAGCGGTAGCGCGGTTTGGAGCAGAATAGTCCCGATCAAGCTTCCAACCGGAGGAATGGTGATTGCCTGAGTGCCGATGAAGGTTCCAGGGATGCCAGTAAGCACAGTAGTGTAAGGAATGGCGGTTTGAAGCAATACTGTACCCAAGGTTCCAGTTGCTGACAGTGTGACGGTTTGGGTTCCAGGGAACACGGTGCCGGGAATGCCCGTGACGACTGTGGTGTACGACGTCGGGATGGGCAATGCCGTCTGGATCAGAACAGTTGCGATGTTACCCGTGCCTGCAATCGTAGTTGTCTGAGGACCGGCGAATGTGGCGCCGGGGATGCCCGTGAAAACGGTCGTGTACGACGTCGGAATGGGGACCGAGGACTGAACCAGCACGGTAGCCAGAGTACCGGTGGCTGAGAGAGTGATCGTCTGAGTACCTGGGAAGGTAGCTCCGGGGATACCCGAGAAGATGGTTGTGTATGCTGTGGGTAATAGCAAAGCTGTCTGAAGAACGACTGTTGCGATCGTTCCGCTGCCTGCCAATGTGGTTGTCTGTGTCCCAGTGAAAAGCGCCCCCGGGACTCCCGAGAAGATTGTGGTGTAAGATGTCGGGAAGGGAAGGGAAGTCTGAAGCAGTACTGTTGCGACGTTTCCGCTGCCCGCAAGAGTTGTTGTCTGGGTGCCTGTGAAGGTGGCCCCAATGACGCCGGTTGTAAGCGTGACATATGAGGTCGGAATAGGCAAAGCAGTCTGAAGCACAACCGTAGCCAAGGTCCCGGTACCAATTGTGGTAATTTGGGTGCCCGTGAAAGTGGCCCCGAGAACTCCTGTTGTAATAGTGGTAAACAGAGTGGGAATGGGGAGAGCAGTTTGAACCAAAACTGTAGCCAAAGTTCCAGTACCAATCGTGGTTGTCTGGGTGCCCGTGAATGTGGCGCCAAGAACCCCTGTTGTAAGTGTGACATATGACGTTGGAATAGGCAGAGCAGTTTGAACCAAAACGGTGGCCAGAGTTCCAGTGCCGATTGTCGTTGTCTGTGTGCCTGTAAAAGTGGCCCCAAGAACCCCTGTTGTAATGGTTGTAAACAAGGTTGGGATAGGCAGAGGGGTTTGAACCAGAACTGTAGCCAAGGTCCCACTTCCGACTGTGGTTGTCTGTGTTCCCGTGAAAGTTGCCCCCAAGACTCCGGTTGTAATCGTGGTAAACAAAGTCGGCACCGGTAGAGCAGTTTGCACGAGGACGGTTGCCAAGGTGCCAGTTCCGACTGTGGAGACCCGAGTACCAGTGAATGTCTCGCCGAGAATTCCAGTTGTGATCGTTGTGTACGACGTGGGGAAGGGCAGGGCAGTTTGGACGAGGACGGTAGCTAACGTGCCAGTTCCAACTGTAGTCACTTGGGTTCCAGTGAACGTAGCGCCTAAGATACCAGTAGTGACTGTTGTGTAGCTGGTAGGGAAGGGCAGCGCTGTCTGCACTAAGACGGTTGCCAGAGTGCCAGTTCCGATAGTAGAGACTTGCGTACCAGTAAAGGTGGCCCCCAATACGCCAGTGGTCACCGTCGTGTATCCGGTGGGGAAGGGCAGTGCCGTTTGTACCAAGATAGTTGCCAGGGTACCGGTGCCTGCGGTAGACAGCTGTGTGCCGGTAAAGGTGGCACCTAGGATACCGGTAGTGACTGTTGTGTATGACGTAGGGAAGGGAAGTGCCGTCTGGAGCACGACAGTTGCCAGAGTGCCCGTGCCGATTGTGGTGGTCTGAGTGCCAGTAAAGACTGCTCCTAAGACGCCCGAGGTAATGGTTGTGAAAGACGTCGGGAAAGGAAGCGCAGTCTGGAGCAAGACCGTCCCGAGAGTACCAGAGCCAACAGTGGTCGTCTGAGTGCCTGTAAAGGCTGCTCCTAAGACGCCCGTAGTAATGGTCGTATAAGACGTAGGGAAGGGTAGGGCGGTCTGAAGAACAACAGTGGCCAGCGTTCCACTGCCAACGGTGGTCGTTTGAGTACCTGTAAAGTCTCCCAATACACCTGTAGTGATAGTAGTGTAAGACGTGGGAAGAGGTAAAGCTGTCTCGAGCACGACGGTGCCCAATGTTCCAGAGCCCACTGTTGTCGTCCGGGTGCCAAGGAAGGTTCCTGGTACACCTGTGAGCAAGGTGGTGTACGAAGTGGGCAAAGGCAGGGCGGTTTGAAGCAGTACGGTCCCAAGCGTGCCGGAAACCTGTAGGGTCGTTGTCTGGGTGCCTGTGAAGATTCCAGGAACACCGGTAAAAATGGTGGTGTACGACGTTGGGAAAGGAATAGCCGTCTGCAGGACAACTGTAGCAACGGTGTCGGATCCAGGAATGGTTGAGATCTGAGTGCCCGTGAAGGTGCCAAAGACACCTGTGACGACCGTGGTGTACGAAGTCGGGATCGGTAGGGCGGTCTCCAACAACACAGTGCCTAGCGTGCCCGTGACCGGAAGCGTAACTGCGCGCGTTCCGGTGAACGTGCCTGGAGTGCCAGTCAGGATCGTGGTGTACGATGTCGGGAAAGGAAGGGCCGTCTGAAGCACAACAGTGCCGACGCTGCCGGTGACGGGAAGAGTGCTTGTCTGAGTGCCAGTAAACGCTCCCGGAATGCCCGTGGTGACCGTGACATAAGAGGTCGAAGGCAAAATGGCAGTTTCAAGCAACACGGTGCCGACGGTTCCGGTGACGGGCAGTGTCCTTGTTTGGGTGCCGATGAAAGTTCCAGGAATACCAGTGACAACAGTGACATAACCAGTGGAGATAGCCGGAATCGCGGTCTCTTCAATTACAGTGCCGAGTGAGCCGGAGATAGGCAAAGTAGTGGTTCTGGTGCCGGTAAAGGTGCCGCCAGTGACACCACGAGTGAGTGTAATGTAGCCAGTTGAAACGGGCGCAATAGCGGTCTGAAGCAGCACCGTAGCCAACGTTCCGGTGATAGGCAGAGTGATTGTTGAAGTGCCAGTGAAGGTTCCGATGACGCCCGTAGGGATGGTGACGAACGAAGTGACCGCTGGAAGAGGCAGCGCAGTCTGGATCAACACTGTACCGATGGAGCCGGTGACCGGCAGTGTGGTCGTCAGGAAGCCAGCGAAAGTGCCGGGAGTTCCTGTGACGACCGTGGTGTATGAAGTGACCGGCGGCAAAGGAAGAGCGGTCTCCAGGACGACAGTGGCGATGGTGCCCGTTGCTGACAGAGTTCTTGTCTGAGTGCCAATAAAGGTCCCCGCAATGCCGGAGATTGGCAGCGTGGTCAACGAGGTGACTGGAGCAATCGGAAGGGCAGTCTCCAACACAACGGTGATAATCGAACCAGTTCCAGGCAGTGTTCTAGTCTGAGTGCCAGAGAAAGTTCCAGGAATGCCTGAGATTGGCAATGTGGTAAATGAGGTTCCTGGAGCAGTAGGAAGAGCGGTCTCCAATGCGACAGTGATGATTGAACCAGTTCCGGGCAGGGTCCTAGTCCGAGTGCCCGAGAAAGTTCCGGGGATGCCTGAGATCGGCAGCGTAGTAAATGCTGTGCCGAGGATGCTTGGGAGGGCGGTCTCAAGTGCAACAGTGATGATTGAGCCAGTACCAGATATCGTCCTAGTCTGAGTGCCAGAGAAGGTTCCAGGAATGCCTGAAACTGGCAAGGTTGTAAATACCGTTGCGAGAATATTGGGAAGAGCCGTCTCCAGAACAACGGTTCCGATGATACCGGTGCCCGGCAGTGTTCGTGTTTGGGTTCCAGAAAAGGTCCCTGAAATGCCCGAGACCGGCAACGTTGTGAACGATGTAGCTAAGATGTTCGGAAGAGCAGTCTCCAAGACGACGGTGCCAATACTGCCAGTGACCGAGAGTGTCCTCGTTTGTGTTCCAGCAAAGGTACCAGAAATGCCCGAGACCGGCAATGTTGTGAAGAGCGTCGCGAAAATATTGGGCAAAGCAGTCTCCAGAACCACAGTTCCAATAGTACCAGTGCCCGAGAGTGTCCTTGTCTGGGTTCCTGAGAAGGTTCCTGGAATTCCAGAAACTGGTAAAGTTGTCAATGCAGTCGCGGGAAGGCTTAGGAGAGCAGTCTCTAGGACGATAGTCCCAATAGTACCTGTGCCAGAGAGTGTTCTAGTCTGGGTTCCGATAAAAGTTCCGGGGATGCCTGAGATGGGTAATGTCGTAAACGACGTAGCTGGGTTCGGGATCGCAGTCTGCAACAAGACCGTACCAATCGTCCCGCTGACAGACAAAGTAGTGGCTTGAGTGCCGGTGAAAGTGGCACCCAGAACTCCCGTAAGGATGGTTGTGTAGGAAGTTGTTGGGATGGCAGGTAGTGCAGTCTGAAGCAAAACCGTACCAAGAGTTCCAGTGACAGAGAGTGTAGTAGTCTGAGTGCCGGTAAATGTGGCTCCTGGAACTCCAGTGAGGATGGTCGTGAACAATGTTGTCGGTGCGTCCGGCAAAGCGGTTTCAAGCAAGACTGTACCGATAATGCCAGTACCAGAGACAGCTAAGGTAGTTGCGCGGGTTCCAGTGAAGGTACCCGGTACGCCAGTGAGGATTGTGATGTAGGAGATTGTTGGCGCGTCTGGAAGAGCAGTCTCGAGACGAACAGTACCAATGGTTCCAATGACTGGAAGAGTGGTTGTCCTGGTACCTGTAAATGTGCCGGGCGCTCCGGTTACAATCGTTGTGTACGAAATTGTGCCGGCACTAGGAATGGCTGTCTGAAGAACAACAGTAACCAGTCCTGGGTTGGTCGCGGCTGGCGGAAGTGTGGTTGTTTGGGTGCCGTCGAACGTTCCAAAAATACCGGTGATTATCGTAACATAAGAGGTATTGATAACCGTGACCGTCGGGCTTGCTGACAAGCTAGTTGGAACGGCGGTTTGGAGAACGACAGTGACCAAGCCATCTGTCCCAGCAAGTGATAAAGTGCTTGTTTGAGTTCCGATGAAGGTTCCTGGAACACCAGTGATGACCGTGACGTAGGAAACTGCTGGGAGAGCTGTCTGGAGAAGCACAGTTCCCACACTGCCAGAACCAATGTTAGGAAGCGTGGTCGTTCGAGTTCCGGTGAAGACACCAGGGACACCAGTTACGAGGGTCGTGTAGGAGGCAACCGGAAGAGCCGTCTGTAGTAAGACTGTTGCGACGTTGCCAGTACCAGAAACTGGCAACGTTGTGGTTTGGGTTCCAGTGAAGGACCCAGGGACGCCGGTGACCAAGGTGACGTACGAAAGACTGGCGGTAGGAATTGCGGTTTGGAGAACAACAGTAACAAGTCCGTCAGTACCGGTGCCAGAAAGCGTGGCGGTCTGTGTCCCAACAAAGGTTCCTGGGATACCAGAGACGACAGTTGTGTATGAAACGGGGACCGTAGGGGTGAGTGAAGGCACAGCGGTCTGGAGGACGACAGTTCCAAGTCCATTTACTCCAGTACCGGAGAGCGTGAGGGTCGATGTGCCAGTGAAGGTGCCCGGGACACCCGAGAATACTGTTGTGTAAGAGAGAGCTGGGGCAGTGGGAGAAAGAGTAGGTACGGCAGTCTGGAGCAAAACTGTTCCAAGGCCGTTGGTCCCAATTCCAGAAAGAGTAAGTGTTGATGTACCTGTAAAGGTCCCTGGGATGCCTGAAAAGACCGTCGTGTAAGACTGGGCTGGGCCAGTAGGGGTGAGAGTAGGCACAGCAGTCTGGAGCACAACTGTACCAAGACCGTTCGTTCCGGTGCCGGAGAGTGTGAGGGTTGATGTACCGATAAAGGTTCCTGGGATGCCCGAGAAAATGGTTGTGTACGATTGCGCCAGGGCCGTAGGAAGTGCTGTCTGAAGCAGAACTGTCCCGAGACCGTTTGTGCCGGTTCCAGAGAGCGTGAGAGTTTGAGTTCCCGTAAAAGTGCCCGGGATACCAGAAACGATCGTCGTGTAAGACTGAGCCAAGGCTGAAGGCAGTGCAGTTTGGAGGACCACCGTACCGAGACCGTTCGTACCTGTACCCGCGAGAGTAATCGTCTGGGTCCCAGCGAAGGTTCCTGGAATGCCGGAAAAGACCGTTGTGTATGATAGTGCAGGGGCTGTGGCTGTGGGGAGTGCGGTTTGCAGGACGACAGTACCGAGACCGTTGGTGCCCGTGCCCGAGAGGGTAAGCGTCTGAGTGCCAATGAACGTTCCAGGGACACCCGAAAGGACGGTGGTATAAGAAATCGGGTTACTGATGGGAATAGCAGTTTCCAAAAGGACGGTCCCGAGGCCGTCAGTACCGACTGTTGACAAAGTCCGCGTCTGAGTACCAGTGAAAGTGCCCGGAATACCAGTAACAATTGTAGCATATGTCAAGCCGGACGTGGCTGGAATCGCAGTTTGGAGGACGACGGTGCCCAAACCATTAGTGCCAATGATGGAAAGAGTTGTTGTTTGCGTTCCAGTAAAGGTGCCAATGATGCCTTGGGTAATCGTCGTGTATGAGATACTTGAGGTGCTCGGAATAGCTGTTTGGAGCACGACAGTGCCCAGACCATTCGTCCCAATGCCTGAAAGAGTAGACGTCTGCGTGCCGGTAAAGGTTCCAATAACACCGGCAGTAATCGTGACGTATGATACAACGTTGGACGAAATGCTCGGGATGGCTGTTTGCAACAAAACTGTCCCTGTAAGTCCGGAGCCCGAGGGCTGGAGAGTCGAGACTTGGGTGCCGGTAAAAGTGCCGAAAATGCCCGTCACCACAGTGATATATGTGATGCTGATACTGGAGACGGACGGTAGGGCGGTCTGGATAAGAACAGTACCAACAGTGCCGCTGACGACCGGAAGTGTGGTTGTCTGGGCTCCCGTAAAAGTGCCAGGAATACCAGTAAGCTGTGTGACGTAGGAAACCGGACTGATGGTTGGCAAAGCAGTCTCAAGAAGGACGGTTCCAATAGAGCCCGAGACCACGGGAAGTGTCCGCGTCTGCGTGCCTGGAAAGGTACCGGGAGCTCCCGTCAATATTGTCGTATACGAGATTCCAGGGACGCTCGTTGTTGGAAGAGCAGTCTGGAAGATGACAGTACCAACACCGTCACTTCCGACGGGGAGGGTAGTAGTCAAGGTGCCCAAGAAAGTGCCAGGTACTCCAGAAAGGATAGTAGTGTACGAGACCGCGGCCGTCGGAATAGCAGTCTGGAAGACAATGGTTGCAACTCCGTCGCTCCCCACGGGCAATGTGGACGCCCGAGTGCCGGTGAAAGTACCGGGCACACCAGAGAACACCGTGGTATATGAGACCGATGCAGTAGGAATAGCTGTCTGGAAGATAACAGTTGCAACTCCATCGCTGCCAGCAGGCAAAGTCGTCGTTGACGTTCCGAGGAAAGTGCCAGGGACTCCAGTAATGAGTGTCGCGTATGAGACGGTTGCGAACGTCGGGAGAGCAGTCTGGAGGAGGACCGTAGCGATACCATTGGTACCTGCTGGCAGAGTTGTCGCCTGGGTGCCGGTGAAGGTCCCCGGAATACCGGTGAGGACTGAGGTGTAGGAGACGGCCGCTGTAGGCAGAGCAGTTTGCAACAATACCGTTGCCACACCGTCGGTACCAGCGGGCAAAGTAGTTGCCTGGGTGCCGGTGAAGGTCCCGGGAGTGCCAGTAAGAATAGTCGTATATATGATCGAAGCCGTTGGAGCAGCTGTTTGGAGCAAAACAGTCGCAACGCCATTGGTGCCCACAGGTAAAGTGGTCGTCTGCGTGCCAATAAACGTGCCAGGAATGCCCGTGAGAATAGTCGCGTAAGAGACTGAGGCCGTGGGGATAGCGGTTTGCAACAAAACGGTAGCAATACCGTTAGTTCCAGCCGGTAAGGTCGTTGCTTGTGTGCCAGTGAACGTGCCGGGGATGCCCGTCAGAACCGTCGTGTATGATACTGAAGCTGTGGGAATAGCGGTTTGCAGTAGTACGGTAGCAATACCGTTCGTACCCACCGGCAGAGTCGTGATTTGCGTACCAGTAAACGTGCCTGGGATGCCAGTGAGAATGGTAGCGTATGAGATTCCGTCTGAGGGTATAGCCGTGGCAATGACCACGGTTCCAATGCCGTTGGTTCCGACAGGGAGGGTGGTTGTCTGAGGGCCGGTAAAAGTGCCAACAACTCCAGAGAAAATGGTCGTGTATGTAATGGTGACACTTGGGCTCGGGGCAGCGGTCGGCAAAGCAGTCTGGATGAGAACTGTCGCAGAACCATCAGGCCCAGCAGGCAGAGTGGTTGTCCGGACGCCAGAAAATGTTCCGGGGACGCCAGTGAACACCGTGGTGTAAAAGATGCCAGGGCTGGCTGAGGGCGTCGACGATGCGAACTCTGTGAGGGGCGCGAAGACGATGACGGTGTTGGGCAAAGTAGGGTCTCCACTGATGCTGACTAGAATCGTTGTGGTATAACGAATCGTTCCAGAGTAAGGAGAAGTAACGGTAACCAAGCTACGGCTGACGTCTGCCGTCGGCGACGGGATGACCGGCGCCGTGACCGAGGGAACTTGGACAATAACGGTTCCAGTGAGGTCTCCTCCAGTTGGGAAAATAGTTGAAACTGTCGGGAAGGATCCGGTGTAAGTTGATGTGACCGTGGTGAAGAAGATGCCGGGTGACTGCACGACAACAGTGGCGGGAAGACCGCTCGATGCAGGGGGGATCGTGTAGGTGGTGGGAATAGGCCCTGCAGAAAAGATTGTCGTGAGAGCCAAGCCAGGGTCTACAGGAGCATCTGAGCTGGTGAATGGAAGCTCAACGACCACGGTACCCGTCTGACCAAGAGATGCTGGCTGAACGGTGTAGGTCGTCGGCACGCTTCCGAAAGAGGTAACGGTTGTGAACGGCGCCGCGGAAGTTGGTGAAGAGATGGGCCCGGTAACCTGAACAATGACGGATCCTGTGCCAGTTCCGACCGGGGGAATTGAGAACGTCGTTGGCACAGAACCAGTAACAGTGATCGTGGTAAAGAACGCGCCGGGGCTGCCCGTGATGGTAGGTGTCTCGACGATGACGGTAGCCAGGTCGCCGATGACTGCGGGCAGAACCGTGGTAGTAGCAGCAATGGGGCCTCCGCGCGTAATCGTTGTGTACGAGACGCCAGGCAAGCTGGTCGCGGTGGGCTCGGACACGATGACGGAAATGATGCCGTTCGTACCTGTAATCGTGGCCGTCGCTGGCAGGCTTCCAGTACCCGGGATCGTGGTGAAGACGGTCGAAGGCGTGATGGCACCGGATGGAAGGCCAGTGCTTGGCACTTGGAAAATGACAGAAACCACTCCATCGGGGCCAGTTGTCGTAGCCGTGGCCAGTGCGGAGCCAATGACAGTAGTGAACACAGTTGTGGGTATGATCGGAGTCTGTCCCGACGTAGTCGGTGTAAGCAGGATGACAGACACAACACCATCCGTCCCGGTTAGGGTCGTGGTCGCAGGCAATAGACCCGTGCCCGGGGCCGTTGTGAAGACAGTAGTTGGCGATCCAGGCGTAGCCGTGGTAGGCGTAAGCAAGATCACAGAAACAACTCCGTTAGTTCCGGTTACCGTGGTGGTTGCAGGAAGTAAACCAGTGCCAGCAGCGGTGGTAAAGACTGTGCTGGGCACGGAGGGAGCCTGGCCTGAAGTGGTGGGCTCGAGGAAGATGACGGAAACGACGCCGTCCGTACCTGTAACTGTTGTCGTTGCGGGCAGCAAGCCAGTTCCTTGTGCGGTAGTAAATACCGTGGTCGGCGAAAGAGGAGTCTGTGTAGGCGTCAAGAAAATGACAGAAATAATGCCGTCTGTGCCTGTGACCGTAGTAGTTGCCAAGCCCAGTCCCGTGCCCGGGGCTGTTGTAAAGACTGTCGTCGGCGCGCCAGGCTGAGCCGTGGTCGGGGTCTGGATAATAACAGACACGATTCCATCTGTGCCCGTTACGGTGGTAGTCTGGGGGAGCAGTCCGGTGCCGGCGGCAGTAGTGAAAACCGTTGATGGTACTCCGGGTGCGGCAGCTGTGGGGGTCTGGATAATGACCGAGACAATTCCGTTGGTTCCCGTGAATGTAGCTGTTGCTGGGAGAGAGCCGGTGCCCGGGACTGTGGTGAAGACCGTGGGGAGTTGTCCAGCAGAGGTAATGGGAGTCTGTATAATGACCGAAACAACTCCATCGGTCCCGGTAACCGTGGCTGTCGCAGGAAGAGAGCCAGTACCTGGGATCGTAGTAAAAACGGTGGGAACCTGTCCTACCGAAGTAATTGGAGTCTGAATGATGATCGAGACCACTCCATCTGTTCCTGTAAGGGTAGCTGTTGATAGGAGCGAACCCGTGCCTGGGACAGTTGTGAAAACAGTTGGAACTTGACCTGCCGATGTAACTGGTGTTTGAATGATGACTGAAACCACTCCGTCAGTTCCAGTAATTGTAGCTGTTGCGGGAATGGAGCCCGTGCCTGGAACTGTGGTAAAGACGGTAGGTAATTGTCCTGCTGAAGTAATCGGAGTTTGGACGATGACTGAAACCACTCCATCCGTCCCAGTAACGGTGTTCGTCGTGGGAAGAGCACCGGTACCAGCAACGGTCGTCAACACTGTAGCTGGCAGGCCGCCTGTTGTGATAGTAGGAGTTTGGAAGATGACTGAAACCACTCCATCCGTGCCTGTAACTGTAGTCGTCGCCGGGAGAGCCCCAGGTCCTGCGATAGTTGTGAACACTGTAGGGAGCTCCCCTGCCGATGTGGGGGTCTGGACAACGACAAACACAGCACCATTCGTGCCAGTGGTTGTGCTTGTAACAGTGAGAGAACCAGTACCAGCAATGGTCGTAAATACTGTTGGGAGCTGTCCTGTTGACGTAGGTGTTTGTATAATGACCGACACAATGCCGTTGGTTCCAGTGACTGTAGTTGTGGTCGGGAGCGAACCAGTGGCAGGTAGAGTTGTGAACACCGTCGGAAGTTGCCCTGCCGATGTGGGAGTCTGAACGATAACCGAAACGATGCCATCAGTGCCAGTAACTGTGGTCGTGGTTGGTACGAGCCCGGTGCCCGGGCCTGTAGTGAAGACAGTTCCTCCCACAGAGGTGATCGTCGGAGTCTCCACAATGACAGATACGATACCATTGGTTCCCGTGACTGTAGTAGTCGTTGGCACAAGTCCGGTTCCTGGCGCTGTCGTGAACACGGTTCCTCCTGCAGACGTAATTGTGGGTGTCTGGAAGATAACAGATACAATACCGTCGGTACCGGTGACAGTCGTAGCCGTGGGAAGGAGACCAGTACCGGGGACCGTGGTAAAGATGGTCGAAAGGAGATTTCCAGATGTAGGGGTCTCGACAATAACGGAGACAATTCCATCTGTGCCCGTGACTGTAGTTGTCGTAGGAACAAGACCGGTTCCAGGAGCCGTAGTAAAAACAGTGCCACCAGTTGCTGAAGGCAGCCCAGATGTCGTAACAGTTGGTGTCAGAATGATGACGAAACCGATATCAGAAGGACCAGTGGGATTGACGATGGTAGTTGACGGGATGAGGCCAGTGTATCCGCTTGTAAGTGTGGAGTAGACGCCCGGGACATCGACAATGACGGTGGGGACGCCGGTACCGACAGGTGGGACAGTCGTCGTTCCGGCAGAAGAGGCCCCGAAGCGCGTCGTAGTGACTTCTTGGAATATGCCGGGGAGCTGGACAAGAACGGTAGTGGGGTCTCCAGGCTGAGCCGGTGTGCCGGTCTGGATGAGAGTGACAGAACCGGGGTAGGTAGTCGTGACAGTAGTTAATGCACCAGCTGTTGGTGAAGCAAGGGATTCGGGAACCTGAACCATGATAGTCTGGGCACCATCGGAACCAATTGGCATGGTCGTCGTGACCACGGAAGAGATGCCTCTGACGGTACTTGTGACGACGAAAAGGCGGCGAGGAGCTCCGACAAGCACCGTGACGGGATCACCAGGCCGGGAAGGCGTGAGCGTCGAGGTCTGGAAAACTGAGCCAGTGTTGAAGGTCGTGATAGTCGTGTAAGTCGTGCCGTCTGAAACGGTAACTGCCGGGCTCGGCGTTGGCGCTGCGGAAGTAGGGACCTGGACGAGAACCGTTCCAGGCAGGCCGGAAGCCGGTGGTGCTACTGTTTGGAAGAGGGTCTCTGAGCCGCTGTAGCCCGTCGTGACAGTGATGTACGAGATGATGTTCTCGGTGACTGATGGCGTAACAGCTGGTGCAGTCGTCGGAGTGAGAAGAATGGCAGTGGCCAATCCATCAGGGCCTGTGACAGAGCCGAATGATGTCTGGACAACTGATCCACCATAGCCACTTGTGATGGTGGTATAGGAAAGATCGGGAATGCCGCCGGTAGGCGTGAGAGTAGCTGTGATTGATCCAGTCGGAACTTGTACTACGACGGTAGCCAGACCATCAGGGCCAGTCTGGGTGCCGATAAGCGTCTGAAGAAGTGATCCATCGTAGCCGCTCGTGACAGTGGTGTAAACGAGGCTGGAAGCAGCAGTCGGGACCTGAACCACAACAGTCGCGAGGCCGTCAGGTCCAGTGAGAGAACCGATCTGCGTCTGGGTGATGGAACCGCCATAGCCGCTGGTAACTGTGGTATAAGCAAGACCAGCCACAGCCGTGGGTGTCTGTACGACGACTGTGACGAGCCCGTCGGCCCCTGTGATTGAACCAGTCTGAGTGGAAGTGACTGATCCGGCATACCCAGTGGTGATTGTCGTGAATAGCCCGCGGGATACAATGCCGGTCGGCGTTTGGATGTACACCGTTGCAAACCCATCAGTTCCAGTAACGCTGTCAGTTGACGTTGCGGTAACAGATCCATCATATCCGGTGGTAATTGTCCTGAACCGGGCAGCGTTTGCATTTCCAGACGGGTCAGCAGTGATAGAACCTGTCGGTGACAGCACGACGACGGTAGCGCGACCGTCGGGTCCGGTACTAACACCCGTCTGCGTGGTGAGGACCGAGCCATCATACCCACTTGTGAGAGTCGTGTATTGAGTTGCAACTGAGTCGGTAGCTGCAACTGAGTCGGTCGGTGCAATGGAGTCGGTGGGTGCAATTGAGTCGGTAGCGGATGTGCTCCCCGTTGGCACCTGCACAACAACAGTGGCGAAACCGTCAGGGCCAGTCTGACTGCCTGTCTGGGTGAGAGTAACTGATCCGTCGTACCCACTCGTAATGGTGGTGAACAAGTCGCCGTCGGTAGCGGTCGGGCCAATGTCGGAGCTGGTAAATTCTTCCTCTGGAACTTGAACAACCACTGTCTGGAAGAGAGGGTCGTCGGTTCCAGTCGGGGCAACAGTAGACGTGAGGGTAACCGATCCAGCATATGGAGATGTAACCGTGGTGTAGAAAATGCCAGGTGAACCAGCGGCAGTGGGAACTTGTACCACAACGGTTCCAACGTCGGAATCGCCTGTGCCTGTCGGAGGAATAGTAGTAGTGAGGGTTACAGATCCAGAGTAGCCACTCGTGACAGTTGTGTATGAAGCGGCAAGGACATCCGTGCTGGTCGGGACCTGGACCACAACCGTTTGTACGGGAATGCCGCTGACTGTGCCGACTGGCAAGCTCGTTGTTTGAGTGACGGACCCCTCGTAGCCACTTGTAACGGTCGTCAGAAGGACTCCATCGGACGTAGCAGCGGTAGGAACCTGAACAACAACTGTTTGAACAGTTGTTCCTCCAACGGTGCCCACAGGGAGTGTGGTCGTCTGAGTAACTGAGCCGTCGTAACCGCTCGTGACAGTCGTCAGAGCCACATCCTGATCCACGGCGTCAGTGCCAGTGGGAACTTGGACAATCACTGTTTGGACGGGCGTGCCTCCGATTGTGCCGACAGGCAGGGTTGTTGTCTGGGTCACAGATCCATCGTAACGACTGGTGAGTGTCGTGACGGAAACATCGTCATCCAATGTCTGAGTCGGAACTTGGACAACCACTGTCTGAATAGTGGAGCCATCGACAGTGAATAGAGGCAATGTCGTCGTCTGGGTAATGGAGCCATCATAACCGCTTGTAACCGTAGTGAGGAAGACGCCAGGTGCGACTGTGAGACTGGGTACTTGGATAATGACCGTCCCGGGATCCCCAGGATTCGCGGGGGCGATGGTGGTAGTCTGGGGCACCGACCCAGTAAAGCTACTGATGATGGTGGTGTACGAGATCGTTTCGGACGCATCGTCCGTTCCGGGTACTTGAACCACAACTGTACCAACTCCGGATGTGTCTGTAGGAGCCGGAGGGAAAGTACTGGTCAAAGTGACCGATCCGTCGTAAGTACTTACAACAGTTGTGTAAGAAGCAGCCAAGACATTCGTAGTTTGGCTAGCGGGAACTTGGATAACGACAGTACCAACGCCAGATGTGTCGGTGGCCGCGGGCGGCAGAGTGGTGGTCAAGACGACAGACCCGTCATATGTGCTGACGAGGGTGGTGTAGGACGCTGCGAGAACATCCTCAGTGGAAGTAGCATCGGTGTCGGGAATCTGGACGACTACAGTGCCGAGGCCAGATGGATCAGTAGACGCGGGCGGCAAAGTGGTGGTCAAGGTAACGGATCCAGGGTAGGTGCTAAAAACAGTAGTGTAAGAAGCTGCCAGTGGTTCTTCCGACGTGCTGGGATCGGTGACGGCCGACTGGGGAACTTGGATGAGCACCGTTCCCGTTGCGAATCCTAAGGAGTCCGTAGTATCCGGCGGAATAGTCGAAGTGAGTGTGACTGAGCCAGAATAGCTGCTGAACACAGTCGTGTAGAAAATACCAGGGAACGCGGTGATACCATCGGATGTTGAAATACTCTCTGGGGCACTTGTAGCCTCAGCTTCAAGAGGAATTCCAACAACCACTGTGCCGATATTGTTAGGATCTCCTTCCTCTGGGTCAAATGTCGAGGTAAACGGAACGGAGCCGCTGTACGTGGAGAAGATGGTGGTGTAAGAGATACTAGGGGCGCCCGTGACAGCTGGATCTGATGTGGTAACCTCCCCTGGAGCACTGGTGGCTTGAGCCTCAAGCGGGATGCCAATGACAACAGTGCCAACATTGTTGGGATCTCCCTCCTCTGGGTCGAAGGTCGTTGTGAATGGCACAGGTCCACTGTAGGTTGAGAAGATGGTGGTATAAGAAATGCTGGGCGCAT
Source organism: Colletotrichum brevisporum (assembly GCA_030770045.1). Classification (NCBI taxonomy): domain Eukaryota; kingdom Fungi; phylum Ascomycota; class Sordariomycetes; order Glomerellales; family Glomerellaceae; genus Colletotrichum; species Colletotrichum brevisporum. Next base: position 333,216 of record JAUGSI010000006.1, on the reverse strand, counting down.
CTGTAACGGCGGGATCTGATGTAGTGACGCCATCTGAACTGCTGATGCCGGTTTCAAGTGGAATACCAACAACAACGGTACCAATGTTTCTCGGGTCTCCTTCCTCTGGATCAAAAGTTGACGTGAACAGTACCGATCCGCTGTAGGTGGAGAAGATGGTAGTGTACGAGATGCTGGGGGCACCCGTAACAGAGGGATCGACATCGGTTGAGGCCACCTGGTCCACAGGGATCTGGACAAATACAGTACCGGTGCCAGCAGGGTCTGATGGATCGGGGAAAGCGGTGCTCGTCAATGTCACGGAGCCGTCGTATGTCCTTGTGACGGTAGTGAACACATTGCTTAGAACATCCGTGGCTGGATCTGTAGCTGACGATGCCTGAGTCGGTACTTGGACGACAACGGTGCCGACACTAGCGGTATCCGTTTCATCGGGAAGCAGGGTTGTAGTCAGAGTGACAGAGCCATCATAGCCGCTGGTGATCGTAGTGTAGATGAGTCCAGGAAGATCCGTAGCATCCGTGGCAGACGGCGTTTGGGTCGGCACTTGAATGACGACGGTGCCGATGCTTGCCGACTCCGTCTCATCCGGAAGGAGCGTTGTGGTCAGAGTGACTGAACCGTCGTAGCCGCTGGTAAGAGTAGTGTAGATCAGGCCAGGAAGATCCGTGGCGTCGTCTGTAGCTGTAGCAGATGCTGACAGGCCCGATGAAGGCACCTGCACGATGACAGTGCCGATGCTGGCAGTATCTGTCTCGTCAGGCAGCAAAGTTGTGGTCAGTGTCACAGAACCGCCATATCCATTGGTAATGGTGGTAAAGCTGAGAGCTGGCCCGTCGGTAGCTGATTGTGCAGGAACTTGCACAATCACGGTTCCAACCTCCACGCCGTCGGAGTTCGTAGCCAAATCGGTTGTCGTCAGGGTGACACTTCCATCATACGTAGAAGTAACCGTGGTGAGGGACGCAGCCAAGCCGCTGGGCACCTGTACGATAACAGTGCCGATCTCAGTGCCCGTGGGCAAGGCAGTCGTTGTTTGCACGATACTTCCGTCGTATGTTGCGGTGATAGTGGTGAAGATGGCCGCGGCTGATGAAACAGCCGGGGTGCTGACCGCAGAACTAGGCTGGAGAATGACAACGGTTCCAGTGCCACCTGACTCGGCCGGGTCGATAGTCGAGGTCGCCAGCACAGATCCATCGTATGTGCTAATGACCGTGGTGTAGGACGCCGCTGGGTCAGAAGTTGCAATTGGCTCAAAGAAAATGACGGTCCCCACGGTATCGGTGCCAGACGGAGCCACAGTAGTGATTGAAGGCTCTAAGCCAGTGTAAGTGCTGGTGAGAGTCGTGTAGGAAGAGACGCCAGGAATCACAACGCTCGAGCTTGGCACGAGAAGGACCACAGTTCCAATGGTGTCAGTACCAGCAGGCGCCTGGGTAGACGTGGAAAGAAGAGATCCATCGTAGGTGCTGATGACAGTAGTGTACGACACAGGGTCGGTGACTGATACTGGAGATTCAGGGTCCAGGATGACGACGGTCCCGACAGTGTCGGTGCCGGTAGGTGGCAAGGTGGTTGTGGCAGTGACCGAGCCGGGGTAGCCACTTGTGATCGTGGTGTATGAAATGTCCTCGGCAGTTGAGACTAAGAAGTCTGGATCTAGGACAATGACAGTGCCCACGGTGTCGGTGCCAACAGGTGGAAAAGTGGTTGTTGAGGTGAACGATCCCGTGAAGCCGCTTGTGATAGTAGTATAGGATACCTCGTCGGCAGTTGTAGCAACAAAATCGGGATCCAAGATAATGACCGTGCCAACTGTGTCAGTACCAGCTGGTGGCAAGGTTGTTGTTGCGGTGACTGATCCTGTATAGCCACTTGTAAAAGTTGTGTAACTTATCTCGTCTGATGTGGTGACAAGGAAATCCGGATCAAAGACGATGACCGTGCCAGGTTCGCCAGTTGCGGTAGGGAAAACTGTAGAAGTGAAGCCGACCGAACCCGTCAGAGGGCTGGTTACAGTGGTAAAATCAGACTGGTCCAACGTGGTGGCGACGAAGTCTGGGTCAAATATGATGACAGTACCAGGCTGGCCAGTTACCGTCGGGAAGACTGTAGAAGTAAAGCCAACGGAGCCAGTGAAGGGACTGGTGACTGTTGTAAAATCGACTTGGTCAGAAGTGGTAGCAATGAAGTCCGGGTCGAAAACGATAACAGTTCCAGGTTGACCGGTTGCGGTGGGGAAAACTGTCGACGTGAAGCCGACCGAACCGGTGAGAGGACTTGTAACCGTAGTAAACTTGAAATCAGGTTGGTCGGAGGTAGCAGTGAATTCGGGATCAAAAACAATGACAGTTGCAGGGTCGCCAGTGACCGTGGGGAACGCAGTTGAGGTAAATCCGACTGAACCGGTAAGCGGACTGGTGACTGTCGTAAAGTCGAATGAGACAACTGATGTTGGCTCGAGAATGACAATGGTACCCTCTGTTTCCGTGCCGGTGGGCAAGATAGTAGAAGTGGACGGGACGAGGCCAGTGTAACCACTCGTGATTGTTGCAAAGTTCACCGACGGGGCGGCGGAGTCAGTGGAAGTTGGAACCAGAATAACAACTTGACCGAGTGTCTCATCACCAGTAGGCAGAACAGTTGTTGTAGATGTGACGGAACCAGAGTATCCGCTAGTGACGGTGAAGAACTGGCCAGGTCCAACACTTTGACCAGATGAGATAGGATCGAGAATGATGACAGTGCCAACATCGTCATCGCCTGTAGGGAATACAGTTGTCGCCGAGGGCACTGTACCTGTGTATCCACTGGTGATGGTCTCGAAGGAGATGCTCCTGGTAGTTGGAATACTAGTTTCCCCAGGAACGTATACGACAGTTGTTTCAGGGCCTCCAGACGGGCCAGCAGGGATAGTGGAGGTGAAAGTGATCGATCCATCGTAGGTGCTCGTGAGAATGCCGGGCAAGACGTCGGTAGCGCTGGGCACAAACACCACAGTAGAAGGCGATTGCCCGGAGGGACCTGCAGGGAAAGTACTGGTAAATGTGATAGATCCTCCGTACGTAGTCGTGAAGATATCGGCGAGTGCCTCGGTCGAAGCAGGGACAAAGACGACGGTCGAAGCTGGCTGCCCTGAGGGTCCTGTCGGAAAGGTGCTTGTGAAGGTAACGGAGCCCTCGTAGGTTGTCGTGAATACGTTGTCCAAATCCCCAGTCGAGCTGGGAACCAAAATGACAACAGCAGACTCTCCCGCTGTTCCGACGGGTATCGTTGTGGTCTGGGTGACAGATCCGTCATAGGTGCTGGTAAGAACGTTGGGGAGTGCAGTAGTTGAGCTCGGGACGAGGACGACAACAGCGGACTCTCCGGACGTTCCGATCGGAATTGTTGTAGTCTGGGTGACAACTCCATCGTATGTGCTTGTCAGAAGTGTCGGCTGCACAGGAGCTCCACTGGGCACCAGGATGACGGTTGGGCCGGGTTCTCCATTGGAGCCAACGGGGAGAGTGGTAGTCGATATGACAGAACCATCGTAGGTACTGGTGAGGAAACCACCTGTGGGAGAGGGTGTGATACTGGGGACATAGACAACAGTTGGGCCAGGAAGACCGTCCGTTCCTACAGGAAGCGTCGACGTGAATGTAATCGAACCATCGTAGGTGGAGGTGAAGACGTTCGGAAGCGCCGTAGATCCCGGGACGTAAACAACAGTTTGAGCAGGCTCTCCTGCGGTGCCGGGCGGAATGGTCGAAGTGAATGTGATCGACCCGCCGTAAGTACTGGTGATGACGTTGGGAAGTGCGGGAAAATCGGTCGAGCTGGGAACCAAGACGACTGTTGGTCCAGGGACTCCATCGGTTCCAGCTGGGAAAGTCGTGGTAGAGATAATTGACCCGTCATAAGTGCTCGTAAACAGGCCATCAGCCACTGCTGAGCTCGTAGCACTGGGCACAAGAACGATCGTCTGCGCTGGTCCGCCGACAGTTCCGGGTATCACGGTTGTAGAAGTGACAGATCCATCATATGTACTGGTCAGCACGTTTGGCAGACCGGGAGCGGGGGTTGAGCTGGGCACAAGAATAACAGTCGGTCCAGGCAGACCATCTGTTCCAGCCGGAAGTGTTGTTGTCGAAACGACAGTTCCATCGTACGTGCTGGTGAAGACGTTGGGGAGCGGGGAAGCGCCGCTCGTCGCGCTTGGTACCAAGATGACAGTCGGGCCAGGTAGCCCATCGGTTCCCACGGGGAAGGTCGTCGTTGAAATGACAGAGCCGTCATATGTGCTTGTGAAAAAGCCTCCGCCTTGTTGCGTCGTCGTGGCGCCGGGCACGTAGACGATTGTCTGGCCAGGCTCCCCTGAAGAACCAGGAGGCAGGGTAGTTGTGAAGGTTACCGAGCCATCATATGTGCTTGTCAGGACGTTTGGCAGCGCGGGGCCGCTCGTAGCGCTAGGCACAAAGATGAACGTGTTATCTGGCTCGCCAGCAGTGCCGGACGCAACCGAGGTAAAGGTGATGGATCCATCATAGCTGCTTGTGAAGAGACCTCCAACCGCGCTCGTGGGTTCCGAGACTGCCGGGCTGGGTACATAAACGATGGTCGTTCCAGGTAGTCCAGATACACCACTAATCGTAGATGTGAACACAACCGAACCTCCATACGTGCTCGTGTACAAGCCGGCCTCCAGCCCCGTGGGTGTTGGGGACGGAGCAGCTGTTTCTCCGGGGACGTAGACGATCGTAGTTGGTGGCCCCCCGTCTGTCCCAGGAGATACCGTAGACGTAAAGGTAATAGAACCACCGTAGGTACTCGTAATAAGTCCGTCCGAAACAGCTGGGCTAGGGGAGGTCGCACCGGGGACATAAACAATGGTAGTTGGCAATCCGCCGTCCGTTCCAGGGGGTACTGTAGATGTGAACGTGATGGAGCCGCTATAGGTGCTCGTAACAAGACCATCCAATACAGCTGGACTTGATGATGTCGTACCAGGAACGTAAACAATAGTGGTTGGAGATCCACCCTCCGTTCCAGGAGCCACTGTGGATGTGAACGTGACCGAGCCTCCGTATGTGCTCGTAAGCAAATTGTTGGCGGGAATGGGGCTTGAAGACGCGTCACCAGGGACGTAGACGATAGTGGTCGGCGATCCACCCTCTGTTCCAGGAGCCACCGTAGATGTAAACGTGATTGAAGCTCCATACGTGCTTGTAACCAAATTCTCGAGCGGCGTTTGGCTTGAGGAAGCAGCACCAGGGACGTAGACGATTGTGGTAGGAGATCCACCATCAGAGACGGCGGGAACTGTGGAGGTCAAGGTGATCGAGCCTCCGTACGTGCTTGTGATCAGTCCCTCCAAGGCATCGGGGCTTGAAGATGCAGACGCTCCCGGGACGTAAACGATAGTAGTAGGCGAACCACCATCGGAACCAGCGGGAACTGTAGAAGTAAAGGTGATGAAACCCCCGTATGTGCTCGTAATGAGTCCATCCAAAACAGCAGGGCTTGAAGATGCAGACGCTCCTGGAACGTAAACGATTGTGGTTGGTGACCCACCATCAGATCCGGCCGGGATAGTGGACGTGAAAGGGATGGAGCCTCCATAGGTGCTGGTGATGATTCCGGCACCGGGGTTTGTGGCAGAGGGGGACGTGTCGCCGATGGAGCTCGGGATATAAATGATGGTTGCTCCAGGACCGCCAGAAGAACCTGGGGGGATCGTGGAGGTGAAGGTGATGGATCCGCCATATGTGCTCGTGTAAAGGCCAGCTTCCAGGGCAGTGCCGGAGACCGTCGGCGCACTTGTAGCACTGGGTACGAGTACGAAGGTAACGTCCGGGAGGCCGTCAGTACCAGACGACGTCGACGTCGTGAGGAAAGAGCCAGTCCAGGTGCTCGTAACCACTCCACCAGTGGCAGCCGGGACACTCGTCGCAGGCGTGCTGCTTGGCACCAGAACGATGACCGTTGCCGGGTCATTGACATTGGCGGGGAGGACGGTAGTCGTCGCTGGGACGGTTCCACTGTAAGTCGAGAACACCGTCGTGAAGCTGTCGCTGCCGGTAACAGTGGCGGCACTGGTGGGCACGTAGACGATGACAGTGCCAGGGTCTCCAGGGTTTGCGGGAGAAGCCACAGCGGTAGAGACCACAGATCCGGTGTAAGTAGATGTGATGGTGGTCAGGGCACCGCCACCAGTCGCCGTCGGAGAGGCCAAGACATTGCTCGGCACAAATACGACAACTGTGCCGGTAGGGTCGGCGCCCGTAGGCTGTCGAGTCTCGGTCAACGTAACGGAACCACCGTATGTAGATGTAAGCGTCTGGTAAAAGGCACCAAGGGTGCCCGTCGGCTGGGGCTGAGAGCTGCTGGGTACAAGAACAACAAGAGTACCGGCATCGTTAGTGCCAGTAGGAGCGATGGTCGAGGTTGATATAACTGAGCCTCCGTATGTGCTGGTGAGAATGGCAGGCTCGGGGCTTACTGTTGAGCTTGGAACCAGAACCACAATAGTGCCCTCGGTATCTGTTCCTGTGGGAGCGATGGTTGACGTCAAAGGAACTTGTCCACTGTACGTGCTGACAAGGGTAGCATAAGTAATGCTTGGAGTTGCGCCAGGAGTAACAGACTCGCCAGGCGTCGGAGTGACCGTTGCGGAGATTGGGGCACCTGCGGGCGTGTAAATGATGACCATGCCGACAACTTCGGTGCCACTCGTCATCGCACTCGTAGTCGTAGAAAACCCGCTTCCGGAGTAACCAGTAGTACGAGTTGCAAACCGCGCGAATCTCGGCGCCGCGACGAAGACAGTACCCACGGTACCGCTGCCGGTAGGGAATACCGTGCTCGTGGCCGCACCTGTAGAGTCCCAGGTGAAGGTGGAAGTAACAAAGCTGATTGCAGGAGTCTGCGTAACAGCACCCGTGGCCGTAGGAGTCTGAGTCTCTGTAACTGCCCCGGCAGCCGTCGGAGTCTGGACCAGAACCAGTCCGACAGAGTCGGTGCCAGAAGGTAGGATGGTTGTGGTCTGGGTTGCAGTACCATCGTAGCCGGTCGAGACGGTGACAAACGAGACGGGAGGTGTCGCCTCGCCGGGGGGAGTTGCCTCGGCGGGCGTAGATGTGGGGATTTGAACAATGACTTGCCCGACCGACTCGCCAGGGCCAGGCGGAACAGTTGTGATTTGCGTTGTTGAACCGGAATATCCGACAGTCGTGGTTGCGTACAAGACACCAGGGCTGCTCGGGGGCAAGTCCGACGAAGGAACTTGAACGACGACGGTACCGACGGTTTCGGTGCCCGTAGGAGCCAGCGTCGTCGTCTGCGTGACAGACCCATCGTATCCGCTGACGACAGTTGTGTAGCTGACGCTTTGTGCCGACTCTGTGCCCAAGGGGGTCTGCACGATGACTGCACCGACCGAATTGGTTCCAGATGGCAGAAGCGTCGTTGTGGTCGTCACAGAGCCAGAGTAGCCAACGGTGGTGGTGATGAAAGACGCAGGCAGAGGTGTCTGGACAAGGACAGTTGCCGGATCACCAGCGTTGGCCGGCGCAAGCGTCGTCGTGGCGACATCAGAGCCAAAGTATCCAGTCGTGCGAGTGACGAAAGACTCGATCGGCTGCTGTACGATGACGGTAGCCACGCCGCTGGGGTCGTCGGTCGCCGGAGGTATGGTGACCGTCGTGGGCACTGATCCAGCGGCTGGGACAGTCGCGGTGGTAAACTGGGTTGCCGTGATGGTGTTGCTCTGGCCGGACGAGAACGGGATCTGGATGAGAACAGTTCCCAGAGGGTTGCCGCTACTTGGGAGGATCGTCAAAGTGCTGATCGTCGGGCCTGGGTATCCAACGGTCAAGGTGATGAACAGAATAGAAGCTGTTGGAGTTGGGGTAACACCACCAGGTGCCGACGGCGTTAGCACGACCAAAGTTGTCGGGTCTCCGGGAGAAGACGGCGTCAGAGTGAGCGTCGACGTAGCCGATCCACCATAACCGCTGCTTAAGACAACGGGCGCAATAGAACCACTACCGGGTCCTCCAGTTACAGCCTGCGTGGGAGTCTGGATGAGAACGGTTCCAATACTTTCAGTGCCAGTTGGGAAGATGGTCACCGTGGTGGGCACCGAGCCGGTGTATCCGGTCGTAGCTACGACGAATCCGCTGGGTACCTGAGCAGGGTTGACGGTCGGGGTCTGAACTAACACGGTCCCAGAGTTCGTTCCCGAGGGCTGGATGGTAACTGTCGTGGGGACAAGGCCGGAGTATCCAGCAGTTGTGAGAACGAAGCCGGTGGGTACTTCAGCAGGCTGGACAGTGGGAGTCTGGACGAGAATGGTTCCAGGATTGCTTCCGGAGGGTTGAATTGTTACCGTTGTAGGAACGGAACCCGTGTAGCCGGCCGTTGTAAGCACAAATCCAGTTGGGATCTCTGCAGGGTTAACCGTCGGAGTCTGGACGAGTACTGTGCCGGGAACTGAGCCTGAGGGTGGGACTGTAACAGTAGTCGGGACAGATCCGGAATAGCCAGCCGTTGTGAGGACAAATCCAGTAGGCACCTCGGCCGGGTTGACTGTAGGTGTTTGGACGAGGACGGTGCCTGGGACGGAACCTGAAGGTGGAATGGTAACAGTGGTCGGCACTGATCCGGAGTAACCAGCAGTTGTAAGTACAAAACCGGTAGGAACTTCGGCTGGGTTGACTGTCGGAGTCTGCACGAGAACAGTACCCGGGACGGAGCCTGAAGGCGGGATTGTGATAGTAGTTGGTACCGATCCCGAGTAGCCAGCCGTCGTCAGGACAAAGCCGGTAGGGACTTCGGCCGGATTGACCGTGGGGGTTTGCACAATAACAGTGCCCGGATTAGTGCCGGAAGGCTGAATAGTAATAGTTGTCGGGATTGACCCGGAGAACCCGGCGGTCGTAAGAACAAAGCCGCTCGGGACAACAGGCGGAGGAGTCTGGGCGGGGAATGCTGTGGGAGTTTGGATCAAGACTGTACCAACAGAAGCAGCACCGGTCGGCAGGATAGTAGACGTGGCCGTAACCGAACCTCCGTACCCGGTCAAAACAGTGACGAAGTTGGCCGGTGCTACCGACGCGAAGGGACCAGTGGTGGGAGTCTGGACAACGACAACTCCTGCGGTCTGAGTGCCCGTGGGCGGGAATGTAATCGTCGTAGGCAAGGTTCCGCTACCGCCAATAGTGATGGTTGATAGGGTATCGGGGATGGCACTCGGCTGGGGAGTAACACCTGGCGGTGGCACGACACCACCAGGACCTTGAGTAGGTGTCTGGATCAGAACGGTTCCGATAGAGTTCGTTCCCGCGGGCAGGATGGTCAACGTAGTAGGAACGGTTCCAGAGTAGCCGGTGGCAAGCGTGACAAAAGACGCCGGTTGGTTGGGACCGGGGGTGACGGCGGGGGCCGGAGTCTGAATGACCACGGTTCCCACGCCGTCGGTTCCCGTGATCGTCGTCGTAGTGGGAAGCGTCAGATCAGGCAGACCAATGGAGATGGTGATGAATGAACTAGGCGTTGCTATCGCTGCCGTCAGGGCAGGGGCACCCGTGGGTGTAGGAGATGCAATGATAACAGTCCCCACACCATTTGTCCCGGTGATTGTCGTCGTCGTTGGATTCAACACTCCAGGAAGACCCAGGGAGATCGTGACGAACGAAGTGGGCACGACTGGAGGTCCAGCAGGTCCAGTTGTACTAGTAGGAGGAAGAGGGGTCTCGACAATGACTGTACCGATGGTGTTGGTTCCCGTGGGGAATACTGTCCTTGTCTGTGGGAACAGCAAATCCAAAAGACCCAGAGAAATCGTGACAAAAATATTGATGAGGGGAGGTGGAGTGGTAATCTGGCCCGGTGGGGGTACGGTAGCAACCTGGGTAGCTCCGCCGGGGAAGATGGGAGTCTGGATAACCACTGTCCCAACAGTGTCGGTTCCGGCAGGTGGGAGAGTGAAGGTAGTGGGCGCAGTCCCAGTGAAGCCTTGGTTGATAGTCGTGAAGATGCTGGCCGGGGCGACGGCAGTGGGGAGCAACGGGTTGACGAGGGGAGTCTCGACAACCACAATACCAGAGCCACCGCCTGGGGGCTGCACGGTAACCGTGGTGGTAACTGTGCCGAGGAATCCAACAGTTGTGGTTCCTAGGACGTCGATCAGCGGCGTTTGGATCAGGACGATGCCCAGACTGTTGGTTCCAGTCGGAGGCAGAGTCGTGGTCGTCGGAACAGACCCGAAGTACCCCTGAACGATGGTCGTGAAAACACCAGCGCCAGGAGCAGCAGTCGGGGCGACGGTCGGTGTCTGGACAACAACGATTCCCACCGAGTTGGTACCAGATGGAAGGAGGACTACGGTTTGCGGCACAGGCCCAGGTTGGGTCACCGTGATGAAGGAGCCCAAGTTGATGCTGGGCAAGGGATTAAGACCTCCGATCGTGATGCCCGGGAGGTTGATCGATAGCCCTCCAATGCTAATACCAGGAAGCAGAGGGCCACCGAGAGATGGCAGAATGCCGTTGCCTCCTCCAGGTGCAGGTGTGACGCCAGGTGCGGGCGCGGGCGCAGGAGTAAATAGAGCGGAGGGGACTTGCACAAGCACGGTTCCTACACTGTTAGTACCAGATGGGAGAATAACACTAGTAAGAGGGGCCGCTCCCGCAAAGGGAGTGGTCACGGTCACGAAGGGGATACCAGCAGGCAATACCAGAGAGGGACCTGCGGCAGGGGGACCTGCGGCGTTAGTAGGGGTGAGAACGACGACGGTTCCAACAGTGCCAGGCGCAACTGGAGGGACGGTGAAAGTCGTAGGAGCGGCTCCGCTGAACCCCGACTGGATGGTGGTGAACTGCAGTCCGGGGGCGATGCCGGGAGCACCGCCGGTCGGAGCCGGAGCGCCGGGAGTGGAGCCAGGAACGCCCGGAACGCCCGGAGCGCCTGTAGGGGTGAAGACAACGACAGTCCGGACAGACTGCGGTGCCACGGGGTTAAGGGTCGTGGTCGAAGTGACGGATCCCGCGAACCCTGTCGAGATGGTGACGAACTGGCCCGGAAGGACCGGCGCACCGGGAGCCTGACTCTGGCCAGCTCCTGGTGTAGGGATGGGAGGCGCACCAGCAGCACCAGTCGGGTTCTGGAGAATTACCACGGTCCCAACGCCGCCCGTGTTCGCGGGAGGGAACGTGAGAGTAAGAGGGCTGGTTCCATCAACGACTCCAGAGATGGTGGTGAACGATGCCGCAGCAATTGGCTGCTGGGTAGGCACTCCCTGACCTGCGCTAGAGACGGCGGGAGTCAACACCAACACCACATCCTGAGCAGAAGTCTGCCCTGGCTGTGCAGCAGCTGGTCGGACTGTTACCGTGGTGACAACAGCAACTGAGGCCACTGTCGTGATCGTCGTCGGCCCCTGCAAGATGTTGGTCACTCCGGGAGCCCCCTGGCCTCCTGGCGCTCCGACGTTTGGCAAGGGGGTGAGAACCAGCACTTGTCCGACCGACTGGCCTGGGGCAGGAGGCAGGGTAACCGTCGTTGGGACCGATCCCGAGTAGCCGCTCGTGAGAGCAGGGAGAACCGGGTTGTTCGGGTTGGGGATCGGGTTGACGGAAGGCCCTGCGGTCAGCGCCGGTGCGTTGCTCTGTCCTGGAACGCTAGGTGCAGTTGCCGGAGGCACAGCGGGTGCCGTTGGGTTAGCTGACGGGTTGCCGATCGAAATAGAAATACCGGGAGAGAAGTTGACTGGAAGCTGCTCGACGATGGTCGCAAGCGCGTTCTCTCCGGCCGGTGGAAGAGTCAGAGTCTGGGGCTCCGTACCGTTGAAGACACCGCGAATTGTGACAATAGAAGCAGAGAGTGCAGCGGGAGCGCGGGTGGCCGGGTCGTCGCCGCCTAGTCCTGCAGCTTGAACGACCGTTCCGACGCCGGTGACCGAAGAGCCTAACTGAGGCAACGTGATTCGGGCACCCTGGCCGGGAATCGCCAGTGCATTCAGGGTTCTGAACAGGGCTGGGCTCACTGCCAAAGGCGTCTGAACGATGATGGTGCCCAAAGTTGGGTTGTTGGAAGGCAAAATCGTGAGAGAAACTGGGAGAGATCCAGTAACACTGCCAGATGTGATGGTCGTGAATGGGCCGGTGAAAGGAGTCTGGGCAGGCTGGATGACAACCGTGCCCGTCTCGCCAGTTCCTCTAGGAGGGACTGTGAATGTTACTGGGTCCGATCCTGTGTTTCCTCCGGCAGTGATTGTTCTGTATGGGCCGGTGAAAAAGGCTGGATCGTACGTCTGGACGAGGACTGTGAAAATGCCGTCAATAGCGCCGGCCGCAGGCGGAAGCGTGACCGTTGCCGGATCTCCGCCCTGACCACCAGGGACGCTAATCGTCGTGAAGGTGCCTTGAGCTTGGCCGGTGTAGCCTTCGGTAGTCTGCACAATCACCGTGCCGGTGCTCCCCTCGGGGGCAGGGATCGAGATGGTCGTTGGCACTGGTCCGGGAATGGTGGTTGTCCTGAAAATGCCGGCGAGGACTGGGAGAGCCGTCTGAACGACAACCGCTCCAACGTTTCCGGTACCGGTCGGGATGAGGGTAAAGACCCCCGTGCTTTCAGCACCCGCGACACCTACGGTGATAGTTGTGAGCCTTTCGAGGAAATCGGCTTCGCCACCTGGAGTTTGGATGATCTGCAACACCTCTCCGCTGCCGATAGTCTGCGGAGCTTTGCTGCCACCGAGTGTGATGGCAGAAGGCGTCACTCCGGCGTTTCCAAGGACGGTGATGATGTTCTCGGGACCCGTAACCGTAACCTCGAATCTGTCAAACGTCTGCATGAAGACAGTACCAGCATTTCCGTCGGTCACGGTCAGGTTCCTGGGAACGCCCTCTGCGCCGCCAAACATGACTGTAGTGAATGGCAAAGCAGACGGCGAGGCGGCGTCGGCGGTGGGCAAGATTGTGACCGGAACTGATGCCGGGCTCGCTGGCGTAACACCCGGGATATCGGTGATGGGGCCGGCGTCGCTCAAGCTTGGGAGGAGAGATGCGCCCGCAACGCCGACAATGATGGTGCCAACGGTGTTGCTCCCGCTGGGCGGGATGGTCCCGGTTCCCAACCAGCCTGGCTCAGGGTAAATCTCGAGCACAGATCTGGTGGTCACCGGACCGTTGAAGACGCTGTCGGTGCCGAGGGCAGTCTCCACGAGCACGGTTGCGATGCTCTGGCCTGGGACGGGGATCAAGCTCAAAACTCTCGACAATGTGCCGTCCTGTTCTCGGATACCTCCAACAGTGACGGTGGTCGTGAGAGCCTGGGTGACGAGACGGCTCACCTCAGCCGGCGAGCCAACGATGGTTGTCGCCGGTGATCCAACAGTTGGGGGAGGGGGGATGCCAGCTCCAGTCGTAGGGTCGGCCAGCGAGAAGGGGGTGAAGACCAGGTAGGTTCCAACTCCATCCGAGCCCGAGGGGAGCACGGTGATGGTGCTCGCCAGGGATCCGGAGTGGCCACCTCTCGTAATGGTGACATAGGCGTTGGGAAGAGATGAGATTTGCTCGACGATCCTGGTCATGTTAGCAGGACTGCTTGGTGAACCAGGAGGCTGAATGTAATGCTTCTTCACTTACCTGGTCACCTGCGAAGTCAGGGTACCCAGCTTGTCGATCTCAGTGACGAGAGTCATGGGCGCATTGGTGATGGTTAAGGTGAGGCCATCATCAAGAACGAGGACGGTATTGGCCGGTAGGAAGGCGCTGATGTAAATTGGCCGGCGCACGATGAACTGGACCGGTTGGACCTCGACAGACGTGATTCCGGCAGTACAGATAGGGTTGTCCGGGAACTGCGGCAGTCCAGCGGCGGGCCAGTACTGGCTGGCCGCAGCCAGCAAGCTGACTGCTGTGAAGAACTTCATGCTGAAAGGTTTTGATGATGCTCACTGCGTGATACTCAGCACGAAGAGTGTCGAGACCGTCCTAGACACGGGGTCCGGAAGCCTTGTAGCAGCAAGCAAGCTTCGCTCTTGTCGATGGTCGTATTCGGTATTACTGATTAGAAGAGATGATATTAATCGGAGCAATGACGAAGACCTCGGGTCTTTCGTAAGGTGAAGCGTTGAGCTGGGTCGCTAGTGAAGACGACCTGGCATCTCGCGATAACACGGGAGGCGCCGTTTGTTCCAACGCGGAGGGGGAGGAGGAACAAGGGGGAAGGGGATTGGCAACGACTGGAAGGTGAACGCCGTGAAACAAATAAGATATTAAGGTTCGATATTGATGAACGATTCGATTGTTGTATTGGAAACGGAGGCTTGTCGCACTCGTTGCCGTGAGACTGCTGCGTGTCTGGCAGGCGGAATGGGCTTGGTGGGATGAGGAATGTCGCTCCTCTGCGGGAACTATGGGAGGTTCTGTCTTCAGCCCCAGTGCGTGCCAAGCTCACACATGGACACAATCCGGTCTCTATGACGAGGTGATAATGTTTCGACTTCAGCTCCAAGATGCCGCCTCTCGCATTGAGGTGCAGGAGAGGAAAGAGAAATACATGAGGTAGGGGGGAGATCGAGGGAAGGCGGGATGAGAGAGAGGGGGAGAGAGAGAGACTCGTGGCAAAATTGTCCGCCGGGCCGAGTCGTCCTCGTCGATGGCACGGGAAAGACTTGAGAGCATCCCGCTCGAAAGCAGGGGAGATGAGTCTTCCCTGACTTCATGTTCGCCTCCTCCACGACTGGTTCTGGCCCATGACCGCTCTTTCCGGCCAGAGTTGAGCAGAATTCCGTCTCGTGGGTCTTCCCGAGCGCACCAGCATCTAAGACAGTTTCGTCGACCGAGAGAGAGCTAGAGCCCGATTCGGGGGCAGAAATTGCGGAAATCGCGACGTTCGCTGGGTGAGTAATCTGAGATCAGCATTTTTGACAATGTCATTGTCAACCTCTCGTTGGTCGTGAGCGGGCGTAAGGTGGAAGACATGAGCATAATTAGGTAAGTTCCGACGGATCTTAGGGAAGAGCCTCGACTGGAGTCTGCGCCGGCCGCCCACGCACGACGGTTGAGACGGTAACATCTAGCTTTGCGGAGATATCTGGGTAGTCTCCGCGAGTAGACTTGCAGCTTCTGCCTCGCTTACTGCGCCTAGAACGGCCGCAAGTTTACGAGTCTATCCTTGGACTCGCTAACTGATCCCTACGCCCGAAAACGTTCGCTCTGGGGAAGCCTTGACACGTATGCGTATTTGGATAGACACTGAAAAGTCGGGAAATGTAAGCCGGCAAAAGGAGCTGAAGATAATCGTCCCAAAAGCGGCCGAACTACCATCGGAAGGCGTTGATGTAGGAAGGCCGTTACTGGTTCCATGGAGACTTGTGGCGCCTTGGGTTTGCCCGCACTCGATGACCCAAGCTCCAGTCTGGACCTCCCCATCCGTCCTATCGCCGTCACTTCCCGGAAGCAACAGCTTCGATTCAAATACGGGCTTAGTCTCATATCACCACCCCCCCCCCCCCAAGAGCAGCTTCTGTTCCGGTGCCTAGGGCACGGAGAACTCCCATGCATATTAGACTAAGTACTCAGCACGCCAACTAAAGACGGGAATGCAATTCTTGGCGACAGTTGGGACGTTTCTAAGACACACACACACACACACACACACCCCCCAAAAGAAGGACGAGCCTGGGCCCCCATGAACTCAATCTCACCGTTCCCACGGACAATTCAGTGTTGTTCAGGGTCTGTTCTGAGCGGATCCGGCTGGCTTCATGGACTTGGACGGCCCGGGACTGTTGGAGTACTTTACCCGACGATCCAAGACGTGGCCGCACCCGGCATGGGCGTGGGGCCAGCCCGGGTATGGCAACTCTCTAGGCATACGTGATCACGATCTTTTGGCCCTTGGACTTGGCGAAGGTTGTTTTCAGCGTTATTGGACACTAATTCCGCTCATACTGAACCCCCCTTGCTTTGTGCGAGCACATCGCGTCCTCCGGTCCGGAGGGCTTCTGGGCGTCTACCCGAGAGGTTTGTGGACATTTGAGTTGACGCCCGTGTGACATGACGTCCGGAGATGGACGTCACAGTCTATGGAAGGCTTGGCAGGGTCTAAGTAGAAGCGAGCCGTGTGAATCCGAGTTATCAAGATCGTGGTCCTGATATAGAGTTTGTCTGCATTCCTTCGTGAGGCTTCCATCCACCACTTTAACTCTTTTCTGCGACATCTGGCTGCGACATATTGGACACCCGACGATGTCTCCTCAAAATATGTTCACATTCCTCCTCTTCGCTGCCGTTGCCGCTGGCGGGAGGGTTCACATCCACCCAAGGCAGGCAGCGGCAGATTGCTCTACCACCAGGACATTAGACGCCCTCACCGTCACCAGGGTTGAGCCCATCTCGATATACATCTTGGCAGAGCAGCAACCGGCGCCCACAGGGACAGACGACGAGCGTTACACTGCCGTCTACACGACCGTCTACCCAACCTTCTGTCCGGAATGCGACCAAGGTCTGCGGCCTGAGACTTACACCATCACGCAAACCTGCACTGGCTCCATCACCCAATGCCATGGATATGGCGACGAGCTGCCGCCGGGCTTTACTACCACCCAGGCCGTCTGCACCGACTGTCCAACACCTCTCACGGCGGTTCTCACCGTCCCTCAAGAAACGGACGCTGTCATCACCGTGACCGTCGAAGAGATTGTCACAGAGCCCGGTCTGACTACCACGCGCCTGGTCACCAAGACCTGCCGCGATGGGCCCTGTCTGCCCGATATCACAGCTGCCGCCGTTCCCGAGGGCGGTGTTTCGACCATCAACGGCGGCAACATCGTTCCCGTCACGGTTACCAAGACGGCAACCGATAGAGTGACTGACAGGGTGACCGACCGGACGACCGCCACGCAGCGAGAGACGGCCACTGTCACCGCAGATCCCCAAGACTTCAATCCGAACAGCTTCAACAGCGGCGCCGGCCACATGATCTCGTCGAACAAGGCTCTGGCCTTCACCGCGAGTGTCTTCGCTCTCCTCTTTCTTTTGTCTGCATAAATAGCGGCGGCCGGATAGTGACTTGGAAACATTCAGAAATTTCAAATATCACAGCGCAGAAATTCATGAGTATTTGCGAAAGCGGTGGTTTAGGTTGGGTCATCTTGGTTTTACCTCACGAAGAATACTTGATACCATTTGTTTCTTAATTGTCGCCTCCTAGGGCTATTATTACTTTCTTCCCTGTACATTCTTTTCATTTTGAATTCTTCAAGCATATGGTTCACACCAAGCTCAAAAACATTTTCTAGTAGTATACTAGGTAGCAATCGGGCTCATGGAGATAGAAGCATGGAAGCTCAATACATGACATCCTAATCACATCCTCCAACCATATTTCATCGCGTTCCGTTCTCATACAACTCAGTAATCCTAGCTTAGACGCGTGTAGGTCGAGGTTGTGTTGTCGCTACATCGCTTTCAACATCTACTGGTGTTCCTAGCAGCACAGTTGCACTCCCACTGCTTCGGATCCCCTCATCCACGGTGGCACGGCCCAGCTTGCAGGTAACGTCCCATCGTCAAGCGGATGTCCAGGAGCTTCGCCGACACATATACCCCCAATGTGGATGAGCGACGACATTACTCTGCGTTTCATACGCCTGAGAGTCATTTTGTTTTAAGATTGCATCAGTTCGGCGACGATCTCCACGTGCGACCCGTATTCTCGGTCGTTGACACCCTATTTGTGTAATGTAGATCTCGGAGAGAAGTGCCAAACATGAGGGTATTCACACTTCGTACTAGTTGCGTCATCGTCGATCTCGATTAGGTGATCTGAGAGGATTGGATTGTTTAGGCATGATGTCGTGAGACAATCCGATTTCCTTGCTCTTTACTATGGGTCACAATGTCAAAATTCTCGTGAGATGCAACCTCATCCTTGGGGCATTGTCTAGCCCTTACTTGTGCATCAATTTGGACGATCGTGTCTTTGGTCTATTTCTATGTCAATGATGTTTTGCCCAGCATCCTTACTCTTCCGTTCTCCGGGTACGAAAACCTCTGCCCCGGGCCGTGTCAGTTTCCCAAAGTTCGGCCTGCACGACGTGATTTTCGTGACTGGCTGGACGAGACTTGGCCGTGATGCTGTGTGTCTCAAGCCACGGATGTCACCCGCCATCTCCCCCTCATTCCAGCACAAAGCCGAGCGACGCAGCACTTCCCCGAAGCCAGCAACCGCTGCGCTAGGACCTGCGTTTTCTCTCGCCCGTTGCGTCTATGCGTCTATGCCTCTGATGCAAATCTGGGCTCCTCTCCCACGTCGTGTTTGCCGCTGATGCAGCCCCGAAAGAAAACGCTGTCTAGACACCCCTCCCCCCCTTAACGTCGATGCATGACGGGCGGTAGAATTCCATGCGCGTAACTACAGTCAGGCGTGTGTACCTATGCGTGCGTATGTGTGTGATGTGATGTGGGCTGGGCCACTTCCTAGCCCGCGAGTCATTAAATTACATCAGCTGCTGCGCGAGTCGGCGGCGCTTCACGCAGATGGTGTCGAAGGCAGGCTCTGGAGGACCTGCTCCAGCCACCAGACGTGAATACGAATGTCGTCAGTCAATTCCGGGTGGAAGCTCGTAGCGAAGATGTTGGCCTGTCGGACGGCGACGATGTCACCGACCGAGTCGTCGGCCGTGCTCTGGCTGACGCCATCTACCATGCCCTTGCGGCCGGGCAGGACGGCGAGGATGTCGACTACTGACGACGACGGCTGCTTCTTGGTGGTAGTGGTGGTGTCGCTGGAGAGGATCTTCTCGACGATCGGCGCGCGTATAAAGACCCCAGGGAAGGGCGCAGACGCCGGCTCCGACGCACCGTCGCCCCTCGACAGGAACGGCAGGTCGAGGTCCGCGACGAAGCTCTCGATCTGGCGGCCGAAATGGTTACGGTGAACGCGCACACCGAGACCGCCGATGAGCTCTTGGCCACCCTTCTTGGTGGCGTTGGCCTCGTCGGCGAGCAGGATCGCGCCGGCACATGTGCCCCAGACGGGCTTGCGGTTGACTCTGGTAAAGAATGAGAAAGTCAGCCAGCGTCTCATGGGGGAGGGTGAGTGGGCGGGCGGGCGGGTGAATGGAGAGGTGAGTGAGCGGAGGGGTGGGTGGATGAGCGAGTGAGATGAGACGACATGACTGAGAATGGTCGAGAATGCGAGGTACTACAACAAAACCCACTGCGTGGAATGCGGCAATGACATCATGCATTTCGGCCATGGCAACCAACTTACTTGACGAATTCCCTCAATGGTTCCATCAAACCGCATCGTGTAGCAACGAGCGAGATGGCGGTGCTCTCGCCGCCGGGGATGATGAGAGCATCGCAGCGCCGGAGCTCCTCCTCGGTGCGCACCTCGACCGCAACGACCTCGGGCGCCGGGCTCGGCGCCGGGGCCGACGCGAGAGCCGCTGCGGCTTTTCGGACGAGGTCGATGTGCTCCTGGAAGCCGCCCTGCAGGGCGAGCACGCCGACGGTAACGGCAGACATCGTCAGTTGGCGTTGGTGATGATGATGGTGATAATGACAAGTATGCCGGAGGGGTTGAGAAGAGCTGTCGTTCTTTAGGATGAAGGGTAGAATCAATGAGGATGTGCCGACTTTGTGTGTTTGAGTCATTCGCATGAGAACACCCTGATCGCGTAATGGGCCGAACAACAAGCACCCTCGGACTAGGGAGAGAAGACGGAACCTGCACAGGATCAGATTGATTTCGGGCTTGGCGACAACGGCTTTTTCGTCCAGCCCCCTCCCTTGCTTGATGATCGGGATGGGCAAATTTACTTAAGTCACGGTTCTGTGCCATCCGTAGAGGCGGAAGCGTAGGTAGCGGCGGCGGCGGCGGCGGCGTTGTCCGCAGATGCCATATCGGAGTCAATTCCATAGTATCCGTACGGACAAATACACACACAGAGGTACACATCCGTTGCGCCCTCGATCTGATCACGCCGCTTGTTCGCCCGCGGCGAGGGACGACTTCCTAGTATTACATTGTTGGGCGATAGGAACAACGATATGGAGAGATTCCGCGCGGAAGTACCGTCCGGCGGAAGCACATCCGACGACAGCCGCCCTCCGCTGTGTGTCCACTCTTCCCCTTGTCCTTTCGCCGCTGTTCGGAGGGCTTTCTGGCCTCAGAACCTCCGCTAGGAGTTCCTGTTACTGAATGATATCCCCCGCTATGGAGAAGTAGCTGTATGCCGCGCCCTTCGTGCCGTTCTGCTCCGAAAGGGGATTGTACCGACCTTCCAAAGTTGCTCTAAATAGAGGAATCCGGTGTTTGTTCACTGGTCACTGGTGTACCGCTCAGACTCCGCCACCCGCTCAAACGCAAACGCCGGGCGCCGCCTCACGTCGATGACACCAAGATAAGTACAGAGAGAAGGTTTTCCCCTGTTCCAAGCCCCGGAGTAACCGTAACTTGACTTTCCGAGATCGGGGTGGTGGCCATCTCCTGGCCTCGGCGGTCTCTAGGGTTCCCCCAATGGGCCCAGACGTCGCCGCCCTCCTTCGGCTCGCCTAGGCAAAGAGACAGACGGAGTGGTAGTGTAAATCTGCCAGCCTGCCACGCGGGCTGTGTACTTGTGGAAAGGTACAGACGTCAAGGGACGCCGCGGGGAAGACGGGATGACTCGGTACGGTTAGAAAAAATTTTCGTCGTGCGTCCGGATGGTGGTGACATGCCTGGGACTTTCATCGTCGACAGGACTCATCCATTGGCTTTTTTGCCGCCGTCGTTTACTTAATTATTGTCTCCCCCCAAGTTCTTCATCATCTCCCGAAGATCCCTATTCCCCGGATTTCATTACCGATCGCACCGAACCAAAAAAGATCCATTGCGGAGCTTGACTCACTCGTTGAGGAATCCTTCTCTCATCCCCATTTGCTCATCCTACCGCTGCAATTCTTAAAAAAGTTGCCCCTCGTTCTTTGAGCCGCCTTATTCCCGGTCTTTCGTACGGCAGTTCTCATCGTCACCATCATCACCATTTCACATAGTTGGTGTTTGCTCATCACTCTCTCCCACGCACCCCCAACATCTCAGCTCAACAAGCAGCCAAAATGACCACCAACAACGAGACCAAGACCAACGGCGATGCCGCCAAGCACTCCTTCGCCGTCAAGGCCGGCCTCGCCCAGATGCTCAAGGGCGGCGTCATCATGGACGTGACCAACGCCGAGCAGGCCCGCATCGCCGAGGAGGCCGGTGCCTGCGCCGTCATGGCTCTCGAGAGGGTGCCGGCCGACATCCGCAAGGACGGCGGCGTCGCCCGCATGTCGGACCCGGCCGTCATCAAGGAGATCCAGGAGGCCGTCACGATCCCCGTCATGGCCAAGGCCCGCATCGGCCACTTCGTCGAGTGCCAGATCCTCGAGGCGCTCGGCATCGACTACATCGACGAGAGCGAGGTCCTCACCCCGGCCGACAAGGAGTTCCACGTCGAGAAGTCCGACTTCAAGGCCCCCTTCGTCTGCGGCTGCCGCAACCTGGGCGAGGCCCTGCGCCGCATCGCCGAGGGCGCCGCCATGATCCGCACCAAGGGCGAGGCCGGCACCGGCGACGTCGTCGAGGCCGTCACGCACGTCAAGACGGTCACCAGGGACATCGCCCGCGCCAAGGGCATTCTCCAGACCGAGGGCATCATCGGCCTCCGCGCCATGGCCAGGGAGATCGGCGTCGACCCCACCCTGCTTCAGCAGACGGCCGAGCTGGGCCGCCTGCCCGTCGTCAACTTCGCCGCCGGCGGTGTTGCCACCCCGGCCGACGCCGCCCTGATGATGCAGCTCGGTTGCGACGGCGTCTTCGTCGGCAGCGGCATCTTCAAGTCGGGCGACCCGGCCAAGCGCGCCAGGGCCATCGTGAGGGCCACCACGCACTTCAAGGACCCCAAGGTCCTTGCCGAGTGCAGCGAGGGCTTGGGCGAGGCCATGGTCGGCATCAACTGCGACACCATGAAGCCCGAGGAGAAGATGGCCGGCCGCGGCTGGTAGAAGACTGGTATCCATCACGTGGTGCTGTCGCCAGCATTGAATGTTTGGCATTTGATGGATGCGAATGATTTGGGTGTTCATACAGGACGGGCGTGTCATGACTCTGCGACATGAACTGCAGGCTCTCATTTCTTGGCTTTTGCGTTCTTTTTCTTTATTAGACAAAATGGTATTCAACATGGGCATTGTGGCCGCATAGCATCGCATCTCGGCCGGCGAGGTTGAGAGAGCAGCCATCCTCGACAACGGGGAGCATTAGGGGAAACCCGGCATAATAAAAACTGATTTGAAAGTTGAGTCTATTGCATGCGCCGTGCACCGTGTCTGGGGAGAGCGACTCGCGTGAGCCCATCACTTCGCCTCTCGCCGAAGCTGGCATCCATGTGGAATTGAGCACGAGCCAAGCCGACGCCCGTCGTCTCTCGGGTCATGACTCTCTTTTTTCCATCTAGCAGTACTTTCATTCAGCAAAGCATTTGACGCGCCTTAGAGACCTTTGTCGGTCTCGTGTCCACACCCGTGGCCGACCAGCTTCATGAGAGGCCTACGGTCAGGTGGATCTCGAAGATAGCGGCGGACATAGCTCAGTTGGGAGAGCGTCAGACTGAAGTGGGTTCTCAACCCTAGAAACTTCATTCAATCAATCTGAAGGTCGTGTGTTCAATCCACACTGGCCGCAACTTCACTTTTTGATAATTCGGTGAGTAAGTGGGAGAGAGGGGGAGAGAAAGAGGCGCTCTCTCTCATCTCACTCACTCACTCCTCCTCACTCACTCTTTTGATGATCAATGTTTTCTCCTCTATCCCAGTCACTCAACTCATCGCTCACTCCTGTGCATGTCCAAAGTTAACTGACCTTCTTGCTCGCGAACTAACTAATTGCCTCTTCTATCTCTATGATTCTCATTGTATTTTTTTTCCATTGTCTGTCTGTATGGCAGCGGTATCTCACTTGATTAATGATGGCTCTTATAGTTCTCTAAATTATCATCACTCTGTGTGGATGGATGTGGATGGTGGGTGGGTAGGATGGGTTGTTTCTTTGCGTATAATTGGCAACTGCCCACCTGACTGACTGTCGCCCAAGCCTCCCTTCCTCGTATTATGAAAGCGTCGCTAGCAATTAGAATAAGACGACTCAATACCGGCGGTAATGATTGTTGGCAAATTGGGGTTTCGTTCT
The DNA here is from genome assembly GCA_030770045.1 of Colletotrichum brevisporum. Taxonomy (NCBI): domain Eukaryota; kingdom Fungi; phylum Ascomycota; class Sordariomycetes; order Glomerellales; family Glomerellaceae; genus Colletotrichum; species Colletotrichum brevisporum. The sequence continues at coordinate 309,999 of JAUGSI010000006.1, read as the reverse complement.
GATGGCGCACTCACAGGTTGGAGGCCGGCTCTCATATTTATATGTCACTCGACACACGCTCCGTGATATGGGCCTTACACTCAAATGACGAGCTATGGAATTTGAAGCTCAGTCTGCTGTCTACGATGGCTTTTGCTGGTAACTGTCTGTTATAAAGTGATATTTCTGAGCCTTCTGATGCTTGCCTCAGTTTCTCACCAGCAGTGGTAGCCGATGCTGCGTGGCTGGCTACCAGCACCAAGCTGAAGAATCACCACCAAGGTCTCGCGCTGGCGGCACCTCGTGGCTGGTATCGCCTGGCTTCTCTTGGCCTCTATGATGACCTGCATATAATGCCTTGTGAGCGAAGCTTTGCTGGCAACTCGCCGTATTGCTCCAGTGCCCGCCTGCCTAGTACGCTCTCTCGCCATCGACGTCAAGTGCCTTTGTGGACAGAGCCACGTTGCTGGCCGGCTTCCAGCGACAAAGGCTGCGGCTAAACGTGTCAACGCTTTTCTCCTGAATTCTGATGCTGCATCCTTCCTCCTTCACCAGACGGCTCTTCTCTTCTTTCAGGCCAGCCTCATGGACCAGAAGAGTAAAGCAAGGCCCAGTCAGTCGTCCTTCCCCTCAGCGTTCTCCGTTATCGGCGCACCTGATTTTGTATGTGGTCTTTCTTTCTCCCAAGAGGGGGGATGTCTTTGAAAGACTTTGACGAACTATTTGAAATCCGTTATGTCTAATCAATCAAGGCCTCAGTTTAAGACAAGACACCGTCACACTGCGACTTGGACCGGACCCCGCTCCTGATAGCTTCGACCTTGGCCCTTTAAACCACCCTCAGAGCTGTTCGCCAAGACCCGTGGTCGCACCCAGGGCCACGGGTGTGGCATTCGTTAGACCTCTTGCAAGCTAGGTACACGGCGGACCAGGGGTGTGTGCAGACGCGTTGGATAGCATCGCGAGCCAGCCAGCAGCCATCCCCGCCGTCCATGCGCGTCATCGGGAGATCGACAGGAGCAGCCGGGCTCTTGGGGCTACGGAATAAGAGCCACGGCTCCCAAGCAGCTGGAACCCAATGACAGTCGACAAACCATGCCTCAGAACAAAGGGCGGGAGTAGAATATGGGCTCATGGCGCATGCTGGCTTCCACGGGTTGGGGACTAGGCTTAGCTCCCGGCGCCTCAACTTGCTCGCCTCGCTGGCATTCTTTGATATTCAGGCCCCGGTCGCGCGCCTTGGGACGGTATACAGCCTCGTCGAAGTTCGCATAGACATCGTCTCCGGCTAGGTGAGCATGTGCCGAGAGTCGGCAGCGAGGTAAATTAGTGTTCGCGCATGTCTCAGCGACGCCAGGACACCAAGATGTGTAGTTGATTCTGTGTCTCTATTAGCCGCCGGGCCAATGTGGCATTTCGGCATGGCGTCATTCCATGGACCAAACCAAATGGCCCCCGCGATGTATGTCTATGTATGAGCAGTGTAGTTTTACAGGTATGTTACAACAGTATCACAATATCTTGTACAAATCGTCCCACGAAACCGCCTGATAGGTAGGTAGGCAACAACCTGGCAGCAAACTCCCAGGGCTGGCCTCCCAGGTCTCCCAACTTGATGCTAATACCTCGCGCTTCCCTCCGTTTGCCTCGTGAGATGGCGGATGCGGCGCGCGTAACGCGCGACTTTGGCCTTGGCATCTGTGTTGTAGCCGGGGATGGTGCCCACTGCCTTTGAAAAGACGCCTAGCTGGCGATCACGGAACGAGTCTAGGGCCATTTCGATAGTATCGACCAGGCGCAGCGTCTGCTTGTTGTAGGAGAGGCCGGCGTACTGCATCTCGTCCAGCAGCGTGAGAACCTCCTGGGTGTCTCCATAGCGATGCCAGAAGATGGAGGCCAGCTCGTTGTAGAATGGCGTCGAAACGCCGAGGACGTAGGAGGCGATGCCTAGCTTCTTTATGCGGGGAAGCACGTTGAGGGCCAAGGGGGACGGCCGGGCGAGGTCGCTGTCGAGCGTCTTGAGGGCCTGGAGGAGATGCAAGGAGTAGAGGGGGCCGTAGGAGTCCATGTCGAGGGGAGGGTTCCTCTTCAGCTCGGCCGCGGCCTCGGCTTCCTGAGCTTCCTTGGCCAGCTCCTTCGAGTCCTTGCCCTTGGCGGAGTGACGGATGATCTTCTCCGGTGCGATGCCCAACTTTGCGACCATGGAAAAGACTTCGCGCTCCAAGACGTCCCACACCTCAGTATCGGTGCTGCATTGATCGAAGAGCATCCGTAGCCTGGTGACCTCCTTCGCCTGCAGCTCGTCCCGCGCCGCCTTCAGTAACTTGGCTTGCTCGTCCATCTCGGCGTCCCGCTCGAGCTCGGGCGACGAGACAAAGGGGATTTCTGTCTGGCTATCGGCAGCCTCGCGCATGGAGAGGGCAGCCTCGGCGGCGCGGCGGAGGGACGCCGGGTATTGGCTCAGGAGAGCATCGCGGGAACCGGCGGGGGCGGCAGCGGAATCGTCCGCGGTCTCGGCAGGGACACGGCCGGGACGTCTCGCGAGGTTGTCGAAGATCTTGCGGAAAACACGTCGCTCGGTAGGGGTAATTGTCGACTTGACATCGCCTTCGGGACCGCTGGGAATATCGGCTCGTTCTTCTGCGGGGGTCTCCCAGTCGAAGGGAATGGAGTTGTCGCGGCCACCTGGAAGACGATGCAGTCGGGATGCACTGGTAGAGAATGATGCAGACCGGAGAGCGACGGAGGCTCGTAGAATAGTCCTCGTCTGGTAGAGAAAGGGTGTCATCGTCGTGGCCATTGTGGCGGTCTTGCAACTGTCGCAATGTCTTGACGAATATTTTTGAAACTTTTGAACAGCAGTTCGCGATGGACGGCCCTCTGCTCTGCGCTGTGCTCTGGAAATTTTCCATGCAGCATCTCAGCGGCAGGGGAGCTCGGGCCATGCAGCCCACCTGATGTCAGGGACCAATGGATAACTACTTCCCGCCTTAGGTACCTATCCGCAGGGGCACAGGCATAGAGGTACGGCACACTAGGTACCTAGGTAGGTAGGTACCTAGGTAGGTGCATTAGACGGTACCTACCTAGAAGGGCTGACGTAATAGACTTTAGATCCCTGCAGAAGGAACGCGTCGCGACACGCTCCTGCACTGCGTCGGTGGCCTACCCACCCAACTGCGTAAGGTAGGAGGAAGCCGCTGACGCGCCGCACCTTCCGGGTGATGAGGTCGTGACCGGGACCGGATTTCCTCTCTGATTCACAGCAGTTTCTTTCTTTTGGCTAATTTTCCCTCGATATCTTCAGCAGCCGTCAACATCTTCCCAGTGTTCGACTCCGAGCTCAATCCACGAATCGTTCCACGAATCGTCCATCTGTCGCATTTCCTCGCCCCTCTCGTTGCCGAACAGAGCGCACTTCGACCTCGCATCTCGATCGCAACTCCCAATTGTCATCCACGCAACTCGAAGACGGGCGCTACTTGTAATCTAGAGGCTCTTGGTCCTGCTGTACTCTTTCTGTCTGTCGATATCCTATCCGCCACCATGCCGCAGATCAAGGAGGAAAAGGCCATGAGCGCCTTCGAGCGCCGGCGCCTTGAAAACATTGCCAACAACCAAACGATTTTGAAGGACCTGGCAAACACCTCCAAGAAGATGATGCCCGCAGCGAAGCCCGCAGCGAAGCAGGCGCGATCAACCAGAGCAAATGTGAAGAAGGAACCTGCGCCGCCGACCCGAATCATGCCGACGCGCCGAAGTGCCCGCGTGGCCGGCTTGGACGCCGACAACGAGACCCTCAAGCGCAAGTACGAGGTGGAACTAGAAGACCAAGCTGCGAAGGAAAAGGCAAAGCGAACGAGAGTCAGTGGCGACCTTAAGCTGGACGACATTGCTGTCGAGGGCAAAAAGTGGAATAATGGTATCAACACTTTGGGGGCCCTGCTTCCCCGCGGAGCACAGCCTGGGGTGCCGACCTTCACCGAGGAAGACGTCGATAACACCTCAGACAAGGATCTCAAAGAGCTGCGGCAAAAAATCAACGGGCTTCAACTATACGATAAGTGGATTCCCAATGGCAAGCGCTCCCACCCTCCTTCCCGTGCGCTCCCGCTGACATCCTGTAGACATCAAAATTTGCCCCCTCCGAGTTTACAGCTCCGCGTTCCACCCGACAGAGGAAAAGCCGCTCATCTTCGCTGGAGACAAAGAAGGTGCTCTGGGCATCTTCGACGCGTCGCAGGCTGGGCCGGAGATCAACGATGACGACGAGGACGCTGGTGACAAGTGGTTCGAGCCAGTCATCGGAGCATACAAGCTGCACACGAGGACGGTCTCAACCATCGTCGTTTCTCCATTCGAGCAGCAGAAGGTTTACACCTCTTCCTACGATTCCACGATCCGAGTCCTCGACCTCCAGGCCGATATGTGCGTCCCGGTATGGGAGCCTGAGAACAAGGATGATGATATGCCCCTTTCGGCGATGGACATTCCGCTGGATAACCAAAACCTGATGTACTTCTCGACCCTCAATGGCCAGGTTGGAAAAGTCGACACTCGTGATCCCAAGGGTTCCGAGATTTGGTCGCTGTGTGATAATAAGATCGGCGGCTTTTCTCTCAACCCCCGGGAGCCTCACCTCCTCGCCACGGCCTCTCTCGACAGGACCGTCAAGATCTGGGACCTGCGCAAAGTCTCTGGGAAGGGCGACATGCGGTATCCCGAGATGCTGTACGAGCATGACTCTAGGTTGAGCGTGTCGCACGCAGCTTGGAGCTCTGCCGGCCATGTCGCCACTTCCTCGTATGACGATACCATCAAGATCTACAACTATGCCGACCACGAAACCTGGGACAAGGACGGGATGGAACCGAGCCACGTTGTCCGCCACAACAACCAGACGGGTCGCTGGGTGACGATTCTCAAGCCCCAGTGGCAGAAGCGCCCCAAGGACGGCATCCAGAAGTTCGTCATAGGAAACATGAACCGGTTCGTCGACGTTTATGCCGCAAACGGGGAGCAGCTTGCTCAGCTGGGGGGAGATGGCATCTCGGCCGTGCCCGCCGTTGCTCAGTTCCACCCCACGATGGACTGGGTCGCCGGTGGTACAGCCAGTGGCAAGCTCTGCTTGTGGATGTGAGCGTCTCGCACTTCTGCACTCAGGGAGTTATTTTGTCGCCGAATATGCGCTGTTCGGAATCGTCACATTGAACGAGGTCTTCGCTCAGGGCTCGAAGGCCGTGTTACCCAAGACCCTGCTCTTGTCGAAGTGGACATGTCGTGGCTGGGACACTACACTATGATACCCGCCCTATGACTTTAGGCGGGTTGTTTGGACATGGATTGCGTGGCGTTGGATGGTCGAGGGGATGGCCTTCTGTTTTGTTACAAAGCATGGTTGAGCATGCGGAAGGATATGCATTGGTGTGGTCACGGTGGCCCATCGCTGCCGCTGGGTTATCAGCAGCAGCTGTGGACGGCTACTTGCACTGCGAGAACCGGTGGTTTGACCATGATGCTGCGTTGGTCGCAGACGTTGGTGAGGGCAACGTCGAGGGGGGTGATCGGATGTGCGTGAAGGACTTTGCTCTATTACCTATACTAGCTCCATATCAACAAGATTTGCTCCATCCAGCTGCTTGACCCCGTTTGCGACGAGTTGTGTTGTCTAGCCGAGTCTACTTGGTGACCGTCTTTTCTTACCGTCTGACTGTGTTGCATTACGATTTGAACCGTTGCGAGGCAGGAAAGCACCCTTGACTTACAATGCCACCACGAAATTGATGCCTAGGTTACCACTCGGTTCCTGTGAGTCGGTTCCGCATGCTGCAAGACATCAACATCTTACAACATGACACGAAGATGATAAAAAGAAACCAGAAAACACCAGCGAAAATGCCGAACGATGCTGCGTAGCGCAGGTCGTGATGTCGTACTCAAGTGAGATTTCGGCAACCATTTTAGGTTGTCTCCAACCAATCTCAAGAAGTCAAATATGGTGCGATAGATATTATGTCACCGTTCCATTACAACTTCTTCCCGTTCTTTATACGAGTCTCTTAATTATTTTCAATGACACAAGAGCCCGTGCCATCCAAGCATATACCAAAGTCCGAGTCGTGCTGGCGTCCCATAACTCAGACCACCCTGTAGGCGTCGTAGATGACCGTAGCGCCCAGGCGCGCGCCGCTCCCCACCCACATGGCGGTGTTGACGACGTCCTTGTACCGCTCGTCGCCCGTCTCCATCTTCACGTGGAGGCGGAAGCTGTACTCGTCCGGCTTCACGTCGTTGGCGCGGGCGGGGTCGAAGAGCCTCTCCATGACCTCCCTGGGACCGGTCCGCCAGCCGGTGGTCCGGACGGTGATGTAGGCCGGGACATCGTCGTCGGTCTTGAGGAGGTAGGACGTCTCGACGGCGGTGCTCAGGCTCTCGGCGACGACGAGCTGGCTGTCCTGGCCGCCGGGGACGACGGTGCCGGTGCCCCACTTGGCGGTGAAGACGCCGCCGGAGAAGGAGATCCAGTTGCGCTGGCCGAAGGGGCCGACGCCGACGGGGATGAGGGGGTTGAGGTCGACGACGATGCGGAAGTCGAGCTCGAGGGCTGGCAGGGGTAGGGGAAAGGCTGCGCGGGTGAGGTTGGGCGGCAGGATGTCCTCGCGGAAAGGCTGCTCCTTCTGAGGGGGACTGGGGGCGGGGGAAGAGCGGTTGCGAGTCAGTTTCTGGTGATGAGGATGCGTGCGAGCGGAGGAAATCTGAGCTACCTCATGCTGGGCGGTGATGTTGACGCTCAGATGATGAGACGATGAGCTGGGAGACTTTGATATGGACGCAGATGTAGGTACTGCACGGGGAGTGAGTTTAGCGAGGGGATCACAGAGAGTTTGGGTTGGGTGTCTAACCTTGGGACTGGGGGTTTGCCGCTCAATGATGTGGGCGTTTGAGATGCACAGTCGAAATGTACCAGAGTAAGTTAGACGACGAGCAGGATGATGCCAGTGACATTGCGTTTGTTCGATGGGGATAGGGATCCGATCCGTATCGTGAGGGCCGAGAGTCGGACCCCTCTCGTGGGTTTCATCTGCCCCGCCCCCGCAGTGGTACTCGGCGACGGCGCCGGCATTTCGGATCCGGATGTCGGGCTGTAGCGGTTTAGCATAAGGCTTGTGGTTTGAAGAACGTTGAAGATGTAGAACGAAGTTGGAGTTCCGGTAAATCTGCTATTGGTTGCTGCTGATATGCGGAGAAGGTGTCGTTTCGAACGTTGCACGCCACCAAACATTTTAAATGGTAGAGCATATTTGCATCATTAGTGGACGGTATTTCGCCTGCTGTGAGTGCCAAATTACTTCGAGTAACTGTTCTCCATGAATGGGTTCCGTCGAGACCCTCTTGATTTAATTTATCTACCTACCTCGAGACACGGGTACATGTCAGAGTAGGTATCATGTTGCTGTCGGTAGGTTCCTAATTTTCATCAACTGAGTATAGCATCTATGCCAGAGGCATAGCCCCGGTCTTGGTTGTCCGAGCAGAGATGTCGGGTCTGTTGTTTTTTTTTGTCTTCAATCCGCATTTACATCTCTATCATTTTCACTTTTCTTCTTATTTTTTTCATGCTTGGCGTTGGCTCTCAACAAAAGAGGAGACTCTGGAAAACGGGGCAGGTCTGGGACCTTGTTGCCTGGTTGCCTGGAAACCCCCGCGATGAGGAATCTGAGATGGGCCGGCAGCCAGCAGTAGCAGTCAGTGCCGTTCTGTTTGCGGTCGAGCTGGGCTGATGTCATTTTTCTGGGCTTTGGTCCCCTACGGCCGAGCGCTGGCAGATGAGATCCGTGCTGGCAAGTTGAGATAATAGGTAGGTATCCGTAGACATGACATGATACTGGATGGTTGATGGTTTTGATCACTAAAAGGATGCATACCTAGGTACCTAGGTGTTTGCCTGCCTCCACAGGTCATCAGAAGCGAAAGAGCAGAGGCAATGGCATGGAATGGAATGGCATTTGGGACGTGACGGAAGGGCCGGCTCACATGGCACATCCATGTCTTTCAGGCGCGATCTTGTGATGGGACCCGGATGGCGCATTTGGGCGTCATGGGAGTGGCTTATCGATAAGATAGTGCCAATATGCGGCCAATGGGAAGCAGAGGAAATGTCGGGTGGAGACGTGTCGGTGGACCCCCACTGCGTCCGGCGCCTGCCAGACTCAGAGGAGGCCCAGAGCACCGACTGACTGTGCTCCTGCTCTTGCCCCTCCAGCTCTGGATGGGCACCCTGCTGCTCAGTGCCATTGCATGTCGGGGTTGAGGCAAGAGCAGTTGGGAGATGGGAACACAAGCAGCAGACGGAAGGTAAGAAAGACCCTCCCGTCGAGATGCAGTGGTACATCAACGAGAGGAAGCCACCACTGCTACAAATCCAAAAGGAGGAAACCGAACGCGACCACCACTCACCCTACACTAGCTGACTAGGTAGGTACCTACCTAGGTGGCTACCTAAGCCAAGTGGGCCTGGTCTGGCCAACCACGGGGGGTCAGGATAAGCAGGGGCCATGACCATCACAAGCTTCATGCAATCAGAGCTGAGAAGATGAGGACGAACCCACCCTGCACCGGCAGAAAATGACTGGACCCCTGGCAGGGGCGTCTCTATCAACAGCGGACCTGACCTTGGAAGGGCAGACGGGAGTGTAACTGTAAGGTACCTGATGGTCACTGCTGCTGCCCTGTTTGCCTGTAAAGCTTCTGACGGGAGGTATCCAGACCTGCTGCTGCTTCCTTTGAACACCTCAGGTCCAGTGTGCAGACAGATGCACTAACAGTTCCTCACGCTGCATCACACATGACAAAGTCCCTCCTCTTCTCATGTATCGCTGCCTCAGTAAAAACCAAAGCTAGAATCTAGACTTCAATTTCTCCTATTTCCTGAGGTTGACAAGCCGGGTGCCTCAAGTGACACACACCCGCCGGAAATAACCCTTGATCCTCGTGGTAGCCTGGCAGCCTGGGTGACCCCCAAGACCCAACACCCCCCCAGCAGTCCAGCACACTGGTGCAGCCCAGGCCTCTCCCTCTCCACTGTCACTCGGGCTCAGGCTGTCACTCTCTCGGACTTCCTCTACCATTGGAACTATTAGAGCCTTGAGGTACATCACCTCCCTCGCCTTGTTAGTCAATGTGCACTAGCAGATACATACGGATACTGCCATTTGCATCCTTCTTACCTCACCATACCTAAACCAAACCTACTTACCACTTTCTTCACTCTGACCTTTCTTTCTCCTCTACTGAATTGATTACCTACTTGTTCTACCTACCTAATACCTATCTGCTCCATCTACCAACTCTACCAGCTTTTTTCTCTAGCCCTTCAACCTTGCGGTCCTCGACCTTGTGCGCCTAACCTTTGTCCGACTTTTGACGATACCTTGCCTTCTCCGTCTTCCTCACAGCCGTTTCGCCCCCAGCTTGTCACCGTCACCCTTTTGAGCTCGAACCTTATCATCGTCGTCCGAATGTCCCCGCTGTAGCACCCAAACGCCCTCCGCCTCCGCCTCCTCCGCTGTGCGACCTCCTTTCCTACCTGGGCGATCCAACTCTCCTCCTCCTCCTCCTCCTCCTCCTCCTCCATCTCTGTCCTCCGGGAGCTAGACACTCTCCTCCGAATAACCTCCTTGGACGCTCTCGAATCACGCGCGACCGCGGGCGCATACTCTACACCTCGTCGAAATGGCTCCGCTCGCCCCAACTGGCGCCGCCAGCGTCAGCTTCGGGGACGACGACATCAAGAGGCGCGTGGGGAAGAAGCTTCAGAAGAAACGCCACGAACCACAAATGTCCACCATGGAGCTGCCGCAAAGGTTGAAAGAGGCTGACGACGCCGGCGAAGAGGATTTAATGCCTACCCAGGGTCCGCCTATGTTCATGAACATGAACCAATCCATCTTCGGCCTCATCGCTGCTGCTGGCTCACGTGTTGACTTCCACGACCGCTTCGAGTCGAGCGACGACGATAGCGACGAAGACGACCACCATCACACCCGCCGCCGCGACGACGACGAAGACGCCGACGACGACGACAGCACCAAACCTCACGGCGTCGGTCTCTTTCTTCAACGCAAGCAGCGCCGCTCCCGCCACGACGAGCCCGACATCGCAAAGACGACTGTTTTGCGCAAGGACTCGTCTAGCAAGAGCGAAAAGCACCGTCGCAAGATCTCGGGCCACAAGCTACTTCGGTCCCTCCCCGCCCTCCCCCGCCTTTCGCGTCACAAATCGAAAAAGGAGTCATCCAAGCTGGAGCCCCCTTCGGAAGAGGCCAGCGACGCGTCCGAGGCCGCTGCGTCATACCCCATCGACGGTACACAGGATGACGAGGACGAGCGCGACAACCGCCTCGCCCCCGTCATGAGCCGCATGCTCGAGGCCAAGGCCGAGATGTCTGCGAGGCCTAGCTTCGACATTGGCCGTCGCTCTGCCGACCACCTCACCTACAGCGACTCTGCCGACGGCACCGCCCTCGCCCGACGTCTCCAGGACATCTTCGAGTTTGATGAGCCCGAGGTTGTTGTACAAGGTATGTCTGCGCCCCCGTTCGGTCTTCTGGCCACTACCTCGACAACTGTCTAACTGATTCCTGCCAGAATACCCTTGCTGGCTGCTCCAGAGCGTCCTGCTTCAGGGCTACATGTACATCACGGCGAAGCACATTTGCTTTTACGCCTACCTACCCAAGAAAGCGGTTTGTCCCTCCTTTCCCCTCCCCCCTTCCCCTCCCCCTTCCTCCCTCCTCTTACCAAAAACTGAGCATAGCCGCCGCAGCACGAAACTGTTAAATCGGGCTATCTGTCCAAGAGCGGCAAGCGCAATCCCAAGTACAACCGCTACTATTTCCGCCTCAAGGGCGACGTGTTGGCATATTACAAGGACTCGGTTGATGTCTACTTCCCCAGCGGCCAGATCGACCTCCGTTATGGCATCTCCGCCAGCGTCACGGACAAGAAGGACGGTCTGAACTTCACAGTAGTCACTCACCACCGTACATACCACTTCAGAGCCGACAGCGCACCCAGCGCAACGGAGTGGGTCAAGAGCCTGCAGAGGGTCATCTTCCGTTCCCATAATGAAGGCGACAGCGTCAAGATCTCGCTGCCCATCGAGAACGTCATCGACATTGAGGACACTCAGATGCTCGAGTTCGCCGACACGTGCAAAATCCGCGTTATCGACAACGACGAGACTTACGCTATTGACGAGTATTTCTTCTCCTTTTTCACCTTTGGAAAAGATGCTATCAACGTCCTCAAGATCCTCATCGAGGACTCTTCTTCTAGTGCCAAGGACGCTGCCCGTCTGAAGGCTGTGCACGATCAGGAGAATCAGGGTACTCAACCATCCGCGCGCAGCTCGATGAGCGGTAGTCGACGCGGTGCCGTCCCGCTCAAACTCACGACGACCAAGCTCCCAGAGGCCGTCAAGGCGACCCTCTCCCCCATGTCCGCTCATAGCCCGTCCGCTCTGAGCCCAAGGCCTAGTACCGACGCTCCCCGGGCCAGCTTCGATGCGTTCAGAGGCTTCCGGCGCCGTAGCTTGGATCTGTCAACCATAATTCGCGACTCCTCGCCCCGACGGAGCTTCACCGGCAACAGGCGCTCCATGAGTAGAAATCGTCTTGACGAACAGCGCAGCGTGCCGCACAAGCAAGGCTCCACTGATTCCTATGTTCAATCGTCGATGGAGGATCCCAGCTTCTCGGGCATGGTCGCGTCTTCGAACGAGGACCCCTCGGCCAGCCAGATTCTCCGAGGAAGCGACGTCTTTCAGAACCCGACGATGCGCCGATCGGCCTCGGCCTCCCGTTCCGAGCTCGACAAGCAACAACGTCGGGAGGCCCGAAACCCCCCTGCTTTGGCGGCTTACAGCGGCCAGCACGCCGCGACCACCGGATCTCTCAACGAGGGCGACAAGCTACCTGCGACCCCGACTTTGCAGAGCATCACGAAGATGGGCGCGTTCCCCTTGCAGCGCGTGGGAGCATTTGCCGAGTACCTCAACAGCACTAGCAGCAAGCTGGGCTCGATGCTTGCAACCGAATCTATGGGCTATGTGGAAAAGGTTTCGGGCATGTGGCGAGGCGGCCGCAAGCACTACGATGCCCCTCCCGAAATCAAGACGGACGACGAGGACCTGTATGAGGACGCCGAGGGCAAGATACAGACGTCGATGGACCGCTTCCGCGCACACTTTGCGCTTCCCGAGACGGAAAAGCTGCAGGCAACGTACTTTGGCTACATCTTGCGCGTTTTGCCTCTGTATGGCAAGATCTACATCAGCGACAAGTCGTTCTGCTTCCGGAGTCTGCTGCCTGGAACCAGAACCAAGCTGATTCTCCCTCTTAAGGATATCGAGAATGTAGACAAGGAGAAGGGCTTCAGATTCGGCTACTCTGGCCTGGTGGTGGTCATTCGCGGCCACGAGGAAGTCTTCTTCGAGTTTGGCCAGGCCGAAGTCAGAGACGACTGCGCAGTGACGTTGCTACAGAGCCTGGAAACGACCCGCTACCTGCGGCAGATGGGAGACCTGGACATGGAGGAGAAGGAGGAGGAGGAGAACGCCATGGCCGAGCGTGACGCGCTCAAGGAGGCTCGTCAAGTCGAGGAATTCCACGATCACGACATTAGTCTGCCGAAGCAGAGTTCGGGGGTCAGCGACGCGCCGACGATTCTCTTCGACGACCCCAAGGCCTCGTTCCTCAACTTCAAGCCTCCCAATGCCCTCAAGATTACCTGCTTGACCATCGGATCCCGAGGTGACGTCCAGCCTTACATCGCGCTTTGCAAAGGTCTCATTGCCGAGGGCCACAAGCCCAGGATCGCCACGCACGCCGAGTTCAAGGACTGGATCGAGGGCCACGGCATCGAGTTCGCAAAGGTAGAAGGCGACCCTGGTGAGCTGATGAGACTGTGCATCGAAAACGGCACCTTCACCTGGGCCTTCCTGCGAGAGGCGAACTCCATGTTCCGAGGCTGGCTGGACGAGCTGCTGGCCTCTGCCTGGGATGCTTGCCAGGGCTCCGATCTCCTCATCGAGAGCCCCAGTGCCATGGCGGGCATTCACATCGCCGAGGCCCTGTCGATCCCCTACTTCCGCGCATTCACTATGCCGTGGACCCGTACCAGAGCCTACCCTCATGCGTTCGTCATGCCCGAATACAAGATGGGTGGTGCGTACAATTACATGACGTACGTCATGTTTGACAACATCTTCTGGAAGGCAACGGCGCACCAGGTCAACCGCTGGCGCAACAACACGCTGAAGCTTCCGAACACGAACCTTGAGAAGATGCAGCCTAACAAGGTGCCCTTCCTGTACAACTTTTCGGAGTATGTTGTCGCCCCTCCTCTGGACTTTTCCGACTGGATTCGCGTCACTGGATACTGGTTCCTGGACGAGGGCTCGGACTGGAAGCCCTCCCAGGAGCTTACGGACTTCATCGCCAAGGCGAGAGCGGACGAGAAGAAGCTCGTCTACGTCGGCTTCGGCTCGATCATTGTTAACGACACGGTCAAGATGACGCAAGAGGTCATCGATGCGGTCCTCAAAGCCGACGTCCGTTGCATCCTGTCCAAGGGATGGTCGGACCGAATGGGCAAACAGGGCGAAGACGCCGGATCGCAGGAGGAGCCGGTCATGCCGCCCGAGATTCACGTCATCAAGAGCGCGCCCCACGACTGGCTGTTCTCGCAGATCGACGCGGCTGCCCACCACGGTGGTTCCGGCACGACGGGCGCCAGCTTGCGGGCTGGCATTCCTACCATCATCCGACCGTTCTTCGGAGACCAGTTCTTCTTCGGCAGCCGGGTGGAGGACATTGGTGTGGGCATCTGCCTGAAGAAGTGGGGAGCCGTCTCCTTCGCCCGGGCGCTCTGGGAGGCGACGCACAACGACAGGATGATTGTCAAGGCTCGCGTGCTCGGCGAGCAGATTCGCAGCGTAAGTTCAAGTTGGCTTCCCACACATACGCAACGAGTTACTAACGATGTCTGCAGGAGAACGGGGTTGAGATGGCCATCCAGTCCATCTACCGCGACATGGAGTATGCCAAGAGCCTGATCAAGCGCAAGGCAGGCAAGAACGGCCAGGTCGATGCCGACGAAGACGAAGAGTCGGCAGAGGAGAGCTGGACGTTCATAGGCAACGATGAGCCAGACCCGGACATGATGACGAAGAAGCTGTCGGACATGGGCGCGCTCCAGGGCAGCGACTCGGAGACGGCAGGACTAAGACTGCCAGGCACGACAGACTCGAAGCCTCTTGGCACCAGGGTCCTGCGGCCACCCTCATCGCAGCCGAGCGCCTAGGAGGTGAAAAAGGATGCGTGGAGAGGGGCTTCGCAAGCCGGCCCACGACCTGCTTCTTTCTCGAATGCCCCGCGTGATGAGGAAAAGGGATTTGATTTGGACTGGGATTTCGTTTGAGTCTTTGGACCTGAGCGGGTGGGCAAGAGCCGGACGGAGAATGGCGTTTAGGCCTAGACATTGTGCCGGATGGCGGGCATGGGCTTTTTTTTTTTTTTTTCCTTCCTGGCGTATGGGAAGAGCCGGCCTGATGATTGCTTTACAAGGGGCGTGGCATGACGAGAGGCTCTGGGATAAGAGGTTCTGGGTTATGAAGTCATGGGATGGAGACTCATGGGTAGAGTACATTAATACTCGATGACGACCTCGAATTGAACTATGAGATGAGAAACGGTTCTTCGCATTGGGGTTTTGCTCGGAGGTCTTATTATGACCCCCTCTCCAGCCATAACTGTGTGGCCAGGCGTTCCTGAGTTCCCTTGGGATCACTACTGTTGAGTTTAGTATAGGTTTATCGTTGTCTTCGTCGTTGTTGTCGTCGTCGTCGTCGTCGTCGTCGTCCTTCGTCTTCGTCGTCGTCATCGTCATTGTTATTGCTGTTGTCGTCCGTCATCGTCCGTCATCGTCCGTCATTGCCGTTGTGAGGTAAGCGACACATAATCTCCGATACCAGAGGTGAAAAATGAGATGTCCCATTTTCTTTGGAACCGTGGCAGTCTCTACGACGCAGGGCAGTTGAGCGTTCCTAGACACGCAACATGCGGCAATCTGGGGGGTTTGTGGGGTTACAGGTGGAGTTTTGTTGGCAGATGCTGGCCGAGATTACTGAGAGATTGAGTAGAGGCGCGGCAGAAGAAACTTGGAACGCAGCAGTGCAGGTTGGCCATATGGGTGGTTGAGAAGATCAGGAGACACGGTGGAGGGGCAGTTGCTCATGTGAGAGGTTGAGTTCACGCCACTCCGGAGGAGTCATCGATGCGCCCAGGCTGATGGTATTCCTTGCAATGCCTACCAAGGTGATTCCCTCCTAGTGGCCATGCTGGGCAGTGACCTTTCTGCTTGAGGCCGCTTTGATGATGATTTGAGAGCGAAGAGCTGAAGGGAGGGATGGGCAAAAGAGGCCTTTTTCTCATGGTGGCATGGGCTGTCGAATGCCGTACTAGGTTCCTTCCTTGGTGGAGGTACCTCAACTAGGTACTACTGATACTTCTTTTCCAACCAACTTGTAAGCCAAGTTCACGTGACTCGTTATGGATTTGTGTAGCACCTGACGACGATGATGGGCCACTCTTGTGTGACTGGTTTGTAGGTGGGGATGGATAAGAATCCCGAGCCAACAAGACAAGATGGCCCGGAGGGGAGAAGAAGAGCTGGAGCTGGAGCTATGTACATGAGCTTCCCCTCAATAATAGAAGCGCAGCACCTCAGCTTAAGGCAGTGGGGGAAAGAAACCGCGGCGGCAAGGGTCTGGTCTGGTCTGGTCTGGCACACCTCACCCAGATATTTGTGTGGTGTGCCATGGAACAGGGGTCAGTTTCCGACCACTTGCTGCCGGCTGGCACCACCAGCAGCGCCCGGGGCAAGCTGGAAATGTCACACTGCCCGAGTAACTGGGGTGCTACGGCAGGTACAAATAGGCCAGAGCATCCCACTCTTTTAGAAGGGGGTGGCACGGCTGATAGCGGTCGACGGCACCAATTTTCTCCTTCTCCTCTTCCATCCATGTTTTCCACTATTACTATCGCCTACTCAAGGTACCTCTTCCTAGCCATAGGTACTTCCACCCGACCTACACCTCCTCCGCATCACGAACTCTATCACACCACAGCCAGCAAGGTGCTGAGGACTTTACAGACTGCCGGCCACGAGCCAACTCCGAGTCGCCGTACAAAATAAGACCAGAGCCCAGGGCCATCCCCTCAGAAGAAGGGTTGCTCTTTCTTCGTCATTATTTCATCGAGCCATTCATCACATCGCGTCTACTCTCTACACTCCAGGCAATTCCAGAACATTGCGCAAGTACCTACTGTCCGCCGGACTACCTAACCTATCGTCCTTACACTACTCCAAAGTACAAACGAGGACGCGCGCTCAGGCACTTAAGGTAGCGCCTCTGAAAGGTACCTACCTCCTCTTATCCGAACCACGCCACCTTCTGCTAGTCTCTCGAGCTGCACTTTCCTGCCCGTTCACTGCACTTGAGCTTCCACCCCACCTGAGCCCCACCAACTCCCACCAGCGACTTCCACGCGCCAATTGCATCACCACCTTCTCGGCTGTACCTAGATAGGTACCTAGGTAGCTCTAGGTACCGAACCCCACTCGGACTAGAT
Organism: Colletotrichum brevisporum; assembly: GCA_030770045.1. NCBI lineage: Eukaryota > Fungi > Ascomycota > Sordariomycetes > Glomerellales > Glomerellaceae > Colletotrichum > Colletotrichum brevisporum. The sequence goes on along the minus strand of JAUGSI010000006.1, from coordinate 293,327 downwards.
ATTTGCCGATATTCCGATCCCCGTCCCCCGTCCCCGGGCCTGCCCCCGCCCTGCCGTCGCTTCCATTCATTGGAAAGGGCCGTGCTTTCCCTCCTCCCAGTCTCCGCACCCTACCCCACCGACGCGTCTCGACTCACTGTGTGGCGTGCCTGCCACTTTTCACCGGCCCCCGTTCACCTTGCTCACCTTGCTCACCTTGCTCTTTCCGTTTGCAGCGTAGCGTAGGTACACTGTACACTACCTATAACCTCCAGCTCCACCACCATCCACGTCCCGTGTCCAGCGCCGGTCTAGACGCCTTCCCGTCGAGCTCCAAGCTACCGCCCACGTACCTACCTACCTACCTACCTGCTACACGATTGAGAAAAAAGTTGCAACGGTTCGCACAACACACCTCCCTCGGATATCAAGGTCCCCCATCGTCTAGCTGCGTAGGTAATCCGTCAAAGCTGCGCCTGCCCACTACCTACTCCAGCGCTGTCCCGACTGTCGCGTACCTACCTACCTTTAGGGGCCATGGGATTGAGGACATCACTGGCAACTTCATTGATATTGACTAGGGGAGTCCATTTAGGTTTGTTCCCCCCTCTGCCTGCCTCTGTCCGGCTCTGTCCTTCCTCGTCTGGCTCTGTCCGGCTCTGTCCGGCTCTGTCCGGCTCTGTCCGGCTCTGTCCCTCGCCGTTCCTCCTCCCTTCAGCCAAGGCACCAACGCCACAAGCACCAGCAGCGCTGACTATAAAACCCATCGCGTCAGGCTTTTACTTTTAACCACCTAGTCATCCATTCCCACGACGGCGCAGCAACCATGGGCAAGCTGCTCTCTCTCGGCGCGCGCTTGCGCTACCCGATTACAATTACAAAAATCCTCAAGAACGTCGGCGACACCATCGCGAAACAGGAACCCGCCCTCGAATACTCGTTCAAGTGGATGCGCGAGGTCGGCGACCCCATCGCCGGCAATACCTGGCAGGAGGAGGAGACCACCGTCGTCGGATGGGACAGCCCTGCCGAGGGCACCATCAAGGGATGGCGCCTGAAGGAGGGCATGACCTTCACACGCGACGCGCCCTGTATGGAGGTTGAGGAGGCCTGCTCTCACGAGATCCAGTTCCAGGGCTTGTGCGCCATCTGCGGCAAGGACATGACCGAGGTCAATTGGGCCAGCGACCAACGCGACACCCAGCGCGCCACCATCAACATGACCCACGACCAGACCGGCCTCATGGTCAGCGGCGACCTGGCCGCTCGCGCCGAGCACGATACCCAGAGGCGCCTGCTCAGCCAGCGCAAGCTAAGCCTCGTCGTCGATCTCGATCAAACCATCATCCACGCCTGCATCGAGCCTACCGTCGGCGAGTGGATGGAAGACCCGACAAATCCAAACTACGAAGCCGTCAAGGACGTGCAGAAGTTCCAGCTGAACGACGAGGGTCCCAGGGGCATCGTCACGTCTGGGTGCTGGTACTACATCAAGATGCGCCCCGGCCTGAAGGAGTTCCTCGAGAAGGTCTCGGAGCTGTACGAGCTGCACGTTTACACCATGGGCACGCGTGCGTACGCCATGAATATCGCCAAGATTGTCGACCCGGGAGGAAAGCTTTTCGGCAACCGCGTCATCAGTCGCGACGAGAACGGTAGCATGATCTCCAAGAGTCTGCAGCGCCTGTTCCCCGTCAACACGAATATGGTTGTCATCATCGACGACAGGGCCGACGTGTGGCCGCGCAACCGCCCGAACTTGATCAAGGTCGTACCATACGACTTCTTCAGAGGCATCGGCGACATCAACTCGAGTTTCCTTCCAAAACGCCAGGACATTCTGCCCGCACCCCCAGAGCCCGAGGTCGTCAAGGCTCCAGCGTCACCCGAGGCGAAGACGAATGGCAAGGTGTCCGCGCTAGATGAGCTGGTTGGCATGAGCAGCGGCGAGGATAAGGCCTTGCAGGCCGTGCAGACCAAGGAGCAGGAGAAGTCGCTGGAGCAACAGATCAAGGACCGGCCTCTGCTACACATGCAGGAGGCACTCGACAAGGAGGACGAGGAGAAGGAGAAGGCCACGCACGAAACCCAGGACGGCGCGCTGGTCATGACAGTGCAGCACCGGCAGCAGGTCCTCCGCGACGACGATGTGGAACTGAACTTCCTGCAACAACACCTTACCCGCTTACACGAACAATTCTACCTCGAGTACGACAAGAAGCGAGCGTCGATGCCGCAGCAGTCGGCACCCAAGAAGAAGTCGAGCGAAGACGTGGATTTCACGGCGGTTCCCGATGTCGGCTACGTCCTGGATACTATGAAGGCCGCCACGCTTGAAGGCACCACGATTGTCCTGTCTGGCCTGGTTCCTCTGGGCGTTGACGTGCTGCAGTCTGAGATCGGAATTCAGGCCATGAGCTTTGGCGCACAGATCTCGACCAGGGTGTCAGAGGCGGTGACGCACCTGGTCATCTCCACATCCCGACCGCGGACGCAAAAGGTCCGACAGGCGGCTAGGATACCGAGCATCAAGATCGTCAACCAGAACTGGCTGTCCGACTGCTTGAGCCAGTGGCAACGCGTGGACGAGACCCCTTACCTCGTCGAGGTCCATCCCGCAGACCGACGGCCATACACGGCTTCAAACACAGCAGGAAACGCTGGCGACGATGGCCAGTCGAAGCCACATTTGACCATCATTGATGAGACTGGGGAGCATCGTATCCTCGAAGAAGACGACGCCTCGGACGAGGACGACGGCGACGGCGAGGGCGATGACGAGAACCTACTTCCAGAGTTCGAAGATGGCCAGATCAGCCCCATAGACGGTCTGAAAACGTTTGACTGGGAAGGCGTGGATGACGAGATGAAGGAGTTCCTTGGCAGCGACGACGACGACAGCAGCTCAAACGCCGATACAGATACAGACTCGGGCGAAGAGCTCCCTGCATCTCAATCATCCAACAACGTCGGCGGCACAAAGAGAAAGGCCATCGACGACGACACTGCCTCAGATGAAGGCGGGAGTGCTCTGTCTAAGAAGCAACGGGTGGCCAAAAGCCGAGGGGCGTCAAAGTTGAGCTCCGTCCGCACGCCAAACGCCGAAGACAACGAGTCGAGCAGCCTCCCGACGCCGCAAGTCACCGGTGACGAGGAGGACGCATCGCTCGCGCCCGGAGGTACCAACTTCGACGACGGAGCCGACTTTGATGAGGACGACCTGGAGGCGGATCTGGAGGCCGAGCTGCTGGCTGCTGGGGAGGACTAGCAAACGAGCCGTTTATCTGCATTGATTTCCAATGTGCTATGATAAGGAATGGCAGAGACGTGGTTTCTTTCGAGGTGGAAAAGTTGGTTGGCTATGGTTCGTTCGGTTTATACCCAGCCTTTTTCCCGTTGATGCATGGCATGGAGTTGAGATGTGCAAACACACCTGTAGGATTTATGAGCGAAGTATGGAATTGGGGAGTAAGGAATAGACACCAAACGCTTGATGCACAGCGCAGGACTTGGTTCAACAAATTTACGTTAACCCACTGTCTTACGTATCAACCCCTCCTCGAGTGTTCAACAACATCAGTGGCTTGCCTTCCCAATCGCCGCCCCCTTCCCCTTTATTACTATGTTCACGACGACGAGAATGAAGGACGACGACGAACATCAGCGACGACGACAACGACAGACGATAACAACAACGAGGATGATGAGCATACACAGCCCCCAAGAGTATCAATCTTAGGGAGTGCCTCCTTAGAGACGCTAAGCTATTAGTTGTAATTGGAGTGGTGTAGGTACTGGGGAAAAGGTTGATAAACGATATGTCTATGTAGCTTACGTCGGACCGTCCTTATCATCGATTTCGTCACGAGATTCTGCGAATTTGTTCTGTGATATCCTAATGCCCACCGAGGTCAGGTTCGGTGAGACCCGGGAAGGTAATCAGGTGGGGCAGACTCGGTGCCTTATGTAATCCATCAGCCAATCGAGCGAATCACCGTCGACCCGAAAACAATCACCTCAGGCACCCTCCGGCCTGGCCAAAGCTTGACCCCGAACCTCGAGCTCGACGACCACCGACATCACCCACCCCTCCGTCGAATTGACGCCCGATTTACCCCTCGAACGAGCGACCGGGTCACCGATCGATCGAAACCGAACCAATTTACTCCGACACCGGCGCGCGCGCGGGAGCAATTGGACCGCTACGAAAGCGACACACACACACCTAAATCGAGCGCAGCCGACCGCGTTAGGGTCGGTAGGAACGATTGAAGTCAAGATGCCTCAGGACATGCCCCCCGTCGGCGGTTACCAGGCCGTGCAGTACAAGGTGAGCGAGCGCCGGCTGCTTTGCCGAGGATTGATATGCCGGAGGGAGTGAGGGGGACGAGGGAGAGGGCTCGAAGGTTCAGGACGGCAAGAGGAGGAACTGAGGGACTGGGAAAGAATCTTTTACGTTCCTTGTGTGGTCCGCAGAGTTTTTCAGATTTCTGGAGGCTACGTGGCTCACGAGGGCGCTGTGGAACGGATGGAGGGGAGGGATTACGAGGCCCCGGCATCGAATCGGGGGACTCTTTGCGACATCTGGAAGTGCATAGGCTGACGTTTGGGGTGACAGCGCAACCTGCCCGCCCGCGGTTTCCGTCCCGGAACGATGCTGATCGGCATGGGACTCGTTATGGGATACGGATGGTACCACCTCATCAAGGGTATCCGGGAAGCCAAGTACGTTTTCCCTTTTCCTTTCAACGGCCCTGGACAACACCAAAAGAGAGAACAGAAGCTAATGCCTACGGCGCACAGCGAGCTCGCGAGAGAAAAGATGTGGGCGCGCATCCACCTCATCCCCCTCCTGCAGGCGGAGGAGGACCGCGACCAGGTCCGCAGGTGGTACGCCGACCAGGCGAGAGAGAAGGAGCTGGTGGGCGAGAACACCAGGGTCTACCACTCTGACAGGTACGTGTCGTCGTCCCTCTTTTCATTTGGCGTGCTCGCGGGTGGTACAGGAGGCTGACTCTTCTTGATCGATTTACAGATTCGTTCGTCCCACGTTCGCCGTCGCACCCCTCAAGAAGTCGGAATAAATGTCCTTTTGTGGACTTGGGAAGGGAGGATATCTGCCGGTAAGGCTGGCGTGTATATATGACACTTTTGGGAGGGAGGGAATAGAGACTGGGTTGAATGTGCTGTTTCGCGCAGCTGATGCGTCCGTCCATTCCATGTTGCAGGGCATTTAGGTCAAGTTGGGGCTGGGCACTGCTGCGCCACACCGGGGCGCCGGCTGACTGCGCCTTCAGACCATGACTCCCCCGGCTGTGGTTGAGATTGCAGTGAGAATGGATGGAGGTTCGGTCTTAGCAGTGCGGTGGTTGCAGTCTACCATTGCTACCCAACGATAACAGTGATCAGTGATGAGTCGCATTCACTGCTGATGGGTTAGAAATGCATGCAGTGAAATTTAACCTAGTAGGGCGGACGGACTTGGCGGCTTGAAGGCCCGTTCGTGTAACCTGCCTGGACCTTTGGGATAGCTGCCAACCCGGCCACCAAGACGAATTGAGCAACAGAGTATCGCAAATGACGCCTTTTCTCAGGTCCTCTCCCACCGCTCGACCCGAAATGACCAGCAAAGTCTTGACGTCGGCAGAAGAGTCCGTCGTCAACAACAATAGGAAGACACGCAACACTCTATGGGAAGTTGTTCACACGTGGCAGTTAGCCTCTAACCAATGCACACGGAAACTCACGTATTTGCATCCCTCCGTGTCTCGCCAGCACATTTTAGAAAAAGGCCGAGGACAAGCGTGTATGGCTTGAGGACAGTAGACAACGCATTGTGAGAAGCAATATTTTCGAATAAGTACTAATACTCTCCCGAAAAAGCGTTTCGAAGCAAATGTTTCTTTAAGATAGGCTTAACATATATTCGGACAAACCTTGTGTCTCCAGGGGCGGAAGTTCATCCAAAGAAAAAGATTTTGTGAGCAAAAGTTGTATACGAGCGGCAAAACATCCATCAGGGGCTTCCCCCCATGTTTCCTTACAGGCATGTCCTGAAATTCAGCTCCAAACAAGGTACTTCTTTGCCAAGTGCAATTTCTTGCCTGTTCAGCTGTTGCCGGAGTAGCCATTTGCGTAGATGTATCAGTAATCTCATCCGACTATACTGGGAACTCGGCGAGTTTGGTCCGGGATATCACTTTGCCCTTGTCATCTTGGTTCACGTCCCAGTGGAGATATTTTCGTAAACTGAAACATGGCGTGTCTTCTTCATGTGCACAATTGTTTGTTCATACGATTTGCTCAGTAACGTCTTGCTCCTCGAGATGCCTCCCGTAGAAGAGGGGCCGGGTAAAAGTGAGAGAAGTGGGTGGGACCAGTCAAAGATTTGGAGCATCGGGGAAAACTTACTGATGTCAACTTCATGTCTGGACTGGCATATCCAGATCTCTTGATGACAGGGAGTTATGTTCGGTAAAAGCCGATGAGCCACGCGCGAATGCGAAATACGCGGCTAGAGACTGGGCATGCGATCGTCCGAGGCCATCGCGCTCTCGGGTTCTCCACTGCAGCCAGGCACTAATACGACTAGCATGATGATCATGACGAGGCAGTTCAGGGAGGCGGTTCAGGGCCAAGGAGAACTCGGAGACTACAAATGCTCGCCTGTGATGTTGAGACTGAACGATGACACTCGCTAACTCACCTGAACTTGTGTTTTTTGCCGCTCATTCATCACTCTCGTTTTTCTTATTTTCCTTCGTTAAAACCTATCAACCATGTTGATATCTTGCCGAGGAGTCACAACCTTCGCGGCTGCCGTGCTTGTCCTGCTGGATAGTGCCAGCGGTAGGTCAGTTTCTCGCCCTGCGAGGTCCGTTGTCAAGTCTCTCAAAGCCTCCAACGGCACTTCCGTCATATTATATGCGAGCAACGGAACTACAACCATCACTTCCAATGGGACAGCTCCTGCTGTTGTTATTCTCGACTATGGCCACAGCGTCGAGGGCGTTCCCACGTTTGAGGTGCTCTCGGCCTCTGGCGACACTTCTCTCTTCGAAGTCTCTTACGGAGAAAGCAGACCGGCATTGGACAAGTACATGGTAAGCAATGACGAACAGTTTGAGACGGACAGGAGCTGAAAACCTAAAGAGCGATGGGCCTCTTCCCCTTGCAGCAGCGATGGACACGTACAGAGTCAATCAGTACAACATCACCGGACCTCAGATCTTCACCAACCGTCTCGCACAAGGAGCCTTCCGTTACCAGAAACTCAACCTGTCAACCACCGGAGCCCTCACCCTGAGAAACATTGGCGTCAAGCCGACGACTTCAACGACGCCCCTAAACGAGCTTCCAGGCTTCTTTGAGTGCTCCGACGAGGACCTCACGAGGATCTGGAGCGTAGGTGCAAGGACGGTCCAGCTCACCGAGATTCCCAAGGACACCATCCCGGACTTCATGCAGGTCACCGAGGAGGGTGCGTATGCCGAGAGCTCAGCATCCCAAGCTCTCGGCAGTGCTGCTGCCGCCCAGCTTCTCAACTACCGTCTCGACTTTCTGGCCAAGCCCGTCAAGGGTGGCTTCGGGTTCTCGGTGCTGTCAGACACGCTCAATAAGGCGGTGTACATCTCGGTCGACGTCGTCAACAAGGCCGTCACTGCCCATTCCGGTTCGACGACGATTGATGCCCAGCTCTCGGCCGTGACACTACCGGCGAACCTCACTCTCGGACTCGGAACATGGCATTCTGTCCACGCGACGGTCGACATCACCGACGTCAAGGTGTCTATCAACGGCGTCGAGGTCCTCAAGCTCTCCCAGACCGCGCGCTTCTTCGGCTCCTTTGGTGTCGGCGCGTCGTTCGGTCACGCCGCATACTTCAAAAACATCACGGCGACGACGCCCACCGGGGAGGTGATCTACTCCCACCCCCTGACTGACCGTAGCTTTCTCCCCAACTTCTTCATGGGCGGCAACCCGGCGGACACCATCGTCGACGGCTCCCGGCGCGACCGCATCGCGTACACGGGCGACCTGGACGTAGCCGTCGGCGCGGCCTTCGCGAGCACCTTCGGCACGTCCTTCGTCGACGGATCCCTGGAACTCATGGGCTCGTACCAGCTCACGCCGGGCTTCTTCGTGCCCACGGCCAAGATCCAGCAGGCGCCCCTCGCCGCGCTGATCGACGCCAACATCACCGGCCTGATTGGGTACTCGTTCAACCTGGTCACTGCCGTGGCGCAGAACTATGAGATGAGGGGCGACGTCGTCTTCGCACAGGCGTGGGCGCCCAAGGTCGCCGCGATGCTCGACTGGGCGGACTCGCAGACCCTTGCAGACGGCCTCTTCAACCTCTCCGACGCGTCCTTCGGCGGCGACTGGAACTACTACGACCCCACGCAGTCCGGCGTCGTGACCAAGTTCAATACCGTGTACGCCTATTCCCTCCAGCAGTCGATCCGGCTCCTCGAGGACGCGGGTTACAACACGTCAACCTACAGCGAGAGACTCGACCGCCTCCGCGCCGCAATCAACTCCCAGCTCTACAGCCCCGACCTCGGCGCCTACATCATGTCGCCCGCCCTGAAGACGGGCATCTCCCAAGACGCCAACGCCCTCGCCATCCTCGCCAACGTCGTGCCCTCGGCAAACGCGTCTGCCCTTCTGTCTACCATATCCGCCGCCCTCGCCGCTCCAGCCGGGGTCCTCGCCTTCTCCGAGCCCGCCGTCGCCGCCGGATGGGCCAGGAAGGTGAGCCCCTACGCCTCGGCGTACCACCTCCGCGCGGCGCTCGAGTCGCGCGACGCCGAGGTCGCCATGGCGCTGCTGAAGAAGGTTTGGGCGCCGATGGCGGACCCGGCCAACGCCAACTACACGGGCACCTTCTGGGAGACGCTCGACCCGGACGGAACCCCCGGGCTCGGGCTGGTGACGTCGCTCTGCCACGGATGGGCCGCCGGCCCGACGGCCGAGCTGAGCAGGCACGTGCTGGGCGTGCAGCCGACGGCCCCGGGCTTCGCCGAGTGGAAGGTCGAGCCGCAGACTCTTGGTTTGGAATGGGCCCGCGGACGGTACCCGACGGTCTTGGGGGCCTTCAACGTCGAGTGGCGGTTCGAGGATGGACTGCTGAGCATGCGGGTGGAGAGCCCTGTCGGAAACAGCAAGGGTACGGTCTTCCTGCCCCAGCCTTTGCCGACGTCGCTCGAGAAGTCCATAGTCCGCGTCAACGACGTTGTTCGGAACGGAACGCAGTTCGAGTTGCTTGGGGGTGAAGAGTTTGTCCTGTCCCAACAGCGACACCAATGAGGCCGACTAGACTCTTTCGAATCTTGTATCATAATCCTGTAACAAAGCATAGAAGACACATACATCCCGGACATGGATCGCACATGAGTATGTTGGCAGGAACATATGTAAATAAATTCATCAACGTCATCAACTCTCATGACCCATACAGTACTGTGGTATACCCAAAGTGGCGCAAACCAGCCGCCAGCCAGAACAAACAAGAACCACCAAACGCCGACCCATGACCTCATATCTACACGGCCACAAGGCCAGCTCGTCCTGTCTTTTCCACACTGGCTCATGCTTGGAGCCGAACCACCTTGAATCCCTCGCTGACGGTCTTGGTAATCTCCTCGTTCTTGTGCTGCAACAGTCCGAGCGCGAATGCGACGTCGTTCCATTGCCGCTCCGTTTCGCAGCGGCTGAGTCTGGCAGCAAGCTTCTCCGCGAGCTGCTTGGCATGCTTGTCCTGGACACGGGGTTAGTAAAGCAAGACTCGGCAGATGTAGTAGATTGAGACACCTTTTCGACGAAGCCCAGGAGGAATCTGATGATCCTGCGGAAGCTCTCCTCTCCCAAGTCCTTCTCGGCAGACAACAAGCTGAACATATCGACAAAGTGGTTGTACACGGCGTTGTCCTTGGTGCTGAGCTCTGTGAAGAACATGCGCGCAAGATCGGCGATGCGACGATCCTCGTCCTCGAGGCACTTGGCCATCTCACCCAGTTGACCCTTGACCTTGACCTGTCCGGCGAGAATGAGGAACGTCAGCGTCATCAAGCAAGTGCGCTTGACGGACTGGTCCTTGTCGGCCAGGCGGCGGTACAGGAAGTCGGTGTTCTCGTCGATGAGGTGGTTGAAGCAGACGGCCATGTCGCCGAGAGCGATGACAGCGTTCGAGCGCACAGTGGCGTCGGTCGAGCGCTCCATGATGGTGATGAGGAGAGGCAGGTTGACCTCGCAGTACTCTGAGCTGACGCACATGAGCTTGGCCAGACACAGAGTCGCCGCCGCCTGCAGTCCCTTGTCTGCGTACGTGGTATTGTTGGCGCAGATCTCGGAAACCAGAGGACCGAACATGGCGAGCAGGGAGTCGGGGCCGTACAGGAGCTCTCGCTCGCGAATGTGAGCCATCGCTTCCGTAAAGTCGTCCTCTGTCGTACCGCCGATGAGGTCGAGGTCGTCGGGCTCATCCTTCTTGCCGGCCTTATCGGCAGCCTTCTCGGCGGTCTTCTCCTTCTCCTGGTCCTGCTTACGGCGCTTGAAGTCGAGCTCGCAAAGTTCGAGGTGGACAATCTGCTTGATGGCAACGTGACCAACGATGAAGAGAAGCTGGGAGAGACCAATGGCAGCCTCGCGTTTCCTCGGCTCGGGAACGACGGTCTCGTTACCGTCCTTATCGCTTCCCTCTTCCTCGGCCTCGGGTTCCTTGCTTTCGGCTCGCGATGAGCGAGAGGCAGTATCGTCCTGAGAGCCGGGCCTCTCGTCTCTCGACACAGGTCTGGATTGGGGGGCAGAAAAGACGCGCTTGGTCTTGCGGCGAATGATATCGGAGCAAAGGATGTCGGGGTGTTTGGAAATGGCATAGATGGCGTTAATCGCCTGCTCGGCAACACCGTACCACTCCTTGCTCTCCGAGGGAACCTCGGTGATGGCGGCGAGCTTGGAGAGGACAGCGTGCTCGTTCGGAAGACGGGAGAACTTGACGGTGGACTCCTTTGCCTGCCTGCCGATGGGGTTGATCCGGCGGAGAGCGATGCACGTGTACTTGGCCAGCTGGAGATCAGCCCGGCCATGAGCACCCAGACCGGTCCGAAGCATGGTCTCCATTTCGCCGACAACGATTTCGGGGCTAGCCGTGGCCAGCATGCCGAGGACGATGATGGCGCCGCGGCGTTGGGTTCTCGAGATCTCGCGCTTCTGCACGCCGTAGACCTGCCAGAGCTTGGCAATGACAATCTCGGGGATCATACCACCCTTCATCATGGTGCTCAGAAGCTGCTCCAGAGAGGTCAGCTCGGCCGGGGTTGCGCCAAACGTGAGACTGATCATGTTGCGAGCGATGAAGTTGGCTGCGTCGTTCGAGCTGAAGGTATCGGGGGCTTCGAAGAAGAGGCGCTTGTAAACGTCGATCAGGTGGCTCTGGACGCCCTTGCCCTCGTCGCTGTTGCCCTTTGTCCAGATCAAACGCAGCATGCGACGGATGCCGACCTTGTTCTGCTCGATGTTATATGCATCGCCGACCTCAAAGTAGTCCATGGCCTCGATGACCTCGCTCTTGTTCCTAGAGCCCAGCAGCTGGCAGACAGTGCCGGTGGCCTCGTGGAGCACGTCGATGAACTTGAGCGCTTCCGAGTAGTACCGCTTCGTCAGGGTGAGCTTCTCAATCGCCTCCGAAGTGGCTGCCTCCTCGCGCGCCTTGCGAACCGCCTCAAACTTTTGCTCGTCGGTCATGGGCTTCTGGGGCGATTGCTCAACCTGGGTTGCGTCGTCCAGCAAAGTGTTATCGACAGTGGTGTTGTCGCCGAGACCGGGGGCACCCGCTGGGGGCTGCAGAGCGTTGAGTTCCTCGTCCACCTTGTCGAGGCGGGCCTGCCACTCCTTGCGCGAGAGCTGTGCGCCGTGCATGACGGTGAAGGGATGCGTCTTGATGAGGGAGCCGAGAAGCTTGATGGCGTTTCGTCTTACGTGGCTGCTCTTGTCTTCGAGGCTGCGGCAAGCCAGCTCTGCCGCGCGCTGTCGTCGCTTGGGGAACTTTTGCTCGAGGTCGGACAGTTTGACGTAGACCTGGATGGCCCTGCATCTGCAGTAGGGGTTGATGTCGAGGAAGCGCTCTTCCAGAACGTCGAAGAAGGCGTTCAGTTGTGACTTGTGGTTCTCGCCGCGCTCGTCCTGCTTGACGAGGTGGGCAATCATGTTTCCGCAAACCTCGATCAGGGAGCAGCGTAGTGTGTACGACTGTTGGTATTCGAGGGTCAGGAAATTGTCTTCAAAGCCACAAGGGGAGGATGGGTGGAATTACCTCGCTGTCCAGCTGCTTCGCAAGCATGGTCATTTGCTTGATGACCAGTCTGGGGGCAAGCTCGGAGAGCTTGACGATGAACTGAGAGACGGACTTGGGACCCTTGGTGTCGTTGCTGTTGAACTCCTTGTTACTGAGCTCGCGCAGGATCTCGTCAGCCAGCTGGGGGTAGTCGTAGGTCTCTGCCAGAATGTGGAGGAACTCGGCCATGGGCTCGGAGAGGTGCTCGAAGTAGGTCAAATTCTGTACGATGGAGATTTGCGCCGCTACGACCAGTCAGCATGTACTTTGTAGGACCGCCGTTCCGCCCACCGGAATGGCTTACCGTATGCGTGGCCGTGATGCTTGACGGCGATGCAGAGGACCTTGAAGGCGTGCATCCTAATCGACGTGCTCTTGACCCTCTGCTCGCTCTCCAGCACCATGTAGACGGGGCGGGTCAGCAGACCGATGAACGTGTCCCTCTCGGAGGTGGTGAGGAAGATCTTGGAGAGCTTCAGCTTGAGAACCTTGCTCATGATGTCGAGAGCAGACTGGAGCTGAGCAGCCGAGTCCCAGACGCCGTCCTTGTCCCTGGGCGCATTCTTCTTGGGCTTGCCGCGCCCCCTCGCGACAGGGGCGGTCGACGACTTTTCGGCAGCCTTGGTCTCGACAGCGGCGATAGTCCACTGCAGGAGAAAGCCGTAGATCTCGAGCAGCTGCTTGTGGTGGGCGAGGGTCTCCTGTTCGTCCGGGGACTCGAGGTCGTGGTTAATGGCATCAGCCTCGGCAGCAAGGCCGGAAATGATGAGGTCGAAGATCTTGCTCAGGGCATGTGTGGGCAAGAATGTGGTATACCTGGAAGGATGGAACAGTTCAGAATTACGGTCTCGTAAAGGCTTAGAGGCGGACGTGGAGGAGAAAGACAAGGAGGAAGACAAAAGACAAGGGGAGAGGGAGATGGGTGCGCACTTTAGGAGGAACTGCAGCGAGTCGAGGTGGGCTGCTCGGGTGATGGCCTCGGGGTTCTCGGCCACGGCGTCGACGATGTGGTTGAGCACCGGGTTGATGACGCCGTTGGTGAGGCCCTCTGGGTCATTTTCGCAATCGAAGAGCGAGCCGTCAGCCTCGGGCGTGGGGATGCTGGCCGGATCGCTCATGTAATGCTTGAGCGCATCGTTGATGTCGAACGCGACCGAGTCCATGGTGGCGGTCGGGAGGCGAGATCGTGGGCACCCAGCGGGAGGAAGAATGCAATCGAGAGGAGGGGGGAGGGGGAGGAGGAAGGATAGATGGGAATTAAAAGAATACTCGACGCAAGTCAAGCGAAGGAGGAGGATTGGACTGGACTGGACTGCACACACTGCACGCCCTCTAACTGGTGCAGATGGCCGCCGTGGTTACCAATGCGCCGTGGTGGTGGTGGGGGGTCCTTGTGCGCTGCGCTGAAACTTGAAGGTTAGTAATGATGGATGCGCCGCGCCAAAAAAGAAGGAAGGAAGGAGGGAAGGAAGGAAGGCGAAAGTCGGCCGGCCTTGTGATGTTGTGACGATGTTTGGCGTAGGTATCGATCTACCTGGGCAGGTAGTGTGTGTCTGTGTACCTACCTACCTATTTCAGTGTGTTGCTCCCACTTTCCCTCCCCCGAAAAATGCGCCTAGCAACCGAGGGGGAATTTGTTTATTGTTTTCTTTTCCTTCCTGGACGCGATCCCGGTCGCAGTTTCCTTCGAAAGTGGTGGTGCGGGGTCACAGAAAGACCTTTCATTGGCGTATTCATGGTCCTAGTGGAGGAAGTACCCTGAGATGGCGACAAGCGGTTGGACGGTCCATCGTGCTGCCCCTCCATGCTGCGGCGGTACCCTCAAAGTCCAGGCCTTCCGGGCCCCGTACCATAATACTAAGGTCCTGGGTACATTAGAAAGCAGGTGAAAGCCCGCCTTCTTGGAGAAAGAATTTGGTTCGTTTGTGAGGAGACTCGAGTAAACACTGGCAAGAGAGAGAAACACGAACAACCTACGGATACCTCCACACCCAAAACCAGAACCAAAACCAAAACCACCGACCTACCTACCTACCTAAGGTACCTATCTAAGACCGCCAATGCCAACAGGACGGACCGCCTTCTAGTAAAAACTCAATCGGACTGGACGGCACCTCAGCGCTACGACTGCTACCTACCTACAGCAGCCTACAGCCACAGGTACCTCCCGTCTGGCACTGCCAACACTGCATGCAGCACGACGCAGGCACTCCATCGCTGCAGTAGTACCTACACACACGAACGCACGAACACGGGCACGCAAGCGGGATAATAAGCAAAGCCGCGACCACCAACAACACTCGCCCTCTCCCTCCGTCTCCTTCTCTTATACAACCTGATGACGCAGTGTTCGACCCAGCGGGATTCCTCAGCTGGCCTCAACCAACCAAACCTAGATGCCATCAACCAATTGACCCGATTTGGCCAGGCCCTCAACGTTGAGCATTGGGCTACACCAGACAGTGTCTTACAGTCGTACGCGCCTTTCCATGCCCACGCCCACGCGCCGGTACCGACCCAGCCGACGCAGCCGCCGCAGCGCCAACTGGCACATCGCCCTGTGACCGCCACCGACGAGTCTAATTCCGAACGAGACCGCGAAGAACAAGCCGCTCCTGCAGCCCCCTTCGCCACCATGGCCACGGCGACGAGGAAACGCAGCCGCGAGGCCTTCGAGGTCCTCCAGGATCCCCCTCACGCTCGCACCGAGGACACTGAGATGGTCCCTGGCTCCGAGCACCAGACCGAGCTTGACGAAGAAGAAGAAGACGACGGCCCCGACGTTGACACGGTCGACGATTCGGAGGAGAGCTCCGACGAGGACGACATGCCCGACTCCGGCGTCCAGCGCGACATGGAGCGTCTCCAGGACAGCTTCCCTGGCTTCCGGGACAAGTACCGTCTGATCAAGAGAATTGGCGAAGGTAGGCACTGCTGTTGTGTTGATTCTCTCAGTACCACCCATCAAGCATCCAGAACACTCCCGCTGACCGTGCTCTTTTTGTCGCCAGGCACCTTTTCAACCGTCTACAAAGCCGAAGACAGGTACTACGATATATACGAGAACGACTGGGACATTGAGAAGAACGACACTCCCCAATGGATGACGCCACCCCTGAAGCGAAAGACGGCCGATTCGCGAGAAACACGCCGCCGCACCAAATATGTTGCCATCAAAAAGATCTACGTCACGTCGAGTCCCACGCGTATCCTCAACGAGCTCGAGCTCCTCCACGACTTGAGAAATTGCCCGGCCGTTTGCCCGCTGATCACCGCCTTCCGTTGCACCGACCAAGTCGTCGCCATCCTGCCGTACTTCCGGCACGAGGACTTCCGTGACTATTTCCGCCAGATGAAGGTCAAGGACATGAAGATCTACCTGCGCAGCCTGTTCACCGCGCTCAAGGCCGTCCACGAACACAAGATCCTACACCGCGACATCAAGCCCACCAACTTCCTGTACGACCCCAGCTCGCAACGCGGCGTGCTTGTCGACTTTGGACTGGCCGAGCGCGAGGGCTCCGACAGCAAGCCGTGCCTATGCCACGAGTCCAGGGAAGTGCGCAAGCAGCGCATCCAAAGCAGCGCCGCGTCGCAGAACGGCCCCCAGCAGGGCTACCCAAAGACCGACACCCGGCCGTCGCGGCGGGCCAACCGTGCCGGCACGAGAGGCTTCCGCGCCCCGGAGGTGCTCTTCAAGTGCACCGAGCAGACTACGAAGATCGACATATGGTCGGCGGGCGTCATCCTCCTGACCATCATGAGCAAGCGCTTTCCGTTCTTCAATAGTGCTGACGATGTGGAGGCAATGATTGAAATCGCAACCATCTTCGGCATCAAGCGTATGAAGCAGGCCGGCCTGTTGCATGGCTGCATGTTCGAGACCAACATCCCCACAGTGGGCAGCGCGGGCTTCTCGCTTGAGAAGATTATTCTGTGGTCCACTTGCCGAACCGACGGCGGCAAAGACGGCCTGCCGGGCCTGCCGTTGAACGAAGAGGAGAAGCTCGCCGTTGAGTTTCTGGGCCGCTGCCTTGAGCTCGACCCGTCCAGGAGGATCAGCGCCAAGGACGCCCTGGAGCACGAGTTCCTGCGCGTGCCAGAGACCCGGTCCCCTACCGGGCCGGAGACCGACGACGACGAGATGGACATGTTGCAGGCGCAATGATAATGTTTTGGTTTTTCTGGGATCCTATGGCTCTTGGTGCACAGAGGTGCGACGCGACAGTGAACATGACACGAATGTATTTGTACGATTAGACGGTCTAAACAGACGGCGTTGGCAGGGCACGAAGCGTTTCAATGCTATATCTTAGGTAGATCAACATGACGGCCGCACCGGGACGACGATAGGGCAAGGCACACAGTCGGCACATATCGAGCAAGATACAAAAAGACTGTCGACGTAAAGTAATAATACCATTGAAGAGTAACCGTCCCGCCCGTTTTTTTGACCCAGACGCCAACCCGAGACAAAAAAGCAAGACAGAATGACCGACAGGACGGGCCGTCGTCGTCATCACCGCAGCGCGGCACGCGCTTCTGATGTGACGCGACGGTGTGTATTTTTGTCTGCGCGGCGTTGCCCGCCATGGCGTGAGATCAAGAGCCTTTTTTTATTCGGTTTAACTCCTTGGAAGTCAGATCTTCATGCAATGCGAAAAGCCGTCCCTTGGCCCTTTCCCATGTCCCGCCAAGCGCAAGTTGTGACAAAAAAAGCGGTCCGCCGTCCGCTCCGAGGCTGCATGGCCGTCATTCCCAATACGTCAAAGTTTGTGTTTGGATTTCCCGTGGAGGTTTTCCGAACTTATGCCACCAGCTCAACGACACCACCGGCCTCGGTGATCTTCTTCTCCGCCTGTCCGAGGGGTCAGCCACGTCTGGTTGAGGGACGAAGAGATGGGGAGGAAAGGAACATACCAGCTTGCTAACCCACCGGGCCTTCACAACGATGGGGACCTCAGGGAGGCGGCCCTTGCCGAGGACCTTGGAGTAGCCGAGGGGGAGGAGGTCGATGACGGGGACGGTGTCCTTCTTGCCGGCGAGGTACTCATCCCTCTTCTCAGCGGGGACGAGAGTCCAGAGCTTGTCCAGGTTGATGACGGGCTTCCAGAAGTGGCTGCAGACATGGGTCAGTACGTGACGCGACAGGGTGGGGGGTTCCTCGGGTCGTGTGGCGTCGCGATGTGCTCTACGATTCGTGGCGGTGATTGTCGGGATTGGTGCGTATTAAAAATTTGCGTCGAGTTCTTGACGGTAGCCGAGAACCGTGCGTGACTGAGGCGTTTCCGCAAATGATGACTGCTTGTCGAGGTCGATGGAAAATGGCGTGTCATGTCGTCGCCAGGTCGTTCAAGATGGAGAGCCGTCGAAATCGTAGAGCACAGTCGGGCGCCGCACGCCATTCGGATTCGTGGGGAGAGACGTACGCTTGCTGCTTGTGGAAGTACCGCATACCGACCTTACCGAAGTAACCTGCGATCCTGTTAGCAGTCGTCGTTCGAGACTCTCGCGATGACGGGCAGAAACATACCAGGGTGGTACTTGTCGAGGTTAGTGCGGTGGTGGTGCTGACCACCGGCCAGACCACGACCACCCGGGTGCTTGCGGTGCTTGCCAACACGTCCGTGACCGGCGGAGACGTGTCCGCGGCTGCGAGAAAAGAGAAAATGTCAGCTGCCACAATTCAAGCCTTGAACCTCGGTCGTGTCGTGTGTTTCTCCCGCGTCGCGAAGGCCAGTCGTGTCTGTCGTTCCCTCCTCTTCGTCCTCATCGTGAACAACCTCATCCCCCGCCAACGTGACCGAAAAACCCCGTTCAGCCCTCACTTCCGCCTCCGCCCAACGGCGCCAACAACAATCGCGGGAGAAACTCTGGATGACCGGACGGGATTGAAATGGACGTACTGCTTGCGGGTGCGCGAGAATCGGGTAGGCATGGCGACGGTGTTGGATCGTTGGTCGTCTTGCTGGTGTCGCGGATGGGGATTATTTTCGTAAGGTCGCAAGACGCAGGAATTTGTGATGGCCCTCTGCAGCCCGGCAAGCTCCGCAAAAATTGTTAAGCGGGGCGGAGGGCAGAACAACCCTAAGCTGTGTGGTGTGGTGTGCACTTGTGTTTTGGCAGGAGCGACTGGCTGTGTTCGAATGGCCTGTGCGCCTGCCCCCCCGAGTTCCATTCTCAACAAGTGAACGCTGGGCAAAAATCCCCGTTTCTTTTCTTTGGGCCTTTCTGCCTTAGGTAATCCAGGGCTGCTCCCACCCACATCCTTTTCGGCTCTCGTTTGTGTGTGTTTCTCACCGCTCACCTACCGAAACTGACCGAGGAAGCGACTGCCTTGACCATTTCCTCACCGAGGCTCTTTTATTGTGGATCCATCTTGAGACCCGTGACGTGACTCTCCCAGTGTCTCGTTCGTTCCCCGTCCAATCCAGTTGAGGCCATTCCCAACCGATCGCCGAACCCGCCCTGACGGCACTCGACCAAACATCAGAACCACTATTGCTATTGGATTGAACAGAAAGAAACAACCATCCAGACATCTACTCCCACGCGAGCTTCGTTTCCATTCTTCCCCGACACATGCTTTTCCCTGTTGGCTGATCATGTCGGGCCCTGATGGCGACTCGCCCGCACTTGACGACATCGACTTCAACCATCCCTACACGCCGTATGATGTACAAACTGACTTTATGAAAACCGCCTATGGCGTGCTTCAAAGGGGGAATGGCCAGGTTGGCATCCTCGAGAGCCCGACGGGCACGGTGAGCAGCGACGACAACACCCCTGTTTGCACGCTGGCGCATATGCTCATCACCTCCCAGGGCAAGTCTCTGTCGCTCATTTGCGCTTCCTTGACATGGCTGCGGAATCAGCGCATCGAGGAGCACGAAGCTTCGATGAAGATCAACCCGGACGACTTCAAGGACGAGCCTGACTGGATCGTGGAGCAGATGCTCCGACGCAAGAGGGAGGACCTTGCGCGCACCTGGGAGGAGCGGGAGAAGAAGCTGGAGCAGATTCGGCAGAAGGAAAAGGCTCTCGAGGCACGCAGCGCCAAGCGACGTCGCTTCGATGACGGCCCTTCGAAGTCGAAGGCTCGCGACATCGACGAGGACGACGAGTGGCTGCTGGACGACGGAGACGCCATGTCTGGCTTGAGCAAGGAAACCAAAGAGATTCTGACGAGATTCGGACTCGGCAGTCTCAAGCCAGAGCAAGAGGAGGACAAGGTCGAGGACGGAGTCAAGGTGCGCAAGCCCCCTCTCGCTGGTGGGCTCCATGGTAACATGAACCTTGTCAGATATACTACACATCAAGAACGCATTCCCAGCTTACCCAATTCATCGCTGAACTGCGACGACCCGCCTTTCCATCGTCCATACCGCCGTCCATTGTGCAACGCCAGAGTGAAGACGCGCCTCCTCCCAGGGAGCCCGTCAAGCATTTGCCCTTGTCGTCTCGCCAGAAGCTCTGCATCAACCCGTCTGTTGCCCGCCTCGGCACTCTCTCTGCCATCAATGATCGGTGTTCCGAGTTGCAGAAGCCCAAAGCCAAAGACAAATGTCCGTACACGCTGAATGAGGACAACCTCGCAGAGACGCACCAGTTCAGAGACACGGCCCACGCCACGTTACCCGACATTGAGGATCTCTACCATCTGGGCAAGAAGCTGTCGGTATGCCCCTACTACGCATCGAGAACAGCAATCCAGGGCGCCGAGATCGTCACCCTTCCGTATCCCCTCCTCCTGCAGAAGAACGCGAGAGACGCATTGGGTATCAAGCTGGAAGGCAACATCGTGATTGTCGACGAAGCGCACAACATCATGGACGCGGTCGCCAACGTCTACGCATCCGAGGTGAAACTGAGCGAGCTGAGACGCGCCCGACAGATGCTAGGCGTGTACGTCAGGCGGTTTGGCAAGAAGCTGAAGGGGGAGAACCGCGTCTTTGTGGGACAGGTTGGTCGGGTCATAGAGGGGTTGACCGAATGGATGGAGGGCGCATTGAAGTTGAAGGTATGCACTACCAAAGAGGAGCGAAACATGACAAGCTGGCCTGGACTAACCGTTCCCAGTCTACGCAGGGCATCGTCGACTCAAAGGTTCTACTCCGCTGCAAAGGTGTGGATCAGATCAACCTATTCAAGCTGATCCAGTATATCCAAGAGTCGAAGCTGGCGTACAAGATCGAGAGCTACGTCGCACACGTCGAGGAGGAAGCAGCCCAGGCCAGCGCAGGAAAGGCGCCGTCAAAGTCCTCGACGCCGGTTCTTCACATACTGTCATCGTTCCTCATCTCCCTCACGAACCTCAGCTCCGAGGGCCGCATCTTCTACGAAAAGGTCTCGTCGAACCCCCATGATATCCAACTATCCTACCTCCTCCTCTCGCCAACCCACGCATTCTCGTCCATCGCCACCAGCGCGAGAGCGGTCATCCTCGCGGGCGGAACCATGTCCCCCTTTGACGACTACAAGGCACACCTCTTCCCTTATCTATCCGAGTCCAGGCTCACGACGCTGAGCTGCGGGCACGTCATCCCGCCGTCGAACCTCTGCGTATGGACCTTGGCCGGCACAAAGCCCGGTCCCAACAGGGACGTCGGATCGACGTTCGAATTTAGTTTCCAGCGCCGGAGCGACAAGGCGATGGTGAGCCAGCTCGGTCTGTCCATCCTGAACATGTGCAACGTCGTGCCCGATGGCGTTGTCGTCTTCTTTCCGAGCTACGGCTACTTGGACGAGGTCGTTGCCGTTTGGGAGACCAAGAACGCTGGGGAGCCAAAGTCAGTCTGGGAGCGCCTTCAAGATAGAAAGGCGGTGTTCAGGGAGAGTCGCGGTGGCTCGAGCGACGAGGTGCTGGAGGCGTATAGCCAGGCTATCCTGGGCGACAATCACGCAGGACACAGCCAGGGCGCAGCCCCTCGGCCTCGCGGTGCGCTTCTGCTGAGCGTTGTCGGTGGCAAGATGAGCGAAGGCATCAACTTCTCTGACCGACTCGGTCGCTGCGTCATCATCGTTGGGCTGCCGTATCCCAACATCAACTCGCCCGAGTGGAAAGCCAAGACGGAGTACATCGAGTCGACGACGGTCCAGCGGCTAACGGACCCGGCGAATGCTACGGTCATGTCCAGGGAGGAGGCGACGGCGACGGCGAAACAGGCGGCGAGGAACTTCTACGAGAACGCATGCATGCGGGCGGTGAACCAAAGCATCGGGCGGGCCATCAGGCATCGGGGCGACTACGCTGCCATCGTACTCGTCGATCGAAGGTACGGGACGGACAGGATTCGGGGGAAGCTGCCGGGCTGGATTCGAGGTGGGATGAGCGGCGATAGCCATGAAAAGGGCCTGCCTCAATTAATGGGTGCTCTGAGCGGCTTCTTTCGTTCGAAGAGGACGGGGGCGTCGTAATAGAGGATTCTTATGTCGACCATCAGTAATGCGGTCGACCATCGGGCACGGCAAAAGCTCATCGAGATCTCGGGAAAGCGGTGCATCCAATCCCAGGCACCGGAGCAGCTCCGAACAAATCCGCCCGCACATACCGATTTGCAGCCCCATGCTTTTTCTCTCAAAACACGATCGATCGACCGCATGGAAAAGCACGGCCCCGTGTTGCATGGAAAAATACAGGCATTTCGAGAATGATTGTCGGATGGAGTACTGCTGGGCTCGTCCTGGGGAGATAGAAGTAAGTACCGTGGTACCTATCTAGGAACTACTTCTGAAGTCTATAACTGGCGAAGGTAGATACATTTCACAAGGGCCTGGACCTGGAGGTGGCAGTTCACGGGTGACTTGCATGTGGCGACTTTTATGTGGACGCACAACCGTTCTTGTCAATCGTTAGGCAACAGACCACAACAATAACCAATTGAGTTTTGCGCTTTGCTCAGCGCAGAGCATATATGCCGGCTGATAGATCTGCTGATTGCTCGCAGTGATTGATTGTTGTGCCTTGGGGAGACGCATCGAGATGCCGAGCTCAACTTCCACAATATGTCCTCAGAGACCGGTCAAAGGGTGGTGTGCTCGAAGTTTTCAGGGTCCTCGGAGGATACGCTAGTCAGAGTCAGACCTGAAGCTTATGAGTGAGTGACCGGGTATCAGCTCCCACACCTCGGGGTTTCTTGACGAGGGCTTTCAAAGTTTAACCAGGATGCCATGGAATTGCAAGAGCATAAGTAGTGAAGAACTAGGTACCGTAACGGGATACAGTGTTCGAGAACACGGAGCCTACTCCGATGAGGGGCCAGGCATGACACAACACGACACCCCGGGGACAAGAGTGATGAAACAGGACCAGCAGACAGTAGCTTGTTGGACGCAACGAGCACTGACTACTTTGAGTCAAACATAAGCTGATGGCAGGCTCCTCGCAGCACTTGTCCTGTCCCGGGAGACCAATGATTCGTCTCTCGTCGGCTCCTGGTGGACTAGGAGTACATGATATATAGGTAGGTTGGTAGGTAGGTAGGTAGATATAATAGTTGAAGTTCCCGGAGAGCAGCATCCGAGATGAGAGATATGACGGACAAGACGAAGGCTGCCAATCACACACCGAGAAGACAACGGAGGCCCTCCCGGCCAATTGGGACGACTCGGAGAGCACTCCGCCAATGAGCGGGCAATGGCTGACGGAGAAGTCTCCCCTGTCCAACCTCCCCCCCTGTCGCCGTGATTAGTTTTTTTCCCCCTCCCACCCCTCCTTGCCAGGTTCAGCCGTTGTCGTCGGGCATCATCGTCCCCAGTAAGGCGTTGGTAGACACCGTGTCGGGGCGCTTGAACCCCTACTGTCCTGTCCGTCCTGCGTCACCGCCTAGTGTGTGTGGCTAGCAGGTATACACGAGATGAACAGGCTGTCCAGTCAGGAAGTCTCCTTGCGCCGGAGAAGGGGTCCGTCAGCACGGAGGCGGCTTTCGCGTTGATGGACGGGTACGTTGCCGCCATAGCATATCGCCTTGGTCGTGTTCTCATCCACACACCTACCTACCTATGAAGCTGGCTGGGGTGGACTTCTCGATCCAGGACCCCTGTGGGAAATGGGATCGAATGGGAGTGGTAGGCATGTCCCAGAAGACGAGTAAGGGCGTCTTCAGGAGCCCGAAGTCAGTCGTCGCCATGGTCCTTCTTTCCGTGAAGTTTGGGCAAGACCGATCTCTGCCTCTTGACCAGCAAATGTTCATCACAATGACTAGGACACCACCCGTCCATCCTGTTGGTCCGAAGATGTGTTCACTATGAGCCGAGAGCCGAGGGCCGAACGAAGTCGTCCTGCCGTCTTCTCTTCTCGATAGTGCCCTACTAACTTCGTCTTGGAGACCCCGTTTGTTGTTCAATCGTGCTCGCTTAGGGGCCTGACGCCTCGCCTTGCCTTTTACCTCCAGGACACGAACCGCTGCCAAGACACGGTCTTTCTTCAACTCACCTCCCTGACGGTCTTGTACAGCCCGACTTCCTGTTCTGTGGCCTCTGACGGCTAGGTCAGTTCTTGTCTTTGTCATTCATATTGTCGTCCGTCGTTGTACGTCGAGAAGATGACTGGAGCGCACACACGGCAGAGACATTGGTCACGTCACGCAAGGATTCCATCACATCCCCGGAAGCCCCAACTGTCAAGTTTCTCTCCCTCTCGGGCCCATCCAAGCCCTCTATTGTGTGTCGCTTTGATGTCCTGACGGTCTTGAATACCCATGTACCTCCTGACCATTTCTTTCAATCCCCAAGCCTACTCGACGTCCAGGCACAAACGACGTCCAAGACGCGAGGCGAGGTACAAATCACCGAGGTCCGTCCGATCCGTTCGATTTCGACTCTCTACATCCATCGATTTCCTTCGTGCCTCTCTCGACGAAGATAAGCCGCCGTCCCATACCGATCGAGGCTACAGTAAGTTTCGAAGCGATCGGGTCGAACATCCACCGCCCAAGACGAGCAGGCGACAAGTCGTCACCACCAAGGTCGACTTGTCTGGTTGTTGCCGTCCCTTCGTCGGGGATATAGATAGAGAACACCAACTGTAATCTACCAGGAACCATCCACCTCGATCGACCACGAAGCAGATGAAGTAACAACCGACACGAGAGAGAAACATGAGACTGGGGTAGAAGGTCAGAAAATGAGGAGAGAAATAAACCACCGCGTCAACCCAAGACAAGGTCGAGCATGAAAGCAAGACGGGACTGCCATCCGCAATGCAAGCCGTCTTCTTTTACAAAGGAGAAAGGCTGATGAACCAGAGGGGCACGAGCGACAGAGAAGATACGCGCCGGCGGCCCTTTCCCCCGGCAACGTGGGTATGTATGAACAGATTCTTCAACTCGTTAGTTCTATGGCATAATCGTACTCTTGCTTAATTCCAGCGCGTTATGGGTATTTTTCGTTTCCCGCTTTCGACCCGAGCTGCAATCGCCCGCCCTTGCGTTGTCCTTAATGTTCCCAGTTCGGCTTATGTCGTCTTTTGGGGTGTTTGCCGTGCAGCCGTCCTGTCTCCAATTTGGCGTCGTTCACAACTCCAAATCCGATCCGGTCATTTCCATGAAAATTTCAGGTGGTTCCCTCGCCGTGTTCACCAAGGTGAACTCGTTCAAAATTGCAAGCTCTTCGAACTCTGCTGCCAGCCTGTCGACCAGCGCCGCCTCCGGGTCGACCAAGGCCAGGTCGAGGTCGACGACGAATGGCGCCAACACAAACTCCGACGCCTGGTGGTGTTTGCCCTTCTCCTCCGAGTCCTTGATCATCGCCCTCGCCTCCGGCCACGTTATCAACTCCTCCCGTAGCGCCATGGACAGCAGGCCACGGATGATCCCCTGCGGGAGACGGAAGCAACGCTGCAGCTTCTGGTAACCTAGGATGCACGTGCGGAAGTCGGACCGTCTCTCGGAAAGCTCGAGAACGTGCGGCGGTTTGCGTAGCGCGGCGTTGGCAACGTACAAGAGCGCCGTCTGCCAGCCGAAGCAGAAGGACGCAGAGCTGCAGGTCTGCAGGTACGTGATTGCTATCCGTCTCAGCTGCGTTATCGAGGCCGAACAGATGGCCTCGGGAGAGGCCTGCTGGGAGGTGAAAGACTCGAGCTTCACGCGCATGGCATCGCCGACTTGGACCAAGGGGCGAAATAGATCGAGCACGAACGCGTGGAGGTAAATGCTGCGGGACTTGTTGTTAGCCCCAGCTCCGGCGGCTCCTTTTTCCAACTTCTCGTCGTCGCCTCAACCAACCGCGACGGGTTCTGACTTACTGCAAGAGGAGGACGTGGTGCGGGCTCTCGGCGCTTCGCACCATCTCCATCGGCAAACTGTCTGCCCATACCAAATACCGCTGGTAGACCGACTCCATGGGTTCGACCCTGGAATGTACAGTCGATGCTAGGTTGCTGCCGGCGAAGTTCATCCATACCATATCATGGGCAATCAACGCCAACCTGCATAGAAACGGAAATATCCTATCCTTGAGCCCAGCAGTTGACGGCTGATTTTCCGGCGTGTCAACCCTGTCGAGTTCGTCCTCGTCTCTTGGTATCGGTGCCCTCGGCGGGTATGGAATCTTGCAGGTTTGGTTATGTGCGCATTGTGTCCTTTCCTCCCTCAACGTGTTAGCGATCTCATCCCATCCCTGTGTTCAAAACGAACTCTGGATTCGGTTTCAAATCCCAGCTGGAGAGGAAAGGTTCTGCTTGTTTTGGAGAGAAGACGCACGTTATGTAGACAAAGCTGCCCCAAGCCGTCTGCGCCATGGCCCTTTCCCATCGAGCGTCAGGAGACCCGTCTGCCCAGCTTCCTGCCATTTCCCCGCCCACGATGCCAAAGAGCCCAATGCTCTTGGCCAGCTCGACGGCGCTTTCCAGGTGCCTCGAGGCGTCTGCCGTGTTCTTTGCGTGGCAGGTCGAGGCCATGCTGAGGTACACCAGGGCCGCGACCGTGTTCGGAGAGCTGAGGCCCAGAGACTCTTCCTGCGAAAGAAGCTGGATGGCCTCGTCGTAGAAAAGGTGACTCCAGGCCACGGCCTCGAGATCGAACGCCGTGTAAGCTTGCTATTTAGAAGTGTTAGGTTAATATTCCGGAAGAAAAACAGGAGCATCACCAAATGAGACCGAGTTGCCTCACCAAAGCCCAGCTGTAGAGAGAGCTGACTAGGAGCCTCGAGCAGAAGCGGGTACTGCCGGAGACCAAGTCGTCCAGGACCAAGTCGGCGTCGAACAGTGCCGTGGTGCTGTGGTCGGTCTCGAGATGAAGCGACAGGGCCCTCCTGGCCGCTTCGTTCGGGATCGGCACGCTGGACCATGCTGAGATGTCGAGCTTGTGAAGTCTTTCGTCGCACAGAGGCGGGACGTCTGCCAGGTCCGTCTCGCGGCTACCGACCTTGGACTGGCTGCCGTGGCTAAGACTGAGGCTGAGGCTTTGACTTGAGTCGCGGGGCGTAGACCAGACTCTTCCGGAGGAAGAAGACTCTGATTCTGGCGGAAAGAGCGGAGAGGGGGCATCTCCAGACATTGGAGAAACTCTGATCGAGTCGGGTCATTGTCAGCATTGAAACCAATGCTCCAACTTGATGATTTCCCGACGTCTACATACAGTCGAGGAAACATGTTGGGGGCACTTTCCAGGGGGCAGGGGGGAACTTGGCTTACCCTGTCGAGGGAGTTTCGAGAGACAGACTCTGGTTTGGTTTTGAGGAGAGTTCAAAGTCCATGTGTGGAAGTTCTGTCGGGGCCCATGGCGAGTAAGCAATGGCATGACGCACCATCAACTCAAACTCGAGAGAGTTCTGGTCCGGCGGCGGAACGCCATGGAGAATGCCGTGAGAGGGGAGGTCATCGGAAGAATGGAGCTGGCCGCGGAGAGCGGAGAGGATGTTGGAGGCATCCTTGCCCGATCGCAGCTGCTGGAGCACATCTCCGACCTGGTCGTCAGAGAGGGAGCGGAGGATACCGAGGAGCTCGGCAGCGCACTGGTGAGTCCTTGCCGTGGTCTCGTCGAGCAGCTTCATGCCGGCGGGGATGGAGTTCAGAATGGTCTTTGATATCGAGGTGTACTCGCAGGCGAGCCCCCGGCGTTGGCAGTGGCTGCATGGGTGTAGGCCGTTGCACTGCAGACCATCACTGTCAGCAGCACGACGGAAAGGAGAGAGGACATGCCCGGATTTCCAACTTGCACTGGAGGGGTTGGCCGACGATGTTGCAGCCCGCCGTCCCCCAGCAACAGCACCACCCCGACCGAAATGTGAAAGTTGACGGTTGTTATCCGAAGAGCAACACAGCGCCCAACGAACGAAAGCCAATTCGAACAACGGTCACAATGGAAGCCAAGCTAAACTGGAAATGAGAGGCGCGCGTGCACTCACCCCTATCTTCTTCTCCCTGCAGCTGTTGCAGGCTTTGGTGGTTGCGCGGCGCTTCCTCTTGGCCCCTTCCTGACCCCCACCTGGCCATGGGACGGTTTCAGCATTGTCGTCGAGATTTCCTGAGTTGTTGGCGGGAGGTCCAGGTAGAATATTCCGATATTTGCGTTCCGGTTGCATGGGCTGCTGAGGTTCAGCGAGATGGCGTCTGTGTGAAGGCTCGGGAGGGCTGGGAGACTAGCGGAGCGATCGGGGGAACGAGACAGTGAGACGGCAACGGTAAGTGAGGACGGCTTCATAATACTCGGCAAGGGTTGTCGGCACTATGGGAAGAAGAACGGGCTTGGGAAAGGGGGTTGAGAGGACAGCAGAAACAAGTCTGCAAGATGGACTAAGAGCGTTCGGCTATCTGGAGTGGAAGAGGAATGGGGACACAACACATGCCCAACAACGGCCATACAGTTGAGCACCAAGTCACTGGGAGGAAGTGGAGGGCGAGGGACGTTGTGTGTGCGGCGTTTGTGTGGTCGTGTGTGTGTGCGTGTGCGTGTGTGCGTGGTGGTGGGCGAACAGGGGGAGGGTGTTTATTCCGATACGACAAATGTACCCGCATAACAATTTCTGCTGCGGGATGGCGGCCTAACAAGTCGCTTGGGGAAAAGCCTCACACTGTGTTCCCTTAACTTGGGAATCACTCTCATACAGGGTCTAGATGACTTTCGGCAGCACAGCACTCGCCCTTGGAGCTGGCGTTGGTCATAGCTATTACCCAGATTGAACCCCTTTTTTTTTTTTTTTCCCTCTTCCTCTTCCTCTTTTCTTTTCTTTTCTTTTCTTTTCTTTTTTTTTGCCCTGCGGTCTTTCTCTTCTCTTCAATACTTGCGCATTCTCTTCGGGAGGATCGGAGGTCAATCTCTTCTCAAGTCGGAGACGTGAGTGCGGCGGTCGAAAGAGAGGAGCGTCCAGTCGACGCGGGGTGAGTTGACGTCAGGGGTCGAGGGTGTTGGTGGTGGTGTTCAACGCAGGACAATGTGGAATGACGCGCCCAAGCAAGAAAAGAACAACGGGGCCGAGGGGATGGACGTGTCTGTCTGGTTCAATCCTCGTCTCGCCTCGTCCCTGGGTTCCATGCGGGATCGGTTATGTTGTTGACCCCGCGATCAGCCAAGATATCTGCCATTGATCGGCCTCTGACTGGCGGGCGAGTACGACAAAACCGGTATTTCCACCGCAATCGCTCCCGAGTGGACAGGCTGGGCGACGTTTTCTGTTCTCGATCGGGGACGGAGAAAGCAAAGTAAAACAAACCATGCAATGTACCGCGAATAAACAGTCCCTGTTTGTGTCATTGCCGGTAGTTTTTACTTTACCAGTCGAAGCTAACAACGAAGACCAAAGTGCCTCTCTTCCGTCTCGGGAGTATAGGCCCAGGCCCATAGGGTTATGACATGGAGAGCAGCTCAGACTGCCTTCGGAGGGTGGGGCGTTATTCGGTGGCAGAGTGGGCGTGGGCATGGGCGTGGGACTCCTTGCGGCGGCCGGTGAGGTGAGCGTGCTCGCTAAGGCCCTTCCCTTCGTCATTTCAAGGGTCTGGTCTACGGATACAGGCCCGAGCGAACGACGGGGGAGGAGCTGCCACAGGCATGGTATCGAGCACGCGCGGGGGGTAAGGCAAAAGTGAGTTGCCCGGGGACGGGAAGTCTTGGGAGATGGGCGGCTGCTGGGGCCTGGAGCGACTTGATTCTTGGATGCGGACCATCATGCGGTGACCGGTGGTGGCCGCAGGCCCCATCACCATGAAGATATGAATGTCAATCCTGCGGCAGGTTAGACGAGTCACCTAAAGCTACGGTGCATGCTTGATTTGTGCAGTCATCACTACTTACCGGACAAGCAAGCGAGGCCGATGTCAAGTTCACCGGCAGCCGAAGCGTACCGTCACTGGGAGGACGCTCCATCGAAAGATGAAACGACAGAATTGTACCTCCGCCTCGGTCGTGAGCCGGGAGCCCTCAATCTTCAGCCTCGAGTCCCGCGACTTGTGTGTCTGAAGTCTGAAGACTGGAGCCTTGAGTATTGAGTACCGATCACTGCGTACTGCATACCGCGTACCGCGTACCGCGTGAAGAAGACAGTCGGGAGACCTGCTGTCCATGGAAGAGGGAGGGCGTTCGGGGACGGGGTGTAAATAATAGTTGAAATAGGTACGGGCAGCAATAGCATGAGCACGGATGGAATGGACGAAGACACAAATGCCGGACGACGGATCAAGGCCCAGAACCTGTGTGGAACAAAATAACTTTTTGGGAACAGGCGCGGGAAATAAAAGGAAAACCCAACAGAAGGGCCTCGAACATGAAATCATGGTGATGGTCGCAGTGACACTCGAGGGGACGGGACGCAGATCGGAAAGCAGGGAAGGGAAAAGGAAGGGCTGGCGGGAGCGACGCCACGCCACGCGTTGGAAGTTGGAATCCGATCGAGATTGACCAGTCCAGTCCAGTCCAGTCCAGTCCAACCTTTTGCCTACTAGGTAAAGTAGGTAGGTATCTGGAAGCAACGGAATGGCATCAGGGGATGCCGCTGTGCTCCGTGGGTCTGGACCGGGACGATCGAAATCAGAGGGGCGAGACGGAGCGGGATTGGCTGGAGCAGGGTCTCGCCACACGGAACGGTTCTCCGGTGGTTTTACAGCACATTATTGGTCAGGTGAAAGGCGGGTCGCGGAGAAAAGACTGACCGAATCAAAAAGGGTCGGGTCCATGACAGCACGGGATTACATCAGCGCGGGAGAGGAACATTGTTTTATCCGCGGATGGACATGACGGAGCGGGACAACCTTGAACCTAGCGGGGCATCTAAGCCACGTGACTTTGACAGGTGAGCTGGGCTGAGAAGGCACGTGCATGCCTATTCCCTCGTCCCTTCTAGGTACGGTACCTACCTAAGGTACTTCATACAAAACACCAAGAGAAAAATGCTTGCTCGACGGCGAGTAGCCACGTAATACGAACAATTACCTACTTATCCATTCACTCCGTCCGTTGATACCTACCTGTTCTGCAGCCTGATGACCGGTTGAAGCAAACAAAGATCCAACATGTCTCGAAATAGCCAGCCTCTGCAGCAGCAGCAGCACTGCACGCATCGCAGCTGCCTGGCATCGCCATCACCTCACCTCACCTCACTGCCCCCTCTCCGCGTCGACGTGTCTTTCAGCCTGCTTCTATGTCGACGTCTACGTCCTCGTCGACGTCTGCAGCCGAAGCCCACTCTTCTCGCCCTTTCCACCTCTCCGCGCAGCCGATCATCGTGAATCAATCCGGTCCTTGGGGGGTCCGTCCCCCTATGAGGCTCCATGTTGGATCCCACGCTGCTGACGGGACTGCCCAATGAGTCGACAAGCTGACTACAGGGCTGTCACGCGCTCTGCGTTCCTTCCCGTCTCCTTTCAGTTCAGGCCCGCAGTCACCGCTTTACCTCGCCTGAACAGGTTTGGCTTGGCTTGCTTTGCTGGCCTCAGATCGATTGGTTGCTGCCACCGTTGACCTTCTTTCTTCTGTCTAGGTTGTTTGACGTCTTCACCAGGCTGGATCAGTCCCGAAACACACCAGCACCAGCATCAGCGTCAGCGCCATCGCGACGCCTTGCCTTGCCTCGTCTCGTGTGTCCAATCCGCTGCACAGCCCTGCCACGGCCGCTCCCGCGCTCCTCCCGCTCGTCAGCCTTGCCACGTCCCCTTGGTATATAACTTTCGAGGGCACCAGAGGGCCATCATCATCAACATCATCATCCTCATAGCCAGGCATCGCCTACACCAGGCTACCCGTTGTACCAAGACTCGTCAATCATTACCCATCTTGACTCTCGCCTTCGCTGGCTAGGAGGAGTAGTGTAAGGGAAGATCCAGCCCCGCCGAGCAAGCGAACACTACCCCGCCAAAAACTGCGCGGGGAAACACCACAAACACCACCTATTACACCACAGTGACAGCGTACGCCCACTCACCCGACATCGCGGATCCCGCACCCCCTTCCCCTCGTTCCGTCTACTCTCCAGCGGCACCCGACCCGACCCGACCCGACCCGACCCGACCCGACTCGACCCGACCCAGTCCACCCACCATGGACCAAAAGGTGCAGCTGCTGCGCTCCGACAGCATCAACCGTCAATTCGCGGCCATCCTCGCCGACGCCCAGAAGCAGTATGCCGTCTCCACCGGGCTCGACCTCAAGGACTACATGAACCCACCCATGCGGTCCACCGAGGACCTCATGAACGTCATCAACCGCCAGAATGGCCATTTTCAAGCCTTTCGCGAGAAGCGCCAGACCCTATTCCAGTACCTCTCCGCCGCCTGTAAGCCGCTCGAGGTCGTCGGCGAGGCCCTGGCCGGCGCCGCCGAGGAGGCCTTCCCGCCTGGCCAGGTCCTCTTCGCGAGTGTCGTCTACCTGATCAACGCCGCCAACGACGTCTCGGCCTGCTACGACTCCATCATTGACCTGTTTGACCAGATGCAGGACTTCACCGTCCGCCTCAAGTTCTATGTCTCGCAAAAGATATCCAACGAGCTGCACGACAAGGTTGTCAGAATACTCGTCACGATTTTTGAGATCTTCGTCCTCGCCGAGCACGAGGTGAGGAGCGGCCGCTTCAAGTCGTACATCAAGCGCTTGTTCGGCAAGGAGAGCAAGGTCCCGGATGCCATGAAGAAGCTTGCCACCCTCACCGAGGGCGAGGAACGCCTGGTCATTGCCGAAACCAGCGCCGGCGTCAAGCGCTCCCTGTCCAACCAAGATCGCCTGCTCGAAATGATGTCGAGGGTTGATACGAACGTCCAGACCCTTCGTGCCGAGACCCGCGTGCCGCAAACACGAGAGCAGGCCCTCTCGTCCAACCGAGACAAGCTCAAGGGCATCCTCCAGCCCTCCGTCTGGCCCGAAGACACCCTTTCCGCCCTGAACAGGACGAGAACGCCGGGCACTTGCGACTGGATCCTCCGAGACCCCTCCCTCAAGGCTTGGGTTGCTGGCGACATTCGCTTTCTCTGGGTCGTAGGCAACCCCGGAACCGGAAAGTCGTACCTCACCTCGCGCCTCGTCTCGTGGGGCCAGGACCTCCTCAACAACGAGGACACCAACAGCATGATGGGATATTTCTTCTTCCGTCAGAACAACCCCGAGTCCCGCTCCATGACTCGGGCCCTGAGAGACATGGCCTACCAGATCAGCGAGCAAGACGTCTTTTACGGCAAGCAGCTCGTCCGTGAAGTCTCCAACAGCGACGAGATCAAGACCGTCTCGAGCGCCTTCAGAAAATTGCTCGTTGAGCCCTGCGTGCCCGACAGATGGAAGAGACACATCTACATTCTGCTGGACGGTTTGGACGAAGCAGATCCCCGAGAAGTCAAGGAGTTTCTGTCTTTGCTGGACGATCTCAATCAGCAGTCCGCCGAAGGTACAAGAGTCCAAGTTGCCCTGATTGGACGGCCGAGCTTGCAGGACGAGATCATGGATTACCTAGGCAATGATTCCACTGGTGGCCAGCAGCTTCGGACGGTACATGTCACTTCCGACCGCAACAGTTCCGACATTGTCTCCTATATTGTCGAGGGCGTCAACTCGGCCCGGATTCTCAGGGGATCAACCCAAGACTTCAAGGACAGCATCATCGATGCCATGGTAAAGCAGGTCGATGGGCTGTTCATCCTGGCCAAGTTCATGTTGGCAGAGCTCAGCAGGATCCGACACCCTAGGAGAATCATCGACAGCCTCCAGTCGTATCCCAAGGAAATCAACGGCATGCTGAAAAAGGCCGTTCTCGGTTTCAGCTCGTCCATCACCCAAGAGGAAGCAGACGACTTGAACGAGATCCTTCGCTGGGTCTCCGTCGCCGAGATGGGCCTCACGCTCGAGCAGATTGAGGCAGTGCTCACGTTGAAAATGGGCGACGCGCCGTTCCGCCTCGAGGAATCCTTGAGAGGGCAGTTTTCTTGCTTTTTCACACTCGAGCGCGAGGACGGACTCTCGACAGCCGACCTGGCCGACAGACACGAGCTGCACCGTCGCAGTTCTCTCATTGACCTGGATACGACGAAGCGGACGAGCCCTGATTTCTCGGACACCGACAAAGACATTGAATACTTCTCCAACAAGAGCACTACATACATCACCTTCTTCCACCTTTCGGTCAAGGAGTTCTTTCGCGAGGACGTTTCAACGGACCTGAGGGCCGATGCACAGTCCCCAGCCATCGGGTTCAAGCTCGCCGATGCGAGGCTCCATGTTCTCAGAACCTGTCTGCGCATCTTCACCGATCCGACATACTTTACGCTGGGTCGGGAAGGGCTTTCGTTACAAAGATATGCTGCCTGGTACTGGCCAGAGCATCTGGAAGACGTCAAGCTGTCCGAGATTTCTGCTGCCGAAAAGGCTGATATCGGTAAACGTCTCTACACCTTGCTCACCGACCCGACCGTCCTTCTCACCTGGACCAACTTGTTCGAGGAGAGCTTGGACATCTGGACCGACAAGAACATCGAGGTTGTCTCTCGTTGGCTTAGGGATGCAGACGTGCTCAGCGGGCTGAGTGTTGAGCAAAAGACCTGGGCAACGACGGCGGCGTCAAGCCCGGCTCGCCTCCTGGAGCCCATGGGCAGGACATTTGCCAAGGCTTGGCTGGTGGAAGGTTTTGGAATGTATATGCCAACTCTCTTTTGCTTTGGTGTAGTCCAGTCCTTGCCGCTCCTGGAGGAGGGCAAGCCGTGGTCTTACTCGGAACTGCACTGGCAGGAGGTGCGCGTGGAGGACCGGATCAAGGGAGCTGCCGACTGGGCAAACCATCCCAAAACCGGACACTGGTATCGCAGAATAGGCAGTACGCTCCTTAACTTGGGAGAACACATGCAGGCCTTGGAGTACTTCGACAAGGCCCTCAGCACCGACTCCAACATCGTGGAGAGCTGTGGCCGCATGGGTCTCTGCTACGCGCTGAGCGGCAACTATCCGAAGGCCCTTAAGCTCCACCTCATGGCCGAGGTCGTAGAGCAGGACCGTATGAAAAAGGGTCTCTACCAAACAGACTCGGAGATCAAGGGCAGCAAATGGCGGCTCTACAAGAACCAGGCTCAGATTGCTGAGTGCTACAATCGCATGGGCCGTGTCGAAAGCGCCATTGCGTACTGTCGCAAGGCAATTAGGAACGTCTACGACGCGCCCGACTTCGAGCCCGAGGCCGCTTACGTGAGGGTTCTTGCCGAGAACAACCGCGTCACAGAGATGATGGGCCTCTTTGACGAGCTAGATGGACGTTACACAGAACGTGGCAATTCCCGCTTCGTCATGTTCCTCCTGAGCCAGATTCCCGACCCCTCGATCCGAGACTGGTTCCCCCAGGCCGCTGCTAGGACCGGCAAAACGGATGCCCTGGCCGAACGCTACGCGGATGCCATCACCTCGGCCCGCAGCGCCCAAGACTCCAGAAAGGAGTTCTATCTACGCAACTCGCTCGGAAATGTGTACATGTCAGCTCAGCATTATGATGACGCCATCGCCATCCAGGAGGCTATCTGCTTCTTCGACTACAAGGCCAGAGGCAGTCTTGGGGTGCGGATCGAGTACATTGCGTCTTTCAAACAACTTGCGAGGGCATACTCGCTCAAGGCGCTCGAGGCTGACGAGAGCTTGAGATCCGAGACTGTTGACCCTTGGATCAAGAAGCTAGAAGAGCTGATGGCACAGCAGAAAAAATACCAAAACAGAGATGTGCCGCTGCACATGGCTGGTTTTGATTTTAATGAGGCCTCTATCTTTCTGATCCTCTTGTACCGTCTTCGCGGGAGGGAGCAAGAGTCCCTGAAGCTGCTCGAGGGCCTAATTTCCGAGAGCCTGGACCTCCTGGAGGATGATGAGCCTCAGAACGACGAGACAAGCATCCGAAACCTTCAGCGAACCCTGATTGCTGCTGGGGATCAAGTAAACGCGCAAGCGTTGTGGCAATCTGTCAGAACGCCACCCGCGCCGGCAAACCTTGCCGGCCACTTGGTCAACGAAAGACGCTCCAGTTCTCCTAGGATTGGCGGTGTGTCCCCGCGGAGGCGCGGCAAGACAATTACACTGACCAAGGTCTTCTCCGACACGAGCGACTTTGCGTGTGACCACTGTCTCAAGAGGTTCGAGCCGGCCGACAAGTTCGCAGTCTGTTGGTACTGCGTCGACTCGAAGTTCTGCCTGCCCTGCCTGGCAGTCATCAGGAGCCAGGACTTCACACCGGGCCACACTTCCCCGTGCAAGGCGAGCCACGACTGGTTGATTGTGCCGCCTCTGCCGAAAGAGCTCCAGGGGGGTGAGATTTTCGTCAACGGCCAAGCACAGCGGCTAGACGAGTGGAAGTCAGCGCTACGGCATAAATGGGTGCAATCTAAGCCCGTCACGGGGCTTGGAGTTAGCTAAAGTACGTGGCCATAGGTGATGGAAGTTTGAGAGGGTTCGCTCGGGTTTCCAGTCTAGAAAGTCGAAACAAGGTTCTAAATGACGACAAGACATAGTCTCAAAGGTTAAACGCTGGACGCTGGGGTTGTTATCCAGTTACAAGCTTGAGTAGATTTAGACTCTGTTATTGACCCTGCATGAATAGAGTAAACAGATATTTGTCTTCATTTGATCAACTCCATACTAGAAAGAAAATATGAAATTCATCCAGTAATAGACTGTTGCTCTAAAAACGACATTAGCTGCAGAGACATCATGACCGACATCAACCAAACAATGTTTAGAACTAAACAGATACATTGGACTGGTTTTCAATCTGAACCCGGAAACCCGTAGCGGGCCTAGTACTCCGTTACAACTCATCATGCCGCGGTGTACTACTAGCCTCCATATCAGGTTGGTCATGGCTATGATCGTGATCATGAAAGGCAGGCCTCGCCTTCCCGTCGGCTACAGAGCGAAGGAACCTCTCGACAATGTCCGCAGTGATGTCGTTGCTGCTAGCGGAGGGGTACATGAGCCCATCCCCGTTGTTCTGCAGGGCGATGGCCGGGAAATTCCATCGCAAGCCCACTCTGGCCGGGACATCTGGGAACGAGGGCGGATCGACCGTGACGAACTTGAGGCCTCGGGCGACCTCCCTGGCGATGTCCCTGACGTCCGAGGCGAATTGTTCGCGGCGGGCAGAGTTGAAGTCGAAGAAGTAGAGAACGTTGGTATTGCTCTAAGGAATCTCATCAGAACAGTTTTAGACTCTGGCGAGATGGGATGATTGTACCTCTGTGTAAGCGTTCTTGTTCTTGTGCGTCATCTCAGGGACCAGTCTGGTGGTGCACCCCTCAACAAATCCGTCCAGAGAGAAGACGTTGGTGTAAAATTCGGTCGTGGAGTTCTTGGTGTTGTCGAGATTGTTGAAGCAGTCTAGGAACGACGGCCCGTGCACTGGCTTCCGCGGAATGACCCCGAACGAGTAGAGGTGTGAATTCTTTGAAGCCAGCTCGTGGAAGCGTCGGTAGAGGCCCGCCCCCGCGTCCTCGTCCGTCAGGTGTAGGACGAACGTGTAGGAGTCGGCGGAGGCGAAGGTCGTAATGTTCTCTGGGCCCAAACCAGAGACGAGGGGGCGCAGAGAGCGGTTTACAAAGGCTGCGATTCTGCTTGCTGATCAGCAACTTGAGTATTCTTGTCTTCGGATGAAATGGGCGACTCACTCATTTGCCTGTCTCGGCCCGCGGTAGTGCTCGAATGTCTTGGACGAGCGGTAGAGCCGGATTGCCGGGAATGAGCGGACGTCGTGCTCTTCGCATAACGGCCAGTCAGTCGCGCAGTTGACGCTCAGGAGATTGTTCCCGTGGTTTGAGATGGCTTTCCATTCCGACTCGAGAAGCTGGCTATTCCAACTACTTTAATGTGAGTGAAAGCTTTCAACATAAAAGACGAAACGCACTTGTCTGGCTAGAAAAGGCGATTCATAGATGGCATGAGCAGGTATATACTTCGTTAAAAGTTACGGCGTGGAACTTACGTCGATAACTGTGCAGTTCGGATGTCAGTTATTGCCCTTCCTACGTTTGCGCCTGGTGATTACTTACAAGCTACGAGAGTATCGTCCCTGTTTTGTA
Organism: Colletotrichum brevisporum; assembly: GCA_030770045.1. Taxonomy (NCBI): domain Eukaryota; kingdom Fungi; phylum Ascomycota; class Sordariomycetes; order Glomerellales; family Glomerellaceae; genus Colletotrichum; species Colletotrichum brevisporum. Next base: position 255,564 of record JAUGSI010000006.1, on the reverse strand, counting down.
GAGCTGCCTCGAGGTCTGGTCTGCTTGCATGAACCCATGCTCGGACAGAGACTGCCAGCAGAGCAAGGGATAAAAGACCTTTCAAACAAGCCATGGAAGCTCGTACAACGCTTGGAGTGTATGAAAGGTTTTGCTGGGAATGCGAGTCGAATTGAACGACGGAAAAGAAGTTTGACAACGCCCTCAGATTAGAGAAATGAGTCTTTCCACGTCGTCGCCAAAGTTGCTGGGATTCTTCGCCATCTGTGAGAGTCTGGAACGTGACAATAGGCAGTCTCGGGAAAAAAGGACGGGCAAATGACAGACATGGTCAGATATGCCCAAAGAAGAGTAGAGGACGCGATGTAACATGCGCCCCGCGTCATGCGCATCTGATTTGGCGATTTTGTCGGCTGCCACAGCACCTCCGTGATCCTAGAGGGACATTGCGGAAAGCAGCTCCGACTGCCGTCTTGGGGAAAAGCTCACCGAGGGGATCGCTGGCACCTAGAATCTCAACCCCCAACGCAAACTCCCCATTGTCGAACAGCGCCTCGTTGTTGAGCAGTACAAAACTTTGAAGGATTCGACACGAAGCCTACGAAGCTCTCCAACGATGCAGCTGCGTTGGGTAGCCGTATTGTGCGCCGTCGCAGGTGTAGCTTGCAGAGACGGCGACGACAGGGAACAACAAGCCTACATCTGCGAGCACTCAAACTACCAGATTCACATCTTTTCCCAGAGTCCGCTGGTGATCTACATCACAAACTTCATAACTTCTTTCGAACGCGAGCATCTCAAGAAGACAACGTCAGTGTTATTGGCATTCCAACGATATTCGTGCCCATGACCGACGCTGCCATCACAATGGTGTCGCTGACTGCAATTGTAGGAACGGCACTTTCCATCGCTCCAACGTCCTCTCGAGAGACGGCGAGACGGTGTCGTCCCAGCGTACGTCAAGCTCGGCCACCGTCATACCAGATGTCGTAAGCGACTGCATCCTCGAACGGGCGCGGCAGTTTCAGGGCCTCGACCTGCCGCACACACACCTGGAGCCGATTCAGCTGGTCCACTACGGCCTCGGGGAGCAGTATCACTTTCACACGGATTGGTTCGGGGAAGAGTACGCCGGCGGGCATGGATCCGCGAGGGCGGGCGGCAACCGCGTGAGCAGCTTCTTCGCATACATCGAGGCCAGCGAGGACATTGTCGGAGGCGGGACAAACTTCCCTCGGCTCCAGGCGCCGCCGGGCAAGGTGTGGCGCAGGTACCTCGACTGCGACGAGCCATGGGACGCGGGAGTGACGTTCCGGCCGGTGGAGGGCAACGCCGTGTTTTGGACAAATTTGGTCGACGGAGGGAGAGGGGGAGGCGACGAGAGGGTGCTGCATGCCGGCCTGCCAGTTGCGCGGGGGCTTAAAGTCGGGATGAACATCTGGACCAAGCAGGGGCCGCACAACTAAAAGAGCATCGGAATGATCCGTTGGCGGTGTTTCTTAGAGTGGACATTGTTAGCTTTCTCTTTTTCTCTTCTGGAGTTGTCAAGTTTCATGTGCTCTCTATCTGAAGCTCAACGTGCCCAAGATATCGTGCCCCGCCCGTCGGCAACTCACCTACTTCTGGGCGCGTCCACTTTCCGGCTGACAGATGTTCCGAGGAGAGGCACTTGTGCCGGATAAGAAGATTCTGCGCCGGTGTCTCCGACGGGGAAAAGTTTATCTGCTAGAGCTCGGCCAGGAACTGACTCTTGCCTTGGTGACATCAGCGAGGGACTTTTCTTCCAACGCCCGCGATGAACAGTGCGTCTCCGACGGGCTGCCGGCCAGCAGGATGGAATGGGATGGGAACCGGCTGCTCGTATCTTCTGCCAATGGCTGACAAGTTTTCCACGATGGAGATAACGGAGGCTTGCACGCGTGGAAAACGAAAACGGGGTTGATGGGTTCATGTGTCCAAACCTCGGACGGTAAACCTTCTGCTCAACTCCTTCGGCTTCGTCTGTCTGCCCGTTGCCATCGTGTGACAAACCTCTGGTCAAAGCGCTGACGGATTCTGAGCACCCAGTTTGCTCTGCTTTAGCTCATCTCCAGCTGTCACGTTTCGCACATGATGCTAATCACGGAATAACGCAAGTTGGAGGATCATAGAAATGCTGCAGGTGCTAGGGGATGTGTTGTTTTTGCTTTTGATATTTTACGTTCATTATTTCGTACGGTAATCCGTTGTCCATCATGCGCCGGCCTCCTTGAGCGCGGTCTGCCCCTGCTTCACGATGGCGTCCGTCTCGTCCGCGCTCAGACCCGGCAGGGGATTGCGTTGGCCCTTGGCGTTGATGGAGCCCGGAGCCTTCTTGTCCTTGAGGTCGAGACCGGTGACGATCTCGGCCGCCTCCGAGTCGGTCAGGCCCGTCGTCGGGTCGACCTTGTTGTCCCCAATCGCCTCGGCGCGGGGACTGCCGTCCCCGGGCGCAGTGGCGGTTCCCCCGTTCGTGGTCTGCCTCGCCGCGATCTCCAGGCTCCTCCTCTTCGCGTCCACCTCCTCTACGTCGCCTTTGATGACTTCGGCTTTGACGCTGGCGAGTCTCAAGCCATCCGCGACCGAGTGAGCTCCGGCGATATTTCGGTTGGATAGATCGACAGGCTGGCGTGCGGCGAGTCCACTAAGAGTAGGCTATAGGCAGAAAGAGCGTCAGTATTTGACCATAGATGTATGTTTTGTCTTTCGAATTGAGTAGACATACCAGAGCCGATGCACCGCCCGACAAGGCAAGAAACACCATGGAAAAGCGCATCTTCTCGGGTGCTGTGATGGATATGCGTAATACGTCTGTTTTGCGTGTTGAACCGAATTCCCAGAAACTTGGCGCGGTGGAAACGACTGTCGGTTGCGGCACGGCAGGAAAGACTTCTCGAGTCAAAAAAATTGATTTGCGGATGATTTGCAGAAGTGAGTGTGAGGATTGTCGACACCGGGCTGCTGGTTTGCCAGGGGTGAAACCGTGAGATAAAAGCAAAGAACGATGCAGAAGCCGGTAAAGGTGGAGGGGGAGGTGAGGGGTGAGGGGGTCCAAACACGACGGGAACGGGTTCTTCGATCTGAACTATATAGCGAAAAGGCATGCCATCTTAATTCCACGAGCACCAGTTGCGTCCGAAGTCCAGCACGAACCAATGCCCTCGACCCCTCACCCGTCTTCGCCTCGTGTGCGGTGCGCGTACGTCTCCTGGGCGAGAGTATCACCTGCGTGGAGAAGGGGGAGGGCCAGGAGTCTCATCGACGGCATACCCCTGTCGCGGATCCGGGTACGTGCAACCACACGGCGAGGACCAACGCGGCGGACGAGACGCAGGGATGATGCCGTATATCCAAAACTATGGCGAATCAACGGGGGAGGTGAGACGGCACAGGGGTCCCTCTCGTTCGAGAAGAATAGCTGTCAGTCGAGAGAGACTCGGGGGGAGCTGTCTCTCGTAAGACGTCGTGTTACCCACGTTGGGCTTAGACGAGAAAAAGAGAGAGAGCGTGTGTGTGTGTGCGAAAGTGTTTCGCTGGGTGACATCAAAGCGGCCGCCCCTCAGGCCTCCTATGTTTGCACCCCCCGGACTCTTTCTACTCTTCGGAAGTGACATGGAACTGTTCTTTTTACGTACGACAGACTGCAAAACGTAGATAGAAGCCAAACCCCTCGTTCTCGTCGCGAAAAGACTGAGAGCCATCTCCCTCGTCCAAACATCGGCATTCGTATCGACACCGAGACCGCAGACGCACCAGCCAACGATGGGACTGGAATGGAAAGGACTGATTCGATTGGATTGGACGGGGCAGATTTGTCAAGTTGGGCGCAGACGCAGTGAATGAAACACGAGACCCCGAGTCGATATCCTGTGACGAACGAGGTCCGCACCCATTCTGCTGGGCACTCATGATGGGTTGTTCCCTGGACTGGACAACGCATCGTCCACGCCAGCGTGCGTGTGCGCCAAGCGCGCCATAGTGACAAGCCTTTTTTTCCGCTTCCTGTCTCGCCCAAGATCGAGGCTGTGTCCAGAATAGGGGAAGGGGAGAGGGTGTTTGCGGATAGGCATCGAGCTGAGAATTGACCAAGCGGTTAAAAGGCAAATCGACAACTCTAAATCTACGCTGCTTGGTGTGATGAGGTACATGGGAATGTACTTACCCACCTAAGTAATAGGCGGCACGGCCTCGGAATAGGAGGCAAATTCGGCCCCCAAATGCCGGTGGGGGCCCCACCCGGCCCCCGGCACCGACGGATCCCTCGGCCCGGCGCCGGCCAGTACCTTCTGTGAGGTACTCACTCAGGTACATTCGCAGACTTGAATTACGTGCTCTCTTGTCACAAATAGTGGTTCCTCCGTCTGTCCCCAGAAACGCTAGGAGGATATCCCAACTCAATCCAGAAGCTCGTGGGAAATTCTCCGGCAATGGGTCACTCTGCATCATCTTGCGGGGATGCTGGGACGTTTGCGTCGCACCAACAGGAACCCTGGACTTCTTGGTTGCACTGCTAAGCAGCTCAGGGACGATAACACCAGCTGCAATGGACGGATGGCAGCCGAGCGACCGAGTCTCAGAATTAGTTCGTGACGAAGCCCCTTGAAAGCCTCACCATGAACTCTGCATCATGCGCTGGACCTCATTTACCCCAAGTTGCCTAACGCGTCCTCTGGGCTATCGGGGCCTCGGCACTGGGCAATATATGTGTAACCGAGCACGGCCTATATCGCCGTCTACTATCGGCCCCCAATGGTCCACCGACAGAGGCCGACCGTACGGCTAGAACACCCGGCCAGACTTTCCGGGGTTCGCGTTCGCGTCACAGTCATGGGTTCCTGTCGGCCACGCTCTCGACCGCTCCTAATGAGCCGCTGATAACGGTCAACCAGCGGCCCGAACTTGATGTGATATAGGGGTCGCCGTGAATATCGTGGGCTGGTTATTCCTCCGTCTCCGATCTTCCGCCGTGCTCGAGTCATGATGCTGTCAAACTTGCCGACGACAGCACCCGAGCATTCGCAGCGGGCCACGACGACATCGCCACTTGCGTTGGCACTCGGGCACGAAGAAGAACCCATGAAAACCCGCCAAGACTCAGAGGCCGAGCCTTTCGCGTCGCGATGCGGAGTGCCGGTTTGCCTGTCTTTGTTATGTGTATGCGAAGTAAGACAGCCGAATAAGCCAGCACAATTGAGATCAAGGTTGCACAGGCCCATCATTATCCATCATTCCCGCAGCAGAGCCAGGCATTTACCTTGACCTATCATCATGCCCAAGTACTCATAAAGCCCAATCTCAAAGACGAAGCATCAGAGGCGCTCAAACACGAACTCGTTGCGACACACGCATTGAATCTTGTAAGTATTACTTGTCTTTTTTGTGGAAGTTCTACCCAATTGCCGGTTACTCAAGGCGTCGTATTTGTATATAAACGCGCGTTGAGGCAGTAGTGCCGGCGTGGTCGCCTTTTGCCCCCATAGGGGGCCCGGTGGCGTTAAATATAACAACAACAACAACAACAACTCAAGGCGTCGTCCGCGGCGTCCCGAGATCTGCACGCCTAGCTTGGGCAGAACAACTGCTAGCCAACCTAATTAACGATGGCGCAGTCTATTTTTGGACGTGTCATTCTTTGTGAAGGCAAGTGTTTGCGGGGTAAAATGCTGATCGAAGCCGAGAGTTGTGGTTCAAGAAAAGTGCGACACCTGACACTATGTGGCTGGATTTGTGATGATCCTGATGTAAGTCAGCTTGTGGTGGTGGTACTGAAAGCGTTTCTCAGCCAAGCACACCAGAAAGCTCGTGTCCGTGGCCATCTGGTCTTGTGGTATCTTGTGTCCGCCGCAGTTGCAGCGGAAGGAGTGTCAGACCAGCAGATCAGAGCGCCCGCCCAACAACATGAAAGCTTCCAAGACCTGGGCGGAAACAAGAATCATCCAGTCTAAATTTCCGTTAGAATTCAAGCCACTCCCTCGTGTTCCTCCAAGGGGGGCGGCCCGTTTGCGGACTGGAATGCTAAGCCGGCTCAACTCCTCGCCGGATGATGTCGGTCAAGATACCGGCCTCTGCCAACCACGCCCACCCCTCATATCAGAGCTTTCGTAGTGTAGCAACCTGAGCGATCAATTCCAATACTGAGATAGCGGATAATCATGTGTTTGGCCTCGAGATACTACTGAGACATAATTTCACCTGCTACCCGACTTCCTTGCGTAACGGCGGAACGCCTTTCGGCGAGGAGGTATGGAGGATCCCGCACAATGCCACAAAGTGCCCAGTGATGGAATGGAAGGTATAAATCATCGCCCTGTTCGTGAACTCTGAATGTAATTCGGCTTTCGAGTCTGTTCTGTTGGTTAATTCTGTTCTGAGTTACCAAACACCATCTACCCAAAATATCCAGTCATGAGGACCCTTGAAAACATCGTCTTATGCTTTGCAGCCCTGTGAGGAGACATCCCTCTCTCCCGAACGTTGCGAATGTTCTAACACCATTCAGCTGGGTTGTAGTACAGGCAGAAGACCCAATCTCTTGCCCTACTGTCACAAAGACCGGAGTCATGTGCCCAACATTTCCGATGAACGCATGCCTTCAACTGTCAACTGTCTTCAGCCGTTGCGATTGTCCTACGATCGCCCCGACGGCAACAGTCAACTACCCCTGCGACGGACCGGCCCCGGGCGGCTGCATGGGGACTTCTTACATTTACGAGACGACAACGCGCAGTTGTATCAACGGCGGCACTGTCGTTACGGGATCGCCTCCGACCGTAACCCCGATTCTCCCGTCCCCTCCCGTCCCCACGCCTCTTCCTACGCAGTGTCCTACGGTTTACACGACCGGCACTGTCTGCGGCACTTGCATTCAACCCCAGTGCGTGAAGCTGTCCCAGATTTACAACTTGTGCCACTGCCCGACTGCGGTTCCAACCGTCTCTTTGGCATATCCTTGCGACGGGCCTTGCCCCGGAGGCTGTGCCGGTACGCAATACTTCTATGCATCCAACACGCCAACTTGTACAGCCACGACTCCTTAGGGAAGTCAGGTTGCATTGATGATGGGGGGACGATGATTGAGCTTGAAATGCATCGCTCCTTTGAGTCGAAGGGCTCATTGTTAAATCTTATTGAAGTCTTTTCTTCACTACGACTCGTGCCGTTCAATGTCACGCGAACGCTCCCTTGATTTAGTCGCCAATTGAATTTTGACGAATCGATTACTCCCTCTCTACTGAAGTATTCACATATAGAATGGGATATCTCATTCTTCACCCCTTCTCTAGTATCCTACACCCCTATATAGTTTGGCTCTCCCACAACAACGACGACAACGACAACGGACAATAATAGTAACAACAACATTACGCATATAGAGTCTTTATTACCTCGCATTAATCCTAGGGAAAATACTCAGGGACGCCTAGCTATGTAGTTATATCTATAGGGGATGTTGAATACTAGCACAGGAGAGGTCGATGAATAAGATCTCCCTGTAGAATTCACCGTGACTTCAATAGAAGCGCATCACACGCGACTGCCGACGAATCTGCTTGGGGACCGTCTGCGGTCCGACACTGGTCAGCGTAGGCACGACCTGCTTGATCAAGCCTGTCTCCGAGTCGAAGTAGACGTGATCAATGGTCGTCTCCCGTCGGTAGCCACCACCGCCGGGAATTGCGAAACGGTGGTAGACGATGTACCAATCATCGGTTCCGGGAACATTGAACATGGAGTTGTGACCGGTGCCGAGGATGCCCTGAGAAGGATCCTTGTGCAGGATGTCGCCGTGGTACTGCCAAGGGCCGGCGAAAGACTCCGAAGTGGCGTAGCCGATGCGGTAGTTCTCGGAGCCGGTGTCGTCGATGGAATAGGTGAGGTGATAGACACCCTCGCGGTACACGACGAAAAGACCCTCCCTGAAGTCGACCAGGCCAGCCATGGCTTGGAGCGTGTCCCACTTGACGGACACCATGTCGTCGTTGAGCTCGGCCACGAGAGGGCGGCCGTTGCCCCAGTAAAGGTAGTACTTTCCGGAGACGGGATCGTGGAAGGCGGCAGGGTCAATGGCCTGAGAGGCCGTGATAGCCTCGTTGTTGAGAATCATGGCCTCGGGCTGCGCGGTGAAGGGGCCCTCGGGCGCGTCCGCGACCGCCACGCCGATCGTCTTGGTGTTGAGTACCGCGTTGTGTCCGCTAAAGTAGAAGAAGTACTTGCCATCGCGCTCAGCGATCGTCGGCGCCCATGCGTTGCCGGTAGCCCAAGGAACGTTTCCGTTGGCTCCGTCGAGGGTCAGGAAAGGCTCCTCGCCGCGCGTCCAGGTGACGAGGTCGTTGGACTTCCAGACGTAGAACGTCTTGCCTCCCCAGCCCGGAACCCCGTCACTGGTCACGTAGATGTAGTAGACCCCGTTGAAGACGGCGACGTTGGGGTCGGCATAGAGACCAGGCAGAACGGGACTACTCATCTCGACTGCCTTTACCTTCCACTCCGCGACGACCTCGTCGCCTTTGGTCAGGACGTACGTGACGTCGGAGCTGAGATCGACCACAGTGCCAGATGCCGGCGACGAAGTGACTCCTTCGGTCGTGGTGAATACCGGAGCCAGGGCGGTGAGATCGGTGCCGGGCTTCACGGGGAACAGCACGTGGTTCGCCGTGGTGTTGATGATAAGCGGCACCTTCTGGGCGGACGAGTCGGCAAGAGACACCTGCGTAAGAGCACCGACATTGCCGGAGCGGGACAGGACCTCTGCCGCGCTCAGAGACCTGTTGAAAATGGCGAACTCACGGATCTGGCCCTTGAAAAGCTTGTCACCAGAGTACAGAGATCGTCCGATATAGTTCGCGGTGGTGATGCCGTTGCCAATGCTGCTCGGTCGAATGTTGACATCCTCGTTCCTGGCGACTTCGTAGCCGTTGAGGTAGATGGCAGTTGTGCGGCCCTGCTGAGTGAAGAACAGGTGCAACCAGGAGCCTGTAGGCAGTTGGGATCCAGAGGATGCAGTCCTCTCCGTCTCCCAGTTGCCGGTGGTGATGCTCGCTCTGTAGGGGCTTCCGGTCGCAAAGAGGTAACCGTTTCCGGAGCCAGAGGCGGTGTTACCGAGACCGTAGATAAAGTACGGCGTCTCCTGGGAGGCATCGAGAAGAACCTCCGCCTCGATGGCGATGTTCTCGACGCCTGAGATGATGTTGTTCGGGAGCTGCACGAAGTCGTCGACGCCATCGAGGGTGAGAACACCGTCCTTGACACTAGCTTCGCCGTTGATCACTGCGTGGTTGCCGTTTCCCGAGACATCCTGAACTTCAGTTCCCTCAACTGCGGTGAAGTCGTAGCGCAGAATCTCACCGTCGGCATTGACAGCTCTGCGTGCTGGAGCGGCCGCCGTCAGAGCGGCAAGCTCGGCAGCAGTGACGGGAATGACGGTTCCGTGGCGAGGGCTGGACGGCAGGTTGTAGGAGCTCGAGACGGTCCAACTGGGGTTCCCAATATCGGCAGTCTCCAGGGGAATGTAGCCTCGTCCGCCATACTCGTCGACAAAGAGATAGAACTTCTCGCCGTGAACATCGTCCGGATTGGACTTGAATGAGGTAGGGCCTTCGACGGCGCTGGTTCCGGCCTTGCGGCCGATGCAGGAGTCAATGATAGTCCACGACTCCAAGGTCGCGCGAAGAGAAGCCGAGCTCTCCTGAATGATGTCGCTACATCCAGTGCCACTGGCCCCCTCGTCCTTGGTGAAGCGGTAGTATGTGTCCTCTGACTTGATGACCGTGGAGTCGATGCGTGACATTCCAGCATCTTGCCACACCTGAGTCTCGCTGAAGGTGACGAAGTCGCGGGTGGTTGCGTACAGCATGCGATGGTATGTGCTTCCGGTGCGGTTCACGTCCTGCGGCTCGTAGAGCGAAGAGGCCCAGAAAACCAAGTATGCGCCAAGCTCTTCATCGTAGTACGCCTCCGGCGCCCATGTGTTGCCGGCCTCTGGCGGGGACACCAGGATGTGGCGCTGTTCCGACCAGGTCTTCAAGTCGTTCGACTCCCAGACTTCGAGGTATCTGCTGCCGATGCGGACGGCGTCGCCCCAGGAGGTGCCGGAGCCGATGGAAAGGTCGGTCGCAATCAGGTAGAAGGTATCACCCTCGGGGCTCCTGATCAAGAATGGGTCGCGAAGACCCTTCGTGCCGTACGAGGACTTGAGGGTAGGTTGACCACCGTTCAGCTCGGTCCACTGTAGAGCGTTGTTGCCTTGGCTAGCCGCGAAGAAGATGTTCTCGCCGGCGATAGAGCTGCCGGTGAAGTACGAGAACGCATATCCTTCAAAAGGCTCGAGGCTCACGGCCTTTCGTACCAAGGCCACAAGCTCACGGGCCTGCGAGACGCCCTCGTGTTCGATGGAAGCTGTAAGGGCAACCTGGACGTCTTCGGGCTGCCTCTTGACAACACCATCGGAGGAGACGACGGAAGAAGTGTTGGTTGTCCACGTGACACTTAGGCCATCCACAGTGGCTGGAAGATGGAGGTTTCCACGCACATCGTCGATGTTCGTGACGGCGAGGGCAGCAAGAGCTGCCTCAACTCTCGCCGTGGCGTTGTCTTGGCCTCTCGCGGTCGCCGCAAGGGCGAGGGCTGAGGGAAGCCAGGCTCGAAGGGGCTGCATGGCAAGGGTCGGTCTCGGTGGCTGGGGAGTTCGACTGGGACATCACATAGCAAACTGTCTGTAGCAAGAGAGACCTACTTCGTCTTTATAAACCGAGACGGTCTCTAGGCCCGACATACACAACCGCGGCATGAGCAACCATATGGCTGGGAGACACACGAGTCGAACGGTCCGATACTTGGACCGGCCGTCTTGGGTAGTAACGGGATGGGGCCTGCGCCCTCCCACGATCCAATGGATGTTTACTTCATCGCGATGTGACGCAGGCCTCGAGCCAGAAGCAGATGATTCGTGACTTGTCATCAGGAACCAAGCGCATCAGTAAAGGCAAAGCGTCGTGGCGACGGTAACACCAAAACGAGGGGAGCTTGCCGTGGTCTCTGCAGCTACCCCGAATACCCTTGCTTCTCCGCATTCTTACTACCCCACAATCTCCAAGGAACCGCTCGTGATGATGCGCATCACGGCCATTGAAAGCTAGATTGCGGGGGAGTCACACTTGGTTGCCAGGCCAAGAGATGATCACCCGAGTCAGAAACTGTGAGTTGACCGGCTATAGCGGAGCGGTGGCTGGCGGCGATAGCGGTGGTGGCGGCGGATCTTCGTATTATCACATTGAAGCTTTTCCTGCTCAAACTGTCCGGCAAAAACATGAATGCGAGAGCCTCGCAGCAGTCGTCATGACGTCGGGTGAAGGGCAGAAGCGCGAAAGATGGTCGTAGTTGGTATGGAGAACCCCATGGGCTTGGCCAATTCTGGCTAGTTTTAAGTCTCACGTGCTATCAGAACTCCCGGGATAGAACCCTCAAAAGTAGTATCATGCCGACGGGATAGGTGGCTTGGACCGGGAAGTCGGCAGAGGTATTGAGGTTATTGGATGATTTTGTTTGCATTCGATCGTGACATCGCACGAAAGATGTGCCGAGGCCAAGGTCCACACGCGCTCGAATCAAACCGCGCGGAATCGGGCAATAAACCCCGCATACATATGTACACTAGCTTGTCCGAACTCTCCTCCCTGTTGTTTTTCGTCACTTTTTGCGCGGCGTCTATGTTCGATGCTATGTTGAAGTCCGGCTCCTTATCCTGTTGTCAACGATGATTCAGTTCCTCGGCGATTGTCAAAGGGAGATTTCACCCATCACCCCCCCTCCAGTATCCAACACCCCTATGTGGCCTGACTCAATACCTGCGACGCTGCAAAAGTGGAAACACGATTACAACGCTGGTAATCGTGACTATGTATCTGTAGTATGCTGCCCTACGTAGTACAACAATACCTAATTACGACAATGATGATGATAACAACGACGACGATGACAATGACGGACAACGTCGACAGCAACAACAAAGACAAAGACACCGAACAACGACGAAGACAATAACGACGACGACGGACGGCGACGACGACGGACGACGACGATGACGACGACAACGATGACAAACGACGGCAACGGACAATTACAGCTACAATAGTAACAGGCCTATTCAGTATTAGCCCTGGGAAATGTTTAGGGACGCCTGACCATGCGCAGTCAAGATAGTCAGAACAGCACAGTCACAATAGGCGGTCTCTAGATCTGTTTGTCTAAGTGTTTAAAAGCGCGATTTTCGCCCCTGTTACGCTGCGCGCCAGCCGCTAGGGGCTTGGGCACTAGACCTCCTATTGATCCGGCGCGGCGCTCAGCCATCGGCCGTTGCGGAGCACCGAAATCTCAAATCCACATAATCTGACCGTTTACACACTCCGATCTGCCCCGCTCCTCCAGTGTCCTCGGCTGCTGTACCCGATTTTCAATTCAATGCTCCGGCGTGGATCTCCAGGAGGCAGGAAGAGGTTTGGTATCATCGTCCAGCTCGGTAAGTGCGGTTGACTGCGATCGGCCCTGGTTGACATCAGTGGCTTGAGAGTCAACTGCCTCCGGAGCGCTCTGGCTGGAAGGAAGGAGCACACCAGGCACTTGCTGGCCAGGTTCCTCTCTCTTGATTTCCTCTTCCAGAAGGAAGTCATTCAGCTCCTTGATCTGAGCATCGTGAAGGTCGGACATGGTCTTTCCGCTGGATCTGTAGACACGGCGTTGGTTAGTCACCTTGCTGACAAGAAAGGCCAGGATGATGCTCACAGAATCTTGTCTACTTCGAGGGCAATGGCACTCTGGTCGCGGCGTGCCTTTACCAAGGCGGTCTCTGCTGCGCCAAGCATCTTGCGAACACTGGCTTGGTCATTGGCTGTGAGATCATGTCGTTGAAGCACCTCGTTATAGAGACGGACTGCCTGCCGGGCGTGCTCGACGTAGTCGGTAGGTGACGCGGCGGGAAGAAGGTGCATGCCAGCTCGGTGAACGGAGCTGAGGTACGGCTCCATCAGGAGCTTCTCAGCCATGTCCTCCGCGTCCTCGTGGTCGCCTCGGCCGTAGACCGACCAGATGTCGTTGAATCTCCAGTCGAGAATGGCTACAAGTTGATTAGCACATGAAATGACATCGCAGGAAGAGACCTTACCGCTGGGATTGCTGACTTCGTGGAGAGATTTCGCCATTGTAATCAAGATCGCGACGATTTATTACTGCCTTCCTCCTTGTCCGTTGAAAGTTGCTGCTTGTGTGGAAAATTGAGATGACGCTTCGCGACGATTCGCGACGGTTTGTTGCTGCCTTCCTCCTTGTCTGTTGAAAAGTTGATGTTTGTGTGAAAACGCGATGAGAAAGTCATGGACTGGCCGACAGGGCATAAACCGAAATGGCCAGTGCGCGTTGTGGGAAATGGCCGCTTTTTGGTGGTGAATGTGACGGACTAACGTTATGTTTACAGATACAGCGTACAGACCATATTCAACCTCCACGATACTTAGATGAAGAAGCTAAGTGACTACCTTTTGCAAGAGGAGACATATTAAGAAAGGGGGAGATGTTAATGCTCAGGATGACGAGTAGGAAGAAGAGACCGAGGGGAATACACCCAAGACCGCTCTGCTATCAAGCTAGAACTTGTCTAGATCGTCCTTCCTTCCAGCCAGAGCGTACCGGAGGGAGTTATCAACTCTGAAGCTACTAGTGTGAACCTGGGCTGATCGTAGTTGAATGTAGTGACTAAGCTGGACGACACCACCCAACCACTTCCCTCCTGGGTTAGATCGGAGCATTTAAATTTGGGTGCAGTAGCCATGCTTACTTAGAAGCAGACAGGCTGGAGTGTGTGAGCCTTTTGGGGCTATTAGGCTTAGATTCTTAGTAGCGATAATACAAGCTTTGTTTGAGGACAGACTCTTCCACGTGCTACATTTCGAAACTGTGACTATATTCTATCCATATTAAGGACCTGGAATATTATGTTGACATGGACGGCACTGCCTGGGCGTTTCCATTCACTTCAATAGTAGGTAGAGCGTTGTATCAAGGAGGTAGATTAGGCTAACATCTACTTAGTCAAGTGTCCACGTCCTTACGGGACGGGACCCCCTTCCTCGGTATCTGCCGTCCTGACGGCATCGACCTAATGAATGCGGGCCAAATGTTCTAGCTCCTGCATTCACGTCTAAGGCTTGGCCGCTTGGACTTCAGTCAGCGAAGAACATGGGCATCAAAAGCTACATTTTAACTACACACCATCTAACGAGCAAAATGGTTCTAAGAATAAAACCAATAGCTGAACATTCAAGCGTAATAGTTCATCGTGTCTACATGCATCATCAAACTTTGTATGTCCCTGTCACAAAAGAAGACCTGACCGACATCTGAATGGCTCCATGTACAAAAGGGATTTGAAAGAGGTTACTGGTCCAAGAATACAATACGCAACATATTCGTCCTCTCCTTGTACTTTTCTATGTAACCGGATGGTGGACGTTGATGGGTGAAGGTTACGAGGATTTTGGCCCAGGTCCTAAGTCTTTATCCAGAGCAGACACCAGACTTTGTGGGCTCGCAACCACCGGCACAGCCATTGTACATCTGGCAACGGACCTTGGCGTCCGCACAGACGTTCTTGAGCGTGGCGGTATCGCCGTAGTTCGAGTTGATACCAGCCAGTTCGCCGCCATTCTTCGCAGTGACGCCCTCCTGTGCAAATAATTAGTATGTTAGGCAGAGAAGAGAGGGCTACTGGTAAATCAAATTACAATGAACACATTTCTGCGGCACTGGCTGCTGCACTGTTATTCCCACGAGTTAGCAGCTTGTCATGGAGTTGAGGGTATTCAGAAGGGGGGGGGGGGGGGGGGGGTCATACGTTGCCGCAAGAGCGGTAGAGCTTGCCATAATCATTAGCGTAGAAGTTAATGATCTATTAGCAGGCGCAAGCAGTCAGTACTCAGCTGTTAGGATAGGTGTAGCAATGACTCACGTTCACGGTACCGCAGCCGTTGTGTTGGACAATCTTGTCCGAAGCCTTGTAGGCACCACCGCCAATGATCCATGTGTGGTCGCCGGCCTTGTCATTCTTCTGTAATAGAGGTCAGAAAAGACCAGGAAATAGTTACAGATGGCGAAATTGCGATAACTTACGACACTGATGGCGTCCTCGCAGACATCCTCAAACCAGACAAACTCCAGAGTGCAGGGACCGTCACAGTGAACGCCCTCAGCCTGATTCTTGCCAATGATGACGTTCTTCAGTGTAGCGCCTCGGCGGAGCAAAAATACGGCATCAGCGTCGCCTGCAAACCTCGTCAGTTTACCTCTTCGTTAGCAGCAGCAGTTATCATCTTACCTCCTTCGGCCTGCTCGTTGCAAGCACCAGAGCCACGGTCATACTTGGCCCAGCCACCGTCGAAGACCTGCCCAGCCTTAACTTCGATGACCTTGCTGTTGGTCTTCGTGCTGGTGGCGGTAGGAAGGCCGCCCTCCCAGCCAAGGCAGGCAAGAGTGGTTGGCAAAGTTGCCAGCAGGGACACAAGACCAGCCTTGGAGAGGTACATGATGGGCTACGTCTGGAAATGAGTGGTTTGTGGTAAGATAACTCAGTAGGTGAGCTAGGTTTGACGAGGGAGCAAGAGTGCGTGATGAGAATTTTGAGTCGGAAACAATTTTTGGAGTTTGATGCGCGATGATTATATACCCAAGACAATGTCTTTGACACCAAGTCAATGTTTAGTCGACAAACCAACAAAGCTTGTTTCCCGTATGACCGCCATTGGTGGACTTTCCACTTCGTCCAGAAGGATTTCTTACTGCCAAAGGTCTCTCCTCAAGTACTCTTAATCGTTTTCCGAATCCTACGCTGATGGGAACCACGAAGTAGGGAGCAAGAAGGGAGGTTATGCGGCCCAATAGAAATCATTTCTTGATTAACAGCAAACCGTGATGTGGGATCCAACGCCGCGGACGAAGTGTCTCAATTCCCACCCCGTCAATGGTCGTCAACATTTACCGCCCAACGTCCTTGCTTTGGGTGTTCATCGGAGATATGGGCTCCAGATGTCTTTGGCAAATCGGACGTCTTCCATGGGACTTATCCAAATGTCACATTATCCTCTTGATAGTGCCAAGAACAGCCATGTGGACGGAGAAATTTCCTCATCGCCGCTCGCCCCGGTCCGCAACCCCGGCCCCGCAGATTTCCCCCAGTAATATTCCCCCAAGAGCTATCCCGGCCGGACCCCGCGATGCGGCCCCAGTCGCGGGGGTTCAGGTCTTGTCACCGCAACCTGCCGGGGTCTTGGGTGCTCCGCACATTGAAGCACCAGCCGATCACGAGGCCATCGGAGCCAAGAGCAAGGTCCTGTTCGAGTCAACTGCCCTTATTGTCCTGTGGCGCCCGAACACATGCATATGCTACGTCTGGTTGCAACCTCCACCTGCAGTAGCTGAGTCGTGTTCATGTCGGTATGGGTACAGATGCTTCTTGTTTCGGTTGCTGCATGTTCGTTGGTGTAGCAGAGCACACTGAAGTCCGACGCTTACTGTAATGCTGGCAGACTGGATGTCGGCAGACGAAAGCAGAATCCTTAAGTTCCGTTTCCACAGGACCCGAGAGTCTACCGAGGCTTACTCCCGTCTGGCCTCAGCCTGATATTGCCACGGCACCTTGGAAAGTTGCAATTCTGCTGGTGCTCCTCTACCTATGTATTTGAGAACATGACCAGTACATGAGTGGTCTATGAGAATCCCAGGAGCCTTGTAATTAGTAACACTGATTCTGATTTACTACCCTCAAATCGGTTCATTACATGTATGGAATGTTAGCACTGTTGTTGTAATAGCTGAAGCTATTTGTGGCTGCGTACGTAAGCAACTACTTACTTGAGCAGCTTACCTAAGCAACTTTGCTCCATTTCCCGCCCCTATAAAGGGGCCTTTACTTTTACTCTACTATATTATAGAACTTAGAGTTTAAGCTGTTACTTTTACTTTACTTTAACTACTTATACTTAGCTGCGTAATAGTTATAAGCCTAACTTATACTATACTTTTAAACTACTATTTTTAAAGTAAATATACTTACTAAGAAAATATTTATATAAATACTTTTTTATTATAATATTTTAATTTTTTAACTACTATTTTAATTTAACTATATTAAACTTAACTTTAACTTCTTTCTTTTTATTCTCTTATAAGTTTATAGAGTAGTATAACTACTCTATATAGTTTAAAAACCTTTAAATTAAAGTAGTTATATAAGGGTGTTACGGCTAGCCTTTTAATAGTAAGGTTTGTATTAATAGAAGCTGAGGCTTAACGCTATAAATAGTACTATAGGGTGCTAAAGGGATCCTAGGGTTTAAGGCACATAAGTAATTAGTCTAAGTATCTAACAAAAGGGTTATAGTAGTTACTACTAAAGGGCTAAAAGTATCTAAAGATTAGTATAAAGTTAATAGTTAAAGAACTATAGAAGGAAGGACTTAAAGTACTTAAGTCCTAGTTATATATATATATATTTCCTAAATTACTTCCTTAGTTCCCTAATCTATAGTACTAGATTAAAATAGTATCTTTATAATCCTAGGTATTAAATTAGTTAGAATTAGTAGTAAGTCTAACTGATTTAACTTTAGTGTATAGTTCTTCTGTTCTGTATTAAGTATTATACTAATATAAACTACTATTACTTATTTAACTACTAAGCCCCCTATAGGGTTACTATTAAAAGTTTATTAACTAATAGGTTGTAATATTAGCTCCTTTTTTTAAGGTTTTATTTTTAAGACTTAGTTATAAGTAGGTTGTGCCCCTTACTTAGGGTCGCGCTATTTTTATTTCTGTTAGTACTAATTGTTAATACTATATTAAAACGTATTTTAAAATAAAAACCTAATTCTAAGAATTATAAAACTTAAGAGTAATATACTTTTACTTTAGTAATTAAGTTTAAAGGTATTAACGTTATACTTTATTTTTTATACTTTAAGTTAAATAAAGTTTATAAAATAAGTAAAAATTTAAATTGCTATAGTAAGTATATGTATACTAGTGTAATGCGTTGTGATAGGAATAATATAGTAAATGCTTATAGGTGTTTGTTTTTTGTAGAGGGTTTTTTTATTAATTAGTATAGTGTTCTACTATTTATTAGAATAGTAAAAAATTAAACGGGCTAAGTAGGAGGTAGAAGAGGCTTTTAAAGTACTATAAATGCAGTTTACTACTACTTTGGGTTACTTTTTTTGTTTTTATTATTAAAAGTGTTTTTTAAAGAATTGTAGGTTAGAGTTAATTTGTTAGGGAATATAATTTTTAGATAAGTTAGAAGTAGAGGATTGCTGTTTTATTATGTTAGAGTTTTAGGTGATATTAGACTTTATTAGCTAGGGTGCTAGTGAGTTTTTTTAGAATAATTTAGGGGTTAGTGATTTTTTAGAGTTATTTAGTATTTTAGTGATGTCCTTAGAGGGTACTAGGGCTTTTTAAGTTATTTTAAACTAAGTATTTTTAAGTAAAGAAATATTTATTTTATTTTTAGAAGTTTAATTAGTTAAATTTTAGGTTATAGTTATATAATACGTAATTTGTTTATTGTATTTAGTATAGGTTTAATATTTTATTATTTTTATTACTATATTTAATATTCTTTTAGTTTATTTATTGTATTTATTAAGTTTAAAGTGGGTTCTTAAGTGTTGTTTTTATGTCTATAGTTTTTTTATTTAATAAGGTACTAAACTTTTGTATTATTTTATTAGTTAATATAGTTAATAATTTTTTTAATTTTATAGTTTTATTTAAAGTTAACTTTGATATAGTTTATAGTATATAAACTTTATAGTGCTAGTTTGAGAAGTGAGATATAGAAGACTAGGTAATATTTTATAGTATTAAGTAGTGTAAGTTTAAAGTTAACTTTTGAGATTTTCTTAGTAATTTTAAATAGTTCTAGTTTTTTATAGTTTAACTTATTATTTAGTTATTTAGTTTTAATATTTTATTATATAAAGTATATACTACTTCCCTTTTTAAAGAATAATTCCTTTATTTTTAAAGTATTAGTATATTTATATATATATTATTTAATAAATTCTAACTTATGTTAGAGTTGTGTGTGGATTTTTTTGATTTAATTAATGTAAGTAACTACTTTTACTACTATAAGTTCTGTTTATAGTTCTTTATAGGTAGTTAGTTTGAATTTGTAGTTAAGGTAAAAAGGTAAGTATTATGTGCTTTTTTTTACTGTGTTGTTGTAGGTGAATTGGGTTGTTAGTAATAGGATAATTTAATTGTTTTGTTAGTAGTTAATATAATATTTTAAGTATGTTTTTAGAATTTAGTTAATTCTTTTTGTTTGTTTATTGGTTTAGAGGTAGAAGGTAGTGAATAGTTGTGGTTTAGATTTAAGTTGTGAAATTAGAGATTTTTAAAACTTTAAAGTAAACTATATTCCTCTATTTAATATAATGTCTTTTAGTAGACTGTACTGGCTAAAGATGTACTTGTTAAAGATATATATAAGCTTTTTTATTATATTTACTTTAATTTATAGAATAAAATATATATACTTAGTAAGTTGGTTTATTATAACTAAAATACTGTTAAACTATTTTTTAGTAAGTAGTTTTTTTAATTATAGTAATTTGATAATAAAATTAAGGGAAATTGATTACTATGCTTTGTTAGGTACTAGGAGAGGTTAGATTTTTTTATATAGTTTATAGTGTTCTGGTTTGCTTTTGTTATAGACTTTATAATCTTTAATAGCTTTAGTTACTTATTCTTGTATAACTCTATTACTATAGTGTTATTAGATGCGTTTCTATGTTTTAGTGACTCCTTAGTGTTTGTGTATTTTAGTGCTATAAATTATTTTAATTATCTCGTTAGTTATTTATCCGGGCATGCCGGTACTAATCTATTTAGTAATTATAAGGAGGTAAATAGTTAGTATAAGGTTTCTGTCTAAATCCTTTTTAAGGATTACTTAAGT
Source organism: Colletotrichum brevisporum (assembly GCA_030770045.1). NCBI lineage: Eukaryota > Fungi > Ascomycota > Sordariomycetes > Glomerellales > Glomerellaceae > Colletotrichum > Colletotrichum brevisporum. The sequence goes on along the minus strand of JAUGSI010000006.1, from coordinate 235,553 downwards.
CTTGTCTGGGACTGTTAATTTTAGGTCTAATTATCTACTAAGAGCATTAGCTCTTCTGTTTTCCGATCCTTTCTTATAAATAATATAGAAATTAAATTCTAAAAGGAGTTTTAACTATTTAATTTATTATTTATTAAGGTTTTTAGACGTAGTAAAGTGTACTAGATTCTTATAATCCGTGTATACTGTGACTTTGTAGTTTGTTCCTAAGAAGTATAGCCTTTATTCCTTGAATACTTTAATAATAGCTATGAGTTCTTTATTGTGGATTTAGTAGTTAAGTTCTGGTTTATTAAGTTTTTTTAAGTAGAAGGCGTATAGGTATAGGTGTTCTTCCTTGTTGTGTTAACTGAGTTATCTACTAATAGTATAGTCTAAGGCGTTAGTTTCGACTTTAAATAGTAGGTTTAAGTTAGGTATTGTAAGTACTAGTTTACTAAGAACCTGGTTTTTAATTTTTTAGAATACTATTTCTTTTTTTTTTATTTAATTCTATTTAGCTTTTTTTTTTATTAAGTCTATTAGGGCTTTAATATTTTTAGAGTATCCCTTAAGGAATTGTTAGTAGAAGTTAATGAATCTAAGGAATAATTAAATATCCTTAATATTCTAGGGTGTTGGCTAGTTTTTAACTGTGGTGATTTTTTTATTTAATATCTTAATGATTCTGGGTGTAATTATAAATCCGAGGTAGTTTACTTTTTATATATAGAACTTACTTTTTTCTAGTTTAATAAAGAGTTTAGCTTTCTAGAGTTTCTAGAGTACTTAGTATATATATTACTTATGTTCTTTAAGGGTTTTTGAAAAGATAAGGATGTTGTTAAGATATACGATTATAAAGATATTAAGTTTTTTTTATAAAATGTGGTTAATTATGTTTTAGAATGTTACGGGGGCGTTAGTGAGTCTAAAGGGTATAACGAGGTACTTGAAATGTCCTTAGTAAGAGTAGAATATAGTCTTTTACTCTTTTCTTTTTTTAATTTTAATTAGGTTATAGGCTTTTTTGAGGTTAAGAGTTGTAAATTAGTTGGCTTTATAGAGTAGATTTTGTAGTTCTGAAATAAGTGGTAGTGGGTATTGGTTTTTAATTATGATATTATTAAGTTATTAGTAGTTAATATATAGTTATAGTTTACTATTCTTTTTTAGTATAAATAGGATTAGGTATTTTATAGGTAATGTTAATTTTTTGATATAGCCTTTAGTTAAGTATTTGTCGATATACTTATTAAGTGCTTTTATTTTTTACTAGTTTAATTAATAAACTTTATTAAATAATAGTATTTGTTCCTTTTTAATAGGGATCTTATAGTTAAAAGTGCTATACTTTAGTAGACCTATTTTTAGTATTAGAGTGAATAGTTTTTTATATACTTTATATTCTTCTAGGATAGACAAAAGTTAATTTTTATTAGGGATTAGTTCTTTTTATATTATAGTAAGGTCCTTTATATATAACGGCCTAGTGACTACTTCCTTAACCTTTAGAAAAGTGATAAATTATAATGTATATATTGTTAGTGTTTTTTAGTAAGGTTTGTTTAAAGCTAGTGGTCGACTGTGTTCTTTAGTGACTAAACTCTTTTTGTAGTTCTAATAAAAGTAACTAGCTTTTTAATTTATTTATAGGTTCTCTCTTTATAGCTATAGTATTTCTAGAATAATATTTTATTATTCTATATTTATAATGTCGAGGCGGTAGTATATCTTTTAGTTATAGTAGTTTAAAGTAAGGGGCGTAGTTTTTTTATTAATAATACCTCTACTATACTATACTCCTTTCTCTTTTATATTATTAAGTAAATAAGGGTCCTCTTTTTTATTCTATAGTAGTTGTAAATTATTTATAACGTATAGTAATATAAAATTACTTTAAGTGCTACTATTAATTAAGGCTTTAACCTGTATTTTATTTACTGTAATATTAAAGTAAAGGTATTTATTTTTTTAACTTACTTTTATAGCTAAACTAATAGATCTTATTTTAGTTACTTGTTGTGATTCTTTATTAGTAGGTAAGTTTAGTTTTTTAACTACTTAAGTCTCTATTCTGTGTACGTTTTATTGTTATTAGGGTACTTAACTACTCCTCCTTTCTTAAGAGTGTTTTTAATATTAAGAATTAGTAGTACAAAGCTAGTTTTTTTTTTTTTTTAAAGTTACTTCTTTTTAAATATTTGTACCTTAATAATATAGTGGACTTAGTACTAGTTAATATGGCATTCTTGCTAGTCTATAGCGTCGTTGTGTAGGCACTTTATTAAGAAGTTTGGGTTTAGTTTAAATACTATTTTTTTAAGTTTTTTATATTTATAAATAATTTATATATTAAGTTCTTAACTAAGGTAGATGTTCTTGCGCGGGGTGTTTTTTTTTTTTTTAAAAAAGAATTGGGAGTTAAGTTTTTTTATAAGATACTCTTAATATTTATTATTAAAATATTATAACTAGAAAACGTTGTAATGTTTTTTATATAGTAGCTTTAGCTATTTGTAGTTTTTTAGTATACTACTAAGTAGCTATTTTTTAGTTTTTTTAATAGAGTTAGTTTTATAAAAAATAATTTATTACTTATTATTATTTAAGGGAATGTATAGTAAGTACTTCTGTTCTTTTTTTTATATTAGAGGTTCCTCTTTAGAGTTTAAGTCCTAGGTGTTAGGTAGGGCCCCTTAAGTAACTTTATTTTAAGTATATTGTTAGATAACGTTATAAGGTTTATTTAAATTATAGAGTATGTCTAATTTATATTTTGTTTTTTAAACTATAGAGTAGGCTATAATTCTTTTTGTTTTTTCTATATTTTCCTTATAAAGTTTTTTAAGTATGGGTAATTTATTATAGACTTCTATTCTTTTATTTCTTTAAGTAAGTAGTGTCTAGGTGTGTTTTGTATAGTCTTTGTTAGGTTTTATATTAGCTGTGTATTTTAGTTTTTTAATTATAGTATTAAGTTTTTAAATAATTAACTTATTGTTGTGTTTAACTTCTTTGTTACTAGGTGTTATTAGATTATAGTGCGCTTATTATAGGTTTATATTATTAAACTATTCTTAAGCCTTTTAGGTTAATTTCTAGTAAAGTACTTTATAAGTAATAGTGAGTATTTTTTTAGGGATGTTAGTAGTGTTGTAGCTGGATTAGTTAGTATCTTTAGGGTACTATTTTATATTTTCTTTATTATTCTTATAGATAGTATATTTATTGCTATAATAGGTAGTTTATAAAAGTTTAGTATAATTTTTTTTAAAGACTACGTTAAGTTGCTTACTTTTTAGTACTAGTTACTATTATTACTTTTTAATTTAGTAGTAATTTTTAGCTATATATTTTAGTTTATTATAGTTATAGTACTTAAAAGTACGTTCCTTATTGTGTTTTTATTGTTTAGTAGTACTAAGGTTTATAGAACCTATATAGTATTTATAAGTAGTACTTTATTAGTTATTGTTTTAGGGTTATTAGTTATTCTACTAGGGTTACTATCCCTAGTTATAGTACTAGAATTATTGTGGCGTTTATTAGTACTTTTTATTAGAGTTAGTACTTAGTTATTATTTTCCTTTTTTATAGTGTTTTTCTTATAAATAGTTATTAATTTTAATTGTAAGTTTAGTATACTAAAGGAAGTCTTTAGGTCAGTTAATTTTAATAAGTTTGTTTTTGACTTTATTCTTTAAGCTTTAGTAGAATATAAAGATTCTAGATTCCTTAGTGAGGTCTAGTTACGTGCTTATACGTTGGAACTTAGTGGTATAGTAAGTAGTAGACTTAGTTTATTTAAGTAAAGTAAGGTTATACTTAGTTTATTATTTCTAGTTAGGGTCCTAGAATAGGGTTTAGAGGGCTTATTTAAATTTATTAAATATAGTAAAAATATTTTTAACTTTATTAGTATAGTAGTTTAAAGTTTTAGTTTTAAAAAACTATTCTTAAAATAGTTTTATTTATTAGAGAGTGCACTTATAAAAAAACGTAGCAGCGTGGATAACGCGCTTGGTATTATTCCTAAAGTTACTATAATAGAAGTTTTAGTAAGTTTTAACTTAAATTAAAAATCCTTTTAGTATTCTAGGAGTTTTATTATAGGTAATGGGTAAGTTAAGTTTAAGTTTTTTATATTTATTTTAGATAGGGGTAGTAATAATGTTAGTGGTGGTGTAGAGTGTTTTAAGTTTATTTTTTATATTGAGAATGTGTTAGGGTTTATTACTAAATTCTTTTATTATTTTTTTAAAATTATAAAGTTTAGTTGTGTTTTTATTATAGAGTTTCTGGATTTTTTTGATATTTTTGTTAGTTTTTTGGAGTTATTTTTTAGTATTGTTATTATTGTTGCTAGTTTTTTTATTGTCCTTTATATACTATTCTCTTAGTTTTTAAGTAAGGTTATAGACTTATTTACTAGCTAATTTAGTTAAACTAGGGGTAGTTTTAGGTGTTCTAGAGGTAGATATTATAGAATATTGTTTGTTAGTATTAAGGGTTAATTTATTAAATAGAAGTTATTAAAATATTATAGTTAGTCTTTTAATAGTAAGGTTTGTGTTAATAGAAGCTGAGGTTTAATGCTGTAAATAGTACTATAGGGTGCTGAAGGGATTCTAAGGTTTAAGGTATATAGGTAATTAGTTTAAGTATTTAATAAAAGGGTTATAGTAGTTACTACTAAAGGGCTAAAAGTATCTAAAAATTAGTATAAAGTTAATAGTTAAAGAACTATGGGAGGGAGGACTTGAGGTACTTAAGTTTTAGTTATATATATATATATTTCCTAGATTACTTCCTTAGTTCCTTAATTTATAGTACTAGATTAGAATAGTGTTTTTATGATTTTAGGTGTTAGATTGGTTAGGATTAGTAGTAAGTCTAACTAATCTAACCTTGGTATATAGTTTTTCTGTTCTGTGTTAGGTGTTATACTAATATAGGCTGCTGTTGCTTATTTAACTGCTAAGCCCCCTGCGGGGTCACTGTTAGAGGTCTATTAACTAACGGGTTGTAATAAAGGGGTTTAGTTTTAACTTAACTCTAATAACTTAATTTCGCTAAATAAGCCCCTAAGGAAGGTATTTTTAATTTTATTTACTTAGTAGCTTTATAACTAGAACGTAAAAGTAAAGAGAATTTATTAAATCCGCTTTAGTTTATAAAAAAATAGTACTACTAAGTACTAGTTTAGTATTTTAATTAAATATAAAAATAGTATTAACTTTATAGAGGCCCCTAAAGTATAAACTTATTCCTAGAGTAAAAGAAAGTAGCTTAAAGGTGCTTTAGGGCCCTTTTTAAGTAATAAAACCCTAGGTAATTTAATACTTAATAGTAATAAACCTAAGCTAGAGTATAACCCGCTTTTTACTAAATAAAGTAAAGGCGTACTTAATAACTATTTTAGTTATATTTTTAATAAAGCTACTAATAATAAAGTTTAGAAGTAAAAAGTAAAAGTCCTTAAGGAGACTAGGTTATATATTAATATGTTAGTATCCCTAAATATTTTTAAATTAATTTAATTTAAATTCTTTAACTAAAAAAATACTTCTTTTTATAATTTACTTTAAAGTCTTTAAACTTAATACTCTTTAAGTAATACTAGTCTCTTAGCTATAATATAATAGGAGTACTAAGTAATACTAAGGAAAGTAAATAGTAGTACTATATTAAGTATTTAATTAAGGGAATTCTGTACTATATACTTTTAAGTAATATAATACTACCTCTTAAACGTAACGGAACTACTTATAGTTTAAAACTTCTTTTCTACTATAGAGTAAAGGATTGCTCTAGAATAAGTATAGAATAAACTTAAGTAGGTTTTTATAAAGGAAAGGCTTAATTAGGCCTAAATTTTACTTAGGGACTATGTATCTATACTTAAAGACCTCCTTTACAAGAACTTACTTCTTAAATTTAAGAGTAAATTATTTAGTATCTTTTTAACCTTTATAGGTTATTCTAATACTATAATTTTTAAGGCCCTATAATCCTTTACTACTAAACTTAAAGGGATTTAGTATATTTACAGCTAAGACCACAATTAGGCTTTTATAAACTATAAACGTATTTACTTTATAGTCTTTAGGTAAAGTAACTATACTATTACTAAAGTTACCCCTAATAAAGCTAGAGAGATTTAAAGGAAACTTAATACAAAAGAGTACTAAAGCTTCTTAGTTAAACTTACTTAGGCTAGTTAAATTAAAGTTAACCCCCTTTATTACTTAGGTCTAGTACACTTTACTAAATAAAGAAAAAAAAGAAAGGAAAGTAAGGACGTAAATACTTTAAACACTAAAGCTACTTCTAAGCTAACCCTTCTAATAGTATACTAAGTTATAGTTATAATTAATAGTAAGCTAGTTTAAAAGGCCCTAGGGACCCCCGCTTTACCTATACATACTATAAACATCTTTTTTACTCCCCTAACTACTTCTTATATTTTAAGTATAAGTATAGTATTTAATAACTATAGTACAACTTATTTTATTAATAACCTCTCCTTTCTTAAAGAGGGCTCTATTTGCCCCCCTAATAAGGAGGGATATATTAAATTAAAAACTACTTTATACTCTATTCTAGTAGTAGGTATAAGGGTTATAAAGAATATACTTAATAGCTTAAACGGGCTAAATACCCTTAATTTAATACTAATAAACGTTACTTATATAAAAAACTTTTATATAAATATTATTTTTAAAGTACTTCTATAGAAAAAGGGTATTTAATATACTAGTTATAATACTTTATTTTGTATAAGTAATGATAAGAAAAGTTTTATAGTTAAGAAGTTAAAAAGGAAGATAAATATTATTTTTTTTAAATTTAAAGTTACTTTTTTTTACTTTATATCTCTATGTATCTTTATTAGCTTTACTATAACTATAAATATAACTGTATTAGCTATAGCTTTTTAAAAGTCTTACTACTAACTAAAAGACTATAATAATAATCCCCTTATATAGTATCTTTATTCTAGTTACTTAGGACCTAAGGCACTTAGTTATTTCCTATATAATACTTAGGGAGTAAGACTTAAAGGCCTAATACACTTTTAGTATAAGTATTGTATAATAACCTACACTACCTAAGTAGTTTTAAAATAAACCTTTAAGAGTTAAGTTATATAGTTATATAAATAGATATCTTAGGACCTCTTTAACTACCCTAAGGGGTACAATTAAAGCTACTAGTTTATAGTAATTAAAAACGAGTATACTAGTTACCTCTTTGCTTTTTTCTGTATTAATAAATAATACAAATCTATTTTCTATATACTAAAGATATTTAAACGCTAGGTAGTAAAGTAGTATAGTATATTTATCTATAAGATTTATTAAAACGTTAAACGCGTAGTAATTACAATATACAGCTATACTAAGTACTAGTAATAGACTCTAGAAAAGGGAATTAAAATCAAAACGACTTTATTATATATAAAAAAACTAAATAAAGGGAATAAGTATACTAAATAAAAGATAATACTATACGTTATTAAAATACTTACTTTATTTAGCCTTTTTTTTATTTTATAAGTAGAAGTAGCTATAGTTATAGCCTTTCTTTATAATATAAGCCCCTTTAAGTAAAGAGTATAGTTCTTTTTAATTTAAGTTAAAGAGGCCTGGTTCTGCCAGTACTTCCGCTAGTAGTAACTCTCTTATTAGGCCCTTTTAACGCACAACCTTTGCCCTTACTAGGGCTGGACGTACGCGTATAGTTATAGAGTATACCCCCTTAAAAAAGACTATAAAGTAAATTAAAAAAAACGCAACTTTAAGGTAGAAGTAAAAGCGTACCTTAAATACCTTATAGAATACATTTTAAATACCTATAACCTTTATTAAATCTAAGTACCCTTACTTAAATAAGTTATTATTATATATAATATGACCTTTAATAAGACGAAGTTCTACTTAAAGCTTAATATAAAGGTGGTGGAGTAAGGCGAAGTGGCCCGCGCTATAGTTAAGGCTATTTAGGAACCTATTTTCTCTTTTAATACTAAGCTTTAAATTCTAAATATCCTTAAAATAATTAATACTTTATTAATATATAATAAAAAAGAGCTATTTTTACTAATACTTACTTTAGTAGCTAAGAACTTAAGTAAGGGTATTTTAAAGGTCAACTTAAAGCTATTTAATTAGTACGGGGGGTAGCTATTAACTCTAGACTCTATACTAATACCTAAAGAGACTTAGGATTATACGCGGGGAGTAGAAAGCCCTATACTTAATGTAAGAGTATGTTAGGCCTGTAAGTTATTATTATCCCCTAACCGGCTTTTTACTTTAAAAGTTAACTTTTTTTATAAAAAGATTAAAAATAAAATTATTATAGTAATTAATACTAAGGCTCTATAAGAACTAGATATAGAGGCTGAATCTCTCTTACTCTAGAAAAGCAACTTACTTTTTTCCCTAATATAACTATATATAAATTTAAAGGAGATAAGTAGCTTTTTAGAGGGATTAAAGCGGGTATATAACTATAAAGATCTAGGCTAACCTAAATTAAAGCTATAGAAATTACTGTACTTCTATAACTACTTTATATTCTTTAATACTAAATATAACTAAAACACCTTTTTTAATATATATATACTGGATTATAACTGCGCTTTAAAAGAAGTAATTTAGGGATACTATATATATTACTATATAGTCTTTACTTTAATTAATAAAGTAAAGTAAACTAAATTAGTTATACTAAATAAAAGGGTCTACTTAAGTTAGCTTAGTAAGGCTTTAACTACATACTAGAGTATTTATTTATTACTACTAGAGCTAAAGGACTACTTTTACAAAGCGGCTAATAAGGAGGTATTTAAGTTTAAAGAGATAGGGGCGTAGAAGGTTATTAACTCTTATAAGGTTAAAGTAAAGCTAATCCCCCTTAAGTAGGTATTTATATATAAATTTAATAAGAATAGGTATTTTTAATACTATAAAGTAAGGCTTTATATTTATAGGGATTTTTAGAAGAAGTATCCCCTTAAGTAGACCTATACAGCTATACTTACAGTTTATACTTTTAGAGTTACTATAGCCCTTATAGTATAATTCAACCTTAAAGTTAATTAATTTAATATAGTTAATGTATTCCTAAATACTAAGAGGGGACCTAATAACCCTCTAGTTATATACTACCTCCCTAAGGGCTTTAAGTAGAACAGTAAGCTTTTTAAGCTTTACTATGCCCTTTATAGTCTAAAAGATACTCCTTTTTTTTAGTATAAAGAGTTTTTTTTAACTTTTTAAAGCCTTAGGTTTATACTAACTAATAAAGACTCGTGCCTTTTTTAGAACTACAACTACTGTGTACTTATCCTTTTTTATATAGATAATATTTTTATTATAAACTATAAAAACAATACTATAAAAGTAAAGTAAATTATTAAGGGTATTAAAGTAAAGTACGAACTTAAAGAGTAGGGAGTTATTAAGTGGTACTTTAGGATTTAGGTTATTTATAACTATAAAGTAAAAAAAATCTATTTTATTTATAATTAGTATATTTAATGCGTTGTGGAGAAGTTTAGCTTTATAGACTCTTACTACCCTTTAACTCTATTACTACTTACCCCCCTTAAAAAGAATATTAAAGACCCCGTTAGTATTAATATAAAGCTATACTAGAAAAAGATTAGTTTAATTTTATATACTATAATTATAATCCGCCCTAATATAGCTTTTACCTACACTATTCTTTTAAGATTCCTAATAAATCCTTTTTATAAATACTAAATTACTATAAATTAAGTTATTTATTACTTATACTATACTTACTACTTTTTACTCTACTATAGTAGCTTAGGGAGTAGGGGAGTATAGGTACTTTTAATTATTAAAAATACTTTATTTATAGATAATAAAGAAATATAAAGGTTATTTTAGGAATATATTATTTTACTTTTTAGTGGCTCTATTTAATAGAAGGCTATAAAGTAAAATACTGTAACAACTTTAACAACTAAAGCTAAGCTTCTTAGCTTTAAGTATACTATAAAAGAAATAATTACTTTTAAGAGGCTCTTTAAAGACCTTAAACTCGAACTGGGTAATGTATAGTGAATTTACTATAATAACTATTAAACTATATACTTTATAGTAGGGGAAAGGGAGTATATTTTAATAAAACTTTACTATATTAATATATAGAATATATAGCTTTACTAAAAGTATACTAAAAAGTTGTTTAATATTATTTATATACTAACTAATAAAATGCCCACCAATAGCCTTACTAAAGTACTCTTTTATTTAAAGTTTAAACGGTTTAAAGTACTCCTTAACTTTTAAAATATTAAGTTATATATTATAAGGAGTAAAGAAAATATATAAGGTAAATATAGCCTTAGGCCTATATCTATTTAATTCCTTTTAACTTAAGGGCTAAGGAGTATAAAAAGCTTCTATAAAAGAACTACTGCTATACTGTACTAGGCGCTACTACTATACTAAATACTACTACTACTATTAATACTACTACTAAAGTGGACTTATACTTTTATTATTACTACTACTACTAAAGTAGACTTATATTAGGTTAGAGTTAAGTGATACTACTACTACTAAAGTAGACTTATACTTTTTTATATTTAGTCTATAAAGTATCTTTAAATATATTTAATATAGACTAAAATAAAGAGACTATATTTTAGTTAAAGTTAATTATAACTAAAGTATTAAGGTTTATTTAAGTAATAGCTAAATTTAAAGGCTTTTTATTATAAACAAAAGAATAGTTTTTAATACTTACTTTAACTACTTTTTTAGGGGTTTATAGAGTAATAGCTACTTTAAACAGCTTTAAAGAAGTTATTTTTATAAAGGTTATTTTAACTTTAAGAGCTAGTATTAAAAAGGTTAAAGCTTTTTTCTTTTTTTTCCCTAAGGGAGTTAACCCTTAGTTACTACTTTTACCCTCTAGTATAGATACTAGTAAAGGCTAGGCCTTTATATTATTAAGGGCCGTAAGGATAATACACTTAAAGTCTCTATATTAAGCTATAGTCTTTATAATAAAGAACTTATTCTATTAGTACTAAGTAAGGTTATTACTAGGGAAGGGAGTATAAGGTTTTTTTTTATTTTTATAATAATAATACTTTAAGCTATTAGTTAGGGTATTATATATACTAGGGTTTCTACTAGTTAGTATACTACAAACGTACTAAATATAAGTAGGAGTCCTGGGCTAGATGTTTTTATTATTAAAAACTACTATACTTTTAACTATACTAGAGTAAAGTTAGTAATTAAACTAAAAAAATAATATAAAAAGACTAAACTTACTATAACTACTTAGGAGTAGTTTAGGTGTTTTAGGAGTAGGGGGAGGGGTATTAGTAAAAGGCTTTAAATTTCTTTTTTTTATAATCTCTCCCTAGGCTGTAGTGGGCTAGCTAGTGGAGGTGGTATTAGCTGCCTTTTTAGTATAGTATAGAGCTATTTAAAATAGTTAGTATAGATTTATAGTAATAAAAATAAAGGTGATTTATTTTAAAAGGCTATAAACTCTTTATAGTTAGCTAGTTAAGTGGCTATAAGAGTAAGGCGCTTTTTTTCTTTAGAGTTTATATGAATATAAAGTTAAATATAACTTAACTAAAATAGTAATAAATAAATTTACTATTAAAGGGGGCGGGAGTAGTTTTTTACTTAGAAGGCTCTATAGAGCCCCCTTTATTACTAGTATTATTAGGTTAGTTTAGATTAAAATATATATTAGTTTAGGTAATAATAATACGAAAAGGAGATAATTAAATATACTAGTAGTAGCTTTAGTAGCTGTAGTTATAGCTGCTGTAGTAGTTATAGCTTCTTTGTTAGCCTTGTCCTTTATACGCTTTATAGTACGTATTATGTAAGTAGGCTTAGTTTGTTTTTTTTTAGAAGTGTTATTAACTATTGTGCTATATAAACTATTAAAATACTATATTTTAAACTAAATACTATTAATACTTTTAAACTATATAAAGTAAAGTGTTATAGTGTTAAGGGTAAAATTAAAAGTATTTATACTTTATATAGATATTATTATTAAGGGAGAAAAAGAAAAGAGATTAGGGCCCTTAAAGGATTATTATTTATTTATTTTAAGCTAGGTATTTACTTAGATTTAGTTAACTAAAAGTACTTAAGGATATTTACTAATTTTTTTTATTTACTTTTTACTATATAAATAAAAGTATAACTACTTTAGTAATAGTAATAAAAGTATTGTAATAAAGTAAGGGTAGTATTAATAAAGTAAAGGGATTTTTATTTTATTTATTAGTTTTTTTTATAATATAAAATCTTTTATTTATACTTTTTTTTATTAAATATTAATATAAATATTTTTAGTTATATATTAAGAGGCTATAAGTACAGTGTTTTTAGACTTTTTTCGAGTCTAGGGGGGTGTATTGTGATAGCTAAAGCTATTTATAGCTGTGTATATAAGTAACTACTTATTTAAGTGGCTTATTTAAGTAACTTTACTCTATCTCCCGCCCCTATAAGGGGGCCTTTGCTTTTGCTCCGCTATATTGTAGAACTTAGAGTTTAAGTTGTTACTTTTACTTTGCTTTGACTACTTGTACTTAGCCGCGTGACAACTGTAGTGTAAACCCCATCAACTATTGACAATCGGCAGACCTAGGTAGAAACACACATCCAAAATAACACTAAATAAGGCTTTTGCAAGATTTGATTTAAAATTGGAAGGGCTTTTAAATAATACGAGAGTGATCAGGAATCGCCTGAATAACCAGTCGAAGCCTAAGGCGCCGCGGGTAACGGCCAACCACAGCGATGGGGCAAATCTGGCTGCTTGGTCGTGTTCTTGTCTACTTGAGGGGTAATGAGGCTGTGAAGATAGTCCATGAATCACGCACGCAGGATCTAATGCAAGAAGAAAAATAATAATTTTCGTGGCAAGCCATGTACCAAATCTAGGAAATTTGTGCTCTCCAGTCTCTGACCTTTACCCTGATGGGAATACCGTCTTTAGGATGGCCTGTAACTTCGCCTGGAATCATGACTTGGTATGCCTTTTCACCCAGCACTTCCGGAGCGTCATCCGCATACGCACTTTCGATGTCAAGCTCTCGCATAAGCATGACCAGCATGGCACGAAGCTCAAACTGGGAGAGCTCTTGACCGATACATCCTCGCGGTTCCAACTCGAAAGGCCTGAATGCGTTCTTTCGCACGTACAGCGCGTCACCTTCGCGAGCCAACCACCTTTCCGGGACGAAATCGAGCGGACGCGGAAAATACTTCTCCATTCGGTGTTCCGTGAAGCTGCAACTTAACACGAGAAATCCGTCCGTCGGAAAACGCTGCCCTGTTTCTGGTTGCACTAGGAAGAAGTCTGACTGACCCTGACGCACAGTGCCGACGGGAGGATAGTGGCGCAGCGTTTCTTTGATGACGGCGGATGTGTAGGGCAGCTGATTCAGCAGCTGCGGGTTGGCTGTGATTTGAGCGGCTGCGGTTGTTGGATCGGGGCCGAAGACCTGGTCGTGTTCGTCCCTCATGGCCGCGAGTGTGTGTGGGTTCCTGTAGAGCATATGACACGCAGAGCAGAGTGCAGTTGCGGTGGTGTCGTGGCCTGCGAGAAAGAAAATCTTGAGCTGAGAAATGGCTACTTCAACGAAGCGGGTGTTCAGGTTGATCAGCTGTCTAGCTGTCTGTTGGGACGCTTGCATCTCGTTGACGTACGCCTTGATAGCAAGTGAGTTGACTGTCTTGATACCTCCAGACTTGCCGTTTTGATACTCGTCAATCTCGCGCTTAATGTACGGCAGCAGGAAGCTCCGCATGATCCAGTTGTTTTTCATGATTGCCAGTCGTCGGAATGGGTTGAACTGCTTCATGATAGTGGATGGCATGCGGTCGAATAGCAGCCAGTACACTTGGTTCTTTAGCGCATTGTAAAACGGAAAGTCTTGAGTCTGGCAGTGAAGCCGTACACCCCTGGTCGTGCTGTCAGTCGCGGCGGTCGAGACCGATGATTCCTGGAGCCGGGCTTACAAGATAGCCCGTCCAATGACGTCGATGGCAGTCTTCATGACTTGGCCCTGCATTTGAACCACCTCTCCCGTCTTGGCAAGCCCATACAACCAGTCTTTGAGGACCTCGATCTCCTCAACGAAAGCAGGCACCATGGCCGAGAGATTCTTCGCCGAGAAGCCAGGGTTGTAGATGCTTCGCCACATCTTCCACTCAGGTCCCTCCTGATTCACGAGGTCGTTACACTGCGTAAAAGGGAAGAACTCTCGCTGCATCATTTTGTGTTTGGGAAGCGACGTGTCTTGTGTGAATTGCGCCATCATGTCTGGCTGGAAGACAGAGAGCATGGGCGGTACCAACGGCCATAAGTCGACGTAGAAAACCCCAGCTTCTGCCAGCTTCGGGTACTCCATGGACAAAAAGAGTGGAATGTAGTTGCCAAAAACATCGCTTTGATGCTTCTGGAATAGTTTAGCCACCACTAGGATGTGACCAAACAGGAATGAATGGGGAATGATCGGCTAGAAGCTGTTTGTCAGTAAACATTCAGTTACTCTCCCGTCTCACACGCGTCGAACTCACGATGTCATGTTTTAACGTTAGATCTCGAAACATGGATCGAACGCGATAAAGTCGGTAAACAAAAGTAGCCAAAAGTAACAAGCTAATAACGCAGACGAGCTTTAGGATGGTTACGCATGAGGCCAAGGTGCCTCCATTCTGAACGAAAGCCATTGACGGAGAGCGAGGAGCGATGGCAAAGGAAAAGGCAACGTTGGGAGGGAGCACGCGCTCAAATGACGATAGTAGGCAGTTCAACTCTGGACCGGCTTCAGTTGTAAAGATGAAAAAGGTGGAAGATTATACTAAGAGTATATTTGTCAGAGTGGGAAAGATTACTAAGAAATGAAGAGAATGGGACAAGCCTTCTTGGATAGGCTGGAAAACGTGCCGGGCTGTTGGGGAACCGATTCGGGCGGACTCTGAGGCCAAGGCCGACCGGTGCCGACTGACGAGTGACTTGGTTAAACCGAGTCGATGGAAATGTGCCGACGGATCCTGATGTCTCAAGTGGCTGTTTCCCACTGTTACGGGGCTTGTGGACAGTGCAATCCAAGATGTTTGAGGTACGCCGGAGCAGCAGGTTGGTGTCAAGTTACATTTAGTCGGCAGGCGTCGCCAGTAGACTGCAACAAGACCAGTCAACATCTCAACCTGCGACTGATGTGGCCACTTATGCTTTCATGAATGGAAATAGAAACGATCCGGGCAGTTCATCTCATGCAGGGCGAGAGTTTCGGCCGGGACAACATTCAGATTGCAATTGTGAATATGGGTGTGACATCAGACGGCGTAGAACATCTCCGTTGCTATTGTCCGCCCGTCTGAAGCTGTTGACCATGACTCTTCTCGGCGATTTTGAACTTCGCCTCCTTCCGGTATAGCCGATGAAAGAGATCTATAGCAGAAACATCACCTCGATTCAATGCCCAAGATAACATCGACAGGCACCCTCGGCAATATATGGCGCGGTATAAACTTTCATCTGATACGAGTCCCGCAACTCCACAAGGCCCGGGGGCCTCAGGCCTAACCTGCCTGTTGCCGCCTATAAAGGCAATTCGTAAGAATATGAAACAGGAGCGCGCGTCTACAGGACTCAGCCCCGGTCTTGCCGTATCTGAGTTTGACTTAGAGTAGGATAGTCTGTAATTC
This sequence comes from Colletotrichum brevisporum, assembly GCA_030770045.1. Taxonomy (NCBI): domain Eukaryota; kingdom Fungi; phylum Ascomycota; class Sordariomycetes; order Glomerellales; family Glomerellaceae; genus Colletotrichum; species Colletotrichum brevisporum. The sequence continues at coordinate 219,825 of JAUGSI010000006.1, read as the reverse complement.
AATAGGCTGACAAGCGCGAAAGCTTGTCAACAGTTCCTTTCCAATGTTGATCAAGCTTCGCGAGAGCGACGTCATGAAAGTGAAGTTCTGGGCACCAGGTATCGCGAGTTTGGCTGGTTCTTTGGAATGCTTCTACTATGTATAGCATTACCAGGTTGTCAGTTGGTTCAACTTCCTGATCGCTCTAATCTACGGAATGTGTTTTCTCCCAACGCACGGGGCCTCTCTGGCGATTTTAGCCCTCTTCATTTCCACTATAATATCTAAACGGTATCGCGATAAACCTTGTTGTATTGCACATCGTCATCCGAAATTTCAACCTCATAGCGCCTAAGTTCTTCCGCGACTCTCCGAAACTCCTGCTGGATGACTGTGACACGTTCTTCGGACTTTGGGACAATGCGGCACTTGATTTGCTGAGGAATTGCAACGATACCCTGCCAACGTTATAATTAGTCTGAACTGACAACACGCGAAATGTAATGCTACTTACAGACTCGAACTCGAGCTCAGGGGGAACTTCTTTGCCCGTTTCGGGATCCAGGACTTGTTTGAAGTCGAAAGCCCATAGTAGGTAGGGAGAGATAGTTTCCTGGGGACAAATCTGAGTAAACTACCCATCGCAAAGGCTCGGCGTGTATAACTCTACCATGCTAGTTTTAGCGCTGGCTGATCCAGGGCAGATGCGCCGACCACCGCCAAAGAGGAAGGTATCTCGGCGAGCCGGATCATCTGCTGCTTCAGGTCTTACGCCGTAGGGGTTGTTGAGGAACCTTTCAGGCATGAACTCCTCTGGCTTATGAAAATACCTTTCGTCATGGAACATGAACCCTATCGGATTCATGAGTTTCTGTAAACAGGAGGCTTTAGAATATGTCGCTCACAGGTGTTCATAAACAGAACAGCCCCCTTAGGGAACAGCATTCCGTTGATGATTTCGTCTCTGTTCATCTCGTGGGGAACGCCAATAGGTGCAACGGGAATGAATCGCATCGACTGGTCGGTTAGCTGGGACCATACCTTCCACAAAACCCTCCCCTCGCCACCTACCTCGTTTATGAATGCGCGCGTGTAAGGTAGGCTGTCGAGGTCCTCCAACCGTGGCACCCGATGTGGCCCAATCACTCGCTCCAACTCCTCGGACACCAGCTTTTGCTTTTCTGGAAAGGCAACGGCACAAACGATGACGTTCTGAATGGATGCGGAGGTAGTGTCTGATCCTTCCAAAATTGTTCCTCCCAAGTTGCTTCGATGTATCAGCAGGACGGGTGGTTTTGACAGACACAATTTACTCACTTCAGCCAAACTTCGTCTTTCATGCCCCAATCCTTGGCGTTGAGAATGGCGTCTTCCATGAAACAACCATTGCCCTTTCCTTTGGCCATGCGCTCGCGGACTTGCTGGGTAAGTCTCGAGTACAGGTCGTCGTGGAGTTCCTTAACCGCCTCTGCCTCCCGCTTCCATCCGGCAAATTGCTTCGGTACAAGCTTGAGGATAGGAAACAGATCAACAGGAGGCGCAGTGCCGAAGTTCAGGGCATGCATGAAGCGTCTGTGGGCATGCAGAAAATCGCGAACGGCAGGCGACGAGGGCCGGGGACCACGGGTGCCATATACTACTGAAAGGAAGAAGGAAGTCGTGAATCTCTGGCAGTGCTCCATCCAGTTCTACCAGAAAGTTAGCAGGGAATGATTTTCATTCATTGGTGATGTCGGTTTTACCTCGGGATCGTGGACAAAATCCACAATCATTTGCGTCGCTTCGGCGTGCTGGACTTTCGAGAACTTTTCGAGGTTGCGGCTAGTGAGAAGGTTTTGGGACGCCTTCCTCATCAACTTCCATGTCTCGTTGGCTGTGCAAGTCAGCGACGCCCGAAGTTACGAACGTAAAACTCGGAGTTGGGGCCTAGCTGAAGCCTAGAGTGTGCTTACCATATCTTCCGGTGCCCAGATTGAGGTTGTTGGGGGTGATGATTTCCACAATGGTTGACTTCGGACGATTCGTATTCGAAACGCCGTGCTTGTCGAAGACTTCTTTCACGGCGGCCGGACTATGGAGGGCAATGATGGTCTGGTTCATAACCTTTACGGAGACCACATCTCCATACTGTTTCGCTGCAATTGTTCAATGCCCAGAAACGAACTGGAGGGCGACAGATCGGTACTTACACCACTCGGCAAACTTGTATTGAAGATATGAACGCGGAAAGATGTTGGCATTCCCAATGATGGGTAGAGTAGGAGGTCCCGGAGGCAGAAGGTCCTCGCGCTGTCCGAAGTTGAGAAGATATTTCCCACCGACGATGGCGAGCAGAGAAATGACTATGAAGGCGATGTTGGGGGCTGGGAAGAATTGCGTAACGGTGACGCCTTGTGTGTCTGGGTTTGTGGTGTTCATCGTGTCGAATTTTGACATGTAATACACTTCGAACACTGGGGGTAGAAGAATAAATCTGCAGAAGATTCGTTGAATGAAGAGCTAGGGAGTTTTCTTGGTCTTTCGGGTATTGATGGATGGATATCTCGAGGTAAATCATCAACTGCGGTTCTGAAAATACATGCTACTTTCCAAAGATAGCCTCAAAAGGCAAGTAGCTACGATCTCTTGTGTTCTCGGGCTCTATCAGGGATTTCCTCGTCCATTTACCGCATAAGGTTTTTTCTTTCCCAGCCGAGTGCGACGGGCGCGCCGCGCGGTTGATCAGGGGCACGTCTCAAGAGTCAGCTGTCGTCGCATCTTGGACTGGGGATTGGAGGCCCGGCCAGCCGGGTCGGCCTCGGACGGCATTTGCGGGAGTGACCGAAGGCCGCCCATTATGAAGCACAACAGGGATTCGTCTCCTGCTCGCTTGCATCTCGACGACATGACGATCAATCTATCCAAATCCACCAAGAGGATGCACAGTAATGTTTTGTCCAGTATTATCAGCAAGCTTGCATGTGACGCAGAAGCACTCCACTCCGACACAGGCAGCGAACATCAGTGTAGTGCGAGCAGAATGATGCATGCTATCACTCGCCTCGCGAAATGATAAATGGGATTCTTGCACTCCCATTTTCCTGTCAACTACAAACTGACTCGGTCATCACTTTCAGCTTGATCTATCATCCAATCTTCTGCCGAAGTTAACAAATCTTTCTTCGTTCACTACATGTCAAAGTCAGTCCTGTTCTACGACCATGCCCATCGAAGCTTCTCTTGCCGTCCGGAGGCCATCTGTTGTTGATGATGAGGTAGAACATCCTCATTCTCAGTGACATTCTCACATCATATCCGCAATATGCCTGACTTCGCGTCACAGAAAGCCTTTCTCGCTCGCCCACAGATTCAGATTGCTATCAAGAGCTTTTTAGACCGATGCGGTCTCGTGTTGCCGGCCAACAACAAACATGCCAAGTTCACAGCTCACTGCGTCTCCGAAGCCGTCACTCGAGGCTACATCACACCACAAGACAATGTCTTTGGTCACTTCATTCCCGCAGGTGTCTGTATGGCCCGAAACGCTTACGGTCATCAGCCGGCACATGTACAAGTGCACATCTGCTTTTATACGGCATTTCTAGTGTACCTGGACGACATGTTCGGCAATGACATTGACGCCGTTCAGAAATTCAACCACCGATTCATCACTCGCCAGCCACAAACCAATGATCTTCTTGGCCACTTCGCAGACCTATTATTGGAGATGCCAGCCATCTTTGGGACCATCGTGGCCAACATGATGACGACCTCGACTTTGAACCTAGTTACGGCTCTCTCAATCGAAAGCGAGTTCGAAGATGTGAAGGTGGGCCATCCAAGTTCCCGATTAAAAGTCATCATCTAACTAATTGATAATAGCTTGAAAAGCTGGCCTACCGGTTCCCAGCTTTCAGCAGAGTCATGTCAGGTGCTTCTGAGACATATGCCCTGTTCATGTTCCCTCCTGGCCAGCCTCTACCCCATTTCCTCCAGGCTCTGCCGGACTTGATGATCTTCATCAACAATGGAAAGTAAGTAGACACAAACCTCAATTTTAACTTCAGAAGGTCCTATTCCTAACTATTACTATCAGCGATATTTTGTCATTTTACAAGGAACAACTGGCAAAAGAGACTGTTAATAGAGTCTACTTGACGGCCCAGTGTCGCTCTGTGAGCCAAGCAGTGGTCCTGCAAGAGTTGATAGACGAAGCTGCTGCGGCACACAAGAGGGCGCTCAAGATCTTGAAGCCACACAAGACCGCCCATGCGTCTTATACGTCTTTCAGTCAGGGTTATATCGGTTTTCATTCAGGCTTGGACCGCTACAAGCTCCGAGAACTTGACTTGCATGTCTAGAGTTTTTGACGTTTGTTGGAGATGGTGCATTTAGCGTGCAGCGACTTTTTACTTGGGCGGATAACTCACAGATAATTCTGATAGTTCAGCAGAATTTGTATTTCCTTCCCCCTAAGCCATGCGAAGTCGCAATGAGTTGTTTTGACCCGCAATTTTGTTGCCGTGTTCACTTGACATCGGTCTGACACATTATATGATCAGGAAGCCTGGAGGGGCTTCTAGTAGTACAGTCCGTTGCATCGGCGGCTTCCAAAACTAAAAGTGGGACCACCCGTTGATGTGTTGTCGTACGGCCATATGGCCAAAACCACCTAGGAGAAAAAACTAACTATTTTTATTTTTAATTAAATATAGAAACTTAATATAAAGAACAAAATTATATAGTGTTATTTTTTATACTAAAGAGATGTAGAACTAATTTTTAAAATAATTAATATACTCTATTAATAGTTTTAAAATATAAATTAAAAGTAAAAAAACTAACGTAAAATACGTTTTACTACTTTTACTACAAACATAGTAAATATATAATAAAAGAAAGTATATATAGTAGTCTTTTCTACTTTAAATATATATATTACTACTTTTATATACTATATATAGCTTATATAAGCCCGTACTGTATAAAAACCTTACTTTAGTATTTAAAAGTAAAATACGTTTTACTACTTTTACTACTAAAGTAGTAAATATATAATAAAGTAAAGTATTTATAGTAGTTTTTTATACTTTAAATATATAAACTATTACTTTTATATACTATATATAGCTTATATTAGCCTATAATATATAAATATTTTACTTTTATATTTAAAAGTAAAATACGTTTTACTACTTTTACTATTAAAGTAGTAGATATATATATTATAGCTAGCCTTTTAATAGTAAGGTTTGTATTAATAGAAGTTAAGGTTTAATACTAATAATAGTACTATAGGTTATTAAAGGGATTTTAGGGTTTAGGGTACTTAAGTAATTAGTTTAAGTGTTTAATAAAAGGGTTATAGTAGTTACTACTAAAGGGCTAAAAGTATTTAAAGATTAATATAAGGTTAATAGTTAAAGAACTATAAAAGAAAGGACTTAAGGGTACTTAAGTTCTATTTATATATAAATCCTATTTTTATAAATATATTCCTTTATTCCTAAAATTAATATTAAGTATATTAGTTTATTACTATAAACTGCCCTTAGTGTTATTAGTTCTGTCCTAGGACTACTTATTATGCGTTAGTTCTACTTATTATTATGTGATTTATATCCTAGTATTTCTACTTTGTAGTGTATTATACTAATATAGGCTAATGTTACTTATTTAACTACTAAGCCCCCTATAAAGTTACTATTAAAGGTCTATTAACTAATAAGTTGTAATAATATAATAAAAAGAAGTATATATAGTAGTTCCTTTTATTTTAAATATATATATTATTACTTTTATATACTATATATAGCTTATATAAGCTCTATATTACTAAATACCTTACTTAAGTAAATAGGGATAAAAAGCATATTACTACTTTTTATACTAGTGTATAAAGTATATAAGTATAAAATATATATATTACTATTCTTAATACTTAAAACTAGTAGAATACTACTTTTATATACTATATATAGCTTATATAAGCTCTATATTACTAAATACCTTACTTAAGTAAATAGGGATAAAATACGTTTTACTACTTTTTATACTAGTGTATAGAGTATATAAGTATAAAATACATATAGTACTATTATTAACACTTACGACTAATAGAACTTTACTTTTATATACTATATATAGTTTATATAAGCTCTATAATACTAAATACCTCACTTAGGTAAATAGGGGTAAAATACGTTTTACTACTTTTTATACTAGTATATAGAGTATATAAGTATAAGACGTATATATTATTACTATACATACTTATAACTAATAGAACATTACTTTAATATACTATATATAGCTTATATAAGCTTTATATTACTAAATACCTTACTTAGGTAAATAGGGGTAGAATACGTTTTACTACTTTTTATACTAGCGTATAAAGTATATAAGTATATAATATATATATTACTATTATACATACTTAAAACTAATAAAATACTACTTGTATATACTATACATAGCTTATATAAGCTTTATATTACTAAATACTTTATTTAAGTAAATAAAAGTGAAATATATTTTACTACTTTTACTATTTGAATAGTAAATATACAATACTAAAAGGTATAAAATATAGTTCTTTATACTTTTAATATATAAAGTAGTACTTTTATATACTATATATAGCTTATATAAGTTTATATTATATAAAAGTATCTTTTTACTATTATAAATTCCATATAAATATATATAGTATATAAAATAAAATAAAAATATTTCTTAAATAATAAAATATATAAAAACTATATAAAAGACCTTTATACTAATATATTCCTAATTACTACAGCTAGCCGTCTAACAGTAAGGTTTATATTAACAGAAGCTAAGGTTTAACGTTATAAACAGTACTACAGAGCACTAAAGGGATCCTAGGGTTTAAAGCACATAAGTAATCAGTCTAAGTATCTAACAAAAGGGTCGTAGTAGTTACTACTAAAGGGCTAAAAGTATCTAAAAATTAATATAAGGTTAATAACTAAAGAACTATAAAAAAAGAACTTAAGAGTACTTAAATCCTATTTATATATAAGTCCCGTTTCTATAAATATATCCCTTTATCTCTAAAACCAACGTTAAGTATATTAGTCTATCACTATAAACCACCCTTAGTATTATTAGTCCTATCCTAAAACCACTTATCGTACATTAGTCCTACTTATTATTACATAACTTATATCCTAGTTTTTCTACTCTATAGTATATTATACTAAGTTAAACTAATATTACCTATTTAACTACTAAGCCCCCTATAGGGTCACCATTAAAAGTCTATTAACCAACAAATCATAATATTAGCTCTTTTTTTAAAAGGTCTTATCCTTAAAACCTTATTATAAATAAGTTATTAGTCCTAAATTAAGAATCCATAATCGTACTCCCTTATTTACTATAGTACTAACATTATATTAAGTCGCGTTCAAAAATTAAAATCACAATTAACTATAATAAAAAATTATAAAAGAACTATACTTATTAAGTATATTAAATCTTAATTAATTAATAGTAATATACCTTATACTTATTACTTCTATACAAAAGTTCTATATTATTTGAACAAAAAATCTACTTATTATTATACTTATATCGTAGCAAAAAAGCCTTATAATAGGGTCTTAGTAGCGTTTATTCATAAGTATTCTATTCCTAGTAGAGGTAGTAGTAGTACTAATATTTCGTAGTTTAAAAGTTAAATTCCTAGTAAAAGGAGTAGGATAAAAAAAAAGAAAAAGCAAGTAAGGAGCTTCTAACTCTTTATTATAAGTTTAAGTATTTATAATTATAAATAGTAGAAATAGTAAGTTACTTAAGTTATATCTAAAAAATCTAAAAAAAGGTTTATAAAAAGTAAACTAAGGCCTTTAAGTAGGGTATATAGGAGGTTAACTAGGAGGATAGCGTTTTATTAAATAGTAATATATTATTAGTATTAAATACTTACAAGTAGGTTATAGTACGCAATCTCTAGGCAGTAGGTTTAAAACACAAGCTATTATAGTAAAGAGTTTTTAATTTATTCTAAACTAAGTATTCCTAAGTAAAGAAATATTTAATTTATTCTTAGGGGTTTAGTTAGTTAAATTTTAAGTTATAAGTATATAATATATAATAGTTTTACTAGTTTTTTAGTATTTGTAGTAGCCTATTGCTTTTACTACTAAGTCTTGTATTTTTATAGTTCGTTTTATACATTTACTAGGTTTAATACGGGTTCCTAAGTATTATTTTTATAACTATAGTTTCTCTACTTAATAAAATATTAAAGTTCCTTACTATTTTACTAATTAATATAGTTAATAATCCTTTTTTTTATAGTCTTATTTAAAGCTAACTTTAATATAATTAATAGTACATAAACCTTATAGTACTAATTTAAAAAGTAAAATATAGATAATTAAGTAATATTTTATAGTATTTAGTAGTATAAGTTTAAGGTTAACTTTTAAAATTTATTTAATAATCTTCAAGGGTCTAAGTTTCTTAAAATCTAACTTATTACTTAGTTATTTAATTTTAATATTTTATTATACAAAGTACATACTATTTCCCTTTTTAAAGGATAGTCCCTTTATTCTTAAAGTATTAATATATTTATATATACATTATTTAATAAATTCTAAATTATATTAAAGTTATTTATAAATTTCTTCAATCTAATTAATATAAATAACTACTTTTACTATTATAGGTTCTACTTTTAGTTCTCTATAAGTAGTTAGTTTAAATTTATAGTTAAAGTAAAAAGATAAGTACTATATACTTTTTCTTACTATACTATTATAAGTAAATTAAGCTATTAGTAATAAAATTACTTAATTATTTTACTAATAGTTAATATAATATCTTAAGTATATCTTAAGAATCTAATTAATTCTTTTTATTTATCTATTAATTTAGGGGTAAAAAGTAGTAAATAGTTATTATATAAATCTAAACTATAAAATTAAAGATTTCTAAAACTTTAAAATAAACTATATTCCTCTATCTAATATAATATCTTCTAATAGACTATATTAACTAAAAATATACTTATTAAAGGTGTATATAAGCTCTTCTACTATATTTACTTTAATTTATAAAATAAAATATATATACTTAATAAATTAATTTACTATAACTAAAATACTATTAAACCATTTTCTAATAAGTAGTTTTTTTAATTATAGTAACTTAATAATAAAATTAAGGGAAATTAATTACTATACTTTATTAAGTACTAAAAAAGGTTAAATTTCTCTATATAGTTTATAGTATTTTAGTTTACTTTTATTATAAACTTTATAATTCTTAATAACTTTAGTTACTTATTCTTATATAACTCTATTACTATAATATTATTAAATACATTTTTATATTTTAGTAACTTTTTAGTATTTATATACTTTAGTACTATAAATTGTTTTAATTATTTTATTAGTTATCTATCTAGGTATACTAGTACTAATCCGTTTAGTAATTATAAAAAAGTAAATAATTAGTATATAGTTTTTATTTAAATCCTTTTTAAGAATTACTTAAGTTTTATTTAGGACTATTAACTTTAAGTCTAATTATTTATTAAAAATATCTATTTATCTATTTTCTAATCCCTTTCTATAAATAATCTAGAAGTTAAATTTTAAAAAGAATTCTAACTATTTAATTTATTATTTATTAAAGTCTTTAAATATAATAAAGTATATAAAGTTCTTATAATTTATATATACTATAACTTTATAGTTAGTTCTTAATAATTATAGTCTCTATTTTTTAAATACTTTAATAATAGCTATAAGTTCTTTATTATAGATTTAGTAGTTAAGTTTTAGTTTACTAAGTTTTTTTAAATAAAAGATATATAAGTATAGGCGTCCTTCCTTATTACATTAACTAAGTTATCTACTAATAGTATAGTTTAAGGCATTAGTTTTTACTTTAAATAGTAAATTTAGGTCTAGTATTATAAGTATAAATTTACTAAAAACCTAGTTCTTAATATTTTTAAAATACTACTTCTTTTTTTTTTTTTTTTTATTAAGTATCTTTTCTAATAAGATTTATAAGTATAGAAATATTCTTTAAATATCCTTTAAAGAATTATTAATAAAAATTAATAAACCTAAGGAATAATTGAATATTTTTAATATTCTATAGTATTAACTAGTTCTTAACTACAGCGATTTTCTTATTTAATATTTTAATAATCCCGGGCGTAATAATAAACCCAAAATAGTCTACTTTTTAGGTATAAAACTTACTTTTTTTTAGTTTAATAAGGAATTTAGCTTTCTACAGCTTCTAGAATACCTAATATACGTATTATTTATATTCTTTAAAGGTTTTTAAAAAAATAAGAATATTATTAAAATATATAATTATAAAAATATTAAGTTTTTTTTATAATATATAGTTGATTATATTTTAAAATATAGTAGGGGTATTAGTAAATCTAAAGGGTATAACAAAATACTTAAAATATTCTTAGTAAAAACAGAATACTATCTTCTACTCCTTTCTTTTTTTAATTCTAATTAAGTTATAAGTTCTTTTAAAGTTAAGAGCTATAAACTAGTTAGCTTTATAAAATAGGTCTTATAGTTTTAAAATAAGTAGTAGTAGGTATTGGTTTTTAATTATAATATTATTAAGTTAATAGTAGTTAATATATAGTTATAGTTTACTATTCTTCTTTAGTATAAATAGAATTAAGTATCTTATAAGTAATATTAATTCTTTAATATAGCCCTTAACTAAGTATTTATTAATATATTTATTAAGTACTTTTATTTTTTATTAGTTTAACTTATAAAGGTATTAGGGGCTGTATACCTAGGTTGGGTCTAATTATAGTGTTTTAAAAGTAGGTATAGGTGTATTTAGTTACTTTTACTTAACTTCTTCCTTTTTTCTTCTATTTTCCCTTTATATATCTTTACTAAGGACTTAGTGGGGGTCTACTATACTAAAATCTACTAATATTTATCCTTACTTTCACTAAAAATACATTAAGTACTTAGTTCTATACTAAATCCTTATACTATCCTCCCTCCTAGTCCACTAGTCCCTAGTAGTATCCTATACTATTACCTTTTATACTAAAGCTATTATAATAGAGAACAGTATACTAGCACTATTAATATAGGAGTTAGTATATTAGTATTTATTATACTATATTATTTTAGTAATGTTATACTAAAGAGTTACTATACTAGTTCTAATTTTGTTCCTTTTTTTTTACTTTATTATATAAAGAAAGTAGTTAGGTACTTTATTTTATTAGTTTATTTTTTTATCCCCCGTTTTAGTTATAATTTATTCTAATTATATACTTATAGCTTTCTTATCCTTTATTTAGTAAGTATCTATAGGAATACTAGTAAGTATATTTAGTAATATTATTTATTTATTATTACTATAGGGCGGATTTCTAGTTTTTTTTATTTTTTATATTAAGTTTTTCTAAAGTCTAATAGCTTATAGTTATACTTATAGATTATACCTTTTATACTTTTTACACTTAAAGTATAAAGAAGCCGCGCCTTCCCTTTTTACTTAGTACCTTTTATAAATAACGTTTTTATAAACTTACTATATTTAAGTTATATATTCTATAAAGGAAGCTTATATAATAGTAGCTCTTAATCTATTAGTCTTCAATCTTTTTCTTCCTTAATAACCTATAATTCTTTACTTTCTTCTTTTTATTAATTATACCTTATTCTTTTTTAACTACTATTACTTTTTAGTATTTTTTAATACTTAACTTACTTTTTTAATACAATATTTACTTTTACTTACTCTATTTACCTTACTAAGCTCTTAGTTAATACTAAAATCAACTTCTTTAACTAACTTAGTATTACTATACTATATACTTACTATATTTTACTTTTAAATAAGGACTACTAAATACTCTATATAGCTTTTAAAAATTACCCTAATATATATACTACTTACTTTATTACTAAGTAAAAGTATTACTATGTAAGTTACTCTTTCCTTACCTCTGGTAAATATCTAGTAACTCTTTATAAATTTCTATAACTTTAAATAGTATTATTTAAACTTATTAAAACTATATTAAGTATTACTATACCCAATTTATTAATAAAGGTTTTATTTTTAACTATACTAACTAGCAATTCTAGTATTTTACTTAGTATATTAGTAGTACTCTCTACGTACTTACTAAGTAGTTCTAAAACCCTATTTTTATAATTCTAACTAAAAAGTTTAATAAAATTAAACGCACTTTTTAAAAGCTTAACTTATAAAAGTAGTAGGCTCTTTATAAAACTACTAGTACTATTACGTACTTTAAAGTTAGTTACTTATTTATTTAACTTACTTTATATACTTATTTTTTCCTAGACTTACTATAGGAGTAGTAATACTCTATATAAAAAAAGTACTAAGTTTATACTCTTTATAGCTCTTTCTTTATACTAGTACAACTTTACTACCCTTTTTAAGTTCTAAAATCTACTTTACTATTTTATTACTAATAATCCCTTCTACTATTCTATTACTAAAAATAAAAGTACTATTAAGCTTCTATACTCTACTATATCTAATAAAACTAACTTATATAAACTATCTTTAGAGTTTATAAAAAATAGCTAATTAGATATACCTTTCCTTACTAAGGCCTTTATAGAATAGAGTCCTTTAAAGTACTATAGCTAGTAAGAAATATAAAGAAAGAAAATATATATAATATAGTAGTATATAGCTTTACTAAAACCTCTATTAAAGAATTATATAAATATAAATATAAGTAGTACTAGTAGTAGTACTAGTGGTAGTAGTAGTAGTTAGAGTAATAGTAGTAGTAGAAGTAGAAGTAAATTACATTCTTTTTTTAGTTTTTTATCTTTTAGTAGTAGTTCTTAAAATAGCTTCGCCTAAAGTTCTATAGGGTTTTAGTTAGTTTAAATAAATTCTTAGTTCGGTTTTTAAAAACTTTTCTTCTTATACAATATATCTCTCTATTATTATAAATATTTCTACTTATTATTCTATTTTTTATAAAACTTTCTAGCCTATATATAATATCTTTTAAAAACTTATTACGTATTTACTAAGTATTTTATAAACTCCTATATATTATACTCTATAAACTACTCTTTTTATTTAATAAAGAATAGTACGTCTTTACCGTCCCTATAATTAAACATAATATCCTTAACCTCCTATTCTTCCTAAAGGTCCTCTATATCTAAAAGGTCCTAGTCCCTAGCTACTTTACTTATCTAGGGTTTAATAAAGCTAACATAAAACACATTATATAACTACCAATACTTCTCTAAGAGTTAAATACAATAAGTACTATTTCTAACCCTTTTAATAATAAAAACTTTAATATATCTTAATACTAGCTTCTTCTTACTCTTATAAAAAAAAGTTTCTTATTAAAAAACTAACTACTTCTCTAACTATATACTCCTTTAAAAAGCATTTCTTATTATAATTTCTAGTCTATATCTCTATCGTATATTACTAATACTTAGCTATACATTAGTAAACTTCTGCTATATAAGTAATTTACTCTTTAACACTTTTAAGTATATCCTTTTTTATAATGAAATATACTCTATTACTTAAGAGTAGTATACTATTAATACCTAAAACAAACTAACCCTAATAGTCGCGTATTTACTATTATTATATACAAACTTAACTTCTAGTAGCTAAGTTACTTACTTTTCTAGTATAGTACTAGTATACTTATAAAGGTACGCCTCTAAGGACTAGTATACCCGTTTAGTTATACTATTTATTTATAAGTACTAAACTATAAATAGCTAGTAGGCCATTACTCTTACTTTAGTAAATTCTTTTTAAAAAAAACTTAGAAATAACTTATCTCTATCCCTAACTATACCTTCTAAAGTACTAAAACAGTATTTAATTTCTTTATAAAAAATCCACACTAACTACACTATATTAATAGTTTTCTATATTATAATAAAGTATACTATTTTTATCATCTAATATACAATTATAAGGATTGTATTATATATATACCTATTATCCTAAATACTTAGTAAAAGTCTAATAATAAAATCTAAACTAATTTTCTAAAATAAGTATATTAGTATTAGAAGTAATTAAAGTAGTCTATATAGTTTATATTTAAGTACTTACACTCCCTAGTATTATAAATATCTAGTGATATATCTATAAACATCTTCTACTAAATAACCCTAATAAAACTTTCTAAAAATTAACTCAACCATCTTATTAGCACCTATATAGCTAGTCCTTAAGTTATTATAATAAACTTAAATAATTTCTTTTTATAATAAGCCTTTATTAAAGAGTACTAGTTACTTATAAAACTACAAAGTACCATTCTTATCTAAATAATATCCTATATAAGTTCTAGTATATACTTAAACTATATCTACAGTATTTTTAAATAATTAGTCTTTAACCTATAATTCTTTAACTATTTTTTTAAAATTTAATAATAGTTATAGTTTAAATACCGTTTTACCCTAAATAAACTCCCTTATTATAGTATATAAAATATACTATTCTAAACTAGTAACCCCAGCTCTAATTAAGTCCTTTTAGTTATAACTAATTTCTTATTAAGTATCTATTAAACTTACGTTCTAGTATATAGTATAAATAACTACTTTAACTACTATAGTATAATTATAACTTTAATTCCTAGTGTCCCTATAGAATATATACTAGTATAAAAATAAGGATCCTCTCCCTATAAAACTAACTAATTAAACCTAAAGTTATATACTAACTTAAACAACTTAAATATATACATATATTACTATATTTAGTTTAGTCTTAATATTAGTAATACATTACTAAATCTTTTCTAAAACCTCTTTTATAAATACTAACTTCTTCTAAAACATAAAAATAATATCTTTAATTAATATTTTACCTTTTATATAATTAAAGTATTTAAAAAGTCTATTAATAAGGTTAGTTTTCCTAGGCTAGTATTAAATTTTAAAATTAAACACTAATAAGTAGTATACTTATTAAGCGAGCCTTTTATAAATATCCTATATAAGTATATTTATAATACCTTTTAGTACTTAGTAGTTTATTAAAACTAAGAAAGGTTTTAAAAGACCTTATAAGTACTGCGCCTAGTAGTCTAAACTCTTTATAATTATAAAAAGCTTTTACTAATCTATAGCCTAGTATATTTCTATTTCTTCAAGCTTTCTAAACTAAAAAGTAATTAAGTACTATTACATTCTATATTTCTATAATATTATACTAAAAACTATATAAATAAACGTATTAATTTCTATATAAGTATTTAACTTAGAATTATAGTACTTTAGTATTAATACTTTACTAAAGTATTAGTAAAGGTTATTAAATACTTTTTATATCTCCTTTATTTAAATAAAGGCTCCTAACTTTATACCGTTTTTACTACTTTTAAAGGCCCTATTTAGTAGTCCTACTATATATAAGTACTTTTTAATAAACTTATAGTAGAAGTTATAGAATCTTAAAAAAACCTAAATATCGCAGTAGCTCTTTAGCATTAGTTATTTAGTAATAACCTAGACACGTTCCGGGTTTATTATTATCCTATTATAAGTAATTTTAAACCTAAAGAAGTTAACGTTTTATTTATAAAACTCGTATTTTAATAGTTTTATAAAAAGTTCAGTATCTCTTAAGCATTCTAGAACTATTTTTAAGTACTTTATATAGTTTTTCTACGTTTAAAAGTAAATTAAAATATCGTTTAGGTATATAATAACACAAACATTTATAATATCACTAAGTACTTACTAAATATAAGCCTAAAACGTAGCTAGGGTATTAGTTAGCCTAAATAGTATTACTATATACTTAAAGTAACTATAGTATATATAAAACACTATTTTCTACTAATTAAACTCTTTAATATAAATTCTATAGTATACCTCTTTAAAATCAATTTTTAAAATCTATTATACCCTAATAAACCTATTTAATAGTTCACTAATAAATAGTAAAAAATAATAGTTTTTAATAGTAATTATATTTAAATCTCTATAATTAATATACAGTTATAAACTACTATTTTTCTTAAAAGTAAATATTATAAAGGTTTCTACTAAGCTTATAAAGGGCTTAATCTACCCTTAAGCTACTATATTTTAAATATATTTAAAAAGTACTTAGAGTTATTCTAGTAACATTAAGTAAATAAGCTTATATAGTAGCTCTTTTTCCTTACTAAAGTTAATTAAGTATTCCGCGTCCACCAGTATTAAAACTTACATTACCACTTTTTTATTAAACACATTAACATAAAAATAAAGTTCTTTTAAAAAGCTTTTAAGTATTACTATATATCTTTATTTAAGTAAATTATTAGTAAAAATTCCCTTATCTTTTATTACAGTATAGGCCCTTATAATATACATCACAAATACCTTAGACTTATTCTTAATTATATCTTAAATAAATACTTCTAAAAATACAAAGAATACTAGAGTATACTACTAGGTCTATATATACGTATTTATAAAAATACCTTCTATACCTATAGTATTATTTACTAAAATAATACCTCTAGTACTCTTTAAGTAGAACGTCACTATAAATATATACCTAACTTATAAAGTATATTATACTTATTAATAAAAAAAAAGTTAGCTAATATACCTTAACTTTACTAATAAATTAACTATTAAATACTAAAATCTTAAGAAGTATTATATTAAATACTTCTTTAAGTTTAAACTATTTAACTAAATTAATATTAATAATATTTAATTATATATAAATATCTATATCTACTATAATTTTAACTTTATTATAGTTTACTATAGTAATAATTTAGTCTTTAATTATTTCCCCTATAAGTACTAAAATAGCTTTTAGTATAGATTTAGTTAGTAGTTAATTTATACCTACTCGTTTTTTAAACTACTTAACTTTTAAACTTAAATTATATTAACACTTTTATATAGTAGTCTATAAAAATTTTAATAAGTATCTTATTTAAGTACTTTATAGTTAATTAAATAGTGTCCCTTTTTTTAATAGTTATAAAAAGTGACTTCGTTAATATCCCTCTTTAACTTACAACTAGTATTTAAGTTTTTTAGGGTTATTATAAACCCTTAGAACTTAAATAATTAGTTTTTTCTATCCTTATAATCTATTTAATAATAATTTAAACTACTAAGTCTAAATAACTAGTTCTTTTTATCTTTGTAGTCTATTTAGTAATAATTTAAACTACCTCTTTCTTTTAAGTAGGGTTATAATAGCGCTCCCTATCTCCTTTATTTATAGAACTTAAAGTAGCGTCTTTTATAGCTTTTGTTTTACAGGGCTCCCCTAAAGGGTCTGCGCCTCTATAACGTTTCCTAAATATATTAAGTATAAATTAAAACTTTATAAGTATTTAGGTATTTAAAGTCTTAATATATTAGCTCTTTATATATAAACTAATATAGGTACTAAAAGAACTAGTATACCTTGCCTTTCTCCTTTATATTTTTATTAAAGGTCTAGTAAATTACCTCTTAGTAGTAGAATAGAGTAATAGACTTTTTATTATTTTTTTAATAATATTTTTATAGTATATTCTAATAGTTTTATTTTTACAGTTTTAAAGTAATATATTAGTTATAAATAAAGACCTTAAATTTAGTCTAGGTAGGCTTTAGGTTTTGTTTATCCTTTATATAGTTATTAGTAAGTACTTACTAGTAGTTATACTAGTTACTCTATAGAGTATACTTTATAGTACTTATAGTTTATTAAATTTATTAAGCTATAGTAGTGCCTTTTCTATAGGTATAGACTACTTTAACTATAGTAAGTTAGTTTTTTTTAACTAAGTTAGTTATATTTTTATAAAGTAAGCTACGTTATATATAAGTAGTTTTTTTTACTATTTTACTAAATAGTAAGTAACAGTTTATTAAATAGTCTTTATTACTTTAGTAACCTACTTAGTACTTTTAATTTATTATACTATAATTTAAAGTAGGGTATTTAGTAGGGGTTGTGCTTGTAGCTAGGTATTCTAGGCCTATAGTTCTTAAATTACTTTTATTATTTTATACGTAAATAGTTCCTTATTGTAGTTAAGAGTTAATAAATACTTAGTATATTATTACTACTATCAATTAGAGTCACCTTTTTTATCTAAGTTACTTAACCCCTTTATATTACTTATATTTATTATTATATTTTCTATACTATACTTATATTAACTATTACTCTTATAATTCTAGTAGCTAACTAGGTTCTTAGTAGGGTTCTACTATAGAACTGCCTTACTTACTATTTAGTTAACTATATCCCTATTATCCCTATTTTAGTTTAGGTTAGGTACGAAGTTTACTAAGTATTTACTAGTGTCTTATATAGTACTATATAAAATCCTCTATAATATACTTATTACTAACCTCTTATATTAAAGTAAAAGTAAAAGAGTATAAAGGTATTAGGGGCTATATACTTAAGTTGGGTCTAATTGTGGTATTTTAAAGGTAGGTATAGGTATATTTAGTTACTTTTACTTAACTTCCCCCTTTCCTTTTTTATTTTTCCTTTATACGTCCTTGCTAAGGGCTTAGTGGGGGTCTACCGTACTAAGATCTACCAACATTTATCCTTACTTTTACTAAAGGTACGCTGGGTGCTCGGCTCCGTACTAGATCCTTATATAACTAATAAACTCTATTAAATAATAGTATCTATCCTTTCTTAATAAGGATTTTATAATTAAAGGCACTATATTCTAGTAGGTCTGTTTTTAGTATTAAAGTAAATAGTTTTTTATATACTTTATATTCTTTTAAAATAAATAAAAGTTAATCTTTATTAAGAATTAATTCTTTTTATATTATAGTAAAGTACTTTTCCTACAATAGCCTAGTAATTACTTTTTTAACCTTTAGGTAAGTAATAAATTATAATATTATTATTAGCTTTTTTTAGTATTAAGGTTTATTTAAAGCTAGCGGTTAACCGTGTCCTTTAGTGACTAAACTTTTTTTATAGTTTTAATAGAGGTAGTTAGCCTTTTAGTCTATTTGTGGGTTTTTTCTTTATAGTTATAGTATTCCTAGGATAATATTTTGTTATTCTATATCCGTAATATCAAGGCAGTAGTATATTTTCTAGTTATAGTAGCTTAAAGTAAAGGGTATAGTTTTACTATTAATAATACCTCTACTATACTATACTCTTTCTCTTTCTATATTATTAAGTAAATAAAAATCCTTTTTTTTATTTTATAGTATCTATAGTTTATTTATAACCCGTAGTAATATAAAATTGCCTTAGGCGCTACTATTAATTGGGGCTCTAATCCGTATTCCGTTTACTGTAATATTAAAGTAAAAGTATTCTTTTTTTAAGTTTATTTTTATAATTAAGTATATAGATTTTATTTTAGTTACTTATTATAATCCTTCTATAGTAGGTAAGTCTAGTTTTTTAACTACTTTAGCCTCTATTTAGTATATATTCTATTTTTATTAGAGTACTTAACTACTCCTTCTTTTATAAGGGTATCCTTAATACTAATAACTAGTGGTGCGAAGCTAGTTCCTTTTTCTTTTTAGAACTATTTCCTTTTAAAGGTTTATACTTTAATAATATAATAGACTTAATATTAGTTAATATAGTAATCTTACTAGTCTATATTATTAGTATATAGGTACTTTATTAGAAAGTTCGGGTTTAGTCTAAATACTACTTCTTTAGGTCCTTTATATTCTTAGATAATTTATATATTAAGCTCTTAGTTAAAGTAAATATTTTTACACAGGGCATCCTTTTTTTTTAAAGAACGAATTAGGAATTAAGTTTTTTTATAAAGTGTTTTTAATATTTATTATTAAAGTATTATAACTAGAAAACGTTATAATACTTTTTATATAAGGGTTTTAGCTACTTATAGTCTCCTAGTATACTAGTAAGTAACTATTTTTTAGTTTTCTAAATAGAGTTAGTTTTATAGAAAATAATTTATTATTTATTATTATCTAGAGAAATATATAGTAAGTACTTATATTTTTTTTATATTAAAGGTTCTTTTTTAAAGTTTAAGTACTAAGTATTAAATAGAGCTCCCTAAGTTACTTTATTCTAAGTATATTAGTAAGTAATATTATAAGGTTTGTTTAAGTTATAAAGTATATTATTTTCTAGGTCTTCTTCCAAGAATACAGGGTTTAGTAGGACTTCTTCTACTTCTTTCTTATTATTATAATAAAGTTGTTTTAATTTTTTAATATTACTATAGGTAGTTATTCGTTTTACCCTTCTCCTTACTAGTATTTAAAAATACTCCCTATAATTCTCCTCTAGTTCTATATTAGTAGTATATTTTAATCCCATAATTATAGTATTAAGTTATTTAATAATCTATTTATTATTATACTTAACTTTTTTATTACTAACTAATTCTACGAGGTTATAGTTAGTGTGTTGTGGGTTTATACTATTAAGTTATTCTTTAGTTTTTTAAGATAGCTTTTAGTATAGTACTTAATAAAGGATAGTAAGTATCTTCTTAAGTATATTAGTAACGTTATAGCCGGATCGGTTAGTATCTTTAGAGTACTATTCTATATTTTCCTTACTGTTTTAGTAGATAGTATATTTATTGCTATAGTATACTATTTATAATAATTTAGTATAGTCTTCTTTATAAATAGTATTAAGTTACTTACCTCCTAGTACTAATTACTATTATTATTTTTTAATTTAGTAATAGTCCTTAGCTATATATCCTAGTTTATTATAGTTATAGTACTTAAAAGTACGTCCTTTATTAAGTTTTTATTATTAAGTAGTACTAAGGTTTATAGGGCCTATATAGTGTTTATAAGTAGTACTTTGTTACTAGTTATTTCGTCCTTACTAGTTATTCTACTAGGGTTATTACCCTTAGTTATAGTACTAGAATTATTATAGCTACTATTAGTACTTTCTACTAAAGTTAGTACTTAGTTATTATTCTTTTTTTATAGTATTTTTTTATAAATAGTTATTAATTTTAACTATGAACTTAGTATACTAAAGGAAGTCTTTAGGACAATTAATTTTAATAGGTTTATTCTTAACTTTATTTTTTAAACTTTAGTAAAATATAAAAGTCCTAAATTCCTTAGTAAGATCTAGTTATATACTAATATATTAGAATTTAGTAGTATAGTAAGTAGTAAACTTAGTTTATTTAAGTAAAGTAAAATCTTATTTAACTTATCACTTTTAATTAAAGTCCTAGAATAGGGTTTAAAAAGCGTATTTAAATTCTTTAAAAGTAAAAAAAATATCCCTAACTTTAGTAGTATAGTTATTTAAAGTTTTAGCTTTAAAAAACTATTTCTAAAATAGTTTAATTTATTAAAAAGCGCATTTATAAAGGAATATAGTAGTATAAATAACTTACTTAGTATTATTCTTAAAACTATTATAATAAAAGTTCTAATAGTTCTTAACTTAAATTAAGAATCTTTTAAGCGTCCTAGGGGTTCTATTATAAGTAATAAGTAAGTTAAGCTTAAGTTTCTTACGTTTATTATAAATAAGTATCTTAATAAAATTAGTAGTAGTATAGAGGGTTTTATTTTAGTTTTTAACCTCTTATATATATTTATTAGCTTATTAAACAGTGGCCTAAAGCTCCTCTATTTAAGTAAAGTATTCGTTAAATATTTTCTAAAGTTACTTAATATTATAGTAAACCTATTTAAGCTACTTATTAATATCGTTATTACTAAATTCGTCTCTATTGTCTTTTATACATTATTCTCTTAGTTTCTTAGTAAGGTTTTAAGTTTATTTACTAAAGGACTTAAATAAAGTAGGGGTAACTTTAGGTGTTTTAACTAAAGATATTATAGAATACTATTTATTAGTATTAAAGGTTAATTTACTAAATAAAAGCTATTAAAATATTATAACTAGCCTTTTAATAATAAAGTTTATATTAATAAAAACTAAGGTTTAATATTATAAATAGTACTATAGGGCACTAAAGGAATCCTAGGGTTTAAAGTATATAAGTAATTAGTTTAAGTATCTAATAAAAGAGTTATAGTAGTTACTATTAAAAAACTAAAAGTATTTAAAAATTAATATAAAGTTAATAACTAAAGAACTATAAAAAAAGACTTAAAAATACTTAAGTCCTATCTATATATAAGTCCTATTTTTATAAATATATCCTTTTATTTTTAAAACTAATATTAAGTATATTAGTTTATTATTATAAACTGCCCTTAGTATTATTAGTTCTATTCTAAAACTACTTATTATATATTAGTTTTATTTATTATTATATAACTTATATCCTAGTTCTTCTACTCTATAGTATATTATACTAATATAGGCTAACGTTACCTATTTAACTACTAAGCCCCCTGTAGGGTCACTGTTAGAGGTCTATTAACTAACGGGTTGTAATACTAATAGTAATTTAAATAGAATATTTTATATAAATATAAGCTATAGTGGTTTTAATACTTAGTACTATGTGGCCGTACTATAACACATTAATAGGTGGTCCTACTTTTAGTTTTAGAAGCCGCTAATGCAATAGACTATAAGCCTATAGAGTTATTAACACTTAGCTGGTATAGGATGACTTTAAGGTAGGGACTAGACGATTATAATATTCGAAGTACCCGGAATTACTAGCTGTTTAGATATTGGAATAAATTACGGCTAGACCTTTTACTGGAAGCTATTTATATACGAATAAGTAAGTGGTAAAGAGCGGCGGATCCTAGTCTTTACTCAAAATCACTGTGACGTTTCTTTAAGGCTAATAATAAAGACATCAGAGTGCTTCCCCTGAGCGATTTCAACAAAACTTCGCTCTTCTGAGCGTCATAAACTCACCGGGAACTCATACTCAATAGCTTATTATTAGCGGTTGAGAGAAGTTGGTGTTGGCGTGGCATTGACAGCGAAGACAGTGTTTCAGCTTGCCGGCCAGAGCAGCCTCTTACGATTCATTCTCGAATCACTTGAAACAGGCGGGCCAAATTCTAGTTTATTACAAGGACCTGCACAAAGAACGTGACAGGCTGTGGTTCCGTGCTCGACCCGTCAAGTCGGTACACTCGGCATCGGCTTGGTAAGAGAATCCGGGTCACCCCCCGTTGCCAAAAATCTGCCAATGCTGCTGTTATTATTCGCAGTTCGTGCTATTGAAAATAACCGGCTATGTTAACCTCGGTCATGCCCGGGTCTTTGGACTATACCATTGACAGCCATTCCAACGTCCGCCACAGTGGCTGTAGTTGAATCTATCCGACGCAGGCCACGTCCCCTTCGTAGCGGGGGGCCACGTCAGATGCAACAATACAGATCAGAGCAGCCAGGCAAGTCACCAAATATGCCTCGCTTTTGATTAAAACCCTCTGTGAATGCGGCAAGTGGGTGGCACTGAAACGGACTGCGGCTATGCCCGATGCCAGTGAAATCGAAACCTACAATCTCCATATCACCCAGGCAGTATGCATTTTGCGTGTTTCCGCATAACATGTGGACTCGATTTGTTGTCGACCTCCCCCTTCCTCTCTGCCTCTGTTCCTCTCTCGATGGTCGCGTCTGCCCATGCCTCGTCGGAACTCTTTTGAGTCTCGCAACGGACTTGAGTGAAATGCAATGGCAGTTTCCGAAGTCGTAGAGGGCCGCATGTCGATATCATCCCTCGAGAAAACGCTGCAATATCCCCCACCCGTGGCTGCAGCGCGACGAAAGTCCGCAATCAATTGGTGTGGCAGCTCATCACAGGGCAGTCGAACATCTGGGTTCTCGTGGTTCCGCCTCAGCGCCAATGGACCCCCCGGACCGGTCGACGAGCTGACCCTCTACATGGGTGCAGCTTTTAGCAGCATCCCCGACGACGAAGGTTCAATCCGATCACCTTACTTTCAGGCAGGAAGAAGCGATAGCTCCATCGTACCGTCCGACGAGAAGGGGAACTCGGCATCAGAGGACCATGTCCTCAAATGGGACAAGCCGGACGATCCGGAGAATCCGATGAACTGGGTGATGAGGTCAAGATGGATTCAGATTGTGCTTGTGAGTATCTTAACACTACAAGCGTAAGTAGCTCAGTTACTGCCAATTATCTCCAGTCTTAATATCTGACAGACTCGCTATCTTCAAGAGCGATAGCGTCGTCGATGCCCGCACCGGCAGTCCCACAGATCCTCAAGGAATTCGGAGCCCCCGAGGGCGTGATGTCGTCTCTCGTGGTATCAATATTCAACCTTGGGTTTGTCTTTGGTCCTGTGTAAGTTGTCTATCAAGCAAGAGCGGGAAGGGTCGATAAGCACGATGTAGATCGAATTCCCTATCATGGAGAGTCCAACTTACCTGGTAAAATAGGTTGGCAGCCCCCATGTCAGAGCTCTATGGGCGTTATCCTTCGTATAGCGTTTCGAATGTCCTTTTTCTCGCCTCTAACGCTGGCTGTGCGCTTGCCCCAAATCTCGGTGTTCTGCTGCTTTTCCGATTCCTGAGCGAATGTGCGGGTGCTGCCCCCCTTTCCATTGGAGGCGGAACTATTGCCGACGTTGCGCCCCCGGCTTTACGAGGTAGAGCAGTGTCGGTGTACTCAATCGCACCTCTCCTCGGCCCAGTACTAGGTCCTGCTGCGGGTGGATTTATGGCCGAATTCACAGGTTGGCGCTGGATCTTCTGGGCCTTGTGCATTATGGTAAGTGGTGCCACTCGGCTACCCGGGTTTCTCTATCCCGATTTCAGCCCAGCAATGACGCAAAGATCTTGCAAACTGATAGCGAGTGTACATATTAGGCTGCTGCAATGGGAGTCGTCATGATTCTCGTCCTTCGCGAAACTTCCGCAAAGGCACTTCTAGAAAAGCGGGCTCAGAAAACCCGAAACCGTACCGGAGACTCGAGATACACGTCCATTCTGGATGATGGTGTATCACCGGGTCAGGCATTTTCTCGAGCTATTAAACGCCCTCTTCGTCTCCTGGTCCTACACCCCATCGTTCTGATTCTATCTTCCTACTTTGCCGTCATCTATGGATACCTAGTAAGCATGTTTCTCGTTGCAGCCGTGCACCTCACTGACGTTAGATTCAGTACCTTTTCTTCACAACATTGCCGATGGTATTCACTGGAAAGTACGGCTTCTCAGCTGGCTCCTCCGGTCTCACCTTTCTGGGGGTCGGCATTGGCACCGTTGCTGGCACGCTTCTTGTCTCCATCTGGAGCGACAGGATTGTTGATGCTTTGGTCAAAACGGATGGTATCAGAAAGCCTGAGTTCCGCCTGCCGCTTATGGCGTACTCTGTTCCGCTGATTCCTGGCGGGCTGCTTTTGTACGGATGGACGGCGGAGAAGACGGTATTTTGGATCGTCCCGATGATCGGAACTTCCATAGTCGGAGTTGGAATCATGTTCGTATTCGTAAGCAATCCGAATACTGCATCACTTGCACTGAAACCTGGCGGGCTTACTCTTTGGCACAGACTCCTCTTATGTCGTACCTCGTCGATGCGTTCACGACACACGCCGCCTCTGCAATTGCAGCCTCGACGATTTTCCGCAGTGTCTTTGGCGCATTCCTTCCTCTAGCTGGTCCTCCACTATATAGTGGCCCGGGGCTTGGATGGGGAAACACCGTCCTCGCTATCTTTGCTCTTCTCATGGCACCAATACCGTGGGTGGTGATGAAACGGGGAGAGGCGATAAGGGGGAAATACGCCCATCGCGTATACTAGTGCTCTTTGGTAGAATGGATGCCGCCGTAGCTGTAAAAGTACAAAATTATTCATTCCTAGGACGCCAGTATGGCGTGTCGGTTTTGTATTTCATATTAGTGGCCCTGGGATGTGAAGAAAAGGTGCTCTCCTCTTCAATGACGAGGAGGTGCATGTAGTAAACCTATTCTTGGTATGGCGTGGGCCTCGAACTGGCACTTCATTGGCCTTGGGAACGGAGTCAGGAGTTTTGGAGTGCTATGATTTTCTCTTGCTAATGTAAAGATTAATAACAGACCGACTCCGTTAACATCTTCAAGACAAATGGCAGAGGGACTGCGATTTTCGAAACCCACTGCAGGTTCATCAAAGCCGCATCAAGGTGTGTGTCGAACCACCCACCTTGCAAGCTTCATATGGGAAAAAGGATCCCCTCTGCGCCAGCTCTCGACAATTGACAAGACCTGGCAAAGGCCCGTGGCTTTCTCGGCTGATCAAGCAACCAAAGAGACTTCGGCCAACGGGAACGAGGCTGTCTCGGTGGCAGTGTCTACCTCCCTATCTTCCGCTCGATTCTACTTGTCTAATATTGGGATACTCACAACACTCCTGCTGGTGTTTAAGGGGCAAATGTCACGTGAGTTTTGTTTTCAAAGGCGTCACTCAACATCATTTGTCTGCGTTGATCAGCCATGTCAGTTGCCATCAGAGGGGAGCATCACAGACATCTCCACGGAGGAGATCTATCCATACTCTCCTCGCTTCCGGAGACACGACTGCCGCAGACAGTCTTTTAGGGGGTGGGCGAAGTCCACATTAGACGATAACCAGCTGAGACTGTGCGGCCTCTTTGAGAATGCCGATGTCCAGCTGATCAAAACACAAACAGTCGTCATGGCAAATCAGGAAGCTGAACCGCACCAGCTCTGATTTACTGGCCAGTCCTTACGGGACCTCGACGTAATGTTTGCGCCTGAATACTACGAATACTGATTCGACTAGTGATCGCACTGGAGTAGATCGGGAATAGTCGTGCCGGCAGTTTCCTTGGCCATATATATCATGTACGTCGAAACAAGGTCATCGACGTGCTTCCGGCAGGAAGATGTACAGTAAAAAAAGAAAAAAGGGTGGGCGGCAAACCTTGAAGGGGTTTTATCTGCGATAATACGAAGTAGCGGCTGCGGCTCCCCCCAAGAAGAGAGACGCGCCTCCGCACAGTTGCGCAGAAGGAGAGCGTTCTGAGACATCCATCCACACCGCTTGGCCGCAGGTCTGAGTCACATGGCAAGTCACAACTCCTCTGGACTGCTAAGCAAACGGGCGTCCGTCCGTGACCGCCTAGTCGCCGACTAGGCCATCTGGATCCCAGAGTCTAGGAACGTGGCTTGATCTGGTCTTGGATAGATGATGTTCTTGATTGGGTATCCTGGCCCGATTTCGCGCATGGAAACAGGCTTCACCCTGGTCCAACACAACACCCTCAGGACGAGCGTCAGGAGCGAGTGGCTGAGGAACGCCTCATCTCGACCCAACTTGGAGCGTCAAGAGGACAGCCACAGGCAGAAGTTCTCCCATGATGTGAAAATGACGGGAGCAAAACCTCCTTAAGCTGAGGATATGTAACCGACGCGTAACGGTGGTCTCCACAATGACCCGAGGACCACATACCACGCGCTTCGCACCTCGGTGCAAGCCAAGAATCCCCAGACCCTCGTCAGCAGACCGGAGAGGCCCCATCTAAACTGCCAAATCGGTGTGGTCTGGCGAATCCCTGCCGCGAGGTTCGAAGGGAACTTCCACTGCTGCTAGGTACTCCTTGGGCCCAGGTCTTGTTCTGCCGCACGGGAAGGTCACCGTTGCGCTGCATCCAGAGTGGGGACACACCTCTGAAGTACGGGGGCAAAAGGCTCTCTCGTGGAACATCACAGACGACGCGTCGCGAGGGCATGATCCGAGACTACCGGGCTTGTCTTCGGGGGAAAAGAACAAGGTAGCACTATCTGTGTACGCCTGTCAGAGGGGGGGAGTGGCAGGGAGGACGCGCCGGGAAGGATGGATGAGTGGAGATCATGGGGTCCAAGAGTGATGTGCCAAAGATATCTAGAGCGAGACGATCTCGCGGAAGAGGGTGTGCAGACGACGTTCGCCAATGAGATGGCCTCGACCTAACGGTTCCCTGTTTGGAGACCACACCCTGCCCTCCGGGGAGGGTCAGTGCCACAGCAGTCGGCGTGGCTGGAGGTCGGCTCGGGACTTCTCTTAAGCATAAGACAACGGCAGGGCGCTCTCATTCGCCCCGGGCGAGGAGCCGGAAGTCGGAATAGTAGTTGCAGGATGACAACATAGGGGACACCCAGGTGATCGCGTTTAGCGGATGCCACTTCCATACGAGCGAGAACGAGAGGTCTGTGGTGTCGACACAGATCCAGTGGGATCCATGTCGGCGACAATGAGCTGGCTGCTGGACCGCCCGAGAGGTCCGACCAGGTCTGACATGACACCGTTGTAGGGCTACAGGTCGGACTAGAGCGGTGGCTGGACATGGCTTCGCCGTCAGCATGGCAAGAGTATAGGGTATTGACGTGAAGGAAAGGGAATGGCTTGTGGCAAGGCTGGCTTAGCTAAGGGGCAGGTCAAGTCATGCGGCAGGCCAAGGGGGAGCCAAAGTCGATACGAGAAAGGTTGGGCGGTATCCGGCTCGAACGAGAGAAGATCGAGAGTGTGGGGTGCCGGAGGACGAAGATGAGGGTGTGAAGGATCGGGAATGGTGAGCGGAGGCTAGTCGTGATTTGTCTGACCTGTTTCTCATGCGGCCGCGCGGGTGACCGCCCATTCATCACCAAACTGGCAGGCAGTGAGCGAGGAAGTGAACGTAGGCGTGTGGTAAGTGAGCTTGTAGTCGAAGCAAGCGTTGCGCCGGTCGGTGATGGGTCCGCTTGGCCACGAGTTTGATGTAATAGATCCCACTGGCGAGGAACCGAATCACGTCACAGAAGATGGAGCGAGAGCGACGACACTCGCAGCATGTCGTGCCCGTAGGACCTTGGGGATAATGTGTGTGCTCGGGAGGCGGCTGCGAACTGCTGCGGGTAACTACTCTGGCCGCATACACAACCGTCTCTACCTTACATGAGAATCGGGATGTCGGCCACTGAGAGACGAGGCGGGGGCATTCAGACACCAAGGTCGTCGAAGCGCACGGAGGCAATCAACGCGACGCCACAAGCCAGGGAGGGCGACAACAACGGTTCGTCATGGTCAAGCAGGGCCCTGGATTGGCGGAGGGAAATGGGTGTTACCATGGGGTGAACGAAAGACATGGGAGGTCGAGAGAGCAAGCGACTTGCTTGCTGGAGGAGGGGTTGTCTTGGAGGGTGGGGGCTGGTAGTGAGAGATTCTTGGAAAGGGTCCGTCGAGAACAAAGGGCGGGGAGGCTGATGGATGATCGGCGTAGGGTATTGAGAACCCTTGTGCACGTTCAATGCGTAGAAACGGGAAGAGGGAGCGAGTGAGTGGGAGGAGTCTTGCGGGTTGAGTGAGGGCTGCATGGCAAGGCCTCGAGGAGTCCTGAGCTAGTACGAAAGGAGAACGTGGCGGGCCAGAACACCACGAGCGTAACTTGATCGGGGAATGACGATGTGTAAGAGTACTAGGTAGTAGATAGGACCCAGGGCGGAGAGACCGTTGGAGATGGTGTCGAGCGAGACTCGGCTTACTTGAAAAATAACGACGTGGATCGCTGAGCGGTGTGTGTGCGAGCGAAGTGTGGACAATGATAGGCCGCGAACGGCGCGTAGTCGCAGTTGGAGTGTGACTCCAGGGGTCTGATTGTATGATTCATGACGAGATATATTGCGACTGATTTGGAATACGGAAGACGCGAATGGTGTTGCGACTTGTGAGGAGTCGCGCAAGAAACAAACATTGTCAGGGGTGGTGGTGGTAGATGATGAAGATGGCGATGATGCCACTGATGGGTGAAGGTGGACGGACTGTCATTATTTTCGGCGCAGACGCGAGATGCGCTTGTACTGAGTGTGAGATGCGTGGATGCAGAAGCCTAGACCCTACCAGTCTCCGACCGGCATGACATGGTTCAGACGGATTTTGGCTGTTCTATCTGAAAGTTGCAGAGCAGAACTCTTCTGTTCTGGCATGTTTCACTCGGCATGCCGCTGGGTTGGGGTAAAGAGAAGGGCAGGACAGGCGGGCAAGGACAGGGATTATCAGCACACATCTGAGGACGGGCAGCGGGCCGTCGGAGGGATGGAGGGGGGCGGGGTCTGGCTCAGTGAGTGGCGGTTCAAAGCCGTTTATCGTTAACCGTTGATGGAATGTTAGCACTGGATGAGGGTAGCGGGTGATGATTCCGATGCCGATGCTGCTGGTTCTGTGTTGCCCATGATGATGATAGTGACGATGATGGACAGTTAGTTGAGACTACGTGCGGTTTGACAGGAACGACGTTGGCGTGCAGCATCGGACCTTTGCCGGGCCTCCATATCTCTGTGCGATGTGACGGTGCACCCAGAACCCGCGGCGGAAGCTTCTCTTCTCTTTCTTGTGACAGGGCACAAGCAGACACGACAGGGACGACATCGTCTCGGGCACCGGTGCCTGTGACTCCATGGGGCGACGCCTTACCGGAGGCATCCGGGGCCCCAGCGAGAGGGTAAGCCAGTCGCTGCTCACCGAGAAGAGGCAACTGTCGTCGGGTGGCCGCCGCTGGCTGACCGCGGCGCCGAAAGGGAGTCTGGTGAGACGGATAGCTGCTGTCCGAGGCTGCAAAGTCGTCTTGAATTGGAGGCAGGCGCAGGTTTGACGAAAGCATACAGGGGAAAGGGGGCCTGGTGACCGGCTCCAAGCAGAGCTGGAGAGGGAGAGACATCCCTCGGGTGCAGGAGACGCCATCGGCCGAGAATGGGGCTGGGCAAACATGCATCGACCTTGAGGTCCCTTGGGGATGGGGAATCCGGCCCAGGTTGAAGATGGAAGAGCGTGGGGGAGAACGAGACGCGAAAGCAAGATGGCACGCGGTTGACAGAATAACAGGGACACTTTTCCCTACCTCTCTCACACTACCCAACAACAATCCATTAGAATAATATTAAAGAATATAGAGAAAATTCCTAAAAGTACTATAGAGGCTTGCCTTACTATACGTCTTTTTTTATTTAACTCTAGGTGTTTTACTTATGATAATATTTTATTGTTAAAATGGGTGGTAGTAGAAAGTGTCCTTATTTTTCTGTTAATCGCGTGGATGGGTAGTCAGAAAAGGACTGCCCAGGACGTTATCCGTCGAGACATGCATTCCACCCGAGCGCCGGTCTCGCAGCCAACAACTCTATCTTCCGTGTCTTGTCTGTATGTCTCTTGACTCTCTCGCCAACCCTTCAACGCGCTGCGATAGCCAGTAAGTTTATGGTGCCCGCAGGCGGGCAGGGAGACAAGCAGATGGCCAAGCTAGTATGTGCATACAGTAGGCACATATCTATGCATGCAAGCGCACATAGGTATGCATAGCCTACGGATGTTTCTCCGTGGGATGGGAGCATCGCGTCGCGTTGCGTTTGACGTCGCACAGCTGCAACGCTGGGGCGGCGACGACTCGCGCGGCCTGCGCTCTGCCCAAGATGGCAGGTTAGGCAAGTCGCCGACGACCTTGATTTGCACGCTCTGCATGGTCGTCCCCGGCTGAAGGTCGCGGCGACTGACGACTGATGATCGTCGAGTGACGGCTTTTGACGCAGCCCGCGATGGCGATGGCGGAGAGTGGGGGACCTCTCGGACACCTTTTGGCCAAGGTCATACTACTAGATACCAACGGGGTCGTACGCGGCCAAGCTAGAGGTGAGATGGATACGAACCCCGTGATGCTGGGCGGCGAGACAGTCGAACAAGTCGAACACCTATGACTGGATAGATCTGCTGCAGACGGGGCGGCGAAGGCGTGCTGCGAGATCAGAGATATGCGAAGAGGGAAAAGAAAGGCCGTAAAAGCACCTCGTGGGTGTGTCGTGAGTCGGCGATGTCATTACAGCGCATGAGAGGAGGCTAGGAAAGTCAAAGCGAGACGCGAAGGGCATATGATGACATGAGCTTGTGCTGTCGTCGTACAATACAATGAGCGCGCGGTTGGCATGGTCGCTAATTACAGTATCTTTAATGGGTTTGTGAAAGTGAGAAGTGAGTGAGAGGGTTGGATGTGGTCGAAATGACTGGCTGGACGTCTCGCGAAGAGCAACACGTCGAGTGCCCGTCTGGGATAAGATGCTCACTGCAATCATCCAGAGCAAGGGACCAACCGCCCATGGAGATAAACACGGCTCTTCGTCGACAAAAAAACAGGTGTGGTGTGGACGGGCGGGAGTTGGTGACGATCCCAAGACCCTTTCCCTCTCACCTTTGCCCCCCTCCCGCCTCCGCCATGCTGCATGGCTTGACACATCTCGCCCCATATCCCCTCGACTATCCCCGATATCCGACGGAGGTGAGAGCGTGAGAGAGGAGAGGCCTGCAAGGGTGATGGCATTCCGACCGCACTCTTTGGGCACGGCTGACCGCATTTCGCCCGCTTTCCCATCTTTCACGGACACTTCTTTCTCGGTTCCACCCCTTGCGCTCCCACCATTTGTGGCCCTTCCCGGCCGTGGACTTGGAACATGACAAGTCGGGACCGTCGCCTGCTAGACCAGCAGTAGAAGCGCCTTGGGTAGGATGGCACCGGCGGCTGAGGGGTAGAAGCAGAAGGCGAAAGACGGGGCATCATGGGGCCAGCGTATGATGGGGGCACGCCACCTCGAGTCTCCTGGTCTCGGCCGGGCTGGGCGGGTGGATGGTGGTGATGGTGATGTTCCAGTCCTGTTGTTGATAGTGGGCGTAGTGGTGGTGGTGATGGTGGTGATGATGGGGGGAGGATGAGCTGGGGACAGGGGCAGCGATAGGGACATCAGCAAGGCCTTGACGCAAGTATTCAGCGCGGAATAGCCCACTGCAGCTGGACGATAAACAAGAGATGTTTGCTCGTACGAGAAAAGGTGTCTTAGCCACCGGTAGGTGAGGCTCGACTAACACGGCATCGACATGGCTCGGCAAGGCAAGGCGAGGCAGAGGCGCATGGCATGGCATGGCATGTGTGTGGATGGATGGCGGCAGGCAGACATAGCATGGGGTAATGGGGAGGTGCATGCAAAACAGACCTGGATAGAGTCCTTCACGACGCGCCTTCAGTCTTGACCACAGCCAACCATGGCCATAGACTAGGCAGAGAGTCCCCAGGAAGGACACGGAGAGGCACATACGTACCCTTGGCCCAGGATCACGACGGCAGCTACGGGGATGGATGGGACCTTGGGGCAGTACGGTATCGCGCCCGGACAGACACACAAGATTTTGACCTTACCTTGCAAGACGAGACGCAACAACAGTCGCTTGACCGGTCAGTGACCCCCATATTTCTTTGGAGGGGGTGTGTGGATGAGTGTGACGATGGCGAGGGCGAGGGCGAGGGTGACAATCAAATTCACTTATATGACGAGAGGGTACTCCCGAGTCTGCCACAGCCTTCTACGTCCTCTATGAAAGGATGCAATTCTCCCTTTGCCCCCTCCCCTCACCTCCCCGACCTCACCACCTCACGGCAAAGTCGAATTATTAATAGGAGGCACGCCTCTTCTCCCCAAAAAGCTGCCTAGTCTAGCGCCGTTGAAGTGGCCGCCAGCTCCCGTCTGCGCCTTGCAATATCCGGAGGCAGCTCGACTCGGAACCAACACACCACACCACTCAACAAGCGTGGCGCTCTCTGACGTGCCCTTTCGACGGTCTTGTCGATTCTACTTTGGAGCAGCCAGCATCCCTTTCCCCCTTCTCCTGAAAGATGACCCCTGAGCACCGGTCGAGCCGTCCTCATACATCGACCGTCGAACCCCCACTGGCGCGCCCGCTGTGTGGTTTCTAAGCATCAGGGCTTCGCCTTCGGGTACGTACAGAGTGTTGTTCATCACCGGTGCGGTCCCCAGAACCCAGCCGCGGCATCTCCAGCGGCAGGCATACCTACGCTGTTACTCTGTAGGTAGTGTTTAGGCACAGGAAGATGTCGACAGGGATGCCTGCTGCTTGTCTCGTCCATTTGATCTAATCTCCAACCTTTCCAGGTCCAAGTCGGGACGCTGATTCGTCAGGTGCCTCATCTCGCCTGGTGGTCTCCGTATCTTGGTATCATCTTCCGCCATCATCGCCATCAGTTGCGACCAGCAAGAGCGGGGGTTCTAACTTCTGGTTCCTCTCGTCTGTTCTGATTCATACCTCTATATCTCTTCTATATCCCTCTTCTTCATTCTCCGACATCCAGAAATCGGCATCCGCTGGTTCATGCCACCTACCTAGGTCGCAACACTACGTCGAGGGCCTACCATCTTACCGCGGGGTGTATCTACCAACCTTGGCTACCCAGCCCGTACTGCACAAGAGGTCTCTAGGTACCTCGCCTCATCTGCTGCCATTGCTCACAATCGGTTCTCATCTGGGCACCAGGCACACATATCGCGTCACACTGCAACACCGAATCGCATCGGGCGCATTGCATCGCGGCGCTACCTTGTCCTAGAGGCTAAGAGGTAAGGTATCTTATTCAATCCCGTTGCTTCTGCATCTTAGTCGCAATTCCTCCTGCCCCCGCCCCCCGCCTTTTACAATGTTTGTCCACTTGGAGCCCCTCAACTCAGTCGATCCTAGCTCACTAACTCACTCTCAAGAAAGCCCGAGCTCATACGAATACCTACACGCCATACGC
Source organism: Colletotrichum brevisporum (assembly GCA_030770045.1). Taxonomy (NCBI): domain Eukaryota; kingdom Fungi; phylum Ascomycota; class Sordariomycetes; order Glomerellales; family Glomerellaceae; genus Colletotrichum; species Colletotrichum brevisporum. The sequence goes on along the minus strand of JAUGSI010000006.1, from coordinate 185,368 downwards.
ATACGGAGTATTACCATATCAACTCGCTGCGTAGTAGTCACTGAGCTACGGCTCTCACTTCATCTCATCCCCACTCGCGAGTCACCTCTCTCACCCGACTGCACCAGTGCCACCGGGATCGCGTGCTTCCACTTCCACTTCCACCACTTCCACTTCGGTTTCCGCCTCGTTAGTCCGGCTCGTGGCTCCGGTCGATTCACACACTGGGTGGCTGACTCGGGAAGGAACTTGTCCGACTCGGTCTCCGGCTTCAACAACACCAGCACCAGTACCAGCACCAGCACCACCCCTGGTCTCATCAACCTCGCGCTCTCTCTCCTGTCTCTCTTTCTCCTTCTCACACTCTCACACACGGACGTTCTCCTCACACCCCGTTGTCGCCGTCGTCTTTGCAGTTCTTGGAAGACGATCCATCGCCCTTCATCTCATCGCCGCGTGTCACCCCCAAAAGTCACCCTCAAACCCGCGTCTGACCGAGGCGCACCGCTTTTGCCGCCCGCCCGCACCGCACCACCCCCGGTCACTATCCGCCCCCCTCCAGTGCCTCCACCATCCACGATCCATCATCCATCATCCATCATCCCTTTCGCGGCGTGTCCCTGTCCCTACGCACATTGATTGAGGTGCGCCAGGTACCGACCGTGTGGACTGGTCTGGGCCTTTTCTGACCCGTGATTGTCCAGCCAGGCCAGGAGCTCTATCTGCTTACTTGTCTCTCTGTCGCTCAACCTCAAGTACCTAGGTACCTTGTCTTAGGTAGTGTACAGGTACTTCGAGGTACATATACGCACCTTTATTCTGTTAAAGTACTTGCAGCATTGAGAACCGAGAGGACTGACTTGATCAGGAAGACACCGCAGGTACCTCCACTCCTTGCAACCAACCGGAACGGCAGTAGCACCGAGCAAGGTGGCTAGGTAGGCAGGTACCTGTTACCTAGAACCTAGTATTCAGGTATTGTGCCTTCCTACGAGGTCCTTCCTACACTGTACGAGGCACACCTACCCACCTGCCTTCACTCGCTGTGCTGTGGCCACCACCCTACTGTTATCGCCTCCATCTCCCCCACTAATTGAGGCGTGCCCGAGTGGACGGATACCTACCTAACACTGTAACAGCACCACCACGACCCCGCCAGCAACCCGCCCACCACAGCACCCACCTGCCTGAGCAGCAGTTTCCAGTGTCCCTGAGCCTTACAGTGTACCCTCGAGGTTGGGTTAGGTCCCGCCTGCCTCTTTTTGCTCCTCTTTTCCCCTCCTTCCTCCTCCGCCTTTCGCTCCTTCCCTCCTCTCCTCCTCTTCCCTCCTGCTGCTTCTGCTCCTGCTCCTGCTCCTGCTCCTACTCTCCTTCCTCCCCCCCTCCGCCAAAATGCCGTCCACCAACGGCACCGAGTATCGCCATATGCGCAACGGCAGCCTCAACATTCAACACCAACACCAGCAACAGCAACAGCAACAGCAACAGCAACAGCAACAGCAACAGCAACAACATTCGCACCCTTCGCCTCAGCAGAATGGTCATTCCAGCCCCATGATGAGCCCAATGCCATCATCCGCCTCGACCGTCGCTGGCCCCCCCGGCCCCGGGTCTGCCGCGGGCTCTGCCAGGTTCGACGGACCGCGAAGTCCACCAAGTACGTCACCTTGCCTTCTCCTCTTCCCTCTGCGTCTCACGATATCCTCGGCTTCTCCAATGAACCCTTACGTTGGAGTCTGGCTGGCTGGCTAGCTGGGTCTGAGTCTGCAGCACGTCGCACCGCACCCGTCCTTGAGTGACCAACACTCCTCCTCTTCCTCCTCGCCCTCCTCCTTCGTCCCCTTCTCGCTACCTTCCTCCCGCTCCCCGCTTCCCGCTTCCCGCCTCCCGCGACCATGGCTGACTGTTTCTCCTTTGCACTACAGACACGTCCCACGTTCCCTGCAAATTCTTCCGACAAGGTGCCTGCCAGGCCGGCAACGCCTGTCCCTTCTCCCACGATCTGGGTGCCGCAGCCGAGACCATCTGCAAGTACTTCGCAAAGGTGCGTTGAGAGTTGGAAGAGTTTGGCGCCTCGAGCCCGCCCTGCCTCGGTCGCTGTTTTCGGCAGCGCAAGCATCGCGACATGGATCGCGCGCCTGTGTCGTCTACCTGCCCTCCGCCTCCCCCTCCTCTCATCTCCGAGCCCCTCCCCTGCGCTGCGCTGCCTCAATCTCGCCCTGCCCCTCCGTCCGTCACACAGACCATCCATCCCACCCGCGCGCCCGGCCCGGCGCCCGTGCGGGCGGGGCCAACAACCATTCACCCGTTACCGTTGATCAACCGACCGACGGTCTGCTAACTATTCTATTGCAGGGCAATTGCAAGTTCGGTCCGAAATGCGCAAACATCCACATCCTCCCCGACGGCCGGAGAATCAACTACGGCAAAAACGGCGTAACTATCGGCACCACCCCCATTGCCCTCGGCGGTCGCATCAACCCGACTTCGGCCGCCGGATATCACCCTACGAGTGCCCTCACCTCCGGCCTGTACCGCGAGGGCGTCCCTGCTTACGCCTCGGCTTATCCCTACGGCGATGATAGACAGCATCAGCTGGGCCGCCAGCCGAGCGTTGAGAACGGCCTGCCCACCATCGATACCACCTACTCCCACCCCGGCTCCAACTACGGCTCTCCCCGTGACGACGATGCTTCGCGATTCGGTCTCGGTCTCTCCCCCGTCAACGCCAAGGGCCTGTCCGTCCTCGATGCCCCGCTCCCCGCCTCCTTCGACTCTCAGGGCATCTCCAACGCCGCCCGCTTTCCCGCCGCCCCGTGGCCTTCCTCCGTCCCCTCCAAGTTCGGCCTCGAGTCCCCGTCCCCCTCTCTGAATAACGCCAAAGACTCCCGAACATCCGAAACCCTCAAGATGCTGCATACTTCCGCTTTCGGCGGCAGCGAATATCTGGCTGCCGCCAACGCCACCGCCTCCAGCAGCCCCCCCAGCCAGCCAATGTCTGGCGAGGACTACTACGGCAAGCGCGCGATGCACTCGAGCCGGTACGCAAAGCCCAAAATGCTCAGCGCCAGCATGCCCAAGACGGTGGACCACGACTGGGAGGCCGAGTTCGCGTTCCTTGAGGAGGACTACGTGCCGCAGAACCTTCAGGACCTGTTGACCCCTGCCGAAAAGGCCCGCCGGGGTTCCCTGCGCACCGTCGATGGTGAGCCTGGAAGCGAGAATGCCACCAAATTTGGCAGTCCCATTACCGGCGCGAGCCCGAGCCGATGGGGCCCTCTGTTCCAGCGCCAGAAAGAGGAGGAGCTTGACGGGAGCCGCGGGATTCACAAGCATGGACCTTCCGCCTTTGGGCACGTTGGCAGCCCCCTCCGCAACTCCGTTCTCTCCAACGAGATGGGTAACGGCAGCCTGTCCCGGCCCATAGGCTCTCGCGCTGGCAGTGAGACCATGTCCGCCCTCACCCAGCAACTCCAGCGAACGCGCCTCGGAGACGACGGAAGTGGCAGCCCGCACCTTCACCCGCTGGCCGCCGCTGGCCGCGCTCCGAGCAACGGAGGCGCCGGTCCCATCGGCAAGGAACGCGAGCGTGTCATGGAGCGTCACGTCTCCAGCGGGTCCATCAGTTCCTCCGTCACCGGACGATACACCACTCCGATCGACGAGGAGGACCCCGCTTTCGTTTTCAACATGGAGGAAGAGGACGAACAGGCATCGGCGCGACTCAGGAAGCGCAACTCCGCCGGGTTCGGTGTCGGCGGTGGATGGAGCTACGCCAACGCCCTCTCCAGCAAGGGAGCCACTACTGGCTCGGGGCTTTCCAAGGAGCAGCGCGAACCCTCGGTCAGCGTCGAGACCGTAGGCGGCCGCTGATGCGGCTGTCGTCTTGTTTTGAGAGACCCGACAACCATGTCTACCACCGACACCCGCGGGGTGAAAAAAGCATAGCGACGGTGTAATGCCACCACTTGGGCGGCGTCCATATTTACTCTCGGACTCTTTCACACCCTGACGACACTCTACGACTCACTTTCAGCCACGACATTTATAGCATGCATTGGCAAAAACGCCAGCGGAAAACGAAAAAATCAACCGGTCTTCAAAATCAAGGGACATAGCAAGGGATCGGGATCTACAGGGTGGCTGCTCATACAACAGGGTCAGGGAGTTTGTCGGAGTTTTCCTCGTCTTTTCTTTCCCATTCTTATTGTACGTCACATCTTGCAACGAGAAGGGAAATTTTGGAGGCTTAATATGTTGGACTTTGGCAGAGGTCGGTCGGGCCGCACATGCTCGGCACCTGCGTTGAGTCCTGTGCTTTTCACTCGTTACGAAAAGAAAATTGGGAGGAAAGATGTCGCGATTGATTTGATTTTATTTCTTGGTTTAGGTTGGGAAGCGAGGCTTTCGGCAGCACAGAGAAGCGACGAGCTTGATTCGATCAATCTGGAAATGGGCGGCAGCAAACAACGAGATGGAGGGGTGGCTACTGATTGGCATACGCACATGCAAGTCCTGTCTTGTTGAATGTGGGATAGAACATGGCGAGCGTCTAATCGTCAAGGTGTCGGCAGGCTTGTAGGCTCGACGCCGCATTAGAGATGTCTGGGGAAGAGGAAAAGCAGATACCACCGTCTAATTATCGTTCATTATATACAAAAGCTGTTTGGGGGGTCATTTTGATACCGAGTCCCATGCCCGATTCCTTGTAGTGAGTGAAATAGCACCTAGCTAGTGATTCGGCACCTGGAACGGAATGGCTGCGCCGGTATTGCCCGGGCCCTGCCGGGGGATGGAAGGCGGCCAAGAGTTGCTCGCCTACGTCGACGCGACTGGTAGCAAGGCATGGAAGGCGATGAAGTTCACAAATGCCCCGACAAGGGGTGACGATAAATCTATACACTAATACAAGGCCATGCGGGGGGCCGGCTCCAGGCATGTCAACAACATAACATCCAGAGCGTGCGTCGCATTGCCGGGATTACGCGCGGGAGGGCCGCGATGTGGGCTACACTACCGAACCGTCCACCCAGAACGACAGAGTCGTGACTGCCGGCTGTTCTCTCTATCCCCCCATCCATAGAAAGCTCAAGAGCACAGGCGCAGCATCCCTCGCGTGTAGTCCCCCTCCCGTCTTCTAGGTGCGAAGTGGCGTTTGTCGATGTCGGGGGCAGGTAATTGTACAGGCCGCCGGGGGAGACGGGTTTTTGGCGGAGAAACGGTTCGTGATTTAGTGAGCATCGGGTTGGCTGATGATGTACTCGACGGCCTTGTCGACTGCGCAAGAGGGGTAAGAGGTTAGTTGCGTGGTCCCATTCGCACACGTCAAGGGAAAACATACCCGAGTGGATGGTGTCGGCGTCCTTGTCGGGGATCTCGATGCTGAACTCCTCCTCAATGGCCATGACGACCTCGACGGTGTCCAAGCTATCAAGACCGAGGTCGTTGGCGAAGTGGGCGTTGGACTTGATCTGTAGATCTTCATAATGTCACACTCCAGTACTGGCGTCCTGGGTGCGACGATCAACAGTCGGTAAGGAAAAGGGAGGAGGAGGAGTCGGGGCGACGACGTACGTTGGCCGGGTCGTTGACCTTGTCGAAACCCTGGAGCAGGGCGAAGATGCGGCCCTCGACCTCCTCCTTGTTCAGGCCGGTGGCGGCAGAGTGCGGTAGCGGACGAGAGGGCCCCGAAGGGCAACACGCGGCATGGTGACGAGGGATGTCCAAGAACAGGGAGCGGATCACGGACATGGGATTGGATGGCAAAGAGATGTGGCGGCGGCCGCGGAACGGAGGACTGCTGTGCGGAACATGTTTGCTGGCTAGGGCGCTTGGTAGACGGAGACGAAGCTTCGGAACAGCTGTGACGGCGGGTAATTGGGAAGCCGGCGGTGTGGATGGGAGGTGTTTCGTTTTGGGGTTGGCAGCGACGCTGGGATGATGGGAGCTCTCGGGTGTGGAGGAGGACGGGATACAGTGTTCGCCGGGGCGATGATGATAAATTTCTCGTCACCCCCCCGAGGCGTGTCAGTCTGATATTGGCACGACTGGCCGCCGCATCCACCCCAGCTCCTCTTTATGAGGAATTGGCCGCAATACCATATGATATTAATATTAATAAGCATAACAACTGTTTTGACTATCATACTCAAGACTTTTCAAAAGTTCTGAGAATCATTTGAGCAGGTGGTGCTGGTCGCCACTGCCATCATGGTGATGCGTTCTGCTCCTTCCTGCCGACCTCTTGAAGGCCGGATGGCAGCCACGTGACCCACAGCCGGCCAATCAGGCCCCGCCCCTTTGTAATCCCGCACCAAAGCCAAAGCTCGTCTCCAGTGCCGAGTGTCCACGCCCACGCCGGTAAACGTCAAGCTCATATCCTGCCTCCCGAGCAACGCACCTCCTCCCCCCAACCCTCCGCCCGCGATCCTACCCGGACACCGCCGTCCCCTCTGCCGATTCTGCCCGGTCGCATCAAACCTCGTCGATCGAGAGAACCCGTCACCGAGACCGACAATGCCTCCCGCGGCGCAGCTGCCCGTCACGATGCTGGCCCTCGCGGCGACGAGGCCGGCCGCGAGAACCTCGTCCGCCCTCATGACCGGTCGCCTCATGGCCGCCCACGCCGTGCGCACCTATGCTACGCCCGCCGGCCCCCCTCCCTCCAACTTCCGCCCCAAGAGACACGAGACCTGGGACGAGGAGAAGGAGTCGACCCTCAACAAGATGGGAAGATACTTCCTCCTGTCCGAGATGGCCCGCGGCATGTACGTGCTCATGGAGCAGTTCTTCCGCCCGCCCTACACCATCTACTATCCCTTTGAGAAGGTGGGTTCAATCCATTGCCCTTTTTCCCCCGCGTATGGAAGTCAATTGGGCAAAGTTGGGGTTTGTCGAGGAGGTTTATACAGGGAGCATCGGGGAGCCCCGGAAGATGCGAATTTTGTCGGGAGTCGCAACGTTCGCCCACGACGACGGTATCAACAGTCCCGGGGCATTTTTGGGGAGGAATTGCTGCAGGAATCGACGAGGAGATGGGGAAATCTGTTGTTGATAACCTGCTAACCCGCCTCTTCCCAGGGTCCCATCTCTCCCCGCTTCCGTGGCGAGCACGCCCTCCGCCGCTACCCGTCCGGCGAGGAGCGTTGCATCGCCTGCAAGCTCTGCGAGGCCATCTGCCCCGCGCAGGCCATCACCATCGAGGCCGAGGAGCGCGCCGACGGCTCCCGCCGCACCACCCGCTACGACATCGACATGACCAAGTGCATCTACTGCGGCTTCTGCCAGGAGTCTTGCCCCGTCGACGCCATCGTCGAGTCTCCCAACGCCGAGTATGCCACCGAAACCCGCGAGGAGCTGCTGTACAACAAGGAGAAGTTGCTGTCCAACGGTGACAAGTGGGAGCCGGAGCTGGCCGCCGTCATCCGCGCCGACGCTCCCTACAGATAAGACTGCAAGTCTCTGGGGAGGGGGGTCAGAACAGGAGCCACGAATTTTCTTTTTAACTGCTTTCGCTATAATGCCTAGGAGGGAACAAACGCATCGAGAGTGGAGGAGGCGGACACCGGAGCAAAGAGGCAGCAGATGCAGCGGGAGCAAAAATGGTTCCGGCGTGCTGTGTATGTGTGTACTACAGACAGGTCGGGATCGGCTAGACTTGTGTAAATATCTCGCGAAAAGCAACCCTTTTTTTCTTTGTCTGTTGCACAACTGTCTCCTGCGATGTATGGCGAGACGAGGCAAGGCAACCAACCCAACTAGACGGTCGTACACCCGGGATGACAAGCACCAATTCTTGGGGCCGAGAAGTATGGAAGTGATGATTAAAATTAGTCAATGTGCATGCATGTTGCTCCAAGCGGCTCACGCGCAATCCTCGCGGATGTACAACCATGTAGGGCATTATCTCATCCAACCAACGCCTGGCTTAAATCAATAATCAAGCATCGACTCAATGCTATCCGTCCCAACAGTCACGCTTGCTCAGTTTCCTGGGCCTCGTCCCTGGCACGTCAGAGACATCATCGTGGTTCCGTGTCCCAATCTTGATTCCGCAAAGAAAAGAAAACAACCTCTTTTTGGTTTAGAACGTCTTCTCCCAAGCTCCCCACCATACTCCCATGTTGGCAGCTACCACCAGGTCCAGCATCTTCAGGCCCTCGGGATAGATGATGAGCTTGCCTAGCTTCGCCCGCTTGCCGCGGTTGCCGCCGCCGGCCTTCTCCTTGCCGAGCTGCAGGTCAAAAGGGCTCGGGATGTCGTCGTCGTCGCTGTACTCGCCGCCGGGCTTACCGATGTTGAGGAGCTTGCTAAAGTGCCCGCTCAGCTGCTCCCTCTTGCCCTCCTGCCGGAAGAGCTCGGCGCTCGGGAGGTTGAAGCGCAACTCGCTCACCGGCGCCGAGTTGGTAGAGCCCGAGGGCGCGAGCGGGTTGCTCAGGCCGCCGGCGTGGGGCAGGACGTGCCTGCACTTGACGCTGCGGCCGGCGTTGCCCGTGCGGAACTCGCAGCGGCCGTCCCAGGGAGAGACGAAGACGTAGCCCCTCGGCCTCAGGCCGTGGCCCGGCTGCGTGATGATGGGCCCCGAGTCGCTCGCGTTGGAGGACAGGGAGCCCGTCGAGTGGGTGCTAAGCTGGCGCGAGTGGCGGTGGGAGCGGGCCGGCGAGGTGCCCAAGGGGGGCTCATCGGTGCTGCCGGACCTCGAGCGGGAGTTGTTGAACTTTTCGCGGATGTTCGTCGTCCAGGACTTGCCGTACGCCATAACGACCTGCCTGTTGAAGCCTCCCTCGGCCGGATGTTGCGTTTGCGCCTGCGCCTGAGCCTGCTGCTGCTGCTGGTGCCAGTTGAGGGCGTCTTCCGAGTTGGCAAAGGGTAGGGAGGAGGTGGAGGTGCGTGGCATGTCAAGGCTCTGGCGCAGGGGCATGTGGCGGAACTTGGCATACCCCGAGGACTCGAGGCGGATGTTGATGGGCGGCTGCGGCGCGTTGGCACGGCGGCGGTCGTGGGCAGAGAGGCCGGCTGAGTCGAAAGAGAAGTACTCGTACTCTTCGCCCGAGTCCTCGAGCTGGTGGGACGAGACGCGGCCGATGTTCCACTGATGACCCGAGCTAGGATCGCGGCGGATCAGGGAGAGGGTGAAGGGCACGGCGGTGGTGTTGTGGAAGCGGTTGGGCGACGGCGAGCGGGACAGGCGGCGGACGTGGTGGGAGGTGGACGTCGGCGGGCGGGAGGAGGAGCGGTATGGTTCCTCGGTGCCGCGGGGCGGCGAGTAGGAGGGGGAGGAGCGAAGGACGTCCGACTGGTAGGAGGCCTCGTAGTCGAGGACCGGAGGCGGGGCCGGGGTCGAAGTCTGGTTCGAGCTCGGGATGGCACGGGGGCCAACGGGTTTGCGGACCGGGGCCGGAGCCGGAGCCGAGTAGGACAGGGGCCGGGGCGGAAGTTCCGGGCGGTCCTCTGTGTCTCCGTCGGCCCCGCGCAATTGTTGCCGGTCGTAGCCGCTGCCGTAGCCCCCGGCGGCGGGGTGAGAGCCCGGGAGAGGGTACGCCCGCACGGGCTCGGCTGGCGGCGAAGGGACTTTTGCGCCGGCGGGCAGGGGTTTCCGGCGGATCTGGTTCCCGCTGCGGGTGCTGTCCATGCTCGACCGGGGCGTGTCCGGGTTGCGCAGGTTCTGCGGGGGCTGCGGCAGGCCAGGCTCGTAGGGACGGCCGGCCTCGCCGGGGAGTTCGAGGTGGATGTAGTAGAAGGAGTTGGCGACATCTTCGCTGGTGACATTTTTCGGGTGAGGTTTTGAGGTGGAGAGGATGATATCTGGCGAGGGGATAACCAGTATCAGCATTCATGATCGTGAAGTGAAAAGCGACATGAGAACTCACCTCGAGTGCCTGGTACTCGGGAAATGTAGAGCGTCAAGGGATCCTGGCGGGCATCGGCGGGCTTGTGAGGGTATTGCGGCGGGTTGGCGGCCAGGTAATTGAGCGAGGCCAGAGACCTAGCCTCGATCTGGGTGGCCATTCTGAGGAGAAGGAGATGAGAATCTCGCGAGCGGCAGCGGGATGCGCGGGGTCGCAGGAGGGTTTTGTGTATATCTGGCCAAGCAGCTGCACGGCGGGAAGCGAAGGATGCAGACGATGGTTTGTGAGTACGTGACGTACTGTGTGGCTGCTGCGGTATGTAAGAATACGCAGTTGTGTGAGTATCGTTGGTGTTGTGGAGGGGGTGGGTGTGAGAGGGTGGATGTATGTGAGGCGATGGATGTGTGAGAGAAGATGAGTGAGTGAGTGAATGTGAATTGGGTGGCTGAGCAAAAAAAGAAGAAGAGGTGTGAAGTGAGGCGGGAGGTCTCACAGCCCACTATAGACCTGAGCAACTTGTAACTTGAAGCCAGCCCAGCCAGGTCCAGATACCTAGTAGGTACAGGTTCAGGTGCAGGTGCAGGTATCCGTACAGGGACGCAAACCCTCACCAAGTGCCGCGAATTGGGGGGTCCCTGGGAATGAGATGCACTGTGAGCGAGTGAGGGAGGGGATGACCAGGGCACTTAGTGACCAGGGAACCGCGGGGCGCTGTCACCTGGAGCTGGTGTGGGTCGGTGCTTGAGAGCTTCTGATTTGGTTTTTTCTGGGTTTTTCTTCCTTCGGCGGGGGTCTCAGGTAGATAGGCTATAGGAGGTTGGCGATACTTGGCCTGGCGTTGAGAACGAATCCGGAAAGAGAAGAGAGGAGAGAAAACCGAAGGAGAGTAGTGTACGGGTATCGCGTGGTTGGGATGGATCTTAGTGAGAGGGTGATCGACGGTGCAGGGCGGGCAGGCGGGTGGTTGGGGGCGTGTATGAATTGAATTGGATCGAAATGCGACGAGGAGGAGGAGGGGGAGGAGGAGGGGGCGGGAATGGCGAATAGGCGATGATAATAATATCCTCGTACTCTTGCCCTCTTGCCCCGGTAACCTCAATGTGTCCTGAAGTCCACTGGCTCGGCTTGTTTTGTTGCCTCCACCGTCTGTGTCTCTTGGGCGAGAGTAAGAGTTCTGAGCCAAGAAGCCGGCCGGTTGGTTCGTTGTACCGGCAAGGAGGCGCGTCCAGGGGCGAAGGCCTGGACTAGATCGATACTCAAAGAAGAAACGAGAAAAAAAAAAAGGGAACAAGGTCCCCGGATCTGCAATAGCGGCGGAGGGACGATGACCTCCGTCTTGCCGTGTCGAAGGGGGCCGCTGTGCCTCCAGCGTGCCGCTGCCGGTAGCTATTTTTTTCTCTTTCTCTCACTCGCCGTCAAGCTCCATCCAATGGCAAAAACGAGTCGTCAGCTGTCTGGGGCTATGCTGTGCTGTGTTGTGTTGTAGTGATGTAGTGAGCTGAGCTGAGCTGCAATCTGGACTGAGGAGTAGTAGGATGTCGGCCGCTGTTTATTGGTTTAGGTGAGCATCGAGGAGTCCCCGGGTCGGCTTTAATCCGCAGATTGTTTGGCCCAGCTGTTCGTCTTCTGCTGCTGGCTTCTTTGGGTGGTTGAGGTGAGGAGATCCGGCGACGGCGACGGCGATGTGTTGCTCATTTAAAGCCCCCTCCCTCACCCCCAAGCTGAAAGATTGAAAGTGGGCAGCCGGCGGTTTGTGCTGGGTCTTGGCACGAACAATGAGGAGATGAACAACTCTAAAAGCCTGTATTCGTACGGTACCCCGTATGTAAACTCTTGAGCCTAATCGTCGCTTGTGCTTGTTTTTCTCACAAGTCCAACGGGTGAATTGAGCTGCGTCAGGCATGAGATGAGCAGGAGAATATGATACCTATGTGTACGCGCAGTATTAAAAGCTTGAGTAAGAGGAATGAGGGTGTTTCGTGCTATATTTTCGATCCAATCCTTAGGTTTCTCCCTCATCCATACTTATCGCCGTCCCTCTCTCCGCGATGAGTGAGCCATTTGGGACGGTTGAGGATGAGACGGAATGATGCAGCCCATCGGTTAGACCATACCATGTCTCGCTCCAGCGCGGGATGACGAAAAAAGGTCTCGGATCCCCCTTCAAGACCCCTAGATTTTTTGGTGCATCACGCACGGCTCGAGACAGCTGAAGTGTGGAACAGACCCTCCGACGACTCACCATAGGTAGCTGGAGTCTTAGCATGGCGATGATAACAGCTGAGCTACAAGCATCCATGGGTCGACACTGGGAGGATTTCCAAAGAAAAAAAAAAGAAAAAAAAAACACAGAGGGGCACTGGCCTGAGAGTGAACAACTACTAGCTACGTATCCGTAGTGTACCTACATACATTTGGTGCAGAGCGCCCACCCCTCAAGCGCTCGAGCTCACGATAGTACGGCAAGAGCAGGGATGAAGCATTCTGGACCCGTCGACTTGGACGAATAAGCAAATTCGCATGAAGATCAACGTCACCCTGAAGGCACCGCTCTCCCGTTCCCTTGGCCGCTCATCTGGCAGAGTCAGTCGTCGCAAGCCGCCTGGCCGGGGTCCGCACCCTTCCCCTCGTCTCTTGTCTCCTGTCTCTCGCCGTCTCATTCTTTTCATCGACATCAAGTTCTCCCTATTGAGATTGCGAGGCTTACTACCAGGTAACTCAGTGACCAATATCGTCGGTGGAGAAACAGAGAAGAAGAAGATGTGTTTGCCTCAGAAAGACGTCATGTTCGTCGACATGTGAGACCCGACTCGGACTCTGAAAACCATCGCCTCCTCGACCTTCGGCCCCCGTCTAGGCCCCCGTCCACGCCCTCGGTCAAGGGTCCAGGCCCGCTGCGGCAGTCGAACGCTGCGAGCCCGCGCAAGCCGGGTCGTACCCCTGATTAGGTCCTGAGTCCAGTGGCCCAAGTTGAAGCCGCTCACTGCCAATGATTCAGCAAAGAAACGCCTCTTGGGAGGGCGCTGAGCCACACTTGCGCCTCGAACTCTCACGAAACTACTACCATAGTATCCACCGTCCACCATTTGCTGCGTAAGTCCCGCTGCCTCGGCATGAGAACAGCTCACCGGAGAGCGAGGTACATCCATGTCCGCGCGCCAACTGGCAGTCGGCAACGTTCTCCTAAACCCCTTCCGCGGTAGCGTCAACAACACGAACCCCGGGGTTCCTGGCCGTTGCACGAGGCGTGGCTGACTGTCATTCACCAGGGCTTGTCCAATGCCGCGCAAGGCGTCGCTAGTAGCATTGTCGCCGGCGCCAGTCGTCGCTTCGCGTTCACTGCATCATCTGCACGGTGTCACGGCTGCTGGCGATGTTGACGATGATGTGTCGGCCGGTTAAGGTTGGCGGGTGATGTCACGCACAGTGATCAACCGAAAATCCATGGGTCCGATTACGTCCCTCCGAAGTCGTGTTGCTATCTTGGGATCTGCTTAACCTCGGGGTTGTTCATCCCTTACGAATCCTGTGGTCTCACGCGACGAACTGTCCTCTGCACTAGCTAGGTATCAGTCCAGCGTCATCCAGTCATCCTCCTACGGCCTAGCCTCAGGGGCAGTTCGGACTACTCGCGTCAGCTTCGACCTGCCGTTGGGACATTGGATCAGCAAGGAGGCTTGTCGGTCGCGTGCCCGTCAGAGTCCAAGGTTCTAAGACACCGTTTGTCAACAGACGCCAACGTTCCTGGCAGGCACATCGGCTGGCTCGGCGTTCCCATGCGGACCATGCTCTCCGGCAAGCAAGCCTTTCGAACCGCCGTCGCGGGTCTTCTGCATCGGAAAAATGCCCGAGACTACGGCGCGGCGCCAAGTCCGATCGGCCGCCAAGTTTGGCGTCTGCTCCCCCGGATCCGAGTCCACTCGCAACCACATCGACGGAGGTCCCACGATGCTCACGCTTTCCGCATCGGCGGCCCTCTTGCGCTGGTCCGGACGCTGCCCGACTGTTACTCTTTCCGTTTTGATCCTTTGTCTCCGTATCTCGTTGTTTTAGACAAAGTGCTTCTTACGTCATCCTGCGGGTGTTCGGCACCGTTTCGCTGGCAGGGCTCCGTCTCTCATGTTTTTCCCCTTTACGGGCCCGTGCTCTGGGAGAGAGTGTAGGGAAATTTGTTCAATAAATAACAGGATTGATAGGTAAAAGGAGTACGGATATCGTGGAAGCGAATCCGAGCGAGCTCAGAAGCCTCCCAGTACCACGGTTCAGTAAGCAGTATCAGACCAACAAATGCCCCCAAGATGCAACCTTCAATCGGGTGAGATGCCGATGCCTCTGTGCTCTGCTGACCCGAAAGTGTCGCTGTCACTGGTGGGAGTTCCTTACCACGGCTCAACTGGCATCGTGACATCGTGGTTCGGACCATCTGCCGACTTGGCAACCGGGTGCTTCCAGACGAACAACAACCTGCCCCGGCTAGTCTCTCTCTCAAGTCTCCTCCTCTCCTTCTGCTCGGATCTCTCGGATTTCCGGCAACAGCCAGCAAAGGCAACTGCAAGATTTCTTGCTATTGACGGCCTTACAGTCCGCTCATCTTGGGCCTCCTTTTCCAAAACCCACACCCACCCACAAAACCGACCTCGGATATTTTCCCTAAGAGCCCTGGAACTTCCCAGTGACCTTTCTCGACCTCTACGGACAGCGGCCCCGGCACTTCGGCCGCTATATCACACTCACATATTGCCCCGTTTTCCGGACTCGGTCGAGGGTGGTCAGGCCTTGACTCGGCTAGTGTTTCCAACAAACGAGTTCGCGACGCTATTTTCGCCCCTCTTTCTCGCGAGTGTTGGCCAATATTAACCAAAGTGAAAAGATTCTTCCGTCGAATCCTTGCCTTTCCGCCGTGGATGTCCACAGCGGCTCCTTTCCCCATGTTCTTGTCGTCCGAATTGGCCCACCTCACATTGACAGACACAAAGTAAGCTATTCCCCAACCGCCTACGATTACCAAATGGAGGACATCTCCGTGCATGCAACGCGCCAACAGCCGACGGGCTAGAACATCCCCTCCCACTTTGGAAGCTGCCATGTAGTACTGGCCTCCTCTACTCTCGCGCCTTCGACTCAAAAGACCGGGGATGGCTTGCTGGCGTTGGTCAAAGATCCGGATACTATTGGCATAGCCACTACGCAGTCAGCCCCAGTGGCGTACAGCGCCACAGCAGGAGCTATAGCCACACAGAGTCACATAACCACGTGGCTCCACCTATAGCTCCAATATTTATACTAGTACCCAGGCCACTTTAAACTTATAAATATTATTACTCTTTATAACAAATCTTTAACCCTGTATAAATTAATTAAATCTTTTACTCTATAAATAAACTAATACTAATTAGTAATTAACTTACCCGTTACTACTTAACTATAAACTATAAATTAACTAGAATTACTTAGAAAAGATAATAATGGACTATTATAACTCTAACCTATAAGTAGAACTTCTAAAATACTATTACTATACTAAGTATCCCTTTAATTTTAAAAGGGGACTTAACTTTATAGCTAGACCTCTAGGAGTATAAAAAAAAAGAAGTATTAAAATATAATAAACCCTATAATTCTATTAAATATTATTAATAAAACTATTACTTAAAACTATAAAAACACTACTACTAAAGTACTATAAAGAGATTATAAAAAAAAACCCCTTCTTATAATAACCTTTTCCTTTTCTTTCTACTTATAGCCTCCTTTTAACTATCCTCTTTGTTTATTAGAACCCCCCTTTTTAACTTACCTCCTACTCTCTCTAACTCCTCTTTTTCTAAAAAAGCTACTATTACTACCTCTTACTATAACTATAAACTTCTTTAATATTACCTCTCCTTTCTTTAATAAGGGTTAAGATCTACTTTTTTAAAAATACTCTTTTTACTAACTACAATTATAACTTACTCTTCTACTTTAAATCCCTCCTAACCCTACTAAAATAACCTAAACTACTTTAGTTTATAAATTACTTTACTTATAGTACCTACTAGCTGTTTAGACTACTATTTATTTACTAATCCTATTACTTAAAAACCTATATATATTAGGCCCTATAAATCCACAGCCTCTTTCTTCTTCTTTTATAACCTACTAGAGTATACTTTAGTAAACTTTAAAAAATCTATATCTTTAGGTTAAATATAAGGGATTTTACTAAGTCTTTTAATATAAATAATAAAAAGACTTTTTATAAATTATTATAATCCTCTCTTTATCCCTATTTATCACCCTTATTATCTATTACTATAACCCTATTTTACTTATATAGTAATAATAAAATCTAGTACTATTATTAATTATCTACAGCCTAATAACTACCCCCTATTACTAGCCTTCTATAAAGTACTTAAAAAGCCTTTTAGTAAATCTTATAATATATACTAAAAAGAGTCTTACGCGACTCTACTAGTTATAGAAATATTTTAAACCACCTCTATAAATAAGCCTTTTAAGGACCTTTCTCTTATAATAGTAGCCTATAAATTAGTAATAAATGTAGATTTTACTAGTTAAAGACCTATTTATAATTATAACAAACCTATAAAAAATACCCTAATAGCTACTTTTAAAATATACCTTTTATAGTTACTTAATAAGTCTACTATAAAAGGCTTTACTAGTTATATTCTTTAAAAGACTTTTAATATTAACTTTAGTAACTAGCTTATAAATACCTTTACCTAAGTCTTACCTAAAGTCTACTAAGTTATTAAAGAGTTTTTATACTCTAATAGTATTAAGTTTAACTCTTTATAAAAAAATATTAAGTAGTAGCTTTTTAATATTACTTAAATAACTTAATTTAACTTTTAAAGTAAAAAAGACGTTATAATAACTATAGCCCTTTATAAAGGCTTTAAAGCTAACTTTAAAAAGCCCTACTTCCTTAAACACATTATAAATAGCGGGTTATACACTACTTTAAAACTAATTAAGTATAATAAAAACGTTTTTTTACTATTAATTAAATATTATAATAATACTACATCTTATAACATAAATACCTTACTACTTTAAAAAGTAACTACTTCCTAATTCTTTTTAAAAAATTAATATTATAGCTAGCCCTATTAGCTTTATAAAGCTATATAAAGTTAACCCTACCCTTACTACTTTAGAAATTTCCCCTAAACTACCCCTACTCTAGTACTACTACTCCTTAATCCTCCTATACTAAAAATACTTACTAACTTTTTTAAACTTAAAGAAGGTATAATATACAGTAGTAACTAGTACAAATCTCTTAATACAAAACTTAAAATCTTTAAATATAACTACTACTTTATAAGTATTTTATAATACTAAGCCTATATTACTTTCCTATTAATACTAAAAAGTTAAGTATAAACCTTTTATTACAACTACTTTAATAACTCTACCTCTCCCCTATTACTTTCTAAAGTAGTAGTTATAGTATATAACTACTTTAAGACTAATTAAACACATTAATAGTACTTCCTTAAGTAGTAATATCTTAACTGTATTATAAAAATACAAAACAGCTAAGGTAAGTCTTGTGTTAAGTACTTTAATAAAATAATTGTAAAGTTTTTAAAGATCTAACTTATATTTAATAAAGTATACTAAAGCGATTAAGCCCTTTATAGCCAACTTCTTACCACCTATTACTCTTACCTAAATCTCATAACCGCCCTTATTAAAGAATCTCCTATACTTAGTAGTACTATTACTAACTTATAGTTAGCTACTAGTGTTACTAATAGCTACTCTATAAACAACTAGTATATCTCTACTAACACCTACTATATTAACTATAAATACAGTAGTAACTACAGCAACTACTACTAAGCTCACAATAATCATAACTATCCCTATAGTAATATACCTCCTTCTTATAGTATCTTACTAAAGTACTATATATATAGTAGAATTGGTTACTAGTCTAGTAAGTATATATAAAAAAAGTATAATAAAGTATATAAATACTATAAATTATTATTATATATTTAAAACCCCTTTTATAAGGGGTATTCCTAGTTCCTACTCTAATATAAGAGTACTTTAAATAATAATAATAACTTTTTATTTATAAATACCCCTAAGTAAGGAGATTTAAAGTCTAAAAAGAATATTAAGTTTATCTACTACACAACGGCGTACTATACCTCCTTAAGTATTAATAGCCTAACTAACATTAATAGCTACTAGATTGTTAAGCTACTTAATAATAATACTACAGCCCACTACTTAATACAAATAAACCCCTTTTCTCGCTTAGTACTAATATTAACGTTTATATATAATAGTTACTACTCTTTTAATGTTTTTTGTAGTATTATACTTAATACTAGGGTAGTAAAGTTTTTAACTATGGGCTATAATTAATATATAGTACTATAAAACTACTTTTTACTAAATTTTAAACTTAATACTTTAAGGGCTAGTAAGATCTTTATTTCTTTTAAAAACGTAGTACTGGTTAATTTACTAGAATCTATTAATGTCCCTACCCTATTTAGAAATATCACCTTTTATATAATACCTACGAATACTCTATTTTTACTTAACTTAAGTAATATAAATTAACTTAGTATTATTTTTAATAACGTCTATAATAAACTCTATTAAAGTACTATAGTAGTCTTAATTGTTTAGTAATAGAGGTATAAATAGCTCCTCTTTAACCCTAAAGAGTCACTAGTATTCTACTACCTAACTAATATTAAGCTATACTAATTTTATTAATAATTTAGCTACCCTTTTATTTAAAAACTTTATAATATTTTATAAAAGACTAGGAGTTCTATTAAGATTTCTGTTATTAAAACCCTTAACTATATATACTATTAATACTAATTTAATAATTTAACTCTATCCTACTTTAAGTTTAGTATTTATAATAACTTTAACTTTAACTATAAAGTTATTATTAACGTTATATATATTAATAGTAAACTAGTTCTATATATAGTTAATATATCTATAGCCTTTAATACCGCCTACTTTTTAGAATCGCTTTTTACTAAATATCTATAGTAAGTGTTTTAAAAGAACTAAATTAATATATACTAAGGACCTTTTAATAACTTTATTACTAATTTAAGTACTAGATTTTAGTTTAGTAAGTTTTATAGTAATACTAAATTCTTTAGTATTACCCTTAAGGATACTTCTATTAAAGTATACTACTTAATTAGTAAAGTTAAAAAATACTGTACTATAGTATATAAAATCTATAAAATCTTTAAGGTTAAGAACCCCGGAATAAGCTGTAATACCCGCCTTTAAGCTATAATTAAAGCTATTCATAATACTACTAGCTTAAACAGCCTTGTTTTAACCTTATTAGTATTTAAAGTGTACTTATATATAAATAACTCCTTTCTACTATCGCTAAATATTATAGCTAAAGCTACTACTATTTATAAAGCTATAAATAAAGTCTACTACTTCTATACTAAGTAAATAGTTATAGACGGCTTTAAAGTATATAATAGCTTTAATACGTTTATAATCTTAAATCTTTTATTTTAATTTAAGGTTAGAGTATAGTATAAAAAAGGTAGTTAGTAAAGTCTATACTTACTCCTTTTAATTAATAGTAAGTTCTATATACTAATACTTCTATAAGGCCCTTATATATTTAGATCTACTTCTATTAAACCCTTTTATAATAACAATAATAAAACTAACTTTAGATCTCTACTATTAAATAACCCTAGCTATACTAAAAAAACTAAAAATAACAAAGCTAATAGCCCTAGAGATACCCCTAGTAAGGCTAAGTTGTCTAAAGAAATCCTTAATAAAATTGTTATTAATACTACTCCTTCCCCTATTACTAAAGACCTTATTTAACTACTAAGGAGACGCCCCGGCCGCCCTTATAAAAACGCAGTAGCAGCGTATATCTTAGTAAAAGAAAAAACCGACTTTACCCTTATAATTAAACTATACAATAAGAGTGTAATTACTATACCTAATAAACCCTTTTAACTATTAATAAAGCAAAAAATCGCAGTACTTTAGAATCGTAATATCTTTAACTTCGTCCCTCACAACCCTAATATCCATAAGGGCCACTATATCTTTAAATCAAAGATTATTAATAAAATTAAAAAAAAAGACTATAGACAGCCCTTATAAGAAGTCCCGTCTTATAATCTAAAGCTATAATAACAATAGTAAAGTTAAAATCCTTATACAGTCCCTAACAATCTAGTAAACTTTATAATAACTAATCCTTACTTTAGCTCTATTTCTAATCTATAACAGTATAACTCTCTAACTACAAAACATTACCTAAGTATATATACAGTCTAAAACAAAACTTAACTAAACTATTCTTACAAAACTCCCTAAACAAATCAAGTATTAATACCCTTGTAATACTATTATAGTTATTAAAAAACCACTCTATAGTATTATAGAAGTAGAAACGTACTAGTAGGCAATATATAACCACTACCACCACAAAAGGCTTAATATAGTTAACTTAATATATAACCTATACTTCTTAATATTATTAATTAATAATAAAAAGTTTACTATAGTTAGAATATAGATAAATAATATATTAAGACTCTTTACTATTAATTTTTTAGCCTAAAAAAATAACTAGCTTTAAAAAGTAAACTTTATAACTAAACTAAAGTCCTTCTTAACCACTAATAATCCCCTTATATTTAATAGTAGTATTCTAAGCCTTAAAAGTAGTAACTTAGTATTTAAACAAAAAGGCTAGAATAAAAAGCTAGTTATTATAATCTCTAAAATAAATTAAAAGACTAAGTATATTTAGTAGTAAGCCCGCAGTACCTATATTATAACAACCTATTAACTAGAGGTATCTTATAACCTATTAGTCACTACCTAGTATTAAAAGCCTAGTAATAATAATATTAAAGCCCTAAACAAGCACTTATAGTAGCAGATCAATAACTAAAAGTAAGGGTTAATATATATGCTCCTTAATCTTACCACTAGCAAGCTTTTTATATTTATAAATAAATTATTTACTAATAATAACAACTTCTTATTACAGCTTAGCTTTATTATTATCCTTAATAATAAGCGTCACCTTACTAATAATACCTTCAAGCTCCTTAGTAACATCGTCTACTATAGCTCTATAAAGAGCAAGTGCGTCACCTATAGTATACTAGTATCTAAGATCTATAGTATAACAGCTAGTACTAATATAACCCTCCCTATTACTAAAACCCTCTAAATTATAACTAACTATCTCTAGCTTTTTAAAATCCCCGTAGTAGTATATATAAATTTATACTTACTACATAAATACCTTATTAAACTTAGTACTACTAAAAAAAAGTAACTAATAATTAATATTATAGCCCTAAGATAGTTTTATAAACAATACAAAATTACTAATATCTACTAGATTTCTAGAAGTAATAACCTAACTAATACCTTTATAAAAAACTCCCTAAACTACGCTTTTAAAAGCTTTATTAATAGTAATAGTATAAAAATTAAAATAAAAGAATAGGTTATATAAAAAGGTGCGTAGAGTTAAGAATATAAAGGAATTAAGGGATATAGGTAGTAAAGGGAAAAAGATATAGATTATAGTTGCTCTAAAGGCAGCCTAGTTAGCCCTAGGCACTCTAATAAGCACTAGTCTATTAAAAATAAAACTTAACTCCTATAGGGGTTTTTTAGATTTTCTTTTAATTTAATAAAGGGTAGTAATTTATTAAATAGTATTAATTACTACCTTTTTTATAAAAGTAATTATTCTTTTTTATTAAGGCCTTATACTTTAGGCTATAAAGTAAAAAGTGCTAGTATTAGTATAGCTACTGTATAGTTAGCCCTAGTAGTATATAGCACTATAGTAGAAGCTATAGCTATATAGAGTCACGTGACTACGTAGCTCTACCTATAGCTCTAATATCTATACTAGCACCTAGGCCACTTTGAACTTATAAATATTATTACTCTTTGTAACGAATCTTTGACCCCATACGGATTGATCGAATCTTCTACCCTACAAGTAAACCAATAGATACATAAAGGCCTCTACCCTTGAGCTGTATCTGTATCTCAAGCCTTCCTTTAGTCCATACATTCGCTTCTTCAACCATACCGTTCGTTGTATTTCAACCTTTACATTCGTTCCAACTCAACTTGTCCTTCACTTACATACGCATAACCATCGCCATTATGCAGCTCTCTACCCTTCTCATGGCCGCCCTCCCGGCCACCGCCATGGCCTTCCCCGGCATCTTCCCCGTCGATGGCCCCTCCAAGGATGGGATCACCAAGCGCGATTCTTGGGGCGGCGCCGTTTCACTCGGTCCTGCCAAGTCTACCATTATCAAGGCCGTCACCACCCTGACCCCCGGACCCGCACCCCCGACACAGGCCGGTATGCTGTTCCTCTGGCCCGGCATGTCCAACGGCACCGGCGACCTTATCCAGACCACCCTCGAGTCGTGGCCCGATAACAGCTGGTGCGGTGCCACCAAGGGCCAGTGGTGCGTTCGCGCGTCCGTCTTTGGCTCCTTCGGCCAGATCGACAGCAAGACCGCGGCCCCCGTCAAGGGCGACCAGGCGATCAAGATCGAGTACACCCTGCAGTCGGACCAGGACACGTGGCGCCAGACCGTCACTGATGTTGCCTCTGGCAAGGTCATCAGCTCTCTTGACCACAAGGCCGGTCCCTTTATGAGGGGCTACGGAACCGGCACCGAGTGCAACAACGGCTGCACTGGCACCATCGCCGAGCAGGTCTACTCCAACACTGTCATCACCCTCTCCAACCCTGACACCACCTTTGGAAGCACCATCGGCAGCAGCCAGGGCGCCAAGTTCACCGGCCTCACCAGCAGCCAGGGCGGCAAGGTCTGGACCATTGCCTCCATCAAGGTTCCCAAGATGCAGTAAGCAAGCACTGGCTGCGTCTCGACACACAGAGGAGGAATGGGTTTCGTTGTACATATAGTCTTGCAGACTGAGGAGACTGGGTCACGTCTTTCAGTTTCGTAATTAAACCCTTTGCCCCTGAGCAGATTAAGACATTAACTTGACGTTGTGTTGTCCGCTTGACACTGACAGCTCGTCGGGCAGCTTTTGGTCGTAATCAAGCCCGGATATCTAGCACCCTGAAAACAAAACATGCCTACTTAACCACTAAGAGTTGCGTGTTTCAACATGGCCGTTCGTCCAACTCATGCATACAACCGGCCCTTGGTGGGAGGCTGCGGATCATCTAGGTAAGTGCCGAAACTGAGATGACCAACCCGCGGCGCTCCGTCGTCTTCGAACCCGTACTGTTGGTACCAGTCTTCCGGCATCTTGACCTCGCCCCACATTAGACGGTGGTAGATCATATCCTTTGCGTTGCCCGGGTGGGACTCGTTCTCGGCGTCCTCGGCTGGTGGTAAGAACTCTTGCAACTCAGTGCCGCTCGAACTCGGATCCATGCCCCCATCCAATGCTGCCATAATCGCTTCCAATCTAGCGACATGTGCATCAACCCCATCGCGATCATCATCATCAGGTATTCTAGCCAGGGGCGATACTCGACAGGCAGCTGCCAACGCAATAGAGTTGTTGCTAAGAACCGGCATGCATCCGGGTAAAGCTGACTTTGAGAACGCCAATGCCAAACAAGCCATTACCAGGTTCAGGATGAATAGAATCCACACCGGCAAAGCTGAGCCGCCGAAACTGACAACAGCACCTGTCGGTAGACTGCCCACATCTGTAGAATAAATGGAATGTCCTTTTCCGAGTTGGTAATATGCTGTCATCGGCGATCCCTGTTAGAAACGGACCGTCAAGTGAGGGGATAGGCTCAACTCACAGCCTTGGGCCACCATAATGAAGAGTCCGTTTGAGAGCAGCCAGTGTGACAAAATGCCGACGACGATCAATGGCACGCTATACTTGTATGGGAGCTGAAGCCGATATGTTGACTTTTGTTGACCTCTGTTGATGAGCGGGGTAAGCTAATACTACCTACCTAACCATCGCGGGATCTGAGACTTACTTTGGTCGAGTTACGCGCAGAGCACGATATTCAATAGAGAATAAGCTCAATTCGCGGCATGTTTCGAGGCGAGTGATGAGCGAGTTGTAAATGAGATACCAGAGCGAAAGGTAGAGTTGCGGGATATTGGCGAGGATGACGGAAGGGACGAAAGGGGAAGTGCCTCCGACGGGGGCAAGATAGTAGCCTGCGGAGGACGCACTTCCTTGTAGCCATTGACTTGGAAATGTTAGTAAAAGGCTGGAGCTTACTTCACCTCTGAAATTTCATTTCGAGGCGCTAAATCACATAATTCATACTCACAATGATAATCCTCCGCTGAGATTGAGCGAAATCAGGAATGTCACGAGAATTCCAAGGATGAAAACGCTGTAAGCCCTGAACCAAACCCGTCCGGGAACTGATGATGCTCTGTGGTGCTTCTTACCTTCCCATTTTCGGGGTTCTAATGGCTTGTAGATGGCAGTTGATCTTGCTCTGCTTCGAACAAGGTAATGCGTCATCAAACCCGAGATAAACTCTGGCCCGTCCTGATCTGAAATGAACGAGGCAATGGCGTCCCCTGGTGTGACAATCGGTTCAACTGGGCCCAAAACCCAAAATGTTATGATGCAAATGACCACCTTTAGAAAGACAGACAATACGACACCGAAAAGCAGAGGGTTGGATACGGCAACAGCACAATAGCTGTTTCTCGGTTCAGCCAAGCAGTGTGTAATGTTTAGGTTCTGCTGTCTCAGTATGGCTATCGGTTTTGAGATGTCCTCCGATTCAAAATTTGCAGTCATCCTACTCCGAACACTAATTAGACATTGTCTGATGGTGCTTTAGAATTAGAAATCGACTAACCAGGTATAGTTGCCTTTGAACTGAGCAAAAGGATCTCCGCAGGTTGTGCTGCACTCTGGCGTACCTTCGTTGAAAATCCCACTCATGGTGCACTGCTGGCTGTGCCAAAGCGTATTCAACTCGTCGCGGGGCACAATCGGCTCCCACAGGTCGTCATCGAGGGTAGACATTTCCCATATATCGGATCTCTTCCAGCCCGGTTTGCCAGCAACAACGACGACGTTGCGATACTCCCGCAGGCCAGAGCACGTGCCGTTGCTATAGATAGCGCGGCAGAGTTTAGGATCAAGCCTCTCCCATGCAGAAGCATAGAGAGCTGTTTGCGACATATTGGCACTCAAGGCTGAATCATTTCTGACAAGGAAAGCTGGAAGTAGGAATCAGTATGAAGGCAGGGCGGTTCTCAGGAGAAATTTGAATCTGAATACTTACTACGATTCCACTCGTTACTGAATGGCATGATGCCAGTCATTAGACCAGCGCCTGGGAAAGAGTAGGAACCACCAAGAAAGAAAGAAGGAGTAGCTATTGTGAGATGAAAATCATCCATCCGGTTGTCCATCTCAAAGATAGAACTATTGAATAGTATGTGGATCGGAATAGATGTCAACAGTAGGCAGAACCAGGCTAGCTGTTTGAAGTAGGACAGCCGGAAGATATTGTGTAGAGAGCTAATTCCAATGTCAAACCATTGCCCCTTTTCATGAGCAATATTGATGTCGCTTCTCGTCGGGGCGCTAAGAACCTGCATGAAGAAGTTGGAAGAAGCGAGGATGGCAGTTGAGAGTCCGTTGATGAGCAGATGCAACCATATATCAGCTAATGTTGTACTGTTGCATTCTGCGACATAGAATTTCCAGGATTGCTTCCCGTCTCCGGTTGCTGATATGGAGGTCGCTAGGAAACTGGCAAGAACCAGAAGCGAAATCGTCAGCAACCCGATATTGACGAGGGCTGCTCGTCTCCATCCACTGGGGATCCATTGCAGGCTGAGCTTCGTGCCACACATTTAGTTTTAACTTTTGAGGGTGAAAGAAGTGGCATAAGCTCCGTATTGTTTGTTGCGGACTTGCTCAATGGCAGCCTTAGTATAGGCATGTGGCGCAATGAATGGGTTCACTTGCTTGATCTCGTGTTTTCAAGGGAGGAAATTGCCGGGTTTTACGTCTACTTTTGAGGAGCAAGGCTCAGGTCGTACAAAGGAGACATAAGGTTACACAATTGCATCCTGGCAACCTGGTTACTGACATATACGGCAAGAATTGTCCAACACGAGACAAACAGCACTTTCTGCAAGAACAGGTGCAGCAACCTCCCTAAGTATTATGTATCAGACAAGAAATGGACCACGGGTGTAAACTCTGGTCTCTCCCTAGCGAATCGATACCTGCTCGGTCAGCTTCGGTGGGACTCGGTGTACGGTGAGGGCCTAGGAATTA
Source organism: Colletotrichum brevisporum (assembly GCA_030770045.1). Taxonomy (NCBI): domain Eukaryota; kingdom Fungi; phylum Ascomycota; class Sordariomycetes; order Glomerellales; family Glomerellaceae; genus Colletotrichum; species Colletotrichum brevisporum. Next base: position 159,221 of record JAUGSI010000006.1, on the reverse strand, counting down.
CGTCAGACACATCCTGGTGGGAACCATCCAATCAGAAAATGGGTATGGATCCACACCCCGCGATCTCGGAAGCAAGAGCGCACGAGTGCAGTCTGCAGTGCGTCAAGCATCGCAATCCCAAAAAAAAAAGTTACGAGCAGCTAAACACGTTCCGGCACAACCCGTAGATCCTCCTCCACGATGGCGACCGCAACGCCCGCCACCGCGGCGACCAAGGATGAGTCGCATCCCCTCAAGAAGGGCCCCACGGTCCTGCGATCCATTCTGGCCGGATCTACGGCCGGCGCTTTGGAGATTGGTGAGTCGAGACCTGGACCTGGACTGGACGCACATGCGAGTGCGATACGTCACCGACGAGAGCGCTAACATTCGACACCACGAACAACAGCTATCACCTACCCCGCCGAGTGTAAGACCCTTCCGCACCCGAATGCCGCCGACGAAATGCCCCTGACACTCGATCGATAGTTGCCAAGACCCGGTCGCAATTGAACCGGCAATTGACGGACGGCAAGAAGCTGCCCTGGCCGCCGTTCGGCAAGCAGTGGTACGCCGGGTGCACCACCCTGATTATCGGCAACTCGCTCAAGGCGGGAATCCGTACGTGAACTAGGGGACCCGAAGGCAACACACGGTCAAACGGTAACTAATCCGTGTCAATTGGCAGGATTCGTTGCGTTCGACCAGTACAAGAGGCTCCTTGCCGACGCCGATGGCAAGATCTCGGGCCCCAAGACGGTCATTGCCGGCTTCGGCGCAGGCGTCACCGAGTCGGCGCTGGCCGTGACACCGTTCGAGAGCATCAAGACGACGCTGTACGCTGGGCGACCCGAGTCATCACCCCGTTAGAGATGGTCTGCTAACCCCCGACCTCGCAGCATCGACGACAAGAAGTCCCCCAAGCCCCGAATGCGCGGTTTCCTGCACGCCGTGCCCATCATCGCTCGCGAGCGCGGCCTCCGCGGCTTCTTCCAGGGCTTCGTCCCGACGACGGCCCGCCAGGCGGCCAACAGCGCCGTCCGGTTCAGCGCCTACAACATGCTCAAGCAGCTCGCCGAGTCGTACACGGCGCCGGGCGAGAAGCTGGGAGCGGTGGGAACGTTCGCGATGGGCGGCATCGCCGGTGTGATTACGGTCTACGCCACACAGCCGCTCGACACGATCAAGACGCGCATGCAGAGCATCGAGGCACGGAAGCAGTACGGCAACTCGATCCGCTGCGCCGCCATGATCTTCAAGCAGGAGGGTCTGCTGACGTTCTGGAGCGGTGCGGTGCCGCGGTTGGCTCGGCTGATTGTGAGCGGTGGACTCGTCTTCACCATGTACGAGAAGAGCATGGAATTCATGGAGAGGGCAGACCCCGAGGGACGATACATCTAAACAAACCAAATAGGGGTACGATGCTCCTCTGCGAAATCCAAATGGCGTTTTGAGGATTTGTTTATTTGCGGTATAGATGCACTATACAGGATACAGGTGTTGTACATGAATGATACTGTACATAGGGTCCAGGCGACTGCGGCCTCCCCGGTGAAGAATGACTTTTATGGTATTGCGCCGATATTGCTTCTCGCTTTTCGTGTGGTGTCTCGTTCGTCATTGAAATCTAAACATGCCGCTCAGCTTCTTGGACATGTTCTGCAGCCAGCCTCTCGTGGGAGCCTCTTCCAGCTCCCGCAGCAGGTCGGCGAAGTACGTCGGTTGGCTCTTGGGGCGTAACAGGTCGCCGTTCAAAGGGAACTGGACGAGATTAGCACAGCGCCTCCGATTACGGGTACCACAGCGTGGGGTCGGGCGTACTTGTCTCTTGAAGCGGTCGTCGGCCAGGGCGTAGAGGGCGTTGGCCTGCTTGAGCTCCTTCAGCTCGTCGACGGCGGGCGCCCTCGCCAATCTCGTGTCGAGGCCCCTCGCGACGAACTCGGAAAACTGGACTTCGGGGCGGAGGTTATCCTTGGGCCACAGCGACAGTGCGCGCTGGAAGTGCTTGTACGCTTGCTGCAAGGTGGAAGAGAGGCATGTTAGCGACGCGACAAGGGATTGGAGGTTCATGTGTTGGGGTAACAGGATAACGCACGCTCGTGGACCGCGCCATGTTTGGCTGTGTGTGGGAGAAATAACGGGAGGGTAGATGAGACTGATATCACCCTTCTAACATGGTCGAGCCGCTGTGGGGGACGGACTGGAGCGGCGAAGTCGAGGTCGGGTCGGTTCGGCGGGCGTCGTCGACGTCAAGGATTTTGCGACTGACGGCGGGCGGGTGGTCGAGAATTAATTTCTCGAGCTAGCCCGCAGCGCCGATCGACCCTGCCAACTGCCCCGGGGCTTTGCCGTGGCACTGATTATTCAGTTGATAATGATTGGCCGGACAGATCTTTAGGGGAGCTTACATAAGTCATCTCTCTGCTGTATCCACATCACCATTCTCGAATCTCTACCTAGGTACACTAGTGTCTCCCCGTCCTTCGCCACGGATACGTACCGATGTGGGTCAGTGTGGGTGGCTCATGCGCATCAATCATCTCCTCAGGCATTGACAATTGTGTTGCACCTGTCCACCTCGCTGAGGCAGCCGGCCCCTTCCCCACCAGGTCGGGTGCAGCGTGGCCCCCTGACAAACTCCAGTCCGTCAGCAGGGCAGAAGGGTCAGTGGTTTCTCGTGCGTGCCCTCCGCTCCAACTTCCAGCACCTTCGGTCCCCCCAGAGACGTCCACTAACGGCTTAGCAAACTGCTCGCACTGATGAGATGCCCAGTGTGACAGCGTGCGTAGCCCCGGCCAACGGAGAAAGTAGCGCTTGGAGGGCCTAGGTGCCTCCAGTGTCCATGGATGTACCTTCACTGCCACAGGGGCTCGCTCCCTGTGACTCCTGTTGCAAAAGGGGGTTACCGTCTCTATTCACTGGCTTACATAAGTTAATACCACACCGTAGCACTTCTTCCTACCTACTTAGGTAGGTATTACCTGGGCACATACCTAGGTGTGTAGTGTACCGTGTGCCTTGGCAATGGAGGTCCCCAGCGTCGAGGGGGCCTAGGTAGGCGGAGCGACACCTCTGTCTTCCACCACCGAAACACCGAGCCAACCGCTAGAACGGAACCTGCGAACCAACTGCTGATGGCGTAGACCCGGCCTGGAAGTCTCACCCTCACCCTCGCCCTCGCCTCAATCTAAGTCTCCTTTCCCTTCCCTCCCCGTTGTGCCATTTTCCATTCTTCAGCAACAATCAAACAACGTCAAATCTCCGTCGTTCCTTTTGTCGCCTCACATACCCCCGCCTCGACCGAAACCTCCTACGAGTTTCAACCGACGATCCGACTGCCTTTTTTTTTTTCCTCTCTCTTTTCCTCTTCTCGTTCTCATTTTCCGTTTGTTCCTCAGCGACCCTCTATTGCCGAACCCGCAACGTTCCTTACCTCCACATCTCGCCTCTCGGTTACTTTCACGGCTTCGCCGCCTCTTCTCCGACGCCTCCTCCTCAGCACTATTTTACCTTTCCAGGCGTTTCGTCCCTTCCCAGTGGCGAAAGAGGACCTACCGAGTCCTCCATCTTCACGACACCAGAGACCACAACAAATTTCGCAAGAGAACATTTCGTCACGATGGCTGGAGGATATGAGCGGGTACGTACATTGCTGACCGTTGACTCCTGACGAGATTCGCTGCTTCAATCGACTGACATGCGCACGTTGCAGGTGAATGCCCATGACGACGACGACTTCGACGCTCCCAACTCCGCACCGCCAAGACAGACCCAAGCGGTCCCGAACTCGCCGCCGCCGTCATTCCACTCGCGAGCCTCGTCGCGCGACCGTCGCGGCGTCGACCCGACACTTGCCGATGCGTTCGACACCGATGGCGACGATAGTGATGACGACGCCGATGACCGTCAGCGCCTAGTCCGCGGCGACCCCACCCAGGCCTCCCGCGACGCATCACGCAACCCGTCCTCCGACTCGCGGCCCCAACCCGACCGCCACGTCACCCAGCTGCCCTCGGCGACAGCAACAGCAGCATCGGCATCGCCAGCTACGACGGCTGGCGGTGCGATGGCCTCCCGCATCTACGGCAGCGGCATCCAGAACGAGGGCGTCTTTTCGAACCTGACGGCGAAGCCCGAGCGAGGAAGCGAGGTCAAGGAAGAGCAACCTCCCGTATGTGCAGTCCTTGTTGTGTCCCTGTCTAGTATTGAGCTTGGGGTGTCGTCGTTGTGGAAGAGCCGGGTCGCTAATAGATACACAGACGTACGAGCAGGCTGCCGCCGACGCGGCGCCTCCCTACTGGGAGACAACGATCCTCGCCCCCGGGTTCGGCGGTCCCGACGAAGTGTACATCGATGGCATGCCGGTCGGCTCCCTCTTCAGCTTCGTCTGGAACGGCGTCATCTCCATGTCCTTCCAGATTGTCGGATTCATTCTCACCTACCTCCTCCACTCGACCCACGCTGCCAAGAACGGATCACGCGCCGGCCTCGGTGTCACGTTAATCCAGTACGGCTTTTACATGAAGGGTACGACGGAAGGCGACCACCCACCCAAGATGAACGGCCAAGACGGTTACGCAGCGCCGCCCGATCCGAACTCTCACAACTTCGACCCCAACGCCGTCACGGGCGAGGGCGGCGGCGGCGTGGCGGACATCACCGGACAGGAGTGGATCGCCTACATCCTGATGGTCGTGGGTTGGTTCATCCTCATCAGGTCTCTGAGCGACTACCTCAAGGCCCGGCGTCACGAGCAGCTGGTCCTGCAGAGCCCGGATCGCGGCCTGCCCGTCCCCATCATCGCCGAGGGCGAGTCATCGGAGCGCGTGGTATAGCATTGGCGTTTTCGTGTGGAGGAGGCGATGCACGGCAACAGGAAGGATTGTGCATTGCGTGATGGTGGCCCAAGTGTCTACGACGAAAGACACGTGTGGTTTTCTTTGCGTTTTTCCTGTCCAGGGTGCTAATGGGAATTGGAATTGGAATGGGAATGGGAAATGGGAGGCGTAGGGTAATCTATATATGCATCTTGCTAGGAGGCACGCGAGCCTCCTCTCGGTATCAATACTGGGATTTCTTTTGAGTACATCTATGAACCACCTGCTTGAGTATGGCTGAATACCTATGCTGTGTGCGTTCGTTGATACCTATCAGCCTTCGTTTCGATGGGACCTCTGCCCTACCTAGGTAGGTAGGTAGCTACCTACACTGTTGGTTCCATGGGTACTTGAGTGGTAACAGGTGAAGCTTGCACCTAACCTGGAACCTCTTGAATCGAGTCCTGGTGGCATTCACTTGAGATCGTCCGGATGGCTACGGAGTACATCGCAGCGCATACCTAGTCCTCCAGCACAGTAGGTAATCAACGGTTGCAGCGGGATGATCCGCCCGGCGGGGTCGAGAGTTCAGCGGTCGGGGTCGCTGTGGGCTCCGGCGGACGGGTCCTTATCAACAAGGTTCGCGGGGGCCCCTGGAGGGCGATAACGCTGGATTCCATTCTACCTGGTACGGACGGACAGTTGCTGTAACTGTAATGGTCCGCCCCTCACTTGAAGCTCTCCTCCCCTTCCCAAGTACCTACGTAGTTGCATCATCATTCAATGCCAACAGCGGTCACTGTGACCAATTTTTGCTCTCTGCCTCTTCCAATACCGATTCCTGTTGCTTCCGATGCCATCACAACACTTTCAAAGGTCTCCAGACACACTCTGAGAGTTCATCGGACCATCGGCGACGCCATCCGAACCCCGGCAACCTGACAACCGCCACCACGATTCAGCGATTTCTTTCCATTCGGAGAGCTCTCCAGCTCCTCCTCCTCAGCCCTTCCACTAAGCAACCCTGTCGATTACTACACCAGACGCACTCTCTGGACTTCAGGATGGCCTGGCGAAGCTCTGGCGCATCGAATAGAGACCTAGTGGAAAACATGTGGCGGCATGGTCTCATCAAGGACCAGAGGGTCAAGGAGGCCTTCCTCAAGGTATGCTACTCATCGTCACATTCTTCGGGAGGCTGAGGTTTGTTATGTCAGGTCGACCGCGCCCACTACGCCCCCGCTGCGCCCTATGAAGACTCCCCGCAGTCTATCGGCCACAAGGCCACGATTTCCGCGCCGCACATGCACGCCGCCGCCACCGAGTCTCTTCTCCCGCACGTTCTACCCTCGGCCGCGAGACCCGCCCCGCGAGTGTTGGACATCGGCTCCGGGTCCGGGTACCTGACGCACCTCCTTGCGGAGCTCGTGGGCGACGAGGGCCTCGTCGTCGGGTTGGAACACATCAAGGCGTTAAGGGATCTCGGGGAGGCGAACATGAGCAAGAGTTCCGAGGGGCGGGCGCTGATGGACAGCGGAAGGGTGCGGTTCCGCGTCGGTGACGGGAGGAAAGGCTGGAGGGAGGAGCCGAGGGAGGGCGAGGAGGACCTCGGCACCGGGTGGGATGCGATCCACGTCGGCGCCGCGGCGGTGGAGCTTCACCAGGAGCTCGTAGACCAGCTACGAGCACCAGGGAGGTGAGGACGGACCCCTGCCGTCGTGACGATTGTTCGCAGTGCTGACTCGGGAGCGCAGAATGTTCATCCCCGTCGAAGACGACAACGGCTACGACCAGTACGTTTGGGCCATCGACAAAAAGGAGGATGGGACGGTCGTCAAGGAGAAGCTGTTTGGCGTTCGATATGTGCCCTTGACGGATGCGCCCAAGGCCTGAGTCGCGAGGAGATGTCTCGGAGGTTGGAACTTTAGGTTGGGTACGAACACTGGAACTTTGTATACCCCCTTGCAATGAAGCACAGCAAACATGCGTTTTTGAATAATATCGATTCTGTCGTTCATTGTCGTTGGCGAAGGTATGTTGCCAATAGAATAACTCTGCGCAGGCATCTCGGCCACCCCTGCCTCCGCTTGCTTTGCTGCTGATACACCAACCAACTGGGTTGAGTGCCGCTTTTGCCTGGGCACCTCAGAAAATGTTTATGGAACACACAAAACCATTATACCTGGACATATCTGGGTGAAGGTATAGTTGAGCAAGGAGGAAAAGAAATCACGTCACTCCCTTCGCGGCACACAGCCATCATGATTTGGCACAGGGAGGGTTAAAGAAGAAGACTAATATCGGATATATCTAGCACAAGCGAGGGCAGGTTCCCAGACCATCCACCTCTCTTCCATGAAGCAAGGAACGCCACCTACCTAGTATTAACACTAACGCCTCATTAACCCCGTAAGCATCAGTCGTTCAAATCTGATTCTGCTCTTCTTCTTTAGCGGCATCTGCCTGTCTTGATTCCATAACAACATCCAGCTTGGTGTACTCCAGCACCACGTTTGCTATCTGGGGCATGTCCTTGATACTGAGGAAAGCCTGGCCGTGGTCCTTGCCCGCCAGGTACATCAGCTCCAACTCGCCCTCACCGGACCAGCGCTTCGGCGTCGTGGACCACTCGTGCCTGTCGGCGCGGGAGTAGTTGAGGTCGCCAAAGTAGACGTAGCTGGCGACGGCGTCCGGGTCCGTAACGCAGTCCTCGCCGCCAATGATGACGCTCGTACGCTTTCCCTGGAGCTGCGGAGTCCAGAGGATGAAGTCCTGCCAGCGGAACCGGCGGGCCAGGGTGTGCGCGATCATGGCGTCCGTGGCGATGAACCAGATCTCCCACTCGTTGCCCCACGTGGGCTTGCGGCGGGTGAAGTTGTAGGCGACGGCGGGCAGATGGAGGAGGAGGGAGACGGGGTCGATGAGGAGGATGGAGTCTATCCGACTCGCGATGTTGGGCTTCTTGAGCAGCGGAGAGGCGAAGAGGGTGCCGAAGGAGTTGCCGACGAAGACGAAGTCGTTGTAGTTCTGCTGCTGGATGATGGCGTCCATGCCGGCGACCAGCTCGTCCGTCGGCGGGAGGGGCGGGCAGATGCGCGAGGAGACGGGCAGGATCTCGATGCAGAGCACACCGACGTCTTTCGGGATGCTCCACAGCCAGAGCAGATAGGGGAGGAGGCCGACACCGACCCCATGGACGAAGAGGATGGGCCGCTGTGTTGTTGACGTGTGAGGGCGGCAGTAGTAGCTCATCTGCGAGCTGTTGGACTCGTTGGGCGACAGCAGAGTCATGGGCCGAAGAGGGAACACCGAGAAGAAGGTCTTGCGGGGCTGACGGTAGAACTTGAAGCCCCTAATGGCGAGGACGACGAAGACCAGCACGTCGAGGAAACCCACGATCTACATGCACGGACACGTTAGCCAGCAACCCCGGGTGCCCAGAAAGGTTGTCCACCTACCCCGTAGAAGAATAAGCTGCGATGTCGAATGTCGATCGAGTCGAAGCTGAGACGCATCGGCTTAGCATCGCCGTAGCCCTTTTTGATGTTGACGCCCGCCCGCTCCTCGGCGTCGTTGATGTACTCCTCGAGCTCGTCATTGTCCTCCCCCGGGATGCCCTCCCTGTCGAACAGCGCCCACAGGAGCCAGTCCTTGACGTTCTCCCTGCGGATATCCCCGAGCTGGGCGTTGCAGTGCCATTTGCGGATGTACTGCTCGACGTCGGGTGCGTGGTCCAGCCCCCGCTGGAAGAACTCTCTGCGCTCCGGGCGGGACAGCGGCTCTACTTCGAAGCCGGGCCTCTGCAGGCGGGAGCGGTAGGGCAGGAAGAAAGCAAAGTAAAAGAGGATCTCGATGGCGCCGACGACTTCGATGAAGATGGAGACGGGATGGGAGATGCCGGGCACGCCCACGAGCGCGAAGATGAACCAGAAGTAGAGAAAGCACAGCAAGCCGAGATACTGGAAGAAGACCACCATGGATCTCACCAGTATCAGTTCCGGGACCGACTTTCCTACGAGCATTGTTGTTGCAGATGCCAACACCGGGCCGGAGTCGATGCTGAGGTACGAGGGTTGATCTGTCAAGGTTCGTCTGGCTCTGGCGGCGTCTGTCTAAACTCCAGAGCAAGGCAAATGGGGGCGGGTGTATAAGGCGGCGATGCTGCCATGCTTTTATCGTGGGTGGTGGAGGGGCATAGTCACAACAAGGGAAAAGTCAACATGTTCGAGGCCTGCGTCAGAGATCGACGAAACGGCAAGGGTCCCGCCTGCACGCCGACAACCCGGCCGAGGAGGAGCACATGGCTCTGCTGCTTCTCTGCTGTAGTATGCGCCCGTGATTTGGATTCGGTAACATGCTCAAGAGAATCTTCAGGTGCGTTCCTTGCGTTGCCATAGGTGCGTGATGGGATACGGCTGGCATCAGACGAAGCTAAAACGAGCTTGTCCGAGGAGGAAAAGGGCACCTCCCTCGAAACGACTTGCTCAGTGGTGGTAAAAGTGGCTACATAGTACGCCAGCGAAGTTCAACGCAGGGTCTGCCATGCCTGGGGCTGGGTTGTGACGAAGAAGTCGAAGCCAATTACCCGATCAGGACGCAGGCGACGGGCAGACGCAGTGGTGGTGTGCCACGTCAGGCGCGCCTGGACAGATGCCATCTGGAGGGAGTGGGCGAGGCATCAGGAAAACGAAGACGAAGACGGACTCTGGTTCGTTTCATCTTGCGGATTCCATGAACCGTTGAACAGGTCAAGAGCCGCGTAATGAGCAAGATACCTAGGTATGTAAGACGCTGTAGCCTGTAGGTAGGTAGTTGGGAAGGATTGACTCGAGATGGAAACTTGTTCAGAGTTATTTTACAAAGAACACAACGATCTGTGGTGAAGTCTTTGTGCGGTGCCATGCGGTCGGTACGAGACTTTGATTGCCTGCAGCGTTCGGCTTTGTTGGCTCTGAGGCGCAGGGTTTCGATCGTGGATATCTATGGATAACACCTATCCGTATGCCGAGGATTGAAACGAAGCTTTTTGGAGATGCAGCGAAGCGAGGGTCCTGTAGCGTACACTGTAGGTACGTACCAGTGTGAGTGGGTGCAGCGACACTGGAGTCGGGCACATGGCACATCGATGCAGGCCATGCCCAGGCCCGCATTTTACAGCCAATGACAAGGTCAAGAAAAGGCCACTCACGTGAGAAACCGGAGCAACTGGACAGCTGTTGGCTCCCAAGGTACCCACCTAGACCCGCTATTCTCGATAAGGCAACGCTGCTTAACGTGGCTTGTTCCACTCCGTCTCCGCACTGACCCGTAAGGCTTCGTGCCGGCTCTCTGATTGGACGCCACCACAGTGTGACGGGCGAATATTCCCGCCGGATTCCTGCTGATGGACGGAGTTTGTGGTGCATGGAAAACACCACTCCACGGCCCGGGAAAGCACGGCATCCGTTTCCATGTAAGCCACAGCGGTGATTCGGCTCAACGTCGTGGCCTCTGAGGCCGCGCTGCAGACAGATGCGGACTTTTGGAGAGTACGCTGCTGCCTTGCTGTAGGATCGGGTAAAGAGGATAAAAAGACGCGAGTTCCCATTTCTCAGTGGAAAGGAGAGAAGAAACAGCAAAAATCACATCACAGCAGCCACATCATCATTACCAACTCCGTTTGGATCCCTACTTCATATCCAGACTTCATTTGCCTCTTCCGTACCGTATTCTAAATCAGGAATTGTCGTCCGGTGTAGCTTCATCCCGCCAACTTCTCTCGAGTCCGCCGTGCAACCCCGGCCGATCTACCCTTCTACCCATACCCCCGGCCCCGATCTCCGCCCGCAACACTCGCATCTCGCATCCGTACTCGGATCGTCCGATCTGTCTCCGTTGTCAAGTCCCACCACTCAAAAGACTAGCGCACGCACACCAGCAGTCATGTCTGGTTCCAAGACCATTCTCTTCCTCGGAGCCACGGGCGGCTGCGGCCTGTCGGCCCTCCGCCGGTCTCTGGACGCCGGCTTCACGTGCATCGCCCTGTGCCGCACCCCGTCCAAGCTGACCTCCGTCCTGTCCCCGGAGACCTATCCCAACCTCCACGTCGTCGAGGGCAACGCCCACGATGCTGTCGCCATCTCCAAATGCCTCGTCTCGCCACATGACGCAACGCGCTTCGTCGACGTCGTCGTCTCCACCATCGGCGCGTGGTTCGAGCTGAGCAAGATGACCCTAGAGGACGTCCATGTTTGCGAGAAGGGCATGTCCACGCTGCTCGACGCCATCAAGTCCCTGCGCTCCGAGAAGAACGTCTCGGGGAAGCCCCGCGTCATCGGACAGAGCAGCACCGGCATCTCCAAGTTCGGTCGTGACACGCCCCTCTTCATCCAGCCGCTGTACAAGGGCCTCCTGCACACCCCGCATCAGGATAAGCGCGCCATGGAGGAGCTGCTCTTCGCGAGCGGCGAGGACTGGACCGTCGTCCGCGCCAGCTGGCTCACCAACGGGCGCGAGGAGCCTGGCGATGCCGTTCGGACCGGCGTGGAGGACCCTGTCAAGGGCGTCGAGGAGCTGGCCATCGGTTACAGCATCTCGCGGGAGGACGTCGGCAAGTGGATGTTTGAGCGCATCTTGAACAAGGACGGAAAGGATAGATATGTTCGCAAAGTTGCGACCATTACCTACTGAGTTGCGGTGCCTCGCTTTCCTTTTGTTTCCTTTGTTGCAGTTCATGATGAGCCCAGACTCTACGCCTCTCCATACCCGAGTTGACTCCTTTTTAGCACAATAATAATGACACAGCTGGTCTATCCTCTGCCACCTCTTGGTGAGCTGCTCCTCAAAACACCCTGCTCTGCTCGGCGTCGTCTTATCCCTAGGTGATGTGCGCATCAACGGTGAGGTGCTCCGTCCGTGGTCCGCTTGAAAAAGTCGACAATGTTATCGATGCCTTCGGGCTCATTGATCCAGTGTCCGCCGGAAGGATATTCGTGCCACTCGATCTCGGCCCTTAGGGTCCCCTGAAGGGCATCGCGCAACCGACGTCCGTTCTCGACGGGGACAACATCGTCGTCTATGGCGTGGCCGAGCAAGACAGGAGTCGCTTTCATGTCGGCGGGCGAGAGGACTTTCGCGTCGAAGCCAAAATCCGTTTGAAGCCGGAGCAATGCATCGCCAAAAGTCTTGCCGTCGTCCTGAAGAAATCCCGACAACGGTGGCGGAGCCCAGCTGCAGAGGCCGATGAGACCGGCGAGACCCTTGCCCCCGGCGAAGAAGGTCGCGACGGCCGTAGCAAAGCCTTGGCTTATGCCACACAGGTAGATCTTCTCGCGAGAAACGAAGGCAGACTCTTGGTCAATGACGTCGAGGATGAAGCGGGCGCTGTCTGCCAGGCCTGCTCGCTGCATCTCCGGCCGCTCGTCCGGGTCCTCAACCGACCACATGTCGAACCACTGGGAAAGCGGCATGCCGAACCGCTCGGACGCCAGGGGCGAGGCGCCGGGGAAGACCCATTTGAACGTCGGGAACAGGTCGCGGAGAGTTCGCGGTCCGTCCGTCGGCCGGGACGCCTCGCTCTCGAAAAGCTCGTCTGCGAAGTCTTCGCACTCGCTGTCCCTGCCGTGGAGGAAGACGACGGTGTGGGTGTGAGGATGTCCTCGGGCGGGGCCCACGGTGTGCACGCGGAAGCTCATGTCGATGGAATACGATGACGACCGCCTGTTGGTTGAACGAAGGTGCAATCCTGATTGAGTGGTAGTCGGATTGTATTGTATCGTTGGTTATTAGTGACTGGATTGCTGTAAGTGGTGAAGGATGTTGGAGTTGGAGATGCAAGTGACAGTGATAGTCAAGGACAAGGACAAGGACAAGGGGTGTTCGGAATTCGTCTTCATTTTTAGCTGACCATTTTTATAGCCAAATCTCGTCCATCAAGGTCCTTCCTCAACTCGGAGAGCCAAGAGACCCAAGAGGCTGAAGCTTAATGTTACTAGGTAGTTAGACAGGAAAAAAAGAATTCTTATTCTTTCTGAGGAAAGCACCTACCTACATACCTACCTAACAGGTAGTCAAGGACGGCAATGTGCTTATGTGCTTTATCACCTAGGTGGGCAGGCACTGTATCCCGGCTGTACCTGCCCGGGAACCTACCTACACTAGGTAATAGTCGGGTGGGTAATAGCACCTGAGGTAGGTACTGGGCAGGTACCCATCACAATGTGCACCCGGTTGCCGGGCTGCCCAGAAACCTACCTACCACTCCCGTCTCGGCAGGTACTCCCGCGGACTCCCCTGAAATCTCTTCCTTCACCCAAGCACGTATCCGTACCTACCTAGGTAAATATCATCGCCAGCTTCCCTTCATTATACCTTCATAGGTATTGTGTTCAACCTTCATCTTCCTCCCCGGGCAGTCGCGGGCCAATCATGACGACAACGACCAATGCTCCAGCATCACCCATGGGGCCCGCTGCACTTCAGGTAGATGGGAGAGATGTGCGACGACGAAGAGCCGACCCCTCTGGATCTCTTTTCGATTCCTAGCCCGGATCAACCTCACAAGCCCAAGGGCCTCTTCCTACCGCCCCTTGGGCGCCCCCCAGTCACAAGCGATCCTTTGTTGTACGTGGCCCCTGGAGCGAACGGAAGAGTACCCATAGACTGGGAACGTCTCGGCAAGATCAAGGAATTTCACTGCCTCCGCACCCTCGGAATACAGCTCGACACAGATGAGCCTTTGGACGAGCTGGTCGCGATCCTCGAGCAAATGGAGGGACTCACGCAGCTCGCCATAATGTACGTGCCCTCAGAGCTTGAGAAGGCGTGGCTTGAAGGATTTTCGCTTTCCGAAACCTGCAAGAACGTCGCCCGGAGGTGCAAGGGCTTGACGTATCTGCACCTGGATGGGAAAAGCATGCAAATCCGGCGGTCCCCGGCGGGTGAGGTGGAATTCGAAGAGTTTGACCAGCAAGCAGACCGAGTTATTGGAGAATTCTTCCAGGACCAAGACTTTCATTATTTCGTCATCAACCTCTCTTAAAACATGTTTTTGGGAGGAGAAGCTGGGAAAGTATGAATTAGATCCCGCCCGTCGAAGTGGTTGCTAACCAGTACCTCTTTCAATGTCGCTGCATTTCCGATTGGCTCAACCTCCCCCCTCCGGCCATGTGATACGCCCTTCACGCAACATTTTGAGCCTTGAGAATTAGTAACATGACGACAATCTCTGCAGTATTGGTCAGCGATTTTGGTCCTACTCGACCAAGCAACACCAGGCCGCCCATCTTATTTATTCTTCATGAAGTTCCCTTTTCAAGGCGCCGAATCACCTCTCCGCAGTCGTCCAAATCCATCATGACTACAGAACCAACCTCCCTCAAGGCGATCTTCTTTGACTTCATGGGCACATGTCTCGACTGGCATTCCAGCGTCGCCAAGTCTTGGCCGTCTTCTGTGCCCGAAGAAGATGCCTCGAAGCTCACGCTGGAATGGCGCAGACAATACTTCATCGAGAACGACCGCCGGTTTCGCCAGGGGCTGCACCCCGAAGATATTGACGTAACCTTGGCCCGCGTGCTCGAAGGGGTCCTGAGAGAGTCGTCCGGACACGCAGCCCTTCTCAACGCCGGTGCCAAACGACAGATGATCGACGCGTGGCACTCTCAGCCGGCATGGCCTGAAGTAAGAGAAGCCGTCCGGAGCATCAAGGAAGATCTCGGCCTCGAGACCTTTGTTCACGCCAATGGAACTACTCGTCTGCAACTTGACCTCAGCCGCTCTTCGGGGCTGACTTTTGACATGCTATTCTCTAGCCAGCTCCTGGGCCTCTACAAGCCGGATCTCGACGCGTACAAGAAAGCACTGGAGCTCGTCAAGCTTCGGCCGGAGGAGGTGGTCATGGTCGCAGCACACGCCTACGACCTGCGCGCGGCCAGGCAGGTTGGCATGAAGACCATCTACATCCATCGGTGGACTGACGACGTGGATGAAGACATGGAACGGATCAAGGGGGAATTCGATGCCTTTTTGGAAGACATGGAGGGCTTGCGCTCGACGGTTTTGCAACTTGGTGTTCAGAGGTAGGGTCATGGTCTGGCTTTCGCCATGATGGAGCCTCAAGGTATTCGTTGGGAGGGTTCTTTCATGAGACGGATTACCTACATGTACATAGGTAGCACGCGCTTTGCTTGTCAAAAACCCGTCATTCCGCCGTGCACGCCTGCTTGTTGTATAGTGTCTCTCTGTAATCAGTACCCTCCAGCGACAGGCTCAAGTAGTTCATATTCGTGGTCTAAATGCCCTTTGGGTTGGCAACGATTTCGGCAATAACGGCATCCAGATCCTCATCCTCGAAGCCAAGAGCCTTCATGGCGAACTCGTCGCGCTTCGTCCAATCCGCATCCAAGGTGCCGACGGCAAAGACGAGATCCTCGATCGCCTCGGCGTCGCCGGCGTCGGCCTTCTTACTATGCTCCTGGATAAAGCTCTCGGATTCAAGGTCGTTGACGGTCCACTTGGACGATGTGGCCTTTTCCAGGCTCTTGATGAGTTCCTGCTGAGTAATGCAGAAGCTCTGAATGAACAACGTCTTGTTCTTGGTCTCTTCCGTCACGCCCTTCTGGAGGATCCTTACGACGGCGTCGGCAACTCTCGGGAGCGTCGCAGCCGAAGCCTTCAGGTTGCCACCGTCGATGATGTCAATCTCCTTCCTGTCGAGGTAGGCGTGCAGGAAACCCTCGCGGACGCCCCAGTCGAAGAAGTGGCCGCACACGATGCCGGTCCAGGCGAAATCGGGATTCTTGTCGGCCAGCTCCTGGGCTTTCTGGCGCACGGCAAGCTTGTAGCGGTAGAGGGGGATGAGCTCGCGGGCGCGGGGGTTATCGGCATCAATGCTGCCGAAGTCGGCGGGGATGAAGTGCTTCACGCCGGCGGCCTCGGCGGCTTCGGCGATGCGGAGGTGCTGCTCGAGATTGCGCAGACGGAAGCTGACGATGACGGCGTCCTGGCCGGCGAAGGCCTTGACCAAACCCTCGAAGGAGAGGTCGTTGTCGACCTCGACGACCTGCACCTGGTCGGCGGGGTACCAGGGGGTGTTCTGGGATCCTGCGCGCTTGAGGGCACTAAGCTTGAAAGACTTGGAGGCAACCAGGGCGTCGAGGATCTTGGCGCCCAGGGTGCCGTTGGCGCCGACGAGGAGGACTGATTTGGTTGTCATGGCGGCTGGAGTGATTGTGATTAGGTGGATGAGGGAGACGACGATGCGCAGTGCAGTGTTGGTGATGATGTTGATGTTGGTGATGGCGATGATGATGGTGATAGTGGTGGGAGCAGTTACACCACGGAGGGGGGGTGGTGGTGGTGGTGAGGGGCACAACGACCCCAAGTATCCCGTAGGTACCCATGGATACCTGCTACATACCTTAGGTGCCTAGGTAAGTTCTAGGCCTGCAAGAATCGGCCTGCCTGCCGATCTACGGACACCCTGCCGAGCCAGTTACTTGCCAGATACATGCGTAAACGGCACAGCCGACGGGATCAACAGCCGGTGGTAATGGTCGGGTGTACCTAGGCAGGCAAGCAGGCACGCAGGTTCCTACCTACTAGTTGCCCTTGGTTCCATGTACCTTGACCTCCCATGCGTGTTATCGCGACCCCTGCTGCCGTTGCCGGTGATCTGTTATTAGCGTCCGCCCAGGTGCGTGTGAAGGTTATTCGTAGCGTAGGGCACCCCTAATATAGGCATGGATAGGTGCTTAAGTATCCGTACCTACCTAAGCTACAGCGAGCCGCCGGCCCTTCCTAACACCTACGGAGGTATCCGCATTAGCGCCGGACCAACACGCGGCCGGCGGAACATGTCTGGAAGGCCCGGATTCCTGCCTCCGCTCCGGTCGGCTTTGTTTCGGTTTCGGAGCCCGGGCTTGTCTTCGCCCGTGAGACCACATGGAAGAGGAAGCTCACCTAGTGGAAGTCTCGCGCCTTCGCGCTCCATTCATCGTCTACTGCCGCCTGATGCGGGACAAAGATCTATGGGAACTAGCAAACGCTGCTTAAATCCGGACGCGAGTGACCAGGTATCACATCCTACCCAACGCAACATGGACTATGGCCAGCTCACGATGTGAGGTATTCGAGCACCAGGTCACGCACGTTGGCCCTGGATTATTGAGGAAACAAGACAAGACAAACAAAAGTATATAAGAGGCTGGAATTTCTGACGATTACTTGCCTTTTCGTGTTCGCAGATTCATCATCACCAACACTCCACTCGTCCCTCTTCTAATATTCAAAGCCCAGCACTCACTGCCTACCGCCGCCCATCCCCATGTCTTCCCCAAAGCGCATCGTCTTCATCACCGGAGCCAACACCGGTATCGGCTACGAGACTGTCAGATTCCTCCTCGAGTCTCCCAAGCCGTACCACGTCATCTTGGGTTCTAGATCCGCAGAGAAGGGAGAAGCCGCCGTTACCCAGCTCAAGAAGGACTTTCCTTCCACGTCAAGCTCATTGGAGCTCGTCCAGATCGACGTCACCATTGACGAGACCATCACCAAGGCATTCCAGGCCGTCGAGGAGAAGCATGGGCTGATCGATGTGCTGGTGAACAATGCCGGTGCCGCGTTCGAATCCACCCAGCAGAACGGCCCCAACGACCTCGCTAGCATTCGCCAGTCGTTCAACAAGGCTTACGACGTGAACACCTCGAGCGCCCATGTCGTGACGCACGTCTTCGCACCTCTGCTGCTCAAGTCCTCGGACCCCCGGCTCCTCTTCGTCACCAGCGGCCTGTCCAACATGCACGCCCTGGAGACGCTCGGCCTGAGCCCCCATCTGCCCAAGAGCACGACTCCTGCCGGGTGGCCGAAGCCTGCCACCACGCCCGCCGGCTACCGCTCGAGCAAGGCGGCGCTGAACATGGTCATGCTGAACTGGCACTGGCTGTTCAAGGAGGACGGTGTCAAGGTCTGGTGCATTTCTCCCGGCTTCCTGGCCACCGACCTGGGCGGCAACAAGGAGCTGCTGAAGAAGCTGGGCGCCGGCGACCCGAGCCGGGGAGGTGACCTGATCAAGAAGGTTATCGAGGGGGAGCGGGATGCCGACGTCGGCAAGGTCGTCAGCCAAGATGGCGTTCAACCATGGTGATGGACGCGTTTGGTACCTATCCAAGAAACTTCGAAATTTCACATTGTGGTTAGCCTCTTAGTCAATTGCATTGAATGTCGCAAAGAGTACATCAACCTGCCGTGTCAATGGCACAACTTTACCAGCGATACGACCTGTGAGCTTGGAGCTTAATCCTCAATGACAACCGAGCTATTGAAGCTTAACCCAGCCGGGATCTAACTCATCTAGGTTCCTACCTAGGTATTTAACGTGCCCCTGATTCAGCCCAGGTTCACGCTAATTGCGATTTCGCGCTGGTGACCGAGACCCTATTCATCCCTGGGAAACCCCCTCCCTACGGCAGCCCGCAAGGCCTACTATCTCAAAACTCGAAATCTTCCAAAAGGGGTTATCTCCGCCAGCTACAGCGACCCCCGTAGTAGAATCAAAAGATCTCTTAATTTATTATTAAAATAACTTAAGTAAGTGTAAATTTTATAGCCCTTATAATTTTATATAAAATTATATAATTCTTTTTATAATTTTTTACTAACTTTATTCTTTTAAATTTAACTTATTTTATAATAGTATCCTACTAGTTAATTAACTATAAAGTAGTTAAATAAAAGTTTAATTAGTAATACTATTCCTTATACTTAATTAAGTTTAATTAACTTTTAATCCCTAATTATATTAATTTTATAAATTTAAAAATTAATAATAATAATACTTTTTTTTAATAAATTCTAATAAACTCTAAACTTATTAACTATTAATTTTACTAACTACTCTTTTTACTTTATTAATATTAAAACTAAAAATTAATAGCCCCTTAGTACTAAATTCTTTATAGTAACTAAAGTTACTTTTTAAGTCTATAAAATAAGTATTTAGTAAATAAAAAAGTAACTTATTATAAACTCTTAAGTTAATATTTTAATTTAACTTTAAGTTACTAAATATATAAAGTTAAAAATAAATAAACTTATTTATAAATAATATACTATAGTATAAACTATTTAAAAGTTTATTAAAGTTATTAAAGTTTTAAGTATAACTTAATTTAAATTATATATAAATCTTATATAGTATTTTATAAATAAGTTTATATAAAATACTAACTTTTTTTACTTTAATTAAAAAGCTATACTAATTATTACTAAAAATAGTTTAAATCTTTCCTTTTACTATAATATTATATATAATACTATAACTCTTTTTAACTTACTTAAAAAAGCCTTAATTAAACTAAAAAAAAATATATATAACCTCTATTTAGTCTTAGCTTTTCCTATTAATAATAGTTTTATAATTAATCCTAACTTATTAATATCTAAAAAACAAATAAATACTAAAACTATACTTAATAAAGCTTTATTTAAATCCCTTATTTAAGTTAACTAACTTAATCCTTTCTAGCCCTTAATTTTAACGTAGTTATAAATAGGTACTAAATAAAAACTAATAATTAAGACTAAAAAGGCTAGTAATACTACTAAAAAACTAGTATCATATAAGTATACTTTTTTAAAAGTTAAGTTAAAAACTACTTTTAAATAAACTAACTTAAAAGTAATTAAAGGAGAAACTAAAAAAACATTAAAAGGAATACTAAATAAAATATTATTTAAAATACTATATAAAGAGTTAAAAAGGATATTAAGTAAAAGACTAAGTAGGAAGCTAAGTATAGTATTAAATAAAAAACTTAATAAAAAACTTAATTAAAAATATACTCTAAATTTATAATCCTATACTTCTCTTAATTTTTATTATTAAAATACTAATAATTACTTATAGAATAGTAAATTTACTTAAAGAATAGTAATAAAGAGAAATAAAAAGGGTATTAATTAAAATATAAATATTATATAATTTTTAAATAGAATAATTTAACTCTTTTTTTATTTAACCTTAATTAATATAAATAAAAAAAAATATTAAAAATATTAAGTTTTATTTTTAAAAATATTTTTTTAATAATAATAATTACTATAATAAGTTTTTAATAAATAAAAAAAAATATAGTATTTTTTACTTCTTCTTTTTAATATAACTTAAACCTTCTAACTAAATAAAATATTTTATTTTTATATCTACCTTATTAATCTCTTTAACTTCTTCCTAGTCTCTTCTTTAATATTACTACTACTACTACTATTACTATATCTTCTATACTGGGTTCTTAAGACCCTTATAATACTAAAAATATTAATAACTCTAATACTACTAATAATAATACTTAATTATCTCTATTTAAATACTAAATACTAATTTTTAATAGTAATCTAAACTATTCTATACTACTCTACTTCCTATACTAACTAAAGCGCCCCCCCTATAATAATAATAATAATAATAGTACCCCCCTCTATAATAATAATAATAATAATAGCGCCCCCTCCCCTTAATAATAATAATAATAATAACGTTTATATAAATAATACCTACCCTTTATCCCCCTTACTCCCTTTTTTACTCCCTTTACCCCCTCTTTTTTCTTTTTTTTTTAAAAAGTCTAATAAATATAAATGCTAATTACTACTAAATTATATTCTTAAAATTAAATTAATAAAATAAAATTTTAATTATATAAAAGTATATTACTTATACTATCCTTTTAAACTACTATAAACTAATTAGTATTAGTACTACTTTTAAACTATTCTACCTCCCTATCTAATATAAACCCACCCACAATACTAACACCTATAGTACCTTTATAATAAATAAAAGTATAAATTTCTTAATAGTAATACTATAGGCTGTAAGTAATAAAGTTATTAAAAAGTGTAAGTATAGGTATAAGGGTATTAAGGTTGGTATTAAGATTGCTAAATACTTTTATAGTAATATTAGGCTTAATAGAGTTAGTAAAGGAATAGGTTTGGTGTATAATATATAAATAAAAGAAATAGAAGTATTATTATAGTAGTAATAGTATTATATTAGTATTTTACTATATTACTTACTTACTAAAAAAGTAAAAGTCTAGACCCCTATAGGCTAGGGGGAGCCCTGCCTTTTATAGGCCTAGTACTTTACTCTTTAGGCCTAGCTTCTAAGGCACTAGTCCTTTTAGGGTTTAGTACATTACGTATAGTTTAACTAAGTAGCTCTAGGCCCTGCGTGTAGTTAGCCGTATTTACTATAGTTAGCTATAGGCGCTGTAGTTGGCCACGAGGGTTGTAGTTGGCCATAAGTACCTTAAAGGGGTTAATAAGAGACATTTAGAGTGGTTTATTCCACTATTAGTAGTTAACCTAGCAGTTTAGAGTCTAGCTTATTAGAGCTAGAGGCTGTAGGTTCAATTCTGCCTTTTGTCTCTTTTTACTTTTATTTTTAGTTCTTTTTAATAGACTAATAAAAAGTATAGTTACTATACCTAGTAATAAAGTATACAGGCAGAGTATATACTAGCACTACTATACTTATAATATATTATATAAAGTACTTATACTAACTACTACTATAATTCCTAAAGTAATAAATACTTTTATTATAAGTATAGTAATTACTAACTTTAACTTAAAACTAATAGTATTTTAAAGAACCTAACTCTAGCTCCTTATAAGTCCCCTTTTCTATTACCTTTTCCCCTATTAATACCTTTTCCTCTTCTAACTCCTTTTTATTTACCCCTAGTACTACTAAAATCTACTAACCTAGACCTTAAATAATATATCTAAAAATATACTATAATAAGTTAGTTTTAATAAACTAGTATTAAGGCTAAAGTTAATATATAAAAAAAAGTATTAGTAGTTTTACGTACCTATAAGTAATAGTAGTAAAAGTAATAGTAATAATAGTAGTAGTAGCTTACTAATAAGGCTAATAATATTATTAACTAAGCTATTAGTATACTTAGTTCTTCCCCCCCTACTTAAAAAGTATTTTTTTATTTTATCTTTACTTCTTTTATTTTATTAAAATAATATACTTTATATATACCTATCTACCTTCTACTTCCTATAATTACTATTATAAATTTACTAATAACTTCTACTTTAAATATAATTAAACCCTATAGTACTAAAACTATAGTTTTTATAAATATTATATAATATTTAGTTTTATATATAAAAAGCTTTATATTACTATAACTATTAATAATATTTAAAATAAAGAATTACTAGTAATACTAATAAATAATATTTCCTATATAAATTTTATATAAAAAATTCTATTAGTTAGTGTCCCTAGTATAAAAAACTATCCTAAAGTATATAAGTTATTTCTACTTATTATAATTAAAATTATATATTTACTAATAACTACTACTATAAATATAATTTATACTAGTTAAATAAAATATTCTATACTAAGTATAGCTTTTAATAACTTTTAAAGTAAATAATTTAAATTAATATCCTTAGTATAGTTATTTTTTAAACTAATTATATAAATTAACTATTTAATTAAATCCTAATAAGCATAGTATATAAAAAAGTTATTTTAAATACTATAAAAATAAACCTAGAGTACTAAATAATAAAAATAAAAAACAATAATTCTAAAAATAAAGTTAATAGTATTAAAAAGTAAACTCTAAAGTATTAAACTTAAAAACCTCTTAATATAACAACCCCTATAAATAAAATTCTCTTTTTTATACCTACCCCCTAATATTTATATAAAATACCTTAACCCTATATTAATTTAATACTATATAAAAATATTATTACTAAAAAGTTATTAATTAACTAAAAATATAAAGTAATTATATACTTATTATATAATTCCTACTAAGTTAAAGTATTATAAATAATATTTATACAGTACTTAAAGCAACATAGTATCTCCTACAAAATCCAAATATAGTTTTTAAATAACCTACTTAAATAAATTTATAAACTATTCTTCTTCTATTAACTATTTAATACTAATATCCTTACTTAACTATAATCTAAAAGCTTTATTATTATATAAAATAGTCTTAAAAACCTTAAGTATAATAATAAATTATAGTAGTACTAAATACCTCTATAACTTACTATAACCTACCTTAAAGCTATTTAGTACTTTTAACTAAGTAATAATAATACTTATATAGTTTAAAACTATAGTAAGGAGTTCCTTTATATATTTATATACTAACAAGGCTATATTATCTTACACAATATACTCTTTAAAGCATATTATAAAGTCTTTTTTAAGTAAATTAAAAAATAGTTAAAGGATATTTTATACCAGTAGGGAGACTAAATAATACCTAAACTAAATTATATCTAGTTAATTAATATATATAATAAGTTACTCCCCTAAAGTTTCTATATTTATACTAGTATTAATATATACTTCTAGTTTATTTTATAGTTTTATATTAGTATTTTAACCTATAGTAGTTAGTTAGTTCTAGCTTAGTTTTATAATATTATATTATAGTATAAGATTATTCTAAAGAGTATCTAGTTAAATTAAAGAGTTAAAACTATTTTAACTATAAATACATAGTTCTATTTTACCTAAAATCGTATAAAACCTTTAATATTTAACCTAAATATTTAAGTCTTAGTTACTTTCCAAAATATCTAACTCTTTAAAAAGAGTATTTATAACGTTAAAGTAAAATTATAGTAAAATTAACTCTATTAAGTATAATTAACTAAATAATAAATAAGTATACTACTTATTTAACTTAAAAAATATTACTAATATATTTAAATATACTTTATCTACCTCTAAACCTAGGGATACTTTAACCTAAATAATTTAATAAATTAAATTACTATACTATTTATATTTATACTTTTAATTTAATAAAAGTTTATAAACTTTATATAAATTTAAAACAACTATTAAATTTAGTTACAACCTAGCTGCTCCTATATTATACCTAATTAGCTATATAAATTATATTATTATTCTAACCCTAATACAGTACATAACTATATAATACTAATTAATTAATTAAAGTTATAAAAAATTTTAAGTATCCTTAATAATACTATAGTTAATTTTAATAGTATTTTACTAACTATAACTATAAAGGTTTATAATAGTCTTCTATAAAAACAAATATTTATCCCTATAATAATACTTAAAAAAACGTCGTAGCTGCAGTTTAAAGAGTATATATTTTTATAAAAATAGCTAAAGCGTTATATTAACCTTAGTTTTAACTTAAAAGTTAGGTTTATTCTAGGTATATAAAGTAGTATTAATTAAGTATAGAATAAGTTAAATAAATAAAGAGTAAATATATATAAAATTAAAGTAAAGGCAGCTTAACGTTTTATATATTAAAGTTTAATATATATTATCGTTTTAGTAGTAATTACTACTCTATTAATAATAGTATTTACTTTTTAGTATTATTATATAATTTTAATATAAATAATTATTATAAAGCCAATTATACTACAAAAAATAACTATAATATATATTTATATATTTATTTCTTAAACTCTATAAATTTTAAATATAGTATAAATAAAATTATTATTTAAGTAGTAATTACCACCTAAACAACAATTTTATTAATAATCACTCTATTAAAAAAAACTAAATTACCTTCTTTCTTACTTATAAAGAAAAGGGGGGGGGGGGGGTATTTAAGGCTTTTTATACTACAACTTATTATACCCTTTTTTCTTTTTAAACTAATACAATAATAAAAATATTATTACAGCTAACTAACTATAAAGAATAATACTACCTATTAATTAGTATATATTAATCAGCATATATTTATATCTTTATTACTAGTCAACACTTTTACTTTATTACTTATTATTCTTATTATCCATTATTTCTATCTATTATATATTAATAATAAAAATATATATAATACAAATATAATTATTATTTAAGTAGTAATTATTACCTAAATAGTAATTATATTAGTACTTTAAGTATTTTTATTAATATTTTTAACTTTTAATAAATTCTTATTTCTAGTATTACTTTCTAAATAAATTTACAACTTTAATAGTAATTACTACTAATATTAATATAAGTATTAAAATCTAAATAAAAATATACTATAGTATTTAAGTATCTTAAAAATTTAATATATTAATATAAATAAAATATATATACTTAAAACTAATATATCTTCTATTAATTACACTAATAACTAGTTACTTTTAAACATAAGTATAACTAAAATTATATTTTTAGTACCTATATAATAAAATTAACCTTTAATATATAAAATATAATACTAAAACCTACAATATCTATAATCCTTAAACTTTACTACTATCCCATTAAGTACTTTACTAATAGCCTTTAAGTACTATACTTAAATACTTATAAAAAGCTATATAAAGTTATACTTTATATACTATAGTTTTATCTATTTAACTTAATAGTTTCTACTTATTAATATATTACTCTCTAATATATACTTTTTAGTTATAAATAAAGCTAAAAAGTAACTTAATACTTAAAAGTTATATATACAAATAGTATATAATAACTAGCTTAGTAATATAATACAAGTTATATATATCCCCTTCTTAGCCGCATAAGTCTCGTAGTAAGTATCCCCTTACTTCTTATTGCTGTATACTTAGTAAAGTATTAAATTAAAGTTTTATATATAAAAAAGTTAAATTTTATAAAGTACAGTTTAACTATTATTGTTTGTTATTAAGTAGATATATAAAAAGTACTAAAGTAAGAAGTAGTTATTAAAAGTTAAAGTACTAATAAACTTCTAAAAAGCACCTTTAATAGTAACTAAAGGAGGTATTATTAGTTATATTATTTAAAAAAATTTCTAGTAATGTATTGTTTAAATAAAATATAGTAATAAAAGGAGTTTTAGTATTAAACCTAAGTTATATTAAAATATTTATTAAAAGCTCTTTACTCTTAAGTTCTTTAGGAATAAGAATATCCGTTATTATATATATCTATATATAGTATAAATTATAGTATTTACTAATAGTAATATATTTAAAAAAAAGTTTAATATTAAGTAAAATACAGTTAATTATATTATTTATAAATTACTTAGTTAACTTAACTTTAGTTGGGTAAATTTATAGAAATCCTAAATATATTATTCCGAGCCGGATCTTATATAATTATTATATAGTATAAACCAGTAAATCTAATTATATCCGCAGCTTAATTAAATAAATCTACTGCTTGACTTGGAGGGTGGTGTGGCTGTAGATGACCCATGGGTTTTGAGACAGTAGGCCTTGCGGGCTGCCGTACCTCCCCCCAGTTTTCCATTTTTTCGAGTTGCATTTTCGCCGGGGATCGCTCCGACACGACACAGACTTGCTCTTAATACTATGTACACTACTACCTAGCAATGGAGCCAGTTCGCGCCACGTCGCGGCTCCTGAGACAAGCGGCGACTCAGGTATAGAGGAGCTGGTTTTATCAAGCTCTTCAGCTGTTGTGTCCGCTTCGTACACGTAGAAACACCATGACTTCCTCCGAGTAAGAAGCTCATCTCCAGCCTTTTTCCGTCCATCCTTCCAGGTCCGACATGACAATATGGCCAACCGACGACCGCGGCGCCTCCTGATCCTCGCTGCCTTCGTCTTTGGCTTCTTCGTCTTCCGATCCCTCCGCTCCGACCCCGAACCGGCGCGCAAGCATGTCGACGTTACCATCGTCAGGAGCAGCTTCGACTGGGCGAACCACCGACACAAGCATCCCGTAGCCCCCGAATCGATGCACCGGCTGCCAGCCGAGCCCCCCAAACAACTCCCGCGAGTCCAATTCAAGTCGAGCGCGAAGCGTGGACGGGCCAATGACGCCACGTCGGAGTCCCGTCGACGTGCGGTCCGAGATGTGCTCTTCAAGAGCTGGAGCAGCTACAAGAAGTACGCCTGGAAGTACGACGAGCTGGCGCCCGTGTCGGCCACGGCCAAGAATACCTTTGGAGGATACGCTGCCACCCTAGTGGACGCTCTTGATACGCTATGGATCATGGATCTGCGCGAAGAGTTTGATGCCGCCCTCGCGGTAGTTGGGTCGATGGATTGGGATAAGACGGCCGAGACGGCTGTCAATGTCTTCGAGACTACCATCCGCCACCTCGGGGGGTTGCTGAGCGCCTACGATCTCAGCAGCGAACCCGTGCTGTTGGCAAAAGCCATTGAGCTGGGGGATATGTTGTATGCCGCCTTTGATACCCCGAACCGCATGCCGCCTTTCTGGCTGGACTTCAACTCGGCCAAGACAGGACAGCTCGTCGCGGGCACGAACGACCCCTCGGCATCGCCCTGCTCGCTGTCGCTCGAGTTCACGAGGCTGTCGCAGTTGACGGGAAACCCGAAATACTTTGATGCCATCGAGAGGGTAAAGCTCTTCCTCGAACGGACGCAGCACGACACCCAGCTGCCCGGCATGTGGCCGGCGCTCATCAACTTCCGCGATCAGTCTGTGTCAGGACACCGCGAGTTTACCCTGGGAGCACTCGCCGATTCTCTCTATGAGTACCTCCCCAAGATGCACGCTTTGCTGGGCGGGACGGACCCTGCTTACGAAAAGATGTACCGCGACGCGATGAAGGTTGTCGAGAAGCACCTCCTTTTCCGGCCTATGCTTCCCGACGGCGAGGACATACTGTTTTCGGGGACCGCGTTTGTCGACGAGAACGTGCGTCGCAACCCGGAGAGCCAACACCTGTCCTGCTTCGTCGGCGGCATGTTCGGCCTGGGCGGCAAGCTGTTTGGGATCAAGGAGCACGTGGCCCTGGCCGAGAGACTGGCCCGCGGGTGCGGCTGGGCCTACTCGGCCTTCCCGACGGGCCTGATGCCCGAGATATTCGGCATGGTCACCTGCGAGTCCCTGGACGGGTGCAAGTGGGACGAGGAGCTATGGGAGCGTGAGGGAGACGGCAACCTGAAAAAGGGCTTCTCCCACGCCCGCGACCCACGGTACATCCTCCGCCCCGAGGCCATCGAAAGCATCTTTCTGCTTTACAGAATGACGGGAGAACGCGAGTACCAAGAGATCGCCTGGACCATGTTCCAGGCCGTGGTGAAGGCCACGGAAACGCAGCACGCCCACTCGGCCATCGCCGACGTCACCGTCAGCGGCGAGACAGAGAAGCTGGATTCGATGGAGGTGAGTCTGAACCGAGGAGAACGCCGGGAGATGCAGTGAGCTGACAAGCGGAACAGAGCTTCTGGATGGCGGAGACGCTCAAGTACTTCTACTTGATCTTCTCGCCACCAGACCTCATCAGTCTCGACGAGTTTGTGCTGAACACGGAGGCACATCCCCTGAGGAGGCAGACACCGGGACGGAGAACATGATGTCGCATTCGCATCTTCCGGGCCTCGGTGACCGTATGGCAAAAGACCCGAAGCGTTGCAGAGCTCCCTTCGTCGCTACCAGCCGGCCAGCGATTTCATCATGTCATAACCGTCTATTTGATCCTATTGATGCAATCATAGTCATGCTGGTCCCGCCAGCCCATCTCCCTTGCGGGTTCCCGACTCTGCGTCCATTAGTTCATTCCACGTCGTATGCAAGTTCCCAGATGGTTCCACGTAGACAAAGATTGGCTCTCCTCTTTAAACCTCGTCTCAAAAGCCCCCCCCCCCCGGCCGGTTCCTTGGGTCTCTAGGCCTTCCACCTCAGCAGGGTAACGGAGGCCTTGACGAACTCGTACGGGCCCTTGCCGTCCCACTTGCTCTCGGCGATACCGACGGGGTTCTTGTCGCCGGTGTTGACGACCGAGACGCTCTCTCCGGTGACGGTGTAGACGTCAACCTCGGCGCCCGGAGCGATGCCGTTGACGTCAACGGAGAAGTTCTTGGTCTCGTGGACGTTGACGACGGCCAGGTTGACGTAGCCGTTGTCGTCGAGGGCGGCACTGACGTCGAGGTAGGGCGTCTCGATGGCGCCCCTGATCCAGTTGGGCTCGGTAGGCCCCTCGTATTCGGGAGAGCGGACGTTGGTCGCAATGGTGGAGCCCCTCATGTACTTGCTGAAGAGCAACAGCGGCCACCAGGTGGTCTGCTTGGTGATGCCCTCCTTGGTGGTCATCAGGGGGGAGATGACGTTGACGGACTGGGCAATGTTGGCCATGCCGATGTACTTGGACTGACGGACGAAGACGTTGAGCCACACACCGACGGCCAGGGCGTCGGAAAGAGTGTATCTGCGTGGTTCCCGTCAATATTTGCTGATCGCCAGTCATGTTCCATGGCTCGACTTACGACTCCTCGCCACCCTCCTCACCAGGAGCCCTCACGGGGTCCCAGACATTCCACTCATCGAAGCAGATCTTTTGTCTCTTGCACGTAGGGGGCACCTTGTTCTCGATGCGGGCCAGGTCGATCAGACCACCCGTAATCTCAATAGCACGCTCAGCAGCTCGGGGCGCTGAACTCGGCGAAAGAGAGCCCAGAGAGTCAGTCTCATGATGGGTTGACAAGCCGCAAAGTTGCGTGACAGGGGGTGAAACATACCGGTAGCGTTCTTAAGGTGGTCGTTAGAGGCAGTGTAGAGGTGAATGCTGTGCATGTCGATGAGGGAGGCAGTGGTGCTGCCACCCAGGCCGTGCACACTCCACGTGATGCACTCCTTGATAACGTACGTGTCCCAGCTGCTGAAGCCGGTCTCGCCGCAGAGAATCAGCTCGATGGAGGGATCGAGAAGCTTCAGAGCCTTGGCCCATTGGTAGGCCTGCTTGGCGTAATCCTCCTTGGTCATTTGGCCGACCTGCCACGGACCCCACATCTCGTTGCCCAGAGCCCAGTATTTGACCTGATATGTGGTGAGACGACCGCGTTGTATGCGTGGTGTTACCTGAGACTCACGTTGTAAGGCTTCTCACGTCCATTTTGACGGCGAAGGTTCGCGTAGTAGGTGTCTCTGTCGGAGTTGCAGTACTCGAGCCAAGCCAGGGCTGCAAGGATCGTCAGAACGGCGCGTTTCTTCAACGATGGTCGGAGTTCACAAGTACGCCATCCAGAAAACAAGCTCCAGGTGGGCGTGGGAGAAAAGGCGAAGAGTCAATAATGAACATACCCTCGTCAAGCGTGCCGGTACCAAAGTTGAGGGCCAGGTAGGGCTCCGCGCCAACGACCTCACACCACTTCATGAACTCGTCCGTTCCGAATTCATTGCTCTCGACGCCGATCCAAGCCAGCTCGGGCCTAACGTCGGTTCGAGGTTAGCCGCTGCTGCAACCAAGCGCGGGCCGCCGCTCACACACCCCAATTTCCCGGTAGGATTTACCTCGCGTCGCGTCGCGGGCACTGGGGACCTTTTCTGTTCACTCACCTCTTGGGGCGCTTCTCCCTGGGACCAACGCCGTCGATCCAGTGGTAGGTGGCGCAGAAGTTGCCGCCGGGGTAGCGCATGACGGGGCAGTTCAGCTCCTTAACGGCCTCAACGACATCCTTACGGAAGCCGTTCTCGTCGGAGAGCGGGTTGCCGGGGTCGTAGATGCCGCCGTAGATGCATCGTCCCATGTGCCTGTGGCGTACATCTCAGTAAGATGGACTCGAGGAAGTGCGGCGCAGTTCTCAGCAGGATCGACTTACTCTGTGAAGCCGCCATAGGTGTTGTCATCGATGCGGGAGACGGGGTGGGAGGGGTTCACTGAGATGCTGGGGCGGGCATCCTCCGCGATCTTGGTGAAGGTGGCCATGGCTGCTCGGAGATGGTGTGTACGTGTACGTGTATGCGTTTGTGAGTATGAGAGTGACTTTGAACCAATCCGCCTGAGTGAGTGGTAGCTGACAATTCTGTGCGAGTCAAAAACAGGAACAGCTGGTCAATGAGTGGTGGAAATGGACGTGGGCTGGTTCACCGTACGGTGCCGGATCGTGGCCGAATTTGAACTCGTCAGGGGCGGGGGCAAGCGGTGAGGGGACGGGGACGGCCTGGAGATTGGCAGAAAAGCGACGGAGGATGATATTGGGTCGGCAGTAGAAGGGAAGAACAGACAGGCGCCTGACTGCTCAATTTTTGGATCTACCTCCCGCTACAGTCGCTTGAGTAGAGTTGTTGTTGGAGTCTCTGGAGACATGGGGACCGGGAGGGGGCTTGAGCCGGGGTCGACAATGAGGGGTTGTCCCCGATTTGACGAGGCAAAAGGACAACAACAAGCTCCAGCGACATTGTGCTTTAGTGGATGATCCAGTCATTAGCGGAGAAGAGTGCGGCTCTGGAGGTTGGAAGTGGTGCGACAGGCGCACGAATCATAGACAATATCATGCGGAGAAAGGACGACGATAATGCGGGCGCACCAGGGCCTCGGGGTCGGGGGGGTGGGGTAGTCGGCTTCGAGGGGCACAGCAGTGAGGCACCGCAGATGGGGGATGGCAGACGGGATTCACTGTAGATTCGTGGATGGGGAATTAGGTATCCGTACCGAAGAGTTGGGAGTTCCTGAGCTCCGATGGGATGCAACTTTGGTGTTGAGTTAATGCTGCCGCTGCCGCTCTGACACCCATCACCTGCTGCACCAACTGCAGCAACTACTATGTACAGGAGCATGGCATGTAGGAGAGATGCACATGTGCGGCGTAGGGGTCCATCTGATGTGGTAACTACGGAGTACGGATACTTGTTGGCCAGATGATATTAATGCGGGACAGGTAAGGTGATGAGAGGGGCGTTGGCCAAGAGACAGTACGCGGTGTTAGAGTCGTCGTCCGAGTTTCTTGTGACTTTCACAAGGTACTATGTAGACGGTAGCATGGGCCCCGGGGAAGACGACCAGTACTAGTTAGTAACTTAGTAGTATTTACCTACAAATACGGATACCCAGCACCTAGTGTAAGCTTCTACTGGTCAGGGAGAACCATGGACACCAAAAGGACATGAAGCTAAAGCACCAAGACGGGGACACTGCATTGCAGCCAGATATTATTTGCTAAGCTTCATCAGACCAGAACCCGTTTCAGACGCGCCTAGCAACTTGGCGTAACCAGGGCACCGGGGTGAGAAAATAGGGAACTTCGGTAAGTTCCAAGGTTGAAGGGTTACTGAGATATTGATGAATCCATCTCAGGTGAATCACACGGATGCCAAATAAGGACAGCTGAAGTGCCTGGAGTTGGACTGCGGACTACCTGGTTCGTCCGGCTATCAACGAGATGGACGGAGGCGTCGAGGGCAAAAAAAGGCCGGGCGCGTCGCGCAAACCGGTCAAGAGGGGGCCGATGGGGGGGGTAGGACGAGGAAGTGGAGGAGCAGTCCGGGCAGTATCCTAGCAGCACATAGTCAGAAGAAGATTGAGGTTCGATCATGGGGGAGATAATTAGTAGGTGGGATGGGGCATGCGGAACACGACGGAGAGGCTCGCCAAGTCCCGAGGAGGAGCAAGGGAAAAGGCCTCCGAGATGTGGGGTCGGAGTCGGACCTCGGTAAGCCGTGATTGGAGCGCATACGGTCACAACTAAAGCTTGATTCGCTCTCAAATCGCATTGGGTGACGACATTGGCTGCTTTTAGCGGGGCCGAACAGGACCGAGAGGGGCCCCGGAAGGATATCAACCAATCAAGATACATCGTCCCGTGGGGGGGGGGGGGGAAGAGTACGTACCTTGACCGCGTCTTACCGAAGATAATACGTACCGCTCACCACACGGGGGATCCTCTATTTCACGGCGAAGGCGGCGCTCACGATAACGAGCCTGGTGGTCGATGAAGAAGAAGACCCAGACGCGAAGAAAAAGAGACGGAACTGAGAGCGCGAAGAGTCTCCAGCGTAGGAAGAAGTCGTCAAAGGATGGGACAACGATGCTGGAGTACACCTTTTACGTGTTTATTAAACACATGTGTGGATAGTGGGCTTCCTCGTTGATTGGGTACCGGTACATAAGCTCCGTACCGGCAACTACAGGCAGTAGGCGTACCTAATATTACTGTGTAGTGTTGTAGTGTAGTACACGTACACTTCCAACATCCGCCTGTAAGGTCTCCCCCGCTTCCATGCTAAGCGCAGCCAACAGACTTTGATGAGCCGGTGTTCATAAGTCTCAAAATCTTGCAGCAAAGAAGAGGGAGAGAATTGCCAATTGAGGAAAACAAGCAAAACAAAAAAAGCCATGTGACCAGTCCCGTGCGCGTCTGGGCCTTCTCTCAGGTGGTCGAACCACATGCAGCCTCCGTCGGTGCTGATGAACCGAACCAGGACCCAACTCATCCACTCACACTCACACTCACACTGAAAACTCACTCACTCACTCACTCACTCACTCGGTCAGTCACTCATACGCGATGATCACCCCCCATCCTAGCCGCCTCCCCCGCGTGCCCGCGTTCCCAAAACTATGGGGATTGGAGAATCCCAGATCCCCAGCCGCCAGCGGCCGCACTCTGCCACCCCGAGAGTTGGTTTCTTCTCTCCTGGACCAGGCCGGTGTGCCTGACACACGTACGCTAGTGTCAGCCAGGCCAGCCCAGACCAGAGACCATCGCCAACCGGCAAACACAACACGCCAATCCAGAAGACCGGCGCAATATGAATCCCGGCACAACCTGGGGCATGGGGTACAGGGCCGGGGCAACCATCACCGATGCCACGCCGTCCTACACACGATGTAGCAGTACTAGCAGTACTCAGGTTGGAGGCCCGTTGAAAGGCACAGGTCCCGGATATGCGCCGCCAGGGGTCGCTTCTCTCCGTCTTTCTCACTGTCACTCATTCCCTGCCTCTCTCCACCTCCACGCAACTCCCACCCCGGCTCCTATAACCTTACACCCCTTGCCTTGCGCCTGCGCCCATTCAGCTTCAGGCGCTTTCACGGCAACTTCCTGGCCTTGCCATTCGTTGCGCCGAACCCATGTTCCCATATTCCCATGCCGTGGGAGCGAGAGGAAGAAGAGAGAGAAAAAAAGTTGCCTGGCGTCGATGCTTCCACTCTCGGGACAAAGCGGATACGGGGAAGCATGGGGGGTGAGAACCGAACGTTCTATAAAGTCCCGACGATCCCTTCTGCTGCTGTAACATGAGATGGTTCCATTGCAGCTCGACGAGTCGGTTCGGTCCTGACCCTCAAAGACCCTCAAAACGACCCTCGGAACAAGCCTCGTCTTGTGGTCGTCATGCTCTTCCTTTATCATAGACCAGCACGCCAGCTCTGACATCCAACCGCGCGTCCCTCACCTCTTTCTTCTGCTGAACACAAGCAGCACGTTGCCCATCATGGCTCTCCCTCCCAAGTGGTACCAGTTCCTTGTGAGCGTCTTCGCCTCGCTTGGTTCCCTCAACTACGGTTATGACTTGGGTGTCATTGCCTCCGCCATCGCCTCTCAGTCCTTCAAGACAAAGTTCGGCGAGGACCCCAAGGAGATGTATGTCAGCCCGTGCAGATTTGCATCCAGTGTCCCCAAGCGTATCTTGGAGGATGCGTGGTTGACATGACGAGCTAACTCTTGAACGAAGTGGTGCTGTTGTTTCCGTCTTCACTGGCGGCGCCTTCATCGGCGCCGGCTGCGCCGGTCCTACTGGTGACAGGCTCGGCCGTAAGATGACCATCCTCATCGGTGCCGCCATCTTCGTCCTCGGCGGTGCCCTCCAGGCAGCTGCCCAGTCTCTCGGCTACCTCTACGCCGGTCGCGCTCTCGCCGGTGTCGGGTATGTCAAACTTTGTCCCTGCCAGCTCAAAGTCAGACCTGTCGTGAGCTAACAATCCATCCAGCGTTGGTTTCTTGACCATGATCATCCCCCTGTACCAGGCCGAGCTCTGCCATCCCAGTATCCGTGGACGTGTCACCGCTCTGCAGCAGTTCATGCTCGGTGTCGGTGCCCTGGCCGCCGCCTGGATCTCGTACGGCACATATGTCGGCTTCAGCGAGACTGACAACAACCAATGGCGCGTCTCCCTGGGTATCCAGTGCATTCCCGGTGGCATCCTGGC
The DNA here is from genome assembly GCA_030770045.1 of Colletotrichum brevisporum. Classification (NCBI taxonomy): domain Eukaryota; kingdom Fungi; phylum Ascomycota; class Sordariomycetes; order Glomerellales; family Glomerellaceae; genus Colletotrichum; species Colletotrichum brevisporum. Next base: position 124,537 of record JAUGSI010000006.1, on the reverse strand, counting down.
CCTTCTCATCCTCTTTTTCCCCGAGTCTCCCCGTTGGCTCATCGACCACGGCCGCGTCGACGAGGGCCTCCAGACCTTGGCCAAACTGCACGCCCACGGCGATGTCAACGACGCCTGGGTCCGCGCCGAGTTCGAACAGATTCAGGAGTCCATCGCTGTGGAGCACGAGGGCTCGGCCAAGTCCTACAAGGAGCTGTTCACCGACAAGTCCTGCTTCCGCCGTCTCTTCCTCGCATGCGCTCTCCAGGGCTCCATCCAGATGACTGGTGTCAGGTAAGCCACGGATTCAGGGCGACTGATGACTTTGAAGACAGCGCAGGCTGACCGATTCGCGCAGTGCCATCCAGTACTACTCGGTCGAGATCTACAAGAAGGCTGGTATTGCCGGCGACGATACCCTCCGCTACCAGGCCATCTCCTCCGTCCTCGCGCTCATTGCCCAGTTCCTCTGCATGATGCTCATCGACAAGACCGGTCGTCGCTGGCCCCTGATTTTCGGCAACATTGGAAACTGCATCACTTTCATCATCGCCACCGTCCTACTCGCCCAGTTCCCCCCCGGCTCCCCGAATGCCAGCACCGGCACTTCCTGGGCCTTTATTGCGATGACCTGGCTCTACAACTTCAGCTTCAGCTCTACCTGTGGTCCTTTGTCGTGGATTATCCCCGCCGAGATCTTCGACATGAAGACTCGTTCTAAGGGTGTATCTATTGCCACCATGGTCTCCTTCGCTTTCAACACTCTCATCGGCCAGACCACCTCCGTGGCCCTCGACGACAAGAACGGCATCGGCTGGCGCTGGTACATTCTCTTTATTGTAAGTAGCGACGCCGCATCCAATTCCCTTCCGTCAGACGCCCAGGACTAATTGTGCTTGCCTTTCAGGTTTGTAACTTCACCAACGCCCTCTTCTTCTGGTGCTTCCTCCCCGAAACTGCCAGGCGTCCTTTGGAGGAGATGAGATACCTCTTCACCGAGGCACCCCTCTTCATCCCGACCATGGACTACGCCGCCCTCGACAACCACGACCTCGAACGCAGAGTCGAAGCTGTCGAGCAGAAGCAGGCCAACGAGACGGAACACATTTGATCGGCTCGGTGGAAGCAAGTCACTCACACCCACGCATAATACCCACATACCCACACACCACATATTTAGTACTTAATGTAACATTAAGCGTCCTGTCTGGATTCATATACAGATCCAACGCCTGCCAAAGAAATCAAAATTGCCCGTCGGGGTATACTGACACGACCACCCTTTCCTGTCCGCGTTCGGTTTCCGCCCTCTTGTGCTTCCGCTCATTAAACTCCGTGATATTGTCTCGTTACGCTTTATCCCCCCGCGATATCGTCCCCGTTCTCAGTGATTGCTCGCCACGTCATCTATATCCGTGAGTCGGCTGTGGCTGCGAGACTCCGTGATGCCCATGTCCGTAACCACCATGCCCGGCCTCCATCATGGTTGGCCCGCCGTGGCGCTGTCGGCCGGGCATCAAGCGCGAGAACATGCCGCCGCCGCCTCCTCCGCTAACGGCGCGGCCCCGCTGTTGACGCTTCTTCCGGAAGCAGCAGCAGTAGCAGCACAGGACCCAGAAGGCGACGAAAACGAAGCCAGCAATGGCAATTCCGACAATAGCGCCGGTTGCGAGGCGTCTTCCACGTCCACGAGACTAGGGGTGGATTTCATGTCAGATATCACTTCGTGGTCTAGAGGAGGGCGTCCCTTACCATTTTCGGTGTTGGCAACCAAAGAACTTGGTCGTATGTTCAATCGCTGAGAACGAGGTTACTTGTAGGATTTGTCTGATGCTTCAAGTCTGGTGCATTGGTTCAAGTGGCTCTGTGCAGGTGAGCGGGTACCGAGTGAATGATGGGGTGAATGAGATCTCGCAGCGAGAGAAGATGAGCCGCATGCACAACCTTATATCTTCTTCAGCACCATACTTGCTCGGCACACGACATCGTCCTCGTTCCAACATGGGCACGTCATGGCCAGATGGCTCAGAGACGCTACGGCTGCGGAAACGCGTCAGCCAGGAAAAGCTAGGTGTGGCGCATTCCAGGGAACGACAGTCTGGGGGAGCAAGTTAACAAGGCCTACCCATCTCGACGGCCTCAGCCCTAGAACGACCCAGGCGATAGACCGCAGTGGTGCCACGCTGCGGATCGGTTCAGATGCCGAATTGCTCCATGGTGACTTCATCGTCACTTGGCTCGGGGGTGACGCGTGGCTGGTGCACTGGGTGGGGCCGGTCCGCACGGCACTTGACTCCAGTGTCGGCGCCAAGGTGGGTCCCGTCGGCAATCCGGCATGCCCTTTATTGTTGGTGCGTTTCAATCGGCCGTGCCGAGGAGCTCGGTAGCATGAATGTGTTTAGAAAATCCGGTTTAAGGCGTCTATGGAGTGATTGCAGTATGACTTCAGTTAATTACAGCTGTGAAGCTGTGACACCGTGGATGCAACCTTTTTCTTCTCCCTTTTCCCCGGGCCATTTCTTTCATCTCCCTCCTCATACGCAAGGAGTTTTTAGCCATACCTAGTTTTATTCCCAGTTCTGATATCAGGAAATCAAAATACATATACATATATTGTGGTAGCCTAACCTGGTATCGTGCCTGAGTAGATAACACAGGAGTAGCTGACAAGTTGGTGATTGCCCCCATCAGAAAACAGTGGCCCCTTCTTGATTGACACTTCCAGCTGGTTCTCCAGCCGTTTCTCAAGGGCCAAGATATCAAATGAATTACCGCCTTCGGCGTTGCGGGCCAGGAATTTCACTAAAGCAAAGACTTCAATACCCAGCTTTTATGTCCGCAGATTCCAGCCGGCCTGCCTGAGCATGAGCTGTGAAGTTCATCAGCCTTTCGAGATCGTACTGCGCCTCGGAACTGGGCTTCTTCTTACCGACGCATGCAGCACCAAGACAACAATCGTTTGATCTAACGGTGCACCGACATTAATTGACTTAGTAATGCAGTCTTGAGAGCTAGATGTCAGGAGGTCAGCGACTCACCACCAGTAGGAGTCCAAGCAACAACGGATGAACCCAACGTGGCAATAAGGAATGGGACGATCGACTTGGCCCGCATTTTGATTTTAGGCTTGAAAGAGGTCAAAGGTTGGATAATGGGACTCCGAGATGAGTTTCTGAGGTAGATAGTTGAGATGAGAGAGGTAACAGGTTAAGACTACCGACGGCGGTTAATGAGTAATATTGATACCCGCATCGAAATTATACGAATCGGTTTCACCGGGCATGGTCTTCCATAGTGGACGAGTCAATAATATCACTTGCTTGGTTTTGGTATGTGGGATAATGTATTGCCTTTTTCGGCAGAAATGCTACTAAAGTCCGCCACGGGCTTGATTTTCACGAGATGCGACTTATACCCACCGGCTGCGCTTAATGCCCGCCGGTTGTGCTTGAGATGCTGGCATAGAGCCTCGGGGCAACAAATATCACCAGAACCTACCAAACCTAGCCTGGCAGCTGGCCGGAACTCTCAGACCAACAACGGGGCCCGAGATTGATTCGGACCAAATGCTCGTCCCGACTTACATCAGCCCTTGTACCTGCTGCGCTGCCTCCCCAAGCCAGGAATTTGCAGATTGAACCGTGAGCGGTCACTTTTGACTGCCTCCTAGGATTCGGGAACAATAAGCCATCAGCTTGCCTTTTGAGTATTTGGATCGACAATGCAAACCGTCGCAATCTCCTGATCTTAGAGGTAGCGGGATGTCCATCCAGTAACTCCATGAACGACTATGATAGTAAACGTGAGTCCCATTCTAATTAGACCAACCAGAATTGAAGGATCATGAAACTGTGCTTGTGTTGAATTACACTTAATACCTACAGAATGTCACCTATGTAGAGTAATGTAACTTGTAAATGGAGGTGCCCTAGATCTTGATATAAGAGTTACGACTGGATAAAATGACGATAGTGGCCTAGAAGACGCACAGGACAACAATGATTGGCCTGAAGAAACCCGCATCAAGAGGCATGGGTTGCTTTGATAGAACACTATGGTGAGTACCTAGGGACACAACAGGGTCATGTTGTCAAAACTGATATTCCTGCAGAAATCTCAAGCCCACCATTGTGTGATCCTAGTACTGGTACCAAAAGCCTCAACAGCCTTCCCACTAAGCGAAAGCTCAGTCTTTATACACCCTCACTTTGAAATCGTCCTTCCACTTGTCCTCTATGATTACTAGTTGGGCCTCCTGTAGCTTCTTCAAGTACCTGTCCTCAGGGACATCCTTATAATCGTCCCTGTCGATGTCCATAAAGCCTTCTTGAGCGATGGTTCGAGGAGTGATCATCAGTGAACGTCCTAGCGATAGTGAGCTCTGATCAAGTAGCAGTCTCACCGCAGGGACCGCTGAAAACGTACCATTAATAGATCGATCGCAGGCTACTCGCATCATGCAGTTTGCAACGTCTTCCTGTTCGCCAAACTCGACGCCATGATCAAGCAGCCATTTTTCGTACTCGGCTGTGCGGATGGCACTTCTGATCCAGCAAGGTGCGACATAGACTATCCTGATGCCCTGCTCCCAACTTGAACGTCGTGCAGTTCTCATGAAGCCACGAAGGGCATATTTTGTCGCCGTGTACTCCCAATTGCCGGGCGAGTCGATCCACCCGACCATGCTGCCGGTGATGATGAAGCATCGGTCTCGATCGTCGGAGTCTGGTTGCTGCCTGAAGTAGTGAACTGCTAACTTCCACGTATATAGTGACCCCTTCAGGTTGACATCGACAATGTTGAGATTAGGCTTCGTCGGCTCTCCGTTGGGATCGTCTAGGTTCCACAGGCTGTCTCCAGAGCTGCGACTTATACCGGCATTGGCGATGACGATGTCCACGCTTTTGTGGGGGCTTCGGCTCTTAGCGGTCTCGAACATGGCTTTCTGCTGGTCCCAGTCTCTGATGTCGCATTCCACAAACGCGGAACACGCGCCGTTCGCATTCAACTCACGTTCAATGTCCTTCCCTCTGGGGTTGACATCTCCAAACGTGACGAAAGCACCGGCTGCCACGAAAGAACGGACGCAAGCTTCGCCCATTCCATTGGCCCCTCCAGTGATAATCACCGACTTGCCCTTAACCTTGTTGCGGTCAGGGACAATGGTGTGATCTATGGGACCAATGTAGTTGTATCTGGGGAGAGACATCGCTGCGAGTAAGATTACGATGAATCAGGGCGATTGGGCTTTCACAAAAAAAAAAAAAAACAGAAGAAGTCGCGTGACAGACAAGCATAACGTCGATTAACGTAGCAGAACCGCCACCTTAGTAGGAAAAACCCTTTCGAGTCTGTTTGGAGGAGTCGTGGTTTCTTCGCCAGTCGCCGCTTTCGGTCTGCTTTCCCTCGGCAGCTATTTAGCTGTAGGACAGGAAAGCCGAGGAAGCGGACGCGGTTCGCTCAGCCATGCAATCCCCGCAGGCAACCCGTTTTGGGATAACCGAGTACCGTTCCCCTCAATCCTGAGACAGAGCCGCTGACCGGCGCATACGACCGCGGCATCTCTCAATGTATCGGCAATGCAAGAAGAACCGGGACAAGGATGGCCGAATTTCCAACGGCTCGCATCCCTTGGTTGGCGTTATCCGGTAAGGCCATACGCCGCACCAAATCGTCATGCGATAGACCGGCATTAGTGCATTGGTTGCACAGAAGACAATTGAACAATATTCTCATGGTTCGATTTCTGGCCCTTGGGATCGGCATCAAGAGAATAAAAGCAACGTACAATACAGTCTGAGCGAGGCCGAATTCCGAGAGCATATTCACGAACCCTCGAGTGATTGTTTTGCTCGGAATCACCTCTCACAGCATCTGTTTTTCATCATTCGCCAGCTAACCCAAGCATCCTCGCCAACATGACAATCTCTGTGGAGGCACCGGTTATTGCTCCGGTCCATCCAGGGCCAGTTGCCACGCCGCGGACTAACGGCGCTGCCCCAAGGATGCCTTCAACCGAGCTGCCAGAAGTCTTGCGAGAGGGGGCAGTGTTTCCAAAGACTTCTGGAAGCGAAGAAAACGGGATTTCAGACGACCCATTCGGGCTGGACTCGAAATTCGCTTACACGCCGAGGAAGATCAGGGTGTTTACCATTGGCGCTGGCTTTTCGGGGCTGCTCATGGCACACAAGTTCCAGCACAGATTCCCTGAGATGCGAGACATTGTCGAGCACACGATATTTGAAGCACACGGAGAGGTTGGCGGTACATGGTTCATGAACAATTATCCCGGAGTTCAGTGCGATGTCCCAGCACACATCTACGTCAGATTCCCCTCCCATGGCAGCCTACGTCATGCATCCGAGACACGTTGAGACTGACTAGTAGACAGGCATTCCCATTTGATCCCAATCCTAACTGGAGCCGCTTCTATGCCAGTGGTGCTGAGATCCTTGAATACATCAAGAACACAGTCAGGAAATGGAACCTTGATCGAGACCTCCAACTGAACACCAAAGTCGTAGGGGCTCAGTGGCAAGAAGATCTCGGTCAGTGGAAGGTGACCGTGGAACACCAAGGCCAGAGGCGCGACGAGTATTGCCATGTCCTCATCTCAGCGCAAGGCGTCCTGGTACACGAGTCTTGGCCCAGCATCCCAGGTCTGAGAGACTTCGAAGGCCACATCACGCATTCGGCACGCTGGGATCACAGCTACGACTACTCCAACAAGCGAATCGCTGTCATTGGAAACGGGTCCTCAGGAATTCAGATTGTCCCGCAAATGCAGAAGCTGCCCGGAACAGACGTGATGAATTTCATCCGTGGCCCTGCGTGGGTTTACTACCGCGCTCCCCCATCCAAGCATCTCGGCAGAGACGATCCGGACCCCAACCCGAGGTACACGGACGAGGAAAGGAGCAAGTTTCATGACCCAGAGTACCACCTCGAGCACAGGAAGGGAATCATCTCGCGAACCAACAAATCGTTCTACATCTTCATGAAGGGCCAGAACAACGAGGAAGGCATGAAGCTCGCTGCAGCTCAGATGTCCGAGAAGTTGAACCACGACCCCACACTCTGTGAGATGCTCATTCCGAAGTGGGAACTGGGATGTCGCCGGATCACACCTGGGCCTGGCTATCTAGAATCGTTTTTGCAGCCCAACTGCAACATCACCAACAGCGCGATTTCTGCCGTCACCAAGAAGGGCGTTCACACGGCTGATGGGAAGTTCTACGAGTGCGACGTTAGTAAGTAGAACCAGAACATCCTCCTGGCTTTTTTGGCATGTGCTAACCTGACTGAAGTTGTCTGCGCTACTGGCTTCGATGTCTCCCACCGCCCTAGGTACCCAATCGTGGGCAAGGAAAACGTGGACCTTGCCACCCGATGGGCAGAGGATCCAGATTCCTACATCTCCGTCGCCGTACCAGACTACCCCAATTACTTCATGATGATGGGCCCGAATTGCCTAGGCGGCCACGGATCCTTGGTTGAGTCACTCAACTGGACAGGCGATTACTTTGTGAAGTGGATCAAGAAGATGGCCACCGAGGATATCAAGTACGTCGAGCCGAAGCAAGAGGTTGTCGACGCTTTCATCAAGTACAGCGACCAAGTTCACAAGACTCTCGTGTGGAGCGGAGGATGTAAGAGTTGGTACAAGCGCAACCGCGTAGATGGAAGAGTCACAGCGTTGTTCGGAGGCAGTGCGCACCTTTTCAATCGCATGTTGAGCAACATCCGCGCGGAGGACTTCAATATTTGCTACCGTACCTCGAACCCTTTTAGGTTCATGGGAAATGGTTTCACGGAGTGGGAGATGGATCCCAAGAGCGACTTGTCGTGGTATGTTGAGAAGGCAGAGGTTCTCGAGAATTAAGATGCATGGTGGTAATTAACGCTGGTTGGATTTCGCCTCATACACGAGAGAAGTAAATGTCAATTCTTTCACTAGTACTTGATCTGCCTCAATGCCAATGCCTGCAGTTTGAAGTCAGCAAAGTGGAATACAAGTCCACGTGCCAGCTGTCATCCAGGCACCATGAAATCTAGACGGTAATCGACGAAGGGCTCGAACAAGTCTTCAAACTGATTGAGGAGCGTCTCGTGAAACAATGCGTTTTCGGGCGAGGGGAATCCCCTTGTTGCCGCACCCTGTTCTCTGTCTGTGAGCAGGCTGTTGGCAATGCCACCCGTATGTTGCGAGACGAAGGGGAAAAGGGCCGTCCAGTCAAAGTCGTCCATATCTTCGCGCTGCGCCAACACGTGATCAAGGCGGCGTTCGACGGTGGCGGAGACCTCGTTAATGCCTTGGTGGTTGCTCTGTGCTGTTTCCTGAGGCTTTGCAGGCCCCGCTGCATCGTTGGCCGTCTTCCTCAATCTCTCGAACCCTTGTCTGATTACATTGGCCGATCCCCACATGACCTGGAGCTGGTCTGCTGCCCTGATAAGAGTATCAAGGCAATCATTGGCGTCTTTGGATAGATGCGGGATGCGGCAAGCTTGGAGAAGGGGAATGAAGGCCGTCCCACAATACCAGCAAGTGATGGCCATCAGGAAGCGAGTGTTACCGCGCGACAGGATGTCTCTCAATATTCTGGCGATGCACGATGCTGCTAGTATTGCTGGAGGCAGAGCTTCTGGCAGAGTGTTGACGGATCGTTTGAGATGAAGTACGATGATCGTCGTGAGGTAGGGCAGGTGCAGCTGATGGACGTCTCTGTCGAAGTTTTGGGTGCGGGCCGCGCCGATTGGAAGTTGAAGATGAGGGGGCAAAGAGTTGACCCAGTCCACGAGCTCCTGTCTGTGCTGGTCTGGAGGAGGGGCAGCAGTGGACGGGATGGTAGAGCGAGACAGAGTCTTGGCAATCTTGCCGATGATAACACACAGGCGGACCCAGTATATGAAGATCTCGCCCTTTCGTTGGTGGTAAGAATCGCTAGGGAAGTCGGACAGCGATGGTTCTTGAATATTGCAGTCGTCCGGGTCAATGATTGCTGGTTTGCTCTGGCACAGAGCCGTTAAGCGTTCTCGTGCCTGCAAGACAGCGCGTTGTTAGTCGATGCTTGACCCAGACCTTGGAGCTGGAAGCCTCACAAATGCTGTCCACCAGATCCTCCGCCGAAGACTGAGGTTGAGGTTGCCGGATATTGGATGGCTAAGCGTTGGTTCACGATGGAGATTCATTTGCTGGGCATGCCGGATCAGCACCGACGTCCACCACCATGAGGAGTGGCGATGTACGGTACTTGGAGGCCGAGGTGCCCACCAGTAGAAAAGTGAAATGGCCTTGAGAGTCGTCAACCCATCGGACTCTTCATCATCGTAGAACATGATTCGTGCCTTCCTGTAGTACTCCGCGGGGCCCTCGTGAGGGACCAACGGCGGCTGCACGTTGCTTGCTGCAGCTGCAAGGGCGTTGGCAAGAAGCGGTGAGCGCGTGAGATCGCCAGCTAGGGTATCAGGATCAAGGACAGGACACCATGAGTAGCAATACTCCCAATAAGTTTCGGCGAAGGTCTCTTGAAGGTCTTGCTCGTGGGGGCTGGAGAAATTGTACTTTTGTTCAAGACATGCCTCGAGCGCTTGCTTCTCAGCATCGGACTGGTTCTCTGGGGCATAGACCTGAAGGAAACCGGTATCGATGTCTCCCGTGTGGCTCTCTGCCACTCCCTCGGTGCGGGCATCACTACTCTGGGACCTCTGGGAAGGAGACGGCGCGGGCTGCCCCGAGGTCGAACCGCGTGGTGATGGGGCAGGGTGGTGACTCTCTCCTTGACGAGATGGCCGAGAGGGGGGCGGGAATGGTGGGACAAAATCGCCAAAGCCTGTTGTCAAAACCTGAATAGTGTCGACTGAAAGGTCTTGTTGTGACTGGGCCGCCTCGTCGTCAGGGATCAATGTAGCCGGCGGTGTCGGGGCCGGATCTTCTGGACCTGAAGCTGGCCTGGCTAGCCGCCGGCGTTTGGTCCGTTTCGAGGGTCGTATGTGGCAGTCTTTCTCTGAAAGACGGCAATTGGTGCAAGTATGGTGACCGTCGGAAGTCCTGGCCTTCACCCAGATGTCAGAAACTGCGTGTTACATGCGCAAGATCAGCTAGGTAGGGATGAGGTACCTGAAGATCGCATTTCACCTTCTTGCCATGGCAAGCAACGCAGACCAGCTCAGCGCGGCGCCGCTTTGGCTGCGTGGCATCGAATGGTAGCCACTCATTAATCGTCTCTGGCATCGTGAGATGAATGATACGTGCGGAGGGTGAGAGACTCTACAGCCGCAGGAGCCTGAGTCAGACAGCGAACGTTGCTACCCAAGTGAGTGTCAGTGACCTCACGTCGAGCAGTCCAGTCGAGCCACGATATCGGAGAATCTCAGCCGGAATGCACGGGAGAAGACGAAGGGGGTCAGGGGCAAGAAGCGGAGCGCGGGAGGTTGCGTCGTAACCGGGTTGAGGAAGTCTGGGGGCGAGACTGAGAACCGGGGGGGGGGTCGCATGGGTCACAGTGAGGAGGAGGAGGGTGGAGGAATGCGGGGTAATTGGGGCTGTGGTTGCGGGGGTTCGGGGTTCACAGAATCCCGATGATACAGCGGACACGGAGGAGACTGACTGTTGGGATGGGAAGATGTATCACGTCTAGTCGACTGTCACTTGTGGATGACTGCACCAAAGCATTACTTCAAATATGAATTGATTTCACTTGATTACGTGTCATGGGTCATGGGAACCAAAGGTGCAAGACGCTCGCCCCAGTGAGTTTGGGAACTACACAACAGACATCGAGACAATACGGAACTAAAACCACTGTGGACATACAACCAACCTGGGCCGGACCGTCCAAACTGCTAGAGGATATACCTGAACTGCGGGTTCTAGGCGTCTGTTAGCCTCAAGTTCTGCAATCAAAAGGATAAGGCGCTGGTTCTGAGTTACCTTCATGTCAGTCAGATCGTCTTCGTAGGCGTGGTCGAACCCTTCCATGATACCAGCTTGGTCTCGTTTCTTGTTGTGCCACATGCAAACAAATCGATATACCAGACCCAGAATGCCCGCTGCAAGAGACGTTATCACGACGACAATGAACCCAGGCGCATAGTCGGGTGCATCCTCCTTGCGAAAGACGAGCGGCCCTACGAAGTTTCCTGGCGATGAGAGTAAGCAAATGGCCAAGACTGTCGGCATCTGATACAGAAAGGATGTAATACAGAGGCAGTAGCCGATGTAAAGACCAGATGAAGCTATCGAGCGCTTCGTGTATCCCGCAGTATTCGCAATCTGGAGGCCCATTAAGACGGCATACCCGCCCCCAACGGATGGCAGGATGTACGCCGCAAACAACAACGCTCCCTTGGCGGATCTCGGAAGAAGCCACAACAGGAGGGCAGCGAGCGTGGTCCCTAGCTGCGCACCGAAGACAATCCAGGTCCTGCAGTTCTTGAACTTGTATGCAAGGTAGGGCATGATCAACTGAACAGTGCCACCATATGCGCCGGCGGGCATGGTAAGAAGCAAAGAGTTGAGCGTGCTGAATCCGAACCCATTGATGATAATTGGCACGAATGTTGAAATAGGACCGTTGGCAATCATGCAGAGAAACGCGATGGCAAACACAAGCCAGAACTTGACGTCGAGGGCAAGCTCACTGACTTGCTCCATCTTGTAGTGTGTGTTGCGAACCCCAGAGTTATTGCTTCGGAGGCGGGCCACTAGAATGTAGCGTTCCCTCTCGCCGAAGCCCTTGGCTCTGATGGGATCCGGGGGGAGAACATAGAAAAGAAGAAGACCCCAGACGATGGTCAAGGCTCCGGCAAAGTAAAACATGTATCTCCACGACGAGATGCCACCGTTGATCTTACCAAAGCCGTAGTTGATGAGCGGGGAGAAGATGGAAACGTAGCCGGTACAGCTGTACCATATTCTACGGCCAACACATATCAGCAAATGAAACAATATCGTTCTCGAGAGGTGGAGACCAAGCACGTCCTTACCCCATCCGCATCGCTTGTTCGTTCTTCTTGTACCAACTTCCCACAATGAGCATGAACATCGGGCTGATGCCGCTCTCCAATAGACCGAGGCAAAATCGCTGGGCATAGAGACCGCGATAGTCTTTACAAACGGTTGTCAAAATAAGGCAAAGCCCCCAGAGAGTCACAATGACGGAGGCGACCCTCTCGATCGGAAATCGTTGAGCCAAAATCATGGCCGGGTAGGCGCCGACAATGAAACCAAGGTAGAATATGGAGGCCGACCAGGAATAGCGATCACCGATGGTCAAGCCCAGGTCGCTCCTCAGCCCGAAGAGAGCCTGTCGGTAGGAAAGGACGTGTCAGCCCAAAGGAAATTAAGCAACCGCAAGGAAGAGACAGAGAAGGGACAGACTTACGGCCTGTGAGAGCATTGCCTTGTCGTAGTACTGCAAGCCATACGTCATGCAAAGAACTGGCATCAGTTTCCAGTCGATCTTGCGTCTTAACTTGGCCTCTTCATCGTCTGTCCACTCGCTGTTACCGGTGTAGCCCTCGAGAACCTTGAGAGCCTCATCGTTGTGTACAGTATCGACAGCGGCATGAGGCTTAGTCTCTGTTCCTTCTCCTGGACGCTCGACTTGCTGAACACTTTCTGTAGACTTGGAGGCGTTGTCCATGGTAGGCACAAAAGAAAGAGGCAACCGACAGAAAATACCTCTGTTAGAACCAAAAACACAAGGAGCGAAACCACGCTGAGGTCTCCTTATAAAACGACATTCACTTACTTAGCGTGCTGTTGGAATTCCTGGGGAAACGGGGCTATTGAGCTTCCCCATGGGCAGGATGCATCGGGAGATTGGGGTGTTCAATCGGGAGAGTCCCAAGGTCTTGGGTCTGGTGCCCTCTAGCTCGAGAGGCCAGCATCAACCCATGCGGCTCCCGGCAGGACGGCAGTCCGGCAGTACGAAATGGTTTACCGTCCAGGACGTGGTGATCAGCTGAAATGAACGTCTAGTCTGTTTACGGATAACCGGTCCGGGGTCGGTCACACATCACCACGCAACCCCGGGATTTGCTTGGCTAGGCGCTAGGACCCCGGCGAGTCGGTGGTTCGTCCCCTCTCTGACTCTCCGCAGTTCGAACGGCAGTTCTGGAAAGACAACTTACCTGCCTGAAGTAACTCACCCAGGCATCTGAATTCACGTCAAGATAAGGTTGAGCCTCTGAAGCTTCGAGAGTTGCGACTTGTTGAAGTCCTCTGTGGAGCGAGTCCCCCACCAACAGCGAAACCATGTCCTCACATCGCCCAGTCCAGCTGCCAGAGGGGCAGCAAACGATCTCGGTGAAGTTGATTAATCCCGTCAACTTCGGCCCAGCCATTCTGAAGCGATTCATGGCGCCAGATGTCCCTGGGTTAGAAACGTTCAAGACATCGCCATCGCTGTGTTTTCTCCTTGAGCACCCATCAGGCCGGAAACTCGTGTGGGACCTGGGGATTAGAAAAGACTACGACAACTACGCACCATCCATCACGAGTTACCTGCCGACGACCAACTACAACATCGAGGTCACGAATAACGTGGTGGATATTTTGGAAGAAGCCCAAGTCGCTCGAGAGGAGGTGGAAGCTGTTATTTGGAGGTTGGTACTGTTCGCTGCTTTTGGCCTCATGAATCATCATCGCTCATGGAGAGCACCTAACCATGAATACTCACTTACATATGCCTTGCGCAGTCATTGGCACTGGGATCATATAGGCGATCCGTCCACATTCCCCACAACCACAGATCTCATTGTCGGACCAGGCTTCAAAGATGCGATGCTACCCGGGGCACCGGCGAATCCAGAGTCACCAATACTTGAGGCGGATTACGCGTGAGTCTACAAGATTCATGAGTGTTCATTCGCATCATTCAGAAAGTTGACGAATCAAGCAATCGGAACCTGAGGGAAATTTCCTTCCAAGGTCCGCAGGCTCTTCGCATCGGCAGATTTCCGGCATTTGACTATTTCGGAGATGGGTCATTCTACCTGCTCGACAGTCCTGGCCACGCCATCGGGCACCTGTGCGGTTTGGCTCGGACGACTAGAGGACCAGACACCTTCATCCTCCTGGGCGGCGATATTTGTCACTACGCTGGGATTTTCAGGCCTTCTGAATATCTCCCGGTTCCTGAATCAATCTCACCGCACCCGTGCAGGCCGCATGACAACACCATGCTCTGTCCGGGTAGCGCCTGGGACGAGCTGCAGGCTTCGAGGGGCAGGTGCTCTACCGATGCTCTGTTTGATGCAACGTTTGGTCTGGATCTCCCCAAGGTGGCGGACACTATTGAATCTCTCCAGCAGCTTGACTGCGACGAGAACGTCTTTGTCATTATTGCCCACGACTCCACGGTACGGGATGCTGTTCCGCATTTCCCCAGCAGCCTGAACGCATGGAAATCAGAGGGCTGGGGCAAGGCGGTGAAGTGGGCGTTCTTCCGGGACCTCGAGACTTATTGGGCGTCGAAGGGTCTGTAACAAGCGAAAGTAGCGTCAGGAGACGATCGCGGCTATCAATCATCTAATGAAAACCGGGTTTTTAACAAAACATAATCCCACAAATCATCCGTCCGTCAACCGAAACCACCCACTCAATCCGAGACTTTGGGATGATGTCCAACAAATTGTAAACAGCCCGCTGAGGCAGCCAACGCCAGAACACACAAAATCCCAAATAAAAGGATAACCGACGCGGGTCAACAAGATATCTCTTCTCGTGGCGTTCGGATTAGCACTGCCAAGTTCAACTAGTAAGGCTCTAATGACTCGCCCCCAAGTCGTATCGACTAGATTTGCTTGGACATGAGGATGACATTGGATGCCACTAATGCAGATCGGATAATAGCATTCAGCCCGCCTTGCCCGAATACACACGGGCAGAGTTTCGGCATGTGGTAATCTACTTTTGGATAAGCCGATCGGCTAACCGACGTTTCCCATGCCGCGGCAGGCAGACGACGATAGCCGTCGGCACCCCGCGAATCCCCTCATCTTCCCCACTGTGCCGGGTTCCCTAACTCCGGCTCTGCAGGTCGGCAGAGCCGCCATCGTTGAGTCCGACCACGTAGATCACTACCCATCGTGACCGAGTCGGGCTTGGCCGTTGCAACTATATTCACTGAGGCTCTGCAGGCACTGGGCCACTCAATGGGCATAGTTCCACCACCTTCGGCGCACTGATACGACTTCTCGTCACTTTGCCAGCTGAAATCCCCCGACATCCCCCACTTCCATCTCTTGCTACAATGGCGAAAATCAATGGAGCACACGCCAACGGTGGTGGTCCGTTAGACTTTCAGGCGGCAAACAACGACCTTGACTATGATGTCTTGATCGTAGGCGGCGGCCTCAGCGGCATCTTCTCCCTGTACCGCGTTCGTGAACTCGGCCTGAGGGTCAAGGTCCTCGAGGCCGGCTCCGCAGAAGGCGGAACATGGTTCTGGTGTGTTATTGCTTCGACTAATTGTCCTTCTGGTTGGGAAGTCTACTAACGAAGCCTTCAGGAACCGCTATCCAGGAGCTCGCTTCGACTCTGAGAGTTATTCCTACATCTTTTCATTTTCTCAGGAGGTTCTTGACGAATGGGACTGGACGGAGCATTTCTCCCCTCAGACGGAAACCTTGCGGTATACTCAGTTCCTCACCAAGAAGTTCGACCTCAAGAAAGACATGCAGTTCGACACCCGCATCAAGTCAGCACACTATCAGCAGCAATCCAGCTCGTGGCTGTTGACCGACACCAGCGGCAACACGTACACAAGCCGTTACCTGGTGACGGCGATGGGCATCCTCAATGAGCCAACATTGCCCGACATTCCCGGAGTAGGCGATTACAAAGGCGAGGCCTGGCACACAGCAAGATGGCCCGGAGACGGCGCCACCCTCGAAGGCAAGCGGGTTGGAATCATTGGCACCGGCGCGACTGCAATCCAAACCATTCAGGAGATTGTGAAGACTGTGGGTTCTCTCACTGTTTTCCAACGGACGCTAAACTGGACGGCCCCTTTGCGGAACGCCAAAATCACCCCCGAGGAGATGAAGGACATCCGGCGGCGATACCCTGAAATCTTTCGACAATGCCTCGACTCGTACTCTTGTTTCATCCACGTCGGCGACACCAAGAGCGTTTTTGACATGAGCGAAGAGGAGCGGACGAAACATTGGGAGGAGCTTTACGCACTTCCGGGATTTGCGAAGGTCTTGGGCGTTTCTGGCGACATCTACACGAACCGGGAAGCCAACAGGCTTTACAGCGAGTTCCACGCCGAGAAGATTCGCCAGCGCGTCAAGGATCCAGCGGTTGCTGAGAAACTCATCCCGAAGAACCACGGCTTTGGGACTCGAAGGGTTCCGCTCGAGAGCGGCTACTACGAAGCCTTCAACCAGCCGAACGTTCGGCTCGTAGATTTGACCGAAGACCCCATCGACAAGATTACTCCAAAGGGCGTCAAGACAAGAGAACAAGACTTTGAGTTCGACGTCATCATCTATGCCACTGGTTTTGATGCTGTCACGGGATCCTTCCGCGCTGTCGACTTTCAAGGCATTGGCGGGACTCAGCTCCATGACGTCTGGAGCGACGGCATCCAGACTTTCCTCGGATTGACCGTCAAGGACTTCCCCAACATGTTTATGATCATGGGGCCGCACCAGATGTTTGGGAACATCCCCCGGAGCATCGAGTATGCTGTGGAATGGGTGGCTGACTTCATTCGATATGCTCGCGATCATAACATCACGTCGGTCGAAGCAACGGATGAGGGGGTGCGACTATGGACGGAGCATGTATGGAAGTGCGGTGAAGGTCTGCTTGCGAACGAGGTTGATTCATGGATGACAGGAGTCAATAAGAACCTCGCCCACAAGCAGAAACGGTCGATGACACGCTACAACGGGCCGGCGCCGGGGTACAGGAAAAGATGCGACGAGGTCAAGGCGAGACAGTATTCTGATTTTGTGCTGGGATAGAAGCTGGTTGGAGTTCTGTGTTGTTCTGAGAGGACGAGGTCTGGGATATGACGCTACGGAGCATCTCAACAAGGCGCTTTCATCAGTGATTATGCGATTAATGAATGAAGAATGACCATACCTAGCCTGAAATGTTTGTGAGCGATGCAACGTTGAAAATGTCTCTCGCATTCCCCAGAGTCGAAGACAAAATACAAGCCCGAGAGTCAGAACGAAGGAAGATATTGGCTACGGCTTTGTCAAGTTGCGTATGTGTCGAATCAAAGATGATCGTCTAATAGGAGATTCGGCCTGGTTTCATTGGCAACCCAGCTTGGATTGATTGAAGCTACCTGTACACAGGTACGTGTGCATCTCTAGTACTTCTCGCGGATGACAAACTCTTCCGTTGCAGTTGGATTGGTGAGAGCCCACTTGATTCCGTTATCCGTCACGTCGTCCCAGTGTTTCGACTCTGATAGCTTGTCGCCAAACCGCCGGAAGCCGTGAGGGACTCCACGGAAGATGTGAACATCGGTGGGGACACTGCGACGGAAGAAAGAAGACAAAGTCAGCCTTGGGTGCCAGTGGGAATGGCAGCAACTTACCCAGCCTCTGTGAGTTGCTTGGCGTACAGCAAACCCTCGTCTCTCAAGGGGTCCAGCCCGGCGATCCCGAATGTTGTCGGAGGAAGCCCTCTCACCTGATCCAGTGAGGCGTTGGCGGGATTCAGCCGCAGGTCGTTGACGTCCGGGTTCTCAAATTTGAGCAAGCCCAGAAACAGATCGATCATGCTCCTTGGGAGAACGGGTGCGTTTTCGTTCTCCTTGTAGGACGAAACGGATGGGTCCTTCAGCTTCTTAAGCAGCGGCTCGTAGCAGTCTGTATGAGCCAAGCACGGGATGATCAACACCTGACCCGCGATACGGGGCAAGTCCTGGCCAAAGTTGCCCAAGTGCTGCGCAAGGGTGAGCGATGCCGTGAGCTGCCCTCCAGCCGAGACGCCGCCGACAACCACTTTCTGGGCGTCTCCGCCAATCTCGTCGATGTTGGAATGGAGCCACTGGAAACCGTCCTCGACGTCGTCCCACGCCGTCGGATAGGTGAACTCGGGCGTGTGGCGGTAGTTCAGGTTTACAACAATCACCTTGGTGCTGATGGCGATACGGGCGCATGCGGCGTCTTCTGATGCAATGGTTCCGAAGAGAAAGCCGCCGCCGTGGAAATACAGGTAGACGGGCAGTTTTCCGTCACCGGCGGCCTTGGCTCGGTAGCTTCGGGCTTCGATCGTCGAGCCATCTCGGGTGGGCACCGTCCAGTCGCGTACAATGACCCTGTCCGCCATCATCTTCATGGCCTCCACCGACATCTCCTCACGGACTTTATTGGTGGTGGTTTTGCGGTCTTGCACGGGGAGGTCGGTTGGTACAGGGGGAAGGCCTGCCTGCACCGCGAGCCATTCGTCGCTTGCGCCGCCGTACTCTGAGAAGTCGCACATGTTGAAGCTTTGCCAGGTGGCGTGGTTCTTTTAGGCCAAGATAAGGAGCTCGAAGAGTTGGACGGAGAGGGAGAGAGAGAGAGATCGCTGTCTTGCAAAATTTGGTCAATGTCTAGACCTGGACCGTACTCCGTACCTCGGGTTAACAAAACACCAACGAGGTTTGAGCGCATTATTCAGCAGGAACATAAGCTGAGACTGACGCAATGAGGGGAGGGGTATGTAGCCCGAGAGATGCAGATGCAGCGGAACTACCCATCCGTAACGGGTTTCTATCTATTGATGCCTGGGAGTAGGTATTAGACCTTCAGTCCAGCAGAACGGGCGGAGAAGACGCCCTCATTGACTTCAACTTGAATTGCAGTTACTAATTACCTAGGTAGGTAGTATTGTTATTACAGCGAGATGTAGGTGTAGTGGGCTTTCACCGGTGTCTAAACACAACCCGTACTCAGCTATGAACACCTACAGTGGAGCGTCAAAAAAACGGTAATCGTGAAAATCAAGCGAATTTTCCACTCTGAAAACTAGCTTTTTAGAACTTTACTTACGTATAAAACCAGCCCTACTTATTAAAAATATATAAAAGCTACATAATAGATTTTTAGTATTAGTAAAATGAGTATACTATTTTTAAAAATATTATTTTTAAAGTAGTTATAGAGATATTATAAAAAGAAGATTTTTAAGAAAAAAAGTAAGTTCTTTTTATATAAGTAGAGTTTTAAAAAGATCTAACAAATATTAAAAACTAAAACTTTTTATATTTACTCTTTTAATAGTACTTATATATATATACTTAAATTATAAAAGTAACTTATTAATTTTTAATAACTCTATAAAAGTTAAAAATCTAGCTTTTAAAAAGTAAAATCTAAAATCTACTTACAGGGGGCGTTACAGGGCATTTAGTACATAGGTTCTTTTTTTTCTAACTTTCTACTCTACTATTTACTAAATAAATCTACGTAGAATAAATAAAAATAGTTAATACTTATATATATACTAATATAGCTATTTTTCTATAGAAATTCTCAAACTGCATTTAAATAACTAAACTAGTTGCTTAGTTATTTGTATTGTAAATTGTTGAGTTTAGTGGATTTTTGGTGGAGGTTTTCCGGATTACCGTTTTTTTTGACCTGGCACTGTATAACCTAGGTAGTGACTTAGGTATCCTGGTCCCCACCAACAGCCCTCTTCATAGGTACCTATCACGGGCAGTGATATGCGGTAAACTTAGGTGCCTGCCCACCTGTAGGTAGGTAGCCCGGTAATAATACTCCCGTCAGCGGCAGTCGAAACCTCGGCTTGAGCACGAAGCCGAGCGCGTCTCAGGCTTTAGGCTTCCCTAAAACGGTTACCCGCACAACCGATCGCCTATGCCCCCTAACGTGAAGGACTCGAGGTTCATGCTCATGCTCATGCCGTTCTTCGCGCGGTAAAACTTAACTGATGCATGATATGACTGGCGAGAGATTTTACTATAGAACTGGTGGTAAATGATGGAACCGGCATCAGCAGCGGCATCAGCAGCGGCATCAGCAGCGGCATCAGCAGCGGCATCAGCAGCGGCATCAGCAGCGGCATCAGCAGCGGCATCAGCAGCGAATAGGTAGCACACCAACCAGCCATCCGCCGTAAGCAACCGCAACCATGTCCGAGATTCCAAGCGATCCCCCTTCCCGGTCTTTCAAGGGCAAGGTTGCCATCGTAACAGGCGCAGGCTGTGCGGGAGACGGCATCGGAAATGGTCGCGCCATATCCATCTTGTTGGCTGACGACGGCTGCCATGTCATTTGCGTCGATCGAGATCTCTCATGGGCGACAAAGACCTGCGACATTGCGAATTCCAAGCCGGGCCGCGGAAGAGCCATACCTGCCCAAGGAGACGTAACCTCTGCGGCAGACTGCGAGGGAGTGGTCCAACTAGCACTCTCGACATTCGGACGTCTCGATATCCTGGTCAACAACGTCGGCGTCGCTGGAGCGCCTGGCACTGCTATTGAAGTTGACATGGAACAATGGTCCAAGAGCCTCGAGATCAACGTATCAAGCATGGTGCTGATGGCAAAGTACGCGGTGCCTGCCATGGCAAAGAACGACGGGGAGAACAAAGGCGCCATTGTCAACATGGGCAGCGTCGCGGGGCTGAAAGGAGGCACGCCTCACTTGCTCTATCCGACGAGCAAGGGGGCCATCGTCAACATGACCCGAGCGATGGCTGCCCACCACGCCAAAGACGGGATCCGCGTAAACTGCGTCTGTCCTGGCGTAAGTTACCGAGTTCCTGCCCGAATCTTATTTCTTGTTGTTCTCAAATGCTAACATACGCAAGATGCTTTATACGCCCATGATGTATGCGGGCGGTATGAGTGAGGAGGCCAGGGCTGCAAGAAAAGCAAGAAGTCTTCTGGGCACGGAAGGAAACGGATGGGATGCGGCTTGTGCCGTCGTGTTCCTCGCCAGCAACCACGCAAGGTGGATGACGGGTGTCATTCTGCCAGTAGATGCTGGGACTACGGCCGCTGTCGGAATAGGCATGACCAAGAGTGCCAGTGTCAATGCTTAATGTAGTCTTTCCACGTGTACTTTTCGATGAAAGCCAAGAGTATGGCGTTCACTTGTATGTCAACCGAATAACGAAGTCTTTCATACGCCAACAACAATATTAAACTATTGTACAAACATCATGGCTGCACGTGCATCAAGGCAATACGCGACTTGATCTCGCCCTTCTCCAGTCGGCTCAAGACGTCCGGGAAATCCTCAAGGTTTGCTGTCTCGACACGCGGCTGAATCCTTTTTCCCGCGATGAGCTCCAAGACTTCTTTCAAGTCTCTGACCTGCCCTCCATATGAGAAGATGTAGCTGAGACGCTTCCTGGTACCTATTTTCATGTGAATGGTGTTTTCTGTGTCGAGGCTACCGATACACAGCAGCTTGCCCCCGGGACGAACTTGGCCCGTCAGTATTGAACGTCACATGTACATAGTATGCGGAAGCCCCTGAGCCCCTTGCAGAGTTTGGAATGCTGTTACTTACCAATTTGTTGCGCATCTTCGAACGTTTGATGTGTCCCAACAAAGTCCAGAACAGTATCAATCTTGCCGACCAACCCCCTTTCAGAGATAAACTCCTGAACTGGCTTCCCGACCGGAACGAGGTCTTCTTTGAGAACACCAATGGCGGCCGCCTCAGCCAAGAGTTCATCCCTAACATCAGAGACGATAACCCGCGCCCCGATATTGAATATGATCTGAAGCGCGTTGAAGCCGAGCCCACCAAGGCCGAATAGAAACACTGTCTCGGTGGCCCTCACCTCCCCTCGTCGATGCACTGCATGATAAGCCGTGGTCACCGCGTCGGTGGCAACTGCGGCTTGGGCCGGCGTCACCCCCTCAGGCACGTGGGCCAGTCCTCGAACGTCGATAGCTGCGTAGGGTGCATAGAACCCATCTTGTCCGATGCCCGAATGATGGCCAACCTCACAAAGCTGCGCCAAGTCACGAGAACACTCCGAACAGTCGGAAGAACCGCAGCCCGGGACCGTGTTGAGCGCGACGATGTCGCCCTGCATTCACGGATTATCTTAAGTCAGAATTTGTCCGCTCTGAGACATGTTGAGTTGTCACAAACGATTTTGAAGTCGGGATCTTTCACTTGGTCCCCAATTTGGACGATCCTCCCACATCCTTCATGCCCCTGAGTCCTCGTCAGCCATGTTCACAATTGGTAGTTGCTTAGGCATTGTTTTGGAATGATAGCTGGATTCTCACCAGGGTAAATTTGTCCTGAAACCAGACAGGCTGTTTTTCGATGGCCAGCAGAGAGTGGTCGCTGCGACAGACTAACCGTGTCAAGGCACAAACATTAGTCATTTTTCAATAACCCCCGATCACCTTCCAGATGCCTCGCAAGACACTCACCACCGGAAGCAAGCATCTGACACAAGACCCCAGTTGGAGGAGTCCCCGGCACTGGAACTTCTTCCCAAACCTGCAGCCGAGTCAGCGTGGTGGCACCTGGTTTATGGCAGTCAACGTCGGTACCGGAATGGGGTTCCCTCGGTGTTTCCTCCACGCGTACATGGTTTTCGGGATGGTTGTTGACATGTTGGTGGTGAATGCTGCGATTTTCTCCCAGGACGCACTCTGTCTGGGCGAAGTTTATGCCGGATGAAATTGCACCTCGCCACGAGGAAGCAATACTTATGTAAGGTGACAGTCTCTTACTAACTTCGTCTGTAGTCTGTTTCCCATACAGATACTTTGTAAAAGAACGACAACTTCCCAATTAGGCATTGCCGGTAAACTTGTCAAATTGAACTACTGCCGAAGTTTGCCGATATCTCAGCCCTTTTGCAGGGCACTGGTTCTACTTGGCGCTGCACGAAGTTCAACAGTCATCGGTACAATTTTACCGTAGTCAGTAGCACGTTACGACTCTTCGGCCCAGAGATGCCATTTCTGACATGAAATACAAGCATTAAAGCTTTCTATAGCTTTGAAGCTCGCCGCTGTCGTTCGCGGTCGCGCAAGATCCTCCTTAAAATCTTGCCCGACGGAGACTTGGGAATGGCTTCAACAAACTCAATCCCTCCCTTGATCCACTTGTGCGGTGCCTTCCTCGCCTGCACGTACTTTTGGAGGTCTTTGGCCGAGGAGTCCCCAGATGCAACGACAAATGCCTTGGGAACCTCACCAGACCGTTCATCGGGAACCGGAATCACCGCGCAGTCCGCAACAGCCGGATGGCCCAGAAGACACGCCTCAAGTTCCGCTGGAGCGACTTGATGGCCCTATGAACACATGCAGGAATTAGCGGCCTGAACTCTGGTACGCACAAAATACGCTGACTTACCTTGAACTTGATTAGCTCCTTGATACGGTCCACAATCCACAGATGCTCGTTGCCGCTTGGTTCTTTCCGCATCTCCCCAACATCGCCTGTCTTGATGAAGCGTCCTTCTGGGAGTGTAACAAATGTTTCTTGGTTCGCCACATCGTTGTTGAGGTACCCCAAGACAACGCTGGGTGATTTGACCCAAACTTCGCCCGGCTCATTGAATTTTGTGACCCTGTTCCCCTCTGCATCAACGAGCAGAATCTCGAAGCCGGGCAACAGCCACCCTGAGCTTCCCACGACAATGTCTCTTGGAGTGCCAAAGGTAACCACTACGCAAGTCTCGGTCATCCCATAACCTAGCGTGATTTTCCAGCCTGGGTAACCGGCCAAAAGGGCATTGGTGGCCTCCAATCCCAAGGGTGCTGCTCCCACCCAAACACGGTTGACAGAACCCAAGTCAAATCGTTGCATGGCCCCCAAATTGTTGATCATCGATATAATGATAGGAGGGACGAGGTAAAGAGTGTTAATCCTGTACCTCTCAATCGTGCGTAAGTAAGTCATCAAGTCGAACCTCGGAAGTACGACAACGGAGTCGCCCCGGTATGTCGAGGCGTGACATATGATGATGAGACTATAGATGTGGGACTGCGGTAGCAGTCCAAGGCCGAGATCACGGTGCCGAGGAGAAAGGCGATTTCTGTCTGCCTTGTCGAATAGAGATAGTTGGATAATGTTCGCAATGATGTTGAAGTGGGAGATCATGACCGCCTTCTGAACGATTTGGTTAGAAATCCGCATTCCAGATCTTGCTTTACGATATTCACTTACAGGAAGACCGGATGTACCACTTGAATAGCACAAGTATGCCGTTTGCCTCTTGGCCTGACCGTTCTCCCACCTGATGGGCTCAAGCTCCGGAAGACCTCTCCCACGCTCGACGAGCTGAGCCAGGGTCTTGAACTCCGTGGATACGTTCTGCGCGGGCTCCGCTGGCATGTCGCAAAAGTACACTCGAGCGCGCGGAATCCCGGCGGCCTCAGCAGCCTTCAAAGCCACAGGCAACAGAGAGGGCACCGTAAACAGAGCCTTGCATCGGGATGTCGTGAGCTGGTGCGTCAATTCTTCCGCGCTGTACGTGGCATTTGCCGGTGAGGAAATACCACTAACGCGATGAACAGCCCACGAGAGACCCATGACGTCGATCTGCAAGTTCAACAGTTAATCCTTGTTTCTTTTCAGGGCTTCGATTTCCAAGTGCGACTCACGGTATTCAAAGCAAAGACCCCGATGACCTTGTCAAATTCACTCCCCTCATTGACACGCCATTGCAGTTCTTCAGCCAGGGCCCTTGCAAGCACGTCGACCTGAACCCTGTGCTCAAGTGCCGAAACTTGAGAGCCGCTGATGCCGCATGTGTAGGCATCCAAGGACTCATCGTAGGGGCGTCGTCCATACCGCTCATCGAACATGAAGTCGCAAAGCGGTACCGTGTCTGGGATCGTGGGGAGCGGAGGGAGCGAGGGATTAGGTGCGAACATTTTGGTCTAACTTGACGGCTGCTTCAAGAAAATGGTTCAAAAAGAGACAAGAAACATGTCTTCCAACTGTGGTTTGATGCCAGCGCTGTGCTTCTTTCAACAATTGAGCTCAAGGGCTTGATCAGTCATTGGTCTGTAGGACGCTATTCCTGATTTGGATTGCCGACTACTGCCGGTTGAAGCCCAGCTTGACCTGCTTGCTCTGCGTAGACCGTGGGATTTGAGCCGAAAGGCGGCAGGTTATTACCTGCAATGACTGCTGGCAAGGTTGTGATTTCATGCTTGGATACAGGCGCGATTGCTTCCAAGTCCGAGACTGGGCACAGCCCGATTCCCGCCAAGGTCCGGGGTAACAAAACACAGCCGGCAGAACTGCCGGCTTAAGGTGTACCTACGAAACATCAAGACCGGAAATCTCCCGGTCCCGTTAGGTACGCAGTTTGTGCTTGGACAACGGCATGTCGCAATACGTCGTTAATCACACAAATCCAGGCTGACAGCCGCTGGCGGAGAAGCTCGGCTGCAGACCGGGTAGGATTCTGGCACGTGCTGCTATCGGACGCAACATACCTGGATTCCATTTAGACATGGATAGGATTATGTGTAATTGATTGGGTCTCCAATTGTCTATCTTATCTGTCTACAAGGGCGGGAATGCTTGAAGTGCAGACACGCACCAGCTTGGTGCGATTTTGTCGATGAGTATGCCGCTGGCTGGAGGTGCATCACGAAGGATCCCAATCCGACTCGAGAGCCCCACAGGAACACTATTCCCTATGCAGTTAGATTGTTGGCCAAGACTTTTAGCGAGCTTGGCGTCTGGGGAAATCCGAGCTACGATGGATCCCGTACCTGGCCGTCTTCCCGTAGGCCCAGATAACGGCGTGGGTGAATCGCCAAGTTATCACCCCGATACATGCAAATGCATTCTGGAGAGGGGGCTACAGGAAACCTTTTGTGACTGACTACGTTTTCGGGTGGACAAGCACACCCCCGACGAAGACCATGGTCAGGTACAGCATGTTAGAATGGCAGGTAATACATGCTAGGTAGCATCGCAAGACTAGTGCTAAGGAGGAAAACCGGCATTATCGACTCATGACTTGAAGTGTTTCTACCTAGGGAGGTACCTCATAGAGCGTAGAGAAGGCGACTGCTCATTTTTCCTTGTCATGTGCCTCATTAACCTCCAACTGCCGCTCGGCGGCGGTGCCATAAAACACTCCCTCAGAGATCTCCTCCACGTGCAGGTAGGTCTGGCGACCTCTGACGAGCCAGAAGCCCAGACTGAAAACAATGATGACCCCGAACACAGCAATGGCGTAATTCATATCCGCAGCCGCCGGGCTTGGCTCCGAGGGGAAGAAGAAAAAAACAGTGGTGATGGCACAGTAGATGATGGAGACCCAGTTGGCCACGGGTCCTAGGCGCCCAAGTCGAAACTCTCCGGGTGGCAGCTTGTCCCGACCCACGATAAGCAAAGTCAGAATCGGCATTGCGTAGGATATTGTAAGGGCTATGGTGCTAACGCCCACAATAGCCTCGAGAACAGTATTGGAAAACGTGTACAGGACGCCGACAAGCCCGATGATTACGCCCTGCAACCACAGAGCGCGAACCGGGGCTTTCCAAGTCTCATCGATGTGGGAAAAGTATTCGCTCCAGGGAAGGCCTCCATCCCGCGCGAAGCCCCAAGTCAGCCTGGATGCTGTCGTGACGACGGTGACACCCTGTCCGAGGCCATTGATGATGAACAACGCAAGGAGGACTGCCGATCCTTCGAGGCCGACAGTGCTTTTGACCAGGTCCATGAATGGGAGGCCAGTGGAAGGGTCGAGCACCTGCTCCAGATTCTGAACGGAGAAAAGGCAGGCAACCATGAAGATGAATCCGGTGAAGGCGCCGCAGAGAATGGAAAGCCAGATGACGCGGGGAATGTTCTTCCTTGGGGACGGTATTTCCTCAACGAGGTGGATGGCAGCGTCAAATGCAGTCAGGCCATATGCAGCCTGGACCAAGCCCATGAACCAAGCAACACCGTCGCTCCATCCCGTCCTGTTGATCCAGGCACCAAAGACGAATGACGCAGGTTGAAACTGAAGGCCCCTCTTGACGCCAACCGAAATGAGTAGGGCCAGAATAATGACGAAGAAGAGGCCGACAAAAGTGATGCCGACGACGTTGTTGAAGATGGGAAGAATCTTATCTCTCCGACACGAGACGACGTTGAGTACGGTGAGAATGAAAGTCGCTCCCAGATACACGAGAAACTGAACCCAGCCCGTCGTAGCTGCGGACCAAGTTTCGTCGAACAGCAGGTTCATTCCCAGGATGAACTCTGTCGTGAACGCCAAGGTCGAGGCAGATAGCGTCCACCAGCCGAAGGTGTTGATCCATGCGCAGAGGTAGGAAACAAATCGGCCAGATGGAGTGGGCCAAAGACGTGAAACCCAGTAGGCTTGACCCAAAGCAGTGGGCATGCTGCTGCAGAGCTCCCCCAGCGAGACGCCGATGCAGATGTTGCACACGGTAACGAGGCACAAACCCCAGAGGATGGCGATGGGACCGCCGCTTATGAGCCCGCTTGCGAGACTTTGTGCGAAGACGGACCAGGTGCCGAGGACAACAAATGCGAGAGCAAGCATGCTCCATACGTCGAACTTGCGACTGAGAGCTTGGGAGTGGCCGAAGCTCGCGAGGTCGCGGGCATCTCGGGCGGCTTGATCGTCGATAGCCAGGCGCTTCCGCACAGAACCATTCTCAACGTCCATGGCGTATGTCGTAATTGTGATCTGTCTGGTGAGTTGTTTATTCTTAAGAAAAAAGTGTAAGAGTGCGGCAAAGAAACTGATTTTAAGGTCCCTTTTGATGTTGGACCATTCTCGATGGTCGGCGTCGAAAATACTCCGTTGCAGTCCATGTCCCCAGGACTGTGATACAGATGCACTCTTTTTATAATGAACGACTTTCTCCAAGCTGTAGGTCTGTTCCCCTTGCCTATCATTGCCGAATGCCACGGTAGCTGTGACTAGCTGGGTCGAATAATAGAAAGCCTGGCATGGCTAAAGATACGCAACACTCGGATAATTTCATATGGCGAGTATCACCTATCGCCATGTGGTCATCACCGGATCTCCGCAACCCGGTCCCGGCCCACCGGCTTATCATGTCAATGGCTGTGGACTACGGGTGGTTCCCTGGTCTTCCCCGCGTCGGAGTTCTGAGACGACGAGCTAGCCAAGTCGATTGAACTGGTCGATGCTTTCCAAAGCGGAGGCTGATGGTACGATATTTTACGTAAATACGATGATGTAAATGAGAAATTCTGGGTATAAATAGCAAAGAGGCTGTGCGTATTGGGAAAGGGGATAGAGTAGCTATTGTTGTTCAAGTCTCGTGGCTCTTCCGACAGTCTAGAGGTCAGACCAACCCCGTCTTTCTCTTACAAACAAACGATCATGATCGAAGACAATTCCTCCCTGGCAGGGTACACAGTCTTTCGGGAAGAGAGCACTGATGCAGTCCCCGATCTATCTAAACAGAACCCAAGTCACCCTCTCGGTATGTCGTCCGTCGGCCATAGGCCACTCAATGCTAACTTGACGGCGCAGACCCGTTGTCAATTGACGAGATCCGAGTTGCAGCCAAGCTTATCCGGATCCATGCCAAGTTCAGCACAGTGAAGTTCAACTGCCTCACCTTGCGGGAGCCAAGGAAGCACGAGTATGCGGCCTTTCGATCGAACAAAGGTCCTCGACCGCACCGCCGAGCATTCGCCATTGTCCTAGAGAAGGGAACGAACCAGGTGGCCGAGGTGGTTGTCAACTTGGCCAAGTCGGAGGTCGAGTCCTGGAAGCCGGTAGCTGAAGTTGCCCCGACTCTCACCCTCGAGGACCTCGATGTCACGGAGCGGATCGCCCGATATGATGCCAGGATCGTCGAGTTGTGCCGGGAGATTGGCATCATTGATATGTCCAAGGTATTCTTTGATGCTTGGGCCATTGGATTCGACGACCGATGGGGATTCGAGCGGCGACTGCAGCAAGGCTTGGCCTACTACCGCACGTCCGAGCTGGACAACCAGTACGCGCACCCTCTGGACTTTTCCGTGGTTGTCGATACGGAGACGGAGGAGATTCTGGCCATCGACGTCCGCAGGGTCAACGGAGAGCGAACCAAGGTCTCTCTGGAGGAGCACAACTACCTTCCGACTTTCGTCAAAGACTCGTACGACAGCACAAGGTTGAAGCCCATCGACATTACGCAGCCTCAGGGAGTCTCGTTCCGAATGCAGGGGAATGAACTTTCCTGGGCCGGTTTCAAGATGCACATCGGGTTCAACTACCGTGAGGGCATCGTCATCTCGGACGTGTGTGTCCACGACCAGCACCAGCAGCGGGAGCGCACCTTGTTCAATCGCATCAGCGTGGTTGAAATGGTGGTTCCCTACGGCAACCCCGACGCTCCGCATCAGAGGAAGCACGCGTTCGACGTTGGCGAGTACGGCAGCGGC
The DNA here is from genome assembly GCA_030770045.1 of Colletotrichum brevisporum. Lineage (NCBI taxonomy): Eukaryota > Fungi > Ascomycota > Sordariomycetes > Glomerellales > Glomerellaceae > Colletotrichum > Colletotrichum brevisporum. The sequence continues at coordinate 95,199 of JAUGSI010000006.1, read as the reverse complement.
CTGATGACGAACTCTCTGAAGCTCGGATGCGACTGCAAGGGAGCCATTCACTACCTGGACGCCGTGATGACAACGTCGCAGGGAGAGCCGGCCATGATCAAGAACGCCGTCTGCATCCACGAGGAGGACAACGGGCTGCTGTACAAGCACACGGACTTCCGCGACGGCACCGTGATTTCGGCGCGCGACCGGAAGCTGGTGATATCGCAGATCATCACGGCAGCCAACTACGAGTACGCCTTCTACCACACTTTCACGCTGGACGGCACGTACAAGCTCGAGATCAAACTCACGGGCATGCTCAACACGTACTGCATGCATCCGACCGAGTCGGCGGCGCCGTACGGGACCGAGGTGGCGCCTCGGCTGAACGCGCACAACCACCAACACATCTTCTCGCTGAGAGTCGACCCGGAGATTGACGGTCCCAAGAACTCGGTGGTGCAGAGCGACGCACTGCCGTCGGACGAGGCGGTGGGGTCCGCCGAGAACCCGTCCGGCAACGGGTTCTACTGCAAGAAGACGCCTCTCCGGACCTCTCAAGAGGGTGCGGCGGTGTACTGCCACGAGACGAGCCGGGCGTGGGACATAATCAACCCGAGCAGCATCAACGCCTCGGCGAAGAAGCCGGCAGGGTACAAGATCATCAACCCCAACTGCCCGCCGCTGCTCGCGAAGCCGGGCAGCATGGTGCACAAACGGGCGGCGTTTGCAAGCAAGAGCCTGTGGGTGGTGCCGTACAGGGACTACGAGATATTCCCGGCGGGCGACTACGTCTGCCAGTCGAGGGGGGAGGGGAAGCACCCGGACAACCAAACGATGGTCGACTGGGTGGCGCGCAACGAGTCGATCGAGAACACGGACATTGTTTGCTACATTCAATTCGGGCTGACTCACTTCCCGCGGACGGAGGACTTTCCCATCATGCCGGCGGAGCCGGTGAGTGTGATGCTGCGCGCATCAAACTTTTTCCAGAAGAACCCCGGTCTTTGGGTCCCACCCTCGTCGGTGAGCGTCGACCGGACATCGAGGGACGCCTTTATTACGGCTTGCCAAGGCGAGGAGGGGAAACATGGCTGTGCGAGGCTTTAGTACCTGGGGGCGATGGTGGATGTGTCTCGTCTCGTCTCATTTCGTCTCGCTCGCGATGGGACTTGGAAATCAGAGGATGGCAAGATGGATTGTGGAAATGGTGGGCGGATACTCAAGAGTCAGGACTCAGGACTCAGGACCCAGGCCCCAGGACTCAGGACTCAGGAGTACCTGGGAAGAATCTGGGAGTCAGGACTCAGCGGGGAGATGGCGGTGGAGAGGTGTAGGCTGGAGCATTGAGGGCATTGACGATGACGCTGCAGCATGACGTGAAGACCCATGGGTTGGTGTCTTTTGGGTTCCATTGGGAATATCCGTTCTACTCCGCAGACTAACTCGTAATGAATCAATGGTGGAATCTTTTGGGCAAATTAATGGTACCAGAATCTTCAATCTCGCCTTTTCTGAAATGGCCTCATTTCATTGGCTGACGCGCGTGCGTGTGGTAGCCGCGCCCGGCGCCCGCAGTCCCGTCATTGACAACGGTCAACGCTCACCGCTCACCGGACGGCGGTGATAGTGGCGGACGGTGATGATCGCCAACCCGAAATGAGGCAACTCAACGAGCCCAATGCACACCACCCGGTGTAGCGGGCTGAATGTCGAGCCAGTACAGCACCTTCAGACCGGCCAGGCCATCAATTGATTGCTTTTTGCCAGCCACGATTGGCAGATGGATGCAGTCAGATCCGGCCACGTCGAGGCTTTTTTTGTGTGGGTGTGTTAACGGGTGTGATACTTAGGCAGGTGTTGTACATACCAAGGTCAGGTACCTAGGTAGGTAGATAAGAGAGGGGAGGGGATACCTATCCAGGTACCTAAGTTTATAGCTCGGTTTGTGCGTGTATTGTGTGCTTGATATTCGTACCTAACTAGGTATTAGGTATTTGTTGATTGGCGACCGTTGGGCGCTGCCTTGTACATACGTACCTATGTATGTAGGTACCAAGGGAGGTAGCCAGCCTCGTCTCGACTGTCGTCGGACCTCAGGCTCCAAGATGCGACACGATGGATACAATGCGATGCACATGCACGGCGTTGAAGGAACCTGGGAATAAGGAAACGGAAGGAAAGGCATAGGTTCGTCGTTCCCCTTCCCCTCCCCCTCCCCCTCCTTCCCGTGTAGGTTCCAGGTCCTCTTCCCCTCCCCCTCCTTCAGTCACATGTCCAGCTGCCTGTTTCCTTCCCTGGTTCCTGCCCGTTGTAAATTTTTTTTCTTTCCCTTCCGTGCCTCCTTCCCTACTTTTGTTGTTCTTGCCGCCAGGAGACGCTCGAAATCAGCCAAACAAACAGACCATTGAGAGGCCCCCACGTCTATCTGCTGCTATCCTGGTCTGGTCCCTGAATGCCCGAAATGTCACCTCAGGCCACACAAGTATCTCTACGGCCACCCGTTGGCAGAAGTGTACCTCAAGCCACTCAACGCCTTACCAAATTGGGAGCCACTTGGCGGGGCCGATGGACACCCGCGACAATAAAAGGGGTGGGGCGACGGGGTGGCAGGCCGGGGTTCCGGCCACTCAGACGCAAGCCGCTCATTTCATCACCGCGTGAACACCACCGCGCCCCACGATGCGGCAAGAACAGAAAGAAAAAATAAAATAAAAATAAAGAATAACAACAATCCCGGTCGGAGGAGACGAGAGAGAGAGGGGCTCGCCATGCACTGTAGCCTGTAACCGTACCTAGGCACCACCAGCCTGTAAGGTGTTCGGGCGAAAAAAAAGCCTGACCGCCTTTCTGCTGCTGTCGGGTCCCTCCAATGCTGCTGCTGCTGCTGCTGCTGCTGCTGCTGCTTCCCGTCCTCGCGGCTCAGTGTGCTCTTTCCTCAGGTCCCTACGGTAATCCATGGGTCTTGCCTGCATAGCGCCTACCTCCCCTTCCCCTCCCGAATCTTCAACTCTTCACTGACACTGACACTGACACTGCCACTACATCGTGTCCTGACTTCCGCGACTCCTATCGATCATGGGCAACGTTGTGTCAGTTTTCTCCCCTAGCACCGGCAACGGCCACACCGACGGTGACCGAGCCGAACTCGAGCAGAAGCTTGTCGACAGCAAGGAGACCATCACCGTCCTGGAGGAGGACCTCCAGAAGAAGGAGAAGCAATACACTGCCCTCGCCTCCGAGGCCGACGACCTCCGCAAGAAGATTGAGGAGCTCAGCGCCGACCTCACCTCCTCCCAGAAGGACTCCCACGCGAAGCTCGCCCAGTTGCAGTCCGACCTCGCCGCCGCCAACGACAAGGCCGCCCAGCAGTCCCGCGCCGGCGACGATGACTCCGCCGCCCGCACCCAAGAGCTCGAGGAAGCCAAGAAGCAGCTCGACCTCGTCCACGACCAGAAGAAGTCCCTCGAGGATGAGCTCGCCCTCCTGAAGCAGGAGCTCGACGACGCCAAGAAGAGCCACGCCGCTCTCGAGGCTTCCCTCCGCGAGGAGCTCGCCAAGCTCCAGACCCAGCTCACCGACGCCGAGCAGGCTCGCGCCACCCTCCAGCAGGCCCTCGACAAGATCAAGGCCGACGCCGACGCCGCGAACAAGACCCTCACCGAGAAGCTCGAGGCCTTCGCCGCCCTCGAGGGCAAGCTCACCTCGCTCGAGGGCGAGCACACCAAGCTCAAGGCAGACACCACCGCAGAGCTCGCTGCCGCCGGCGACAAGTACGGCGCCCTGCAGCAGGTCCTCGACAAGCTCAAGGCCGACACCGACTCCGAGCTTACCACCGCCAAGAAGGACGTCGCCGACGCCCAGGCCAAATTCGCCGCCCTCCAACAAGCCCACGACAGCCTGAAGAACGCCTCCGATGGCGACGTTTCCGCCGCAAAGCAGGAGCTCGTCGACGCCCAGGAGAAGCTCGTCGCCCTCCAGCAGTCTCTCGACAAGCTGACCGCCGACTCCGCTTCCGAGTTGGACGTCGCCAAGAAGGACGTCGCCGACGCCCAGGCCAAGTTCGTCGAGCTGCAGGCCACCAACGACAATCTCAAGACCGCCTCCGAAGAGGAAATCGCCGCCGCTAAGAAGGAGCTTGCCGACACCCAGGAGAAGCTTTCCGCCCTCCAGCAGAGCATTGACAAGCTCAGGGCCGATTCCGAGGCTGACGTGTCCGCCGCCAACAAGGAGCTTACCGAGACCCAGGAAAAGCTCGCTGCGCTCCAGGAGAGCCACGGCAAGATCAAGGCTGACTCGGAAGCCGAGCTTGCCGCCGCCAAGAAGAGCCTGGCCGAGTCCGAGGAGAAGCAGAAGGCCCTCGAGCAGTCGCACGCGTCCGAACTCGAGGCCGCAAAGAAGAGCCTCGTCGATGCTGAGGAGAAGCTCCAGACCCTTCAGCAGGCTCAGGAGGGCTCCAGCACCGAGCTCGAGGCCGCCAAGAAGAGCATCCTCGAGTCCGAGGAGAAGCTCAAGGCCATCCAGCAAGCCAACGAGTCGGAGCTCGAGGCCGTCAAGAAGAACCTTGCCGAGTCGGAGGAGAAGCACGCCAAACTCCAGGAGGCCCACGAGGCCTCTACCAGCGAGGTCGAAGCTGCCAAGAAGAGCGTTTCCGAATGGGAGGAGAAGTACAATGCGGCGCAGCAGGCCCAAGACAAGTCTGCTTCCGAGATCGAGACCCTCAAGAACACCCTTTCCGAATCCGAGGAGAAGTACTCCAAGCTGCAGCAGGCCCAGGAGGGCTCGACCGCCGAGATCGAGGCTGCCAAGAAGAGCGTTTCGGAATGGGAGGAGAAGTACAACACCCTGCAACAGTCCCAGGAGAAGGCCCAGGCCGAATCTGCTGCTCAGATCGAGGCCGTCAAGAAGGCCGCTGCTGAGTGGGAGGAGAAATACTCTGCTGCGCAGAAGGCCCAGGAGGCGTCCGTTGCCGAGCTCGAGGCCACAAAGAAGTCGGTCGCCGAGTGGGAGGAGAAGTTCAACCTCCTCCAGCAGGCCCAGGAGAAGGCTCAGTCGGAATCTGCCGCCGAGATCGAGGCTGCCAAGAAGGCTGCAGCTGAGTGGGAGGAGAAGCACAAGTCTCTCCAGGAAGCGTCCGATAAGGCCCAGGCTGATTCCGGAGCCGAGCTTGCTGCCGTCAAGAAGAGCCTCGACGACGCCGAGGACAAGTACACCACCCTGCAAAAGGACCACGAGAAGGCCAAGTCGGACGCCGAGGCGGAGGGCTCTGCCACCAAGAAGACTCTTGCCGAGCTGGAGGAGAAGCACAGCGCTCTGCAGCAGGCCCACGAGAAGGCTCAGGCCGATTCTACCGAGGAGTCTTCCCGTCTCAGCAAGGAGCTGGCAGACCTGCAGACGAAGTATGCTGACCTGGAGAAGTCTGCCGAGGCCTCCAAGAAGGATGCTTCCACAGAGCTCGAGACGGCCAAGAAGAACGCTTCCACCGAGCTTGAGGCCGCCAAGAAGGACACAGCCACCTGGGAGGACAAGGCAAAGGAGTCTGAGACTGCGCGCGAGTCACTATCCAAGGACCTCGAGGCCGCTAAGAAGGATGCTGCTGCCGCCGAGGAGCGTGCAAAGGCTGCCGAGGCTGAGCTGCAGCAGCTCCGTGAGGAGGCTTCTAAGGCTACAAAGGTCAATGGCGAGAAGACCAATGGTGAGAAGACTAACGGCGAGGTCGTTGCAGAGGAGAAGAAGCCCAAGGAGGAGGCCGTGGCCGCATAAGGGAGATCTAAAAACAGGATCAGTGTACAAAGGCGACAGATGGAGTTGAGGGTACAGCCAAGAAAGGGTGCCCAACAACAAAGATACCTGAGGAGATTGGCACGAGGCTGTACTTAATAAAATAATCCTCTTACGAAGTAGTCATGACCTTAATGACATATGAACATGACACAAGTAGCACCAATATCTCCCTTGACGAGTTATGTTAATTGACAACTCCTTTGTGCATCTATTATAAGTAAATTGTCGGGCAAACTATAGACTCTAGGTTGTCCAGTACTAACCTTCAAGCCAGGCCACCTACCTACCTACCCCTACCTAGGCTGCCTCATCCTAAATTGCCCCAACCACGGTTGTGGTTTAATACGTTGCTTTCCTCCTGTTATTTAGGCCTTATCTGCCTACTTGAGCCAATTGGTGACGCCGTACGTCTCACGGAAATGCGTGCGAGCTGCGAGGGGGTAGCCAGCAGTGGCATGGCCCGTTGATCACCCCGCGATGCCGTGGGGTGACCTGAAGGTCAACACGCCAGAGGAACTCCTCAGAAACGCCTGTCCTAACGACTTCCAACGCAGTAAGAGAATCATACAAAGCTCACTGTCTTGGTTGAGCGAGACACATACGCCACCCTCCGAAACCGGCTTCGTCAGGGCTGCATGCCAGGCCCACAGCCACCACCGCCGCCACCTCACTATCCGTCTGGAGGATGTCTGGTTCACCATCCTCACCAAGCCGAGCTTCTACATCAACGCCAATGCCGAGAAGATAAGTTCTTCTCAGTGAATCACGAGGGGAAGAAGGAGTTGGAGGTCATTGGTGGAGGATCAATAGACTCGGCCGACTTCGGCATCGTCGCCGAGCGCATGACGCACATGATCGCCAAGATCATCAGGGACCCCGAGCTGCGTGAATAGGCTATGCCGTTGTTCTCTACAACAATCAAAGCTGATAGGGTCGCAGCGTCGGTGCTCTTCATGGGCGCAACGCAGAAGCAACTTTCCTTCAAGATGACTCGACCTTGTGGTGCGGGTTACCGTCGGTGACTCTGCTGGGCGAGGCCACAGACTACGAGAAAGTCCTCGCACAGTTGGACAAGACCGAGCAGCTCGGCGACGAGCTCACGCAGTTTGTCGCAATGCTGAGGCCCATTATTCGCACATGATTTTCTCGTTTGGAGAGCCTCCCAGTCCGCGAGCCGTGGACTTCAGGAACAAAATTGCCACTCGTCTGGCAAAAGGAAGTGTCTCTGACTACATCTCAGGATGGACCAGCACTTCTGCAACTGGGGCTTCCGGGGCAGGGCTAGACAGCCTTCCGGACAGAACGCCGTGCTCGAAGGCGTTGCCTACCTCTCGCTCGAGCTCAGCAACGCCCTGGCTGGAATTGATTCGGTTCCGATGATGATCGCCAACAATGGGAAAATCCACAACTGCACCATGTTGGCGGGCTCTTTTGGCATCCGAGGGTTCTTCGGAGCCGAAGGTGCAGGACTTTTCGATGGCCCGCCGAGCCTGCAGCCATGATTCAGATCCGGCCCTTTTCCGGCTGGCTGATGTATGAGAATGATGAAGATGCAGCTTGGATGGTCAGGGATCTGGGTTTGGCCGCTAGCGAGCCTGGCATTCAGTTCCTCGGGTTGAGCATCAAGCACGCCAAAGAATGCGCGGCAGGGCCACATAGTCATCTGCCATCACGGTGACGGGGAGATAGGGTTGCACCGCAGCCCGTGCATTTCACTGTGCCAAAGAAACAATCACCACAACTGCCTTGAATTGGAGGCTCCCTGGTTATGTAGTCTCCCATGATCCACTCTCAACCGCAGATGTCCTGACAGACACTGAAGGCGAGGCTCTTGTTTTGGGATTCACCGGGGCAGTATTTGTGTCAACTCCAATCGGAGTTGACGCTAGGATAAGTTATCGGGATGAGACAGGAAGAGGAATAGAAAAGGGGTGCCCGGATTTCAGTGAATTATTTGGAGAATACTGGCGATCCAGTATGTTCAACGATTCACCGGAGGTTCTTCCATGTATATAACCTACGCACGTCGAACCTCTCAAGCTTTCCCGCTCTGTCACACCTGATCCTTTCAAGTACCCACTGTCATCCACAACCAACCTCGACGCGCCTTCACGCGATATCGACTCCAACATGTCATCCAGCGGAAACTCCAGCGGTGGTGGTAGCAAGAAGCAGGAGCAGTCCCGCTCTGGCGGCTACACCAAGAACAACACCTTCGCATGGGGATCAAAGGGCAAGGATTCCTCGACTTACATCGACAGCAGTGGCTGGAAGAGGAATACTAGTGATAACTCTCGTACCTATGAGTACCCACCCAGGAAGTACAACTCCGACGGCACTGTCAAGGGTTCCAACTAAACATTGTTATTGTAACCGGGAGTAGAGGACTGGTTGAGATCTCCTGAGTCGCTTCTTTCAGATATGAAGCCGGAGTAGAAGAAGTTCAAGGAGAAAAGTAGTTTAGAAGCCACTCACGGCAGGTATATCAGTCTCAAGTCAAATTACAGTCACATAACTTATGCCCCCGTGTAATTTATAGTGATTTCCCCTCCTAGTTCTTGTATTTTTTAGAAATAATAGACCGTTCCTTCCACACAGTCTATGATTTACAAGGGATCATGAGTAGCAGTTAGATTAGACAAAACTAGCAAGCCGGGGAATATCAAAAGCTTAAGATCTATTTAAACTTTCTTCTCTCCGTTTAAGCTATTGCTGTTCAACAAATAGGAAACGTTAGTAAGATAGACAAGAAGTCCACAAAACGGTTATGAGGCAAATACCCTGGAGGGCTTCTTACCACTCTGTCGGTGCGGTTATAGAGTTTATTCCGCATTAAGTTCCCTGCGTTTAAATGCCGTAGATTAAGCTTTGCTTTTGGAGAAGCAAGGTACCGAACAACCTTAATGTATGGATAGATCCCCAAAGCGAGATGCATACCTCTTTCGCCTGTTCTTTCACGCGGGTTATTATCTAGAACTTCTAATTACATCGTCTGTTTGCATATATCTACTCTCTTATCGGTCAGCTACAGTAGAAATAACATCGTCCCAGGAGAGTAAAATGTTCCCTAGACATGGAAGTAGTTGATTCACTTCTATTTTATCCTACTCCCTCCTAGTGTCTTTCAACACCCGTCTATACACGGCGTCACTGCTACGAGTCAGTTCCAATGGTGAAACGGAACGCTGGTCTGGACCCCGCGCCCTACAAGCGGTCCAGCTCACAAGGTAGGTATCCAGTCAGAAACATCGGGAAACAAATCCCGTGTACCTTGACAGCTGGACAGCGATCTGAATCGGCGGATATAATGTCTGGCATGGGCTGCCCATCATCTTATACGTCCGGTGCAGGTGAAGTCAACTCAGCAAACTTGTCAGGAACGGAAATGTTGCCCGATTATGGCTAGCGCACGGGCACAAGGCTCCCACATGGCACAAGGTCAGACGGTCAGTCGCGGTGCTCCGGGCGACGATTCATACGAAAAGCAGCGAAAAGCTGACCGGCGTGGGGTTGACTCAGACAGGAGGCAGTTCCAAAGCCCCCCAGCGGGCGACTCCGAATGAACGTCCTTTGCTAGTCCCTTCGTTGGGTGTAAACGATAAACCTGACCAATAACGGAGAATCTCCCCGAGCTAGTTCTTAAGCTTAAGAGATTTGGAAACTTGTCAGGTGTTTCACAGTCACCTCCCCTTTGACATGGAGGATTCGGGGATTGACAAGCGCGGGTATGATGGTAATAAGTATATAAAAGCCACTTGATCGTCACCTATGTTATGTCATGAACCGTCATCCACAGTTCATTTATCAATAAGAAGTTACAACGCAAAGCGCTCTTTGGGACAGCCAACACCAGTCAATATGAAGTCCATCATCGCTATCATCCTGTTTATGAGTGCATTCGTTCAAGCCGCGCCGAAAGTGTCCGCGGCTCACGGGGAAGCCTCTGTCCACGGAGTAGAGGTAAGGCAGTATTATTATGATGTATATATCTATAAAGCTAACCAAAGCTATCTCGAAAGGCTGAAGGGAGCCATAAGATCCTCGAGAGCGGCCCAAGCCCTAAAGGACCCGGCCATTGAGGGAAGACAAAGCCAAAGTACAGAAATATAGATCCCGCATTTTATAGACCACGATTACGTCGGCTAACGTTAGATGATGCAGCTATAGTCAAGAAGATTCACGGGATTTGGAGTATTTTCACACTCGTTTTGAGCTTGGTTTGGAATGTCAAAACGAAAAACGAACACGAAAAACAGATAAGAATGTCAGTTAAGGTAGACACCCACTCTCTCATTCAAACCTAAGCCAGGAGGCTATTGGCAACAAGTAGCTTCCTAGGGTGTTTTAGAGCCACCTAAATCCAAGTAAAGTTGTCCCGTGAAAGGTTGATGGGTCGTCCTTCACTATGCTGCTTAAAATCTGTTACCAACTACATGCGTGCCTTTGTGCCCACGTTGCGAACGCGCGGTTGCTCAAAAACTACCCCAAGAACTCTGCGCATCCAAGTGCAGTCGTGCCGTTGCCTTGGCCAAAGGATGGACTAGTCGTTCGGGAAGCGGCCTTGGTTTATCATATTTTCAGTCCCAAAGAGCAGTCACCGGAGAGGCATCTATGTTCGAGACTCTGACCTTGGGACGGAGCAGACCTCACAGGGCCTCTAACAGGGTCCCCAGTCACAACGGTGGGGTTTGTGGCAACCTGGCGTCGACTCGCATTCGAGTAGTTAAGGCCCGGCTCGCCTCAAGTAAAACTGCTTCTCCGTTCTAGTTAATGAACGGAAAAAGGTTGATCGTTGATGATTGTCGACATATAACCACTCGAGACGGCGTGAGCTCGATGAAACATACCTATTGCTCTGGCGGAGAGCGTTCTCATAGACTTGCTTGTGCAACCAAAACCCAAGCCCTGTATCAAAATGTGTTGGGGCCTTGTCACACCACTCCCGTCCACATGGATCCGATAACTTTGAAGGAGAATCGTGGATGACTCAAATACGACGCTTGGAATTGACATGCACATGGAGGCTCCGCCATTCTGCTCGGCGACAAATGGAAGTCATCGTCAAATTAGTGTTGTCGGCGGTTGTTCCAGGCCGAAGCCAATAATTTGGTTATCAACAGGTGCGTGGACTTTTCTGAGCTTTTTCGAAAGACTTGGCAACAAGACCCTAAGCCCGGCACATCCGGCCATTTGAAGTAACATTCCACGCCTCGCTTCCAACACCCTTCAGAACATAGAACAGAGACTCAGGATCCCACTTCTTCTTAATCTCGAGAAGCTTGCCATAGTTGTCGCCAAAGAAGGCCCGCTGCCAGTCGGGTTGCCTGAAGTCCGCCTCGTTCATGTACGACGCGCTGCCGGGGGTGACAGACTCGATAAGGGGCATGAATTCCTCCGTCATTCTCCTCTGGGCGGCCTCCATATCAGCCCAGGGCGCCGCGCTGTCCCAGTTTGTGATGAGCTGCAGCTGCATGACGGCCTTACGCCATGCCGGGAGCACCGAGTTGTCGGGCGCGCCCGCGGGCTTGTCGTATCTGCCGACGCTTCCGGCGAGGAGAACCCCGTTGGCGGTAAGGTTGTTGACAACCTTCTGGTACTCATCGTTGTGTGTTTCAATCGCATCCCTGGGAATGAGTCGCCCGCCAAACTGGTATCGGGTCACCTCGAGATTACCCTGAGGAAGCGGGCCCATGTATCGATCGTAGTGATCCCGGTACGACAGCTCGCTGTAGGCCACCGCCAGCTGGATGCCAATCTCTCCCAGCGCCTTCGTGAAAGGAGCGAGAACAACGTCGCGCACGTGGGCCGCGGTCGAGTTCCAGACAGTCAGTGGCCTGAGGACTAGGAACTGGGAGTTGTGGAGGAAGACGGCGAAAGCGCCGCTGTCCGTCATGTTGGGCAGCAGCTCGTGGAACTTGGAGACGGCCGCCTTGAACTTCTCGGGCGTGGTTGTGGCAGCAAGGAGCTGGAACGCAGCACCGCCAACCGTCTCTGCCTTGTAGGCGCGGACAGTGAGGCCGGTCACAACGCCAAAGGTACCGCCGCCGCCGCCGCTGAGAGCCCAGTACAGGTCGGCGTTCTGTGTTGGCGACGCGACGACCGTCTTGCCGTCTGCGGTGACAACTTGGAAGGCAAGGGTCTGGTCGGCGCCAAGACCGAACTGGGTGCTCAGCGCCGAGTGGCCTCCTCCTTGGGTGAAGCCGCCAGCGAGGCCGACCGTGGCGCACTCGCCAGACACGACGGTCAGGCCCTTTGCGTGTGCGGCCTCGAGGATCTCGTAGCCGAGAACGCCCGCGCCAACGTTCACGGCTGGGCCCGAGTAATACTCGTCAGACCAGGTGGTGAAATCGATGGTCTTGAGATGGTTCGTCCAGATGGCAAGGGCTCCAGCGCCGGTGGACCGCCCCAGAAAGCTGCGTTGATTCCGATTAGCTGTCGGTGTCACAGAAGCCCTGTTGCTGCAAGGGTGCCATGGGCGTGGATTCTCTCGGCGGATTCACTTACTCGTGACCGGTATTGCGGACGACAATACGCAGGTTGTTTGCTTTTGCGAACTTGATGGCATGGCTCACATCCGTCGAGCAGGCAACATCGACGGCGTAGCTGACGTAGTTGCCGAGAGTGCAAGGCGTGGCTCTGTCGGTGAAAGGATCGCAGGACTGGTTGGCGAAGTAAGACTGCATGACAGAGGACGAAGAGGGAATGCTAAAACATGTCAGCACTACCTTCAAGATATGACCGGCACGGAAGGCATACTGTGTCAAAGGGTTTGTCCACCCAGACTGGAGGGCGGCGCAGGCCTCGGCATCATACGTGGGATCGTGGCATGGCGACCCAATGGGCTCAGATGCCACAAGACGGCCACCGACGGTAGCGTTGAGGCTATCCCATGACGAGGCTGACGGCCAGCACTTGTCTCCGGGCAGGCAGTGGCACTGCTGCTTCGGAGCTGCTGCGGCAGAACTAAGGGTAGCCAAGGTGGTGGCTACGGCCAGGTAGGAGATCCTCATGGTGCTGGCTTGAGTTGGACAAGCAGTCAAAGGAGATAAAGAACGAAGGGCGTGATAGGCAAGGTGTGAACCAGATTGAGAAAGTGTGACGGGTTTCGGGGCTCATATATCCCTCGCAGGTTACAGCCTCGCTTGCCCATGCAATGGATAGGAGTGAGGAGCTGCGTCTGGACTTTGTCCTCCCTAGGAGACATGGATTGTTCGGACGTTACCTCGGTTTGGGGGCCGCATCTCATCTCGAGTGCGCTTTGGACGCCTTTCTTCCATTTGATTCGCATCATGGGAGTTGCCACCAAGCCGTCACTTGGGGTCCACGTTTGTCGTCTCGAGGTCAATAGAGCCTCGGCTGCATGGCCGAAAGGAGATGTAACTGGATTCCGCGGGTTGGTTTACGGGCCAGAGACTTACGTTGCACCCATGTGCGCCGATGCAAAGTTATCGTGGTCTGGTATCTCCCTTGGAAGTCGAACTTCCTATTGCAGGGATGGAAATCCGATCGCCCCGTAGATTCCACGCGTTATTCCATTGACTAAGGCAAGTAGGGTAAGGTGGTGTACATGGACCCTGGCACCACTCGGCCGGGCATGCTCGGATGAGACACCGGCTGACTCCGGCTGGTCCACCGGGAATCCATCCCCCTTCTTGAGCCTTCCTGGATAACTCAACCTTACCGATAGTGGTACCCAGAAGTATGGACGTGCCCTCCCGCGGGGGCCGAGCAGTTTTCCTTACGAATCCCCGCCCCCAGCGTTCCGAGCGTCAGGCGAGGCCAAACCAACCCACATCGGGGACATCTAGGTAGATGACCCGGTGGTTTTCCTCTTTTTGCCTACCAAAGTGTCCCCGTTCTTTGGACGCTGGAAACCTTTCTGTGCGTTGTCCTCAACGCCACTGACATGCATGTCGCAATGCCGAGTTGCAGGATTTCTTCAGCGCATGAGAGTAAGTGCAGCAACTAACTGCTTGAGAATCGGTTGGGTAATAATCTCCGGGTTGCGGGACTTGTCGCTGCTGTGCCGCCGGTGATTTTGATGTGATCCCACACTTGCGATGCAGGGGCTCTTGGCCAGAACACCAACGAACGGGGGTCGCTCCCATTTGAGGAAGCCAAGAAGTGTCGGACGAATAGCCCGCAGTAACCGACAACTAGTTTGACGAACTAGCTTCAGTCGAAGTACAGGCTGAACAGCCGAGAATTCTCGTCAAAGTGTCAGAGAATTGGTTCAGCGACAGGCGGAGCGTATCATCGGTTGGTGCAAGGGAGGGGAGGGGAGGGGAGGGGAGGGGGGCTCGACCGGTTCTCCCTAGAATTCCTCCCGTCCCGACCGAGCATGCCCGCGACAGTCAGTCGTGGGACGCCAGCGGCCGACTTGATGTTTAACCCTGTTTTGCCACATGGGCGTCCGGGAAGTTTTTCTCCTCGAGCACGCTCGATTCATTTATCAAGCAAAGATCGTCCGGAATATCGTCAAGTAGACGAGAACGGATTCCCTGCTTGCCTGCCCACAACATGGCTTCTTCTCTCCGCCGCATCGTGCTGGTGCTGGTGCTTGGCATCATTCATGCCTCGTGCGTGTGGGCGCAGGACACGCCGTCCAACAAACCCAGCTACCCGGCATGCGCCGTAAGTCTACATTTTGCTTGTTGCCCTTAGACGTTGATACTCTCCCGTGAAATTTGGCTAATACTTGTGCTTCTTCTGCAAAGACGAAATGCATCGCCAGTGCCTTCGATGGCGGCTTCTGCGCTCCCTCAAACCAGACATGCATTTGCACGAACGAGCAATTCCAGCATAACGTCACTCTATGCGTCTCTGCGACCTGTACGGTCCCGGAGGCTCTAGGTATGCTCCAACCCTTCTGTCGCCCTCCTGCTCTGTCGCGACTGACGAGATCGTGTAACACAGCCACGAAGAATGCCAGCTTGACGAACTGTGGAGCTCCTGTTCGTGACCGATCCCAAGAATACGTCGTCCTCTCGAACACTATGGCCATCCTAGCAGCAGTTTTCGTCTTGGCCCGGTTTGGCTACAAGATCTTCTTCGCGGGCCTCGACATCGGCTGGGACGACTGGTTCGTCATGGCAACATTAATCGCCGCCATGCCGAGCGCCGTTATCACAGTCCACGGCACGACGGCCAACGGTCTCGGCAGGGACATATGGACCCTGACGCCCGAGAACATCACCAACGTCCTGTTTTACTTCTACATCATGGCCTGGCTTTACTTCCTGCAGGTGACCCTCGTCAAGCTCGCCATCATCTTCTTCTACATGCGCATTTTTCCTGCGAGAGAGGTACAGCGGATCCTCTGGGCCACTACCATTTTCATATGCGTCTGGGGGTTTGCATTCGTCATAACTGCCGTGTTCCAATGTAGGCCCATACATTACTTTTGGACCAAGTGGGACTTGATGCACGAAGGAACCTGTGCCAACGCCAACGCCATCAGCTGGACGAACGCAGCCTTCAGCATTGCTCTTGATCTTTGGATGTTGGCAATTCCCCTTTGGCAATTAAGGGCCTTGAGGCTACACTGGAAGAAGAAGGTGGGAGTCGCCTTGATGTTCATTGTGGGCACCTTGTAAGTGATTCATCTCGCCCCCGGAATTCCCCGAATCCATGATGCTGATAATTTTCCAGTGTCACCATCGTGAGCATCATACGCTTACAGTCTCTGGTGGATTTCGCCAAAGGTTCCAACGCCACGATGGACTTTATTGAAGTCAGCGTTTGGAGTACCATCGAGATCTGCGTTGGCATCATGTGCGCCTGCCTACCATCGATTCGCATGATATTGGTTAAGATATTCCCCGGAATGTCCGGCTCGACCCTCCGGAGCAAGGGACGCAACTACTACCAGTACGGCAGTGACATGAGATCCAAGGCGGCACGCAGCCAGCCGCGTACAGTGGGCATCGTCACGGTGGACAGGAAGAACTCCGACCTGGAAACGGAAGAGCGGTACATCAAGTTCCAAAAGACTTTCACCGTGTCTTACAGCGACAGCGACGAGGCAAATTTGGTCCATATGGCAGATCTCCAGAAGCCGAAGAAGGCCCATAAGTGATGGGAGTAGAAATAGGGAAAATAGAGTTTTTCACAAAGCGAAACAATGCAATCTAATATCCCGAACTGTGTAAGGTATGTTGCAATAAAACGACAACTCAACCATGGACAGCTTTGCCACCCTTTTTTGTCATGGCTTAGTCATCGGCGCAGTAGTGGCGGAGGATTGGATCTCGTCCCGCTGAGTAATTTGATTTTTGTCCTCACTTCATTCTCTAGCAGAGTGGCTCCGGTCAACCCCCGATCTTCACTCAACTCCCAGTCTGTTGGGTCTGACCGACAAATTCACGATGCCGCCGAAGCGGGCATGCGACATATGCTATCGTAGGAAAGCAAGTCGCGACCATCCCGCTCGATTCCCTTGCGTCCGTCTTGTCGCGTTCTAACAGGGCTCGCAGATCCAGTGTTCAATTCCGGCGCCTGGGGTCGCGTGTGACTGGTGCAGCCATCATGGAAACGAGTGCACGTTTACTCGGGAGCATTCCAGACGGCCCCAACGAACCAAGTGCGTTTCCCTCGCGAAACTTCCGCGAATTACAGCGATAGACTCCCGCTGAGCAACTTGACAGACTGCGGTTGAGCGATGTGCACGACTTGTACCAACGTATCGAGCAACTTGAAAGTGCCCTAGTTGAAGCCAAAGCACAAAATCCTACTTCGCGAGATTCCACAAACACCACAAGTCTAGCAGGTCCTGTTCCCGAAGAAATGTCTGGCGGGAAAAGCTGGGTGATACCAAGTTTTGGGGCGTCGTTTGTGTCGTCCGGGCGAGCGTCTTCGTCGATTCTCTCTCCAGCGATCAGCTATTTGGACGACGCATCGTCCGCCGAGCTCCCACTTCTGGGCCCCCATATCGGACCTAATTGGTTCTTTCGCGGAATGCACGTCTTTTCCGACGAGGGACGTGAATGGATTTCGGCTAAGACTGGACAACCCGTTGACTTGGGAAAGCTTGACATCTTTGTTGCGAACCACTCGCCTCTCCTGTTGCCGCCGCAAGGATCCGAGGCTGTCTACAAACTTCCCGCAAAGGATTTGACGCGGGAGATATCAGATCTTTTCTTCCGCTCCGCATCTTCCGTTGTCTTTCCTGTACTCAACGAGGCCATATTCGCGGCGACGATAGAGGAGGCTTACGACAACGAGGATCACTCTCCCGGTTCAGCGCCACATGCAGCCTCCAGAGCTTGCGTCCTGGGAGCACTCGGTATGATGAGCCGATCCCTCGGCTCGAACCACGCTCTTTCCGCAGGAGATGCCGATCTCCTGGCAAGCAAAGCTCGATATCACTTGGCCAGCATTATTGCACAAACAAGTTTAACAACACTCGAGACGACATTGACGCTGGTAGGTTGAACTAGGCACACGGGCGTTTCCCCCCCGAGAAGGTCCATGCACCTAACGGCAGATCACCCCCCTAGTACGTGCAATACATGCAATGCGGGCATTGGCAGGACGCAGCCGCCCTCTTGCCCACCGCCTGCAGCATGGTCTGCGCGCTGGGTGGACATATCGACCGCTTGAATAACGCCGAAGACGACAAGTCACGTCTCACCCAGCTTAAGCGTCGTCACATTCGGAATCTCTTTTGGTTCTGCTACATCTCGGACAAGGATAGGTCTTTACGAACCGGCCAGCCCCCGCTTCTTACCGAGGCCTACTGTGACTTGTCGCTGCCCAACGAATACCCAAGGTGTTATGATTTGCGAGAAGCGACTGAGCATTCCGATGTTGGAAATGCCACTGTTTACTGTGTCGGAGATCCGCTGCTGAGCCACATTAAGGAAAAGACATCCAGACTCCTCTACTCGTCCCGTGCCATACGCGAAAGAGACAGCAAACTGCTGGGCAGCATACGCCTTCTGGACGAGGAAATCGAGAAATGGCGTCTGTCAATCCCGCCTGATTTCCGGCCGGCCCTGTCCATCTTCCCGCAGAGCCTCTCGATCCGTCCAGGCATGAGTGGTCCTCAGCATAGACACTACCTCCACCTCCAGCTAGAGTACCATTACATCATCACCTTCGTCCACACGACCGTAAGACGGTACGATGCGAATACGGCGGCGGGAAACGGTGCTCATGATCTACACAGCGTGATTCATTCCAGCTACGACCTGTCCTTGGAGGCTGGGCGATCCACCCTTCGGTGCCTCAAGGTCTTTCTCAAAGCAATGAACACCCAGGCGTTTTGGTAGGTTGCCTTACGGATTTATTAACACGGAACCACGAGAACCGTGGCTGTTGGACGTCATTTGCAAGCATGCTGAGTCGAAGCCTAGGTCTGTAATTTCCTTTACTGTGAACGCCACTATCTCGCTATTTCTCGATATGGTCATACATCCACAAAGTACAACCGGTCAACTTGACTTAGAACTCCTCGTCTCATCTGCAAATACGGTACGATCGGTCGGTCTGATCTCCGCCCCAACACAGGAAGAGTGCGTTCGCGTTCAAGCCGTGAGCGATTTGATTATGTGGATGGTGTGGCTTGGATCCTGCGCCATCAACAAGGCGAAAGAAGAACGCGTGATGGACACTAATCGTAGCTGTATTTGGAAATACTGAATCCCAACAAAAACATAGTATAATAGACTTTAAGTTAGGCTTCCTACACCTCAGTTGAAGGAGGGGGAAAACCTGCACACTTCACGCCTATCTGGTCAGCACCCGAGGTTGTTCATGGTGATAGCGGCATTGACTGGAAAAAGGCAGATGCCTACTACTTCGGGCTGCTTGCGGCTCGCATCTGGTTGTGTCCGGAAAAGGGTGGTGGCTTCTGTCGAGGGGGTGTCGCACAGTCCTCCTGCTTCCTTTCGGAATACATCCATCCTAACGCCAAGGGGAGCGGAGTTTCTAATACTTTATGGGTTCTGAAGAGTCTTTAAGAGAGAAGTCTATTTGGTCTTGTCACAAGGATCAAGTGGAAGCTATTTGCCACGGGGAGAGTTTAGGGAGATATGGAGGACTTGATTCGGAAGGTGCTCCAACCGGCGCTGAGAACCCATTCTTGGGAACGAGCTAGCTCTTGCTGTCTTGTCCGAAATTTGGCATCATGTGCCGAGTTGTCTGAAAGGAACATTAAGCAAGTATTAGTATCTAGTTTACTATAGTAGGGGCTAGTTCAGTATCTAGCTATTAGGTTAGGGCTTAAGTATTAATTAAAAAGGTAGAAGTATTAAACTAAGTTAAAACCACTAAAGGGCTAGTATTACAACCCGTTAGTTAACAGACCTTTAACAGTGACCCTACAGGGGGCTTAGTAGTTAAATAGGCATATTAGCCTATATTAGTATAATACCCTATAGAACGGAAAAACTAAAATATAAGTTATATAATAATAAGTAGAACTAACGTATAATAAGCGGTCCTAGGACAGAACTAATAACACTAAGGGCGGTCTATAATAATAAACTAATATACCTAATATTAGTTTTAAAAAGAAAAGAATATATTTATAAAAAGTAAAACTTATATATAAATAAAACTTAAGTACTCTTAAGTCCTATCTTTTATAGTTTTTTAACTATTAACTTTATATTAATTTTTAAATACTTTTAGCCCTTTAGTAGTAACTACTATAACCCTCTTATTAAATACTTAAATTAATTACTTAAGTACTTTAAACCCTTAAAATTCCTTTAGTAACTATTAATACTATTATTAGTATTAAACCTTAACTTCTATTAGTATAAACCTTACTATTAAAAAACTAGTTATAATATTTTAATAATTCTTATTTAATAAATTAACTCTTAATACTAATAAATAGTATTCTATAATATCTTTTTTTAAAACTATTAAAGTTACCCTTACTTTATTTAAGTTCTTTAATAAATAGGTCTATAACTTTACTTAAAAACTTAAAGAATAATATATAAAGGATAAAGGTAAGGAATTTAATAATAATAATAATAACTTTAATAAATAACTAAAGTGTACTAATAAAAATATTAAATAACTCTAGAAAATATTTAATAAAAATTCCTACTTAATTAAAAAACTCTAAAATACTATTTAATAAACTAATAAATATACTAAAAAAGTTAAAACTAGAACTAGACCCTTTAAGCTACTACTAGTATTATTACTACCCCTATACTTAATAAATATAAAAAACTTAAACTTAACTTACTTATTACCTTTAATAAAACCTCTAAAATACTTAAAAGATTCTTAATCTAAGTTAAAAACTACTAAAACTTTTATTATAATAACTTTTAGAATAACACTAAATAAGTTATCTATACCACTAATCTTCCATATAAATAAGCTCTTTAATAAATTAAACTATTCTAGAAATAGTTCCTTAAAGCTAAAACTTTACACTACTATACTAGTAAAGTTAGGGATATTTTTTTAACCTTTAATAAATTTAAAAACACCTTTTAAACTCTATTCTAGAACTTTAATTAAAAATAATAAACTAAGTAAGACCTCTCTATACTTAAATAAACTAAGTCCACTACTTACTACGCTACTAAATCTTAATATATTAGTATATAACTAAATTTTATAAAAAAATCTAAAATCTATATATTCTACTAAAGCCTAAAGGATAAAGTTAGGAATAAGTTTATTAAGTTTAATTGCCCTAAGGACTTTTTCTAGTATACTAAACTTATAATTAAAATTAATAACTAACTTTAGGAATAATACTATAAAAAAGGAAAATATCAATAAAGTACTAATTTTAGTAAAGAATACTAGTATAGCCTTAATAATTCTAGTACTATAACTAGGAATAGTAACCCTTATAAAATAACTAATAAGGATAGAATAATAGTTAATAAAGTACTACTTAGGAATACTATATAGGCCCTATAAACCTTAGTACTATAAAGTAATAAAAACTTAATAAAAGATGTACTTTTAAATACTATAATTATAATAAACTAGAACATATAGCTAAAAACTATTACTAACCTAAAAAATAATAATCGTAACTAGTACCTATAAGTAAGTAACTTAATACTATAATTAAAAAAAACTATATTAAACTATTATAAATAGCCTACTATAGTAACGAATACCTTATTTACTAGAATAGTAAAAAGAATATAGGATAGTATTTTAAAAATACTAAATACTTAGGATATAATACTACTAACCTGACTAAGAAAATACTTACTATTACTTATAAAATACTTTACTTAAAGTTAGTATAAAAAGCTAGAGAATAGTTTAATAGTATAAACCTTAGATATACTAAAGAGAACCTCTTTAAGGTAAATAATAAAGAAATTAAATATAATAATAAATAGATTATTAAGAGACTTAACTTCGCTATTAAAGGCCTATAATATACAGCTACTATAGAACTCGATAAGGACTATAGTAAGTACCTTTAAGTACTAGTAAAAAAAAAAAGAAAGAATAATAGCCTATAACGATATCTAGAAGCTCAGACAGCTCTACTATAACAATAAAAAAGAGGTAGAAAAAGACTTGTTTAACCTTACTATTTAGAAAGAGATCCTAGATATAAACAAACCTTATAACTTAGATAAACCTTATAATATTACTCAATAATGTGCTTAAAACGAAATTACTTAAAAGGCCCTACTTAAGACCTAAAACTTAGAATTTAAAAAGAAAAACCTAATATTATAAAAAAAAGGAAAATATTTATTATATATCCCCCTAAAGAACAACTAATATTAAATTGAATTCTACAGAATAAACCCTATTTATAAAAAGAAAAAGTAGCTACCTACTAACCTACTAAGAAACTACAAATAACTTAACTATACACACTTAAAATACAATAATATATTCTAGGCCTAATATATAAATAACTAATACTAAACCTACTTTATAAAAAAGCTTAACTCTTACTTTTTCCTGAAAAAAAAAAAAACGCACCCTATAAAAAGGTCTACCTAGCTAAAAAACTCTATATATAGATTATCTAAGAATACTACGGACCCGAAAAAGCTATATTTAAACTAAACCCTAACTTCTTAATATAATATCTATACAACTAAAATATAAACTAGCAAGCGTACTATATCAATCAATACTAAGTATACTACGTTGTTAAAGCCTAAACACTTTACAAAAAACAGCTTTAATAAAAAAAAGGAACCGCATTCAAACCCCTAATTACTAAAATTAGAAATACTTTTAGTAAAAGAAAAGTAGTTAAGTACCCTAATAGGGATAAAATATATAAAAAACAAAGGCTAAAGTAGTTAAAAAACTAAACTCGCCTACTAAAGAAGGATCACAATAAATAGAAATAATAAGATCTATTTACTTAATTATAAAAGTAAGGTAGAAAGACAAATACTTTTATCTTAATATTATAATAAACAAAATACGAGTAAGAGCCCTTATTAATAATAGTGCTTAAAGTAATTTTATATTACTATAAGTTATAAATAAACTATAATTACTATAAAATAAAAAAAAACCCTATAAACTTAATAATATAAAAGGAGAAGGAGTATAGTACGGAGAAGGTATTATTAATTATAAAACTATACCCCTTATATTAAGCTACTACAACCAAAAAATATACTACTACCTTCATATTACTAATATAAAATAATATAATATAATCCTAAAAATACTATAGCTATATAAAAAAAACCTACAGATAGATTAAAAGGCTTACTACTTCTATTAGGACTATAAGAAAAGTTTAGTTTCTAAAAAACATAGTCAACTACTAGCTTTAAATAAACCTTAACACAATACACTAATAATATATAAGTTATAATTTATTACTTTTTTAAAGGTTAAAGAAGTAGTTACTAGGCCGTTATATATAAAAGAACTTACTATAATATAAATAGAACTAATCCCTAATAAAGATTAACTTCTATCTATCCTAAAAGAATATAGAGTATATAAAAAGCTGTTTATTCTAATACTAAAAATAAACTTACTAAAACATAGTACCTTTAACTATAAAATCCCTATTAAAAAAATAAATACTATTATTTAATAAAGTTTATTAACTAAACTAGGGAAAAATATAAGTACTCCATAAGTATATTAATAAATACTTAACTAAAGGCTATATTAAAGAATTAATATTACCTATAGAATATTTAATTTTATTTATACTAAAAAAGAATAGTAAATTATAACTATATATTAACTATTAATAACTTAATAATATTACTATTAAGAATCGGTACTTACTACTACTTATTTTAGAACTATAAGACCTACTCTATAGAGTTAATTAATTTATAGCTTTTAACCTTAAAAGAACCTATAACTTAATTTAAATTAAAAAAGGAAAGGAGTAGAAGACTGTATTCCGCTCTTACTAAGGATATTTTAAGTACTTTATTATACCTTTTAGACTTACTAACACTCCTATAACGTTTTAAAATATAATTAACTATATACTACAGAAAGAACTTAATATCTTTATTATTACCTACTTTAATAATATCCTTATTTTCTTAAAAACTCTTAAAAAATATAAATAATATATATATTAAGTAGTTTAAAAACTATAAAAAACTAAACTCCCTATTAAACTAAAAAAAAGCGAGTTTTATATATAGGAAGTAGATTACTTTAGATTTACTATTACACCCGGTATTATTAAAATATTAAATAAAAAGATTATAGTAATTAAAGAATGGTTAATACTATAGAACGTTAAGGACGTACAATTATTCTTTAGATTTATTAATTTTTATTAATAATTCTTTAAAGGATACTTAGAAAATATTTCTACTCTTATAGACCTAATAAAAAAAACACAAAGTAGTAATAAAATAATAAAAAAAACACTATATTTTAAAAAATTAAGAACTAAGTAACTAGTAAATCTATATTTATAATACTTAACTTAAATTTACTATTTAAAGTTAAAACTAATACCTTAAACTATTATTACGACCCGTTAGTTATGAATAGCTGTCTGCTCTGTACACAGGGGATTA
The DNA here is from genome assembly GCA_030770045.1 of Colletotrichum brevisporum. Lineage (NCBI taxonomy): Eukaryota > Fungi > Ascomycota > Sordariomycetes > Glomerellales > Glomerellaceae > Colletotrichum > Colletotrichum brevisporum. Next base: position 71,449 of record JAUGSI010000006.1, on the reverse strand, counting down.
GTGGTTAAAAGGAACAAAAAAAGTAACTAATACAAAAATATAGAAGGACTCCTAAGGAATAAAAGAACTATAACCTAGGTTATGTATAAATAAGATAAGGTACTAAGTGCCTATAACTAAAACTAAGTACTTAGTAGTAATTACTAAACACTTATTAGCAATTACTAAGTACTTACTTAACTAATATTATACTTACTACTAGTAAATAGGATAAGGAATAGGACTTATATATAAATAGGACTTAAGTACTCTTAAGTCCTACCTTCTATAGTTCTTTAGTTATTAACCTTATATTAATTTTTAAATACTTTTAGCCCTCTAATAGTAACTACTATAACCCTTTTATTAAATACTTAAACTAATTACTTATATACTTTAAACTCTAGGATCCCTTTAGTACTCTATAGTACTATTTATAGTATTAAGCTTTAGCTTTTATTAATATAAACCTTACTATTAAAAGGCTAGTTATAATATTTTAATAGCTCTTATTTAGTAAATTAACTTTTAATACTAATAAATAGTATCCTATAATATTTTTAATTAAAATACTTAAAGTTACTCTTACCTTATCCAAGTCCTCTAGTAAATAAGCCTAAAACCTTACTTAGAAACTAGGAGAACAACGTATAAAAGACAATAAAGACAAATCTAGTAATAACAACACTAATAAGCAGCTTAAGTAGGCCTACCACAACATTAAGTAACTCTAGAAAAGATTTAACAAACACTCTAGCTAAATAAAAGAACTCTAGAACACTATTTAACAAACTAATAAATATATAAAAAAAGTTAAGAACTAGAATAAAACCCTCTATACTACTACTAACATTATTAAAATACCTATTTATAATAAACATAAAAAACTTAAGCTCAACTCACCCATTACCTATAATAAAACCCTAGGAACACTTAAAGGATTCCTAATTTAAGTTAAAACCTACTAAAACTTCTATTATAGCAACTTTAAAAACAACACTAAGTACATCATCCACACCACTACGTTTTTTCATAAACACGCCCTTTAATAAATTAAACTATTTTAAAAACAGTTCCTTAAAGCTAAAACTTTAAACTACTATACTAGCAAAGTCAGGGATATTTTTACCACATTTAATAAATTCAAATAAGCCCTCTAAACCCTATTCCAGAACCCTAACTAGAAGTAATAAGCTGAGTATAACCTTACCTTACTTAAATAAACTAAGTCTACTACTTACTATACTACTAAATTTTAACGCATTAACGCATAACTAAACCTTACTAAAGAATTTAAAATCTTTATATTTTACTAAAGCCTAAAGGATAAAGTTAAGAATAAACTTATTAAAATTAACTAACCTAAAAACTTCTTTTAATATACTAAATTTATAATTAAAATTAATAATTATTTATAAAAAAGACACTATAAAAAAAAAGAATAATAACTAAGTACTAACTCTAATAAAAAGTACTAATAAACACTATAATAATTCTAATACTATAACTAAAAGTAGTAACCCTAGTAAAATAACTAGTAACTCTAAAATAATAACTAGTAAAATACTACTTATAAATACTATATTGACTTTATAAACTTTAGTACTACTAAATAATAAAACCCTAACAAAGAACGAACTTTTAAATACTATAACTATAATAAACTAGGACACATAGCTAAGAATTACCACTAAACTAAAAAGTAATAATAGCAACTAGTACTAAAAGGTAAGTAACTTAATACTGTTTTTAAGGAAAATTATACTAAACTCTTATAAACTACCTACTATAGTAATAAATATACTATTTATAAAAATAATAAAGAGATTATACAATAGTACTCTAAAAACACTAACTAATCTAACTATAATACTACTAATATTCTTAAAAAAATACTTATAGTTACCTATAAAGTACTATACTAAAAACTAGTTTAAAAAGCCTAGGAGTAGTTTAATAATATAAACCAATAATAAGTACGCTATAATTTAATAGTACCTAGTAATAAAGAGGTTAAACATAATAACAAGTTAATTATCTAAAAACTTAATACTATAATTCAAGGACTAAAATATATAGCTAATATAAAACCTAATAAGGACTATACAGAACACACCTAAATACTACTTATTTAAAAAAATAAAAAAATAAAAGCCTATAATAAATTACCTATACTTAAAGAACTTTATAAAAAAAACGCAGAAAAAATAAAAAGAATTATAGCCTACTCTATAGTTTAAAAAACAAAATATAAATTAAATATACCCTATAATTTAAATAAACCTTATAATATAGTCCACTAATATACTTAAAATAAAGTTACTTAGGGGGCTCTACTTAATACCTAAAACTTAAACTCTAAAGAAAAACCTTTAATACAAAAAAAAGAATAAAAGTACTTACTACGTATCCCCTTAAATAATAATAAGTAACAAATTATTTTTTATAAAACTAACTCTATTAAAAAAACTAGAAAATAGCTACTCTATAGTATACTAAAAGACTATAAATAGCTAAAACCCTTATATAAAAAACATTATAAAGTTTTCTAGTTATAATACTTTAACAATAAATATTAAAAATATCTTATAGAAAAACTCAATTCCTAATTCTTTCTTTAAAAAAAAAAACGCCCTATACAAAAACATCTACTTTAACTAAAAACTTAATATATAGATTATTTATAAATATAAAGAACCTAAAAAAGTAGTATTTAGGTTAAACCTAAACTTTTTAATAAAGTACTTATATAATAACACTATAGACTAGTAAAATACTATATTAACTAGTACTAGATCTACTATATTATTAAAATATAAATACTTAAAAAAAATAACTTTAAAAAAAAAAAGGAACTAGCTTTATACTACTAGTTATTAGTATTAAAGATACTCTTATAAAAGGAGGAGTAGTTAAGTACCTTAATAGAAATAGAATATATAATAAATAAAGACTAAAGTAGTTAAAAAACTAAACTTACCTACTAAAAAAGAATTATAATAAGTAATTATAATAAAATCTATTTACTTAATAATAAACGTAAGCTTAAATAAAAAACACCTTTACTTTAATATTATAGTAAATAGGATATAGGTTAAAGCCCTAATTAATAGTAGCACCTAAAGTAACTTCATATTACTATAAGTTATAAATAACTTACAACTACTATAAAATAAAAAAAAGAACCCTTACTTATTTAATAATATAGAAGGGGAAGGAGTATAGTACGGCGGAGGTATTATTAATAAGGAGACTACGCCCCTTACTTTAAACTACTACAACTAGAAAATATACTACTGCTTTAATATTATAGATATAGAATAATAAAACGTTATTTTAGGAATACTATAACTATAAAAAAAAAACCTACGGATAAATTAAAAGGCTAGTTACTTCTATTAGAACTATAAAAAGAGTTTAGTTACTAAAGGATATAATTAACTACTAACTTTAAATAAACCTTATTAAAAAAAGCTAATAATATATATATTACAATTTATTACTTTCTTAAAAGTTAAAAAAGTAGTTACTAGGCCGTTATATATAAAGAACCTTACTATAATATAAAAAAAATTAATCCCTAATAAAGATTAACTTTTGTCTATCTTAGAAGAATATAAAGTGTATAAGAAGTTATTTACTCTAATACTAGAAATAGGCCTACTGGAATATAGTGCCTTTAACTATAAGATCCCTATTAAAAAGGGATAGATACTATTATTTAATAGAGTTTACTAGTTAAACTAGTAAGAAATGAAAGTACTTAATAAATATATTAATAAATACTTAATTAAGGGCTATATTAAAGAATTAATATTACTTATAGGATATTTAATTCTATTTATACTAAAAAAGAATAGTAAACTATAACTTTATATTAATTACTAATAACTTAATAATATTATTATTAAAAACTAATACTTACTACTACTTATTTTAGAACTATAAAATCTACTCTATAAAACTAATTAGTTTATAGCTCTTAACTTTAAAAGAGCCTATAACTTAATTAGAATTAAAGGAGGAGAGGAGTAGAAGACTGTATTCTACTTTTACTCAAGATATTTTAAGTATCTTATTATACCCTTCAGACTCACTAATACTCCTATAACATTTTAGAATATAATTAACTATATTTTATAAAAAAAACTTAATATTTTTATAATTGTATATTTTAATAATATCCTTATTTTTTTAAAAACCCTTAAAGAATATAAATAGTACGTATATTAGGTACTCTAAAAGCTCTAAAAAGCTAAACTCCTTATTAAACCGGAAAAAAGCAAATTCTATATATAAAAAGTAAACTACCTTAGTTTTATAATTATACCTAGTATTATTAAGATATTAAATAAGAAAATCGCTATAGTAAAAGACTAGCTAGCACTATAGAATATTAAGGATATTCAGTTATTCCTTAAATTTATTAAATTCTATTAATAATTCCTTAAAGGATACTTAAAAAATATTTCTATATTAATAGACCTTACTAAAAAAGATACTAAATAGGAATAAATAGAAAAAGAAGAAATAGTATTTTAAAAAATTAAAAACTAAGTTTTTAGTAAACTTATACTTATAATACTTAACCTAAATTTACTATTTAAAGTAAAAACTAACACTTTAAACTACACTATTAGTAAATAACTTAGTTAACGTAATAAAGAAGGATACTTATACCTATATGCCTTTTACTTAAGGAAACTTAGTGGACCCAAACTTAACTACTAAATCTACAACAAAGAACTTATAACTATTATTAAAGTATTTAAAGAATAAAAACTATACCTCTTAGAAATAAACTATAAAGTTATAGTATATATAGATTATAAAAATCTAGCATACTTTACTACGTCTAAAGACCTTAATAAATATTAAATTAGATAGTTAGAATTCCTTTTAGAATTTAATTTCTATATTATTTATAAAAAAGGATTAAAAAACAAAAGAATAAATACTTTTAGTAAATAATTAAACTTAGAATTAATAGTTCTAAATAAAACTTAAGTAATCTTTAAAAAGAATTTAAATAAAAACTTTATACTAGTTATTTACCTCTTTATAATTACCGAACGGATTAGTACTAGTACGCCCAGATAAATAACTAACAAAATAATTAAAACAATTTATAGCGCTAAAGTATATAGATATTAAAGAGTTACTAAAATATAAAAATATATCTAGTAATATTATAGTAAAAGAGTTATATAAAAATAAGTAACTAAAGTTATTAAAAATTACAAAGTTTATAATAAAAGTAAACTAAAACACTATAAGCTGTATAGAGAAATTTAACCTTTCCTAGTACCTAATAAAGTATAGTAATTAATTTCCCTTAATTTTATCATTAAACTACTATAATTAAAAGAACTACTTACCAAAAAATAGTTTAATAGTATCTTAGTTATAGTAAACTAACTTACTAAGTATATATATTTTATTCTATAAATTAAAGTAAGCATAGTAGAGAAACTTACATATATCTTTAATAAGTATATCCTTAACCAGTACAGCCTACTAAAAGATATTATATTAAATAAAGGAATATAGTTTATTTTAAAGTTTTAGAAATTTTTAATTTTATAGTTTAAATTTAAACTATAACTATTTACTACTTTTTACCCTTAAACTAACGAATAAATAAAAAAAGTTAACTAAATTTTAAAAATATACTTAAAATATTATATTAACTACTAATAAAATAATTAAGTTATTTTACTACTAATAGCTTAATTTATTTATAATAGTACAGTAGGAAAAAGTATACAATACTTACTTTTTTACCTTAACTACGGATTTAAACTAACTATCTATAGGGAACTACGAGTAGGACCTGTAGTAGTAAAAGTAGTTACTTACGTTAACTAAATTAAAAAAATCTATAAATAACTCTAATATAATTTGGAATTTGTTAAGTAACGCATACGTAAATATACTAATACCTTAAGAATAAAGGGACTATCCTTTAAAAAGGGAGATAGTGCGTACTTTGTATAACAAAATATTAAAACTAAATAACTAAATAATAAGCTAGACTTTAAAAAACTCGGACCTTTTAAGATTATTAAGAAAATCTTAAAAGTCAACTTCAAGCTCGCACTACTAGATACTATAAAATGTTACTTAGTCTTCTATATTTTACTTTTTAAACTAGCACTATAAGGTTTACGCACTACAGACTATATTAAAGTTAATTTAAAATAAGACTATGAAGTTAAAAGGATTATTAACTATATTGACTAATAAAATAATATAGAAATTAAGTACTTAATTAAATAAAAAAACTATAGTTATAAAGATAATACATAGGAACCCGTATTAAATCTTACGAACGTATAGAATAAACTATAAAAATATTAAACTTAGTAGTAAGAATAATAATGCATACTAGTTGCAAAGGGACTAGTAAATAAGTCACGTATTATGCGACTACAACCCAAAATTCAACCAATCAAACCTCTAAGGACAAAACAAACATTTCTTTACTTAAAAACACCTAGCCCAGAATAAATTTAAAATCGTCCGCAACTACCTCTCAAACCCCCTCTAGTAGAAAATTAGGAGTACTAGGATTCTAACCTACTAGCACTTCGTTAAAATCCACCACACTAAAAGCACTAATAAATTAAGCTTCTCGGGCAGCCTTAAAAGAACTTATAGGCTCCTTAACTACTATATCTATTAAGCTCCGACCCTTCTAAAATACTATTTACTTCTACTATTATATATAATTTAGACGAGCTAAAACTTTATCCACATCTTCCTAAGCTTTCTTTAAAGCCTCTATTCTTTTTTAAAACAATTCCTCTAACTTTTTCTTCTTATTATCTAAACAATAGGACTCCATTATAAAATACTTAACTACTTTAGTTAGTAAGGAATACTATAGAACATAAGATAACCGGGACCTATAAGTATAAATTATGTCTTTAAACGTATTATAAAACTTCTACGTACCCCTTATAGTAATGTATTTACTATAAATTAAGGAGCCTAGAAGTATCTTACACTAGAACCCCTTTAAACAACAACAAAAACAAAGTATAACCTTAAAACCCTTTTTAGCAATCTCTAAAAAAGAACAATAACAGTATAGTAAAAAAGCCGCCTTTTACTTTAATATATAACTTAATATAATATTAGCATTAAAAAGTCAAAATACAAGTTTATAGGTCTCCTAACCTAAGGACCACAACCTACTTATATTAAATCTTAAAAACAAGACCTTTAAAGGGAGACCTAATATTACAACCTATTAGTTATAAACAGCTATCTACCCCATACACAGGGAATTAGTAGTTAAAAAAAACAAAAAAAGTAACTAACACAAAAACACAAAAGGACTCCTAAAGAACAGAAGAACTATAACCTAGGTCATGTATAAATAAAATAAAGTACTAAGTACCTATAGCTAATACTAAGCACTCAGTAGTAATTACTAAACGCTTACCAGCAATTACTAAGCACTCACCTAACTAATATCACGCTTACTACTAGTAAATAGAATAAAGAACGGGACTTATATATAAATAGGACTTAAGTACTCTTAAGTCCTACTTTCTATAGTTCTTTAGCTATTAATTTCGTATTAATCTTTAAATACTTTTAGCCCTCTAATAGTAACCACTATAACCCTCTTATTAAATACTTAAACTAATTACCTATATACCTTAAACCCTAAGATCCCTTCAGCACCCTACAGTACTATTTATAGCGTTAAGCCTTAGCTTCTATTAACACAAACCTTACTATTAGAAGACTAGCTATAATAACTATACTATTAGTAAATAACTTAGTTAACGCAACGTAAAAAAACACCTACACCTATATACCTTCTACTTAAAAAAACTTAATAAACTAAAACTTAACTACTAAATCTATAATAAAAAACTTATAGCTATTATTAAAGCTTTTAAAGAATAAAAACTATAACTTTTAAAAATAAATTATAAAGTTATAGTATATACTAACCACTAAAACCTTATATATTTTACTATATTAAAAGATTTTAATAAAAAATAAATTAAATAAGTAGAATTCCTATTAAAATTTAACTTCTATATTATTTATAAAAAGGAATTAAAAAATAAAAGAATAAATACTTTTAGTAGATAACTAAACTATAAAGCTATAATTTTAAATAAAACTTAAGTGATCCTTAAAAAGAATCCTAAAAAAGACTTTATACTAACTATTTACCTTTTAATAATTACTAAACAAATTAGTACTAGCACGTCCAGATAAATAACTAATAAAATAATTAAAATAATCTATAGCGCAAAAGTATATCATTTAAGCTAAGAGCGTTTAGGTTTTAAAATATATTACTATATATTACTATAAAATAAAAAAAAACTATACTCTTTAAATTACTATTAATAACTAAAAAATAGTAATAGCTAGTGCTTTTTTAATTACTATTAGTAATTAAAAAATAGTAATAGCCTATACTCTTTTAATCACTATTAATAACTAAAAAATAGTAATAGCCTGTACTCTTTTAATTACTATTAACAACTAAAAAATAACAAGGGCCTATACTCTTTTAATTGCTATTAGTAACTAAAAGATAGTAATAGTCTATACTCTTTTAATCACTATTAATAACTAAAAAATAGCAAGGGCCTATACTCTTTTAATTACTATTAGCAACTAAAAAATAGTAATAGCCTATACTCTTTTAATTACTATTAATAACTAAAAAATAGTAAGGGCCTATACTCTTTTAATCACTATTAGTAACTAAAAAATAGTAATAGCCCGTACTCTTTTAATCGCTATTAGCGACTAAAAAATAGCAATAGCCCGTACTCTTTTAATTACTATTAGTAACTAAAAAACCCCTCTTATTCACTCTTTATTTAACTATTAGACCCAACCTTACTTACTACCTCTTTAATCCTCCTACTTCCTATAAATACCTTTATAAGTAATTTTATTATACTATTCATTTTTTTCCTATCCTTTATTTACTCTATAGCTTATATTATCTTAAACTTATAACTATACAAAATCCTATTTATAATATTCTTTTATATATTATAATATAGGTTTTTTAGTAGTAGTACCCTTTTTACTAATATATAATAAATTAACTTTATTTTCCTCCTTTTTATAGATCTAAACTAACTACCCTTACCCCCCCCCTTTAACTACTTATACTACAACTTAATATTCTTTAGTAAAAACACTAAAACTCCTAAACCTAATACTTTAACTAGTATACCCAGTATAGTAAACCGGTAAATAGTATTTATAAACCTTTTACTATTACCTAAACTAAGTTCCTTTATAAAATAAGCTACTAAGTAGCTATCTAACCCCTTCCCCTACCCTATTATTAATCCTTTCTTTTTTAAAAACTCCCATAACCTTAATATTTCTATCCTATTTTTATAAAACTCCTTTAGTTTTATCTAACCCTTCTATAAGTTATACTACTAAATATATATTTATATTTAAAAAACTACTATTTATATACCTACTACTTTATTTATAATAGAATCCTATTATATAATAAAAAATACTAACTATAAACTCTAACTCCCTTTAAGTTTATTTATAAGTATCCTAACCTTAAGTACTATACTACTTAAATATAAGTTCTTTTTATAATTATATTTAATTAATAAGTTATAAAGCTAGTATTTAAATACCTCTTTAAATATATAATAAAAAACAAGCTCCCTAATATAATAGTAGTTATCCTCTTATATTTTTAACTTATTATCTACCTCTAGCTCCTCTATAATACTTTATAATACTATCTAGAAATTTAGTAATATATATAATACATACTCTTCTTCTATATAAGTCTTTAAAGTCTCTAGTATTCTTATAAAGTACAAACCCCTCTACCTTTATAAAATAGACCTTTTTTACTATAGAGAAGATTAACTTAAAAGTCTAGTTTTAGTATCTAGTATTTCTAAAACACTTATATTAACCCTAAGCTCTTTATCTATATCCTTATTATTATTATCTTACTAACCTAATATTATTTTATTTTATATAACTAAATTACCTATACTATCTTTATTAAAACTTACCTCTATTTCGTTATTTTATAGTTCCTTTTCTTTAACTAAATTAGTATTATTAAAAGTTACTTATTTAAAATTTTAAGTATTATCTTAATAACTATTTAATAACTTACCTTAACCTTCTACTACTAATACCACTACTTACCTATTTAAGTTCCTATTATTAGTATACTAAGTAATATAAGCTAAATAATAACTCATAAATAGCACCCTATCCACAACCAAGACTTTCCAATACTTCTACTAACCTTATAATATATATAGTATAAATATCTTTTTTTTATTATTATTCTAAGTTATACTTAATTGTGTATATAAACTACTAAAAAATCTTTCTATTATCTTATATTCTTAATACCTCATAGCTCTTAAACAAATCCTTCTATATTAAATATTATATTAATATTTTTTATAATTACTTCTTTAGTAAACTATTAGTAAAGTATACCCCCCCCTCCCTAATATTATCCTCAAATCAAATTCTTTTTCCCTTTCTTAATAATATCGTTACTATAAAATAAAATAAGTATAATTAAACTAAAATTTTAATACTAAAAGTAAATAAATAAAAATATAAAAACCCAAATTACTAACTAATTAAAATTTATAAAATCAAATATATACTATATTTATAAATCTTAAATCCCCTCTAAGCCCTACTAACCCCCTAAAAAATAAAAAAAATAACTACTATTTAAAATACTAATATCTAAAACTAATAACATTTTATAACTAAACTAATAAATAGCAAAAAATATAAATATCGCACTATACCACTAGTACTTAAACTAAAGACTACTATATACTTTATTAAAACAAAATAGTATTAGTTAAAACACACTATACTTTTTAAGTCCTAGTCTAGATTTTAACTAAAATAAACCCTTCTTTCTATATAATAACAGAATTTAAAAGAAACTAATTAAATACTTACTAAATTAAACTTAAAAATAAAGTATAAAAAAGTTAATAATGAATTATAAAAATAAAGTAATTTATAGTATAGCGTATACTACCATTTTTAAACATTAATAAAATAGAATAAAAAGAAGAAATATTAAATATATATAAAAATAAGTATCCTAACTTTAAAACATTCTATAAAATAAAAGTTTTATACCTTATTCACAGTCAAATAACTTAATATAAACAACAATATACTTAATTAACTAAAAATAGTATATCCTAGCCCTTTTTTAAATAACCAGGCCCACCTAAAGTCTATCTATCAAAGCCTCTACTTACTATTAAGGGGGGATAATTCACTTAATAGTATTAAAACAAACAGCAACACACAGTTAATTTCTAACTTAAATAAAAAAGATAATAGTAACTTAACTAATAACGGCTAACTTTTAACTATTACACCTTTTATTATTATTACTAATCTAGAAAACATATTTACTTATATTAAATAGTAAATAATAGTTAATTTAGTTAATAACCTACTCTTAAGTAACTAAAACTACCTTACTTAACACATTACTACTATTACTTACCTTAGCCTTATATTATACAACTACTACTTTATACTAAGGAAACGCTATTAACTAACCTTTAGCTAATAAAGCTCTATTCTAAGTTAAAATAATTATTATAAACTAAATAGTATTTATACTTAAATAAATATTTATAAAGAGTAGAAAAGGGACTTCTTAAATCTTAGTTTATATTATTAAGAAGACCTTACTTTACTTTATAAAAAATACCCTTCTTATATACTACTCTTAAAGGTTAATATCCTTTATAATATAGGATTAATATTAAGCTTTATTAACATACCCCCTAATTTATAAATATCCCTTAATATTAACTATAACTAAACTACTTAAATCCACTATATAAAGTTTAATATTAATAACTTTTTAAATATTGTCCTAAATATTAGTAATTTTAATAATACAATTAACTATATACCTATTTACTAACCTATATATAAACTACTTTTAAACATCTATATTATATACCTAATTATAAACCTATAAATAAAAGTATAGAATAATATCGCCCTTTATAAAATACCCTATACCTACTTTAAAACCATCTAATTACAAACAATATACATCTTCTTCCCCAGCCTCTACTAAGCTACTAAGTCTTGTATAAACTTATAAAATAGTACTATATAACTAATAAATAATAAGTACTATATATTTTATAATTAAATTATAAGCCTAAATATATATAATAGCTTCCCTAAATTAATAATAAGTTATATTAAAATTATATACTACACTATTCTTAATAAGGCTAAGTTCTTAAGTAACTTAACTATATATTACATACTTCCCCTATTTAACTTCTTCTATCTATCCTTCTAGCTATATAGACTTAATACTAAAATCTATAATAATATAAATAATATTCTATATAACTTAAAAGCTAATAAAGTAAATAATACTAAAACTAGTATTTTAATAATAAAAAACTTCTTTTTTTTTATTAATATAAAAAATACTAAAGTCTAGTATAGGGGTATAAGTAACATAAAATTATATTTTACTAACTTTTAAAGTACCTAAAGTAAAATTATTAATAAAACTCTTAACCTACTAAGCTAACTTATAAATAATAACCTATAGCTTCTAAACCTAATAGTAGAATAATTACCTAGTATTTATATAAATACCACTATCCTCCTTACTTATACCTACTACTAAGTTAATACACTAAAATTCCTTTATAGTAAAATAAAAACAGCCCTTCTTAAAAAAAGTACCCTTATAAAGCTAAACACACCCAAAAAGCTAAATACTAAAAACCCCTAGTAAGTTAAAATCCCTAAAGGCCTCTACTACTTCTATAACATTAATCTTTTCTAAAATACTATTAATACAATAATAAAGCCTGTATTATTAATCCATAAACTCAAACTCTATTACTTCTAAAACTATATTATTAATAAAAAAGTTATAAATACTACTAATAAAAAGCTATATACTAAAAACAAATTACTTTATAGTAACTATACTAATAGTATATTAATTAAAATACTATCTAAGTTATCTAAAAGAATTATATTTTATAAAGAGTTTCATTAACTTTTTAATAAGTCCTATAAATTCTTCTTTAATTTAATTAAATTTAATAAAGAGTAGTATTTTTTATAATAAATAGAGTAGTAGTACTCTAGCTACTTAGCTAAATTAGTTACTTTATATAACTAAAAGTAGCTTAAATACTTAACCTTTATAAAGGCTATCCTAAAGCCGCCCCCTAATAGGCCCTCTTATAAACCACTACCTATTAATAACTATACCTTCTTCTATATCCTATCCTAAATATACTAACCCTTTATCTACCACTCTATTATATTCTATACATATATTATAAACCTTATTATAATTTACTACTAGTATAAAATAATACTACTAACTACTATACTCCTCTATACTACAATAATAACTCTTATAAAGTCCTTTATTAACCTAATTAACCCACACTTCTACTATATACTATTTAGCCCCTACTAAATTAATAATAAACTAAAGGTAGTACTAGTTAATAATACTAGTAGCACAAAACCTAAGAGAATAGTAAAAACAAAAGGCCTAGGGCTCTAATCTACTATTAATAAGTACAGTTTTAGGTTCCTCTCTTAAGACCTTATTAACTAGTAAACCCTTTATATATATAAGTTTATAATATATAACTTTAGTATCCTAAAACTATAAATATTAATTAATAAAAAAAAGTTTATACTAACTAAAGATACTCCTAACAGCCTATTCTCCTACTTAATAAACCTTATAAAAACAATAAATAAAAGCACTAAAATAAAAGTTATCCTTACTACCACCTCCCACCTTATCCTCTAACAGTACTATAAAACTACCCTTAAAAGCATAATCTATAAAAATAAACTAGTTTTATAATAAACAAGGATTAATAAAAACTAAATTACTTTTATATTCCCTAACCTAGAATATTATATTTAGAAATATAGCTAAACTACTATTAAGTCTAAATTGAACTAGTTAAAGTAAAAAACCCTTAATAACCTCTAGTACTTTACCTAAAAAAACTTATTATATAATCTATCCCTTAGCCCCTTACATAAGTAAACCTAAACGTTATTTAAAAACTAAAACTAATAATATTTTTAGTACAATATATATACTACTATTAATAAACGTATTAAAAGTAGACACTAGAACAGCTTAAACTAACTTTTATCCTTTAAAGAAATACATAAACGCTTATTTTTTTACTACTATACTACTTTCCTATATCTATTTAAGAATAGTAGCTACTTAAAGCTAAATAACACTCTACTTTTAAGGGCTCTTTTTAGTATAGTTTTTAATACTAAGAATAACTTTAAATTAAGCCTTAGACCAAAGGAGTTAAGTAGAAAGACCATACCCCTAATCCTATTTAAATACTATAATATTTAGTTAGTAAAAGACATCTAGTATTTAATTAATAAAATAAAATAAAACAAATAGTTCTATTAGTACTTATCTTATATCTTTTATAATACAAACTAACTACAAATATTAGTCACTAACTCACCTTTAATTAATTATCTACTTTTAAACCTAATATCCTTCTATAGTAAAAGTACTACTTTAATAAAATCTAAAGGGATATATTATAGTACTATCCCAACCTTACCTTCTATAGCTATATAATTAAGGCTTTATCTTAGTAAAAAGGCCACCCTATTTAGTAATACTAATACAATACCTAAATATACTCCCTTTTATATAATCCTATATATTCCCTATCCCTTATAGAACTTCTCCTATAAACCAAAAACCCCCCACTACCCGGGCCTAAAGTAACTATAGGTCTATACTTAATAATAATACTACTAAAAACTAAACTACTATAGTAGCTTAATAAATAATAATAATAAAGGCCTGTTCTAAGTATACTAGAATAGTTTAGGTTCTAATGAAGCTAAGTACTACTTATGAAACTTAGTTTTATATTAACTCTATTTATTTTAAAGGTACTATTTAAAATACTAAATAAACTATAGTACTTAAATAAAAAATAAAAGTAACTACTAGTATAAACTTTATACTAATATAGAATAAAAGCTTTATTAAAAAAGTAAGTCTATAATAGAAATACAAATCCTAAAAATACATATAATATTGTATAAAAAAGGGTAAATAACTCTAGTCCCCTATTTACTATACTATATAAATAAAAATAGTTTAATAAATAAAGTTTAAAAAAATACTAAATTAATAAATAACTAAAATACTAATAAAATAATAAGTTATTTAAAATTTATAAAAGTTCCTAAATAATAAACTATTAAACTAATATTCCCCTAATAGTAACTCTTAAGGGGTAATTCTACTTAACTATTTTTAACTTATACTAAATAATATCTTTATAAAACTATTAATACAACTACCCACAACCCATTTAGTATTACACTAATATAAATAAAGCTATAATTAAAAACTAAACCTACCTACTTATATAATTATAACAACCCATTTAACATTATATATAAATAAAAAGTCAAACTAACTAACAGTTATCTAATTATTATTTTCCTTATACTATTATATCTTAATTTAAAATATAATAAAGTATTTAGTATAAAATCTAAATAAACCTAAATACTACTCTATATCTCTAGTAAACTAAAGACTTTACCCCTAACTACTACAAAAACTAAACCTTTTAAGTAATCTACTAACTAATAGCCTATATACCTATTATAAATATTACCTATATTAGTAGTACTATAGGGTTAATTAAATCACTTTAGTATAGCCTACCTAAGCACTTAGCTATACATTACCTTAATAATTAGCCTATACTATAGTAAGTAGCCTAACTATATAGTATATTATACTAACTAATAAGTATAAACCCTACTTAAATACTAACCTACTTAAAGTTTAACTACTAATTTACTACTTTTAAGTTTAACCTATATAAATTAACCTTACCTTTACTATAAACTAATTAATTACTTATTATTTATAATAACTATATATACTAATTATTATAGCTAGTCTTTTAATAGTAAGGTTTGTATTAATAAAAGCTAAGGTTTAATACTAATAATAGTACTATTAGTTACTAAAGGGATCCTAGGGCTTAAGGCACTTAAGTAATTAGTTTAGGTATTTAATAAGAGGGTTATAGTAGTTACTACTAAAGAACTAAAAGTATTTAAAGATTAATATAAGGTTAATAGTTAAAGAACTATAAAGGAAAGGACTTAAGGGTACTTAAGTCTTATCTATATATAAGTCCTATTCTTATAAATATATTCCTTTATCTCTAAGACCGACGTTAAGTATATTGGTCTATCACTATAGACTGCCCTTAGTACTATTAGTTCTATTCTAGAACTACTTATTATATATCGGTCCTACTTATTATCACATAACTTACATCCTAGTTCTTTTACTCTATAGTGTATTATACTAATATAAACTAATATTACCTATTTAACTACTAAGCCCCTTATAAAGTCACTATTAAAGGTTTATTAATTAATAAATTATAATATTAACTCCTTTTTTAAAAGTCTTATTCTTAAGACTTTATTATAAGTAAGTTGTTAGTTCTAGGTTAGGGATCTATAATTATACTTCTTTATTTACTATAGTACTAATACTATATTAAGTTGCATTTAGAAATTAAAATTACAATTAACTATAATAAAAGATTATAAAAAAGCTATACTTATTAAGTATATTAAGTTTTAATTAATTAATAGTAATATACTATATACTTATTATTTTTATATAAAGGTTTTATATTGTTTTAATAAAAAGTTTACTTATTATTATACTTATATTATAGTAAAAAAGCCTTATAATAGGGTCTTAGTAGCATCTACTTATAAGTATTTTTGTTTTAATAGTGAGGGTAGTATTAATATTTTATAGTTTAAAAGTTAAATTCTTAGTAGAAGGAGTGGGATAAAAAGGAAGAAAAAGTAGGTAAGGAGCTTTTAGCTTTGTATTACGAGTTTAAGTATTTGTAATTATAAATAGTAGAGGTGGTGAGTCGCTTGAGTTATATTTAGAAGATTTAGAAGAAAGTTTAGGAAAAGTAGATTAAGGCCTTTAAGTGGGGTATATAGAAGGTTAATTAGGAGGATAGTGTTTTACTAGATAGTAACGTATTATTAGTGTTAGATACTTATAAGCGGTTTATAGTAAGTGATTTTTAGGTAGTAGGTTTAGAAAATAAGCTACTATAGGCCTTTTTTAGCTTTAGGGATAAGTTTATTAATCTTAGTCCTTTAGTTAGTAAAGTAGAGGGTTATATTTCTATTACTTAGAGTTAGGTATTTTTAGGTACAGAAATATTTATTTTATTTTTAGAAGTTTAATTAGTTAAATTTTAAGTTATAGGTGTATAATGTATAGCTTATTTATTATACCTAACATAGGCTTAGTATTTTATTATTCTTATTACTATATTTAATATTCCTTTAGTTTATTTATTACGTTTATTAAGTTTAAAGTGGGTTCTTAAGTATTATCTTTATATCTTTAGTTTTTTTACTTAATAAGGTACTAAACTTCTATATTATTTTATTAATTAATATAGTTAATAATTCTTTTGACTTTATAGTCTTATTTAGGATTGACTTTAATATAGTTTATAGTACGTAAACTTTATAGTACTAGTTTAAGAAGCAAGATATAGAAGACTAGGTAATATTTTATAGTATTTAGTAGTGTAAGCTTAAAGTTAACTTTTAAGATTTTTTTAATAATTTTAAAGGGTCCGAGTTTTTTAAAGTTTAACTTATTACTTAGTTATTTAGTTTTAATATTTTATCGTACGAAGTACGCGCTATTTCTCTTTTTAAAGAATAGTTCCATTATCTTTAAAGTATTAGTATATTTGTATATATATTATTTAATAAATTCTAAATTGTTTTAGAGTTGTTTGTAGATTCTTTTAATTTAGTTAATATAAGCAACTACTTTTACTACTACAGGTCCTACTTATAGTTTTTTATAAGTAGTTAGTTTAAATCAGTAGTTAAAGTAAAAAGGTAAGTATTATATGCTTTTTTCTACTATACTATTATAGGTAAATTAGGCTATTAGTAATAGAGCGACTTAATTGTTTTGTTAGTAGTTAATATAATATTTTAAGTATATCTTTAAAATTTAGTTAATTCTTTTTGTTTATCCGTTAGTTTAGGGGTAGAAGGTAGTAAATAGTTATAGTTTCAATCCAAGCTATAAAATTAAAGATTTCTAAAACTTTAAAGTAAACTGTGTTCCTCTGTTTAATACAATGTCTTTTAGTAGACTGTATTAACTAAGAATATATTTATTAAAAATATATATAAGTTCTTTTACTATGCTTACTTTAATCTATAGGATAAAATATGCGTACTAAGTAAGTTAGTTTACTATAACTAAAATACTATTAAACTATTTTTTAGTAAGTAGTTCTTTTAATTATAGTAACTTAATAATAAAATTAAGGGAAATTAATTACTATACTTTATTAGGTACTAGGAGAGGCTGGATTTCTCTATACAGGTTATGGCGTTTTAGTTTACTTTTATTGTAAATTTTGTAATCCTTAATAACTTAAGCTATTTGTTCTTATATAACTCTATTACTATAATATTATTAGATATATTTTTATATTTTAGTAACTCCTTAGTATTTATATACTTTAGTACTGTAAATTGTTTTAATTATTTTGTTAGTTATTTATTTAGGTATACTAATACTAATTTATTTAGTAATTATAAAGAAGCGAATAGCTAGTATAAGGTTTTTATTTAAATCCTTTTTAAGGATTACTTAAGTTTTATTTAGGACTATTAATTCTAAGTCTAATTATTTACTAAGAGCGTTTATTCTTTTATTTTTTAATTCTTTTTTATAAATAATACAGAAATTAAATTCTAAAAAGAATTTTAACTATTTAATTTATTATTTATTAAAGTCTTTAGACGTAGTAAAGTATGCTAGATTTTTATAATCTATATATACTATAACTTTATAGTTTTTTTTTAAGAAGTATGGTTTTTATTCTTTAAATACTTCGATAATAGCTATAAGTTCTTTGTTGTAGATTTAGTAGTTAAGTTTTAGTCTACTGAGTTTTCTTAAGTAGAAGGTGTATAAGTATAAACGTCCTTTTTTATTATATTAATTAAGTTATTTATTTATAGTGTAATTTAAAGTGTTGGTTTTTATTTTAAATAGTAAATTTAGGTTAGGTATTATAAGTATAGGTTTACTAAGGACCTAGTTTTTAATCTTTTAAAATACTACTTCTTTTTTATTTATTTATTTTTATTTAACTTTTTTTTTTATAAGATTTATGAGTATAGAAATGTTTTTGGAGTATCTTTTAAAGAATTGTTAGTAGAAGTTAATAAATCCGAGGAATAATTAAATATTTTTAATATTTTAAGGTATTAGTTAGTCCTTAACTACAGCGACTTTTTTATTTAATATCTTAATAATACTGAGTGTGATAGTAAATCTAAAGTAGTTTACTTTTTATATATAGAATTTACTTTTTTTTGGTTTAATAAGGAGTTTAGCTTTTTAGAGTTTCTATAGTATTTAGTATACGTGCTATTTATATTCTTTAAGGGTTTTTAAGAAGATTAGGATATTATTAAAATATACAATTATAAAGGTGTTGAGTTTTTTTTATAAAATATAGTTAATTATATTTTAAAATATTATAGGGGTATTAGTAAGTCTAAAGGGTATAATAAGGTACTTAAAATGTCCTTAGTAAGAGCAGAATATAGTTTTCTACTCCTTTCTTTTTTTAATTTTAATTAAGTTATAAACTTTTTTAAGGTTAAGAGTTATAAACTAGTTAACTTTATAAAGTAAATTTTATAGTTTTAAGATAAGTAGTAATAAGTATTAGTTTTTAATTATAATATTATTGAGTTATTAGTAGTTAATGTATAGCTGTAACTTACTATTTTTTTTTAGTATAAATAGGATTAGGTATCTTATAGGTGATATTGATTCTTTAATATAGCCCTTAGTTAAGTATTTATTAATATATTTATTAAGTACTTTTATTTTTTGTTAGTTTAATTAGTGAACTCTATTAAATAATAGTGTTTGTCCTTCCTTAATAGGGATTTTATAGTTAAAGGCGCTGTATTTTGGTAAGTCTGTTTTTAGTATTGGAGTAAATAGCTTTTTATATACTTTATATTCTTTTAGGATAAATAAAAGTTAATCTTTATTAAGAATTAATTCTTTTTATATTATAATAAAGTCTTTTATATATAATAGCCTGGCGACTACTTCTTTAACTTTTAGGAAAGTAATGAATTGTGATATTATTATTAGTGTTTTTTAGTGAGGTTCGTTTAAAGCCAGTAGTTAACTATGTCCTTTAGTAACTAAACTCTTTTTATAGTCCTAATAAAAATAACTAGCCTTTTAATTTATCCATAGGTTCTTTCTTTATAGCTATAGTATTTTTAGAATAATATTCTATTATTCTATATTTATAATATCAAAGTAGTAGTACATCTTCTAGTTATAGTAGCTTAAAGTAAGGAGTATAGTCTTTTTATTAATAATACCTCTACTGTACTATACTCCTTTCCCTTCTATATTATTAAGTAAATAAGGGTTTTCTTTTTTATTCTATAGTAGTTATAAGTTATTTATAACTTATAGTAATATAAAGTTACTTTAGGCGCTACTATTAATTAGGGCTTTAACTTGTATTCTGTTTACTATAATATTAAAGTGAAGGTATTTTTTGTTTAAGCTTATATTTATTACTAAGTAAATAAATTTTATTATAATTACTTATTATAATTCTTTTTTAGTAGGCGAGTCTAGTTTTTTGACTACTTTAGCCTTTATTTATTATATATCCCATTTTTATTAAGGTACTTAACTACTCCTCTTTTTATAAGGGTATTTTTAATACTAATAACTAGTAGTGCAAAGCTAGTTCTTTTATCTTTTTAGAATTATTTGTTTTTAAGTGTTTGTGCTTTAACGATATAGTAGACCTAGTACTAGTCAATATAGTATTTTTACTAGTCTATAGTGTTATTATATAGGTACTTTATTAAAAAGTTTAGGTTTAGTCTAAATACTACTTCTTTAAGTCCTTTATATTCATAAATAATCTATATATTAAGTTCTTAGCTAAGGTAGATGTTTTTGCGCGGGGCGTCCTTTTTTTTTAAAGAAAGAATTAGGAGTTAAGTTTTTTTATAAAATATTTTTAATATTTATTATTAAAATATTATAACTAAAAAATATTATAATGTTTTTTATATAAAAGCTTTAGCTATTTATAGTTTCTAGGTATACTAGTAGGTAGCTATTTACTGGTTTTTTTAATAGGGTTAGTTTTTTAGAAAATAATTTGTTATTTATTGTTATTTAAAGGAATACGTAATAAGTACTTTTATTTTTTTTTTATATTAGAAGTTCCTTTTTAGAGTCTAAGTCCTAGGTAGTAAGTAGGGCCCCCTAAGTGACTTTGTTTTAAGTATATCGTTAGGTAACGTTATAAGGTTCTTCTGAATTATAGAGTATATTAGATTTGTACTTTATCTTCTAGGCTATAGAGTAAATTATAATTTATTTTATTCTTTTAGTATTCTTAATATAGAGGCGTTTAAGTATAGGTAGGTTAGTGCGTGTAGCTATTTTTTTATTTTTTTTAATAAGTAGTGTTTAAATATACTCTATATAATTCTTATTAGGTTCTATATTTATAGTATAACAGAGGTCCTTAATTATAGTATTAAGTCTATTAATAATTTATTCATTCTTGTGCTTAACTTTTTTATTACTAAGTATAGTTAAGTTATAGTAGACTTAATACGGGTTTATATTATTAAGTTATTTTTTTACTTTTTAAATAAGTTTCTAGTAAGGTACTTTATAGGTAATAGCGAGTATCTTTTAAGGAATATTAGTAGTATTATAGTTAGATTAGCTAGTGTTTTTAAGGTACTATTCTATATTCTCTTTATTATTTCTATAGATAGTGTATTTATTGCTATAGTAGGTAGTTTATAAGAGTTTAGTATAATCTTCTTTAAAGACTATATTAAGTTACTTACCTCTTAGTACTAGTTGCTATCGTTATTTCTTAGCTTAGTAGTAATTCTTAACTCTATATTTTAACTTATTATAGTTATAATACTTAAAAGTGCGTCCCTTATTAGGTTTTTATTATTTAGTAGTACTAAGGTTTATAGGGTCTGTATAGTATATATAAGTAGTGCTTTATTAGTAGTTATTTTGTTTTTATTAGTTATTCTACTAAGTTTATTATTTTTAGTTGTAGTACTAGAATTGTTTAGGCTACTATTAGTACTTTTTACTTAAGTTAGTACTTAATTATTATTTTCTTTTTTTATAGTATTTTTTTTAAAAATAATTATTAATTACTTAAGTTATTTCGGGTTAAGGTTTTAAAAATTTAGAACTTTTCTTCATATATTTTTATAATATAATTAATAAAACTATATTTTAATTCTTTTATTTAATTAAATTTTTTATTTTTTAAGTTAAGTATAATTATTTTTATTATTATTATAATAGTAAGTTTTTTAGATATAATAATGTTAATTATTATATTTATAAAACTTACTATTGTAATATTTTAGTAATATTTATATAATACTTTAAAAATTAAAAAATTAAGTTAAGTAAATAAAGTATATTAATTAAAATAAGTATTAACACTAAAAATAAACTTATTTTTAAAAGAAATACTTTTTTAAAAAGATTTTTAATTAATTATTTAACTTTTTACTATTCTATTTACTAAAAACTTTTTAGTAAAAAAAGCTTGCGCAAGCTGGATAGCTAACTAGCTATCTAGCTTTATAACGCCCTACCTACTAAAAGCCTTCTAGTAAAAAAAGCTTATACAAGCTAGATAGCTAACTAGCTATCTAGCTCTATAATACCCTACCTACTAAAAGCCTTTTAGTAAAAAAAGCTTATATAAGTTAAATAGCTAATTAGCTATTTAGCTCTATAATACCCTACCCGCTAAAAGCCTTTTAGTAGAAAAAGCTCGCGCAAGCTGGATAGCTAACTAGCTATTTAACTCTACGACGCTTTACCTACTAAAAGCCTTCTAGTAGAAAAAGTTTGTGCGAGCTGGATAGTTAACTAGCTATTTAGCTTTATAATGCTTTATTTACTAAAAGCCTTTTAGTAAAAAAAGCTTATATAAGCTGGATAGTTAACTGGCTATTTAGCTTTATAATGCTCTACCTATTAAAAGCTTTTTAGTAAAAAAAGCTTATATAAGCTAAATAGTTAATTAGCTATTTAGCTTTATAACGCTCTACTTATTAAAAGCTTTTTAGTAGAAAAAGTTTGTATAAACTAGATAGCTAACTAGTTATTTAGTTTTATAATGCTTTACTTACTAAAAACCTTTTAGTAAAAAAAGCTTGTGCGAGTTGGATGGTTAACTAGTTATTTAGCTTTGTAATACTCTATATACTAATAGGGATGTTGTTTTTGTGATGACTTTGATGTTCTTTAGATTTGTAGATATAAAAGTAAAGGTTATATGTTATTGTGGTTAAAAAAAAGGGAGCTGACTTAGGAGGTAGGTTACTAGGGCTTACGTAACCCTTACTAAGTTATAGCTACTATAGCTAAACTATTATAGCTATAGTAAAATATATTTAAGAAGTTTTTTAACTTTATACTTAAAATAAACTAAGAGGAAGATAGTTACTTTAAAGTAAGTAGTTATTAAAACATTCTGTTTTAAAAACTAAATGGTTTTTAAAAATAATAGATTTTGTTTTATTACTATTTAAAGAAATTTATTAATAGGAGTTTTATAATGTTTTTTCTTTTTAGCTTCCTTTTCTGTACTAAAGTTATTATATGTATAACTTTAATAGTTCTATTTTTTAAAAACCCCTTTATAATGCTTTTGTTTGTAGTGTTGTATATCTTTTGTAGTTTTAGTATCTTTGTTGTTATACTTTATAAAATTAACTTTAACTTATTTCTTTTTGTTATGTTCTTTTTTTGCCCTTTTTCTATACTAGGGAAGTACTTTTACTAGCTTTTTATACTTTTAGGAATAAAAATTAAAACCCCGTACCTAAAATACTTTACTAGTATACTAATAACTGAATACTCTAAGATAGCTGTTCTAAAATTCTTTTTTTTTTTTTTTTTCTTCTTTCTTTATATCTATTTTACTAAATAAATACTTTACTACGACTGTATTTAACTTTTTTTTTAGTTTTTTTTTTACTATATTACTTATTATTTCCCTTAGTTTACTAACCTTTTCCATTATATTATAAGCCTTTTTTAACTTCCCCTACTGACTCTAGACCTTGTACTGGGCTGTAAAAAAACGTAAGTTTGCTGCTGCTTTTTTTAGTTTAATTAGGATTCTATTTATAGTATTTTAAACTTTAATAAACTTTACTAGTTTCTGAGCTTTACTTAATATTAGATTTTAAATATACTTTTTTTTTTAACTTAGCTATATAGTATTACTTTTAGAGATATACTTTTTAAGTAGAGTATATAGTTACTTTTTTATACTAGATTTAAATATACGAATAAATAATAACTCTTTTATATAATTTATATCCTTTATATTTAATATACTTATAAATTAATTAATTAACTTTTTTTTAGTAGTTATAAATATTTTTAATTAATTTAGTAAAGAAGTATTAATTTTTATAATTAGTATATTATAGTTTTAGTTTTTAACTTATTTTTTAATTATATTAAACTTTTTATAAGTAGATAATAGCCTTGCTCTATTATTTGGTTGTTAGTTGTGTTTTTTTTGTGTTTTTTTGCTTTTCTCCTTATTTTATTTGTTTATTAGCTATTTAGTATTTGTGCTACTTACTGGATGTTTAGTATTTATACTGTTCGCTGGTTGTTGTGTATTTATACTGCTTATTAGTTATTATGTGTTTATGTTGTTTGCTAGATGTTTAGTATTTGTGCTACTTACTAGCTGTTGTGTATTTGTACTATCTACTGGCTGTTGTGTGTTTGTGCTGCCTGCTGGATGTTTAGTATTTATGTTGTCTGTTGGTGGCTTGGTATTTGTGCTACTAGTTAGTTATTTGGTATTTATGCTGCCCGCTAGCTGTTTGGTATTTGTGCTGTTTGTTAGTTATTGTGTATTTAAACTTTTTATGTTTTTAAATAGACTTGGTATAGATTAATTTTTTAAAGATACTAATAATTAATTATTAATGTAAGTTTATTTAAAAGTAATATTTATTTTTTTTTTTTTTTTTTTTTATTAGTTTAATACTAATACTTTTGAGTTATAATTTATGTTAGTTAGTTTAATATATTACTATTTATATAATTTATTAAGTTTTATAAAGGTTAATATTTGTATACTTTTTAAAAGTTTTATAAAGTGGAATATTATTTAGAAATATATTTCTTTAACTTTTTTTACTTTAGTTTTTTTTACTAAGTTTTTAATATAATAAATTAAATAATTTTAATGCTTTTTTAGTTTTTTTTAGGATTTAAACTCTAAGTTAATTAATAACTATTTACTTTTTTTAGTTAAGGTATTGTACTTTTTTTAATGTGTAGTTTGGTTATGTGTATTATTCTGTATTTTTTTAATATAGGGTTATTTAGATAAATACTATAATAATGTTTTACTTTTAGTATGGTTTTGAGTGGTTAGAGGAGTATTTGTATTTTTGTGTGTTTTATTGTTATGGGGTTGTTTAGTTAATTGTTGTAATGATGTTTTGCTTAGGTTGTGGTTTTGTGTATTTGGAGGGGTAGATTAATTAGATATAGTATTTATAGTATTTAGTGTGTTTTGTTTAGGATATTAATTGATGGTAATAGTTAGGTGCGATTTTAGTTAGAATAATTATTTAGGTAATGATTTTTGTGTGAAAAGTAAATGTTTAGATAAAATAAAGACTGGAATAAATAGTATTTAATAAGAGTTCTGTGTTGTAGTGCTTTTTTTATGGATGGGCTGCTTTGTTTTTTTGATTTTTATGTATATACCTTTGTTACTTTTTAACTTTATGCTTTTTAGACTACTAGGGTTACTTAGTTTATTTACTTTATATTGAGTTAGTTTTTTTAAAAGTAAGGGTGTGTATTTAAATTTAATTTAATTTTAATGCGGGTAGATACTTTAATAAATAATATAGGTAATAAAAGATTAATTTTAATATTTAAAATAATAATTTATTTAAGTTTATAAATGATTTATATTTTAAGTTTATATGAGTTTGAAATTTAAACTCTTAGGTAGTTGTTGCTGGTTTAACTGCTCGAGGGTGAACTGTATTCTAGATAGCTTTTGTAGTTTATATGTTTTTTAATTTTACTGGTAAATTAACGTAGTCTCTGGGAGGTTTATTTGTATGGTGTAGTACTATATACTTGGTGTTGGTACTGTTAATAGTAAATACCCTTTTAGTTAAGAGTGCTTGTGGTACTTGTGAGCTATGTATGTACCTTTTTATATATAATACTATCCTTTTGTTTTTCTTTATTCTACTTTTAAGGTAGTGCTTATAGAGTTTTTTGTAGTCCCTAATTTATAGTAGTACTAAGTAGAATATAAAGAAGTTTTTTATGTGAAGTTATTTAAAAGTATGTTTATTTATGTTTTTAGTAGTAGTAGGCTTTAATGACTTTTTAAGGTAGTTAATTTTGTTAAGGATAGTTTAGTATAACTAGTATTAGTAATATAATATATACCCTTGTTTAGTACAGTTATTTTATTTTTATACTTTTTAAAAGTATATACTTAGTGAGTTTGTAGTGTTGCTACTGTTCTGGAAAACTGTTATACTAGTTGTATTAGTAATTTTTTTGATTTAATATTAAATAAACTTAACTGTGTTTTAATTAACTTTTTTTATAAATTTTTAGTTTTAGTTTTATTTAAGTATAATATAGAGTAGTACTTTTTAATAAAAGGATTAAAGTAAAAAATACGAGGCTAAGTTATAGGTTTATATTATACTTTATTTTAAACTTAACTAGTAACTCTTTAGTTACTTAAAATACTTATAAAATAAGTTTTTTTTATTATTCTTTAGTTACTAAAACTT
Organism: Colletotrichum brevisporum; assembly: GCA_030770045.1. Classification (NCBI taxonomy): domain Eukaryota; kingdom Fungi; phylum Ascomycota; class Sordariomycetes; order Glomerellales; family Glomerellaceae; genus Colletotrichum; species Colletotrichum brevisporum. The sequence goes on along the minus strand of JAUGSI010000006.1, from coordinate 44,380 downwards.
CTACTTTTTTATACTAGTTTAGAAATTAGGTAGACTAAAGTTTAGTTTAAGGTTATTATATACTAAGTACTTATTTTAGTGGACTATAATTTTTAATAAGAAGTTAAAGCTATAGGTCTTAATTGTTTTTTTAAAGCTAAGACTCTTCCTTATTAATGTTTTTTTTTAAGGAGATGTTAATGGGATTTAGTGATTATTTATTAAAATATATTAGAGTTAGGGATTAATAGAGTTAAGGAATAATTATAGAACAGTAATTAAAATATTATAAAGAAGTGTTATTGTTTTTGTGATAGTGTTTAGTGATAGAAGTATAAAGATTTAAATAGTATTTATAAAAAGAAGGTATAGGTTAGTAATTATTTTAATAAATTCTTAATATATATAGGAGTTTATATAGAAAAATACTTTTTTATAAGGACGAAGTGGCGCCTTTTTGTTATAGTTATTGTAGAAATAGCCCTTAGTGATTAACCTTATAAAGTTATTATTTTTAAGTTACTCTTTATTTACTTTTTTGATTTTTTATATTAACTACAAAGTATACTACTACTCTACTTACTAGTATATATACTAGTCCTTTTTTTTTAGGTAGTATTTTAGAAAATTATTAGATTTAAGTAATATAGTATTTAACTTTTTATAGGCTTTAGTTAGAGTTATTTATTTTATAATCCCCTTTAGTATATTATTATTATATCCTTTATTTATTAAATAAGTATAACTATATAGTTTTTTATTAATTAAACTTAAGTACTTCCAACTAATAGTATAGTTTTAATAGTAGTATAGACTATAGTTAAAGATTTTATAGTTTAGTTTAGGCTTAGAGGTAATACTATAAGAGTTTTAGAGGTAGTTAATATAATATAAGGTGTAAGTACTGCCTTTAACTGTTAGGGTTAGAGGGTTTGTTAAAATATCTTTGTTGAGATTAGAGGGTAATAAAAGGGTATATTTAATATTCTACTTATAAAGGAACTAAATAGTATTTAGTTAGTAGTAGCACTAAGTAAGTTAAATTTAAGGTATAGAATCTTTTTATAATAAGTTTTATTTTATAGTTAGGTTAAGGAGCTAAGGGGATAATAAGTTATTTATTACTACTTTAGAGTTTAGTAAGTTAAGATATATAAAGTTAAATAAAACCTCTACTACCTTTATTTTCTAGTCTTTCTAAAACCCAGTTAAGTACTTTTTAATAGTTTATACTCTACTATAGCGCCCCTTAGTATTCTTTTAATTTAATAAAAAAAAAAAATTATAAAAGTTATTTTTACTTTTAGCTATAGCGTTTGCTTTTGTACTTATCTCGCGGGTTAACTATATATATTTCTTAATACTAGTACTAAAAGTAAATACACTACCCCCCTTACTAACTTTTTATTTAGTATTATATACTTATTATAATACGTTTTTAAACAATAGAGGTATATATCCTTATATTAATAGTTCCCTATACGTAGCTTTTAAACTTAAGTATACTATATTATTATAAAAAAACTTATATTACTTGTTTTTTAATTGCATTTTATAAACTAACTTTTTTTTAACTTTTATTAAAGTCTTATATAGGTTTAGAAAGAATATATAAATTAACTTTTTAGCTATTAATACAAAGTATATATAAGGGATCCTATAGAGTCTAACTTATAGTATTTTACTATTAACTATAATTTTATAACTAAAATAAATACTAGTATTAAGTACTAGATATTATACAGGTAATAGTATTAAATTTATTAGAGATTTGAAGTTATTAAGTAAAGTTATAACGTTTAGAAAGTTATTAATATTAAAGGTAGCTAAAGCTATAAGTATTAGTAGCTTCTATTTTAACCCTAGTTTAATTTAAGGCGGCTCTAAGTTTATTAATAAGACCCCCAAAGTAAGCCTCTTTATTAAACTAATACTAAAGCTCCAAGAGTATACTTTATTTATTTCTATTAAAATTCTAAGTATTAAAAAAGACTTATTAAGTTTAAACTAGTTATAAGTAGAAAATTTTATTTGTATTTTAGCTTTTACTTTTATAGTAAAATCCTTAATACTTTTAGTAGCTATTATTATATAGTTTAAAAACTACTACTTGCTATACTTAGGGTATGCAATTAAGCTAAGCCTTATAATAGCTACAATACGTCTAGTAAGCTTATCCCGGTTATTAGTTAGACCTTTAACTTAAGTATAAACTTTCTATTAGTTAAAGGTAAATATAAGCCTAGGGGTTAGGGCTATAGAGTTTCTTAAGCTTATGTTATTATTATCGTCGTCTAATTCTTTAAAATCCTTATTTACAGAGGAGAACTAGGGGTTGTTATCTTCCTATCCGTTAACACTACTATCTATATAACTACAAATAGTATTATTCTTAATATTATAGAAGCTAAAATTACTCTTATTATCTTTAATAAACCCGTTATATATACTCTTAAAGTTAATAAACTTATTAAAATTCCAGTTTACGAAGTTTTTTTTACTTTAACCTTACTACCTAGTATTTATATATTTATTCTTATTTTAACTAGAGTTGCTTTTATTTTAGCTAGAGTTACTTTTATTTTAACTAGAGTTACTTTTATTTTAGCTAAAGTTATTATTATTAAAATAGAAGTTATTATTATTAAAGTAGGAGTTACTCCTACTAAGGTAGGAATTACTTTTAATAGAGGTAAGTATATTTAATTAGTTATAAGGAGTAAGTAAGTAAGTATAGAAGGTATTATTTAATATAAAGTACTTTAAAGTTAATAATTTAATAAAGCGTTATTTATATTTAAGTAATATTAATATATACTTATATTACTTAGTACTTTTAAAAGGAATTAAGGGATATTAAAGTCTAACTCTAATTTATAACTATAGTTCTACTTTTTAGCTTAAGCTAAATAGTAAACTAGATTCAAGGCTATATAGGCTTAAAATACCAATAACTATAGTAAAGTTTAAAATATAAAAACACTATATTAACTAAACGCCTAGTACTTATAGATAATATATAGTAAAAAGACAGTAAATAAAGTTAAAATAGTTTATATATAATAGAATTAGCCCCTTCTATTTATAGGTATAATTAAAAGATAGAGTAGAGTTTTTATAAATAACTCGTAGGTTTTAAAGATTAACTTAAATTAAAACCCATACAAGTAAAAAGTCCCTTATTTAACTAAACTAGCTAAACTAAGAACTATTACTTATTTAATACTCTATTTAGTATTTTAACTTTAGTTTAGTTACATTTTACTTTATAACTCTTACTACTTAAGTAATCCCAATTACAAAATAATACTTTATATACTAATTAGTTATAAACTACTTTAGTATTAAAACTAAAAAAAAAAAAAAGTAGTTTTAAATATTAACTTCTTTAAAGGGAATTGCCCCTATTCTTTAACTTATTTATTACTATTACTTAACTTTTATAAATTTATAGTAATATCTATATCTCTCTATTACTAATTAGTTTTACTATCCAATATTACTTTTTTATATTTACCCCTCTTTTCCTCTAGATAAATAAAGTCTATTAGGAGTAACTTTATTACCTACTTCTTCTTTATTCTACTTTATATAAAGTTAACTACTTTAGTTATTTTTAGTAACTAGCCCTTAATTATTAGCCCTATAATACTTGCGTTAGTGGCTTTATAGAGGCCTATAAGTATAGGCACCCGGCTGGTAAGGAACCGGTAAGTAACTTTAAATTTATGCCTTTTTAGACTTAACTTTCTACTACTTTTAAATTACTTATACTACAAGTCTAAGTACTTTAGTAAGAAGGTAAGGATGCTTTACTTAAAAGTATTAATTAGTATACTAATTATAGTAAAGTAGTAGATATTATTATTAAAATTAACGTTACTTAAGTTAAGCTTATAAGTAAAGTAGTCCACTAAATAGTTATTTAGTGTTTTACTGTATTTTAGTTTAATATTTTATAACTTTAAAAACTTTAATAGTTCTGTTTATTTAGGGCTTTTCTATTAGCCAAGCTCCTTTACTTTTAGTTAATATTTTTATAAATTATACTACTTTTAATAGGTCTATAGGTAGCTTTAAGATGTTCCGATCCACTAGGCGTTATCTATAATAAGCCCTTAACTTTTAATAAGCTCTATAAGATTAGTTTAGTTTAAGTCCTTTAGTTTTTAGGTTAATTTATTTATACAGTATATTATACTATTAAGCTTTTAGCTACTCTTTAGGTTATACTCTTTAATACAATAGTATAAATAGTTTTATATATTATTTCTAAATACTTAGTAGAATATAAAGTTTTTAATTAAGTAGTAGTTTTAGTTATTAAAAATAATATTAAACTATTCTTTTATTTTTATTTATAGGCTATTTATTATATTAAAGTAGTTAATACTTTAGCTTTTATAAGTAATATTTGTTACTTTAACCCATTAGTTTATTTTAGTTATAGTTCTTTAGAGTTATACTAATATTTCTAATGTTTTAATATTATTCCTATTACTTATTAGTTTATTTATGTCTTTATACAATACTAGATCCTATATAGTATTATTATTGTTTTTTAGTTCTTTAGTTACTATCTAGTTATCTACAGTATACTTGTATCTAGACCCGTTATTACTTTTAAGTAAAGGGTTTATATCTTTAGTACTTTTACAACAAAGGATTTTCTTTATAATACTCTTTAGCTTGGGCTTTAGTTTGTGTTTTTAGGTATTTACTTTATAGTTACAGTAGTAACGCTTTTTTTAAGGACCAGTTAGGCTTTTATTATAAAGGAGGCTTAGTATATTTATAACTAGTATTAGCTTATTTATAGTTAGTAGGATATACAATAAGGCCTTTTAATCTAAGGAGACTATATTAGTTAAGTTTTAAAGTAAAAAGAAACATAAGTACTTATTTAGTTTTACTTATTTTTACCTATCTAAGCCTTTAGTAGTTTTAAATATACCTATAAGTTCTACAACTATTAACTTTAAATCTTTATAGTATATTAAATAGGACTTAAACTTCTAAACAACGTATTTAAATATACTAATAAATAAATCCCGCCAACTCTTTATTAATTCGTCCATAAATATTAATATTACTATTAGTTTTACTTTAGTTATATATATTCTAGTAGTAAGGCTTAGCCTGCTTTGTGCTAGTATTATTATAGTGCTGGGTGGCTAACTGGATATTTTAACGTTATTAGGTTTATAATTTTTTATTTAAGGTTTTTGTTATAAAGTGCTATTTAAGGATTTAGTTTATTATAGTTATAGGTAGTAGGACGCGCTATATATAACAAGTAGTAATTGACTAATGTAGTAGAGAAAAGTTAATATACTAAGTACTTTACTATATCTAGTTTATTTATAGTATAGACTAGGGCCCTGTATATAGTACGCGAGTGCTAAGGCTACTTTAGAAAGTTAAACGCCCGGGGCAAAGTTAGTTATAGGTCCCCTATAGGTGGCTCTACTTTATTCTATACCCGGCCCTTAAGTCCTAGCTACTTTTACTCCGCTCCTGTCCTTCTAATTTTAAAGTTAAATACCCTTAAAAGTTTACGTTTATAGAACGAACTACTTTTACTTATTTATGTATTACTTACTAATATACTTCTAAATAATAAGTACTATAAGTAGCTTTAGGAACTATACTAAATACCCATTCCTAAATATAACTTCTATTATAAATACAACTATAACTAAATTATTAAACTTTTAGTTAATATAAGTTTATAGTTTTAGTATTATATTTAAGTTTAGTATTAATAGGTTTTAATTAAATAGATTAGAATACTGGTTTTTAGGGTTCTTATGATAAGGTTTAAGTATAAATAGGAGGTGGTTGCTTTTGCTATATATAAATTCAAAGGTATACTCTTTTGTTAACTTTATATTCTTTACTAACTAAATAGTACTAATACTATAATTAATATACCTTTCTAAAATAGCCTTAGGCTGTATAGTATAACCTTAATAATTACTATAGCCTTATAAGTAGAAGAATTATCTTTAGTACTAAGGAAAAAGAGACGCTTAGTTAGGAATAATAACTTAATAGTATACTACTTATTTATTAATACTATTTTATAGAACGAAAACTAAACTAGTTTTAATAATTTAAATAATACTAATAGTTAAAAGTAGTTTAATAATTAGTTATTAGAGTTTAATAGAAAGGACAAGTAATTAGTCCCTTTAAGTAGTATTAATGAGTTTAGTATACTATAAAAAAATAAAACTATAGAAGGAGAGGGTACTAAAGAGGATAGAGAAGTATTTAATAGTACTGTATTTAACGTAGAGGAGGAAGAAGAAGAGGGTACTAAGGACGCACCTAATAATTTATTAGAGATATTACTTTATAACGAGGTTATAGAAAAAAAAGAGTTTTATAAAGAGAGGGTAATAATAGTTAGTAATATGGCTTTTAAAGTTGTTATTTTAGTTTTTAGCTATAAGTTACAGCCTATTCTATAATTTGAATATAGTATAAGGAGGCTATTTAATAATACTAACTTAGAGAGTAGTAATATTATAATAATCTATTTCTTTGTGTTCTTTAGTAGTAATATATTAGAGCACGACTTTAATACTTATATAACGTAGCTAATTATTAAATTAATAAATATATTAATTATAGTTATTAAAAGTTAATGCTTAGAATAGATTTAACTTAGTTTAGTTAATATAGTAAGTATAGTTGAGATGTTTTTTTACGACTTTTTTACTAGTATAAGGGAGAACCTCTTTTACTTTACTATGGAGTTAAAAGGGCTTAGAGAGAGGATAGTTACTATATAATAGGTTAAGCTTAGCGAAGCGCTAGCCGAAATCTAAGAGCTAGTAAGGTTAGTTATGAGGCTATGGGTGAAAACTGATTTCCCCTATTATTGGTCTATTCTTTATAAACTCTACTTGATAAGTATAAAGGAGAACTGGGAAGTTATTAAAAAGGCTGTTATTTTATTAGAGGAAAGTTCTACTAAGGTATAGATCGTTAGTTAGTATTCTAAGTTAGTATTTTAGTTAGGGGTGGATAGCTTTAGGATAGGAAGAGGAGTAATTTAGGTCTTTAAGGCTAAGGATATTATTATTTATTACTTCTGGATTAATAAGGACGAGTTTAACTGTATACTCTAAAAGGCTAAAATACTACGGGTCCTTTATAGTAAATAGGGAAAGGGTGTACTGCTCTTCTGCTTAAGAGGTATTTTTAAGTAGGTAATAAATGGCCTTATAGTTATATGGATGTATTTATTGCCCCGTACTAATATAAATTAGTAATTACTTAAGGTTAATAGCTGTCTCTAAATAGTTTTAAACCCTAGATATTTTTAACTAGACCCTTAACTATAATAGTAACATCTTTACTATATTATTTAACTAATTTATACCCTATATTAACTATGTAGCTACTGTGATAGACGGTACCTATATAGACTTTAGTATTCCCAACCTAACTATAGTTTAAATTAATCTTACGCCCGATATACTATAGCTTTATACTGTGTTAGATATTATTAGGTGGTTTGAATATACATACTGGTTTTATAAAAGTACTAGGTAGTATAGTATTAGTAGTTTTAAAAATATTACTAATACGTATATAGCTACTAACGGCCCTTCTTTAATAACTAAAAAGCTAGCCACGCCTTAGTAATACTACTTATTTAAGGCGTTTTGTAAGTTATTGTGTAGTAGAATTAGTTTGCTATTAAGAGAGCTAGTACCTTTTATACTAAGGATCTACTCTAATATATTATATTACTAGCTATATATAGAAAATAGACTTGTTTTCTTCTTTATAGTAATTTTAATAAAATATAATTAGTAGTTATAGACGTAGTATGTAAGTTGTAACTATATAGGTTTAAAGACCGGTTAGTTTCTAAATAGCTTACTTTAAAATTTATTTGTTATCAGATTTCTTCTGTGTTTATATTACAACAAATATATACAGACGCGTTATGTGTGGTAGAGTGCGTGCGGTAGGCGGTTAATCTGTATATACCTACTTAATTTAAAAACTACCTAGTTTTAAAATAATATAGTCCTAGAATTTACTTAGTATATTGTTGTTTTGTCTTTTTTTATTAACTTCTTCCTTTAGTTTCTTCTATACCTTTTATACAGAGTCCCGCTATTTACTTTAAAATATACTATAAATAAATAATCCTACCTCCGTAACTTAATCCTACTAAAAACAGGTAGAGTTTGTAGTTTGTAACGATACTAGAAGATGGCCTGTAGGACGAGAGTGCTGTGTTTAACGTAGTATACTACTATTTCTCTTAATTACTTTTAGTATCTTTTCTAATAGGTTTATAGGTGTTGAAAATAATTAATTAATTTGTTGTGGTAAATAGGTCCAACGTTAAAAAGCTTAAGGCCTTTTTTTAAAGAGTCTTAAAGTATATAATAGACGCGATTAAAAAATCCAAACGTAGTACCCGAGCTGCCCCTAAGCCCTTCTCTATTAACAACGTGGTCGCTAACCTAGCTGTTTTTAAAAAAATTATTTAGAGTAATTTTAGAATTATAGCCTATAAGTTTTTATAAAACCTAAGTAAATACGAGTTTATAATTACTAAAAATAAGAAGCTAGTAACGCTTATTCTTAATAAAAAGGTCCGGTTAAATATATATACTTTTTTTTTTAAATATTTACTTTAGAACATAAAAACTAACTTTAAGGAGTTTGTTTAAAGTTTAAAGTCCTACTATAATAGTGTATATACTAATAGTATAGTAACTTATAGACTATTATATATACCTAGTACAATTATTTCGGCTGTTTATAAAGTATTACTAATTGATAACGATAATTTGAACTTAATAGTTACTACCCTTTAGTGTAATAAGTATAATGTGTACTTTTATAGAACTTATTTATATATTAAAGAGTAGATATTATAACTAGAGAGTAACTCTATTAAAGACTTTATATATAAGTATAACCTGGTTTAATAGTAGGGCTAGGGAAATATAACTATTATTAAAGAGGTTCTTGTTTAGATGTTGGGATAGTCTACTAAGATACTAGATAAGATGTTAAAAAACGCTTATGTTCCTTGGCTTTTAATGTCTGTTTAGGGGGACGGGGTATTCCTACTTTTATTAATAATAAGAACTAAGTGTGGATATTTTCTTTTTTTTTTAAACTAAGTTTACTAAATTAACTATTTTATTATATAGTTATAGGAGTTTTATTTTAGTACTTTTATTACTCTTTAAGATTATTAAAGTACTTAAATACTTAACTACTACTAAAAGTATATTCTACTAAATTATTTTTTATATACTTAGACCCTTTTAGTTATATAATAACGGCTATATGCTTGTTTAGGGTAAAGAATTTGTAAAGGGCCTTTTTTTTTTTAATATAACTAATTATATCTAGCTATTTGATTAATATAGTGTTGATATTAAGATGAAGGATAATAATAAAGATAATAATAAGAGTGAGAATAACGATGAGGACGAGGACAAGAATAGGGAAGAGGGTAAGAATGGGGATAAGGACGAGGATAAGAATGGAGATAAGGATAAGGACAAGAACGGGGACGATACTACTATAGTTAATGTAGACTAGATACGTTAAGAAGGGTAAGATAGTATAATTAAATTTATTTAAAAGCTATATATTAAGGATAGCCTTGGTATATATAGTAGAAATAAGTAAAGATTATTTTGTTAATAAATAAGCCTATACTTTTGTTACTTATAAACTAGGTTATATAATAGTAAAACTATACTACTGGAGCTGGGTTAAAGGGATAGTAACTAGACTTGGCTGTATTAAAGATAATTGCTGAATTTGTTGCTGCGAATAAATCTAGTACTAAGAAGTTTAAGGCCTTTTATGAAGGAATTTATAGGTATATTAATGATTTAATTAAAAGATTTAAGGGAATTAATATTAAACTTAAACGTGATTTTATTGCGGGCGCTATTACTAGTATTAAAGTTTATGCGAATGTTAATATAGACTACTTTAGAGAAATGGTTTATAAGTTTTATAACGCTATTAGTAATAAGTAGTTTTAATTATAAAGAATAATAAGTAGGCCTTAATATAACTTAATAGTTAAGATTATACTTATCTATATACTTTTTACTTTAAAAAGCTAATACGTATTGTAAAAGCTATTTAAAGGCTATATGACCTTTAAACTCTATTATATTTATATAAAGATAATGTTTGATTGTTTTGTTTACTTAGGGGTTGCCTTTTTAGTTTATTACTTAATTTTTTTTTTTAAACTACTAATAAATGTAGTATATAAGTTAGAAGGAAATTGTTTATTCTGGGTTGCTAGGTTTGAAGACTATTTAGATTTTAAATGAGTTTGTTTTAAGTTTTTTTTAGTACTAGTATAGTTTGTGTTTGTGCTAATATAAGTAAATACGGATGCGTTACGCGTAGTAGAGTACTTATTCTTCCTTTTTCCTGCTTCTTCTGCATAATTTTACGTAAAATATTACTAAGTAGATATACTAGGAAGCCCTTTCCCCCTTTAACTTAACTTAATTTATTTATAAACTATTAAGCTTTTTTAGTTTTTTATTTACTGGCCTTAAGTACGTAGCTTGTTATAATACTAATGACGCTGATAATGTTGATAATGCTGATAGTAAAGTTGATAGAACTAACGCTAAAACTACTATTCTATGTCTATAAAAATAAGGGTACTATGTTTAATACGGTATACTACCTTTTTTAGTAGTATTTAATATATTTTTTAATACTCTTATAGGTATTAAATGTGATTATTTAGTTTATTACTACTAACTTATTAGATACTAATAAGCTTAAGGCTTTTATAAAGTTTAAAATATATAGTAGAGTTAATTAAATAATTTAAATAGAGCTACTTAGACTGCCTAGAACCTATTTCTTTTATAAATATAATTGCCATCAATAGTTATTTTTAATAGAATTAATACTTACTAGTTTAGAGTTATGGCCCACGGCCATAAAAGGTTAAACAGCTATAAGTTTAAAATAATTAAAAATTAAAAATAAACAATGCACTTTTTAATAAGTAAGTTTACTTAGATATATGTGTTTTTTTTTTTTAAGTACTTACTATAAAATACTAGATAATTTTAAATAGTTTATTAAAGAGATTAAGTCTTACTATAGTACTAAGTACACTAATAGACTTATAGTATGCAAACTATTCTATACTTATTAGTATTATTAAAGTTGCTTATGTTGTAGTACTTATTAACTAAAATAGTTTAGACTCTATAGTTACTATACTTAAAGTATAATAAAAATAACATTTTTATATAATAGTTATTAGTATATTAAAGAGTAAATATTTTAAAAAAGTACTAACTCTATTAAGGAGTATATTTATAAGTAAAAACTAAACTGACGTTAGGGAGAGGGTAATATAACTATTATTAAAAAAGTACTTACTTAGGTGTTGGGATAGACCTCTAGGAAGTTAAGTAAAATACTTAAGAACACTTTTATTTTTTTTAGGTATTAACGTTTACTTAAAGCAATAGGGTATATTTACTCCTATTAATAATAAAAACTAAGTATAAATAAGAGTACTCTTTTTAATTTTTAAATAAGTTAAGTTTATTAAATTAACTATTTTACTATATAGTTATAGGAGTTTAATTTTAGTACTATCTATACTCTTTAATTTAATATACGTACTAGAGTACTTAACTACTACTAAAAGAATATTTAGTAATATTACTTATTATATATATAATACTATTTTATAGTTTAACAATAGTTATACGCTTTATAATAATAAAGGAATTTTATATAATTAACTTTTTTTTAATATTATTAAGTATATTTAACTAGAGTAGTACTTTAACAAAGTTAAGGATAGGAATAAAAACGAAGTTGAGAATAGGAATAAGGACGAGGGTAAGGGTAGGAACAAGGACGAAGTTAAGAATAGGAATAAGGATAAAGTTAAGGATAGGAACGAAGACGAGGGTAAGGGTAGGAACAAGGATAAAGTTAAGGATAGGAATAAGAACAAGGGTTTATTTTTATTATTATTTTTATTAATATTTTTTAATTTAATAGACAAGGGTAAGGATAAGAAACGAGAATAATAATAAAAGATAATAATAATAAGAATAATAGAAATAAGGATAATAATAAAGAGAATATTATTATAAGTACTATATATAAGTAAATAAAGGTAAAATAGTATTACAGAATATATTAAAAAGCTATATATTAAGAACGGTATTAAAATATATAGTAAATATAAAAAAATAGTATTTTATTAATAAATAACCCTATACCTTTATTAAATATAAGTTAAGTTATACAATAGGGAAACTATACTACTAAAGTTAGAATAAAATAATAGTAATTAGACTTAGTTAAATTTATCCTTATAAAAGAGGTGTCCTTTAAAGCCCGGTTTATATACTAGTATTATTAATTTTAAAGTTATATAGTTTTTAAATATTTTAGTATATAGCCGCTACGCCCTACCCCTATACGCGTCTATAATAATAAAACAGTAGGTAAATAACCTATAATACTTACCAACCTTCCTCCCCTTTTTACCATGCTTATTTTTTTCTACTTTTAATACTTCCTACTTAATCTATTATTAAAATTATACTTTACTTTATTCTTATCGTAATATTTAGTTTATTTATATATAAAGCCTATTTAGTATATTTTTTTTTTTTATTAAAGCTTTATAATAAGTTTTAGAATCCTTAACAATGAACCTATTACTAAATTATTAAGTCCTTTTACCGGGAAACTTATAAGTTATAGTTAAGAACTATTACTAATCTTATTGTTTGCCCTAGGGGGCGACTTTTATACTATCCCCTAACGTCTTTCCTTTATTCATTAGTAATAAAACTACCATTAAGGAGACTACTACTATTGTACTATGTTGCTGTCTCTTGATTACTGCATACTGATAGTAAGTCCATTTAAAACTAAACCCAAAGGGGTTAGAAAATTTTCACTACTACTTTTTTATTTATTTAGTCTCAATCAGAATTATTAATTTTCTTTAGTATACAGCTCTAGGATTAGTTAGTACACTAGCATTACGTTAAAAATTTTCTCTTACCTTAACAATTTTACTTTTATAAGTTCTTCTACTTTTAATTTATTTTTATATTATATACTAACTATATAAGTAGTTATACTTAGACTTTATATTCTACTATAATAGTGAGACTAAGAAAAGTTAAGATATATAAGAAATACTATTACTACGTAATATTATAGTTTTCTATAGGACTATAGCTTAAGATAACCTTAGAGCTAGAATATATAAAGTAATTAAGATACGTAAGTCCTTTATATATCCTAATCCTAAGTAAGTATACAAACTACACTACTCTACTTTAATACATTTAATATTTCTATAGTCTCCTCTTTATACTAAAACAGTTACATTCTCTGCATAGTCTAGTTCTATAATATACTAATACTTAATATTAGTATTTTAGAAGTGGTACTTAGTGCCTTTTTAGCTCTAGAGAAACTTGATATAATTAACTACGATTTGCTGTATTTTAGGAGTATCCTAGATATTATTAATATACTATACTATATACTTAAAAAATCCGGCGCGAAGCCTACTAGTATTAAGTTCTTCTCTAAGAGCTATAATATACTAAATAAAGACTTAAGTATATACTTTATTTTAAAAGGACCTTTAAAAATATAAAATGTTACTAAGACTGTGTTATAAACGACATTTATTATAGTGCTGAAAGTCCGGGCCTTAGGTATTGACCTTATGTTAAAAAGTAGGGCTTTCTATTAGTTTTTTAACCTAGTACTAATAGAGCTAGGTACTGTAGTAATTTTTCTTTACTATCTTCTTAACTAGCTTAATACCTATAAGTATAAGGACTACTATACTATATTACAATAAAAACACTAAGGCCTCAAAGAGTGCTTCTCTTACCCTCCGTTTAACAAGAGTAGTAATGTATATAATCACACATGCCTCTACACACCCATCAACGTGGCAGTATAACTACTATAGCCGGGATATAGTTAGTATAATATTTAAAAGCGGGGAACTATATTAGAGCTCCCTAACCAGCACACCTACCTTCTTTATATTTTTAAAGAACAAACTTAACAAAAAGAGATCTACCACTTTATAAAGAATTAATAAACTATATTTACAAGCCTTATTTACTCTAATCCCTAAGTACCTTAAGCCTTTACCCAGCCTATTATACTAACAACTAACTCACTAACACTATTATACTAATTATTACAAACCCCTTTATATAGCCCGTCTATACTAGAGTAGCACCACCACAGAACCCTTAAAAGAAAACTATGGGTCTATTATATCTAATAAGTATGCTCTAAAACTAGAAATAGATAAAAGCCTTGCTATATTCTCAAAGACCTGCTACAATGCTTACGTGCAAACATAAGGAACTAACTGGTATATAACCGCATATACTTGCAAACTATTAATAAAAACCTAGGAGTATACACAGTTTCTGAAAAAATAAATTACAAAAACGGACCCAACCTGCTATGAAACAGTGCATCACAGTTCTTCAGTAAATGGTTATTTCTTGATGTATTCATCAACACCTCTTTCGCCTATAAACTTCCTAAGGCATGTATTAAATATATGAATGTATATTATATAATACATCAGTATAAAGTGGTAACTTTTTATAAAAGTATTAAAAATAAAAACTTACATTCTATATTCTTAGCTTTAAATTAAGAATACTGCTGCAAATAAAGACAATCCAGGTACCAGGTTTTAAAACAGTCAGGCTTAAAATGTATGTATAGGCCTACTCTATTTTAAAGTCTATTTAGTGTTAAAAGGTTAGTTAACCACCTATTTTAAGCCTATCTAACATTAAAGAGTCAATTAGCCCTACTGTACCTTAGATCCTTTAACGTATCCATATACAACCTGAAACTAAACTACTAATATAGTATACTAACGCCCACCTTTTAATAATAAATCAGTAATAATATAAATATAATAAAATAATAAGGAAAGGATATTTAATAATAGTTTGTTACTTCTACTTATCTTCGCAAAAAGCCAAAGTGTCTTTTAATTTTATTACCCCTATCTAGCCTAGTAATACTATATATATATACTTACTTAGCTGCTTATTATACTTAGCATAATATATCTATTAACTAACCCTATTTACTATAGTATCCTAAAAAGGTATCCTAAAAAATAAACAAAAGCTTATAGTATATTTATATTTTATAATATAATAATACTAAAATAGTTAATAGGTAGTAGTAGGTATAAATTAAGAAAAGGGCCTTTATCTTTATTAAGGAGTATAGGAAAAACAAAAAAGATACTAAAACGTTTTTTACTAACTATAAAAAAGAACTAATTAATCTAATAGAACTATACTAACTTTCTAGTTCTATAATAGCTCTTCTATACTAGTCCTTAAACTCTAAAAGTAAACCTTATAAGTACTATAAATATAATAATAAATAATAATAGCACTCCTCTAAAGTCCACTATTAAAGCTTATATACTATATTTACCCCTAAGTATAAATAGACACACTACCTATACTTTTAATAGTTAACATAGTAATACTTAGTACCACAGTGCCCCCCTAAAAATCAAATATTCTATCACTAAAATAAGTACTTCCTTACCTATACTACTAAAAACCCTAAGTACTACTTTTCCTAAATACTAACTCAGCCCACTAAAGTACAATAAAACCACGTTCCATATCGTAGGAGTCACTAGTCCAATTAGTATAAAACAAAAGAACAACTTAAATAAAATATCAAACCCTATACAACACTACATCAATATTCCTATACTAATATACTTAAAAGCAAACAAGCTAGGGATAAAGAGGGAAAGAATAGAGATTTTAAAAGTTTTAACATAGTTATTAAAACCACTTTTTTTATTAAGTATTAAAGTCTAGATAGTACTAACTAGCGATCTAAATAGTTTCCACTTCTACTTTTAACTACCTTAATAAAATCCCCCTATATTAATAAAAAGTATATAGTACTATAGAAGTAAATAAATACTATAAAACTAATTAAAAACAGTAAGTTAAATTAAGTAAATATAAATCAGAGTTATAAATATAAAAGATATTATTTCTACTTTATAAATACACAATTTACAAAAAACACACGGAGGCTTATATTATATATAACTATTTTAAAGACAGCTAGTTTTAAAATAAACTTCTTGTTATTACCCTAATCTACTAAATACTATACTATCGCACTACGTCCTTCTCCTTAGTATATTTACTTCTATCTACTTTATACCCTAATACGAATTATTTATTTAGTGACTTAAAGTGTAATAGACCTACTTAACTAATACTCTTTTTTATATTTAGTTCCCCTCCTATATATTAAACCTTAGTAATTTCCCGTACTAGTTTAAATAGTTTCTATAGTATACTAAATATATTTAAAATAGCTACGTTCTTAAGTACTATATCTAATATAACCTCGTGGGCCTACTAGATCTCAACTACTAGCTTTTATAGAGGGATAATAATACTATAAATAATTTTAAATACTATTTTATAGAGGTAATAAAATAGGCTATTATTTATATAGTTAATAATCTTTAAAAACTAGTTTAAAGCTAAGATATACTTAATAATTAATTAGTAGCTGGATATAGAAAAAAAAAAATACTAGTTAGTCTTTTAACTTATCTATAGAAGTAAGCGGGGACGTAACTTATAAGCCCTTACGTTTAATAAGGAGTAAATAAGTACTTATACTCTAATTTTATATTATAGACTTTAGGATCTTTAAATCCTAAATAAACTAGTATAGCTTTTTTAGCTTTAGTTTATAACAGTAAGTAATACAGTCCTAGAGCTTTAACTTTTATCACTTTCTAGGACTACTATAATCTGAATCCTCCTTATTATTTATATACTACTATTACTAATTCTACTACTCTCCCTAAATTTTTTTTTTAAGTATATTAGTATTATTACCTACTAGTACTTCTTTTAACTTAAACTATATATTTCTAATCCTTTTAATCTCAAGCCTAGCCTTAACGTTGCTATTTATACTTTACTCTAGTCTATTTACTTTTAAAATCACTAGTAATATAGTTATACTAACTAAAGGGTCGTTTATACTTATAGTTACTTAGTAGTATTTATGTATACTCTTTCTAACACTATATACAAAAGTAAGTTAAGTAATAAAATAAATATTAGTTTTAAGGTTATTAAGCTATATTAATAGTAGGCCAGCAATTAACTAGGCTTTTATAGGTAAGAGTGTTCGTATAATTAACTTTTAATTCTTATGTATACTAAGTTCTTTAAATATAATTGCGTGTTATAAATACTTTATTATTACTATAATATAAGTAGTGTTAAGGTTTAGTGTTACTGGGCCGATTTGGGCGTTGCACTTATAGGATCGGATGTAATGTGCTGGGGTTAACAATCCCGACTCTTAGTCCTAGTTATTACCCCCTTAAACTAGGTCCAATATCTATCTTTATAATTTATTAATATTAGTAAGTACGTACTACTATTATTTAAAAGGGAGAGTGGTTAAAATTACCTTGATTTATAGAAAGGTTAGATTTAAAACCAGTATATAATAATAGTTTAGCGTAACGCTATACTACAGGCTTACTCTAGCCTTTAAGTTATTATTTACTACGTCTACTATTTTATAAAAAAAGTTAAAAATAATAAGTAATATAGTTTAGTAAGTATATAGGTTATTTAGTATATATTAAATATAGGAAAAGTATAGATAAAAAAGATATTCTTAGGTTTATTAATAATCTTTTTATAAGTAAGGGAAAAGGAAATAGTTACTATAGAGAGGTTTAGAGTTAAGATATTTTTTTTTTTAAAGGGGGGGGGGGGGGGGGGGGTAAGAAGTTAAATTAAGCGCTTACTTTATTTAAAACAATATTAGTTATTTATATCCCCTACGCCCTACTTACTATCCCTACTGTTTAGTATAGTGTGAGCAGTGTTACTATTAATTTACTAAATCTTACACAAATAACTTACTAAATACTTACTTTAATATATTTAATACTCTATTAATATTATATAGGTACAATATTAATAGAGTATTAATTATAACGTTAATACAATATTAATATATTACACGGGTTAGTATATATTCTCCCTTATGGGAACTTACTTAAAAGTAGGTAAGAACATAAGTATATATAAACTAGTAGAGAGTTTTAAGACTATATAGGCTTTAATTTAGTTAAGTACTTAGTAAAATTATTATTTTTTATTTACTACTAGTCTGGCTTTTTTTTACGGCCCGTGATATTTCTAGAAACTTTAGAGTATCCCCTCTACTAGCTACTGTTTTTTAACTTGTTTTTAGTTTAGTTTAAATACTGCTCCGAGCCTTTTTAGTTCTAGGGTTAGTAAGAACCACTTTAACCTCTACTTGCTTGTTAGCTTTGTATACTGGATTTTAAGTTGCTTGTAAGTAGGATGTGTACTTTTTTTTTTTGGTGTGTCTTTTTTAGAGCTAGGGCTTTTAGTATTAAAGACTTTAGTTAGGGTAATAATACGGACTCTGCTAATAGGTAGTATAGTGCTGCTTTTTGTAGGCGTGGCTATGGCTTTGTGGTTGTTTTTCTCAGTCTTTGTTAGACGACTTGTACACGATGGTAGGGTGCTAGGCTGTTTTGCTCTTAGGTGTTGTAGTTACTTTACTTTTAGGGGCTGTAGTTACTTTGTCCTTAGGGGCTGTAGTTGCTTTATTCTTGGGGGCTGTAGTTACTTTGCCCTTAGGGGCTGTAGTTACTTTGCTTTTAGGGGCTGTAGTCGCTTTACTTATACTTGCTGTTGGGAGGCTAGTTGTAGTTGTGTTGGTAGTGTTATAGGTACGAAGTATGTTTAAGTAAATATTAGTTTTAGGAAGTTAAATATTTATGGGTGATTATACTTATAATTCTATATAAAAGCAGTAGCCTTATTATTAGAAATGCCCTCTTTTTATATACTTTTAAAGATAGTATTAAGAACGGTCTAGGTAGATGGTAATGTTAGTTAAGTGCTGTTGTAGTTGTATATAAGTGATGTATGGTTTAGTTTAGGTTATGGATGGCTATTTAAGTACTTTGCTTTTGATTATTAATATAAATAATAGTAGATATTGTAGTAAGGCTTGTGGATATATAAGTGTTTGGTATAGAAGAGGGAAAGGTGAAAAAGATACTAACTTTTTAGGATAGGGGAAAGACTTAGGTTTAGTGGAAAAAAAAAAAAATTAAATGGGAAGTGGGTAGGTAAATTAGGCTGAGTTAGGTAGGTAGGTAAGTAAGGAAGTTAGTATTTACCTCTCTAGAGGATATTTATTGTAATTTTAATAGGGCTAGGAAAGGCTATACTTATTAAGTATTTAGCTAAGTAGCTATTAAATATAACTTACTATAGGTATAGTTATACTTCGTTTCTTTAGATACTAACTTCTGCCTGCCTTTTTATTATCGGTTTATTTACTTCTTTTAGCTATTACTTTAGACCTACTTATTAATAGGTTTAATCCTTTTTTTTATAATAACCGTAACTTTCCTTTTATAATACTTAGTTCTAATATTTTATTCTTTATACTAAACTTAAAAATATCACTTTTATTTTCTATAAATATCTATAAAACTATAATACTATTACTAAAACTACTACTATAATAGAGGCCTTTAAGTTAATTTATAGATTCTAAAACTTTATAGTAGAGATTAAGGAGTTAAAAATAAAAACATTTTTTATTGCTAAAAAAAAAAGCTAAGATTAATGCCTAGTAGATTACTATACTTACTATAAGGCACTTTTTGTTTTTATATAAAAGTATATACTAATAACTATGAAATCTTACTAGGTGTTTATTAAGTACTTTAGTAGACGGAAGATAATGAAAGTTAATTATTAACGTAAGCTACTACGGGTAACGTTGCTTTTAACTATTAATAGCTATATACAGGAATCTAGCTATACTACTATAGTAATATTAATAACTTCTTCAATGAATTTTTATGTTGCTTTTAAGTAGATAAAAAACTTATAAGGTAGTTAATTTAATTGATTTTTTTAGACTCTGATAATACTAAGGGTGACCGATGTTACTTAGTTTTTAAAATTATTATAGTAATAACTCGGATGGCGAGAACAGTACGGCTAATACTACTGATGCACTAGTTATAGTAGTACTAAACTAGGCAGCAGAGGCCATAAATTAATGATAACTCCCTAAGAGAAGGGGCCATGATTTATATATTATACTATATATATATATGTGTATATAGAGAGACCGGGATACTAATACGGGTATAGTATAGGTACTCAAAAGTAAATTAATATAAAGGCTAAGATATAGACTAGAGTAGTTATTAGTATTTGGATTGGGTTATATAGCTCTATTATACGTTAGAGAGATAAAGGTTTGTATTATATACTAGAACGAGGTTATATTAATAGTTTTAGCGGCCTAGAGTAATATAGCCTAAGTAAATAAAATAGATAGTTAATGCTTTAATAAAACTTTTAATATAGGTGCTATGTGTATGTGGTCTAGTACTTGAATTTTATAACGGTAGTTTAATCGTCAAAATCTGAAAAATTTTAAGTTTAGTTAGTATTTATAACTGCTTTACAAAATCTGATTTTAAATAGCTTCTCATAATAACAATACCGTAGCAGGTTTCTATAGTATATTAATATAGAATCTTTTTATCTGTAGTTAAAATCTAAAGATCTAAGTTAAGCTGGCGTTTATAGTCGCCCTACGAAAGTCGTGATTTTTAATTAACTATAGAAGCTGTAATTTATGTAGTAATAGAATTTCATAAGTATATTAATATAGAATCTTTCCCTTTATTTATTTAATTTAAAATTTAAAGATTTAAGTTAAGTTGGTGTTTATAATTACTCTATGAAAGTTGTAATCTTTAATTAGTTATAGAAGCTATAACTTATACTTAGTATTAGGATTTTTTAATATATTAATGTAAAATCTTTCCCTCTATCTATTTAATTTAAAATTTAAAGATTTAAGCTAGCTGGTATTTAGGTATAATTACTCTATAAAAGTTGTGATTTTTAAGTTTTTTTGTTTATTTAGTTGCTCCTTTTTAGGCCCAGGCAGTTGGAGCTAGGCTCTGAACTATGATGCCCGCCTTTGGCTTATAGCGTAGTGGTCAATGGCTGTACTTCTATTAGCTACTCCTATATTTTAAGGTTAGATAGTTTTAAAATAGGACCTATATTTAATTTTAATTTGATTTTAGACTTTACTGTTTGTTATTTAGAAGTGGGCAGCTTTAAGAATATGTGGTAGTAGTTTAGGATTGTTAGATAACTATTAAGATTTAAATACTTTTAAAAGTATAAGATAAAGGATATAGTAGTGAGTAAGTTTAGTTTTAGTTAGTTAAATGCGTAGGGTATAGTTGTGAGAATATATTAGGATATGAGGTATTAATAAGTGCTTATAGTAAGTTACGGTATTTAAGACCTATATAGCTAGATAATAAAAGTAGTACTGGTTTAATAGACTTTTAGGGTGGTGTTTGAAATGAAGTTTATATAGTTTTTAAATTTAAATACGACCCCTGACACCTTCCACTCCCTCTATATTGTACTCCTACACTAGTAATATCTAAACTACTATTCTATACTTATTTTATATACTAAATAAAACTAATCTAGAATAGTATAGAAAAATATGTCTTTGAAGATTACGCTTTTACTATATTAACAAAGGCTTTTCTGTTGAATCCGGTATTTAAATATAAGTAGTATGTATTGTTACTCAGGGTATGTATAGTACGGCGAGAGTATAAGCCCTATAGCTATAAAGTGTGCTATTTTATGCCAATGGATTCTTTTTTAGACTATACTATAATAAATATTTATTAACTGTGGTTAATTTCTAACTGGACGAAGGATGAGTGTATTATGGAAGTTTTTGAAAGTTAATTAGCATATTTACTACAATTCTAACTTTAACTAACTTAGGTGTAAAGTGATTAATAGAGTAGATATAATAGTTAATTTAAATGATGCTGAATTTAATAAGGACACAATTATGGACTTTAATGCTAGGCTCCCGCTAAAGAGTAGCTAATGTGCTGCGCTAAATACTAGCCCTAAAGGCTAAGGTACTAATATTACTACTAATTATACAGATGTAGAGTATAGAAGCTGTACTACTAAAAAGGCCGTTAGTTATATAGTTCTGTAGCCCTGCGTAGGGGGCGACCTGCGAGCTAGTTGTATATAGTTTAGGTAAGACTATTACTTGTAGTTAGGCTTTGTAGGGATTCTAGTAGTTAGAAGAAATAATTATTCTATACTAGAACTATTTTGTTACTATTTACCAGTCCTATATATATCCCTACTACTAGATATATACTAGCTAGGCTACCTGCCTAAGAGAACTATAAATGGTGCTTTGTATATATTGTAGTAGGAAATGTTATTTATATGTAATAAGAGAGAGTCTATTTTTAGTAACTAAGCTACGTCTTTGTGTTAGTATAAAGTTAATAATATATATAAATTATAAATTAATTTAGAGAGAAGGGGGTGTAAGTTAATTACTATAGAAGGTATTCATAAAGTAGTTGTTCTTTTTGGTTTAGACTATTTTAAGATATAGTTGAGGAAGGAAGAAAAACTTATTTTAGTAATTTTTTGTAAAATAAAGAAAAGAACTTACGAATAATAAAATAGGTTTATTTAATATAAATAAAGTAAATTTTACTATTAAATTTTTTATTTTTTAATTTTATACTTTTTTATGTTGTTATAGTTTTTTTTATAATTTTATAGGCGAGTTTTTATATTAAAAGACGTTAAGTTTAGTTGAGTTAATAGTAATTAATTTTACTTTATTAAATATAATTCTTTAGTATAACTAACTATAGACGATACGGAAGAATAATGTTTGTACGAGTAGGTTTTTAGTTAGTACAAAATTTTCCCTTTAAAAGTTTTAAAGATTACTATTAAAGATAAGGGCTAGAAAAAACTTTTTAGCGAGGACTATAAATAAGATATTAACTTAGTATTTACTTAGACTAATACTAATAACGGATAGTTATTGTGGAAAGACGGACTATTTATTACTTTTATAGAAGTAAACGATACTTATAAGCTGTTTAGTAACTTAATTTTACTGTAGTGGGTAGAAAGTATAGGTGGTTGTGCTAAGATTGAGGAAATGTTCTTTAGTTTTAAACTTTAGTAGGCTGGCCCTTAAGTACTATAAAAAGGAAAGCCCTTTAAAAAAGAGGTTATTTGGAATTTATTTTAGATAGAATGCAGACTTGTTTAATTTGAAATAATAGAGTTTAATAACTTATGAGTACTTTAAATACTACTTTTAGAGAAGTTAAATTAGTAGTTTTGGATTGTGCTGTACTTAATAGAGGTTGAAAATAGTAAAGTTATAATGGTAATGAAAAATACTAAGTTCTATACCCTTTTTTTAATTTGGGTAGCTAGACTACTTAGATGGAATGTTAATATTAATAAGATTTATTAGGGGTTTTTTTTTTTTAATAGAATTACTAATAATACTTAGTACTTTAACTCGCTTTTTAGTTGGAAAAATATAAGTAAAATTGTGGGTATTTGGGTAGTAAAATAACTTTAGTTTTGGGGATAGAGTAGAGAGATGAAAGTTACTGTTTCTGCTATACTATAGTAGAAAGATAGTACTATTTATAGCTTAATAGTATTTAAGATACTTTAATATACTGTTTTGCGTCCTTAGTTAAAAAATGGTCTTTTATAGTTACCCTTAATTAATAATAATACTAATGTATTTTAGGCTGTTAGTTTATAATAAATGTTTTGCTATTTAGGTATGTAGAGTAAGGTGTTGGGATAGGACGCTCTTGACTGGGTAATTAATGCTTATATAATTTAATTAGTGTGTGAAGAGTTAAAATATATTAGGAGTATAATTGATTTTATTATATTTTATAATACTTTGTTTTGGTGCTTTTATTTTTAACTTAAGCTACTTAACTTTAATGTATTATTGTTAGTACTAGGCGCTGCGGCTAGTAAAGAACCTATAGAGGATAAAGAAATGGATGATGCTGATAATGCTTTTTTACTAGAATACTTAAATGTATTATTACTATTACTAGATATTTTAGTTTTTAAGGAAGACGATAATTACAAAAATAATGAAGATAATGAAGATGATAAAGATGACGAGGAAATGCTTAATGTGGATGATTTTTTTCTACTAAGCGATCTAGGTAGTTTAAGTAGTTTAAGTTCCTTTAATAGCTTAAATAGGCTAAGTAATAAAAGACTATTAGTACTATATAATAGACTAGAACGGGTACTTAAACTTTTAGACTAGGTACTTTAGGAGGTTAAAGAGCTTTATTAAAAATTTAAAATAAGTATAAATAATATATAGTAGT
The DNA here is from genome assembly GCA_030770045.1 of Colletotrichum brevisporum. Lineage (NCBI taxonomy): Eukaryota > Fungi > Ascomycota > Sordariomycetes > Glomerellales > Glomerellaceae > Colletotrichum > Colletotrichum brevisporum. The sequence continues at coordinate 19,968 of JAUGSI010000006.1, read as the reverse complement.
ATTTAGAGGGGATGTTTTGGGCCTTTAAAGTAAGAGATCTAACTTTGGTACTAGAAGGAATTTAGTAGATTTTTACTAAAATTTACAAGGGAAAATAAGCTTAGTATAGCTAGTTAGGATAGTTATAAGAGCTGCTACTGGAGTTGCTAGTCTGTAATAGTTAAAATAGAGATACAGCTGCGTTGCTAGAATAGTAGTTAGTAGTTCTAAGTTAGTAAAACTAGTTACTAGTTCCTAATTAATAAAATAGAGATACGGCTTTGTTAGTACGAAGGTAGCTAAGACGTAATAATTTTTTAAATACGGTGAATGCCTTAAGGGAGTAATAGCTATATTAATTAGTTTTTGATTAATAAAATAACTTAAACAGTAATATACTTATATAGTTAGTAATGTAGGTATAAGGTTTTAATTAGCTTAAGGAAACTTATAAGTAGATACTAAAAAGTATTAATTTACTAATGAATATATATATAACGGTATTACTAGGTAAATTTGTATTGATTCTAATACTACGCTGTAACGTTTTAGGTATATAATTAACGGGGTAGTAACTCTCTAGGCTTAATATACTATATTTATATAGTAAAAATTGTAATATAATAGTATTAGTAGGCTAATTTATATTTATTTAAATACTAGCTGGGCCCTATTTAGATATACCCTTAATAAATATATATATAACTCTGTTGTGTATATCTTTTAACCCTTTATAACTGTTATTGTATTTATTTATACTGGTATTAAAGAGTGAACTTTTACTAACTTTTATTTATAGAAATACTGCTAGGCCCCCGGTAGACCTACTAAGTTTAAATACTATAGAGATATTGAGTGATAAGGTTAAAGATATTATACTTATAGTGAAGTTTTAAAAGTGTAAGGCTAAGTTGTAGGATATTAGTGGCTTAGGAAGAAAGAGAAAGAAGACTAATAGTAGTAGAAAAAAGAAGGGTAGTTGGGGAGTGAAGATACTAAAGGCGTATATAGATGGAGATAGTTGGATATAAGCTTTAGGTACGTGTAGTGGTACTATACTATAGGCTGTACTTTTAGTATATAGTAAAACGGTAAAATAGCTAGACGTGTTTTGTAATTGATTTGTAGGGGGTGGTGTTGTTTGTTATTTCTTATTAGTATTATTTTTATATTTATTACTTAGTACGCGTATTATAGTAATTCTATTTATAGCCTATAGGGCTCTTTTACTTATATTCTTAGTATGTAGGTAATATAACTTATTAAACTAACTTTTAAAACTAAATAACTTTAAAATAAAATATACCTAACGGGTTACTAGGGGTAGTTATTACTATTAATAGTATTGTACCCTTTGCTTATATACTAAGAATGTTAAATACTAGTAGACTGGGTTATTTATAAAATTAATTAACTTTTAATTTATTTTTATTTTTATAAAATTAGTTTATATAGGAGTTAAGGTTCTTTAAGAATAAAAGTTAGTATTTACCCTTTGCTAGTTATAGGTAATAGTTTATTTATTAAGTTTTTAAGTTATATCCTTTTACTTTAGTTCTATTTACTTTTTGTATAATACTTATACTTACTACTTAGCTTTTAATACTTTACTTTAGTACTAAGATTACTAAGTACTTTTAAAAGTTAAGTAATTGTTATGTTTTTACTAAGGGATGGGTTTAAGTTAGTTATAGCTTTTTTATAAATATAGAGTAGATAGTTGTTTATAAAGTAGGCGATAACTGTGACTTTGAGTACTTAAGAGAGTTAAGTAAAGATACCTTAGTTGTGATTTTTAACTTTACTAAGAACTTAATTTAATATAGAGATATAGTAGACTAACGATGAATAACTAGAACTATATAATATAATTAGTATAATGTATACTAGGCTGTATAGATACTGATAGGGGAGGGGGTGTAGATTATGTACCTGGACCTGTTTGCTAGTATAAATATAAGAACTTTTGTGCTTTAGTAATAGTAAAGTAATTATACTAACTTAGTGCTTTTAAGAACCCTTGAGATGGTGTTTAAGTTGGTTTGGAGGATGTTAGAGAGAACTTTTTTAGTAATAGTATTATTATACTAGCTTTACTTACGCGGTTCTAAGTTAATACGTACAAAGTACTATAGGGTGTAGCGGCTAATATTAGATTCCCTCTATAGTTTAGCAATAAGACTTATATAGTTTTAGTAGATATAGTAGTAGTTAATATTTAGTTAGACGATGTTAAAGTTAGGCTATAAATCCGCTGTACTAATGTAGGAGATAAGTTTAGTTAGTATTTTAATAAGGGCTAGTATCTTTTTATTTATATGTTATATAACTTTGTTTCTATGGATAGTAATATTATAGTTATTAGCTTACTAAATAACTATAATAAAATTAGAGTAGTAGTTTATAAAAAACTAGTTAAAAATAAGTTTAGTAATACTTTATGTAGTGTTACTAAGTGTAATAGACTTAGTTTGCTTTTTGTTAATAATAGTGATACTTTTTGTTTTTAGTGTGTGATAGAACTAGGTAGTAAGAGTTATTAGTTTATTAGGGTTATAACTAGGATTAATAGAAATGTTGAATTAGAAGTTATTAGTTAAGTTGTTTTTTAAAGAAGTTTTGAGAGTAGAAGATTTAAGTAATAAAATAGAAGTAGTGTTGCTATTATTGATACTTTGGGTAATAACTTTTTGTGTTTTTTATTGTTTAGCTTTTTGTATAACTTTTAATAATTAGAAAGATAGGGCGGATTAGGTGTTAGTACCTTTGATATTATTAGTATTTTTAAAATTAGGGAGAGTGATGATGTTTAGGTTATTATACTTATTCTTTAACTTTACCCTTTAAAGAATTTTAATTAAATAGTTATATGCTTTAGGAATAAGGTTGGGCTTAAAACCCGCTTTAAGAACGCTTAGAATAGTTATACTACTTTTTTTTATACTAAGTTTTAATACTTAAAAAGTAATGTTAGTTAATACGTTATTTCTTTTTTCTAGGGGACGAGGGGTTAGTAACTTACTTTTAGTATATTTTTATAGATAGTTTTATCCTTTAGGCTATTAGTGCTATTATATATAATGTATTTATAATTAGTGGAGTTGTTCTTTATATTTGCTAGTACTTGTTTTGTTAAAGAATAATATGTTTAATGGCTTTAGTTGATAGTGTATGGGATAGGATATACTAATAGTAGGTTAATACTAGGTAGGATAAATTAAAGGTAAGGGAGGAATAAGGAAAAAAGGCCTGTGATAAAATAATAACTATAGGTAAATATATACTATTTAATGGGTAGGATGTGTTGATTGTGGGTTAATGTTGGGTAGGATAGGTTAAGGGTGAGAAAGAAATAAAGAAGGAAGGAAATAATAATTCTAGGTAAATATTTACTTTTAACTAGTAACTGCTTAGATGTATTGAGTGAGTTGGTGTTGGGTAGGACTGGTTGGGGGTAAAAGAGAAATAAAAAAGGAAAGCTGGGCTATAAGGAAGTAATAACTCTAGGTAAATATTACTACTTAACTAGTAACTGCTTGGATGTGCTAAGTGAAGTAGTGTTGGGTGCTTAGCCTTAGTATATAAAACTAGAAGGGCTAGTTGAAGCGAGACTCTACTTACTTTAATATAATTTAAAGGCTGTATAACTTTTAAATAGTTTAACTTAAAATATATAATTATTTCTTAGTTTAGAATAGTACCCCTATAAAGGAATCTATAACTTAGGCCTTTTTAGTAACTAAAGTCCCTATATATATAGGTTTAAATTAAGTAACCCTTATTTAAAAATTGTTCTTTTTAACTATACTCCCTTTTTATAACTATACTTATTGTACCCTTTGGAAAACTAAAGCCTATATCCTTTTTATTACTAAGTATACTAATAAAGTAAGACACAATAAATACTAAAGAGTCTTTAACTAATAGTTATTATATAGTAAATTAACTCTCTTTTTTTAAATAGTACCTACTTAGAATTGTCCTTAACTATTTATTAGAATTGTTTTAAAAAGATTTATAGTGAGATGTTTGAGAAAGGTGTTTTTTATAATAGAATCCTTGCTATCGCGTAGAAGGGTAAGTAACGCTTAGTAATAGGCTATCCTAGTTACTACTAATAGTAGTACTAGTACTGAATAAGAGCTTTAATAAGTTTAAAAATAATAAACTCCCTTAGGTTATTTTAGTTTTTAGTAATAAGGATAATATTTATAAAGTTGATGAGAAAATTACTAAAGAGGTTTACGATTTCCTTTATACTAAGTTCTGTGCTTTAGGCGCGTTAATTAGTTATAAGAAGATAGTTGTGAAATCTAAGCTAGAGATACTTAAGTTTATTTACTATCTACTTAGTACTACGCTTACTAAGTATGTATTTATTAAGTATAAGTCTTTTTTAAACCTCTAGGTGTGAGATACGTAGTTTACGTTTTTAAAATAGGTTTTATTAGTAGTAACGCGTTTAAGTTCTAAAAGATACTTATTAAGTTTAAGTTAAAAAAGTATAAGTTTATTTAAAAGTATTATATATTAAATACTTAATTACTTACAATTTTAAAATAGGTTTTATTAGTAATAAGATACTTAAGTTCTAGAAGAAGTAGTAAAGATACTAAAAGTAGCTAGGAAACCTATCTAGGCCTACTTAAGTAAAGAAGGACAAGTAAATACTAAGAGTACTAGGAATTTAATTTAATATAGGGCTCTTATACGCTTAGTAGTTAGATATATAAATAGGCTAAAAGGAATTACTAGATACTATTTTAAGACTATTTAGGGTTAAAATACAAAGATGAAGTTTTAGTTAGACATATTTACTTAGGTAAGTAACTTAGTATATATACTTACTTAGGGACAAACTAAAGTAATACTATATGGGGTGTGGATCTAACGAGGCTACTATGTGTGTAGTGTTGGGCCCGCTTATATACATAAATACCTACTACTTTAGCTTTTATAATTGCGTTATATAAAGTTAGGTTTATTTTATTATCTACTTTATTACCAAAAACTAAAGCATTTTTTAATATTTAATTAAACTTATAGAGAATAAACTGCTATACTTAAAATCCCGGAATCTAAACCAAGCCCTATAACGGTTATAACTTTTTAGTAAGAGTAACAAAAATAACTTATGTAGTAATAGAACTTTTTACTATATTATGCAAATTTTTTTTTTATTTATTGAAATTAAAATTGGAAGATTTGAGCTGAGTCGACGTCTTTTATCCTTTAATAAAAGTTATAAACTTTGAATAGTTATAAAAGCTGTAGTTTATACTTAGTAATAGAAATTATTTAGGAAATTAATGCGAAATATTTCTTTTTATTTATTGGAATTAAAATTGGAAGATTTGAGCTGAGTTGATGTTTTTTATCCCTTAATAAAAGTTATAAACTTTAAATAGTTATAAAAGCTGTAATTTGTACTTAGTAATGGAACTTTTTTAAGAAATTGACGCGGAGTATTCCTTTTTATTTATTGGAATTAAAATTGGAAGATTTGAGCTGAGTTGATGTTTTTTATTTCTTGATAAAAGTTATAAACTTTGAATAGTTATAAAAGTTGTAGTTTATACTTAATAATAGAAATTATTTAGGAAATTAATACGGAGTATTCCCTTTTATTTATTGGAATTGAAATTGGAAGATCTGAGTCTAGCCGACGTCTTTTATCCCTTAATAAAAGTTATAAACTTTGAATAGTTATAAAAGCTGTAATTTGTACTTAGTAATGGAACTTTTTTAAGAAATTGACGCGGAGTATTTCCTTTTATTTATTGGAATTAAAATTAGAAGATTTAAGCCGAGCTGATGTTTTTTATTTTTTGATAAAAGTTATAAACTTTGAATAGTTATAAAAGTTGTAGTTTATACTTAGTAATAAAAATTATTTAGGAAATTAACGCGGAGTATTCTCTTTTATTTATTAGAATTGAAATTAGAAGATTTAAGCCTAGTTAACGTTTTTTATTCTTTAATAAAAGTTATAAACTTTAAATAGTTATAAAAGCTGTAATTTATATTTAGTAATGGAACTTTTTTAAGAAATTGACGCGGAGTATTCTCTTTTATTTATTGGAATTAAAATTGGAAGATTTGAGCTGAGTTGATGTTTTTTATTTTTTGATAAAAGTTATAAACTTTAAATAGTTATAAAAGCCGTAGTTTATATTTAGTAATAGAAATTATTTAGGAAATTGATGCGGAGTATTTCCTTTTATTTATTAGAATTAAAATTAGAAGATCTAAGCCTAGCTAATGTTTTTTATTTTTTAATAAAAGTTATAAACTTTAAATAGTTATAAAAGCTGTAATTTGTACTTAGTAACGGAACTTTTTTAAGAAATTAACGCGGAGTATTTCCTTTTATTTATTGGAATTAAAATTGGAAGATCTAAGCCGAGCCGATGTCTTTTATCCCTTAATAAAAGTTATAAACTTTAAATAGTTATAAAAGCTGTAGTTTATACTTAGTAATAGAAATTATTTAAGAAATTAACGTGGAGTATTCCTTTTTATTTATTGGAATTGAAATTAGAAGATCTAAGTCTAGTTGATGTTTTTTATTCCTTAATAAAAGTTATAAACTTTAAATAGTTATAAAAGCTATAGTTTATACTCGGTAATAGAAATTATTTAGGAAATTAATATAAAATATTCCCTTTTATTTATTAGAATCGAAATTGGAAGATCTGAGCCTAGCTGACGTTTTTTATTCCTTAATAAAAGTTATAAACTTTAAATAGTTATAAAAGCTGTAGTTTATATTTAGTAATAGAAATTATTTAGGAAATTGATATAAAATATTCCCTTTTATTTATTAGAATTAAAATTGGAAGATCTGAGTTAAGTTGATGTCTTTTATTCCTTTATAAAAGTTATAAACTTTAGAACTTTATATATATTAATGTTTTTATTTAGTAAGTTAATATTCTATTATATTTTAAGTATGTAGTAGTACTAGTAAAACTCACTAAGTGGCTGGATAATAGGTAAGTACTTTAGATTTAAAGGCTGCTTATATAGTTATAAAGTCGTTTCTGTAATAACTATTAGGCCTTATAGTAGGATACTTTACAATATAAGCCTAAACTATAAAAACCTTTTTATTTTAAATATCCCCTAGCGCCCCGTTACTAGCTAGCCTAGTTCTATTTTACTTAAGTAGTTTAGTTACTAAGGATATTAGAGTCACTGGGATTAATAATAGTTATAGTACTGTAGTAGAAAAGCATACTAGTAGCTGTACTAAGCTTAATTTATAAGCAGATAGAAGTTAGTTACTATCACCCTTTAAAGCTAATATACTTCTTTATTAAGTAGGTTAAGAGTTACTAAACTGTAGTTGTACCCTCTAAAGCCTAATTTAGGTCTTTATTATTAGGTTGTTAATGGGTTGGAGTTTAAGACTAATAGTAAAAAGAAGGTAGAGTTAAATACTAATTTGTTTGTTTAAGGACTTTAACTTATATTAGTTCTAGAGAAGTAGTAAACTAGCACCTTGCTTAATATCCCGTCGGGGCTCCCTTACTAAAGTATAAGCTCTTAATAATACTCTTATAGCTAAGAACGACCTTACTAGACTTTACTATACTATAAAGAGTATTAAACAATAAAGTTTAAAATTAGGATTAAATTTAACCGCGGGGAATTTAGGTATATATAGTGCGAGTTTATTGTTAATGGAGTTCTGGTCTTTTTTAGACTTTTTAATTAAAGTTAATTTAATTAATTTTAGAACTTTAGGCTAATAGTTAATTAAAGACTAGGCGTTAGTTATTAGGTGTAGTTGTTGTAAGGGTAGAAAGAATTTAATATATATATCTACTATATTACTTTAGTATAAATAAAGTTATAATCCCTTTTATATATTAACCCTATATATATAAATAAATATTAATTTAAAGGCTTAGTAACTAAAAGCTGAGTATTATTAGTAAGGTAGAATTAGTTGCGTATAAATAGTTTAACGCGTACTACAGCCTAGGCAAAAGTAATTATAACTACTACTATAGCGTTTAATAAAATACTATCACTTAGGGCTAGAGTACTAAGCAGATTTTAAAACTATATAGCTTTTAAATATTAGCCTAGCCTAGGTAGGCTAAGATGCCCGGGTATAGGACCTAGGTACCTAGATACCTACTTAAGTAATAGGCTTTCCTAAACTAAACAACCTAAAAACAAAAAAAGAAAAGAAAAAATACCAGCCCTAACTATATAATTAAAAACGCGTAGGAATCCCCGTAGCGAGTACTACTATAAGTATCCGTTAACGCGCGGGTAACGGCAAATTAACGTTAAGCCTTCTCCCAAAACACATCTTTTCCTCACATAAAAAACAAAGGCGCCCTTTAATATACATGCCTATATTACTTAAACTTTTATATTATAATTATAAATACCTTAAGGTCGAGTATTTCTTTATTACTACGTAAATATAAACTATTTTATAAACTTACCTCTATAAAGTATAAAAAGAATATATAAAATAGATTAATATTATATAAACTTTTTTACTTTGTATTATTACTCTATTCTTTATACTAACCTATATATAAGTAGTATTAAGTATAGTTATAAAAATAGAGGATCTAGTTTCTTACTAACGTATTTGTGCCAATATATACGCTAGGTTAAGCTATGCCTTAGTTTAAGGTAAGTAACTTTAAGTTAAAAATACTAAATAATAAAGTAACCATTGCCTTTTAGCACTAGCAAGCTAGAGACTAAAAAAGTAGTAAGTAGACTCTAATAAAACAAAACTTACTAATAACACAAAGCCCACCAACAAAACAAAGCCTTTTTATAAAACAATACCCACAATAAAGCCGCTACTAACAAAAAAAAATACTACTAATAAAGGAGAAATACTGCTAACAAGAGAGATACACTAATAATAGAGTCTACTGTTAAGGAAGATACCGCTATTAAAGAAACCCACTAACAATAGAGACCCTACTAACAAGAGAGACACTACTAATAAAGCAAAGCTGGTTATTAAGAAAGATACCGCTACTAAAGAAAAGCCTATTAACGATAGGGACTCTATTAACAAGAAGGAGCTAAAAGGCTATACTAAAGCTATAATATAACTTACTTAAATTACAGAGGTGGACTCGATCTATAGTTAAGCCTAAGTTAAGTTACTATACTAACACCTTATTAAGAGCTTCTGATAAAAAGCACTTATTAATAAAGAATCGCGTTACTAAGTTAGGACTACTTTTAATACAAAAGGCTTATAAACGTAGATTACTATTCTGCAGTATTTTCTTTAATAATTTTTACAGAAACGTAGTTAGCCTTATTAGCTCTTTATAGTTAGAATAGTACTATAACAACTAACTAAAGACGCCTAATTTATTTAACTATACTCCCTAGTAGGTAACCGAATTATTATAACTATATAACAATACAAGACGGTATAAATTTAAAATTAACGGGGCTATAATTTATAGTATTTAAAAAAGTTATAGTTTAATCCAGTTAAACTTTTTTAATAATAACTTTATTAGAATGTTAAATAACCTAAACGACTTATAAACTATAAATCTCTATAAGTACTATAATATTACTAGTCAAAAGGGCCGATTAAAGTTTAACGTTCTAAAAAAGGTAATACTTTAAGAGTTAAATATTCCTAAGTTATAGTATAACTAGGGTTTAAAGAACTCGACCGTTCTACAGGCGTTATATAACACTTTTAGACTAGGGAGGCTATTCTTTACTACCTACTAAGCCACTAAGTTTATTAACCTCTCTGGCTACTCCCGCTAAGGATTATATACTGGCTAATATATCGAACCCTTAGGGATTAGAGTAAGGCTAGCTGTGTTTTAATACTTAGTGAGTCTTCCCTAACCAATATTATAGGAAATTAACGACGGTGTATTTTACAACTGTGAGAATAGCTAAGGATAAGTTAGTACTATTATATCTCAGCATCTCTAGTAGTCGGAGGCTAGGATATATACCTATAGACTATCCTAAAAAAGAAGACTTATTAATACAGACTATAAATAAAGAAAGAAAGAGGTCTATTAAGGCCTTACTTAGGTAGACTTAGGCTTAGTTTAGCAATAGTAGCAATATGTTAATTTAGTAGTGTGGTAATATTAAATATTAATTATATATTTACTAAATTATGGGTATAAATTGTACGTTATAGTCTAAGTAGTTAAACTACAGAATTAAGTATACATAGTTTTAAAATAATAGGCTTAATAATTATAAAAGCATAAATACCAGAACCTACCGGTCTATTATACAGAAAATACTTCTATTGTTCCTACCCTAAGAATTAAAAAATATTATTATAGGTAATTATACTTTTTTAAAAGACCTATTAATTTAAAAGCTATATATCTTTAAAAGTACGTATAAATATAAAGCCCAACCTTTCCCCTTCCCTCCCCCAATAAATCTATACACCATCACTTAAACATACTATATTACTTATCCCACCTAAAACAAATCTCAACCCAGCCTAAAACTATTAAAACATAATTATATAAAAAGAAATAGTTTATTTTTATAGTGCCCGAGTTTAGGTATCACTAAGCCCCGTCCTTTTTATTAATATATACTAACCTTTATGTACCTTTTAATATTAGTTTAAACGAGTAACTATAAACAGTATAGCTGCACAAAACACGACCTTATTTAAAGTACAGATGAGGTCACTATTGAAAATACTTTTCTAAATAATTTAAAAAGTTCTAAAAAAGTATATTTAGCGTTTTATAGCCTTAAATAAGCGATTTAACACCCTAACTACCAAGGCCAGGTAGACTAGCGTAAAGCTAGACCAACTTATCTACTAACCCCACTGCAAATCCTACTTCTGAAAATTCTGAACTCTTGTCCTTTTAAATACTAGTATAGGCAAAGTCGCGTAGCACTAGTTTAATAAAGAACTAAGCCTACTTACTACCTACCCTTTTAAAAACCTTAAAACCATTCTATTTTATATTACTACTTATAGTAGTATATATCGTCTAGTTAGTTACTTAGTAAAAACTACCTATATACGTAACTACATAGTTTACAGTTAAGGGACTTATAGCACCTACAGAGTTAAGTATCTCCTCCAGGAGTACAAGAATATTAAGAATCTCCAAATTACCTTTAATCCCTCCTTCACCCCTTTAAGTATAAACTAAAGTTCTAACTTACTAGTTTACACAGCCTCTACACTACCCCGAAAATTACTTAAAACGCGATAAGTTACCAGACCTCTTCTTTATCGCCCTTACACACTCCCCTAAACTTATATCTACTTATATCCTTAGTATATTAACGAAGCTCTAAATATTTACCACACTATCTCGCCTTGACCAAGAAAAACGAACCACAAAGTATATTAAGGGATATTTACTTCCCTTTACTAAAAAGCCTCCAAAACAAGACTCTAGTATCGAGATTCTCTCCCCCTTATCTTACAAATTAAAATACTTACAAAACTTAATATTAATATTAATTAACTTTACCTAACCGTAAGAAATATACACTCTATTATACCTATATTAACTATAGTACTTTAGCCTTATATTGAATAGTTAAATAGTAGCTAACAAGTACTATACTTAATAAGAAACACTATAGTAAATAGGCGCTAGAAAGCTTTTAACTAACCGCTGCTAAACTATAGCACGTTTTGGAAATTTTATTAAAAAACTAAAATCTCTAACCTACTTAATACTATAGATTATTAAATTAAAAAGTACTCTACTGGGCGAATTTATAATATACTTACCGTAACTTAAGTAGCTATACCTAGGATACTATAACAATTCACAAGCATAGCCAACTGTACCTTGTAATTACTACTTAGTAGCTAGCTACTATCCCGTACTCATCAGACTTACTATTAATATACTACTTAAGGTATTTCAAATAGGAGGAGGGACAAGGTACTTTATAGAATAAAATATACTCTTTCCTAACCTAGCGTTAGTCTACAAAGAGGCGGATAGAGTTAAGTATATACTCTAAAATAACTAAGGGCCTAAAAACAACTAAGGACTAAAATTAAAATAAATAAGTATAAGTCTAAGTAGCATCGGGTATATCTAAAATACTATTTAAAAACTTTACAGTCTTAAAATAGCTTACTTAGTACTTAACAACAATAAATCATACTATGTTATACTAGCCCTAGCCTATCTCACATTCTCTTTCCAGTTACTATACATACTTATTTAGCCAGCCACACACACGGGGTCGTAGTTACTTAAACTAGAGTTAGTCCCTACTTAAGTAACCTAAAACCTATTATTAAATAATAAACCTACCCAGCTATTTAACCTACTACAAAACCATACTCCACTACTAATACCCCCAGCCACACTAAATCACTATTTAAACTCTGCAACAGCCCTTTCCGTATAACATTCTCTATATACTATAATACTACTAAAAGCTTTTATAGTAGCAAGGCCTCACCACGACCTAGTAGTTACCCTAGTAAAAAATATCTACTAAGGATAATAAAGAACACACCTAACTAACAATACATAAACTCTAAATAACTATTATTAACCCTAATAAGAGTACAGTAGACATAAAGGGCATTAGCCAAAGAAATTATCGTACTCACATTACATACCCATGAAATTAAACTACCTACTATAACAACACCAGCACACAAACTACGGGTAGATATACTTAGGGTAAAGCACCCTTAGTAACAGCAACACATATCACTAGCCGTTTCACTTAAAACAAGAATGTGTAAGATTCCTACACTTATCTACCCATGGCAGCTAAAAAGTATACTTCCACTGAGGAGAAATAGCAATAAAGTTTCTAGTCTTTACGCGCACAGTAAATACAGTCTAGTAAACCTAGCAACAGGGAGTAGAGTCTTAATACAGAATAGATACCTACAACTACCTATATATAAGACTGTCTCTAGTAGTTAAAACTAGTCCTACCCGAGCCTAATACTATAATTAAAAAGAAAAAACTATTTTTAATAAATTAATATAGTAATAAGTATACTCTTTTGATGTATATCTTAATAAAAGACAGTAGAGAACAACAAATCCCTAGTATAACCAACATCCAGTCTCAGTAGATGAAAAAAATAAAAGAAATAGCGCCCAGGACTTAGTCGGACAGGTATACAGGCCTTTATAAAAACAGTAATATTAACACTCCCCACCCTCATATAAGTATATAAAGATACTGAGCCCCTCTTAATATTGTTACTATCAACACAATATACAACAAAGAGGCTATAAATAATCTCTAAAGTAAGATCCTCTAAACCTTTAGCTTTAAAGGTTATAATTATATTACATTAATAACTAAAGGTACAGTCCCTTAAGCAGAAAGATATAAAAAAGATTACGTATTTCTTTTACTTCACCCTACTAAATAACTATAAAAAAAACACAATTAATTTTATTAAAAGTATTATTTTAAATTAATACTAATAATCTCTCTAAACCCAACAAAAGTCTGACAAGGACCAGCCCAACATCTTTACCTAAGTATTATAAACAATTCAGAGGTTCATTTTAGAGCAAAACACATCTTTAGTCTCTATAATAATAGAGTAGCTTTCTTATATTATAGCTATTCTTCCTGCAACAACTCCTCTATTCTATAACTAAAAATACTAAAAACAAGCAAACACCACTATAGACCAGTATAATACTAAAGTTAGGAGTAAAAAGAAGAGGGGCATATACCGGTTTAATAAAGTAAAAACTGTTATGCTTTAAGACTTTAGAGTTAAAGAGGCTTAGTATAACCGGCAGCTAAAGAATACAGTTATACCTCGCATATTATATAAGTAGTTTAGATAGAGTGGATTAATATTCAATAGTAATATAAAAACTAAGTAAGTAAAGGCTTCTCTAAAACGGTCCTAACCGGATCTACTAACTAATATATATAATAGAGATAAGGCAAAATATATAAATATGGCGATTAAGAAAATATTTCAATAAGGTTAGGGGTATTAACGGGGGGCTCTACAACCATCTTACTACGCTCACAAGTAACATACCTATTCCGGTCTATACTACAGTTAAACATTCCTAGAAAATTATAAAATAAATATAACTAAAATAGGGAATAGATTTATTAGTACTATTTAAAACCACAGAGTAATATATAGTACCAAGAGTTACTTAGTAAAGAGCTTAATTATTAACGTATTTAGAAAGATATAAAAGTTAATAGCTTCTAGCTGTATTACAGAGATCTAAGTACAGTAGGGTCTAGAGATAGAATCTAGCTACTTAGAACTAGAAAGAGAGGAAGTTATAATGTAGGATTATATTATTATATATTCCTAAAATAAAAGTTAGTTATAGTTGTTTTTTTACTATCCTTATTACTAATACTAATTATTATATTATAATACAGCATCCTATATACAAAAACTTCTTTTTTATAGGTTAAATAAATACAAGTATTAATTAATAAGGGTTTTAAGACTTAACTTAGTAGTAACTGCGTAGATAGAATCTTAGTAGCTAGGAGACTAGGAGTTAAAATAGGGTTAGAAGATAACGGAATAATACTAGTAACTCATCTTATAACTTCTATTTTGTTATTATAATTTAAATACCTACTATTAAGTTATATACTTTTTAGTATATAAGTATGTATTTTTAAGCTTAGGTGGGCTTAAAACTGAAATAACAATCCTAAGCTAGTTGTTTTTTTTACTATTCTACTAAGTAGTATGATTTATTAATTCTAATAATTCTTTCTATTCTTTTTTATTTTTTAAAAAAAAGTTCTTAGTAACGCGTAGCTGCCTTTTAAGAAGGAAGGACGCGCTCTTTATTGTACCTTTAAGTTAAACCTAAGTATAAGTCTTACTAGGAAAGGAACATAAGGTAGGGGCTAGTTACTACTTACTTATTTTATGTACTCTTTAAGTTTTTTTTTTCTTTTTTTTTTACTAGTTACTGCTTTTTATAATTAACGTAACGAAACTAAAAAAATATATGCGTTACTATTTTTTAAACGTTAATAAATTTTTAATACTACTTACGGTTCTTTTAGGGCTCTTAATATTAATAAGCCCGTTTAAGGGTACTGGCTATTACTACTAACTTGTTTTGTATACTTTTTGTATTTTATTTTTTTAGTTATTTACTATTTATAATAAATAAGACTAAAACTCTATACTTATTACTGTTTTTTAAACGTTAATAGCTCTTTAATACTACCTGTGCTTCCTTTATAGCTTTTGATAATAATAAGTCTACTTTATACTTAGAATAGAAACTTACGATAATACTGTTTCGATTATTGATACCCTATGCAGACTTAAGATTACGACGTTCTGGTTTAAGAAGGATAGAAGAGGAGATAGTTATAAAAGATCGTAGTGTACTTAGGTAAGTAGTAACTACTAAGTATCCCTATTAATCTACTACTATGCGCTTTAGTAGGATACTAATACTTGGGCTTAGAATATATTATATTTATGTACAATTAGGTTAACGCTCTTAGGTTTAATTTATTTTATACTCTTAGGCTGGACGTTAACTTAAGTAGTTATAAAATTAATATATAGGATATAACTAAGAAAATTTAAAGGGCTTATAGAAACGCGTTGCGATATTAGTACTAGGATGCTATAGTTAGAGAGTATAACAAGGTGAAGTTAACTGCGTTCCTGTTAATAGTTTAAGTAAACTAGACTAAGGATCTTTTTATTATTAATAGTAGCCTTAATGAGTACGCTTACTAGGCTGTAACTAAATATTAGGTTTATAATAAGTAGCTCTAGACGTTTTTTTTATTATTATAATATAAAAGGGGTAACTCTAGGGTTTTTATGGTTAGTAAACCGACGCTAGTAAGTAATAGATGTAAGGGTACTAAAAAGTATAAAACTAAATAGACTAGCTAGAGTTATACAGCCACTAGCTTTCCTAATAAAAACTACATAAATAATAACTATAATAACACGTACGTTGCGCCTGCTAATAATAGCAATAGTTTTAATACTACTAGTGATAATAAGGCCGAAACTACTTTATAGTATAACTTAACCTAACATAAAAAGAGGAGTAGAAGTTAGTAATAAAAAAAAAGTATAAAGGATACTTATTTTAATATAATTAATACTAAGGTTAGTATTAGTCCTATTACTAAGCTGCCCTAGTTATTAATAATTTACGTTAGCTAGAATAAAAGGAACTTAGTTGTTAGTACTACACTTAAAGATACCGCTATTATTATTGCTTTCTTTATAAGAAAGGGTAAATTTAAAATATAAAAGCTAGGCTGTAATAAGAACAGTAATGTAGTTAAGGGAAGGGGCGTTAGTAATAAAGTTTATCCTAGTTTAGTTGTTTTAAATACGTATTTTAAGAAGTATAAGACGCTAGGAAGGGTCTTTATAAAGGTAATTTAACTTATACACGTTCGTATTAATACGCACTCTAAAAAAACTAAGTACTTATATCTAAACTAGAATAAGTTAGGACTAGAGTGGTAGGAGTGATATAGCTATAAAGGATAACTCTATAGGTATAAATAGAGTATAGTATTAAATATAATAAAAAAAGTGTTTTACTATTTATATTACTAAAATAATAAAGTATCTTTTCTATTAAATACTCTTAACCTACTATAGAAAGAAGTCTTATTAACTATACTTCTAGTATACTTAACTTCTTTACTCTTAATATACTTAAAACCTACTTCTTAAACCTTAGTCTTCTTTTCTAGCTATAACTCTATTAATTTTAACTTAGTAAGTGCATTTTCTACGTTAATTAATAACTAATTTTTTACTTTATATACTTATATAAAAATTTTAGTAATTAAACTAGGCTGTTAACTATAGTAATAAAAAACGACCCGTTACTTTTTAAAATCCTATAATTTATACTTTTAAATAATCCCTATACTTCTATAAAAAGACTAAGTACTATACTCTAAAGCCTTTAGTATACTAACAGTCCCTACGTTTACCCTATACCAGTTTTCCTTTAAAATAAAAAGATTAAGGACTCTTAAAAGTTAGAACTACCTACTACTAATAAAAGAAATTATTTTAATAGCTTTTTACGGGTATTACGCAAGGGTAAGTACTACTAAATTAGCTTTTTTAACTGCCCTTAAAGTAACTAAACTAGTACTAAGAATAACTAAAAAAAAGTAGCTTAGTACTAATACTTTAGTTATTAAATATAATTTAAATAAACTTTATATAACGGCCCCTACTACTTAACCAGCAAACTAGCTATATTGCCCCCTTTTTATCCTTTATTATACTTAGTAGTAAAACTAAGTGTCCTCTATAGTCTAGTTTATTATTTTCACTCGGGCCTTTCTACAGTCTTTATAAGCGGTTTTAATTATAATAGGGGTTAATATAGAATTAGGATTAAGTAAGCTATTTAACTTAAGGGGCGAGGATATACTATTAACGTTTTATAATAACTGCGTAGTGATAACGTTATTAGTTTCTACGGGTTATAATATATTAGGGCTGTTAATATATAGAGTGTTTTTGCGTATGGTGTTCCTGCGGGCGGTGGTAGATGTTTATTAAAAACACTTTATAAAGTAGTAAATTTTCTAGTATATAAATATCATATAGGACACAACCAACCTACTAGTCTATTATAAGGCACTATTAGTGCTAGACGGAGTGGACAGTTGCTGTATACTAGGCTCGATATTATTCTTTTTTATATAGTTTAGTTTAGTATATAAAACGGCTTTAGCTTATAGTTAGGACTTTATAATATATAACTATATTAGTGTATAGGTAAGGGGTTTACTAAGGACCGAGACGGTAGTATTTATTATAGTAAGTATTTATATTAACTATTGTAGTTAACTAGAGTATTAAGAAAGGAAAGAAGATAGTAATAAAACGTAGTTAGCGTACTTACTTTATTAGTAGTATATACATAGGTAGCTATAACGGGCAATACTAGTATAGAGAGTGATAATAGTAGCGGGCTCTATTACTTTAAATTCCAACTACTTAGTAGAATCTTACTATATTAGCTAATTAACTTTATTAAAGCTAGCTAGGTGACACAGCTATAAACCTATATTACATAGATCTAGTAAGGGCTATAGCGGGATAGGTAGGCCAGCAATTATATAGGTGACGCCCAGGTACCTAGCTACTAACTAAGAAACAGTAAATACTATATTTAACAATAATATTAGTTATAAGAAGAGATATGCTGTTAAAGACTTAAAGAATTTAGTATACTTACTATTACGTTAGGCCTAGGGATATACCTAAATATACAGATAAGGATTAAAGAAATTGCAATACGTTTACTAAAGTAAGTATAGTCAGTATAATTATATAATAAAAAAGAATAATATTAGGAATAAAGTAGCGGTAGACTAATATTAGACTAGAGTAGACGCGCTGTATTTATAAAAATATTTTAATATACCTTAAGGCCTCACCTCCCCCCGCTATCATCTAGTTAGTAATAATAACCCACTTATACAACTCAAGCTACTAAATTCTAATATTTACCCCCTAAGAAAAACAGTTATACCGTATCTCTATATACAATATCACAACCCTAATAAAAATCTAACTAATAAATAGTATCAAAGTACTTAACTAGAACTATATTAAAGAGTACGTTAGCTCGGTCTATTACTACCTCTAAGTCTACTTTAAGTGTAGTATAGCCTCCCTTTTAACTATTATAGGAGTGCTTTTTTAGCTTAATAAAATATTAAAGTGCAGCTCCTTACTACTCTAATATTATAAAAATTAAATCTAAAAGCACAACCGCACTAAAACACTAAGAGTAATTAAACTTTAAGTAGATCTAACATAAAGAACTTATACTCACTTACGCGTACTGCGACCCTAATAAAACTAGGAATTATAAGTATACCCGAGTGAAACCGATTTTAAAGCTAAATAACTTTAAAACCTTACTTTTTTCTAAGTAGGGAGAGGAAAAAGTAGTTACCTAAGTACTTAAGTAGTATAGATCTTAGAATAAGGATACAATAGATAAAAGGTTAAGTGTAAAACGACTGGAGGAACTATAAGTAAACTTTTAAGTTAATCTATTCTTACTTAAAAAGTAAATATTCCTAGAATTTAAACGTAGATAAAGTAGGTAAAGGTATATATACTAATAGAAAAAATAATTATAAATACTAAAATAATATCGGTAATTATAAGGGACGGGTAGTTAACGCTGAAGTAGGATAACAAAGTATAAAAGGTATACACAGCATTTTAAGCCCATATAGCCTTTAAAGTTTCAAAATAGACTTATCGCTTAGTACTAAATACAAAGGCATAGGCTAGCAAAGCAAAGAAAGTAAGACTATACACAAAATATAACTAGACACAAGTCAAGACTTACCCACACAACATTAAATAAAGAAGCAATCATATAAGTTACAAAGAGCCCTATATTACAATATTTATAATTTTTATTTCTCAAAACTACTTAGTTCTATACCAGTATTATTACCTAGTATAAACCCTAATATTTATATTAAAGAGACTGCCTATATTACAGCTCAGCCCTAGCCGTATTACAACTCAGCCTACCTTCTAAACTATATTAGCTCCCCGAATAAGTTAATAGTAGAAAACAGGAACCCAGTTAATAGACCAGCCGAAAAGGGTATTTATAAAAAGTATAGCTATAATATCCTTCCACAAATCGAAAAATTCAACTACCCAGGTATAAGCGTTTCGAATCGGTATAACGAGAAAAATTAGCCTCTTTTATATATCTTAGACCTCCTATTAAATTCCAGCAGTTTTAGCCGTATTAAAGATATCTTTTACTATATAAAATATATTTATTAGGTTAGGTATAGTAACTTCCAGAGATATACATAGTCTTTTATAGTATTATATTTTTTTAGGGGGCTATAAGTGTTGGTAGGGTCGAAAACAGTAATAGTACTGTATATCGGGACTAGTTGTCCGTTGCATTCTATTAATATAACAATAAAAATTAGCTTGCGTAGCTCTATTTTAAAGCA